>OX344728.1:19692259-21111009 GCA_947034835.1 Ballota nigra
TGAAGGCTGCTGCTTCAGATAACCAGGAGATGGGTCAACATCTGAATCTGAATCTGAATCAAGAATGGGTGGATTGACCTTGATAACTCTGGGTGTAGTCTGATTCTGGGTCTCATCTGAAGACTTAGAATCCACCTTGCACTCAAAAGTAGATTCATCAAAAACAACATGAGGTGTTTCCTCCACACAAAATGAATTCTTATTAAAAACTCTAAAAGCTTTACTGGTGCTGGAATATCCCAAAAATATTCCATCAGCCACTTTAGCATCAAAGGTTCTTAATTTAGATTTCCCATTGTCATGGATGAAACACTTACATCCAAAAACATGAAAATATGAAACAGATGGGGTTTTACCTTTCCATACCTCATATGGGGTCTTATTGTGTCTCTGGGCAATCAGACACCTATTCTGAGTGTAACAAGCTGTATTGATGGCCTCTGCCCAAAATCTCTGTGGAGTGTTGTACTCTGCCAGAAGTGTTCTTGCAGCTTCTTTGAGAGTCCTATTCCTCCTTTCTGCAACTCCATTTTGTTGAGGTGTTCTGGCAACAGATGTCTCATGAAAAATCTCATGATCCTTGCAATAATCTGCAATATGTGAATTCAAAAACTCTGTTCCTTTGTCACTCCTGATCCTGACAATGCTCTGGTTCTGCTCATTCTGAATCTGCTTGAAGAACTCTGGCAGCTTAGTCATAGTTTCATTTTTCTTAAACAAGAACACTACCCAAGTGTATCTTGAAAAGTCATCTACTATTACTAAGGTGTACTTCCTTCCACTGAAACTAAGAGGAGAAACAGGTCCAAACAGGTCCATGTGAAGTAGTTGAAGTACTCTGGTTGTGGTTGTGCTCTGGACATCCTTAAAGGAAGTCTTGGGTTGTTTACCCTTCTGGCATGAACCACAAACCTGATCCTTCTTAAACACTTCATTAGGAAGACCTCGAATGAGACCTTTTCTGGAAATCTTGTTCAATGTTTTGAAGTTAAGATGACACAATCTCTTGTGCCAAATCCAGCTGTTCTCTGCAGATCCTTTAGCAACCAGGCAAGCATTTCTTGGGCAACTGATAAAATCTGCAAGATAAATATTACCCTTCCTCAAGCCTATTAACAAGATATCATTATAATCAGAAGAGAAAATAGTGCATGAATCACTAGAAAACTTCACTGAGTATCCCTTGTCACAGAATTGGGATACTGAAAGCAGATTATGCTTGAGTCCTTCTACGTAGTAGACTTCATCTACAGATACTCCATTGAAGGTCAACTTTCCAACTCCTCTGGTGACTCCATAGTTGTTGTCACCAAACATCACTCTTGGTCCATTTAATGGCTTGAAATCTTGGAGATTGTCCTTCTGGAAGGTCATGTGCTTGGAACATCCACTATCAATGTACCAGACATGGTTGCTTGAAAATCCTTTCTCCAATGGACTCTTATCTACCTGCAGAGAGATCAATTAGGTCCCCTACTAGTGCTGGGTCCTGATTGGTTAGTTGCAGGTTTTGTAGGAATCCATAGATAAAGATCATCCCTTGATGGATGAGGAGATCTTATCTTCCTTCCAAATCTATCTACCAGTACATGTCCTCTTACTATGACATATTGAGCTACTGGTCTGATAAGGACACCTTTCCTATAAACTGGTCTGGTGTACCTTTTCTCGAATCTGGCCTTTGGAATGGCCTGCCTTAAAGACATGGTCTTAAAGGTCTGGTTGTAAGGGTACATCCTAGAAGAACCATCTCTGGTGTCATAACTTCCCAGATCAGTTGGTTTTCTATAGATGGGTCTGGAAGACCTCCTCTGGTTCTGATAATTAGACTTGTTCTGGTGATTATAGTTCCTTTGAGTATACCTATTCTGGAATTGATTCCTCTGAGAAAATTGTCTCTGGGGTACCTGGTTCTGCTGAACATTGTTCCTTCTCTGGTAGTTGTTACTCTGATTGGTAATCCCCTTTCTTGAGTGTTTCCTTTGAGGTCCCCTAATCTGTATAGGTTCCCTTTGAGGATTTCTCTGGGGTCCTCCAATTTGAGTAATTCCTACTCCTTGGGACTCATTGTTCACAGAACCATCAATCTTTAATGGTTCCCCTTTTTGACACTTATTCTCTAACATCTTCTCTTCCAGAACAGTCAACTCTTCTGGACCATTTGTTATTTGATTAACAGAGTGATTCCTTTTCCAATCAGGATTGTGAACCACCTTGTAACCATTACCAGTTAAGTCTTTATCATTCCAGATTTCTACCAATTTACCAGCTCTTACAGACTTGTCTTTGTTATAAAAGTACTTGTGAATTTTAGTGGTAATTCCAGAATATCCTAAACCACTCTTATCACAAATGCGCTGAGAAGACTCTGATATGATAGATACAACAGATGGTATCTTAGGAGCTTCTCTGGGCATAGGTATCTCCTCTTTGTTGTGGATAACTTGTTTTCCCTTGATAAGAGTTTGGTATTTGGCTCTGAGTTCAGTGATCTCATCCTCTTGAGAATTCCTTTCTTTCATGAGTTGATCTACTAGAGTATCTCTTTCTGTGATCTTATCCTGAAGTTCAGAGACTTCTTTGGAATGATCTTTCATGAGTTCTCTGGTGGATTTGTGCTCATGAGAGAGAGATTGAACTTCAGCTCTGAGCCTACCATTCTCTTTCTCAAGTTTTTGACAGAGTTGGACACAATTTTGGAGATCTGATAGCATTTGTTGCATATCAGACTCTCTGGAGTTACCAGATGAATTAGAGGATTCAGTACATTTGGAATTAGATAAAACAAGAGTAGTTTCATTTACCTCAGTAATGTCTGCCATGAGACACACATCATCATCTGAACCAAAGTCAGAAGAAGAAGAACTGGAACTAGTATCCTCCTCCTCTGCTTCTGCCAGCAATGCCCTCTTATCTGCATACCTCCTATCTCTCTTGATTCTTTTCTCTTCTCTTTCCCTAGGAGTAAGCTGAGGACAATCATAACTATACTGACCAGTCTTGTTGCATGTGTAGCAGGCATTGTCTCCTCTGGGACTAGGACTTGGCTCTCTCCTCCTCTGGTTGTATTCTGATCTGGCTGGACTACTTTCTCTCCTCTTGTAGTCAGGTCTGCCAGAGCTACCATCCCTCCTCTGATGATCTGATCTCCCAGAGTTGCCAGGGTTGTCATCTCTCCTCCTCTCTGGAGTTCTGAATCTGGTCTCCCTTGTGTCTCCAGATATCTTCTCCTTCTCTGCAGGCTTGAAAGAACTCTTCCTGTCTCTGGTAGACTCCTTCCAATGCCTTTTGTACCTGCCATACTTTGAACTCATTTTGTCTAATTTATGAGTTAGAAGTGCTACCTGCTCCTTGAGGCTCAAGTCATCTGCAGTAGACTCCTTTGGCTTGGCATCAGATTTGATGGTTGAAGAGAATGCAACACCTTTCTGACCAGAAGAGGAAACCTCTTCTGTTTGATCCTCCTCTTGAAGATCATACTCATAGGCTTTGAGATCAGACAACAGAAGATGATGATCCAGAGTGTTGAGATCCTTGTTGTCCATGATCACAGTGACTTTAATTCTCCACCTGCTTGTTAGTGAACGTAATATTTTACTATTAATCTCTTTTTCAGAATAGGTCTTACCTAAGGCACTAGCCTTGTTCAAGAGATTCGTGAGACGCATGTCCAGCTGGTCAATGGTCTCGTCTGGTTTCATCTTAAATGTGTCAAAAGAGTGTTGAACAGCTTGGAGCTTGTTATCTTTAATCTTCTCTGTTCCTTCACAGAGCAGAGCTAACTTGTCCCACATCTCTTTTGCAGTGGTGCACGTCCTGACCTTTTCAATAACCTCCTTAGTGAGAGTGTTGATAATCTCGGTTCTTGCCACTTGGTCCAGGTTATGTAGCTTTCTTTCATCGTTGTCAAGTTCGTCTTTCTTTTTGAGGATTCGTTGTCTGGGAACTCTATCCTCTGCAGCGTCGCTAGTTTCTTCTCTGGACTCAGACCTGCCACTATCAATAGGAGTCCAGTAAAATTTAATGGGGCCACTTTCAACCACATCTAACATGCGGTGGTGGATAGCTCTAAGATGATTACTCATCATGAAGCTCCAGTGGCTATAATCCTCGAACGAGAATTCTGGCAGTTTGCGACTCTTATAAGAAGATTTCGAAGACATATTGATAAGAAATTTAGGGAAATAACAAGAACTTGAATAAAAGCACTAAAGAGCAATGGATCTGCCCGGTGACCACCAAAAGCTTTTCAAAGCAGTGGTCGTGGACACACTGCTCTGATACCACTTGTTGGTCCCACTCGATAGATTAATTGCGGAAGCTTATGTTATAATGTCTTTCCAAAATCTTTTATAAGAGAGCAATAAACAATAATTAAAATAAAGCGATAAATGACACAAGATATATAGTGGTTCGGATAAATATCCTACGTCCACTCTCCCTTATCACCAAGGGGTCTCACTATCAACCAACTCACAAACTTACTCACTGGAATTTCCGAAGTACCAGCACCTTCTTACAAACTCTTTAGATCTAACTTCGATCTAAAGATAGACTTACTCCAACCTTGTCTAACAAGATGAACAGGTTGAGTATATAAACTCCTTACGAGTAGATGAGTAATTAAGAACAAAAGTGAGTACAATATGCGTAGTGATCAAAAGCTTAGTATGGCTATATGCGCGTAAAATATTCTAGAGCTTTTTCTTGATCTGCACTCAAGTATATATAGAGGGGATAAGGGACATAGCCGTTGGGAGGCTGATCCAATCAGATCCTCTATATATGGAAGTTTCAATCAATCAATTCCCTAATTGATTGATTGGGTTGGTGAGATCTTGATTGATTATCCTCAAATATTTTCGAATCCTGATCTTGATTTGACTTGATTAATTACCAACGGATCAAAGCTTCCAATTGCCTAACTCTGATACTCAACAGAGAAGGCAGGACCAGACACCAGGCAACCTCGGTGTCTTCTGGTCCTTATCTGGTGAACAACCAGAATACTCAGTAGAATAAGGGGATCAAACTGAGCATCTTTTGTTCCACCAGACTCGTCTGGTCCGGACTCGTCTGGTCTGGGGAAGGATCTCTGCCTCTGGTCTGATCTCATCTGGAGAAGTCTTCTGGTGGAGTCCTCTGGTGAAGTCCTCTGGTGGGGTCTTCTGGTGACTCTTCTGGTGAAGTCTTCTGGTCTGGCAGTTCCCCCTAGACTAAGTCCTAATCTAGATCATCATCTGGCTAACAGGTCCAGATGGTCCTATTACATCTTCTGGTTTGTTTTAACTCATCAAAACTAACAATTTTTATCCTAACACCTGGTGCATACCTCATCTGGTACCTTCTCTGATATATCTAATCTGCAGGCATGTTAGCTCAAGAAAATAAATATATGAAGAAAAGTAATGAAACAAGGATACTTCTCTGATGTTCCCCCTAAAACAAATCTGTCTCTGGATCCAACAATCCTAATTCAAAGGCTAACTCTCTGAATCTGGTCTCAGCCAAAGGCTTAGTTAAGATATCTGCTCTCTGCTTCTCTGTTGCAATCTTTTCCATCCTTATATCTCCCTTCTCAACATGATCTCTGATAAAATGATGTCGTATATCAACATGTTTACACCTGGTATGAAGAACTGGATTCTGGGTAATTGCAATGGAACTATTACTATCACAGAATATAGGAATATCCTTGGCTCTAATCTGGTAATCCCTAAGCTGTTAACTAATCCAAAGTAGTTGAGAACAACAGCTCCCTGCAGCCATGTATTCTGCTTCTGTTGTTGATGTAGCAACTGAAGTCTGCTTCTTAGAAAACCAGGATACCAATTTATTCCCTAAAAATTGGCATGTTCCACTTGTAGATTTCCTATCTATTCTGCATCCACCATAGTCTGAATATGAATAACCACTCAATTCTAAATTGTCATCTGCAGGATACCACAAACCCAAATTCACTGTTCCCTTAAGATATTTCAAATTCTTCCTTGCTGCTTCCAAGTGACTTTTCTTGGGATTAGCTTGAAATCTGGCACAAACTCCAACAGCAAAGGTAATATCTGGTCTGCTTGCAGTCAGGTACAGAAGAGAACCAATAAGTGCTCTATACTGAGTCTGGTCCACACTCTCTCCAGACTCATCTGGATCCATGTTGAAATTTGTCATCATAGGGATCTTGGCTGCTTAGCTAGATCCTACTCCAAATTTCTCTAACATGTTTCTGGTGTACTTTGCCTGATTAATGAAGATTCCCTTCTCTGATTGCTTAACCTGCAAACCTTAAAAGTAATTCATCTCACCCATCATGGACATCTCAAACTGACTCTGCATGAGTTCACCAAACTTCTCACACAGCTTCTTGTTAGGGGATCCAAATATGATGTCATCAACATATATTTGGACCAGAAGGATGTCCTTTCCTTCTTCGTTCCTAAACAAGGTTCTATCAATCTTACCCTTAGAAAAACCATTGTCCAGAAGAAACTGAGATAGAGTGTCATACCATGCTCTGGGTGCCTGCTTCAGCCCATAAAGAGCTTTCTTAAGCTTGAACACCTTGTCACCTTGTTCAAAACCAGGAGGTTGTTCCACATACACTTCCTCAATGAGAATCCCATTAAGAAAAGCAGATTTCACATCCATCTGGTATACTGTGAACTTCATGTGAGCAGCATATGCTAAGAACAATCTGATGGCTTCTAGTCTGGCAACAGGAGCAAATGTCTCATCATAGTCGATTCCTTCAGACTGAGAATAGCCCTGAGCCACTAGCCTTGCCTTGTTCCTAGTAATGACATCATTCTCATCTTTCTTATTCTTGAAAACCCACTTAGTGCCTATCACCTTTTGATGTCTTGGTCTGTCTACCAGCTCCCAAACATCCTGTCTGGTGAATTGATTCAACTCCTCTTGCATTGCAATAATCCAATTTGAATCTTTCAGTGCCTCCTTGATGTTCTTAGGCTCAATCAAGGACACATAGCAACTGAATAAGGCAACTAAGTTAAGAGTTCTCCTAGTCTAGACACCCTTAGTTGGATCTCCAAGGATTAGGTCATTGGGGTGATCAACCAGGGTCCTCCTTCCCGTGGTCTTGCCTGGTTGATCATCTTCTGCAGTACCTTGGTGATTATCACCACCTGCAGAAGAGCTTCCCCCTACAGGAGTTCCAACCTCTTCTGGTTCTGCTCCTTGTGAAGGCTTCTGCTTCAGAGAACCAGGAGATGGGTCATCATCTGAATCTGAATCTGAGTCAAGAACAAGTGGATTGACTTTGATTACTCTGGGAGTAGTCTGATTCTGGGTCTCATCTAAAGACTTAGATTCCACCTTGAACTCAAAAGTAGATTCATCAAAAACAACATGAGGTGTTTCCTCCACACAAAGTGAATTCTTATTAAAAACTCTAAAAGCTTTACTGGTGCTGGAATATTCTAAAAATATTCTATCAGCCACTTTAGCATCAAAGGTTCTTAATTTAGATTTCTCATTGTCATGGATGAAACACTTACATCCAAAAACATGAAAATATGAAACAGATGGGGTTTTACCTTTCCATACCTCATATGGAGTCTTATTATGTCTCTGGGCAATCAGGCATCTGTTCTGAGTGTAGCAAGCTGTATTGATGGCCTTTGCCCAAAATCTCTGTGGGGTGCTGTATTCTGCCAGAAGTGCTCTTGCAGCTTCTTTGAGGGTCCTATTCCTCCTTTCTGCTACTCCATTCTGTTGGGGTGTTCTGGCAGCAGATGTCTCATGAAAAATCCCATGATCCTTGCAGTAATCTGCAATGTGTGAATTCAAAAACTCTGTTTCTTTGTCACTTCTGATTCTGACTATGCTCTGGTTCTGCTCATTCCGAATCTGCTTGAAGAACTCTGGCAGCTTAGTCATAGTTTCATTTTTCTTAAACAAGAACACTACCCAAGTGTATCTTGAAAAGTCCTCTACTATCACTAAGGTGTACTTCCTTCCACTGAAACTAAGAGGAGAAACAGGTCCAAACAGGTCCATGTGAAGTAGTTGAAGTACTCTGGTTGTGGTTGTGCTCTGGACATCCTTAAAGGAAGTCTTGGGTTGTTTACCCTTCTGGCATGAACCACAAACCCGATCCTTCTTAAACACTTTATTAGGAAGACCTCGAATGAGACCTTTTCTGGAAATCTTATTTAGTGTTTTGAAGTTAAGATGACACAATCTCTTGTGCCAAATCCAGCTATTCTCTGCAGATCCTTTTGCAACTAGGCAAGCATTTCTTGGGCAACTGTTAAAAACTGCAAGATAAATGTTACCCTTCCTCAAGCCTATTAGCAAAATATCATTATAATCAGAAGAGAAAACAGTGCATGAATCACTAGAAAACTTCACTAAGTATCCCTTGTCACAGAATTGGGATACTGAAAGCAGATTATGCTTGAGTCCTTCTACGTAGTAGACTTCATCTACAGATACTCCATTGAAGGTCAACTTTCCAACTCCTCTGGTGACGCCATAGTTGTTGTCACCAAACATCACTCTTGGTCCATTCAATGGCTTGAAATCTTGGAGATTATCTTTCTGGAAGGTCATGTGCTTGGAACATCCACTATCAATGTACCAGACATGGTTGCTTGAAAATCCTTTCTCCAATGGACTCTTATCTACCTGCAGAGAAATCAATTAGGTCCCCTACTAGTGTTGGGTCCTGATTGGTTAGTTGCAGGTTTTGTAGGAATCCATAGATAAAGATCATCCCTTGATGGATGAGGAGATCTTATCTTCCTTCCAAATCTATCTACCAGCACATGTCCTCTGACAATGACATATTGAGCTACTGGTCTGATAAGGACACCTTTCTTATAAACAGGTCTGGTGTACCTTTTCTCAAATCTGGCCTTTGGAATGGCCTGCCTCAAAGACATGGTCTTAAAGGTCTGGTTGTAAGGGTACATCCTAGAAGAACCATCTCTGGTGTCATAACTACCCAGATCAGTTGGTTTTCTATAGATGGGTCTAGAAGACCTCCTCTGGTTCTGATAATTAGACTTGCTCTGGTGATTATAGTTCCTTTGAGTATACCTATTCTGGAATTGATTCCTCTGAGAAAATTGTCTCTGGGGTACCTGGTTCTGTTGAACATTGTTCCTTCTCTGGTAGTTGTTACTCTGATTGGTATTCCCCTTCCTTGAGTGTTTCCTTTGAGGTCCCCTAATCTGTTTAGGTTCCCTTTGAGGATTTCTCTGGGGTCCTCCAATTTGAGTAATTTCTACTCCTTGGGACTCATTGTTCACAGAACCATCAATCTTTAATGATTCCCCTTTTTGACACTTATTTTCTAGCATCTTCTCTTCCAGAACAGTCAACTCTTCTGGACCATTTGTTATGTGATTAACGGAGTGATTCCTTTTCCAATCAGGATTGTGAACTACCTTGTAACCATTACCAATTAAGTCTTTATCATTCCAGATTTCTACCAATTTACCAGCTCTTACAGACATGACTTTATTATAGAGGTATTTATGGGTTTTAGTGGTAATTCCAGAATATCCTAAACCACTCTTATCACAAATGCACTGAGAAGACTATGATATGATAGATACAACAGATGGTACCTTAGGAGCTTCTCTGGGCATAGGTATCTCCTCTATGTTGTGAGCAACTTGTTTTCCCTTGATAAGAGTCTGGTATTTGGCTCTGAGTTCATTGATCTCATCTTCTTGAGAGGTCCTTTCTTTCATGAGTTGATCTACTAGAGTATCTCTTTCTGTGATCTTATCCTGAAGTTCAGAGACTTCTTTGGAATGATCTTTCATGAGTTCTCTGGTGGATTTGTGCTCATGAGAGAGAGATTGAACTTCAGCTCTGAGCCTACCATTCTCTTTCTCAAGTTTTTGACAAAGTTGGACACAATTTTGGAAATCTGATAGCATTTGTTGCATATCAGACTCTCTGGAGTTACCAGATGAATTAGAGGATTCAGTACATTTGGAATTTGATAAAACTAGAGTAGTTTCATTTACCTCAGTGATGTCTGCCATGAGACACTCATCATCATCTGATCCAAAGTCAGAAGAAGAAGAACTGGAACTAGTATCCTCCTCCTCTGCTTCTGCCAGCAATGCTCTCTTATCTGCATATCTCCTGTCTCTCTTGATTCTTTTCTCTTCTCTTTCCCTAGGAGTAAGCCGAGGACAATCATAACTGTAGTGACCAGTCTTGTTGCATGTGTAGCAGGCATTGTCTCCTCTGGGACTAGGACTTGGCTCTCTCCTCCTCTGGTTGTAGTCTGATCTGGCTGGACTACTCTCTCTCCTCTAGTAGTCAGGTCTGCCAGAGCTACCATCCCTCCTCTGATAATCTGATTTCCCAGAGCTGCCAGGGTTGTTATCTCTCCTCCTCTCTGGAGTTCTGAATCTGGTTTCCCTTGAGTCTCCAGATGTCTTCTCCTTCTCTGCAGGCTTGAAAGAACTCTTCTTGTCTCTGGTAGACTCCTTCCAATGCCTTTTGTACCTGCCATACTTTGAACTCAATTTATCTAATTTACGAGTTAAAAGTGCTACCTGCTCCTTGAGGCTCAAGTCATCTGCAGTAGACTCCTTTGGCTTGACATCAGGCTTGAGAGTTGAAGAGAATGCAACTCCTTTCTGGCCAGAAGAGGAAACCTCTTCTGTTTGATCCTCCTCTTGAAGATCATACTCGTAAGCTTTGAGATCAGACAACAAGTGATGATGATCCAGAGTATTGAGATCCTTGTTGTCCTTGATCACAGTAACTTTGATTCTCCACCTGCTAGTTAGTGAATGCAAAATTTTACTATTAATTTCCTTTTCAGAGTAGGTCTTACCTAAGGCACTAGCCTTGTTTAGGAGGTTTGTGAGGCGCATGTCCAGCTGGTCTATGGTCTAGTCTGGTTTCATTTTGAACGTATCAAACGAGTGTTGAACAGCCTGGAGCTTGTTATCTTTAATCTTCTCTGTTCCCTCGTAGAGAAGTGCAAGTTTGTCCCACATCTCCTTCGCAGTGACACAGGTTCTGACCTTCTCTATTACCTCCTTGGTGAGAGTGTTGATAATCTCGGTTCTTGCCACCTGGTCCAGGTTATGAAGTTTTCTCTCATCGTTGTCAAGTTCTTCTTTCTTTTTGAGGATTCGTTGTCTGGGAACTCTATCCTCTGCAGCGTCGCTAGTTTCTTCTCTGGACTCTGACCGGCCACTATCAATAGGAGTCCAGTAAAATTTAATGGGGCCACTCTCTACCACATCTAACATGCGGTGGTGGATAGCTCCCAGATGATTACTCATCATGAAGCTCCAGTGGCTATAGTCCTCAAATGAGAACTCTGGCAATTTGCGACTCTTATAAGAAGATTTTGCAGACATTTTAAATAAAATTTGGGAAATAACAAGAACTTTAACAGAAGCACTAAGGAGCAATGGATCTGCCCGGTGACCACCAAAAGCTTTACAAAGCAGTGGTCATTGGACACACTGCTCTGATACCACTTGTTGGTCCCACTAGATAGATTAATTGCGGAAGCCTTTATAGCCAAAATGTCTTTAGAGAAAATCTTTTCTAAGAGCACAAATAATAAACAACAGGTATTAAAGAAAGCAATAAATAACACCGTATTTATAGTGGTTCGGATCTGAATATCCTACGTCCACTCTCCCTTGATCAAAGGGGTCTCACTATCCAACCAACAAACTCACTACTTACTGGAATTTCCGAAGTACCAGCACCTTCTTACAATCTCTTTAGATCTAACTTCGATCTAAAGACAAACTTACTCCAACCTTGTCTAACAAGATGAACAGGTTGAGTATATAAACTCCTTACGAGTTGGATGAGTAATTTAGAACAAAGTGAGTGCAAATGCTTAGTGATCAAAAAGCTTAGTATGCTATGTGCGCGTGTAGAGTCTCTAGAGCTTTTTTCTTGATCTGCACTCTTGTATATATAGAGGGGATTAGGGCTAGCCGTTGGAGGGCTAATCCAATCAGATCCTCTTTATAAGGAAGCCTCAATCAATCAATTCCCTAATTGATTGATTGGGTTGGTGGGATCCTTGGATTGATTATCTTCAAATACTTTCCAATCCTGATCTTGTTGACTTGATTTGAATCACCAACGGTCAAAAGCTTCATTTGCCTAACTCTGATTCTCTCCAGAGAAGGCAGGACCAGACACCAGGCAACCTCGGTGTCTTCTGGTCCTTATCTGGTGAACAACCAGAATACTCAGTAGAATAAGAGGATCAAACTGAGCATCTTTTGTTCCACCAGACTCGTCTGGTCCGGACTCATCTGGTCTGGGGAAGGTCCTCTGCCTCTGGTCTGATCTCATTTGGTGAAGTCTTCTGGTGGAGTCCTCTGGTGAAGTCCTCTGGTGGGGTCTTCTGGTGACTCTTCTGGTGAAGTCTTCTGGTCTGGCAGTTCCCCCTAGACTAAGTCCTAATCTAGATCATCATCTGGCTAACATGTCCAGATGGTCCTATTACATCTTCTGGTTTGTTTTAACTCATCAAAACTAACAATTTTTTATCCTAACAGAAGATGATAAGGACACTGGTGCCAAGGGTGGACCAGTGGCTGAGGATGTTTTGAACATCTCAGCTGCCAATGAGACATATGTCGATGAAGGGATTCCCTGCCCTGAGACAAGAGAGGAAGATGTTGAGGCATCCAAGGAGACTCTCAGTTCCGAGAGACTTGCTCCTAAGGTTCAAGATAGCTTAGCTGAGCCTTAGGAGGCGGCTATGACTACTTCACAACTGCCTTCAGTGCACCTTGAAGAAGGGACTGATGCTGCAGGGGCTGACAAGGGAAAGCAGCCAATCACTGATGAGGCCGTTGATGATGCAGATGTGATAATAACTGGGGTCGGCCGTGCTGAATTCACAAGCATAGTGGAGGTCAAGCAGGAGAAAACCACAGAAAATCTAGCTGAACTTCAGGAGGAAGTAATGAGGCTACGAGCTGAAAAAGAAGAAGACTCCAAGGCCCTGGCAAAACACATCAGGTGGACAAAGTAAGCCTAAAACACCCTTGCCAACAGGGAGCTGATTTTGCTAAAGAGGACGATGACTGACATGGCCAAGTCAGTGAGGAATGATAGGAAGCGCACCAAGAAGATGCTTAGGAACACTCTCAAGAAACTTGATGAGAGGGATGCGATCAGGGATGAGAAGTTGAATCAGGCAGTTGGCAGGCTTGCAGTTCAGATTGGAGCTATTGTCACTCAGGCCATGAAGGACTCAGCGTCCAAACTGGAGCTGGAGTCAGGGAAGTTGGACCGCACCTCTTAGTCAGTGGCAGACATTTTGGCGAAGGCCACTGAGAAGTCGGCAAAGATACTAACTGAGACCAGCAGAGTCAGCGGTGAGTCCTTGAAGGTGGAGGAAAGGATCACCAAGGCTGAACAAAGACTCCAACTCTCTATGGAGGTCTTTGAGAAGAAAGTCAATGCTGCTATCAGTTCGGTTTCTTACGCAGGCACTGGGATTGCCACGGGAGTTGAGATGTTGAAGGAGGGCGTATTGGAAGTTCAATCTTTAGCCTCTTTTGTTATCAACAGTGGAGCTGAGTTACTCCCATCCCAGGCCAATGATGATGCCAAAAAGGGGGAAAAGAAGAAGAAAAGATCCCGCCCTGAGGCATCGGAGGCAGTCAACCAAGGTGAGACTGTTCTAGCTGACCCTGAAGCCAATCCTGAAGGGAATATACTAAGGGTGAGGAAGTCAGCTAGGTTAGCGGCAGTGGAGAAGGAAGGAGAGGAAGTTGTTGCCAGGCTGAGGGCGGAGGCAACAAAGGCAAAGGCTGATGAACCTTCCAAGCAACAACAACCTAAGCCTATTCAGAGATCTTCTCCCATGAGCTCAAGGAAGAATCCAATCACTTTCTCAGGGGAGATGGTGTCGGAGCTATGTGCTGAAGCATGGGGAGATCACTCTGAGAAATCTGAGGCTATGCGCAGAGCTGAAATTGCTCAGAAAGAGAAGATGCGCATCTTGGAGAAAAAGGTTGAGAAGCTGACAGATATCACTGAGCTTCAACAATGAGAACTGGATGACGCAGTGATCAACTTGCTAAGGAGGAAGAAGGCGAAGCCTGAGCCTAGGAAGTACAGGAAGAAGCAAACAATTAGGAAATCATCAATTCTTCAAATCAGTAGGCCTGAATCAGGAGTAAGGGAAGCTTTTGTCGATGAGTTCGTCTCAGAGGCATTGAAGGAGTTTTGGACTGATGCAAGGGATGAATTTGTTAGATTGTGGTATGTCATGAAGAAGTGGGGCGACATTGATGATATTAATGCCCACTCCACTGACTACATGATGGACAATCATCCTGAGCTATTCCAGAAGATCTTGGAGGAGGCTGATGCAGCTCAAGTTCAAGTGAAGGCTCCTGAGTTCACCATTCGAGCTCCACCCTTAGTTCCTGGAACTCAAAAGCATGACACAAATGCCATAATGATGGAAGTATTGAAGATAGCCAAAGCTGAAGGATACGTGAACCAACCTGGAAGACTTGACGAGCTGAAGGCAAGAGTCTATGTAGGATATGGACTCAAACCTGAGATGAGATTAGTCTAGGTGTTCACAGGCTTTCTTTGTAATAGACTAGATTCATTGTAACCATTTCCACATCAATCAATGAAGTCTATTATTTTTTTTTACCACAGACAAAAACTCATTGTCTTTTTGGCTGTTTGTTTTAAATTCTGTACTTTATCAAGAACTGCTCTAACACTGTCTTATCTTATAGATAGGTTTATCATTTTTCCTCTAAATGTTTTGAGGATCTTTTTCAGTGTTTTGGCATCATCAAAAAGGGGGAAATTGTTGGGACACTGTCAGTTTTGATTAAGATCCCAAAACCCCTGAAAAGATGTTTGTCTTAATCTGTCTTTGTCAGAGTAGTCTTGATTAGGATTAGTACTTAGTCATTTTACACTTCACAGGTACTCAGTGAGAGGAGAACTCATTGGAGACAATCAAGACTCAGAGCCTGAAGACGAAGAGCACCATCCTGAACTTATGGCAGTCCTCTAAGCTGGCTGAGTAAGTGTCAGTGATGAAGAGTATGACCCTGAGGTCATTACTAACTCAGTCCTGATGGGAACAGGAGGTCACTGAGTTAATGGGAAGACTTGGAGTAGAGCCAAGCAATGCAAAAGGAATTTTAGCGTCAGGACAAGACTGGTGGGCTCAAGACAAAATGAACTTAATAAGACAAGCCTGAAGCTCAGGAATAAGTTCTGACATTCTCACCAACCTGATGACGTGGACCAATCCGAGAAGGACACGCACGTACGGAACCTGACATGAAGGCTGAATTCAGACTGCACATTCAACGGGCAAGCATTTAATGTGCATTTAATGTAAATACCAAATCCATGCAAGGACGGCTGCTGCATGAAGATATGTTCGTTTGAAGCCACTCTACATAGATGACTAGAAGGCTATCTCTCCAACGGATAGTTTTCTAAATCACCTATAAATACAGAAGACCTTGAACCCATTCAAGGTTACGGGAAATTTCCAAGCCAGAAATTACTCAAACTCTCAAGCCTTCAAAGCATTCAACCTTTAAAAGAAGCACTCGAAAAACATCTAAATTTCCCAAGTGTTTCTTAGCACCGAGAGTTATTCTGTATTCCAAGAGCTAAATAGCATTATCTTAAGCTTAGAGAGATTATCCAATCCTTAGCATAGCTTTGCCTTGTAAGGATAATCTTAACTTAGTTGGAATCTAAACTGAAACCAAAACCCTAAGTTAGGCTTGTTGGGAGTAAGTCAGTTAGTGTGTTAGTAAGTGGAGTTGTATAGATCAGTGAGGTTAGCTGGTCTTGGTGCACCTTAGCACGTTAAAAACAAGAATCCCTTTAGTGGATTTCCTGTTAAATCAGGTCGTGGACGTAGGAGCTTGAGTCTCTGAACCACGTTAAACTCCTTGTGTTCTTACTGCTTTGATATTGTGCATACTTGCCATATTACTTGTTCATTCATTGCATTCAAGTTTATCAGGCCTGAATCAATCAGGCTGATCTTCAAAAGAGCACTGCCCTACTAAACACTATTCAGAATTGAGTAAAACAAGTTTTTCAGAAAGCAAACTAAACAAGACTTTAAACTATCAGGGCTCAAGCATTTCCGCACTGAACTTGAACTGATAGTTAGCCAACTGACCCGCACCAAGTGTAGTCAGTAGGTGTGTTATCAGCTCCTAGTTCTTTACCACTCTGAGTAAAGGGGACTCAGTCAGTTTTAAGGTTGAAAATTTTGTATACGTGTATTCCCCCCCCCCCATACACGTATTCCTCAGTCTTGTACCGGGACCAACACCTACCCCTCCCCAATCTTATACAGAACAGAACCCATCCATCCCTATGACACTGGGATTCCCTAACCCTTCCCCATTCTCCCACTTGCCTGACCAACGATGATAGTGAAGATGAGGATGCTTCACTGGAGCCGGAGGTCTTAGCACCATCCTCCTCTGCCTCTGGGCCCAAACCCTTTATTTTCTCATCTGGAGAAATGAGTCCCATTAGGCAGAGTATGAGTGTAAGTGCTCAGCTCTGGCTAAGAGAGCATTTTCCCATCCTGTTGGAGCACTTACCCCTGTTGGCGAATCTAACTGACGCCAAGGTCTGGAGCAAAGCCAGATTAGAAGATGTGGAGGACCTGATGATGCTGCTAGAAGAGATGACTCCCTCCACATTCACTGCCTAGGAGATAGAGCTCAAGGAGAAGATGAACATCCAGAATCCAGCTGAGCTTGAGACTCCAGAAGCAGCGAAGGTGTTGATCCGCACCTTGCTGATCCAGAAAGGAGTAATGATCACTCCTGAGGGCCCCTCTTACAATTTTGGCCCTCACTTATCCTTTCCTCCAGAGCTCTACTCTGATGAAGAAGACTTCGATGTCACTCCTGCCGTGCTACAAAAGATGAAGACTTTCTTCAATGAGCAGATAATGCAGATTGGGCGCTTCTCTAAAGCTATGCAGCATCTGGCGCCTGCTCTGGTTGAGCACCAGATCCGGCAGGAGAGGAAAATCTTCCTTAAGCAGATCAAGTCTACCTTTGCCGCTGCCAAAGCTTCTTTCAAGGCAAATGGTTTATTTGTGAAGTTGGATGTCATGCACAGCCAGAGGTAGCTCCAGGAGCACGTTTTGGAACAGCTACGTCCAGTCTCTGTACTGAAAGTGGAGATGGCTTCACAAATGCTGCAGACTGCCAAGCTCAAAGATTCCCTCCAGGAGATGTTGGATAAGCAGGAGCACTTGGTAGCAGAGTCCAAAGCCTATCTGGAGGAGGCCAAGCAGCTGCTTGATCTTTACTCTTCCTCCACCACTGCCTTGCCTGATCTCATAAGGCAGGTGGTCCAGCCCCTAATTGATGAAGTTAAAAAGGGGGAAGAGCAGGCCAGAACTGATCTGGCGAAGACCACCCTGGAGACTCTTTTTAGCCATGGGGCTCGTCTGGACCTGCTGGAGAACACTTTGGCCTAGGCGGAGCTGCAGAAGAAGAAGGAAGAGTTGAAATCTCTTACCATGGCTAAGCAGCTGGCGACAGAAGAAGAGTCCACTGATGTAGAGTAGGATCCGATCTCCATTTCTGGACCTGCCAAGAGGAAGATAAGGAAAGTCAAGAAGAGCTTCCTTGAATCTGTCGTTGAAGAGGCAGAGAAGAGATTCAAGAAAGAGACGCCTGAAGAGAGGCAAACTCGGATTAGGAAGAACATAGATGAAGAGCAGAGGCTCTGATATGTTAGGAGACAGAACAAGAAGACCAGAGAAGCTGGCATCTCTTCTGGTGCTAGTGGATCCAGTCAGAGAAGAAAAGCTCCTATTGAAGTGATGGAGATATTGCCTCTCAGGATAGAAGGGTCTTTTGACTCTACTGTGCCTGTGCCCTTGATTGAAAGATGGAGAGAGGCAAAGACTTTGTGGTTCATCCAGCACTACATCCAAAGGCCTCCACCAGAGGATGATGCGCTCATCAACAGGACTTTCCACTCTTGGATGAAGGTATACGATGCAGGTCTCTACAAGCAGTTGATGGACTCCACCATTGAATTCAACCTGGAAGTCACTGCCCCAGAATTCCATTATCTCAACACTCCCATGATAGGGGACCAGGTGGATTGGGCAGAACTGAAGAAGTTGTACAAGACCAAGGAGGAAATTGTTAGGATAAAAGTTGTTAGTTTTGATGAGTTAAAACAAACCAGAAGATGTAATAGGACCATCTGGACCTGTTAGTCAATTGAGGATCTAGATTAGGACATAGTCTAGGGGGAACTGCCAGACCAGAAGACTTCACCAGAAGAGTGTAGGATCAAGCGCTTACCACTAGACTAAAAGCCCGGACTTGTAGTAAGGTGCTACTTTATTTCCTTTAACCCATATCTAGCTGCAGCGCTACGGGCGGCACCCAACTATGCCTTTAATCGAGCGAGCGGGCAGGACTTGAGCGCTCAAGCCTGGAAGGCAGGAGACTGCTAGGATATTTCCCAACAATCCCCCCCCTAGCAGTATCCTGACTTTTCTCCAAAAATACAACTATTTGCGCCATGGGGGACTCGAACCCATGACCTGTGCTCTGATACCACTTGTAGGACCAAGCGCTTACCACTAGACTAAAAGCCCGGACTTGTAGTAAAGTGCTACTTTATTTCCTTTAACCCATATCTAGCTGCAGCGCCACGGGCGGCACCCAACTATGCCTTTAATCGAGCGAGCGGGCAGGACTTGAGTGCTCAAGCCTGGAAGGCAGGAGACTGCTAGGATATTTCCCAACAAAGAGTCACCAGAAGACCTTCCAGAGGACTTCACCAGAGGACTTCACCAGAAAACTTCACCAGATGAGACTAACCAGAGGCAGAGAACCTTCCCTAGACCAGACGAGTCCAGACCAGACGAGTCTGGTGAACCAAAAGATGCTCAGAATTATCTCTTGAGTCTACTGAGTATTCTGGTTCTTGACCAGATCCAGACCAGAAGACATTGAGGTTGTCTGGTACCTGGTCCTGCCTTCTCTGGAGAGAATCAGAGTTAGGCATTGGAAGCACTTGACCGTTGGTGATTTAAATCAAGTCAACAAGATCAGGATTAGAAAGTTTTGAAGTCAATCAATCCAAGGATCCCACCAACCCAATCAATCAATTAGGGAATTGATTGATTGAAAGCTTCCCTAAATAGAGGATGTGATTAGATTAGCTCTCCAACGGCTAAAACCTAATCACCTCTATAAATACAAGAGTGCAGATTCAAAGAAAGGCTGTAGATTCTCACGCGCAAGAAGTCTTATTCCAGGCCTTTATTTTATCACTCTTAAGCACTCTTATTGCTATTATTTTACACATATACTCTTAAAGGAGTAGTTGGATCTCAACATGTTCATCTCTAAGAAATGGTTGAAGGCTGTAGACTTTAGATCGAAGTTAGATCTAAAGAGTTTGTAAGAAGGAACTGGTACTTCACAATTCCAGTACGCAAGTGGTTTGTTGGTTGGTTAGTGAGTCCCCTTTTGATCAAAGGGAGAGTGGACGTAGGATATTGAAATCTGAACTACTATAAATCTGGTCCATTTACTGCTTTCTTCATTTCTGTCTTAATTTTATTCATAGTTCTCTTATAAAAGATCTTGATAAAAAGACATAACCTTTAAAGCTTCCGCAATTAATCTACTTAGTGGGACCAACAAAGGAACTGGTACTTCGCAATTCCAGTATGTAAGTTGGTTGGTTGGTAGTAAGGCCCCTATGAAAAAGGGAGAGTGGACGTAGGATCGTTATATCCGAACCACTATATATCATGTCTCATTTACTGCTTTCATTTCATATTGTTTATCTTTAAGTGCTCTTATAAAAGATTTTGTTAAAGACTTTACTTTGCTTTAAAGCTTCCACAATTAACCTATCAAGTGGGACCAACAAGTGGTATCAGAGCAGTGTGTCCAAGACCACTGCTTTGAAAAGCTTTTGGTGGTCACCGGGCAGATCCATTGCTCTTTGTTATTCTTGCTAAATTCCTTTTAAAACTTTTTGAAAATATCTTCAAAATCTTCTTTCAAGAGCCACAAGTTGCCTGAATTCTCCTTTGAGGATTATAGCCACTGGAGCTTCATGATGAGTAATCATCTGGGAGCTATCCATCACCGCATGTTAGATGTGGTAGAGAGTGGCCCAATTCAATTTTACTGGACTCCCATTGATGATGGTAGGTCTGAGTCCAGAGGAGAAACCAGTGAATTTGCTGAGGAAAGAACAAGAGAAAGAGTTGCAAGGCAAAAGATTCTCAAGAAAAAAGATGAGCTCAACAATGATGAGAGAAAGTTGTATAATCTGGACCGGGTGGCAAGGACAGAAATCATCAATACCCTCACCAAGGAAGTGATAGAAAAGGTCAGAACCTGTGCCACTGCTAAGGAGATGTGGGACAGGTTGGCTCTGCTCTGCCAGGGAACAAAGAGGATAAAAGATAACAAACTCCAGGCGGTCCAACACTCATTTGATACATTCAAGATAAAACCAGATGAGACAATTGACCAGCTGGATATGCGTCTCACCAACCTCCTTAACAAGGCTAGTGCCTTAGGTAAGACCTACTCTGAAAAAGAAATAAATAGTAAAATTTTAAGATCACTAACCAGTAGGTGGAGGATAAAAGTCACTGTGATAAAAGACAACAAGGATCTCAACACTCTGGATCATCATCTTCTGTTGTCTGATCTAAAGGCATATGAGTATGATTTACAAGAGGAAGATCAAATAGAAGAGGTTTCCTCTTCTGGTCAGAAAGGAGTTGCTTTCTCCTCAACTATCAAGATTGATGAAAAGACAAAGGAGTCTACTACAGATGACATGAGTCTCAAGGAGCAGGTAGCACTTCTAACCCGTACACTTGATAAAATGAGTTCTAAGTATAGCAGGTACAAAAAGTACTGGAAGGAATATACCAAAGACAGGAATAGTTCCTTTAAGCCTGCAGATAAGGAAAAGACATCTAGAGACTCAAGGGAGACCAGATTCAGAACACCAGAGAGAAGGAGAGATGGCAGCTCTGGCAGATCAGATTACCAGATGAGAGATAGCAGTACTGGCAGACCTGCCTATCAGAGGAGGGAGAGTAGTCCAGCCAGATCAGAATACAACCAGAGGAGGAGAGATCCAAGCCCCAGTCCCAGAGGAGACAACACATGCTACACTTGCAACAAGCTAGGCTACTACAGTTATGATTGTCCTCAACTTACTCCTAGGGAAAGAGAAGAGAAAAGACTCAAGAGAGATAGGAGATATGCAGACAAGAGAGCATTGCTGGCAGAAGAAGAGGAAGAGGATACTAGTTCCAGTTCTTCTTCTTCTGACTTTGGATCTGATGATGATGTATGTCTCATGGCAGACATCACTGAGGTACAAGAAACTACCCTTTGCTTATCTAATTCCAAATATACTGAATCCTCTCACTCATCTGGTACTTCCAGAGAGTCTGATATGCAGCAAATGCTATCAGGTCTCCAGAAATGTGTACAACTTTGCCAGAAACTTGAGAAAGGGAATGGTAGGCTCAGAGCAGAACTTTAATCTTTATCTCATGAGTAGAAATCCACCAGAGAACTCATGAAAGATCATTCCAAAGAAGTCCCTGAACTTCAGGATAAGATCACAGAAAGAGATACTCTGGTAGATTAACTCATAAGAGAAAGAGACTCTAAGGAAGATGAGTTTAATAAACTTAGAGCCAAATATCAATCTCTTATCAAAGGAAAGCAAGTTGTGGATACTATTGAAGAAGTACCTATGCTTAGAGAAGCTCCAAAGATACCATCTGTTGTATCTATTATATCAGAGTCTTCTCAGTGCATCAATGATAAGAGTGGTTTAGGATATTCTGGAATTACTACAAGATCTCATACATATTTCTTTAACAAAGACACGTCTGTAAGAGCTGGTGAATTGTTAGAAATCTGGGATGAAAATCCTAATGGTCATGGTTACAGAGTAGTTAACAATCCTAGACGGAACTACTCTGCTGATTATATAGAATATAGTCCAGAAGAGTTAACTGCTCTGGAAGAGAAAATCTTAGAGACTAAACGTCAAAATTGGGAACCATTGACAATTGACGATTCTGTTCACATTAAACCTCAAAGAGTAAGACCTAATCAGATGAGAAGACCCCAGAGGAATTCTCAAAGAGTTGAACCTAAGCAGATTAGGGGATCTCAGAGGAGACACTCAAGAAGGGGGAATTTCAACCAGAATAGGAATTCTCAGAGAAGGAATTGTGGACAACAGAACTATCATCAGAATCAGGGACCCCAGAGATGGTTTTCTCAGAAGAATAAATTCCAGAACAGATATATTCAGAGGAACTATAATCACTAGAAAAGGTCTAATTTTCATCAGAACCAAAGACCAATCTATAGAAAACCAACTGATCCGGGTAGTTATGACACCAGAGATGGATCTTCTAGGATGTATCCTTATAACCAGACCTTTAAGATCATGTCTTTGAGGCAGGCCATTCCAAGGGCCAGATTTGAGGTGAGATACACTAGACCAGTGTATAGGAAAGGTGTTCTTATCAGATCAGTAGCTCAATATGTCATTGTCAGAGGACATGTACTGGTAGATATATTTGGAAGGAAGATAAGATCTCCTCATCCAGCAAGGGATGATCTTTATCTTTGGATTCCTACAAAACCTGCAACTAACCAATCAGGACCCAGCACTAGTAGGGGACCTAATTGATTTATCTACAGGAGGATAAAGCCCATTGGAGAAAGGACTTTCAAGCAACTATGGCTGGTACATTGATAGTGGATGTTCCAAGCACATGATATTCCAGAAAAATCATCTTCAGGATTTCAAGCCACTGAATGGGCCAAGAGTGATGTTTGGTGACAACAATTATGGAGTCACCAGAGGCGTTGGAAAGTTGATCATCAATGATGTATCTGTAGATGAAGTCTACTACGTTGAAGGACTCAAGCATAATCTGCTTTCAGTATCCCAACTTTGTGACAAGGGATACTCAGTGAAGTTTTCTAGTAATTCATGCACTGTCTTTTCTTCTGATTATAATGATATCTTGCTTATAGGCTTGAGGAAGGGTAACATTTATCTTGCAGATTTTAGTATTTGCCCAAGAAACGCTTGCCTGGTTGCAAAGGGATCTGCAGAGAACAACTGGCTTTGGCATAAGAGATTGAGTCATCTGAACTTCAAAGCACTGAACAAGATTGTCAGAAAAGGTCTAATTCGAGGTCTTCCTAATGAGGTGTTTAAGAAGGATCAGGTTTGTGGTTCATTCCAGAAGGGTAAACAACCAAAGACTTCCTTTAAGGACGTCCAGAGCACAACCACAACCAGAGTACTTCAACTACTTCACATGGACCTGTTTCTTCTCTTAGTTTCAGTGGAAGGAAGTACACCTTGGTGATAGTAGATGACTTTTCAAGATACACTTGGGTAGTGTTCTTGTTTAAGAAAAATGAAACTATCACTAAGTTGCCAGAGTTCTTCAAGCAGATTCAGAATGAGCAGAACTAGAGCATAGTGAGGATTAGAAGTGACAAAGGGACATAATTTTTTAATTCACACATTGCAGAGTATTACAAGGACCATGGGATTTTTCATGAGATATCTGCTGCCAGAACACCCCAACAGAATGGAGTAGCAAAAAGGAGGAACAGAACCCTCAAGGAAGCTGCAAGGACTCTTCTAGCAGAATACAACACTCCACAGAGATTTTGGGCAGAAGCTATCAACACAGCCTGTTACACCCAGAATAGATGCCTTATTGCCCAGAGACATAATAAGACTCCATATGAGGTATGGAAAGGTAAAACCCCATCTGTTTCATTCTTTCATGTTTTTGGATGTAAGTGTTTCATTCATGACAATGGGAAATCAAAATTGAAAACTTTTGATGCTAAAGTTGCAGATGGAATATTCTTAGGATATTCCAGCACCAGTAAAGCATTCAGAGTTTTTAATAGGAATTCACTTTGTGTGGAGGAAACACCTCATGTTGTTTTTGATGAATCTGCTTTTGAGTGCAAGGTGGACTTAAAGTCTTCTGATGAGACACAGAATCAGACAACTCCCAGAGTTATCAAAGTCAATCCACTTATTCTTGATTCAGCTATGGTGTCCAGGCTAGGAGAACTCTTAACTTAGCTGCCTTATTCAGTTGCTATGTGTCCTTGATTGAGCCCAAGAACATCAAGGAAGCACTGAAAGATTCAAATTGGATTGTTGTTATGCAAGAGGAGTTGAATTAATTAACCAGACAGGATGTTTGGGAGCTGATAGACAGACCAAGACATCAAAAGGTGATAGGCACTAAGTGGGTTTTCAAGAATAAGAAAGATGAGAATGATGTCATTACTAGGAACAAGGCAAGGCTAGTGGCTCACGGATATTCTCAGTCTGAAGGAATAGACTATGATGAGACATTTGCTCATGTTGCCAGACTAGAAGCCATCAGATTTTTTCTAGGATATGCTGCTCAAATGAAGTTCAAAGTATATCAGATGGATGTGAAATCTGCCTTTCTTAATGGGATTCTCATTGAGGAAGTATATGTGGAACAACCTCCTGGTTTTGAACAAGGTGACAAGGTGTTTAAGCTTAAGAAGGCTCTTTATGGGCTGAAGCAGGCGCCCAGAGCATGGTATGACACTCTTTCTCAGTTTCTTCTGGACAATGGTTTTACTAAGGGAAAGATTGATAGGACCTTGTTTAGGAAAGAAGAAGGAAAGGACATCCTTCTGGTCCAAATATATGTTGATGACATTATATTTGGATCCCCTAACAAGAAGCTGCGTGAGAAGTTTGGTGAACTCATGCAGAGTCAGTTTGAAATGTCCATGATGGGTGAGATGAATTATTTCTTAGGTTTGCAGGTAAGGTAGACAGAGAATGGAATTTTCATCAATCAAGCAGAGTACATCAGAAACATGTTAGAGAAATTTGGAGTAGGATCTAGCAAGGCAGCCAAGATTCCTATGATGACTAATTTCAACATGGATCCAGCTGAGTCTGGAGAGAGTGTGGACCAGACTCAGTTCAGGGCACTTATTGGTTCTCTTCTGTACCTGACTGCAAGCAGACCAGATATAACCTTTGTTGTGGGTATGTGTGTCAGATTTCAAGCTAATCCTAAGAAAAGTCACTTGGAAGCATCGAAGAAGATATTGGAATATCTTAAGGGAACTGTGAATTTGGGGTTATGGTATCCTGCAGATGATAACTTAGAGTTAAGTGGTTATTCAGATTCAGATTATGGTGGGTGCAGAATAGATAGGAAGTCTACAAGTGGAACATGCCAATTTTTAGGGAATAAATTGGTATCTTGGTTTTCTAAGAAGCAGGCTTCAGTTGCTACATCAACAATAGAAGCAGAGTACATGGCTGCAGGTAGTTGTTGTTCACAACTACTCTGGATTAGTCAGCAACTTAGGGACTACCAGATTAGAGCTAAGGATATTCCAATATTTTGTGATAGCAACAGTGCAATAGCAATCACCCAAAATCCGGTTCTTCATACCAGATGCAAACATATTGATATAAGGCATCACTTCATAAGAGATCATGTTGAGAAGGGAGATATAAGGATGGAAAAGATTGCAACAGAGAAACAGAGAGAAGATATTCTGATTAAGCCTTTGGCTGAGAACAGATTCAGAGAGTTAGCATTTGAGTTAGGTTTGTTGGATCCAGAGGCAGAATTAGTTTAGGGGGAACATCAGAGAAGTATCCTTTATTTCAATAATACCTATTGTATTATTTTCTTGTTACACTAACATGCCTACAGGTTAGATATACCAGGGAAATTACATCTCCAGTTGAGGTATATCCCAGATGAGGTGCTATGTCAGATTCCATCAGATGAGATGTAACACCAGATGGGGAGTATACTCTGACCAGAACCAGATGGGTTTCCATCAGATGAGATGTAACACCAGACAAACCAAGGTATCATCTGGTTACAATATCAGGTGACAGGTATGTATTTACTTCTCTGGCCTCTGATCATTGGGATACACTTTTCAAATTACTAAATACACCCAAAACGTTTCATATTCGGAGTGTATTTAAGACTAGGGTAGAGGCCTAGGCAATCATTTTGTTTTTATCTTGACTGCCACAAAACTCCCTCGATCCTAGTCCTAATGACCATGCTCATGCACCAAATTAAATCTGTATTTTGCCTTTCAATCCTGGCCGTCAGATTTAATTATCGTGCAATATGTCAATCAATTGACAAATTGATTTCGTCCCCCAAAATTTAATTCCAATTTTACACGCGTTGACACTTCATTTTATTTCAAACCCAAGCGTGTATTCCTTTATAAACTCAATATTTTCATTTGTCTTTTCACTTCAAACTTTTCAAACCCTAACCACTCTCTGCACAAAAGTTCTCTCTGTCTTTCTTTTCCAACCTTCCAGATATGGCTCCTAAGTGCAACTTCAACCATGAGTATGTTTGCAAGAAACTCAAGACTGATATGGTGGTTGATTTTTATACCATTAAAAACCCGGCGGCGTTGGCCATTTTGGAGTTGCTGCAAAAACCCGGCATCGAGAAGTTGATTTCATCCATCCCCAAGAACTTTTACACTTTGGATGGGTATGCTGGTCAATTTCTGGTGCGGATGAAGATCCACCAAGACCATATTTCATCCAAGATTGACCAGGACGATATGGTTTTCTCAAAGTACGATTTCTGCAACCTTTTCGAGAACATTTCTGCGGAAGGTGTAGACCCATTAAAGTACAAGGAGAATGAAGCTGTTGAATCCTTCAAGTTGTTTGCGAGATCATCATTCCAGAATCTGACCAGGGGATTTTTGGACAAACATTTGAGGCAAAAGTACAAGGTACTTTTTGATATAGTGGTGAAGGTTTTGATGTGTGAGAACCATGCACAGATGTCATCTTCACTGGCCGTCTCTATGTAATGAGGGCGATTTATGATGGTGTCCAATGTAATTGGGCAGAGTTCTTCTGGGGAATTTTGAGGAAGAACAGGGCAAAGGTGCAAAAGAAGGAGTGTCCCACCAAGCCAGGGGAATTACAGTTTTTCTTGAATGCAAATATTTCTCTTGGGACTAAGTTAACCTTGATTCTGGATTCTCTCTTCCCAGACAAGGTGTGGCAGGGCTCCTGGTGTAAGGGCTTCCATAAATCCAAGATCATCTTCTCCAAGAATGGTCTTCTCCATGGCCATGCCGACTCTGATGGAGAAGAAGCCATCCCTGCCCCCCTATCCAAGCAGTGCCTTCACCTGATAAGGGGCAGAAGAAGAAAAGCCTCTCGATGAAGAAGGTTGAAGCACCTGCTTCTTCCAATATGGTGTTATCTGGCTCATCAGAGGATGACCAGATCCCCCTCAATGCTGCTTTGAAGAAGCAGATGGGTGATGGTGAAGAAGCTGCCAAGAAGGCAGGTGCTGCTAAGAAGAGGCCAAGGAAAGATGAAGGAGGTGCAAGCAAGGCCTCCGCCAAGAAGCCAATAACTGTGAGGAAGGCTCCTAAGAAAACCCTTCTGGTGGATGAGCCATCAGAAGAAGAGGAGACAGAGGTGGAGATTCCTTTGAAGAGGAAGCCGAGGGCCAAGAGGGCCATCTTGCAAGACCCAGATTCTAGTTCAGATCTGGGAGATACCCTAGAGCAGGCAATTGAGGAAGCCTCTCAGCTGATGGAAGAAGCAATAGCTCCAGAGCTATATGTACCAGCTGATGTTGACTCAGCTGAGGTAAACCTTTTCCCTTCCCATGTTAATCTTGTTACCCCTTCTACCTCTCCCCCAGAAACCCAAACACAACCTATCCACCCTACTTCTGGTTTGCAAGCTTCTTCACCAGAGCAGACCATCCCAAACACTCCTCTTTACACACCCTCAACCTTACCCACTCAAATACCGTCTCCCCCTCCATCTCAAACACCTCTACCCACAGACCCTTCACCCCCTCATGCAAACCCTGTACCAGAGGTGCCCTCAACCACTTCTGGTGCAGAACTATCTTTTCACACAAACCCCTCCACTTCAAAAACCCATATACCTTTCCCTTCCCCAACCCAAAATGACCAGAACCCCTCCTCTTCCATCGCTCTGGGGTTCCCTGGTCCTCCTGCCTCCCCCGCAGTTTCAATCAGCGATGATAGTGAAGATGAGGATGCTTCACTAGAGCCGGAGGTCTTAGAACCATCCTCCTCTGCCTCTGGGCCCAAACCCTTCACATTCAACAATGCTAATATGGGTCCCATTAGGCAGAGTATGAGTGTAAGTGCCCAGCTCCGGCTAAGAGAGCATTTTCCAATTCTATTGGAGCACTTACCACTGTTGGCAGATCTGACTGATACCAAAGTCTGGAGCAAGGCCAGACTTGAAGATGTAGAAGACTTGGTCATGCTGCAGGAGGAGATGACCACTCCTGGATTCACAGCCTGGGAGATTAACCTGAAGAAGAAGCTCAACATTCAACATCCTGCAGAGCTTGAATCCCCAGCAGTAGCCAAGGTGGTGATAAGGACTCTGCTGATCAAACATGGAGTTATGATCTCTGCAGAGGGCCCCTCCTACTCTTTTTGCCCTCACTTCTCTTTTCCTCAAGAGTTGTATTCAGATGAGGAAGACTTTGATGTCACCCCTACTGTACTCCAGAAGATGAAGATGTTCTTCAATGAATAGATCCAGCAGATAGGGCGCTTCAACAAGGTCATGCAGCATATGGCCCCTGCCATGATTGAGCATCAGATCAAGCAGGAGAGGAAGATCTTCTTGAAGCATATCAAGGCTACCTTTGCCTCTGCTAAAGCTGCATTCAAGGCAAATGGCCTTTACTTGAAGATGGATGTTATGCACAGCCAAAAGCAGCTGCAGGAGCATGTTTCGGACCAGCTGCGTCCAGTCTCTGTGCTGAAGGTAGAGTTGGCTTCTCAAATGCTTGAGACTGCCAAATTGAAGGACTCTTTCCAGGAGGTGTTGGCCAAGCAGGAGCGTCTGGTGGCTGAGACTCAAGCCTACCTGGATGAAGCCAAGAAGCTGCGTGATCTTCACTCTCCTCCTATACCGAGTTGCCTGAGCTGATAAGGCAGGTGGTTCAGCCCCTTCTTAATGAAGTTAAAAAGGGGGAAGAGAAGGCCAGAACTGACCTGGCGAAGAGCACTAATGAAACATTATTCAACCATGGAGCTCGCCTGGACCTGTTAGAGAACACTCTGGCTCAAGCTGAGTTGCAGAAGAAGAAGAAAGAAGAGCTCAAGTCTCTAACAATGGCCAAGCAGCTTGCAGCAGAGGAGGAATCTCTTGACTCTGAACAAGATCCTGTCTCCATTCCTGGCCCAGCCAAAAGAAAGATCAAAAGGGTCAAGAAAAGCTTTCTGGAGCAGGTAGTTGAAGAGGCAGAGAAGAGATTCAAGGTGGAATCTGAAGAAGAAAAGCTTTCCAGAATAAGGAAGAACATAGATGAAGAGCAAAGGCTCAGATATGTTAGGAGGCAAAACAAGAAGACCAGAGAAGCTGGAATCACTCCTGGTGCCAGTGGATAGAGTCAGAGGAAGAAAGGACCCGTTGAAGTGATGGATATTCTGCCACTCAGGACAGAAGGGTCTTTTGAAAGGTGGAAGGAAGCCAAGACTTTGTGGTTTATCCAGCACTACATCCAGAAGCCACCTCCAGAGGACGATGCGCTTATTAACATAACTTTCCATTATTGGATGAAGGCTTATGATGCAGACTTGTACAAGCAGTTGATGGATTCTACATCCAGTTCAACCTGGAAGTCACTGCCCCTGAGTTTCATTATCTCAACACTCCAATGATTGGGGACCAGGTGGATTGGGAAGAGTTGAAGAAGTTATACAAGACTAAGGTATTGGTGAACTTCACTCCAGTCAACTTTGCTGAGCTCAAGGCAGTTCAAGACAGATTCCTTGATTGGTTTCTAGTGCCCAAGGAGAACAGAAGATATGCATAGAATGGGAACTGATCTGAATTGTAATCTGTAATCATTTTGTCCTTATTATTAATGGAAATACATATCTCTTCTGTCTCAAGATAACTTCTTGTTGTCTCCTTGCTTGCCTGATAAGATCTATTCTAAAGTTTTATCCCTTTAATTGTTTTCTTGCTTAATTTTCTTTTGGTCAATTCTGGTTTGTGTTTTAACTTCATCAAAAAGGGGGAAATTGTTAGGATAAAAGTTGTATAGTTTTGATAAGTTAAAACAAACCAGAAAATGTAATAGGACCATCTGGACCTGTTAGCCAGATGAGATAATAGATTAGGACTTAGTCTAGGGGAACTGCCAGACCAGAAGACTTCACCAGAAGAGTCACCAGAAGACCCCACCAGAGGACTTCACCAAAGGACTCCACCAGAAGACTTCACCAGATGAGATCTAGACCAGAGGCAGAAGACCTTCCCCAGACCAGACGAGTCTGGTGAACCAAAAGATGCTCAAAATCATCTCTAGATTTTACTGAGTATTCTGGTTCTTAACCGACTCTGGACCAGAGGACATCGAGGTCACCTGGTGTCTGGTCCTGCCTTCTCTGGAAGAATCAGAGTTGGGCATTGGAAGCATTTGACCGTTGGTGATTCGAATCAAGACAAACAAGATCGGATTGAAAAGTATTTGAAGTTAATCAATCCAAGGATCTCACCAACCCAATCAATCAATTAGGGAATTTATTGATTGAAGCTTCCATAAATAGAGATCTGATTAGATTAGCTCTCCAACGGCTAAACCCTAATCATCTTTATAAATACAAGAGTGCAGCTTTGAAGAAAGGTTCTAGAGATTTTACACGCGCACGAAGTCATATTCAAGCCTAGTTATTATCAAGCCTTAAGCACTCTTATTTTGTTCATACTTCATATACACTCATTAAGGAGTTGTTGGAATCTCAACCTGTTCATCTGTTAAGACAAGGTTGAAGTTTGTAAGACTTTAGATCGAAGTTAGATCTATAGGCTGTTGTAAGAAGGAACTGGTACTTCGCAATTTCAGTACGTAAGTTGGTTGGTTGGTACCCTTTGAAAAAGGGAGAGTGGACGTAGGATCGTTATATCCGAACCACTATATATCCTGTCTCATTTACTGCTTTCATTTCATATTGTTTATCTTTAAGTGCTCTTACAAAAGATTTTGTTGAAGACTTTACTTTACTTTAAAGTTTCCACAATTAATCTATCAAGTGGGACCAGCAAATGGTTTAGGGTTTAGTAAAACAAATGTTTTCGAAATAGTAAAATATATGTTTCCATTGTGTAACATTATAGTGTATATGAAATTTAGGGTTTAGTAAAACAAATGTTTTCGAAATGGAAAATGTTTAAACCAATATTGAATATAAAATTTACACAATATCTAATAAGTTTATGATATTTATATAATTTTTGTTTTAATATAATATAATTTGTGTGATAACTAATTTACGATATTTAAACATATAAAATTATTTTGAAGACAATATATTTAGAAACATATGATAGGGGGGAAAATGAATACAAATTAAAATTCGGAATAAGTACGGACTAGGATATGTCAAAGCTACTATAAATATTAATTTTATAAATCTTTTATTTAGAAACTGTTGGTCCTAAAAATATTATTAGCGGAAAGCATTTTATACTTAATTTTAAGAAATGCCAATTTTAAAGTGCTAAAAATAAGTTATGCAGAAATTGAAATAAATAAAGCAAATAAAAGAGACACGAGAATTTTATAGTGGTTCGGATATAACGATCCTACGTCCACTCTCCCTTTCACCAAAGGGGTCTCACTCACCAAGAAACTTACTTACTACCGGAATTGGGAAGCACCAGCTTCTTCATACAACTTACAACAACCTTTCAATGTGGTGAATAGGTTGAGTAATATTCCAACTAGAACTCCTACAAGAGTAGATATAATACGTGTATGAACAAGATGAGTGCATGGTGTGTTCGTGTGTTTCTCTATTTTTTGTGCTCTCTTGCCCGTCTTTCTTGTGTTGAACTTTGTCACCATGCACTCCTATTTATAGGTGTCAAATAACTAGCCGTTGGAAGCTAGAAATTCAAACATCTACAAATAAAGGAATATAATCAATCATCTTGATTGATTATATGATTGATTGGTTGACTCTTTCTTTGATTGATTCTTCTTTGATCTACAACCAATCTTCCTTGATATCAGTTGACTTCTCTTTCTTGATTCTTTATATCTTTGAATCACAAGATATTCTTGGTAGAGTAGTCTGGTAGAGCTCATCTGGTAGAGTAGTCTGGTAGAGCTCATCTGGTAGAGTAGTCTGGTAGAGCTCATCTGGTAGAGTAGTCTGGTAGAGCTTATCTGGTAGAGTAGTCTGGTACACCTCTTCTTGTCTACCTCATCTGGTACCTCATCTAGTCCTCTACCTCATCTGGTCATCTACCTCATCTTGCCCTCTACCTCATCTGGTCCTCTACCTCATCTGGTCCTCTACCTCATCTGGTCCTCTACCTCATCTGGTCCTCTACCTCATCTGGTCCTCTATCTCATCTGGTCCTCTACCTCATCTGGTCCTCTACCTCATCTGGTCTTCTACCTCATCTGGTCATCTACCTCATCTGGTCTTCTAGTCCTCTACCTCATCTTGTCCCAACCTCATCTTGTCCCGACCTCATCTTGTCCCGACCTCATCTTGTCCAGAGCTCATCTTGTCCAAGTCTCCTCTTGTCCAAGACTCCTCTTGTCCAAGTCTCATCTTATCCAAGACTCCTCTTGTCCAAGTCTCCTCTTGTCCAAGTCTCATCTTGTCCAAGACTCCTCTTGTCCAAGACTCATCTTGTCCAAGACTCCTCTTGTCCAAGTCTCATCTTGTCCAAGACTCCTCTTGTCCAAGACTCCTCTTGTGCAAGACTCCTCTTGTCCAAGACTCCTCTTGTCCAAGACTCATCTTGTCCAAAACTACTCTTGTGCAAGACTCCTCTTGTCCAAGACTTCTCTTGTCTGGGACTCCTCTTGTCTTGTTTAATTCCCTTCCCCCTTAGCCTATGACCTATTCTAGTCCTAGACTCGTTACAAGTTCTTATTTTACCATCTTCAAAACATCTAATCTATATCCCAACAATTTTCCCCCTTTTGATGATGTTAAAACTAAAAGAATTGAATTTAAACTAGACACATGAAAATTGAAATCTTAAGATAAGAAGTCTAATCAAGCAGGGTCTACTGATCTTCCCCCTTAAAATATGCTCAGCTGGTATTTGGGGCATAATATCAGCTGGTGTTCTTGTGTATCTGCAGGCAATCAAGTTTTTGGTACCCTTCTGGGTCCAGGGGGTTAGCATAATATTTTGGAAGCCACAAGAATAGATCATCCCTTCTTGAATCAGGTGATCTTATCTTTCTTCCATACATATCCACAAAAACACACTGAACACAAGAAGCTTCGACATGGTTATTTCTTCTAGAGGCTCTTCTTCTCTTATGAGCTTGTCCAGTAGAAGGAATAACTTGTCTTAATGCAACAGTCTTGAATTTTTTTTTAAGGATAAGTCTTACTAGAACCATCAAAAGTTCCAGCTTGTCTGGCAGATGACTTAAAAGTCTTCTGCAGCTGAGTAGGAGTTAGATGGGACTGCTTCTTTTGAGAAGGTCCAGGCTGTTTTCTACTCTGCTGACCTTGCTGAGGTCTTTTAAAATTCCTCCTCTTCCTTTTGGATTTTTGAGATTTAGAACTCATCTACCCGTTAGGTTGAGTTGCCTGGTCAGCTGACCTCTTACCCTTATCAATAAAATTACTACACTTTTCTTCTTTCTGAACATGTGAAGATTCAGGTTTGGAATAACCAAGGCCTGTCTTATCATGCTCTATTTGAGATGAGGCAGCTATGTGTGACACAACATTGTTTGCGGTAGTCAGCTGCTCCAGTCTCAGCTTGAGCTTGTCCTCACTATCTTTTACAATTTTGTTTTGATGGAAGAGTTCATTGAACTTAGCTTTCAGCAGAGTATATTCATTATCTTTCTCAATGTTTTCAACAAGAAGCTTTTCTATCAGCTTAGTTTGTTCATCACATCTGGTTTTCAAGTCAGTGGACTCTTCTACCAGTGTTTGAACCTGTTCAGCTGGTAGATCAGTTGGGTTGCCTAAACATTGTGAAAGCTTCTGATTTTCTGCTTTCAGCTTTGTGTTCTCATCTTCCAACTTTTGACAAAGTTGTACAGATTTTTGGAGATCCAATAGCAAATTTTGCGTATAAGACTCCTCTGATTGTTCAGAAAAAGAAGAATAGGAAGAAGAAGAAGAGGGAGTTTGATTACATACCTCACCTGTCACAAGAAATATCTCTTCGTTTGGTCCAAAATTTGATGATGAACCAAAAGTGGATACCTCTTCTTCCTCGGCTAAGAAGCTTCTTCTGGAGTGACTCCTAGTGTATCTTTTACTACTTTTCTTCGAACCCATTTCTACAAGAAATTGTTAGCACAAAAAAATATTTGGGTTTTTCAAAAAATTGGACCTGTCCTGGTGACCACCAAAAGCTTTTCAAAGCACTGGTCTAGGAAACACTACTCTGATACCACTTGTTGGTCCCAAAAATATTATTAGTGGAAAACGTTTTATACTTAATTTTAAGAAATACCAATTTTAAAGTGCTAAAAATAAGTTATGCAGAAATTGAAATAAATAAAGCAAATAAAAGAGACACGAGAATTTTATAGTGGTTCGGATATAACGATCCTATGTCCACTCTCCTTTTCACCAAAGGGGTCTCACTCACCAACAAACTTACTACTGGAATTGGGAAGTACCAGCTCCTTCATACAACTTACAACAACCTTTCAATGTGGTGAATAGGTTGAGTAATATTCCAACTAGAACTCCTACAAGAGTAGATATAATACGTGTATGAACAAGGTGAGTGTATGGTGTGTTCATGTGTTTCTTTATTTTTTGTGCTCTCTTGCCCGTCTTTCTTGTGTTGAACTTTATCACCATGCACTCCTATTTATAGGTGTCAAATAACTAGCCGTTGGAAGCTAGAAATTCAAACATCTACAAATAAAGGAATATAATCAATCATCTTGATTGATTATATGATTGATTGGTTGACTCTTTCTTTGATTGATTCTTATTTGATCTACAACCAATCTTCCTTGATATCAGTTGACTTCCCTTTCTTGATTCTTTTTATCTTTGAATCACAAGACCTTCTTGGTAGAGTAGTCTGGTAGAGTAGTCTGGTAGAGCTCATCTGGTAGAGCTCATCTGATAGAGTAGTCTGGTAGAGCTCATCTGGTAGAGTAGTCTGGTACACCTCTTCTTGTCTACCTCATCTGGTCCTCTACCTCATCTGGTACCTCATCTAGTCCTCTACCTCATCTGGTCATCTACCTCATCTGGCCCTCTACCTCATCTGGTCATCTACCTCATCTGGTCCTCTACCTCATCTGGTCCTCTACCTCATCTGGTCATCTACCTCATCTGGTCCTCTACCTCATCTGGTCATCTACCTCATCTGGTCCTCTACCTCATCTGGTCTTCTACCTCATCTGTTCATCTACCTCATCTGGTCTTCTAGTCCTCTACCTCATCTTGTCCCGGCCTCATCTTGTCCCGACCTCATCTTGTCCAGAGCTCGTCTTGTCCAAGTCTCCTCTTGTCCAAGTCTCATCTTATCCAAGACTCCTCTTATCCAAGACTCCTCTTGTCCAAGTCTCCTCTTGTCTAAGTCTCATCTTGTCCAAGACTCCTCTTGTCCAAGACTCATCTTGTCCAAGACTCCTCTTGTCCAAATCTCATCTTGTCCAAGACTCCTCTTATCCAAGACTCATCTTGTCCAAGACTCCTCTTGTGCAAGACTCCTCTTGTCCAAGTCTCATCTTGTCCAAGACTTATCTTGTCCATGACTCCTCTTGTGCAAGACTCCTCTTGTCCAAGACTCCTCTTGTCCAAGAATCCTCTTGTCTGGGACTCCTCTTGTCTTGTTTAATTCCCCTCCCCCTTAGCCTATGACCTATTCTAGTCCTAGACTCGTTACAAGTTTTTATTTTACCATCTTCAAAACATCTAATCTATTTCCCAACAGAAACAATCTCCTAAATATGATGTTGGGCCTAACAGAGGCTCAAATACATGATTTAAAAGAAATTGAATAATTTTAGAGATTTCTAATTTACTAAATTTGATATTTAAATTTGGTATAGTAGTATATGTTATTTGTTTAAAAGATAAAATTAGAATAATTCACCTATCATATATTAATTTCAGATTTAAATGATGTTTTAAAAAAAAGACAAATAATTAAACAAATGGTTAGAATTATATTACTTATGTTAAAATGAATACAAATTACTTGACACGCTATAAGTTTGAGATTACATATGTCAAACATAGGTCTCTAATGTATCACATGTCATCATGATACTATTTATAGTTGGTTAAGTTGGATCTATGGTAAGTTAAAGATATTTAAGTAGCAAAGTTGAGTTATCATTACTGAGGATGTTAATTTTATAAATAGTATATTTATATACAATAATTTGAATCCCATATAATGTTGGGCCTAACATAAGCCTCTAATGAAGGACCTCTTAAATTTGGTATACTAATATATGAAATTTGTTCATTCTTTAAAAGACAAATGTAGAATATGACCGTTGATTACAAATTTTAGTCCAAGTCATACTGTGAGCTTGGACTTGTACTATAATATGGTCAAGATAAGGAGAAAGAGTATACAAAATTTGACCGTTAGAATATGACCGTTGATTAACAACCGTTGGGATGTCATACACAATCTATATAAACAGGGTGAAAACAAAAATATTGAAACTAAAATAGAAGAGAAAAAACATTGTTATTACACTTCAGAAATTATTGCCAGCAGTAGCAATATAAACCTGTCAGTGGAATACCCAAACTTTATAAAATCAGTGTGTAGAAAGTATGGGAAATCAACATGTTTAGGTTGAGTGAGAAAAATAAAAATCTAAATAGATTATACTATCATTGCAATCAGCATGAATTTAGTCACTGGCGTAATCCAATTGGATGGGATGAAATCAATACATGGGAGACTCAACAGAGGATAGCAAAAGAAGAAGCGATGCAAACGAAGCTATGATGCAGTCTAATTATGAAGAAAGCAAGACCAAGGAAGGGCATGCTTACGAAATCAAGCTGATAACACTAGTGCTTGGTAACATATTAACAGTTGTGGTAATGCTCATCATGATAGGAGTATTGAATTCATTGTGAATTTGCAATCAACAAAGTATCACATGTATTTAAATTGAGGATTGACAATCAAGGTGCACGGGGTCTGTTTGCGTTGATGACCAGTTTATTTCCTGGAAAAACTATGAAAATATGTTCCATTATATTAAGGGGGCTCTTGGTTAGCAAATCTTCAATGGTAATGGGAATGAAAATTTATTTCCATCTATGCCCTCATAATAAAAATGATATGTTAGGGGAATAAGTGTTCCAATGGTGAGTCTATTGCGAGTGTCATGCCCCAATTTTGGAATAGAGGTGGACAACAAATGGTTGTTGGTGGAGGAATAGGGGAGTGATTGAGGAGGATGATTATAGGAAGAAAATAGGGTAATCAAAATGGAGTAGTGATTACCTTATTTAGGAGGAGAGGTAGTGATTTTGTTCTTATGGACCATGCTAATTACACTAATTTTCAATCACATTCCCATTACCATTGAAGAGTTGTTAACCAAGCGCCCCCTAAGTAGAACAGATAACAACATAAGAAAGCCAAAACAAAATTATATATAAACTCCAGGATCCATAATTTATAAAATAAGTAAATCTAGCTAGAAAAAATTAACAGTTGGATATCCTAGTCTAATAAGTTAAATAAGATGTTAATGTATCTTTGATTTCTTCTGCTCTACAAACTCACCAACCGAGGGGATTCGATTTTTATAGGGCAACTAGGAAAACGCTTCAATAGAGGTGGAAGTATCTTCCGTTCTTGGGGTGTAAACTGTAATTCATATTTCATAGTCTCTGGGACAGGATGAATGTCATACATATAACACTTTTGTTATGTCGAAGTGAAATAAAAGTCATCAACATATTTGGAAAACGGTAGACCAGTTTTGGTTATGACTACAATGGCTTTCAGTTTGGATTCCAACTAGACTGTGATTATCCTTGCAAGACAAAGTTTTGCTAAGGAATGGATAATCACTCTAAGCTTAAGATAATGCTAGTACGCTCTTTGGAATACATAATAACTCCCAGTAACTAAGAAACACTTGGGAAATTTAACTGGTTTCGAGGTCTTCTTCTAAAGGCTGAATGCTTTGAATGCTTGAGAGTTTGAGTAATTTCTGGCTTGGAAATTTCCCGTCACCTTGAATAGGTTCAAGGCCTTCTTTATTTATAAGTGAATTGAAAATTATCCGTTGGAGGAGATAGCCTTCTAGTCATCTATGTAGAGTGGTTCAAACGGACATATTTTCCATGCAGCAGCCGTCCTTGCATGGATTTGGTATTTGAATTTAATGTGTCATTTAATGCTTGCCCGTTGAAAGTGCAGTCTGAAGTCAGTCTTCATATCAGGGTCCGTACGTGCGTGTCTTTCCTGGATTGGTCCACATCATCAGGTTGGTGAGAATGTCAGAACTTATTCCTAGGCTTCAGGCTTGTCTTATTAAGTTCTTTTTATCTCGAGCACAACGGTCTTGTCCTGACGCTGACATTCCTTTTGCATTGCTTGGCTCTACTCCAAGTCTTTCCCATAAACTCAGTGTCATCCTGTTCCCTTCAAGACTGAGTTAGTAATGACCTCAGGGTCATACTCTTCATCACTGACACTTACTCAGCCAGCTTAGAAGACTGTCATAAGTTCAGGATGGTGCTCTTCGTCTTCAGGCTCTTAGTCTTGATTGTCATCAATGAGTTCTCCTTTCACTGAGTACCTGTGAAGTGTAAAATAACTAAGTACAGGAACCTAACCAAGATTAGCTTGACTAAGACAAACTAAGACAAATCATCTTTTCAGGGGCTTTGGGATCTTAATCAAAACTGACAATGTCCCAACAATTTCCCCCTTTTTGATGATGCCAAAACACTGAAAAGATCCTCAAAACACTTAGAGGAAAAACAAATCATATCTATAAGATAAGTCAGTTTTAGAGCAGTTCTTGATAAAGTACAGAAATTAAATGACAGCCAAAAAGACAATGAGTTTTTGTCTGTGGGCAAAGTAATAGATTTCATTAAATGATATAGAAATGGTTACAATGAATCTAATCTATTACAAGAAAGGATGTGAATCCCTAGACTAATCTCATTTCAGGCTCGAGTCCATAACCAGCATAAACTCTAACCTTCAATTCATCAACTCTCTTAACTTGATTCACATAACCTTCAGCCTTAGCAATCTTCAAAAATTTAGTCATGATGGCCTTTGTATCGTACTTTCCAGTTCCAGGAACAAGAGGGGGTGGACGAGTAACGAACTCAGGAGCTTTTACTTGGACTTGGGCAGCATCAGCTTCTTCCAAGATCTTCTGAATCAACTCAGGGTGGTTGTCCATCATATAGTCAGTGAAGTGGGCATTGATGTCTTCAGAGTCGCCCCACTTCTTCACTACGTACCACAACTTGACAAACTCATCCCTTGCATCAATCCACAACTCCTTCAATGTTTCTGAGATGAACTCATCAACATAGGCTTCCCTCTGAACTGTTTTTGGCCTCCTAACTTGCAGTAGTGTAGACTTTCTAGCTATTGGCCTCTTTCTGTACTTCTGCGGCTCAGGCTTTGCCTTCCTCCTCCTCAGCAGACTGACCACAGTATCATCCAATTCTCGCTGTTGCATATCAGTGAGATCAGTCAGCTTCTCCACCTTCTTCTCCAATATGTGCATCTTCTCTTTCTGAGTTATGTCTGCCCTGCGCTCAACCTCCGACTTCTCAGAAGGTGTTCCCCATACCTCAGTACAAAGTTCTGCCACTGTCTCCTCAGTGTATGTGATGGGATTCTTCCTTGTATTGACTGGGGGTGACTTCTGAATGGCCTCAACTGGTTTGGAAGGGCCATTAGCCTTCTTTGCTGCGGCCTCTGCCTCTGCCACTAGTTCAGCCAACCTTGCTGACTTCTGCACAAAAAGGACATTCCTCTCAGGGTTTGCCTCAGGGTCTGCCACTTCAACCTCTCCTTGATTGATTGTCTCAGATGCCTCAGGGCGGAATCTTTTACTCTTTTTTCCCCCTTTTTGGCATCATCATTGGCCTGGGAACACTTCAGCTCCACTGTTGATGACGAAGGTAGCTAATGATTGAACTTCCAGCACGCCCTCCTTCAACATATCAACTCCCGTGGCTATCCCAGTGCCTGCATATGACACTGTACTGATGGCAGCTTTTAGCTTCTTTTCAAAGACCTCCATGTTGTGTTGGAGACTTTGTTCAGCCTTGGTGATCCTTTCCTCCACCTTCAAGGACTCACCGCTGACTCTGCTCGCCTCAGCCAGTATCTTAGTCGACTCATCAGTGGCCTTAGCCAAAACCTCAACAGCAGTTTGAGAAGTCTGAGCTAACTTCCCTGACTCCAGCTCCAACTTGGACGCTGAGTCATTCAAAGCCTAAGTAAAGAGCGCCCCAGCCTGAGCTGCAAGCCTCGATACAGCAAGATTCAGTTTTTCCTCTCTGAGCTCATCCATTCCTTAGCAAAGCTTTGTCTTGTAAGGATAATCACTCTAAGCTTAAGATAATGCTAGTACGCTCTTTGGAATACATAATAACTCTCAGTAACTACGAAACACTTGGGAAATTTAACTGGTTTCGAGTGCTTCTTCGAAAGGCTGAATGCTTTGAAAGCTTGAGAGTTTGAGTAATTTCTGGCTTGGAAATTTCCCGTCACCTTGAATGGGTTCAAGGCCTTCTGTATTTATAGGTGAATTGAAAACTATCCATTGGAGGAAATAGCCTTCTAGTCATCTATGTAGAGTGGTTCAAACGGAAATATTTCCCATGCAGTAGTCGTCCTTGCATGGATTTGGTATTTGCATTTAATGCGCCATTTAATTCTTACCCGTTGAAAGTGCAGTCTGAAGTCAGTCTTTATGTCCGGGTCCGTACGTGCGTGTCCTTCCTGGATTGGTCCACGTCATCAGATTGGTGTGAATGTCAGAACTTATTCCTAGGCTTCAGGCTTGTCTTATTAAGTTCTTTTTATCTCAAGCATAACGGTCTTGTCCTGACGCTGACATTCCTTTTGCATTGCTTGGCTCTACTCCAAGTCTTTCCCATAAACTCAGTATCATCCTGTTTCCTTCAGGACTGATTTAGTAATGACCTCAGGGTCATACTCTTCATCACTGACACTTACTCAGCCAACTTAGAAGACTGCCATAAGTTCAGGATGGTGCTCTTCGTCTTCAGGCTCTTAGTCTTGGTTGTCGTCAGTGAGTTCTCCTTTCACTGAGTACCTGTGAAGTGTAAAATAACTAAGTACAGGAACCTAACCAAGACTAGCCTGACTAAGACAAACTAAGGTAAATCATTTTTTTAAGGGCTTTGAGATCTTAATCAAAACTAACAATGTCCCAAGAGGCATGTTTACATGGAAATCCAGTAACTCTACACAGACAACAGGAGCAATAACGCTGATCAAGAATAACAGTGACAGAAGGAGTTGAAGAAAAAGTAAATGAACCATTGGGGGCTTGAGAAATTTTCCAAGAACGGGCAAAATCCCACTTAAGTGGGTATTCTTTATAGGAACTAATAAGGACTTCCACAAAGTGTCGTTGGTTCTTCTCTCAAGATGTCAGCGGATGATTTCTAAATAAATTATATACAATAAATATGGGAAACACTCAAAATTTGGAAATCAAAAACATAAAAAGGAAGAAACACTTATCAGTGTGAATGTGATCAATCAGGTGAGTGATTGGCAATCCTCGAGCATCTTTAAGAAAGGAATTGTATGACTCGGCAGCATTGGAAGTCATCTCTTTATATCTCGTAATTTTGGGTGAGAAAGCAACATCCCACTTCTCGTAAGAAAGACCATAAAAAAATTGTGCAGCGCGGGAACCACTAGCCTATACAATATAATAAGGAAAAAGGCATACTTAGCTAAAGGAAGTTGATGTATTGATTATATTGGACCAAAAAGAAAATACACCTCTAGAAATTTTGCCAGCTTCTGTTCAAATATACCCACATTTGGAGCGTATGCACAATCCTTAAAAAACTCACACATTTTTTAACAATGACCATTAGTAGATCGACCAGCAGATCAAGACCTTAGGTTGGCAAGTAGATGGAATAGGCATAAATAATGGATGGGGTGATCAAACACCAAAGGAAAAGCAGATATTAAACAGTTCCTATCAGATAGATAGCATATCGGTTTTGGATGAACACAGGAATCGCGTAATTTAGACAAAAACCACACCCAATTAGGTGTATTTTCAGAAGAAACTACTGCAATTGCAACAGGAAACAAACCTGCATGGACATGGTAGAAGATATGAGTGTTAAATAATGTACTGTGGAAACAATTATCGATAAAAAATGTTCTAACCATTATTGTCATCCTTAGTTGTGGCAGTTAAGAGTATACCCTTGCCCGACCAACCAAAAAAGTGCCATCTATAAATAGCATTGGGAGACAATGCCTAAGTCCATCATGACACGCTTTAAAGCAACAAAAATACGCTCGTAATCCCCGATTTTATTGCAATGCTCCAAATTAACAACACTACCTATTATTGGAAAAGGGAAAATAAAGGGGACTATGAATTTAAGTAAGTAAACTAACCCTAAAATATAGCCCAATATGAATTTGTAAGGACAATTTTTTTACCGGGATTCGTTAGACGTACAGCTGCACAGTACCAGCGAAGATGATTGTATGAGTCTTCATACCTACCAAATAAATGATCATTTACCGTCTCGGATGTATGACAGGTTTTATAGTACGGGATATCAATACCGTAGTTGTCCATCATATGGTCCAAAACATCTTTACCACTCATATTGGGATGTGATCTAACATCTCCATGAACTAATTTCCCAATAACTTTAAGAGAGAACCTTCTGAAGTTATTGTTAATAACTATTCCCAAACATGTGTGTACGAAATTTGCTTTGTAAACGCAACAAACAAGTGTAACAGGTCTAACACTATCTTTTATAATCCATTAACAACCATCAGCGACCTTGGACTTGCATTCAACATGAATGTATTGCTTATTGTTAACAATATATTTGAAATTGTAATGCATTACAGTAGAATGCTTGATTAGAGCATACCGGAATTCATCTTTACCACATTTAAAAACTGTACCAACCCCATCACTAAATATATCAACCCAACTATCACTCAACAATGGTTTCTTTTCAATAACAGGGGATATGTTATATTTTGGCAAAGTACCATATCAAGAAAATTCTTCAGATTGACCATCTAAAAACCTATTTTTAACACTCCTAAAATACTGCATGATTGTTTTAGAAATTCTAGATCCAACATCAATAGGAAAATCATCTGGGGGACTACAAAATCAGATGAGGGGACTACAAGATCAGATGGCACATGATTATTAATCGAATGAGAACTTCCACCAAAGCTAACATTGCAATTAGACGGTTTCGAAGCTTGGGATGATTTCACAACGTTTGAAACATTAGTATAAACCACTACAGAAACTAATTTTTGATCCGTGTGTTTACACAAGGATATCATATTTGATAAATCAACATCGGATTGCAGCACACAATTACTAATACTACCAACAGAGTATCTAAAAGAAGAATTCCCAGAATACAATTCAGACCACATCGAAAATACCTGTTGGCAAATTCGAAGAAAGGTGAGTGTGAATAAACTGGAACAATTTTACAATCTTTAATATATTTACTGCAAGGATGACATCGGGCTCCATCGACGTAAAATTATATGAGAAATAATACGAAATCAGTGAGGCTACTGAATGTGGGGGATGATCGTATGAATTTTGTGAGAGCTATGAGAATTACCACTTAAAAGTGAATTCAATGGGAAAATTTGAAAATTTGAAAAATGGATAGAGGAATTAGGAGAGAGATTAGAATAGGTTGTATTACTTAGGAACTCATAGCTGGCCGGATAGGATATTTAATCTGACAAATAATTTAGAATTATTAATATAGTTAAATATCTAAATTACAAAAAGTTAACTCATTTGCTATTTTAAAAAGGTGGTTAACCACAATGAAATTTTGATCCATTATACTACACAGTTGGTCGCCACATAGTGGACTTATACTTCTGAGGCAAGTTTACTAAGGCGAGCAATTGAGTTATATGAAATTTTTACTAAAGCAAGCAATTGAGCAATTACAGAGTACACATCCCATCTTGAAGTTAGACCTCTTAGAATTTTCAAAGCCACTTCTCTTTTAGTATAAACGTTTCCCAGAGAATTAATCTCATTCATAATATCAGTGAACCTCCCATCAAGTTGATCAATTGGCTCAGTAGGCTACATGGCAAACTGCTCATATTTTTTAACAACTACTGATAGCTTGTTCTCTTTAATTTTGTCAGTTCCCTCACACATAAGAGCAAGAGTATCCCATATTTCTTTTGCAGTTTGACAATGGATTACCCTTCCCATTACTGAGTCTGGAATAGTGGTGTAGAGGATGTTCATGGCAATGGAGTTGAGGTTGTGCCTCTTTCTTTCATCTGCAGTGAAGTTGTCTTCATCTTTGGGACATTCATCTCTTGGATCAGCAATTGTTGCAACTGTTGTCCTTGGATTTGGAGTCATGAACACAAAAGGACCTTTGGTGATGACTCTTAGCATTTCATCATGGACACAGGCAAGATATGCTCTCATCCTTATCTTCCAGAAATCATAGTTCTCCACTAAGAATTGTGGAAGCTTGTGATGGGACATATGGTTCAAGGGATTAATTCTCATGTTGCATTCTACTGGTGGTGCAACCCTAGCTGTATTGTCAGTCATTGTAGATAAACAAAGACTATCAAAAGATCAATTCAGTTGACCAAATACAATTTACCTTTTGAACACAAAGGTATACTAGAACAATGGTCTTTTGAACCACTACTCTGATACCACTTGTTGGTCCCGAAATGAGTTATACAGGTGTATGGGGGGGGGGAATACACCTGTGTCACAAATTAAATTTTTTCTCTTAAAACTTTATTAGATAACTTAAGTGTAAACCTTCAGCTAACTTGGGAAGTCTACTGAGATTTACTTGGAAAGCTTACTGAGATATCAACTCCACTGAAAGCTCGAGACTTTCAGTTGAATTGCTATCTAATTAGCTTTCAGATCCGGAAAGTGAGCCCTTAAAGAAATACTCGTTTTAGTTTATGAAAACATGTTTATCACAACTCACACTTAAGGAATAGACTGAAAAGTAAATGCACAAGATATAAAGTGGTTCGGAGAAGAATCTCCTACGTCCACTGTCCTGATCAAACAGGAGAATTCCTTTCACTTGAAATTCCTTGTTTTATAGTGCCAAGGTGCACTGATCAAATACTCCTCTCTTAGAATATTTGATCCCTAGGATAATTCCAAGTCCTAGTTCCTTAAAACCAGCTTTCAGACTGATATCAACAATCAGCTTACTAACACATCTAATTCCAGGTCCTAGTTCCCAAAAACCAGCTTTCAGACTGATATCAACAATCAGCTTACTAAACCAGCTTACAATCAGCTTATTTGGTTCCAACTTGTGTGAGATAATCCTTACAAGTTTAGCTTAGAAGCTTTAAGGATGGATTATCTCGATCTAAGCTTTGGATATGACTATAAGCTCGATTACAGAAAGTTTTGTAAAACTCTCCACAAATAATGTAACACTTGGGAAACTTGAGTGGTTTCGAGTGCTTCGTTTGTGCATTTGTGAGTGTAGAGAATGCTTGATCTTTGAAGTTTCCCGTGCTTAGAAATGAGCACGACCTCCTGTATTTATAGACCTTCTTGAAAATCTTCCCGTTGGAGATGAATCTTCTCAAGTATGTCTCTTGCATCTGATTAGTTCAAACAACTCTATTTTGGCTTTATGTCGCATCAAGAATGGCTTAAAAATCTTTACCTGCTACCACCTGTCTTAAAAAGTTAAGACATAACTTTTGGTACTTGTTAGTCTGTGACAGGTCGACTGTCAGTAGGGTACACTTATGTGTCAACTTCTCATTGGGCCGCACAGCCAACTTGGATCAGAGTCTGCCTGGTTTTAAGGTGGAACTCAACTGAGAGAACCATCTTATTCCTTCATTTATTGCAAGCTTTACTGACATTAGATTTGCCTTGTTACAACCAAATTAACTAACAGTTTTTAATGTGTTTAGCTTTGAATGCGCTTCGTTAGTCTTCATCTGTAGACTTCCATTTCTCTACTGATTGTACTTTCCTTAGCATAAATGCACTTAGAAAATATTTATACCGAAGGTGTCTTCTTCGGATGACTTCATTCCAGTAGACTTGTCTTCTGTGAATGCCTCTTAGATACACTCTAGGAATTAGCAAATGTACTTCAGTACCCTAACAGTTGAACTGACTACTTCTAGTCTAACTCTACTGAATACAATTTACTTACATTATTCTAGGGAGAACGTTTTGGCATTTTATTCAAAACTTAACTCAATAATTTCCCAATAATTTCCCCCTTTTTGATTATGCCGAAACCTATCTATTACAAGTTTTGTTCCTTTAGTTGAGATCATCAGTTTGGCATACTTAGTAAGATTTTGTAAGTAAATTTATTCAACAACAAAGCCTAATTGATAATGATATATTATCCTGGGCCAAAAAGATAGTAGAGCTTTCATTCCAAATCAAAAGAGATATAAGTACAGCAAGTCCACTGACTTAGTTCAAAAAAAGAAACATTTGGGACTTATAAACAAATGCCCAGCAAAACACTTACTACTCCTTAAACAGAATCAAACACTAGTTCCAAACCATAATGTTTGAATACTCTCACCTTCAGCTCGTTCTTCCTCTCCATGACTTCTTTAGAGTGACCTTGAAGACCCAAGTATTCACACAAGGGAACCCACTCAAGGGTGATCCTTTCTCTATCAGCAGCTCCAGTGGCATCAACTGGGGGCCAATAGACAATGGGTTCAGGGGCCTTCACAGAGTGGTCTAAGAAGGACTTATTCCATGCTTTGATGATCTCAGGATAAAGGTTTGGATAGGAGTCAAACAGCCACTGATTGAACAGGTCTTGAGCATTCTCCTTTCTTAACTCTCCACTGACATAATAAGAGTGGACAAACTCTTTTTAGCCGCTTCCCATTTGTCATTGTGCTTCTTAGGTACCCAAGTATTATGATGGGGGTATTGAGCTTTGGGTAGAGCAGCCTTGTCCTTCTTCAGCCTGGCAGTCCACTTTTGGAATCCGTTCTTGTACTTCTTCGTGGTAGTCTTGTCAAAAGTGGTTAGTCTTTCTCTCCTCTTCCTTTCTGCTAGCTCAGCAACAGACTCTATCTTCTCTATTTCTTTGACTAATCTCTTCTCCAGTTCAGCTCTAATCTGCTTTGCTCTCTCATTCATCCCTCCTGCTTGCTTGATGAGTTTAGTTAACTCTGTTACTCGGGTTGGGCTTGACTTAGGAGCTGCAGTAGGGTTCTCCTCATCTGGTCTCTTTGAGGAGATAGGCTTTGGGTTCAAAACTGGAACGACTTCAGTAAACTCTGCCTCAGTTGACTTTGCAACCAACCTTAGTGAAGATCTCGTCTTCTTCGCCACCTCTGCTGAAAGTTCGTCAGTCGTCTTTCTCTTAGTTGATTCTCCTCTTAGAGCTGTCCTTTCCCTCTTAGCTTCTGCAACATCTTCTTTGAACTTTGACAAGTCCCTCTCTTTCTCCACTTCTTTCCCTTTCGTCAGCAGAATTTTCTTATCTGCACTCAGTTGAGCTTTCTTGTTGGCCTTTTTGATAGTGTTCTTGATCTATTGAGATCTGGTCAAAGTCATCTGTTTCCAAGATGATTTCCAAGGTATTGCTTGGATTCTTCTTCATTTGCTTACCAGATACCAATTCTTCCCCTTTTTCGGCATTAATAAAAAATTCAGCCACAATTAAGTTCAAGTGCTTCATACTCCACCACTCTCAGCTGAGTTGAACAGTGGTCCATCTCATCTTCCAACCTTGTAAGGGTTACCCCAGCTGTTTGACCAAACTTGACAAATTGGTCAAGCTTTTCACTGATGATAACATCAGTCTTCTCCTGGGTGGGAAAGTCCACAACAGCTTGCTTTAGGACATCCTTCAAGCTCTCCTTCATCTGCTCCTCCTTGGTATCAAACTCAGCCACTTTCTTGTTCCAGAGGTCTTCAACCTTCTCCAACAGAGTAGTTGAGAAAGCCTCCACTGAGGATTTCAGACTATTGGAGACAGACTCCACTGATGCTTCTAGGAACTTGGCTCTATTCTCTTCCTTCTTCTTTCCCATGTCAGTGATGGCTTGGATGACTAACATACTCTGTCCTTCCACGACATCAATGACCATCTGCTGAGAATCTTCAACTTTGAGTGTCAAGTTTTGAAGAGAGGTGGTTGTTACATCCATTAATTCATCAATGTGGTCTGAGAGAAAGCAAGTCTCATCCACATTCTCCTCCACCATATCCTCCAAATCTCTAGGATGAGCATCGATGGAGGAAAGTCTAATCTCTTCAACATTTCTCAGAGCAAGCTTTAGAGGACTTAGACTTGGAACAGTCTTGGTCTCCTCTTGGGATGGATTTCCTGCACATACAACAGGGTTAGCCAATTCCCCCTTAAACTCACCTCCAATCCCAGCTTGCTCATCAACCTCCATTTGGACTCCCTCACTCTCAACTTGGTCACCCTCTTGATCACTCACTTTTTCAACTTGATTTTTTCCAGTCAATTCGTCCTTTACAGGAACGATTACTTTTATCTCTCCACTCACCACCTTCACAATTTCTACCTCATAATTTTTTTCAACACTCATTTTATTAACTCCTTCTGTACCAGTCACCTCAGTTGACTCCTTAGTGACCACTGAGGGCTGTTATGGAGCAGTCTCAGTAGAGGTCTCCAGCACCTCTACCTCACTGCTATTAGGCAAGTTTTGAGCCTCAGTATCCCTTGCCAATGCTTCGGGGTCAGTTGATCCGTCCTCAGCGGATACATCCTTGGTCATATCACCATCACCTTGCACAGGCGAGATGCCTTCCTTCTCTACTGCTACCTCCTCCTTCTCCACCTCTTCACCTCCAACTTCCTTCTCCTTCTCTACTTCACTTTCCTTGTTCTTCTCAGTAACTTTTACCTCATTGATTTTTTCAAGAACAAGGCTCTGGAATATCTTCTCATCACACAGATACCTGGTTTTAGAAAGACCAGTGAACTCAGTTACCTCCTTCACCTTCTTCTTCCACTTGCCTGCCTTCCCTCCTCCTACTGGCCAACATTATCTCAGCCAACTTCCTATCCGTGAGTTGGACAAGTAGTCTGACCCTAAAAAATATAGGCTTTAGGTCGGGATAATCGTCCAACTCTAGATATTTGGACTCCAGAGAATAAGCAACGTCATCCTTAAGAGTATCCAAGAAGAAGTACTGTTCTTCATCATCAGACTCATTTAAAGGGATGGGGGATTGTGGGTTTGTAGGATTAGCTTCTTTAGGGATGGATTCAGAGGGGTTGGGTTAATTTGAGATGGTTTTATTTAGAGTGGGTTCAGAGATTACAGGTTCAGTGGGGGTAGGGTCAGTTGGGGTTTGTTCAGTTGGGGTGGGTTCATTAGGAGTACTTTCAGATGGGGTGGGTTCAGTAGTGGTTGGTTCTGTATGGGTGATTTCAGTCTGGGAGGGTTCAGTGATGGTTTTAGCAGGGGTTTCACTTTGGTTGGGTTCATTGGTGGTTTCATTTGAGGTTTCACTTTCAGGCTGTTGAGAGCCTTCAGTTGGGGTATTTTTTATTTGCGTTTGGTATTTAGTGAGGTGTGGGGTTTGGTTTTGATTTTGGGGATAGATTCTTCAGAGGTAGTGTCAGATGCTAAATGAACTGGTGAAGATTCAGGGTTACTTGACACTGAGTCATCAGTAGGGGTTGGTTTCTTTGATTTCTTGTTGGTGGTGGTTGCTTCCTTCTCAGGTTCAGTAGCTTTCTTTTCTTTCTTCTTTGTGGCCTTCTCAACAACCTCCTCCTTGTGCTTGGCCATCTTGTCACTCAGTTTTATCGATCTCATTTTCCTTTTCTTCCCTTCAGTAGGGTCTACCTCTACTGCCTCTTCATCCACACTTTCTTCACTATCACTGATCTTCCTGCTTTCCAAGGTCTTTCCACCTCTGAAAAGGGACTTCAAATTGCTCCACTTCTTGTCCTCTTTCCAATCAACAACCAAATCCACATTCTCAATCAGATAAGAAATTTTAGTAGCATGGTTGAGCTTACTAGACAACTGCTCATCTTTATTAGCTTGAAATTTCCCAGCTTCCTTGTTCAAGGCCCTGAGGAAAAATTGTTGCCAGTTGTACTCCTTCTCCTTACTTTCACATATAGCCTTCATCAACCTGAGCTTTGGCTTGCTCACTTGTTCGGGGCTCCCTTGATTGGCTAAAATGCATTTCCCAACAATCTCGCAGAAGATATTGTAAACAGGAAGAAGTGTGTTTCTGTTTATGGTAGGATGATATTTTACCCTCTTCTTCATGTTGGTGTAGACCAAGTCTTCCTCCTTGTCCGTGATACAGGTATCCGGATTTAGGCCTGTTGAAGGGAGACCAAAAAGCTTCTTCACATCCTCTTCTTCTAACCAAATATCCTTCTCAGCCTCCTTTATCTCCATCTACCCCTCTCCATCTTTCACAATCTTCTTTCTTTTTTTCAAGTACAGAGTTGATTTGATGTCTGGTGTTGCAAACATTAAGGAAAAATTCCAACACCTGCCTATCATAGCAGTTATCTGGATGAACAATTAAAAATTTCTCAAGGCCAGCCGCCTTCACCAACTATAGGGCTTCCTTGATGTATCTGTACTCGGGTTTTGAGAGTACATCTGGGTTGTTGAAATCGACAATAGGTTCATACCAAAAATTATCTTTGTGGGTCAACTTCCTGAGATTGATTTTCACCATTTGAGGGTTTTTGGAATTTCAAAGAGTTTCAGAGAAAAGGTAAGGCTTAAGACATGTGAATTCGAAAAGGTTTTGAGGGAAGATAGTAAGGACCTTTTATAGGGGATTTGAACGGTGAGAATTAGATTTAAATCAACGGCAGGGGTTGATTCTGAGAAGATCGAGGAAAGGTAAAAGGTTGTGGGGGGTTTTTAAAGAACCTAAAAGGTTAAGATTAAACCGCCACAAATGAACGGTGTGGATGAAAACTGACGGTCAAATGGGAAGTCACATCATCCGTCTTTTTGGGTGCGTGTGGTAGAAAATTGATAGTGGCGCTCTAACATGTACAGTATGTAATAATTACCCCTTTTCTCAAAATCTTTCCAAAACGATGTAAAGTGATTTTATTTTTCAGACAATACTTATTAAAAAATATTCAAGAATTTCATCTTATATAAGAAATAAATCTTATCAAAGGCTTTTAAAAACATGAGGAAATAAAATTTTCGAAAAACATAAGTGTTTAAGCACATTCGACCTCTTCTGAAGTTGCATCTCCACTGATAAGTGGTTCTTCTTAGATCTTTACAACTCTACTGAAACTTCCACCTCCACTGAGGTTTCAATGAGGTTGTTAGGACTTCTCTTCTTACTCCCCTGGATCCAGAAGTCCTAGTTCCACTGATAATTCTTGAAACCTTGCTTTTACCAAAGGTTTAGTGAATATATCTTCTTTCTGCTTGTCAGTGTGGATCTTGAGCATTTTGATGTCCTTCCTCTCCACATGATCTCTAATGAAATGATGTCTGATATCCACATGTTTGCATCTAGTGTGAAGAACTGGATTTTCTAAGATGGCAATAGCACTGTTGTTGTCACAGAAGATAGGAACTTCATTGGCAAAAATGTTGTAATCCCTCAGTTGTTGTCTTAGCCAAATAATTTGAGCACAACAACTTCCAGCTACCATGTTTTCAGCTTCAATAGTGCTTGTGGCTACTAAACTCTATTTCTTGGAGAACCAAGAGATCAGATTACTTCCCAAGAATTGACAAGTGCATGTGGTTGATTTCCTGTCAATTCTGCATCCTTCATAGTCTACATCTGAGTATCCTGTGAGTTCCAAATTGTCATCTGAGGGATACCATAAACCTAAGTTCACAATACCCTTTAAATATTTGAGAATCCATTTTGCTGCCTCCAGATGACTCTTCTTTGGGTTTGCTTGATATCTTGCATATATCCCAACAACAAATGTGATGTTTAGCCTGCTTGCTATGAGATACAGTACAGATCCAATGATTGCTCTGTAGTGGGTTCTGTCTACTGATTCACCATCTTCATAAGGTTCCATCTTTGTGTTGGTGTTCAGTGGAACTCTTGTAACCTTGCTGTTTTGACATCCAAATTTGTTGATCAGCTCCCTTGTATACTTGGCTTGATTAATGAAAATTCCTTAAGAGGATTGTTTGACTTGAAGTCCTAGGAAGAAATTCATTTCTCCCATCATTGACATCTCAAATTTTCCTTTTATCAGTTGAGAAAACTTCTCACACATAACTTGGTTTGGAGAATAAAAAATAATATCATCCACATAGATCTGTACCAACAATATGTCCTTTCTATTTGTGATCATGAATAATGTCCTATTGTTAGGATAAAAGTTGTATAGTTTTGATGAGTTAAAACAAACTAGAAAATGTAATAGGACCATCTGGACCTGTTAGCCAGATGATGAACTAGATTAGGACTTAGTCTAGGGGAACTGCCAGACCAGAAGACTTCACCAGAAGAGTCACCAGAAGACCTACCAGAAGACCTTCCAGAGGACTTTACCAGAGGACTCCACCAGAAGACTTCACCAGATGAGACTGACCAGAGGCAGAGAACCTTCCCCAGACCAGACGAGTCCGGACCAGACGAGTCTGGTGAACCAAAAAGATGCTCAGAATTATCTCTTAATTCTACTGAGTATTCTGGTTCTTGACCAGATCCAGACTAGAAGACATTGAGGTTGCCTGGTACCTGGTCCTGCCTTCTCTTGAGAGAATCAGAGTTAGGCATTGGAAGCACTTGACCGTTGGTGATTTAAATCAAGTCAACAAGATCAAGATTGGAAAGTTTTGAAGTCAATCAATCCAAGGATCGCACCAACCCAATCAATCAATTAGGGAATTGATTGATTGAAAGCTTCCCTAAATAGAGGATCTGATTAGATTAGCTCTCCAACGGCTAAAACCTAATCACCTCTATAAATACAAGAGTGCAGATTCAAAGAAAGGGTTAGAGAGAGATTCTTACCCGCAAGAAGATATCTTCCAAGCCTTGTTCATTCACTCTTAAGCACTATTATTGCTCTCATATTTTGTATACACTCTTAAAGGAGTTGTTGGATCTCAACCTGTTCATCTCTAAGAAAAGGTTGAAGGCTGTAGACTTTAGATCGAAGGTAGATCTAAAGTGATTGTAAGAAGGAACTGGTACTTCACAATTCCAGTACGAAAGTGGTTTGTTGGTTGGTTAGTGAGACTCCTTTTGATCAAAGGGAGAGTGGACGTAGGATATTGAAATCCGAACCACTATAAATCTGGTCCATTTACTGCTTTCTTCAATTTTGTCTTAATATATTTAGTGCTCTTATAAAAGATCTTGTGAAAGACATAATCTTTAAAGCTTCCGCAATTAATCTACTTAGTGGGACCAACAAGTGGTATCAGAGCAGTGTGTCCGAAGACCACTGCTTTGTAAAGCTTTTTGGTGGTCACCGGGTAGATCCATTGCTCTTTGTTGTGTTTGATCAAATTTCTTGTTAAATTTTTATTGAGCAAAAATGACTTCAAAATCTTCATATAAGAGCAGCAAGTTACCAGAATTCTCCTTTGAGGATTACAACCACTGGAGTTTCTTGATGAGTAATCATCTTGGGGCTATCCATCACCGCATGTTAGATGTGGTAGAGAGTGGCCCAATTCAATTTTACTGGACTCCTATTGATAGTGGCAGGTCAGAGTCCAGAGAAGAAACAAGTGAAACTGCCCAGAAAGCTGCTGAGGACAGAGGATTCCCAAGAAGAAAGATGAGCTTGACAATGATGAAAGGAAGCTATATAATCTGGATCAGGTGGCAAGGACTGAAATTATCAACACACTCACAAAGGAGGTGATAGAAAAGGTCAGAACCTGTGCCACTGTCAAGGAGATGTGGGATAAAATTGTCTTGCTTTGTGAAGAAACAGAGAAGATTAAGGACAACAAACTTCAAGTTGTTCAACACTCGTTTGACACATTTAAGATGAAACCAGACGAGACCATTGACCAGCTGGATATGCGCCTTACAAATCTCCTGAATAAGACTAGTGCCTTAGGTAAGTCTTATTCAGAGAAGGAAATTAATAGTTAAATTTTGCGTTCACTAACCAGCAGGTGGAGAATCAAAGTGACTGTGATTAAAGACAACAAGGATCTCAACACTCTGGATCACCATCTTCTGATGTCTGATCTCAAAGCTTACGAGTATGATCTCCAAGAGGAGGATCAAACAGAAGAGGTTTCCTCTTCTGGTCAGAAAGGAGTTGTATTTTCCTCGTCTATCAAGACAGATGATAAGCCCAAGGAGTCTACTGCAGATGACTTGAGTCTCAAGGAGCAGGTAGCACTTCTAACCTGTAAACTTGATAAGATGAGTTCTAAATATGGCAGGTACAAAAAGAATTGGAAGGAATCTACCAGAGATAGGAAGACTTCTTTCAAAGCTGCAGAAAAAGAAAGAACATCTGGAGACTCTAGGGAGACCAGATTCAGAACTCCAGAGAGGAGAAGAGAAAGCAGCTCTGGGAGATCAGATTACCAGAGGAGGGATGGCAGTTCTAGCAAATCTGACTACCAGAGGAGAGAGAGTAGTCCAGCCAGAGCAGAGTACAACCAGAGGAGGAGAGATCCAAGTCCCAGTCCCAGAGGAGACAACACCTGTTTCACCTGTAACAAGCCTGGTCACTACAGCTATGATTGTCCTCAATTGACTCCTATGGAAAGAGAAGAGAAAAGACTCAAAATAGATATGAGATATGTGACTTGAAGCGAACTACACTAGCTTTCTACTAGTAGCTACCCCGCAAGAGAACGGGTTCACTGTAGTATGGGCAAGTATAGGGACCAAGTATTATCGAACCCAAGGGATGGTGTATATGCGAATAGATCCCTGAAGATCTACGCGTCGTAGTTAATATGAGTGTAATGTTTTTGGATTTTTGAAAGATTAATTAAAAGACGAAAATAAACTAAGTAAACTGAAGAACGAAAGAAACGAATTAACTAAGGTTGTTTTCTAATGAGAGATGGTGATGCTTAGGATAGAAATCCCTACGTATACTAACGGAGCAGGTACATAATCAAAGTAATCGTGACAAACAAGAATTAACCTAAGTAAAAGATCGTAGGATGAAAGCTCAAGATTTTATACCCTAATACTTTATCCTAGCAATCGACTTCACTAATCCACTAACAAGTTAATAGATAGCTCTTAATTAATGAGACCCTAATTTAACTAAGGTGATGCGGTCGTCCTCCTTCGCTAAACCGGTAGATGAATTAACCTTTTCTAAACCCTCTCGTTAAGACTACTAATTGTTATTGAGTGATGCGGTCGTCCTCTCTCGAACACTTTCGTACGAAATTCAAAGGTAGAGTTAAGATTAATTATATGAATTCATTAATTAAGAGAATTAAAACTAACGTCACCAATTACCTTAATTACGTACCCACATCCTACTTCTACGAGTTCATCCTAACCCAAGCATGCAAGGGTTTTAGCCGGACATGGTTATAACAAAAATAAAAGCAATAGAAGAAACAACGAACAAAAACATAATGAATTGAACGAAGAAAATAAGAAACATGAACTAGGGTTCAAAAAGAAAATAATTCTAAGAACTGAAATTTAATTAACTAAAACGAAGTTTAAAACGTTTAAAGTAATCAAGCTAATGAAAAGAAACTAAGAAACGAAAAGAAAACTAAGAATTCGTATGAAAAACCTCAACAACGTAAAACTAAAGCTTGCTCGTTCTTCTCCTCTTCCTCTCTCTAAAAACTAAGTCTAAAAGTGATTTCTAAAGTTGGGGATCCTTCAAAACGTGTTTGGAAGAGGTATATATAGGCACCGGGTCGAAACGGGAGTTAATGGGCCGAAAATACGCATCCGGAGGCAAAAATACGTGCGCGCTCGAGCAAAACGCTCGAGCGGTGGCGCTCGAGTGATTCGCTCGAGCGCCAAAACTGTTCTGTAAGTTTTTGGCCGCTCGAGTGATTCGCTCGAGCGCCGGCGCTCGAGCAAATCGCTCGAGCGCTGGCTGCTGTGCACTCGTTCGTAAAATCTTCATATCTCCTCAACCGGGAGTCCGTTTTGGCCGATTCAAAGTCCTACGAACTCCTCTTTTCGCCTTCTATCCATCTATGAAAACCAAAAAGACAAATTAATAATTTTATAAAAATGATACTCATTTGACTCCAAGCACTCATCGAAAACACTCAAAACATGAGTAAATCGGGCACCAAAACATAACAATTTCACGCCTAATCAACCCCCCCAAACTTACCATGTTGCTTGTCCTCAAGCAACGAAAGAATAAGTCAAGTGAAATTGTTAGGAATGAATCAAAGAATCAATTAGTGCAAGCAAATGAACTCGAGCTTCAAAGATCAATCACAAGTATACTCACTCACTTTCCTTTATCGTACTCATGCAACAATAACAAGAAACACCAAGATCAAGCATGGATGTGCACTCAACGGTGTGTTTCACTCCCTCACAAGTGTATAACAGTGTTTAAGGGACTCACTCAATCAATCAATCACACATATCGGCAGCCATAGGCTTGTAAGCACTCTCAACTCCGACCATACTCTAGAAATCAATGCCGAATCAAAAAGGACTTTCTAAAGGTTGTAATGTAGGCTCTTTGGACAGGTGGGATAACAATATGGTAAAGTGACTCAAGTGAATGGAGAATAGAAAATCAAACTTCGGTACTTCGAAATTAGGAACAGACTACTTCAAGCATATTCAATCAACACACTTTCAATTCCAATTCTCTCAACACTTCAATTTTTTTTCTTTCTCACTCTTTTCACCTTTTTTTTTTCAATCACTTCATTTTTTTTTTCGCACAAACACATGAGCTCATTTTTTCTTTTGCTCATTCTCAAATTTTTTGTTCTTTCCCACAACTCAAATCTCATCACTCCTTCTTCTCATATTCACTCAACAAAAATCCTTTTCCTTTTTCAACTCAATTCACTCCCTTCACATTCACACTTTCCTATTCTCCACTCAAATTGGGACAAAAAGGCTTAGGAATTGGAATAGTGTTCATATGTGCTAGCAAATAAAATAGGCTCTAGGCTCAAAGGGGCTAACAAGGGATCAATGTCATTGGTAAGGAAAATTTTGGCTAAGTGACTCAATTAAATCAAAGATGGCCTAAGATCACATTCGACATATCAAACTAGACACAATCTAGAAGCAAGAGCACATGCAAGTTCTAGCATCCTCTAAGGTGACGATCCACTCACAAACGAAGAGATTAAATCATGCATTTAAATCTCGTAAGGCTCAAAAGCTCACGGCTTTCACATCCATGCTAGTCCTAGTGAATTCTCACTCTCATCACACAAGTACTCAAAAGAAAAATTCACAAGCATACAAGTTCTTTCTCAACTCAGCTCAAACTCAAACACTCACACAAGAAAACTCCTAACTCAGCCTCACAATTCACCCTACTCATCAAATCATACTCAAAGATAGCAATCAACAAGCATAAGGTGATTGATAGGCATAAAATATTGAGTAACAAAACAAATTAATAATAGCCCAAGGAGCATCTCAACAATCCAATAATCAATCAAACTCAACTCAAAGATAAGGGTGTGCATGCATGTGCACTGTAATCATAAAACAAATAGAAAACTCCACCCCCCCAAACTTCGACCTTGCTAGAGGTCTAAGTTTGGGGTTGTGGGTTACCTCAACCGAACAATTCAGTTTCTCTCAATAGCTTTGCACACTCCCTTGTCTCAAGTTGGTTCCTTCAATCTAAATAACTCCATGATACCTTTACTCCTTTAGAGACAAGCCTACAAAATAAAACTCTCGAGTACGAGGTTAAACATACGACTCAAAATATTCCCTAATAATATAAAAAGACACTAAAAATAAATGAAAGCAAATAAAAATGGGTTGCCTCCCATTCAGCGCTATTTTTAAGGTCCTCATGCCGGACCGTGCTCAAAGGAGCTTATGGGACATCATACTCAAATTTACCTCCCTCACTCTCATAAGAGTGGTGTTTGAACTCCTTTCCTTGATGCCCCACCATCATGAGCCCTTTTGCTCTCTTCTCATTCCCAAGTGTTATGGGTCTCAACTCCTTCTTGCCTCTATCTGGAGGAGTCTTACCACACAATTTCTTGAGTTTGGACTTTTTCTTCTTAACTCCTCCTTTCCCTTCTAACTGGACCACGTCCACTTTCTTCACCTCTTCATCCTTCAACTTCTTCACTTTATCCCTATTAACATAATCAAGAACATAACGCTCATGGGTTAAATAATCAAGTGAAGAACTAACAAACTCATGAGTATTAGAAAGATTAGGGATAGAAGGTGTGTCTTCAACACGAGGGTCAATTGCATCCATGCAATACAAGCTCTCATCCTCCTTCGGGTGCTTCATGGCTTCATATAGGGAGATCTTCACTTCTTGATCATCGACCTTCAACGTAATCTTCCCATTTGCCACGTCTAGCACCATCCCCGCCGTAGCTAAGAACGGTCTTCCCAAGATCAGGGGCACGTGCTCATCTTCCTCCATCTCTAGCACTACAAAGTCGGCTGAAAAAATGTGATCTCCAACTCTCACTAGGACATCTTCAACAACACCTTGAGGTCGAGTAATAGACCGGTCGGCTAGTTGAAGCGTCATCATTGTGGGTTGAAGTTCACCACCTTCCAACTTCTTGAAAAGCGACAAGGGCATGAGATTAATGCTCGCCCCAAGGTCGCACAACGCTCCTTTCTTGATCCCGTTCCCAATGTCACATAAGATCGTGAAACTCCCGGGATCCTTCAACTTCGTAGGAAGCGCCTTGTGCACTAATGCACTCACCTCGTGGTTCAGCTGCACCAACTTCGGCTCATCCACTCGCCGTCTTTTTGCAATCAAGTCCTTCAGAAACTTTGCATAATGCGGCATCTGTTCCAAAGCATCATAAAAAGGGATATTAATATGCAATTGTTTAAAAACATCAAGAAATTTTGCAAATTTTTCATCAAGCTTCTTTTTCATGAAGCGCTGTGGATACGGGACGGGTATCACAGATTTGGGTACCCCCCACTCATCTCTTTCTGTCTCTTTCACTTTCTTCCTTGCTTCCTTTGCCTTTTTCCACTTAGGAACTCTCTCTATCTCCTCAAAGTCTTTCCCCTTCTGGGACTCATCCATATCTCTATGCTTCTCAATCCCTTCACTTTCAATCCCCTTCTCAACTTGGGGCGTCTCAGAATCAGCAGACATCTGAGGACCTTCGTAATTGGTTCCACTTCTCAGCTGGATCGCCTTGCACTGTTCTTTCGAGTTCCCCTCCGGCATTCTATTCACGGACTTTGCAATCTGGCTCATCTGGAGCTCTAACGAAGTGAACCTTCGATTGTTCTCTTGTTGAGTTCTAGTCCACTCAACATTCATCTTCTGGAGCTCTTGATCACGTTGATCACCCTTCTTATGCAACTCCTTCACATCGTACTCCAAGGATGACAACCGCTTGCTCCCTTCCTCCACCTTCTGAAGAATAGCTCTCAACATCTCCTCGGTTGATGCACCGCCTTCTCCACCAGGAGGTTTAGACCCCGGATCAACACCTGCAGGAACAGTAACACCAGCTTTTGGGTTAGCATAAGAAAAATTCTCATTTTTTCTCCATGTGTTTTGAGGAGGCTGCTGGCCTCCTTGAGCTCCTTGTGTGTTCCTCCATTGATTTTGAAGTGGCTGAGGGCCTGGAGGCATAAATGGCTGGCCATAAGAAGGCCTTCCATACTGATTTTCGCCTTGGTAGCCATGCTGATTGTAATACGGGCCTCCCATGTAATTGGCTACCTCTTGTTGTCCACTTGGTTGGTCTACTCTCTCATTCTCTACTGCATGCTCTCCACCCAAACTTTTCCCCAACTCGAGGTTGTTGATCTTCTCCATCATGGCCATCAATAGCCTTCTCGTTCCTTCTCCCTCTTCCACCTGATGCACCTTCTGAAAATCTGCATCTCCACTCCAAGCACCGGCATTCGTGACAATGTTGTCAACGATCTCTCTACACCTCTCTATGCCTTGGTTGAGGAATGCTCCGCCCGCACAAGCGTCTAATGGTCTTGCCCCGCCTTGTTGGCACCACTGTAGAAGAATGCCATAATGTCTCCCTCATTGTACCCATGTTGCGGGCACTCAATCAGCATGTTTGAGTATCTCTCCCATGCTTGACGTAGATCCTCTCCAGACTTCTGGCGAAAGGACGAGATCTCAATTCTAGCCTTGATCGTCCTAGATGGAGGGTAGAATCGCTCGAGGAACAGACGCTCGAGCTCGGCCCAAGTGGTAATACCTCCCCGCGGGAGCGTATTATCGTACCACTCCTTGGCTATTCCCGTCAATGAGAATGGGAACAGCCTAAGCCTCTTGGCATCTTCAGACATGCCATTATAATTGAATGTTGAGGCTATCATGAGAAAACTCCTCCTCAGATGTGTATGAGGATTCTCTTTCCCGATCACCCCTTTGAACTGATTCTCTGTAAGCAACTTTAAAATCCCCGGGGATATCGAAAAGTTATTCGCCTCAACAGGAGGCAAAGCCACTCCATCATAGTACCGCTGTGGCTGCGCTGCAAACCTCCCTCGAATCGCCATATTATGATCTACGTTCTGAGGAACGTGTTGAGGATTAACAGCTGGTACGGGTACTTGTTGGGGTGGTGGTTGGTAAACAGGTGGTGGATGATATGGATATGGTGGGTAAAGATAAGGTGGGTATGGGTAATGTTGGTATACTGGGTTGTTGAAAGGGTTATTTGGGTTTTGTGGGTAGGCAGGGTTGTTAGGAGGATTATGGACAAGATTCTGAGCTGGGTTCCCTACGTTTTGTGTACCCGGGTTTAGGCTCTGGCTATCCCCTAATGGAATTTGATTTTGGCTCCCACTAACTACAGTGCCTTCAACTCGGTCTACTGCCTGATTGAAATCGTTGGCAGCATCGTCCAACTCATTATTTATGTCCATTGGTTCCTTCCCTAAGTCGGCAGCGTTCATCCTTCTCAAGAAGGCTCGGTTTCTTCTAGCTATTGTCTCAGGATCTGCAGGTAATCTCTCTTCGCTCGTATTGCCTTGTGAGCGTGTTTTCATAAACCTGACACACTAGCAGATAGATCAAAATGCAACTGCCGATTGAATACAAATAAAAATAAAAACAGAAAATGAATCACCCACTACTAACTACTAAGCTATCTACAAGTCCTATTCAAAAGCATATAACGCCATCCCCGGCAACGGCGCCATTGACTTGAAGCGAACTACACTAGCTTTCTACTAGTAGCTACCCCGCAAGAGAACGGGTTCACTGTAGTATGGGCAAGTATAGGGACCAAGTATTATCGAACCCAAAGGATGGTGTATATGCGAATAGATCCCTGAAGATCTACGCGTCGTAGTTAATATGAGTGTAATGTTTTTGGATTTTTGAAAGATTAATTAAAAGACGAAAATAAACTAAGTAAACTGAAGAACGAAAGAAACGAATTAACTAAGGTTGTTTTCTAATGAGAGATGGTGATGCTTAGGATAGAAATCCCTACGTATACTAACGGAGCAGGTACATAATCAAAGTAATCGTGACAAACAAGAATTAACCTAAGTAAAAGATCGTAGGATGAAAGCTCAAGATTTTATACCCTAATACTTTATCCTAGCAATCGACTTCACTAATCCACTAACAAGTTAATAGATAGCGCTTAATTAATGAGACCCTAATTTAACTAAGGTGATGCGGTCGTCCTCCTTCGCTAAACCGGTAGATGAATTAACCTTTCCTAAACCCTCTCGTTAAGACTACTAATTGTTATTGAGTGATGCGGTCGTCCTCTCTCTAACACTTTCGTACGAAATTCAAAGGTAGAGTTAAGATTAATTATATGAATTCATTAATTAAGAGAATTAAAACTAACGTCACCAATTACCTTAATTACGTACCCACATCCTACTTCTACGAGTTCATCCTAACCCAAGCATGCAAGGGTTTTAGCCGGACATGGTTATAACAAAAATAAAAGCAATAGAAGAAACAACGAACAAAAACATAATGAATTGAACGAAGAAAATAAGAAACATGAACTAGGGTTCAAAAAGAAAATAATTCTAAGAACTGAAATTTAATTAACTAAAACGAAGTTTAAAACGTTTAAAGTAATCAAGCTAATGAAAAGAAACTAAGAAACGAAAAGAAAACTAAAAATTCGTATGAAAAACCTCAACAACGTAAAAGTAAAGCTTGCTCGTTCTTCTCCTCTTCCTCTCTCTAAAAACTAAGTCTAAAAGTGATTTCTAAAGTTGGGGATCCTTCAAAACGTGTTTGGAAGAGGTATATATAGGCACCGGGTCAAAACGGGAGTTAATGGGCCGAAAATACGCATCCGGAGGCAAAAATACGTGCGCGCTCGAGCAAAACGCTCGAGCGGTGGCGCTCGAGTGATTCGCTCGAGCGCCAAAACTGTTCTGTAAGTTTTTGGCCGCTCGAGTGATTCGCTCGAGCGCCGGCGCTCGAGCAAATCGCTCGAGCGCAAGCTGTTGTGCCCTCATTCGTAAAATCTTCATATCTCCTCAACCGGGAGTCCGTTTTGGCCGATTCAAAGTCCTACGAACTCCTCTTTTCGCCCTCTATCCATCTATGAAAACCAAAGAGACAAATTAATAATTTTATAAAAATGATACTCATTTGACTCCAAGCACTCATCGAAAACACTCAAAACATGAGTAAATCGGGCACCAAAACATAACAATTTCACACCTAATCAATATGCAGACAAAAGAGCACTACTGGCAGAAGCAGAAGAGGAGGATACTAGTTTCAATTCTTCTTCTTCTGATTTTGGATCTGATGATGATATATGTCTTATGGCAGACATCACTGAGGTAAATGAACCCACCTTATGCTTGTCAAATTCCAAATATACTGAATCCTCCCATTCATCTGGTGCTTCCAGAGAGTCTGATATGCAGCAAATGCTATCAGATCTCCAAAATTGTGTCCAACTTTGCCAAAAGCTTGAAAAAGAAAATGGTAGGCTAAGAGCTGAAGTTCAGTCTCTATCAAATGAGCACAAATCTGCCATAGAACTCATGAAAGACCATTCTAAAGAAGTCTCTGAACTTCAAGAAAAGGTCAAAGAAAGAGATACTCTGGTAGACCAACTCATGAAAGAGAAGAACTCTCAAGCAGAAGAGTTCAATGAGCTCAAGGCCAAATACCAATATCTTATCAAAGGTAAGCAAGTTGAACAACCTATTATGGAAGTATCCAAGACCAGAGAAGCTCCAAGTATTGTATCCATGATACAAGGATCTTCTCAAAGAATACATAATAAGAGTGGTTTAGGATATTCTGGAATTACAACCAGATCTACTAAATTTTTATGCAATAAAGGCAAGATATCTGAAAGATCTGGTGAATTGGTAGAAATATGGGATGAAAAAGATCCTAATGGAAAAGGTTACAGAGTAGTTAAAAATCCTAATCCAATTAATGATTACTCTGCTGACCATATGGATGAAGTACCCAATGAGTTCACTGAACTGGAAGAGGAAATCTTAGAGCAAAAACGCCAGATAGGAGAACCTATAAAGATTGATGGTTTTGTTCAGATGCCTAACCAGATTAGGAGACCTCAGAGGAAACCTAAAAGAGTGGAACCTAAGAAAATTAGGGGACCTCAAAAGGGAAACTCTAAGAGGAAACCTAATCAGAATAGGAGATATCAAAGGAGATATACTGAACCAGAGAACCTCAACCAGATTCAGGGATCTCAAAGGGGTTATGCTCAAAGAAGATTCCAGAACATGAATACTCAGAAGGAATTTTATCATCAAAATAGATCAAATTTTCAGAACCAGAGGAGGTCTTCCAGACCCATCTATAGAAAACCAACTGATCTGGGTAGCTATGACACCAGAGATGGTTCTTCTAGGATGTACCCTTACAACCAGACCTTTAAGACCATGACTTTAAGGCAGGCCTTTCCAAAGACCAGATTTGAGAAAAGATACACCAGACCTATTTATAGGAAAGGTGTTCTGATTAGACCAGTAGCTCAATATGTCATTGTAAGAGAATATGTGCTGGTAGATAGATTTGGAAGGAAGATAAGATCTCCTCATCCAGCAAGGGATGATCTTTATCTTTGGATTCCTACAAAACCTGCAACTAACAAATCAGGACCCAACTCCAGTAGGGGACCTAATTGATCTTTCTGCAGGAGGATAAGAGCCCATTGGAGAAAGGACTTTCAAGCAAATATGTGTTGTACATTGATAGTGGATGTTCCAACCACATGACATTCCAGAAAGATCATCTCCAAGATATCAAGCCAATGAATGGGCCAAGAGTGATGTTTGGTGACAACAACTATGGAGTCACCAGAGGTGTTGGAAAGTTGACTTTTAATGGCGCATCTGTAGATGAAGTCTACTATGTTGAAAGACTCAAGCATAATCTGCTTTCAGTATCCCAATTTTGTGACAGGGGATACTCAGTGAAGTTTTCTAGTGATTCATGCACAATCTTTTCTTCTGATTATAATGATGTTTTGCTTATAGGCTTGAGGAAGGGTAACATTTATCTTGCAGATTTTAGCAGTTGCCCAAGAAATACTTGTTTGGTTGCTAAAGGATCTGCAGAAGACAGCTGGTTATGGCACAAGAGATTGAGCCACCTCAACTTCAAAACACTGAATAAGATTGCCAGAAAAGGTCTTATTTGAGGTCTTCCTAATGAAGTGTTTAAGAAGGATCAGGTTTGTGGTTCATGCCAGAAGGGTAAACAACCCAAGACCTCCTTTAAGGATGTCCAGAGCACAACCACAACCAGAGTACTTCAACTACTTCACATGGACCTGTTTGGACATGTTTCTCCTCTTAGTTTCAGTGGAAGGAAGTACACCTTGGTGATAGTAGATGACTTTTCAAGATATACTTGGGTAGTGTTCTTGTTTAAGAAAAATGAAACTATCACTAAGCTGCCAGAATTCTTCAAGCAGATTCAGAATGAGCAGATCCAGAGCATAATCAGGATTAGAAGTGACAAATGGATAGAGTTTCTGAATTCACACATTGCAGAATACTGCAAGGAACATGGGATTTTTCATGAGACATCTGCTGCCAGAACACCCCAACAAAATGGAATAGCAGAAAGGAGGAATAAAACTCTTAAGGAAGCTGCAAGGACTCTTCTAGTAGAGTACAACACACTACAAAGGTTTTGGGCACAAGCTATCAACACAACCTGTTATACTCAGAACAGATGCCTAATTGCCCAGAGACATAATAAGACTCCATATGAGGTATGGAAAGGTAAAACCCCATTTGTTTCATATTTTCATGTTTTTGGTTGCAAGTGTTTCATCCATGACAATGGGAAATCAAAATTAAAAACTTTTGATGCTAAAGTAGCAGATGGAATATTTTTAGGATATTCCACCACTAGTAAAGCATTCAGAGTTTTTAATAAGAATTCACTTTGTGTGGAGGAAACACCCCATGTTGTTTTTTATGAATCTGCTGTTGAGTGCAAGGTGGAATTAAAGTCTTCTGATGAGACACAGAATCAGACTACTCCCAGAGTAATCAAGGTCAATCCACCTATTCTTGATTCAGACTCAGATTCAGATTCATATGATGACCCATCTTCTGTTTCTCTGAAGAAGAAGTCTTCACAAGGAGCAGAACCAGAAGAGGTTGGAACTCCTGTAGGGGGAAGCTCTCCTGCAGATGGTGATATTCACCAAAGTACTGCAATGGATGGTCAATCAGGAAAGGCCACGGGAAGAAGGACCCTGGTTGACCACCCCAATGACCTAATAATTGGAGATCCAACTAAGGGTGTCTAGACTAGGAGAACTCTTAACTTAGCTGCCTTATTCAGTTGCTATGTGTCCTTCTTTGGGTCCAAAAACATCAAGGAGGCACTGAAAGATTCAAATTGGATTGTTGGTATGCAAGAGGAGTTGAATCAAGTCACCAGACTGGATGTTTGGGAGCTGGTAGACAGACCAAGACATCAAAAGGTGATAGGCACTAAGTGGGTTTTCAAGAATAAGAAAGATGGGAATGATGTCATTACTAGGAACAAGGCAAGGCTAGTAGCTCAGGGCTATTCTCGATCTGAAGGAATAGACTATGATGAGACATTTGCTCCTGTTGCCAAACTAGAAGCCATCAGATTGTTCTTAGCATATGCTGCTCACATGAAGTTCAAAGTGTACCAGATGGATGTGAAATCTGTCTTTCTTAATGGAATTCTCATTGAGAAAGTGTATGTGGAACAACCTCTTGGTTTTGAACAAGGTAACAAGGTGTTTAAGCTTAAGAAAGCTCTTTATGGGCTGAAGAAGGCACCCCGAGCATGGTATGACACTCTTTCTCAATTTCTTTTGGACAATGGTTTTACTAAAGGTAAGATTGATAGGACCTTGTTTAGGAAAGAAGAAGGAAAGGACATCCTTCTGGTCCAAATATATGATGATGACATTATATTTGGATCCCCTAACAAGAAGCTGTGTGAGAAGTTTGGTGAACTTATGCAGAGCCAATTTGAAATGTCTATGATGGGTGAAATGACTTATTTCTTAGGTCTGCAGGTAAAGCAAACAGAGAAGGGAATTTTTATCGATCAGGCTAAGTACATCAGAAACTTGTTGGAGAAATTTGGAATAGGATCTAGCAAAGCAGCCAAGATTCCTATGATGACAGATTTCAACATGGATCCAGATGAGTCTGGAGAGAGTGTGGATCAGACTCAGTACAGAGCACTTATTGGTTCTCTTCTGTACTTGACTGCAAGTAGACCAGATATAACCTTTGTTGTTGGTGTGTGTGCCAGATTTCAAGCTAATCCTAAGAAAAGTCACTTGGAAGCAGCTAGGAAGATATTGAAGTATCTTAAGGGAACAGTGAATTTGGGGTTATGGTATCCTGCAGATGACAATTTAGTGTTAAGTTGTTATTCAGATTTAGATTATGGTGGGTGCAGAATTGATAGGAAGTCTACAAGTGGAACATGCCAGTTTTTGGGGAATAAGTTGGTATCTTGGTTCTCTAAGAAGCAGACTTCAGTTGCTATATCAACAACAGAAGCAGAGTATATGGCTGCAGGCAGTTGTTGTTCACAACTACTCTGGATTAGTCAACAGTTAAGGGACTACCAGATTAGAGCTATGGATATTCCAATCTTCTGTGATAGCAATTGTGCAATAGCAATCACCTAGAATCCAGTTCTTCATACCAGATGCAAACATGTGGATATAAGGCATCCCTTCATAAGAGACCATGTTGAGAAGGGAGATATAAGGATGGAAAAGATTGCAACAGAGAAGCAGAGAGAAGATATTCTGACTAAGCCTTTGGCTGAAGCTAGATTCAGAGAGTTAGCTTTTGAGTTAGGACTTTTGGATCCAGAGACAGATTTGGTTTAGGGGGAACATCAGGGAAGTATCCTTTGTTTCATTTTGTTACATAATTTTATGTATTCAAACTAACATGCCTACAGGTTAGATATACCAGGGAAGTTACATCTCCAGATAAGATATATACCAGATGAGGATTGTACCAGGTGAGGTACATTTTAGATGAGGTACAGAGATAGATTCCAGAGAATCCAGGAGTCAAATCTGACCAGAACCAGATGAGTTTTCATCGGATGAAATGTAACACCAGACTAACCGTGGTATCATCTGGTTACAATACCAGGTGACAGGTATTTATTTACTTCTCTGGCCTCTGATCATTGGGATACACTTTCAAAATTAGTAATTACACTCAAATCGTTTCAACTTCAGGGTGTATTTAAGACTAGGGTAGAGGGACTAGGCAATCATTTTGCTTTTTCTCTTGACTGCCATAAAACCCCCTCGATCCCAGTCCTAATGACCATGCCCACGCACTATATTAAATCTGTATCTTGCCTTTAATCGTTGCCGTCAGATTTAACAACAGTGCAATATATCAATCAATTCAAAAAATTGATTTTGTTCCCTAATTTAAATTGGGACTTACACGCGTTCACACTTCATTAATTGATCAAGCCACGCATCTTGCCCTATTTAAATCAAACTTTTCTTCAATCTGTCCTTTCACGTTTCCTTTCTCTCAAATCCCTAACCTCTCTCTCTGCAAGTTCTATCTTTCTCTCTCTCTCTCTTTCACAGAAATGGCACCCAAATGTAATTTCGACCCTGAGCACGTATGCAAGAAACTAAAGTCAGAAATGGTGGTGGACTTCTATTCCACCAAGAATCCACAAGCACTGGAGGTTCTGGAGTTACTCAGAAAGTCTGGCGTTGAGGGGTTGATCTCCAAGATTCCCAAGGATATGCGCACATTGGATGGGTATGTTGCCCAATTTTTGGTCAGGATGAAGATCCACGATGACCACATCTCCTCCAAGCTTGATAAGGAGGATGTCGTCTTCTCGAAGCACGACTTCTGCAGTCTATTTGGGAATATTTCCTCGGAAGGAGTGGATCCCCTGAAGTACAAAGAAGGAGAAGCAGTTGAATCTTTCAAGCTCTTTGCTAGATCTTCATGCCAGAATTTGACAAAGGGGTTTTTGGACAAGCATTTGAGGCAAAAGTACAAGGTACTTTTTGATATCGTGGTGAAGGTGTTGATGTGCGAGAGCCATAACATAGATGCCATATTCACTGGCAGGCTCTGTGTTATGAAGGCTATTTTGGATGGTGTCCAGTGTAATTGGGCAGAGTTCTTCTAGGGCGTGTTGAGGAAGAACAAGTTGAAGGTACAGAAGGAGGAGTGTCCCAAGTTACCAGGGGAGCATCTGTTCTATTTTAATGCTAATGTCTCCCTGGGGACCAAGCTTACTTTGATCTTGGATTCCATCTTGCCAGAAAAGAAGTGGAGAGACTCATTGTGCAAGGGCTTTCACAAATCCAAGATCCTTTTCTCCAAGGATGGTCCTCTCCATGGTCATCCTGACTCTGATGGAGAAGCAGCCATCCCTGCCCCTCCTCTACAAGCAGTGCCTTCACCTGCTAAGAGGCAGAAGCAGCAGAAGAGCAAAAAAAAACCTGCTGAAGCTACTGGTTCTTCAACCATAGCTGTTGGGATATGTTTAGTTTTGATGATTTTCCAAAACAACATGTAATAGGTTTGAAAGCAGTCAGGATTGTATCTTTAGTTTCAGGTCAGGCTAGGTTATTTCTCAGTAGAATAGGCTGTCAGTTGAGAAGAACTCAGCTGAGGGGGAACTCAGTTGAGGGGGAACTCAGCGAGGGGGAACTCAGCAACACAGCCTGAGGATATCAAGATGACATCAAGCAGAACTGACTGAAGCCATAGAAGGAAGACCTGAACCTGAAGAAGAGTCTGAAGGATGTCCCACTGAGTGTAAACCAGGTTGATCTAAGCTAAGTCAGGTGGCCCACTCAGTGAAGAGCATGATCAGGAGGATCAGTGCTGTACCAAGTAGGCCCTGAAGGAGTCAGGCTACTGTGGTCAGGGAAGTTTGTCATTCAGCCTTATGACAAACTTCTTGGAGTGATCTTCAAACAGTCTCTGAAGGACAACCATACTGAAGACGATTCAGTCCACTGAAGATCATCATGTCAGTGAAGGAGGAAGCTACCTAAAGTCAGTGGGTCTTGGTCAACCCACTGAGTCAAAGATCCGTGAATCCAGGCCACGTGGACCAATCAGCACGAGGCAGCAACTCTGACACTGACAAAGGCCGCATTCCAAGAAAAGTGGTTGAAACCATTAAATGTTGGATTCAAATGTATCTTCCCTCCAATGGATACATTTGAATCCTCATTATAAATACAAGCTTCCAGCTGCGGATTGTGTGTGTGTGAGAAGAGAAAATCTACACCTACGAGCTGTGAGGGTGTGAGAGTTTTGTGCGTTTCAAAGGGAGATATAAGGGTGTTGGTCCCACTAGTTAGATTAATTGCGGAAGCTTAAGTTAAATTTCTTTCAAATTCTTTTTACAAGAGAATAAAAAGCAATAAGACAATAAGTAAAATAAAGCAATAAAGAACACAAGATATATAGTGGTTCGGATTTAAATATCCTACGTCCACTCTCCCTTATATCCAAGGGGTCTCACTAACAACCAACCAACTCACTTACTTACTGGAATTTGGGAAGTACCAGTTCCTTCTTACACCTCTTTAGATTTGACTACAATCTAAAGATCAAACAGCCAACAACCTTGTCTGATAGATGAACAGGTTGTGGTTTCGACAACTCCTTTAGAGTAGATAAATATTATGAACAGTAAGAGTGCTTGGGTGAATATCAAAAGCTTGGATCAACTTATGCGCGTATATAGTCTCTCTAGAGCTTTTTCTTGAACTGCACTCTTGTATTTATAGAGGGGATTAGGGCTAGCCGTTGGAGGGCTAATCCAATCAGATCCTCTATATTAAGGAAGCCTCAATCAATCAATTCCCTAATTGATTGATTGGGTTGGTGGGATCCTTGGATTGATTATCTTCAAAACTTTTCAATCCTGATCTTGTTGACTTGATTTGAATCACCAACGGTTAATAGCTTCCTCTGCCTAACTCTGATTCTCTCCAGAGAAGGCAAGACCAGACACCAGGCAACCTGGGTGTCTTCTGGTCCTAATCTGGTGAACAACCAGAATACTCAGTAGAAACAGGAGATCAAACTGAGCATCTTTTGTTCCACCAGACTCGTCTGGTCCGGACTCGTCTGGTCTGGGGAAGGTCCTCTGCCTCTGGTCTGTTCTCATCTGGTGAAGTCTTCTGGTGGAGTCCTCTGGTGAAGTCCTCTGGTTGGGGTCTTCTGGTGACTCTTCTGGTGAAGTCTTCTGGTCTGGCAGTTCCCCCTAGACTAAGTCCTAATCTAGATCATCATCTGGCTAACAGGTCCAGATGGTCCTATTACATCTTCTGGTTTGTTTTAACTCATCAAAACTAACAATTTTTATCCTAACAATTTCCCCCTTTCTGATGGAGTTAAAACACTACCAGAATTGATCACAGAGAAGACTTAAGCAAGAAAAGCAATAAAAGATAAGACCTTAGAATAGTTCTTATCAGGCAAACAATTAAGACAACAAAAGGTTGTCTTTTGAACAGAGAAGATATGAATTTCATTAATAATAAGGACAACAGTGATTACAGATTACAATTCAATTCTGGTCCTATCTAAGCATATCGTCTATTTTCCTTGGGCACCAGAAACCAATCCAAAAACCTATCCTGGACGGCCTTCAACTCCGCAGAAGATGTTGGAGTGAAGTTCACCAACACCTTTGTCTTGTACAGTCTCTTCAGCTCAGCCCAATCAACCTGGTCTCCTGCCATGGGAGTGTTGAGATAAGTGAACTCAGGGGCAGTCACCTCCAGGTTGAACTCAATGGTTGAGTCCATCAGTTGCTTGTACAACTCTGCATCATAATCTTGCATCCAGGTGTGAAAGGTTTTGTTGATCAGCTCATCATCTTTTGGTGCTGGCCTCTGGATATAGTGTTGGATGAACCAGAGAGTCTTTGCCTCCTTCCATTTTTCAATCAAGGGCACAGGCACAGTAGAGTCAAAAGACCCTTCTGTCCTGAAAGGCAGAATGTTCATCACTTCAATGGGAGCTTTCCTCCTCTGGCTTGAGCCACTTGCACCAGAAGAAGCACCTGCTTCTCTGCTCTTCTTGTTTTACCTTCTAATATATCTGAGCCTCTGCTCTTCATCTATGTTCTTCCTGATCCTTGCTTGCTTCTCCTCTGGAGTCTCTTCCTTGTATCTCTTCTGAGCTTCTTCAACAACAGTCTCAAGGAAGCTTTTCTTGACTCTTCTTATCTTTCTCTTTGCAGGTCCAGAGATGGAGATTGGATCCTACTCAGCTTCTGACTCCTCTTCTGCAGCAAGCTGCTTAGCCATGGAAAGAGATTTGAACTCTTCCTTCTTCTTCTTCTTCTGCAACTCAGCCTGGGCCAAAGTGTTCTCCAGCAGGTCCAGACGAGCTCCATGGCTGAAGAGAGTTTCATTGGTTGTCTTCGCCAGATCAGTTCTGGCCTTCTCTTCCCCCTTTTTAACTTCATCAAGGAGGGGCTCCACTACCTGCCTTATGAGATCAGGCAAGGCATGTTGAGTTATGGAGCCTGCTCGACTGCTTCACGTCCCAGCTTCTCCCCGAGAAAAAATTTTTTGGGCCTTTTTTCGAAAGGCAGAATTTTCGGTTGGATGGGCTTAGGGTTTTGGCCCAGGTTTCTGATATATTCTCATATGACTCATTGTAATGGTATCACCGAAAATATAGTATATCTCCTGGCTTGGTAGTGCCCCCAGACGTAGTCTTTACAGACGAACTGGGTAACCAAATCGTTTGTTCCGTTTTTCAATTTCTCTATAATTGTAGATAAAATCCTAACAACTGGTATCTAGAGCATCGGGTTGAGAGGATCTGGTGGGAGCAATTATGATGGCTGAAGGGAAATCGCCTGTTGAGAAATTTGATGGAACAGATTTCGGATTCTGGAAGTTGCAGATCGAGGATTACTTGTACGGTAAGGATCTGTATCAACCTTTGGGTGAGAAACCTAAAGACATGAAGGACGATGAGTTGAAGTTGTTGGACAGGAAGGCGATGAGTGTGGTTCGTTTGTCGTTGTCCAGGAACGTCGCCCTACATACGGTGAAAGCAAAAACCACACAGGAGATGTTGGAGATTCTGACTGAGATGTATGAAAAACCATCTGCAGCGAACAAGGTTCATCTGATGCGGAGGTTATTCAACCTAAAGATGGCAGAGGATACTGTGGTAGCCAACCATCTCAACGAGTTCAATATGATAATAGCCCAATTGAGCTCGGTTGAGATTGATTTCGATGATGAGGTACAAGCCTTAATCTTGTTGTCTTCTTTACCAGAAAGTTGGAGTGGGACGGTGACGGCCGTTAGTGCTTCAGCAGGTAAGGTGAAACTTAGGTTTGATGACGTTAGGGATCTGGTCATGAGCGAAGAAATTCGAAGGAAAGAATTGGGTGTGGCCACGGGATCAGCCTTGAGTGCAGGTAACAGAGGCAGATCAGAATCTAAAGTGAAATCGAATCGAGGTAGATCGAAGTCGAGGGGCAAAAATAAGCCCAAGAAGGACAAAAGCCAGATTGAGTGTTACAATTGTCATGAATTTGGTCATTACAAAAACCAGTGCAAGGCACCAGCAAAGGCACAAACGAATGCACCAGCAAAGGATGATAATTCAGCAAACGCAGCCACTGATGAGGAATCAGATGCATTGATCTTGAGCGTAAGTAGTCCACTTGAATCTTGGGTGTTAGATTCTGGAGCATCGTTTCATTCGTCCAGCAGGGCTGATGTAATGGAACGTTACACTTCTGGGGACTTTGGAAAGGTTTATCTTGCTGATGATGAGCCTCTACAAATCATAGGGAAGGGGGATGTTCGGATCAAGGTACCAAACGGAACTGTTTTGCAGTTACGAGATGTGAGACATATTCCTGGACTAAAAAGGAACTTACTATCAGTAGGGCAGCTTGATGATGAGGGTTACACTGTGAGCTTTGGGTGCAATACGTGGAAGATATCTAAAGGTGCTATGGTAGTGGCTCGTGGAAATAAAGAGGGAACCTTGTATATGACAGGCAACACTCGGGATAGCATCGCTCTTGCAGGTGCAAAGAGCAATGCTGATTTGTGGCATTGTCGTCTTGGCCACATGAGTGAGAAGGGAATGAAAGTAATGTGTTCAAAGGGTAAACTGCCAGACCTCAAGACAGTTGACATGGGTTTATGTGAGGACTGTGTATTCGGAAAACAGAAAATGGTGAGTTTTTCGAAAGGAGGCAGAACCTTGAAGAAGCAGAAACTGGAATTGGTACACAGCGACTTGTGGGGTCCAGCACCTGTGACATCCCTTGGTGGAGCATCATATTACATGACTTTCATTGACGACTCTACGAGAAAGGTATGGGTTTATTTTCTGAAAAATAAGTCTGATGCCTTTAACGCTTTCAGGAAGTGGAAGGCCCTCGTAGAAACTGAGACAGGTCTCAAAGTGAAGTGTTTGAGATCTGATAATGGTGGAGAATACGAGCTTCGTGAGTTCAAATAATTCTGTGAAGAGAATGGAATTCGCATGGAGAAAACTGTGAGAGGAACACCCCAGCAGAATGGTGTTGCAGAACGTATGAACAGAACCTTGTGTGAACGTGCTAGAAGCATGAGATTGAAGTGTGGGCTGCCGAAGATGTTTTGGGCAGAAGCAGTGAACACTGCAGCTTACTTGATAAACAGAGGACCCTCAACCCCCTTGCAGTATGGCATACCAGAGGAGGCCTGGACTGGTAAGGAAGTAAATTTGTCTTTCCTTCGAGTATTTGGATGTGTTTCATATGTTCATATTGATGCTGCTAGTAGAAGTAAATTGGATGCTAAATCTGTTAAATGTATGTTTGTTGGATATGGCGGTGATGAATTTGGTTATCGATTTTGGGATGAGCAGAATCGAAAGATAATTCGTAGTCGAGATGTCGTATTTAATGAGCAGATTTTGTACAAAGACAGTTTGGGTACATCTAAAGCAGTTGGTTCCGAGACACAGGTCATTGAATTAGACATTTCAAACTCAGGTGGGAGCAAGGAGGTTCATGATGATCAGGTGGTTGTTGAGGAAGAACCACGTACACCACCTCCAATAATTCTGCTGCGGAGATCCACTAGAGAACGTCGATCTCCTGATAGGTATACACCTTCTCTTCATTATTTATTATTGACTGATGGTGGTGAGCCTGAATGTTATGCAGAGGCTACACGTAGTGAGCACGTGAACAAGTGGAAACTTGCAATGGATGATGAGATGAATTCGTTGATGACCAACGAAATGTGGGAACTAGTTGAGCTTCCTAAGGGCAAGAAGGCACTGCAAAATAAGTGGGTTTACAGAATTAAAGAGGAGGCAGATGGAAGCAAGCGTTACAAGGCAAGACTGGTTGTGAAGGGGTTTCAGCAGAAATATGGTATTGATTATACTGATGTTTTTACTCCTGTTGTTAAACTAACTACCATTCGGTTAGTTCTGAGTTTAGTAGCTGCAGAGAACTTGTTGTTAGAGCAGATGGACGTAAAAACAGCCTTTCTTCATGGTGATTCGGAGGATGTCGACATCTACATGAATCAACCAGAAGGATACTTGTCAAAGGGAAACAATGAGCTTGTTTGCAAATTGAGGAAGAGCTTGTATGGTTTGAAACAAGCTCCATTACAGTGGTACAAGAAGTTTGATGGATTCATGCACAAGATTGAGTACAATAGGTGTGAAGCTGACCATTGCTGCTACTTCAAGAGGTATGATAATATCTATATCATGTTGCTATTATATGTTGATGACATGTTTATAGCAGGCTCTAGTGCTCGAGAAGTGAGCAAGTTGAAGAAGCAGTTGTCTGATAGGTTTGCTATGAAGGACCTTGGGGAGGCCAAGCAAATCTTAGGTATGCGAATTGATCGTGATAGGGTGGCAGGAAAGTTGTATCTTTCACAGACTGAATACATAAAGAAGGTCTTGAAGAGATTTAGTATGGAAGATGCGAAGCCAGTTCGTGTCCCGTTGGGAAGTCAGTTCAAGCTATCCAACAAGGACTCACCTAATAGCGAAGAGGATCGAACCCACATGCAGAAAACTCCATACGCTTCAGCAATTGGCAGTTTGATGTACGCTATGGTGTGTACAAGACCAGACATTGCACATGCGGTGGGAGTAGTTAGCAGGTTTATGGGAAATCCGGGTAAGCAGCATTGGGAGGCAGTAAAATGGATCCTCAAGTACTTGAGAGGGACTACAGAAAGAGCATTGTGTTTTGAAGGCAAAAGTGTTAAATTGGCAGGGTATGCTGATGCAGACTTAGCATCGAGCGATCTTGACAAAAGGAGGAGTACAACCGGGTATGTGTTTACTTTTGGTGGTACAGCAATTTCTTGGGCTTCTAAGTTGCAGAAGATCGTAGCTCAGTCCACTGCAGAGGCGGAGTATGTAGCAGTTACTGAGGCTAGTAAAGAGATGGTATGGTTGCAGAATCTCTTGCGTGAATTGGGGAAGGAACAGAAGGATAGTATACTCTATAGTGATAGTCAAAGTGCTATTCACTTAGCAAAGAATCCAGCTTTTCACTCGAGGACGAAGCACATTGAGTTGAGGTATCATTACATCCGTTATCTCATTGAAAATAAGATCTTGCAGCTGATGAAGATTCAAGGAAGTGAGAATCCTGCTGATATGTTGACTAAGGTTGTGACCTTAGAGAAGTTGAAGTTATGCATGACTTCAACTGGCCTTGGAAACTGAGATAAAGGCATGGCACTACTACCAGTGAGAGATAATGATAAGATGGAGGAGACAAGTTACATTTGGAGTCAGTCTCCAGGTGGGAGATTGTTTAGTTATGGAGCCTGCTCGACTGCTTCACGTCCCAGCTTCTCGGGGAAAAAATTTTTTGGGCCTTTTTTCCATCATAGCAGGGGCCATGAGTTGAATAGCTTTTGAAAAGCGCCCTATCTGCATGATTTTCTCGTTGAAGAATGCTTTCATCTTCTAGAGCACAGCAGGAGACATTTCAAAATCCTCCTCGTCTGAATATAGCTCAGGAGGGAATGTGAAATGAGGACCAAAGTTGTAAGAGAAGCCCTCTGGAGTGAGCATAACGCCTCTCTGGATAAGGAGAGTTCTGATGAGGACCTTGGCAGCCTCTGGTGTCTCCAACTCTGCTGGGTTTTGAAAGTTTAACTTCTTCTTCAGCTCAATCTCCCATGCAGTGAAGATAGATGGAGACATCTCCTCCAGCAGAAGCATAAGATCTTCAACATCTTGGAGTCTGGCCATACTCCAAACCTTGGCATCCGTCAGATCTGCCAGGAGGGGTGAGTGCTCCAACAGAATTGGAAATTGCTCTCTTAGCCAGAGCTGAGCACTCACACTCATACTCTGCCTGATGGGACCCATCTCATCAGAAGAGAAAATAAAGGGTTTGGGCCCAGAGGCAGAGGAGGAATGTGCTAAGTTAGCAGGCTCAAGTGAAGCTTCCTCATCTTCACTATCATCGCTTGTTAAACAGGTTGGTGAGGGGGGAGGGGCAGGGAATCCCAGAGCCATAGAAATGGTTGGGTCCTGATCTGTATGGGTTTGGGGAGGGTTAGGATTTTCTGAGGTAGAGGTGGAGGGGATGGATTGCTCTGCACCAGAGGAAGGTGTGATCTCTGGTACAGAAGGTGTAGGTGGTATTTGGGATGAGGAAGTGTTTGGAGGGGGGATCTCTGCACCAGAAGAAGTTGATGGCACCTCTGGTACAGAAACTGGGGGAGAGGGGTTTGTGGGAAGATGTGTTTGTGAAATTGGGGGAGAAGGTGTTTGGGTAGGGTTAGTGGAGGGAGTATATACGGGGGTATCTGGGAGAATCTGCTTTGGTGGAACAATAGGGTTACCAGAGGCAGATGGGGTTTGGGGAATATTATCTGGGGGAGAGGTAGAGGGGGAGACAAGATTAATAGGGGAAGAAGATGGAATGGAAGGGTTTAACTCTGCTGAGTCAACATCAGCAGGAACAGTAGGTACAGCATGCTCTGGAGCAGAGACATCTTCCATCATCTGGGAAGCCTCATCAATGGCCTTCTCCAAGGCCTCTCCAAGATCAGATCCAGAGTCTGAATTTTGAATAATGGCTCTCTTGGCCTTGGATTTCTTCTTAAGAGGTTCAACCTCTTCTTCCTCTTCCTCTTCTGATGGCTCATCCACCAGAAGGGTTTTCCTGGCCTTCTTGCTAGTCTTTGACTTCTTAGCAGAGCCTCTCCTGGCCTCCTCTGACCGCTTCCTCTTAGCTGCTCCAGCCTTCTTAACAGCTTTATCATCATCACCCTTCTTCTTAAGAACTTCAAGAAGGGGAATCTGGTCCTCCTCTGAGGAACCAGAAAAGGCAATAGTTGAAGAACCAGTTGCTTCAGCAGCTTTCTTATGGGTCTTCTGCTTCTGCTGCTGCTTCTGCCCCTTTGCAGGTGAGGGTACTGCCTGTATAGGAGGGGCAGGGATGGCTTCTTCTCCATCAGAATCAGGATGGCCATGAAGGGGACCATCCTTTGAGAATAGCACTTTAGACTTGTGAAATCCTCTGCACCAAGTCTCCTTCCATCTCTTCTCTGGAAGCAATGAGTCCAAAATCAAGGTAAGTTTCGTTCCCAACGAAACATTAGCAGTGAAATAAAACTGCATCTCCCCTGGCTTGGAAGGACAAGCCTCCTTGTTCACTTTCACCTTATTCTTCCTTAAGACGCCCCAAAAGAACTCTGCCCAGTTGCATTGGACGCCGTCATACAGAGCCCTCATCACACACATTCTTCCATTAAAAATCGCATCCGTGCTGTGATTCTCACACATCAACACCTTTACAACTATATCGAACAGCACCTTGTACTTCTGCCTTAAATGTTTATCCAGAAATCCCTTTGTGATACTCTGGCAAGAAGAACGAGCAAACAATTTGAAGGAACCCACAATATCATCCTCCTTGTAGGTTAAGGGATCCACCCCTTCCGCCGAAATGTTTCCAAACAAGGCACATAAATCATGCTTGGAAAACACCAAATCTTCCTTGTCAATTTTTGAAGAAATATGGTCTTCGTTGATCTTCATTCGAACCAGAAACTGGGCGCATAACCGTCAAGAGTACGAAAATCTCTGGGAACGGTGGAGATCAACTTTTCAACTCCGGATCTTCTCAATAGTTCCAGAATAGCAAGAGCAGACGAGTTCTTGGTGGTGTAGAAGTCAACCACCATCTCCGTTTTCAGTTTCTTCATCATTAGGGCATGATCAAAATTACATGGGGGAGCCATATCTGTGAGAGAGAGAGAGAGAAAAAAAGCTTTGCAGAGAGAGGTTAGGGTTTGAAAGTATGGAAACGTGAAAGGACAGATTGAAAGGAAATTTGATTTAAATAGGGTAATACGCGTGGCTTGAATAATAAATGAAGTGTGAACGCGTGTAATTTCAAATTTAATTGAGGAAACAAAATCAATTTAAGCATTGATTGATATTTTGCACAGTGATTAAATCCGATGGCCATGATGAGAGACGAGATACAAATTTAATCTGGTACGTTGGCATAGTCATTGGGACTGGGCATAAAGGGGTTTTGTGGCAGTCAAGAGAAAAAGCGAAATGATTGCCTAGGCCCTATACCCTAGTTATAAATACACTCCGAAGTTGAAAGGTTTTAAGTGTACTTACTAATTTGAAAAGTGTATCCCAATGATCAGAGGCCAGAGAAGTAAAGACATACCTGTCACCTGATATTGTAACCAGATGATACCACAACTAGTCTGATGAGACATCTCCCCTGATGGAACTCATCTGGTCCTGGTCAGAAAGCACCTCATCTGGGACAAGTTTCACCTGGTGGATATCTCATCTGGAGATATAACTTCTCTGAAATGTCTAATCTGCAGGTATGTTAGTTTTAAAAAATATGAAATAAAATAATGAAACAAAAGGATACTTCTCTGTTGTTCCCCCTAAAATAAATCTGTCTCTGGATCCAACAATCCTAACTCAAAAGCTAACTACCTGAACCTGGTCTCAGCCAAAGGCTTAGTCAAAATATCTGCTCTCTGCTTCTCTGTTGCAATCTTTTCCATCCTTATATCTCCCTTCTCAACATGATCTCTGATAAAATGATGCCTTATATCAACATGTTTACACCTGGTATGAAGAACTGGATTCTGGGTGATGGCAATTGCACTATTACTATCACAGAAAATAGGAATATCCTTAGCTCTAATCTGGTAATCCCTAAGCTGTTGACTAATCCAGAGAAGTTGTGAACAACAACTCCCTGCAGCCATGTACTCTGCTTCTGTTGTTGATGTAGCAACTGAAGTCTGCTTCTTAGAAAACCATGATACCAATTTATTCCCAAAAAATTGGCATGTTCCACTTGTAGACTTCCTATCTATTCTGCATCCACCATAGTCTGAATCTGAATAACCACTCAATTCCAAGTTATCATCTGCAGGATACCATAATCCTAAATTCACAGTTCTCTTAAGATATTTCAATATCTTCCTAGCTGCTTCCAAATGACTCTTCTTGGGATTAGCTTGAAATCTGGCACAAACACCTACGGCAAAAGTAATATCTGGTCTGCTTGCAGTCAGGTACAAAAGAGAACCAATAAGTGCTCTGTACTGAGTCTGGTCCACACTCTCTCCAGACTCATGTGGATCCATGTTGAAATTTGTCATCATAGGGATCTTGGCTGCTTTGCTAGATCCTACTCCAAATTTCTCTAACATGTTTCTGGTGTACTTTGCTTGATTAATAAAAATTCCCTTCTCTGATTGCTTAACCTGCAAACCTAAAAAGTAATTCATTTCTCCCATCATGGACATCTCAAACTGACCCTGCATGAGCTCACCAAACTTCTCACACCGCTTCCTGTTAGGTGATCCAAATATAATGTCATCAACATATATTTGGACCAGAAGGATGTCCTTTCCTTCTTCTTTCCAAAACAAGGTCCTATCAATCTTAAGGAAGTAAAACCATTGTCCAGAAGAAATTGAGATAGAGTGTCATACCATGCTCTGGGTGTCTGCTTCAGCCCATATAGAGCTTTCTTAAGCTTAAACACCTTGTCACCTTGTTCAAAACCAGGAGGTTGTTCCACATACACTTCCTTAATGAGAATCCCATTAAGAAAGACAGATTTCACATCCATCTGGTATACTTTGAACTTAATGTGAGCAGCATATGCTAAGAACAATCTGATGGCTTCTAGTCTGGCAACAGGAGCAAATGTCTCATCATAGTCTATTCCTTCAGACTGAGAATAGCCCTGGGCCACTAGCCTTGCCTTGTTCCTAGTAATGACATCATTCTCATCTTTCTTATTCTTGAAAACCCACTTAGTGCCTATCACCTTTTGATGTCTTGGCCTGTCTACCAGCTCCCAAACATCCTGTCTGGTGAATTGATTCAACTCCTCCTGCATAGCTACAATCCAATTTGAATCATTCAGTGCCTCCTTGATGTTCTTGGGCTCAATCAAGGATACATAGCAACTGAATAAGGCAGCTAAGTTAAGAGTTCTCCTAGTCTGGACACCCTTAGTTGGATCTCCTAAGATCAGGTCATTGGGGTGATCAACCAGGGTCCTCCTTCCCGTGGTCTTGCCTGGTTGATCATTTTCTGCAGTACCTTGGTCATTATCACCACTTGCAGAAGAGCTTCCCCCTACAGGAGTTCCAACCTCTTCTGGTTCTGCTCCTTGTGAAGGCTTCTGCTTCAGAGAACCAGGAGATGGGTCATCATCTGAATCTGAATCTGAATCAAGAATAGGTGGATTGACTTTGATTACTCTGGGAGTAGTCTGATTCTGAATCTCATCAGAAGACTTTGAGTCCACCTTGCACTCAAAAGCAGATTCATCAAAAACAACATGAGGTGTTTCCTCCACACAAAGTGAATTCTTATTAAAAACTCTAAAAGCCTTACTGGTGCTGGAATATCCTAAAAATATTCCATCAGCCACTTTGGCATCAAAGGTTCATAATTTAGATTTCCCATTGTCATGGATGAAACACTTACATCCAAAAACATCAAAATAAGAAACAGATGGGGTTTTACCTTTCCATACCTCATATGGAGTCTTATTATGTCTCTGGGCAATCAGGCACCTGTTCTGTGTGTAGTAAGCTGTATTAATGGCCTCTGCCCAAAATCTTTGTGGAGTGTTGTATTCTGCCAGAAGTGTTCTTGCAGCTTCTTTGAGGGTCCTATTCCTCCTTTCTGCTACTCTGTTTTGTTGAGGTGTTCTGGCAGCAGATATCGCATGAAAAATCCCATGGTCCTTGTAGTAATCTGCAATGTGTGAATTCAAAAACTCTGTTCCTTTGTCAATTCTGATCCTGACTATGCTCTGGTTCTGCTCATTCTGAATCTGCTTGAAGAACTCTGGCAACTTAGTCATAGTTTCATTTTTCTTAAACAAGAACACTACCCAAGTGTATCTTGAAAAGTCATCTACTATCACTAAGGTGTACTTCCTTCCACTGAAACTAAGAGGAGAAACAGGTCCAAACAGGTCCATGTGAAGTAGTTGAAGTACTCTGGTTGTGGTTGTGCTCTGGACATCCTTAAAGGAAGTCTTGGGTTGTTTACCCTTCTGGCATGAACCACAAACCTGATCCTTCTTAAACACTTCATTTGGAAGACCTCGAATGAGACCTTTTCTGGCAATCTTGTTCAATGTTTTGAAGTTAAGATGACACAATCTCTTATGCCAAATCCAGCTGTTCTCTGCAGATCCTTTTGCAACCAGGCAAGCATTTCTTGGGCAACTGCTAAAATCTGCAAGATAAATGTTACCCTTTCTCAAGCCTATTAGCAAGATATCATTATAATCAGAAGAGAAAACAGTGCATGAATCACTAGAAAACTTCACTGAGTATCCCTTGTCACAGAATTGGGATACAGAAAGCAGATTATGCTTGAGTCCTTCTACATAGTAGACTTCATCTACAGATACTCCATTGAAGGTCAACTTTCCAACTCCTCTGGTGACTCCATAGTTGTTGTCACCAAACATCACTCTTGGTCCATTCAATGGCTTGAAATCTTGGAGATTATCCTTCTGGAAGGTCGTGTGCTTGGAACATCCACTATCAATGTACCAGACATGGTTGCTTGAAAATCCTTTCTCCAATGGACTCTTATCTACCTGCAGAGAAATCAATTAGGTCCCCTACTAGTGCTAGGTCCTGATTGGTTAGTTGCTGGTTTTGTAGGAATCCATAGATAAAGATCATCCATTGATGGATGAGGAGATCTTATCTTCCTTCCAAATCTATCTACCAGCACATGTCCTCTGACAATGACATATTGAGCTACTGGTCTGATAAGGACACCTTTCCTATAAACAGGTCTGGTGTACCTTTTCTCAAATCTGGCCTTTGGAATGGCCTGCCTCAAAGACATGGTCTTAAAGGTTTGGTTTTAAGGGTACATCCTAGAAGAACCATCTCTGGTGTCATAACTTCCCAGATCAGTTGGTTTTCTATAGTTGGGTCTGGAAGACCTCCTCTGGTTCTGATAATTAGACTTGCTCTGGTGATTATAGTTCCTTTGAGTATACCTATTCTGGAATTGATTCCTCTGAGAAAATTGTCTCTGGGGTACCTGGTGCTGTTGAACAATGTTCCTTCTCTGGTAGTTATTACTCTGATTGGTATTCCCCTTTCTTGAGTGTTTCCTTTGAGGTCCCCTAATCTGGTTAGGTTCCCTTTGAGGATTTCTCTGGGGTCCTCCAATTTGAGTAATTTCTACTCCTTGGGACTCATTATTCACAGAACCATCAATCTTTAATGGTTCCCCTTTTTGACACTTATTCTCTAGAATCTTCTCTTCCAGAACAGTCAACTCTTCTGGACCATATGTTATGTGATTAACAGAGTGATTCCTTTTCCAATCAGGATTGTGAACCACCTTGTAACCATTACCAGTTATGTCTTTATCATTCCAGATTTCTACCAATTTACCAGCTCTTACAGACTTGTCTTTATTATAAAGGTATTTATGAGTTTTAGTGGTAATTCCAGAATATCCTAAACCACTCTTATCACAAATGCGCTGAGAAGACTCTGATATGATAGATACAACAGATGGTATCTTAGGAGCTTCTCTGGGCATAGGTATCTCCTCTATGTTGTGAGCAACTTGTTTACCCTTGATAACAGTCTGGTATTTGGCTCTGAGTTTAGTGATCTCATCTTCCTGAGAGTTCTTTTCTTTCATGAGTTGATCTACCAGAGTATCTCTTCCTTTGATCTTATCCTGAAGTTCAGAGACTTCTTTGGAATGATCTTTCATGAGTTCTCTGGTGGATTTATGCTCATGAGAGAGAGATTGAACTTCAGCTCTGAGCCTACCATTCTCTTTCTCGAGTTTTTGACAGAGTTGGACACAATTTTGGATATCTGATAGCATTTGTTGCATATCAGACTCTCTGGAGTTACCAGATGAGTTAGAGGATTCAGTACATTTGGAATTTGATAAAACTAGAGTAGTTTCATTTACCTCAGTGATGTCTGCCATAAGACACACATCATCATCTGATCCAAAGTCAGAAGAAGAAGAACTGGAACTAGTATCCTCCTCCTCTGCTTCTGCCAGCAATGCTCTCTTGTCTGCATATCTCCTATCTCTCTTGATCCTTTTCTCTTCTCTTTCCCTAGGAGTGAGTTGAGGACAATCATAACTATAGTGACCAGTCTTGTTGCATGTGTAGCAGGCATTGTCTCCTCTGGGACTAGGACTTGGCTCTCTCCTCCTCTGGTTGTAGTCTGATCTGGCAGAGCTACTCACTCTCCTCTGGTAGTCAGGTCTGCCAGAGCTACCATCCCTCCTCTGATAATCTGATCTCCCAGAGTTGCCAGGGTTGTCATCTCTCCTCCTTTCTAGAGTTCTGAATCTGGTCTCCCTTGAGTCTCCAGATGTCTTCTCCTTCTCTGCATGCTTGAAGGAACTCTTTCTGTCTCAGGAAGATTCCTTCCAGTGCCTTTTGTACCTGCCATATTTTGAGCTCATTTTATCTAATTTACGAGTTAGAAGTGCTACCTGCTCCTTGAGGCTCAAGTCATCTGTAGTAGACTCCTTTGGCTTGACATAAGGCTTGATGGTTGAAGAGAATGCAACACCTTTCTGACCAGAAGAGGAAACCTCTTCTGTTTGATCCTCCTCTTGAAGATCATACTCATAGGTTTTGAGATCAGACAACAGAAGATGATGATCCAGAGTATTGAGATCCTTGTTGTCCTTGATCACAGTGACTTTAATTCTCCACCTGCTGGTTAGTGAACGCAAGATTTTACTATTAATTTCTTTTTCAGAGTAGGTCTTACCTAAGGCACTAGCCTTGTTCAGGAGGTTTGTGAGACGCATGTCCAGCTGGTCAATGGTCTCGTCTGGTTTCATCTTGAAGGTATCAAACGAGTGTTGAACAGCTTAGAGTTTGTTGTCTTTGATCTTCTCTGTCCACTCACAGAGTAGTGCCAGTTTGTCCCACATCTCCTTGGCAGTGGTACACGTTCTGACCTTTTCAATCACTTCTTTGGTAAGTGTGTTGATGATCTCTGTTCTTGCCACCTGGTCCAAGTTGTAAAGCTTTCTTTCATCATTATCAAGCTCATCTCTCTTTTTGAGAATTCTCTGCCTGGGGACTCTATCCTCTGCAGATTTCTGGGCAGCTTCACTAGTTTCTTCTCTGGACTCTGACCTGCCACTATCAATAGGAGTCCAGTAAAATTGAATAGGGCCACTTTCAACCACATCTACCATGCGGTGGTGAATAGCTCCAAGATGATTGCTCATCATGAAGCTCCAGTGGCTGTAATCCTCAAAAGAGAATTCTGGGAGCTTACGGCTCTTGTAAGAAGATTTTGCAGACATTTTGATCAAATTAAGGGAAATAACAAGAACTTGAACAAAAGTACTAAAGAGCAATGGATCTGCCCGGTGACCACCAAAAGCTTTAAAAAGCAGTGGCCGTTGGACACACTGCTCTGATACCACTTGTTGGTCCCACTAGTTAGATTAATTGCGGAAGCTTAAGTTAAATGTCTTTCAAATTCTTTTTACAAGAGAATAAAAAGCAATAAGACAATAAGTAAAATAAAGCAATAAAGAACACAAGATATATAGTGGTTCGGATTTAAATATCCTACGTCCACTCTCCCTTATATCCAAGGGGTCTCACTAACAACCAACCAACTCACTTACTTACTGGAATTTGGGAAGTACCAGTTCCTTCTTACACCTCTTTAGATTTGACTACAATCTAAAGATCAAACAACCAACAACCTTGTCTGATAGATGAACAGGTTGTGGTTTCGACAACTCCTTTAGAGTAGATAAATATTAAGAACAGTAAGAGTGCTTGGGTGAATATGATTGATTGGTTGGGTTGGTGGGATCCTTGGATTGATTATCTTCAAAACTTTCCAATCCTGATCTTGTTGACTTGATTTGAATCACCAACGGTTAATAGCTTCCTCTGCCTAACTCTGATTCTCTCCAGAGAAGGCAAGACCAGACACCAGGCAACCTCGGTGTCTTCTAGTCCTAATCTGGTGAACAACCAGAATACTCAGTAGAAACAGGAGATCAAACTGAGCATCTTTTGTTCCACCAGACTCATCTGGTCCGGACTCGTCTGGTCTGGGGAAGGTCCTCTGCCTCTGGTCTGTTCTCATCTGGTGAAGTCTTCTGGTGGAGTCCTCTGGTGAAGTCCTCTGGTGGGGTCTTCTGGTGACTCTTCTGGTGAAGTCTTCTGGTCTGGCAGTTCCCTCTAGACTAAGTCCTAATCTAGATCATCATCTGGCTAACAGGTCCAGATGGTCCTATTACATCTTCTGGTTTGTTTTAACTCATCAAAACTAACAATTTTTATCCTAACAAAGGGAGCACATCTTACACCTAGAACACTGACCATTAGGGTCTTCACATATATTATCTGAGTGTTCAACTTGTAACTCATAGCTTAGAGAGGTTTTCCCAATCTTAGCTTAAGGCTAACACATTGTAAGGGAAAATCTCACCTAGTTGGAGAAAACAAAACTGAAACCAAAACCCTCTAGTTAGGTTTGTTGGGAGTAAGTCAGTGAGTGAGGAGGGGCAGCTCAGGGAGTGGCGTGAGTTCAGTTGTAAGTGCACCTTGGCACGTTAAAAACAAGAATCCCATGTAGTGGATTTCCTGATAAATCAGGCCGTGGATGTAAGAGCTTGAGTCTCTGAACCACGTTAAACTGAGCGTTTATTGTTTTAAAGTATTCACTAAAGTGTTGAGAAAATCTGCTCACTGAGAGCATTGTTAAAAAGGAAACTTTGGTTGAATATTAAGGTCAGGGAGATTCCTCTCACTAACCAGTTCAGGCAACGCACTCGAGAGTTCAGCATCTCGAGTCACTGTGTTACTTAGAGTATGAGTCTCCAAGTCTTCACACTGACTTGGTAACTCAGGCTCTCAGTAATGCAGTGACTTAAAGTGTAACCTCTCGAGTCATTGCGTTGTTACGAGACTGAGCTCGCAAGTCAGTTGCACTGACTTGAGTGCTCTGACTCGTAGCAATGCAGTGACTTGAGTATTACTCACTCTTGCTGAACTCCATGAGAAAAGGTTTTAAAAAAAAAAATTTGCTCCTGAATTCCCATTTTGCCCTTCGAAAACGGGACCATCAATAGCTTTCTCTGGTTCCTCAGAGGAGGACCAGATTCCCCTTCAAGATGTTCTGATGAAGAAGGGTGATGGTGAAAAAGCTGCCAAGAAGGCAGGAGCAGCCAAGAGGAAGAGGCCAAGAAAGCCTCTGCAAAGAAGCCCAGAACAAGCAGAAGGGCTAAGAAGATACTTCTGGTGGATGAGCCATCAGAAGAGGAGGAAAAAGAAGAGGTTGAGCCTCTTAAGAGGAAACCCAGGGCCAAGAGAGCCATTCTTCAAGATCCAGACTCTGGCTCTGATCTAGGAGATGCATTAGAGCAGGCCATAGAGGAAGCCTCTCACCTGATGGAGGAAGCCACTGCTCCAGCACAGGTAAACCTCTCTATTCCCCCCTCCATCCCCATAAATCTTGTAACCCCCACCACTTCTCCCCCAGAATCCTATACACAAAACCCCTCTTCTGTTCCTGGTGTCCCCCTTTCTGCACCAGAGCAGTCCCTACCTGATACACCCCAATACACTCCCTCCACCATCCCTACATGTAACACCCGGAATTTATTTAAGTATTAGATGATTTATGGTTTAGTTTTACTTTGGATTTAAGTTATTAAGTGAAGTGTTTTGAAATTAAATAAAGTTGTGACTTACTTTTTAGTAGCATGGACCGAATTTATAGATGTATTTATATAGGGATTTCAGTTTTTTTTAAGAGGTGTATTTGTGTTTTCGGTTTCGGTCCATTAAGTGTACGTTTTAAGGAGAAACGTTACAAACAATTAAAAAGGGCAGTTTTTCTTCCTTTTTTCCTTCCTCTTGGCCGTGTGTGTAGATGTGTAGGAGGGAGTTATATGTTTTTAAAGGCAAGGAGTTATAAGGAGATTTATTGGCCACATAGGTTACAAATGGGTGGTTAAATTCAAGAATTAAAGGCTTTATGTTACAATTTCATTAGGGGTCGGTTACTAACTTGTTTGTAGGAATATTTCAAAGGGTATTAAGAGTATTAAGAGGAATTTTGACTTAGATGAGAGGGGCTGGACGTTTTTGCTTAAAAATGGGCATAAAAGTGTAAGTTATGAAGTTATTAGGAGGTTACAAAGGTGGAATTAAAGGCTGAAATTTAAAGGCATGTAAGGGGGTTACAAGAGTGATATTTTACTCACTTTTGGGCGTCCAAAACTCAGCAAAAGAGAGGAAAAATTCATGAGTTTGAGTGTGAGGAAAAAGAGATAAGAGTGTGAAAAGTTCATCAAACAAAGAGAGAAAAATAAGAAAGTATGTTCGAATAATTCAAGTGTGGCCGTGAGTTTGAAGGAGTTAGGACGTGTATTTGCAAGTTGATTCATCCTAAGTTCATGGTGATTCCATAGTGCTAAACGAATTGAAGGTTCGGTAAGGCTATTTAGGGTGATTTCTTATTTAATCCTTTAAGTTTGGAAGTAAGATTATCTTCTTCTTTTATAGAATTTTCTAAGTGATAATTATATTGTATGAAGGTTGTTCATGTGTCCGAAATGATGAGGAAGTATTGAGGATTAGCAAAAGAAAGGGGCTTAGTGAAAGTGTGCATATCGTATACTTTTTCATCCGTGTTCGAACATCAAATTTTGTAAGGTTTAAAAGGTGGGGAATTTTATTTACACTTTAGATATGCATGTATACTGTGTGCATGTATCATGTTTATATGAATTCCGAGCCCCGAAGTGGTTCGTGAGAGAAGTGTGTACAATAGCCTTTGTGGTCATTGTATGATGAAAAGAAGATACCCGGTTATGTGTCTATTTTGAAGTTTAAATTTTATTCCCCACTGTGTACGAAATTATTTCGTACTCACCCTTTCCATTTACAATTTTTAGGATGAAAAACGAAGGAGAAAGCTGAAGGGATGAGTCGTGCAGACTTGGGAAAAAAATGATGAAGAATAGAAGATTTTATTTAAAGTGGTATTTTTTTTCTTTAGTCTAAAGGATGATTTTTTGAAACGTATTAATTTATGGTTTGGTTTGGTTTGGATTTTGAAACTTGTTAGACTTTGAAAGGACTTTGGATATTTTTGGGACATTTCAATGAGTATTCATGATTTTTGGATATTTCTTTAGTTTATGGTATTACTTGTGCTACATGTTGGTTTTAATTGGTTGAATTCTTTGTGTATACAAATAATATAAAGTGTATTTTTGTGTTGATAGAGGTTCATGCATGGGTATTATATTTTATGTAATTCACACTTTTAGAAGATAAATTGGTATTTTCGCATAAAAAAATAATTAGTGTGTTTTTGGGCTTTTATGAAAACTAGTGTGAATTGTGTGATTTTCTAAGAAAATTCTAACTTGTGGGCAAAAATTATTGTTTATAACTTTTGTAGTATTTTTATTAATATATTGGTTAAAAGTGTATTTTGGGTATTTAGTATATTTTTTTGAGTGTTAGAGTGTGTATGCTTGTCAAGTGTATTATGTGCAAAGTTTTATTTTCTAAAATTCATTTTTTTTAAATTTTCTTGCCAAGTATTAGCTACTTTAGTAAATAGTACTAAAATGACCCTTTAAAAAGAGTGTTTTTCTGTCTGGGGTGTTTGTAAGTGTGTTTTAAGATTTCAAACTTTAATTTTTAATAAAAGGCCAAATTAATTTTTATTAGTAGTATGTGGATTTCAGTCTTATGGACGATAACTTTATATTATTGACTCTTGTTTTCAATTAATGTTTTAATGATGGTTGATAATATTTTCACAAGTAGATTATATTTTATGTTGCGTTAATTATTATTATTTTGGATTTTCTCACGTTAAAAATGTTTACATTTCCTCTAAGAAAAGATTTAGATTCACTTTTTCAAAAAAAAAAAAAAAGGTTTAAGATTTGGAAAAGTTCACACTCAAGCGATTTTTTTTTTTAAATATGGTACTTTAACTAAAAAATAGTACTTTGAGAAGTAGGGTGTGACACTACACAATCACTTTCTCCCCCCACTTCACATATCCCTCTTCCCACTAATCCTTCTCCCCCAGCCTCTATACCAGAGGTGCCATATACATCTGGTGCAGAACAACCTCTTCCACCCTCACCCCCTCACAAAATCCCATCCCAGCCTCTGTGCCAGAAGTTCCAACTACTTCTTCTGGTGCAGAGCAGCCCCTCCCCACACCCTCTACACAAATTCCTACCCCTCCCCAATCTCACACTGACCAGATTCCCCCCTCTTCCATGGCTTTGGGATTTGTTGCTCCTCCTCCCTCTCCAACATGCCTCTCTAGCGATGATAGTGAAGATGAGGATGCTTCACTTGAGCCTGCTGGCTTGGCCCCATCCTCTTCTGCCTCTGGGCCCAAACCCTTTTCATTCTCATCAGATGACATGGGTCCCATTAGGCAGGGTATGAGTGTAAGTGCTCAGCTCTGGCTAAGAGAGCATTTTCCCATCCTGTTGGAGCACTTACCCCTGTTGGTGGATCTGACTGACGCCAAGGTCTGGAGCAAGGCCAGACTTGAAGACGTGGAGGACCTGGTGTTGTTTCTTGAAGAGATGGGTCCTCCTAATTTCACTGTCTGGGAGATTGATTTGAAGAAGAAGCTTAATCTCCAGAATCCAGTGGAGTTGGAGACTCCAGAGGCAGCCAAGGTGGTGATTCGCACCTTGTTAATCCAGCAGGGAGTTATGATCTCCCTAGAGGGCCCCTCTTACAAGTTTGGTCCCCACTTCACCTTTCCTCCAGAGCTCTACTCTGATAAAGAGGACTTCGATGTTACTCCTGCCGTGCTGCAAAAGATGAAGACTTTCTTCAATGAGCAGATAATGCAGATTGGGCGCTTCTCTAAAGCTATGCAGCATCTGGTGCCTGCTCTGGTTGAGAACCAGATCCGGCAGGAGAGGAAAATCTTCCTTAAGCAGATCAAGTCTACCTTTGCCGCTGCCAAAGCTTCTTTCAAGGCAAATGGTTTATTGGTGAAGCTGGATGTCATGCACAGCCAGAGGCAGCACCAGGAGCACGTTTTGGAACAACTACTTCCAGTCTCTATACTGAAGGTGGAGATGGCCTCACAGATGCTGCAGACTGCAAAGCTCAAATACTCCCTCCAGGAGATGCTCGAGAAGCAAGAGAAGCTGGTGGCTGAGTCTAAGGCCTACCTGGAAGAAGTCAGGCAACTCCGTGATCTTCACTCTTCCTCCTCCACTGCCTTGCCTAATCTCATTAGGCAGGTAGTGCAGCCCCTTATTGATGAAGTTAAAAAGGGGGAAGAGCAGGCCAGAACTGATCTGGCGAAGACCACAAATGAGACTCTCTTTAGCCATGGGGTGCGTCTGGACCTACTGGAGAACACCTTGGCCCAGGCGGAGCTGCAGAAGAAGAAGAAGTGTTGGGACATTGTCAGTTTTGATTAAGATCCCAAAGCCCCTGAAAAGATGTTTGCCTTAATCTGTCTTTGTCAGGCTAGTCTTGGTTAGGGTTAGTACTTAGTCATTTTACACTTTACAGGTACTCAGTGAGAGGAGAACTCACTGGAGACAATCAAGACTCAGAGCCTGAAGACGAAAAGCACCATCCTGAACTTATGGCAGTCCTCTAAGCTGGCTGAGTAAGTGTCAGTGATGAAGAGTATGACCCTGAGGTCACTACTAACTCAGTCCTGAAGGGAACAGGATGTCACTGAGTTAATGGGAAGACTTGGAGTAGAGCCAAGCAATGCAAAAGGAATTTCAGCGTCAGGACAAGACCGGTGAGCTTAAGACAAAATGAACTTAATAAGACAAGCCTGAAGCTCAGGAATAAGTTCTGACATTCTCACCAACCTGATGACGTGGACCAATCCGAGGAGGACACGCACGTACGGAACCTGACATGAAGACTGAATTCAGACTGCATATTCAACGGGTAAGCATTTAATGTGCATTTAATGCAAATACCAAATCCATGCAAGGGCGGCTGCTGCATGAAGATATGTCCGTTTGAAGCCACTCTACATAGATGACTAGAAGGCTATCTCTCCAACGAATAGTTTTCCAAATCTCCTATAAATACAGAAGACCTTGAACCCATTCAAGGTTACGGGAAATTTCCAAGCCAGAAATTACTCAAACTCTCAAGCAATCAAAGCATTCAGTCTTTAAGAGAAGCACTCGAAAACATTCAAATTTCCTAAGTGTTTCTTAGCAACTGAGAGTTATTTTGTATTCCAAGAGCTAAATAGAATTATCTTAAGCTTAGAGAGATTATCCAATCCGTAGCATAGCTTCGTCTTGTAAGGATAATCTCAACTTAGTTGGAATCCAAACTGAAACCAAAACCCTAAGATAGGCTTGTTGGGAGTAAGTCAGTTAGTGTGTTAGTAAGTGGAGTTTGTATAGATCAGTGAGGTTAGCTGGTCTTGGTGCACCTTGGCACGTTAAAAACAAGAATCCCTTGAGTGGATTTCCTGTTAAGTCAGGCCGTGGACGTAGGAGCTTGAGACTCTGAACTACGTTAAACTCCTTGTGTTCTTACTGCTTTGATATTGTGCATATTTGCCATACTACTTGTTCATTCATTGCATTCAAAGTTTATCAGGTCTGAATCAATCAGGCTGGTCTTCAAAAGAGCACTGCCCTACTAAACACTATTCAGAATTGAGTTAAACAAGGTTTTCAGAAAGCAAACTAAACAAGACTTTTAACTTTCAGGGCTCAAACATTTCCCCACTGAACTTGAACTGATAGTTAGCCAACTGACCCGCACCAAGTGTAGTCAGTAGGTATATTATCAGCTCCTAGTTCTTTACCACTCTGAGCAAAGGAGACTCAGTCAGTTTTAAGGTTGAAAAATTGGTATACGTGTATTCCCCCCACATACACGTATTCCTCAGTCTTGTACCGGGACCAACAAGTGGTATCAGAGCAGTGGTTCGAAAGACCACTGACTTTGAATACTAATAGTTTCAGAGGAGAAACTGTTGGTGGTCACTGAACAGATCTGAGTTTGCTTTTCATAAAACTTGCATCATCATGACTTCGAGGAGACTTGAAGCTTCGCTACCTGAATTCTCTGTGTCTAACTTTGTCTATTGGAAGTTCAGATTAGAGGCACATCTAGATGCCATCAATGACCAGATGCCGCGTGTACTCAGGGAAGGACCGATCAAGATCCCTATTCCTAACGTCAGAGGACTGGGATATGATGACCTTGCGATTGGCGTGCAGGTTCCTAAAGAGAGGAAAGACATGACCAACGATGAAATCAAGATGGTGGGGCTTGACAACGTCGCCAGAAACATCATCTTGCACACGGTGCCTTTCGAGGAGTCAGCCAGGCTGATGAACCTAAAGACGGCAAATGAGGTTTGGGATGAGCTAACCAGGATGTGCGAGGGGTCAGAAAAGATAAAGGAGAACAAGAGAAATATTTCCATTCAGAAATTCGAAGCGTTCGAGATGCTGCCTGACGAGAGCATAGATCAAATGGAGTCTAGATTCATCAAGTTGATGAATGAGTTGGTGATGTTGGACAAGGATGTCCCAAGAAGAGATGTTGCTTCAAAGATCCTGAATGCCCTTCCTGAGAGATGGGACAACAGTGTAATTATGCTTAAGAACACTCAGGATATGAGTAACATAACTTCTGCTTTACTTTTTTCAGAGCTCAAAGCGCTTGAATTTGATCTTAACAAAAGAAAGAAGAAAGTTCAGTCAGAAGAGGAAGTGAAGGAGAAAACTCCTGAGAAAAGTGTGGCGTTCAAGGCCAGATCTGAACCTGTTGAGCCCTCATCAAATTCTTCATCAAAGTCACTGATGGAGATGAGCAGGGAAGAACTCGCTGAGGAGTACAGCCTGATGGCCAGACGATTTGACAAGCTCAATTCCAGGTTTGGTCGTTATAAAAAGTTTTATCAAGACTCACGTGATAGGAAACCTAAAGGAACCCACCAAAGCTCGAGGAGATATGAGGAGCGAAGGAACACTGACCAGAGGAGAGAACGTGGTGATGAAAGGAGATATTCAGAACCAAAGCCTGAAAGAAGAGACGAACAGAGACGTACTCGCGATGATAGATATCCAACCAAGGCTGAAAGCTCACCAAGAATCAGGGAACCTGACTCAAGGAGGAACCCTGAACCAAGGAAAGAAAGAGTAAGTGAGCAGGTAGCATGTTACAACTGTAACAAGATTGATCACTATCAGTACGACTGCCCGGAGCTGAGTGCAAGGGAGAGAGAGGAAAGGAGAGCCACGAGGGATCTAAGATCTGCTGATCGGAGAGCAATGGTTGCTGAGGATGCAACAGATTCTGACGGTCCCACTGAAAGGTCTCCTGAACTCTTCTCAGATGACGAGTACGGTGATGTCTGCCTAATGGCTAGGAATGAGCCTGAGGTAACATCAAATTTTGTTTGTGCTTCTTACACTGGTCAAAATCCTGAGCTTAGCTCAGAGTCAGTTAGAGAAATGAACCTTCAGATCTGTCTTGATCAATTGATGGTTGATTTCTCCAGACTGCAGAAAACTAATGTCTTCTTGGTAAAGGAGAACAAGAAATTGAGTACTGAAGTTCAAAACCTGAATGAACAACTCACTCAGTCTGATCTTAAAGAATCAGCTCAGATTGTGAGACTAACTCAAGAGATTGATATGATCAATTCTGAGCGTCTCCCAAGAGAGAATATTCTGAAGGAATTGGCTGAGGAAGAGCTGGTCAGGAAGGAAGAACTAAAAGTACTTAAGAGTAAGTTTGATGACCTCTTTACCAGACATGAAATCCTGAAAAAGAGTGAGGACTCTCTCAAGAAAAAGGTTGCAGCAATGAATAAATCCTCAGTGGCTAGAGAGGAAATAAATAGCAACCAGATACTTGGGAACAAGAAAAAAGAACTTGGATATGTTCCTGAGAAATCCTCACAAGGTCAGTCTCATATTGCTTCAGGGAGCAACACTGAGAGGGTATTTGTTCAGACAGGCCAGAGTGCACCTAAGGTTGTGCTCCAGGCCCGTCAAACTGATAAGGGCAAAGAAACCGTTGACACGGTCAGGGTTGCTCCTAAGGTAGCTAAGCTAAAACCCAAGGGAAAGGCGAAGCAATCTAAGGAAGCCCCTGAGAGCTCAGGCCAAGGAAAACCTCAGCGAAAGCAGAGGAAGACTCAGGCTAAGAGCCCTCAGACTGGTTAGCGAGGGTACGATCATGCTTGGCAATACCAACAGGGAAGGCCAAACATGATGACACCCCCGTGGTTTTGGCATCCTGAGGCCTTTAACTGTTTTCAATTCCCTCACTTGCCTAGGGGGAATAGAAATCAGGGTCCTTATCAAGAACAAGGCCCAAGACCTACTGCACCCAGACCTAGGAAGAACAGGAAGCCAGCCCAAAAGGCACCCACTCAGGCTCCTGCGAAGCCTAAGTCTAACACTCATACACCATCTTCCTCTAAGGCAAAGAAGAAGAAAGTTGTGTATGTCGATGTTTCAGGGAGACAGATTCACCACTCTGAGGCAATCAGGGTTGTGAAGCAAGTCTGGATCCCGAAGGGTACAGCTGACACAATAGGACCCAACACCCAATGGGTACCTAAAGCCTGATTTGCTTGCAGGCGGCTGTGGATCACAACAAGAGGAGAGGAGACTTAATCAAAGCTGTTTGGTACCTAGACAGTGGTTGCTCGAGGCACATGACTGGATTGAAGAGTCTTCTCCAAGAGTATCAAGCTAAAGATGGTCCACAGGTAACCTTTGGTGATAACTCAAAAGGTGTTACTAAAGGTTTTGGTGTTCTAATTATAGGTACAGTCAGAGTGGAAAATGTGTCCCTTGTGGAAGGACTGAAGCATAACCTGCTGTCAGTAAGTCAATTCTGTGACAAAGGGTTCAGTGTTGAGTTCTCATCGAATACATGTTCAGTCAAGGACAAATCAACACAAGTGCTTCTATCAGGTATAAGGAAAGGTAACGTTTATCTCGCTGATTGGAGCAGCACTATTCCTAATACCTGTCTTGTTGCTAAAAGCTCTCTAGAGCTCAGTTAGTAATGGCATAAAAGATTAAGCCACCTGAACTTCAAGATTCTTAACAAAATTTCTAGACAGTCACTTGTTGATGGTCTACCTAATGAAGTTTTTAGCAAAGATCACGTGTGCAAAGCTTGTCAGGAAGGGAAGCAGGTCAGAGCGTCATTCAAAGAGAAGGCTTCCTACTCCACTGACAGGATACTTCAGCTCTTGCACATGGATCTATTTGGTCCCATAACACCTGTGAGTATGAATGGTAGAAAATATACCCTTGTGGTTATTGATAATTATTCTAGATATACTTGGGTTATTTTCTTGTTGAATAAGAAAGAAACACAGGTGAAGCTTCCAGAGTTGCTCAGGAGACTCAGCAATGAGAAGAATCAGTCCATTACTAAGATCAGATCTGACAAGGGCACTGAATTTATAAATTCATATATTTCTGACTTCTGTAATGAACTTGGTATAGCTCATGAGACTTCTGCAGCTAGAACCCCTCAACAGAATGGTGTCGTTGAAAGGAGGAACAGGACACTGAAGGAAGCTGCAAGGACCATGCTGGCTGAGTCAGGATTGCCCAAGAAATTCTGGGCTGAGGCAATCAACACTGCATGCTACACTCAGAACAGATCCATGCTGAACAAACAACATTCTCAGACCCCATATGAGACATGGAATAAGAGAAAACCTCGTATTTCTTATTTTCATGTATTTGGTTGTAAGTGCTTCATCCTCAACAATGGGAAGACCCAGTTGAAAGCCTTTGATAGCAAATCTGATGAAGGAATATTCTTAGGATATTCTGAAGTTAGTAAAGCCTTCAGGGTTTACAATTATAGGACCCTTGTTGTGGAAGAATCACCTCATGTTGTCTTTGATGAATCTGCTAATGAGTCTAGGGCAAAGGTGTTGAATCCTGACACTGAGGAGGTCACAAGGAGGGTGATGTTAGGATATAGATTAGATGTTTTGAAGATGTTAAAACAAGAACTTGTAATAGGACTAGCTGAACATGTTAGTCAGCTACAGATTAGTATAGGTCTAGAATAGGTCTTTGGTTACGGGGGAAGAAATCTGTGCAGACCAGAGAAGGTACCAGAGAAGGTGACCAGAGAAGGTACCAGAGAAGGTGACCAGAGGAGCCTAGCCAGAGAAGGTACTAGATGAGAGATGACCAGATGAGATGTCCAGAGCAGAAGAGTCACCAGAGCAGATGAGGTCCAGAGGAGTCTGACCAGAGGAGTCTGACCAGATGAGCTCTGACCAGAGGAGTCACCAGAGGAGTCTGACCAGAAGACCTCTCCCAGATGAGGTTCAGAGCAGAAGTGTTACCTGACCAGATGAGACCAGACCAGTAGACCCCAGACCAGACCAGACCAGATGAGGGAGACGGATTAGTTCACCCTCCCTGTAGCTTCGTAGTAATCTGTAGACAAGAATACTTTGGAGATCCTTGATGGAGAAGAAGGCAATCTGGAGAAGTCAACTGATGGAGGATCGGATTTGATTGATTGCTTGATTGAAGTCAACTAATCAATCATATAATCAATCCTTGATTGATTATATCCCTCCAATTATGGTTGTTTGAATTTCTAGCTTCCAACGGCTAGTTAATCCTACAACTATAAATAGGAGTGCTTGGATTAGTTCAACATACAAGAGTCGCGCGAGAGCACAACAAGAACACACGAACTCTTCCAATCACTCACCTTTGTCCTTTCTAGTTTATATACACTCTATTAGGAGTTTAGTTGGATTATTACTCAACCTGTTCATCTTGTTAGATAAGGTTGGTGTAAGTTGTAAGAAGGAGCTGGTACTTCGGAAATTCCAGTAGTAAGTAAGTTGGTTGGAGAGAGAGAAAGACCCCTTGGAGAAAGGGAGAGTGGACGTAGGATCGTTATATCCGAACCACTATAAATCTGGTGTTCTCTACTTTATGCTTTTAAGTTTTCTGCACTTTTCTTTTAGCACTTAATTTAAAAGGGTTTTCTTAAAAATAAACTTAAAAACGCTTTCCGCTGGATAACCTTTTTGGGACCAACAAGTGGTATCAGAGCAGTGTGTCCTAAAGACCACTGTTTTGAAATTATCTCGGTGGTCACCAGGGCAGATCCATTTTTTTAAAACCCAAATATTTGTGGTGCTAACAAATTTTGCAGAAATGGGCTCAAAGAGATGCAGTAGAAGAGACACTAGGAGGTACTCCAAAAGAAGCTTAGCAGATGAGGAAGAAGAGGTATCCACTTCTGGTTCATCATCCAATTATGGACCAGACGAAGAGATATGTCTTATGACAGATGAGGTATGTAATCGAACTCCCTCTTCTTCTTCTCATTCTTCTTTTTCTGAACAATCAGAGGAGTCTTTTACGCAAAATTTGCTATTAGATCTCCAAAAATCTATACAACTTTGTCAAAAGTTGGAAGATGAGAACACAAAGTTGAAAGCAGAAAATCAGAGGCTTTCACAATGTTTAGGCAACCCAACTGATCTACCAGCTGAACAAGTTCAAACACTGGTAGAAGAGTCCACTGACTTGAAAACCACATGTGATGAACAAACTAAGCTGATAGAAAAGTTGCTTGTTGAAAACATTGAGAAAGATAATGAATATACTCTGCTGAAAGCTAAATTCGATGAACTCTTCCATCAAAACGAAATTGTAAAAGATAGTGAGGACAAGCTCAAGATGAGAGTGGAGCAGCTGACTACAACAAACAATGTTGTGACACACATAGGTGCCTCATCTCAAAGAGAGCATGATAAGACAGGCCTTGGTTATGCCAAACCTGAATCCTCACCTGATCAGAAAGAAGAAAGTCTAGTAATTTCATTGATAAGGGTAAAAGGCCAGCTGACCAGGCAACTCAGCCTAATGGGCAGATGAGTCCTAAAACTCAAAAACCCAAAAGGCAGAGGAGGAATTTTAAGGGTTATACCCAGAATAAAAGACCTCAGCCAGGCCAGCAGAGTAGAAGACGGTCTGGATCTTCTCAAAAGAGGCAGAACCAGATGACTCCTACTCACCTGCAGAGGACTTTCAAGTCACCTGCCAGACCAGCTGGAACCTTTGATGGTTCTAGTAAGACTTACCCATATCAAAAGAATTTCAAGTCTGTTGCATTAAGACAAGTTACTTCTTCTACTGGACAAGCTCATAAGAGAAGAAGAGCCTCTAGAAGAAATAACCATGTCGAAGCTTCTTATGTTCAGTGTGTTTTTGTGGATATATATGGAAGAAAGATAAGATCACCTGATCCAAAAAGGGATGATCTATTCTTGTGGCTTCCTAAATATTGTGCTAATCCCCCTGGACCCAGTAAGGTACCAAAAAGTTGATTGCCTGCAGATACACAAGAAGACCAACTGGTGTTTTGCCCCAATATCAGCTGCGCATACTTTGAGGGGGAAGATCAGTTGACCCAGCCTGCTAGAATCTCTATTTTGATAATTCAAGTTTTCTTGTCTTGTTTTTATTTAAGTTCTTCCAGTTTTAACATCATCAAAAAGGGGGAAATTGTTAGGATATAGATTAGATGTTTTGAAGATGTTAAAACAAGAACTTGTAATAGGACTAGCTGAACCTGTTAGTCAGCTACAGATTAGTATAGGTCTAGAATAGGTCTTTGGTTAAGGGGGAAGAAATCTGTGCAGACCAGAGAAGGTACCAGAGAAGGTGACCAGAGAAGGTACCAGAGAAGATGACCAGAGGAGCCTAACCAGAGAAGGTACCAGATGAGAGATGACCAGATGAGATGTCCAGAGCAGAAGAGTCACCAGAGCAGATGAGGTCCAGAGGAGTCTGACCAGATGAGTCTGACCAGAGGAGTCTGACCAGATGAGCTCTGACTAGAGGAGTCACCAGAGGAGTCTGACCAGAAGACCTCTCCCAGATGAGGTTCAGAGCAGAAGTGTTACCTGACCAGATGAGACCAGACCAGTAGACCCCAGACCAGACCAGACCAGATGAGGGAGACGGATTAGTTTACCCTCCCTGTAGCTTCGTAGTAATCTGTAGACAAGAATACTTTGGAGATCCTTGATGGAGAAGAAGGCAATCTGGAGAAGTCAACTGATGGAGGATCGGATTTGAATGATTGCTTGATTGAAGTCAACTAATCAACCATATAATCAATCCTTGATTGATTATATCCCTCCAATTATGGTTGTTTGAATTTCTAGCTTCCAACGGCTAGTTAATCCTACAACTATAAATAGGAGTGCTTGGATTAGTTCAACATACAAGAGTCGCGCGAGAGCACAACAAGAACACACGAACTCTTCCAATCACTCACCTTTGTCCTTTCTAGTTTATATACACTCTATTAGGAGTTTAGTTGGATTATTACTCAACCTGTTCATCTTGTTAGATAAGGTTGGTGTAAGTTGTAAGAAGGAGCTGGTACTTCGGAAATTCCAGTAGTAAGTAAGTTGGTTGGAGAGAGAGAAAGACCCCTTGGAGAAAGGGAGAGTGGACGTAGGATCGTTATATCCGAACCACTATAAATCTGGTGTTCTCTACTTTATGCTTTTAAGTTTTCTGCACTTTTCTTTTAGCACTTAATTTAAAAGGGTTTTCTTAAAAATAAACTTAAAAACGCTTTCCGCTGGATAACCTTTTTGGGACCAACAGGTGACAAGGCTGAGCTTGAAGAATCAACCTGATCCCAAGATCAAGACTGTGCTAATTCCTAGATGGGATGATGATGATGATCAGGATGATGAATCAGGTGCCACTCCTAAGCCTAGCACATCAGGGGTTGTTGAGCCTCAGACTGAGGAACAGGCTCAACCTGAGGTAAGCACCGTCTATGAAGATGTTGTTGCAGCTGAGACGGTTCCCGAGTCACCTCATCAAGGGGGAATCAATGTCCCTGACATTGAACTTGTTAATCCCTTTGGTATAGACTCAGGATCATCCCCTTCTGTTCAATTTCCTGAATTTTAAGAGCCTGTAGACACTAACATTGCAGGTACTTCAGGAACAACTCCTGGCAAAAGAACATGGTTAGAAGATCATCCCATTGATCAAATCATTGGTGATCCAACTGAGGGAGTCAGGACCAGACAGTTCCATGGTGAGAGTGCATTGTTCTGTTGCTTTCTCTCTGAGCAAGAGCCTCAGAACATTGAAGAAGCTCTCACTGACTCGAACTGGATCATTGCCATGCAAGAGGAGTTGAATCAGTTCACAAGGAATCAGGTTTGGGAACTGGTAGATAGACCTAGGCATCAAGGTGTGATTTGTACCAAGTGGGTCTTCAAGAACAAGAAGGATGAGAATGGGGTTGTAGTAAGGAACAAGGCTAGACTGGTTGCAAAAGGGTATTGTCAGTCTGAAGGAATAGACTATGATGAGACTTTTGCTCCAGTGGCCAGGTTGGAAGCTATCAGGTTGTTCCTTGCATATGCAACATATAAGAAGTTCAAGGTATATCAAATGGATGTCAAGAGTGCCTTCCTGAATGGTGTACTCAATGAAGAGGTATATGTTGAACAACCTCCCGGGTTTGAGGTTGGAGATAGAGTATACCATTTAAAGAAAGCACTCTATGGACTTAAGCAAGCACAAAGAGCTTGGTATGGTACCCTCTCTCAATTCCTGACTGATCATGGGTTCAAGAAGGGAACAATGGATAGGACATTGTTCAGGATCACTGAAGGTGATGACATTCTCTTGGTCCAGATTTATGTGGATGACATAATCTTTGGATCACCAAATCATCAGCTCTGTGAGAAATTCTCTAAGTTGATGACTGGTAAGTTTGAAATGTCAATGATGGGAGAGATGAATTTCTTCTTAGGATTGCAGGTCAAACAGACTGATCAAGGTATATTCATTAATCAGGCCAAGTATACAAGAGACTTGATTCATAAGTTTGGTGTTCAGAACAGCAATCCTGCCAGGATCCCAATGAACACAAATTGGAAGATGGATCCTGACACTGAAGGGACTTCAGTAAATCAGACTGAGTATCGTGGGCTGATAGGTTCTTTATTGTACCTGACTGCAAGTAGGTCTGACATTACGTTTGCAGTTGGTGTGTGTGCTAGGTATCAGTCTGATCCCAAGAGAAGTCATTTGGAGACTGCTAAGAGGATACTTAAGTATTTGAAACGGACAGTCAATATGGGACTATGGTATCCTTCAGATGACAACTTAGAACTGACAGGTTATTCAGATGCAGATTATGGAGGTTGTAGGATTGATAGGAAATCAACCTCAGGGACATGTCAGTTTTTGGGAAGTAAGTTGATCTCGTGGTTTAGTAAGAAGCAGAATTCAGTGGCTACATCCACAACTGAGGCTGAGTATATGGCTGCAGGTAGTTGTTGTGCTCAGATCTTATGGTTGAGGCAACAGTTGAGGGACTACCAAGTATTTGCTAATCAGGTTCCAATCTATTGTGACAACAATAGTACAATAGCAATTACTCAGAACCCAGTGCTTCACACAAGGTGCAAGCATGTGGATATTAGACACCACTTCATTCGAGATCATGTGGAAAAGAAAGATATTAGGATGGAGAAGATTCACACTGACAGGCAAAGAGCTGACATCTTGACTAAGCCTTTGGCTGAAGCAAGGTTTATGGAACTGTCAGTGGAGTTGGGACTCTTAGATCCGGGAGAGCAGTCAGTGTAGGGTTCTAGGGGGAACTCAGGCCATACTCAACTAAGCGAGGTATCAGGGTGCTACAATGTCTCCCTGACAGGTATGAGTTCTAACCTGACTCTTGTGAATCTCAAGCGTCTCCCTGAGTCTTTCGTCCTGAAAATCTTTATTAAATGCATTCCGTTTTCATTAAAAGCGCGCCTTTTCATATTTAAACCCACGCGCACGGAGCATTTAATGCTACAGTTGCTTTTTCATATACGTGTCCGTTTTATATGGAATATGACTGACATGGGGTTTAATTAAAACTGAGATTAATCCTGGCCTCTCATTTCAAAACCTTTCGAATTCAGGGATCAATCTCAATCCCACGTTTGAGCAACTGACTTAGTCTTATCAATCAAGAGTGCCATTTGAGGTTTTTACGTAAACACAACGCACAATCTGCACACTGAGTTTTCTCTTGCTCTACACAGAAATTTCTAAAACCTTTCTTTAAAAAACAATGGCATTCCTTAATTCCAACTGGACAACCGACAAGATCGTTGACGTTGTTGAGAAGAAGCTGGTACACATGGAGCAAGTCATCTCCATGCAAGGTATCTGTCTAACGGTTGAGGAAATCAAACCCGTGTTTAAATGGATTTCCGATGCCGGGTTGGAAACATACTTCACCACCCGCCCCATTTCCGTGCTCCCAAGAACAGTAGTGGAAGCATATTTGAATATGTTCTTGCGGAAGGGGGAGGTTTTCAAGAAAGTGACTGCGTTGAAGCCGACGGGAGAAAAGGACGGCAACGGTGAACCTCTTTACGACACAGAGGTGGTCACGATCAATATCAGGCAGGCGGTGAGGGAAGTCTTCAAGCTGCCATTCTCAGGCATCAACCCCAAAACTTACAAGGAGAACTTGGAGGTAGAATTCCTTGGGAAATGGACCAAGTCACGGTCATCGGAGTTCAGGGCCCGTCAGAATAAGAACACTCTGAAGCCTGAGTACAGAGCGCTGGTGGACTTGGTGTCCAAGTTAGTGATGGGTCCAACTGGCTCTCACGAGCAGTTGAGTCTGCCCAAGCTGAGGCTCATGGGGGCAATTGCTGATGGAGTGGAAGCAAACTGGGAGCAATTCTTCCTCGATCAACTCCATCAGGCAGGATTGGACAAGCTCACGCGAGACGAGGAGAAGAAGCACATTTCCGTCAGTGCCATCTTGCCATTCGGCACGAGGATATCCATTCTGATTGCTCATGCTTGCCATGGGTATACCTTCGACTTTGAGGACAGTCTCTCCTCAAAGAAGGTAATGTTTTCCTCACTGAGTGATACCTATTCAGTGCTAGGGCTGACTGATCCCAATGCGAAAGCAAAGGGTCAGGCCAAAAAGCCAGCTGGTGAGGCCAAGAGAGTGGCAACCAGCCTCATTGAACAGGTGGATGAGCTCTTTGAGAGGAGTAAGGAGGATGAGGAGATTGCAGCTGAGGAGGTGGAGCAGCCTGAGGTGGACGCGGCTGAGAAGAGGAAGAGGGTGAAGATCGTGCTGTCAGGGAAGAGCACGAAATCTGGGACTGAGTCTGATCCCATGAAGGCCGGATCTGAGGCTGAGGGAACTGACGATGACGTCAGAAAGAAGGGTGCTCAGGGAGAGAGGCCCCTTAAGAGACTTAGGAAGTGAGTAAAGAAGTCCCCTGCTAAGAAGCTTCCTGAGCTGAGTGAGAGGGAGAAGTCAAGCTCTCCTGGAGCCTCTGACTTGGAGGAAGTGAGAAAGACTGTCGAGACGGCTGAGTCGTTGCAGCCTGAGACAGCACCCACTCAAACACCCCCACATCCTGAAACCCAAACACCTTCCATCCCTGACCCCACACCTCAAACTCCCCAACCCCCCCAACCTTCACAGCCAGATCAGCCTACTGAGTCAGCGCCCTCAACTTCACCTACAAATAAGCCTGACCAGTTAGCCGAGCCAAATCTTCCAAACCCCTCAGATTTTCCCTCATACCCCAATCCTAAAGACTGTCCCAAATCTATTTCAGCTGAAGAGGATGAGTTCCTTGAAATAGAGGAGGAGGAGTTGGATGAGCACATGGCAGGAGGGATACTGGAGAACACGCTCATGGGGAACGCCACGGAATGGGCAGGGAAGTGCTGGCCTGGGCTATACAAGTATACTGATTTGCTGGCATATGTGATTGAGCTCAAGGTTTGGTTGGACTTCAAACAATCAAACATGCAGGAGCAACATATGCTAGTAGATGCTCGTGGCTGGGAGCATTGGAAGATGGAAGAGGCCAAGATTTGCTCCTTCTTTGGACTGACTAGCTGGCTTCAACTCTTGAACTTTGACAACCTGAAGCAGCTAGTGAGTGAAATGATGTCCAAGAGCAAGGCTGACCGCCTTTCTGATAACGAGAAGGATGGTGATGAGGAGGATGATGAAGCTCAAGGTGGAGCTGTGGAGAAGGCAGTGGAGGAGACTGTGAGAGAAGTTGATGAGATGAACTCTGAGCCTCAGGCTCAGGGGGAAGGTGATAAGAACACTGGTGCCAAGGGTGGACCAGTGGCTGAGGATGTTGTGAACATCTCAGCTGCCAATGAGACATCTGTCAATGAAGGGATTCCCTGCCCTGAGACACGAGAGGAAGATGTTGAGGCATTCAAGGAGACTCTCAGTTCCGAGGGACTTGCTCCCAAGGTTCAAGTTAGCTTAGCTGATCCTTAGGAGGCGGCTATGACTACTTCACAACTGCCTTCAGTGCACCTTGAAGAAGGGACTGATGACGCAGGGGCTGACAAGGGAAAGCAGCCAATCACTGAGGCGGCCGTTGATGATGAGGATGTGATCATAACCGGGGTCGGACGTGCTGAATTCACCAGCATAGTGGAGGTCAAACAGGAGAAAACCACAGAAAATCTAGCTAAACTTCAGGAGGAAGTGATGAAGCTACGAGCTGAGAAGGAAGAACACTCCAAGGCCCTGGCGAAGCACATCAGGTGGACAAAGTCAGCTTACAACACCCTTGCTAACAGGGAGCTGATCTTGTTAAAGAAAACGATGAGTGACACGGCCAAGTCAGTGAGGAATGAGAGGAAGCGCACCAAGCAGATGCTTAGGAACACTCTCAGAAAGCTTGAAGAGAGGGGTGCGATCAGGGACGAAAAGATGAATCAGGCAGTGGACAGGCTTGCAGCTCAGACTGGAGCCGTTGTCACTCAGGCCTTGAAGGACTCAGCGTCCAAATTGGAGCTGGAGTCAGGGAAGCTGGATCGCACTTCTCAGTCAGTGGCGGACGTTTTGACAAAGGCCACTGAGGAGTCTGCAAAGATACTAACTGAGGCCAGCAGAGTCAGCGGTGAGTCCTTGAAGGTGGAGGAAAGGATCATCAAGGCTGAATAAAGTCTCCAACTCTCTATGGAGGTCTTTGAGAAGAAAGTCAATGCTGCCATCAGTTCCGTTTCTTTTGCAGGGACTGGAATTTCAATGGGAGTTGAATTATTGAAGGAGGGAATTAACGATGTCCATTCCCTAGCCTCCTTCGTAATCAACAGCGGATCTGACGCATTCCCATCTGAGGCCAATGATGATGCCAAAAAGGGGGAAAAGAAGAAGAAAAGATCCCGCCCTGAGGCATCTGAGGCAGTTAACCAAGGAGAGACCGTTCTAGCTGATCCTGAAGCCAATCCTGAAGGGAACATTCTAAGGGTGAGGAAGTCAGCTAGGTTAGCGGCGGTGTAGAAGGAAGGAGAACAAATTGTTGCCAAGCTGAGGGAGGAGGCAACAAAGGCAAAGGCTAATAAACCTTCCAAGCAACAACCTGAGCCAATTCAGAGATCGTCTCCCATGAGCTCAAGGAAGAATCCAATCACTTATTCAGGTGAGTTGGTTGCGGAGCTATGTGCTGAAGCGTGGGGAGATCAATCTGAAAAATCTGAGGCTATGCGCAGAGCTGAAATCGCTCAGAAGGAGAAGATGCGCATCTTGGAGAAGAAGGTTGAGAAGCTGACTGACATCAATGAGCTTCAACAACGAGAACTAGATGATGCAGTGATCAGCTTGCTAAGGAGGAAGAAGGCGAAGCCTGAGCCAAGTAAGTACAGGAAGAAGCCAACAGTTAGGAAATCAACAATTCTTCAAGTCAGTAGGCCAGAATCAGGAGCAAGGGAAGCTTTTGTTGATGAGTTCATCTCAGAAACATTGAAGGAGTTTTGGACTGATGCAAGGGATGAATTTGTCAGGCTATGGTTTGTTGTGAAGAAGTGGGGCGACACTGACGATATCGATGCCCACTTCACTGACTACATGATGGACAATCATCCTGAGCTATTCCAGAAGATCTTGGAGGAGGCTGAGGCAGCTCAAGTTCAAGTGAAGGCTCCTGAGTTCACCATTCGAGCTCCTCCCTTGGTTCCTGGAACTCGAAAGCATGATACAAAGGCCATAATGATGGAAGTCTTGAAGATAGCCAGAGCTGAAGGGTACGTGAACCAACCTGGAAGGCTTGACGAGCTGAAGGCAAGAGTTTATGCAGGATATGGACTCAAGCCTGAAATGAGATTAGTCTAGGTGTTCACAGGCTTCTTTGTAATAGATTAGATTCATTGTAATCATTTCCACATCAATCAATGAAATCTATTACTTTTGCCCACAGACAAAAACTCATTCTCTTTTTGGCTTATTGTTTAAATTCTGTACTTTATCAAGAATTACTCTAACACTGTCTTATCTTATAGATAGGTTTATCTTGTTTTCTCTAAGTGTTTTGAGGATCTTTTTAGTGTTTTGGCATCATCAAAAAGGGGGAAATTGTTGGGACATTGTCAGTTTTGATTAAGATCCCAAAGCCCCTGAAAAGATGTTTGCCTTAATCTGTCTTTGTCAGGCTAGTCTTGGTTAGGGTTAGTACTTAGTCATTTTACACTTTACAGGTACTCAGTGAGAGGAGAACTCACTGGAGACAATCAAGACTCAGAGCCTGAAGACGAAGAGCACCATCCTGAACTTATGGCAGTCCTCTAAGCTGGCTGAGTAAGTGTCAGAGATGAAGAGTATGACCCTGAGGTCACTACTAACTCAGTCCTGAAGGGAACATGATGTCACTGAGTTAATGGGAAGACTTGGAGTAGAGCCAAGCAATGCAAAAGGAATTTCGGCGTCAGGACAAGACCGGTGAGCTCAAGACAAAATGAACATAATAAGACAAGCCTGAAGCTCAGGAATAAGTTCTGACATTCTCACCAACCTGATGACGTGGACCAATCCGAGGAGGACACGCACGTACGGAACCTGACATGAAGACTGAATTCAGACTGCATATTCAACGGGCAAGCATTTAATGTGCATTTAATGCAAATACCAAATCCATGCAAGGGCGGCTGCTGCATGAAGATATGTCCGTTTGAAGCCACTCTACATAGATGACTAGAAGGCTATCTCTCCAACGGATAGTTTTCCAAATCTCCTATAAATACAGAAGACCTAGAACCCATTCAAGGTTACGGGAAATTTCCAAGCCAGAAATTACTCAAACTCTCAAGCAATCAAAGCATTCAGTCTTTAAGAGAAGCACTCGAAAACATTCAAATTTCCCAAGTGTTTCTTAGCAACTGAGAGTTATTCTGTATTCCAAGAGCTAAATAGAATTATCTTAAGCTTAGAGAGATTATCCAATCCGTAGCATAGCTTCGTCTTGTAAGGATAATCTCAACTTAGTTGGAATCCAAACTGAAACCAAAACCCTAAGAAGGGCTTGTTGGGAGTAAGTCAGTTAGTGTGTTAGTAAGTGGAGTTTGTATAGATCAGTGAGGTTAGCTGGTCTTGGTGCACCTTGGCACGTTAAAAACAAGAATCCCTTGAGTGGATTTCCTGTTAAGTCAGGCCATGGACGTAGGAGCTTGAGACTCTGAACCACGTTAAACTCCTTGTGTTCTTACTGCTTTGATATTGTGCATATTTGCCATATTACTTGTTCATTCATTGCATTCAAAGTTTATCAGGTCTGAATCAATCAGGCTGATCTTCAAAAGAGCACTGCCCTACTAAACACTATTCAGAATTGAGTTAAACAAGGTTTTCAGAAAGCAAACTAAACAAGACTTTTAACTTTCAGGGCTCAAACATTTCCGCACTGAACTTGAACTGATAGTTAGCCAACTGACCCGCACCAAGTGTAGTCAGTAGGTATATTATCAGCTCCTAGTTCTTTACCACTCTGAGCAAAGGGGACTCAGTCAGTTTTAAGGTTGAAAAATTGGTATACGTGTATTCCCCCCCCATACACGTATTCCTCAGACTTGTACCGGGACCAACAAGAAGGAAGAGTTGAAATCTGTTACCATGGCTAAGCAGCTGGTGGCAGAAGAGGAGTCCACGGATACAGAGCAGGATCCTATGTCCGTTTCTGGACCTGCTAAGAGAAAGATAAGAAGAGTCAAGTAGAGCTTCCTTGAATCTGTTGTTGAAGAGGCAGAGAAGAGATTCAAGGAAGAGACGCCTGAAGAGAGGCAAGCCAGAATAAGGAAGAACATAGATGAAGAGCAGAGGCTCCGATATGTTAGGAGGTAAAACAAGAAGACCAGAGAAGCTGGTATCTCTTCTGGTGCCAGTGGATCCAGCCAGAGAAGAAAAGCTCTTGTTGAAGTGATGGAGATATTGCCTCTCAGGACAGAAGGGTCTTTTGACTCTACTGTGCATGTGCCCTTGATTGAAAGATGGAGAGAGGCAAAGACTTTGTGGTTCATTCAGCACTACATCCAAAGGCATCCACCAGAGGATGATGCGCTCATCAACAGGACCTTCCATTCTTGGATGAAGGCTTACGATGTAGGTCTCTACAAGCAGCTGATGGACTCCACCATCGAATTCAAACTGGAAGTCACTGCCCCTGAATTCCATTATCTCTACACTCCCATGATAGGGGACCAGGTGGATTGGGCAGAACTGAAGAAGTTGTACAAGACCAAGGTGTTGGCAAACTTCACTCCAACATCCTCTGCAGAACTCAAGGCCATTCAAGACAGATTCTTCGACTAGTTCCTGGTGCCTAAAGAGAACAGAAGATATGCATAGTTTAGAACTCTGAAATGAAATGTAACATGTAATCTTTGTCCTCTATTATTAATGAAAAGTAATATCTTCTCTGTTAAAAAGACAACCTCTTGTTGTCTTATTGTTTGTCTGATAAGATCTATTCTAAGGTCTTATCCTTTTATTTGCTTTCATGCTTAAGTGTTTATGTTTTGATCAGTTCTGGTTAAGTTTTAACTCCATCAAAAAGGGGGAAATTGTTAGGATAAAATTTGTATAGTTTTGATGAGTTAAAACAAACCAGAAAAAGTAATAGGACCATCTGGACCTGTTAGCCAGATGATGAACTAGATTAGGACTTAGTCTAGGGGAACTGCCAGACCAGAAGACTTCACCAGAAGAGTCACCAGAAGACCTACCAGAAGACCTTCCAGAGGACTTCACCAGAGGACTGCACCAGAAGACTTCACCAGATGAGACTGACCAGAGGCAGAGAACCTTCCCCAGACCAGACGAGTCTGGTGAACCAAAAAGATGCTCAGAATTATCTCTTAATTCTACTGAGTATTCTGGTTCTTGACCAGATCCAGACCAGAAGACATTGAGGTTGCCTGGTACCTAGTTCTGCCTTCTCTTGAGAGAATCAGAGTTAGGCTTTGGAAGCACTTGACCGTTGGTGATTTAAATCAAGTCAACAAGATCAGGATTGGAAAGTTTTGAAGTCAATCAATCCAAGGATCCCACCAACCCAATCAATCAATTAGGGAATTGATTGATTGAAAGCTTCCCTAAATAGAGGATCTGATTAGATTAGCTCTCCAACGGCTAAAACCTAATCACCTCTATAAATACAAGAGTGCAGATTCAAAGAAAGGGTTAGAGAGAGATTTTCACGCGCAAGAAGACATCTTCCAAGCCTTGTTCATTCACTCTTAAGCACTCTTATTGCTCTCATATTTTGTATACACTCTTAAAGGAGTTGTTGGATCTCAACCTGTTCATCTCTAAGAAAAGGTTGAAGGCTGTAGACTTTAGATCGAAGGTAGATCTAAATTGATTGTAAGAAGGAACTGGTACTTCACAATTCCAGTACGAAAGTGGTTTGTTGGTTGGTTAGTGAGACCCCTTTTGATCAAAGGGAGAGTGGACGTAGGATATTGAAATCCGAACCACTATAAATCTGGTCCATTTACTGCTTTCTTCAATTTTATCTTAATATATTTAGTGCTCTTATAAAAGATCTTGTGAAAGACATAATCTTTAAAGCTTCCGCATTTAATCTACTTAGTGGGACCAACACCTATCTACTCTTCCTTTGATAAATCCATGATCAAGTAGGAACTGGGACAAAGTGTCAAACTAAGCTCTTGGAGCCTGTTTCAGTCCATATAGAGCTTTCCTCGGTCTATACACCTTATTACTTTCTTCAAAGCCTGGGGGCTGCTCCACATACACTTCTTCATTTAGCACTCCACTCAAGAAGGCACTCTTGACATCCATCTGATACACCTTGAACCTCATGTGAGCAGCATAGGCAAGAAATAACCTTATAGCCTCCAATCTGGCCACCGGGACAAATGTTTCATCATAGTCAAATCCTTCAACTTGAGAGTAGCCCTTTGCAACTAGTCTGGCCTTGTTTCTGACTATGACATCATTTTCATCCTTCTTATTCTTGAACACCCACTTTGTTCTAATCATGTTGCAATGAAATAGCCTATCCACCAACTCCCATACTTGATTTCTTGTGAATTGATTGAGTTCTTCCTGCATGGCAATGATCCAATTGGAATCTTGAAGTGCTTCTTCAATGGAACTTGGTTCCTGGTTAGATAAGAAACAACAAAATAAAGCACTTTCTCCACGAAAACTTCTAGTTTTGACTCCCGAGGTAGGATCACCTAGGATTTGCTCAACAGGATGATCTGAAAGCCAATTTCTCCTAGACTGATGCCCTTCAGTAGAGACTAGCTCTTCTGAAGTTGAGTCACTAGTTAAGGGAACAAAAGAGAATTCAGGAAATAAGACAGAGGGTTGAAGGCCCGAGTCATCATTCAAGGTATTCTCATTCTCAATGATAGTGACATTGGTTCCCCCTTGAATGATAGGCTCATTGGATGTCTCAACTGTGACCACATCTTCATTGACATCACTTACCTCTTGAACTGAGATGGTATTCATCAATTCAGTTGAATGGGCAGAAGGCCTTTCAGTAGAGTTGTCAGGAGTGATATTGGTTTGATTATCTTTGTTAAAATGTTGATCAGTAAGGTTGTCCCAAGTTGGAATGTATGCATCAACACAGTTCTCAGGATAGCCTTTTGGTTTGATACTTAGTCTAGTTAGTTTGTTTCTTATCACCTCCACGGTTTCCTTTTTCCTGGACTCAAAGGTAGATTCATCAAAGACTATATGAGGTGTTTCTTCCACAACAAGGGTTCTACAATTGTAGACTCTGAAAGCTCTACTTATTTGGGAATATCCTAAGAATATTCCTTCATCAGCTTTACTGTCAAAAGCTTTCAGTTGAGTCTTCCCATTGTTGTGAATGAAACACATGCAACCAAATATATGAAAATAAGATACCTGTGGCTTTATGTCATTCCATAATTCATATGGGGTCTTTTCTTGATGTTTTGTTACCATAGATCGATTTTGAGTGGCTTCAGCCCAAAACCTCTTAGGAACTTGAGCTTCAGTATGCATTGTCCCTGCTGCCTTCTTAAGACTCCTATTTCTTCTTTCAGCTACTTCATTTTGTTGAGGAGTCCTTGCAGCTAAGGTCTCATGAGCTATACCTAGCTCCTTGCAAAAACCAGATATTATTGAATTAATGAATTCAGTACCCTTGTTTGACCTTATCTTTATAATTTTTATGCTGATCCCATTACTAACTTTCTTGAGTAGTTTAGGTAGCCTGATTTGAGTTTCATTTTTGCTTGCAAGGAATACCATCCATGTGTACCTGGAGAAATCATCAACAACAACAAGTGTATATTTCATACCATTGATACTTACAGGGGTTACTGGACCAAAGAGATCCATGTGTAGCAGTTGAAGTACTTTGTCAGTAGAGGTAGCTACTTTACTTTTGAAGGATACTTTCACTTGCTTTCCCTCCTGACAGGCTTTACAAACATGATCTTTGTTGTATACTTCATTTGACATTCCTTCTACTAGGAAGTGTCTTGCAATCTTGTTCATCACTTTGAAGTTCAATTGTTAAGGAACTGGAGTGCAGTTAGAAATTTCTAGAGTGTATTGAATAAAGAAGTCCGCTGAAGACAAGTGTTGGGATAAAAATTGTTAGTTTTGATGAGTTAAAACAAACCAGAAGATGTAATAGGACCATCTGGACCTGTTAGCCAGATGATGATCTAGATTAGGACTTAGTCTAGGGGGAACTGCCAGACCAGAAGACTTCACCAGAAGAGTCACCAGAAGACCCCACCAGAGGACTTCACCAGAGGACTCCACCAGAAGACTTCACCAGATGAGTTTTGACCAGAGGCAGAGGACCTTCCCCAGACCAGACGAGTCCGGACCAGACGAGTCTGGTAGAACAAAAGATGCTCAGTTTGATCCCCTGACTCTACTGAGTATTCTGGTTCTTGACCAGATGAGGACCAGAAGACACCGAGGTTGTCTGGTGTCTGGTCCTGCCTTCTCTGGAGAGAATCAGAGTTAGGCAGAGGAAGCTATTGACCGTTGGTAATTCAAATCAAGTCAACATGATCAGGATTGGAAAGTATTTGAAGATAATCAATCCAAGGATCCCACCAACCCAATCAATCAATTAGGAAATTGATTGATTGAGACTTCCTTATATAGAGGATCTGATTGGATTAGTCCTCCAACGGCTAGCCCTAATCCCCTCTATATATACAAGAGTGCAGTTCAAGAAAAAGCTCTAGAGACTCTACACGCGCATAAGTGATCCAAGCTTTTGATATTCATACCAAGCACTCTTACTGTTCATAATATTTATCTACTCTAAAGGAGTTACTCGAACCACAACCTGTTCATCTATTAGACAAGGTTGTTGGCTGGTTGATCTTTAGATTGAAGTTAAATCTAAAGAGGCTGTAAGAAGGAACAGATACTTCCCAATTCCAGTAAGTAAGTTTGTGAGTTGGTTGGTAGTGAGACCCCTTGGTTATAAGGGAGAGTGGACGTAGGATATTCAATCCGAACCACTATACATCTTGTGTTATTTATTGCTTTAATTTACTTATTGTTCTTTCGATTATTACTCTCTTGTTAAAGACTTTGAAAGACATTTTAACTTAAGCTTCCGCAATTAATCTAACTAGTGGGACCAACAACAAGCGATCTGAGAATTAGTCTAAGTCTTGAATATTTTCTAAGTGCATTCTCACTAAGACTAAAACCATCAGGTGAGGACCAATGTCCATTGATGAGAACTAACAAAGCACATTCAATGCTAAATACATTAAAAGCTGTTTGTTAACCTGGTTGGAACAAGTCAAAACGAATTTCAGTGAAGCTTACAATAAATGAAGAATTAAGAAGGTTCTCTCAGAGGAGTTCCACCTTAAAGCAGGATAGGATTCTGAGCAAGCAAACTGAATGGCCCAATGAGAAGATGACACGTAGTTGTACTCTACTGATAGCCGACCTGTCCCAGACTGACAAGTACCAAAAGTCTTTCCCTAGCACTCTACAGAAAGGTGGTGAACAGGCATGGTCTTTCAGCCGTTTCTTGACAAGACTTAAAGCTTCAAAAAGAGCTGTTTGAACCAATCAGATACAAGAAGACTTACTTCAGAAGATTCAAACCCAACGGGAAGATTTTCAAGGAAGCCTATAAATACAGAAGGACGTGCTCTTTTCTATGCACGGGAAACTCACAAGATCAAAGCTATCTCTACATTCATAACTATCTAGAAGCACTCGAAATTACCTTTGTTTCGCAAGTGTTTCACATTTGTAGAGAGCATAATAAGCCTTCTGTAACCAAGCTTAAAAGGTATATCCAAACCTTAGAAAGAGATAATCCATCCTAAGCTTAGAGCTAAACTGTAAGGATTATCTCACAACAGTTGGAACCAAAACCCTACTCAGTTGTTAGGTTGAGAGTTAGTGTTAAGTGGTGTTAGTAAGCTGATTATTTGTATCAGTCTGAAAGCTGGTTTGTTTTGGGAACTAGGACCTGGAATTATCCTAGTGATCAATCATCCTAAGAGATGATTAATTGATCAGTGCACCTTGGCACTATAACACAAGGAATTCCAAGTGAAAGGAATTCTCCTGTTTAATCAGGACAGTGGACGTATGAGATTCATCTCTGAACCACTTTATATCTTGTGTACTTACTTCTGCTATTTCCTAAGTGTGTGTTATCCACTCAAAGTTTATCAAGTAAAACGAGTTTTCTAAAGGGCTCACTAATCCGCACTTGAGAGCTAATTAGATAGTAGTTCAACTGAAAGTCTTGAGCTTTCAGTGGAGGTATTATCTCAGTAAGCTTTCATAAGTAATTCTCAGCAGACTTAAAGTCCACTGACTAGTTACAATCTGAAGTAACCTGATAAGTTTTCAAGAAGTTTAAATTTGTAACCACAGGTGTATTCCCCCCCCCCCCCCATACACCTGTTTACTTGTTCGGGACCAACAATTGGTATCAGAGCATTGGTTCCAAAGATCATTGTTCTAAGTATACCTTATTGATAAACTTGTTTAGATATTATAGCTGGCAATGAGGCAAGGGTAGCACCACCAGCAGAGAACAATATGGGAGTTAATCCTTTGAACCATATGTCCCATCACAAGCTTCTACAATTCTCAGTGGAAAATTATGACTTCAGGAAGATCAGAATGAGAGCTCATCTTTCCTGTGTGCATGATGAAATGTTAAGGGTAATTACTAAAGGTCCATTTATTTTTATGACCTCTAACCCTAGAACCACAGCTGAGACTATTGCAGATCCAAGAGAAGAATGGCCCAAGGATGAAGATAACTTCACTGCAGATGAAAGGAGGAGAAACAACCTCAACTTCATAGCCATGAATATTCTCTACACCACCATTCCAGATCCTGTAATGGGAAGAGTGATCCATTTCAAGACTGCAAAGGAACTTTGGGATACTCTTGCTCTCATGTGTGAAAGAACAGACAAGATAAAAGAGAACAAGCTTTCAGTAGCTGTTCAAAAGTACGAGCAGTTCACCATGGAGCCTACTGAGACCATTGACCAGCTTGATGGGAGGTTCACTGACATCATGAATGAGATAAACTCTCTGGGAAAAGTCTACACCAAAAGAGAAGTTGCTTTAAAGATCCTGAGAGGTTCAACCTCAAGATGGGATGTGTACTCTGTGATGATGCAGAATACCAAGGATTTGTCCAGCATGTCTATACAACAGGTATTCTCATAACTTAAGGCTTATTAGTTTGATCTTAACAGGAAAAGGGCTCCTGATGAGACCTCAACTGAGAAGGGAGTTGCCTTCAAAGCTAAGGAGACTGAGCCAAAATCCCCAAAGCCACAGAAGAGTACAAAGGCAAGCAAATCTCAAAGCAAGGCTGAGATGCAAGAGGAACTCAGCCTGATGGCTAGAAGGTTTGAGAAACTTAACAGCCGATTTGACAAGTATAAAAGATTTTACAGGGATAATAGAGAAGGAAGAAGTTATCCACAAAAAGACACCAGAGAAGGAGAGAAAAGCTCAACTGAGCTGGAAAAGAGAAAGGATTACAAGAACTATACCAGAGGTGAAGGATCGTCATCAAAGACCAAGGAGTCTACTGAGGAAAAGAATGATGATGCCAATAGATGTTTCCAATACAAGAAGGTTGGGCACTTTCAATATGATTGTCCTCAACTGAGCACCAAGGAAAGAAAGGAAAGGCAAGCCAAAAGAGAGAGGAGATATGGAGAAAGGAAAACCATGGTGGCTGAGGATGCTGATGAAGATCTAGAGTCATCTGATGGACTGTTCTCAGACAGCAGTGATGATGACATGTGCCTCATGGCAAGAGAAGAACCAGAGGTACAATATAAACCATCCATTTCTCTAGAACACACACCTGAGCTAAGTTCAGAGTCAACTGAGGAACTCAATCTTCAGTCCGCTTTGGAACAATTGATGATTGAATTCTCAAGGTTGCAATAAACAAGTTTTTGTCTCCAAGACGAAAATAAAAATCTCCTGAGAAAAAACTCTAAGTTTATTAAGTCTGGGGATCAGGCAAATCTTAACTCAGCTCAGTCTACCATTGAATTGACAAAAGAGGTGGAAACCCTCAAGAGTCAAGGAAATGGGAAAGATCAACTGATAAAAGACCTTACTGAATCTAAGATAAAGTTAACTAAAGAAAACTTAAAACTGGTAAGCCAAGTAAAGGACTCTCTCCTGAAAATTGATGTCTTACATAAATCTGAAGACACCTTGTTAAAAAGGATTGATGCTCTTAACAAACCCTTTCTTGCCATAGAGGAAATTCAAAACTTTCAAATCAATCCTAATAACAAGTGTGAGATAAGCTTTATTCCAAAACCTTCAGAAAGTCCTCTGAGTGTTGCTTCTTCAAGTGGCACAAAGAGAGTTTTTGTTAATGTTGGTCCCACTAGTTAGATTAATTACGGAAGCTTAAGTTAAATATCTTTCAATTTTTTTTTACAAGAATGCAAAAGTAATAAGAGAATAAGTGAATGAAAGCAATAAAGAACACAAGATATAAAGTGGTTCGGATTTGAATATCCTACGTCCACTCTCTCTTTATCCAAGGGGTCTCACTATCAACCAACTCACTTACTTACTTCACTGAAATTGGGAAGTACCAGTTCCTTCTTACAACCTCTTTAGATTTAACTTCAATCTAAAGATCAACAGCCTTCAACCTTATCTGGTAGATGAACATGTTGAGGTTTCAATAACTCCTTAAGAGTAGATGTATATTATGAGAATTAAGAGTGCCTAGAATGATTATCAAAAGCTTAGATGGACTTATGCGCGTATGGTGTCTCTCTTGAGCGTTTTCTTGAACTGCACTCTTGTATTTATAGAGGGGAATAGGGCTAGCCGTTGGAGAGCTAATCCAATCAGATCCTCTATTTAAGGAAGCCTCAATAAATCAATTCCCTAATTGATTGATTTGGTTGGTGGGATCCTTGGATTGATTATCTTCAAAACTTTCCAATCCTGATCTTGTTGACTTGATTTGAATCACCAACGGTCAATAGCTTCCTCTGCCTAACTCTGATTCTCTCCAGAGAAGGCAAGACCAGACACCAGGCAACCTCGGTGTCTTCTGGTCCTAATCTGGTGAACAACCAGAATACTCAGTAGAAACAGGAGATCAAACTGAGCATCTTTTGTTCCACCAGACTCGTCTGGTCCAGACTCGTCTGGTCTGGGGAAGGTCCTCTGCCTCTGGTCAGATCTCATCTGGTGAAGTCTTCTGGTGGAGTCCTCTGGTGAAGTCCTCTGGTGGGGTCTTCTGGTGACTCTTCTGGTGAAGTCTTCTTGTTAGGATAAAAATTGTTAGTTTTGATGATTTAAAACAAACCAGAAGATGTAATAGGACCATCTGGACCTGTTAGCCAGATGATGATCTAGATTAGGACTTAGTCTAGGGGGAACTGCTGGACCAGAAGACTTCACCAGAAGAGTCACCAGAAGACCTCACCAGAGGACTTCACCAGAGGACTCCACCAGAAGACTTCACCAGATGAGATCTGACCAGAGGCAGAGAACCTTCCCCAGACCAAACGAGTCCGGACCAGATGAGTTTGGTGGAACAAAAGATGCTCAGTTTGATCTCCTGTTTCTACTGAGTATTCTGGTGGTTACCAGATTTGGACCAGAAGACACCAAGGTTGCCTGGTGTCTGGTCTTGCCTTCTCTGGAGAGAATCAGAGTTAGGCAGAGGAAGCATTTGACCGTTGGTGATTCAAATCAAGTCAACAAGATCAGGATTGGAATGTTTTGAAGAAATCAATCCAAGGATCCCACCAACCCAATCAATCAATTAGGGAATTGATTGATTAAGGCTTCCTTATATAGAGGATCTGATTGGATTAGCCCTCCAACGGCTAGCCCTAATCCCCTCTATAAATAAAAGAGTGCAGTTCAAGAAAAAGCTTTAGAGAGACCATATACGCGCATAATTCCATCTAAGCTTTTGATATTCATATCGAGCACTCTTATTGTTCATAATATTTACCTACTCTTAAGGAGTTATTGAAACCACAACCTGTTCATCTATCAGACAAGGTTGTTGGCTGTTTGATCTTTAGATTGAAGTCAAATCTAAAGAGGTTGTAAGAAGGAACTGGTACTTCACAATTCCAGTGAGTAAGTAAGTGAGTTGGTTGATAGTGAGACCCCTTGGATATAAGGGAGAGTGGACGTATGATATTCAAATCCGAACCACTATATATCTTGTGTTCTTTATTGCTTTCGATTTACTTATTCTCTTATTGGTTTTTATTCTCTTGTAAAAAGAATTTGAAAGACATTTAACTTAAGCTTCCGCAATTAATCTAACTAGTGGGACCAACAAGTGGTATCAGAGCTGTGTGTCCAACGACCACTGCTTTGAAAAGCTTTTGGTGGTCACCGGGCAGATCCATTGCTCTTTAGTGCTTTTGTTCAAGTTCTTGTTATTTCCCTTAATTTTATCAAAATGTCTGCAAAATCTTCTTACAAGAGCCGTAAGCTCCCAGAATTCTCTTTTGAGGATTACAGCCACTGGAGCTTCATGATGAGCAATCATCTTGGAGCTATTCACCACCGCATGTTAGATGTGGTAGAAAGTGGCCCCATTCAATTTTACTGGACTCCTATTGATAGTGGCAGGTCAGAGTCCAGAGAAGAAACTAGTGAAGCTGCCCAGAAAACTGCAGAGGATAGAGTCCCCAGGCAAAGAATCCTCAAAAAGAAAGATGAGCTTGATAATGATGAAAGAAAGCTCTACAACTTGGACCAGGTGGCAAGAACGGAGATTATCAACACACTTACTAAAGAGGTGATTGAAAAGGTCAGAACGTGTGCCACTGCCAAGAAGATGTGGGACAAACTGGCACTACTCTGTGAGGGAACAGAGAAGATCAAAGACAACAAGCTCCAAGCTGTTCAACACTCGTTTGATACCTTAAAGATGAAACCAGACGAGACCATTGACCAGCTGGACATGCGTCTCACAAATCTCCTGAACAAGGCTAGTGCCTTAGGTAAGACCTACTCTGAAAAGGAAATTAATAGTAAGATCTTGCGTTCACTAACCAGCAGGTGGAGAATTAAAGTCACTGTGATAAAGGACAACAAGGATCTCAATACTATGGATCATCATCTTCTGTTGTCTGATCTCAAAGCCTATGAGTATGATCTTCAAGAGGAGGATCAAACAGAAGAGGTTTCCTCTTCTGGTCAGAAAGGTGTTGCATTCTCTTCAACCATCAAGCCTGATGTCAAGCCAAAGGAGTCTACTGCAGATGACTTGAGCCTCAAGGATCAGGTAGCACTTCTAACTCATAAATTAGATAAAATGAGTTCAAAATATGGCAGGTACAAAAGGCATTAGAAGGAATCTACCAGAGACAAAAAGAGTTCCTTCAAGCCTGCAGAGAAGGAGAAGACATCTGGAGACTCAAGGGAGACCAGATTCAGAACTCCAGAGAGGAGTAGAGATGACAACCCTGGCAACTCTGGGAGATCAGATTATCAGAGAAGGGATGGTAGCTCTGGCAGACCTGACTACCAGAGGAGAGAGAGTAGTCCAGCCAGATCAGACTACAATCAGAGGAGGAGAGAGCCAAGTCCTAGTCCCAGAGGAGACAATGCCTGCTACACATGTAACAAGACTGGTCACTACAGTTATGATTATCCTCAACTCACTCCTAGGGAAAGGGAAGAGAAAAGGATCAAGAGAGATAGGAGATATGCAGATAAGAGAGCATTGCTGGCAGAAGCAGAAGAGGAGGATACTAGTTCCAGTTCTTCTTCTTCTGATTTCGGATCAGATGATGATGTGTGTCTTATGGCAGACATCACTGAGGTAAATGAAACTACTCTAGTCTTATCAAATTCCAAATGTACTGAATCCTCTAACTCATCTGGTAACTCCAGAGAGTCTGATATGCAACAAATGCTATCAGATCTCCAAAATTGTATCCAACTCTATCAAAAACTTGAGAAAGAGAATGGTAGGCTCAGAGCTGAAGTTCAATCTCTCTCTCATGAGCATAAATCCACCAGAGAACTCATGAAAGATCATTCCAAAGAAGTCTCTCAACTTCAGGATAAGATCACAGAAAGAGATACTCTGGTAGATCAACTCATGAAAGAAAAGAACTCTCAAGAAGATGAGATCAATGAACTCAGAGCCAAATACCAGACTCTTATCAAGGGAAAACAAGTTGCTCACAACATAGAGGAGATACCCAAGCCCAGAGAAGCTCCTAAGATACCATCTGTTGTATCTATCATATCAGAGTCTTCTCAGCGCCTTAGTGATAAGAGTGGTTTAGGATATTCTGGAGTTACCACTAAAACTCATAAATACCTTTATAATAAAGACAAGTCTGTAAGAGCTGGTAAATTGGTAGAAATCTGGGATGATAAAGACTTAACTGGTAATGGTTACAAGGTGGTTCACAATCCTGATTGGAAAAGGAATCACTCTGTTAATCACATAACATATGGCCAAGAAGAGTTGACTGTCCTGGAATAGAAGATGCTAGAAAATAAGTGTCAACAAGGGGAACCATTGAAGATTGATGGTTCTGTGAACATTGAGTCCCAAGGAGTAGAACTTACTCAAATTGGAGGACCCCAGAGAAATCCTCAAAGGGAACCTAACCAGATTAGGAGACCTCAAAGGAAACACTCAAAAAAGGGGAATACCAATCAGAGTAATAACTACCAGAAAAGGAACAATGTTCAACAGCACCAGGTACCCCAGAGACAATTTTCTCAGAGGAATCAATTCCAGAATAGGTATACTCAAAGGACCTATAATCACCAGAACAGGTCTAATTCTCAGAACCAGAGGAGGGTCCAACTGATCTGGGAAGTTATGACACCAGAGATGGTTCTTCTAGGATGTACCCTTACAACCAGACCTTTAAGACCATGTCTTTGAGGCAGGCCATTCTAAAGGCCAGATTTGAGAAAAGGTACACCAGACCTGTTTATAGGAAAGGTGTCCTTATCAGACTAGTAGCTCAATATGTCATTGTCAGAGGACATGTGCTGGTAGATAGATTTGGAAGGAAGATAAGATCTCCTCATCCATCAAGGGATGATCTTTATCTATGGATTCCTACAAAACCTGCAACTAACCAATTAGGACCCAGCACTAGTAGGGGACCTAATTGATTTCTTTGCAGGTAGATAAGAGTCCATTGGAGAAAGGATTTTCAAGCAACCATGTCTGGTACATTGATAGTGGATGTTCCAAGCACATGACCTTCCAGAAGGACAATCTCCAAGATTTCAAGCCTTTGAATGGACCAAGAGTGATATTTGGTGACAACAACTATGGAGTCACCAGAGGAGTTGGAAAGTTGACCTTCAATGGAGTATTTGTAGATGAAGTCTACTATGTAGAAGGACTCAAGCATAATCTGCTTTCAGTATCCCAATTCTGTGACAAGGGATACTCAGTGAAGTTTTCTAGTGATTCATGCACTGTTTTCTCTTCTGATTATAATGATATTTTGCTAATAGGCTTGAGGAAGGGTAACATTTATCTTGCAGATTTTAGCAGTTGCCCAAGAAATGCTTGCCTGGTTGCAAAAGGATCTGTAGAGAACAGCTGGATTTGGCACAAGAGATTGTGTCATCTTAACTTCAAAACACTGAATAAGATTGCCAGAAAAGGTCTCATTCGAGGTCTTCCTAATGAAGTGTTTAAGAAGAATCAGGTTTGTGGTTCATGCCAGAAGGGTAAACAACCCAAGACTTCCTTTAAGGATGTCCAGAGCACAACCACAACCAGAGTACTTCAACTACTTCACATGGACCTGTTTGGACCTGTTACTCCTCTTAGTTTCAGTGGAAGGAAGTACACCTTAGTGATAGTAGATGACTTTTCAAGATATACTTGGGTAGTGTTCTTGTTTAAGAAAAATGAAACTATCACTAAGCTGCCAGAGTTCTTCAAGCAGATTCAGAATGAGCAGAACCAGAGCATAGTCAGAATTAGAAGTGATAAAGGAACAGAGTTTTTGAATTCACACATTGCAGATTACTGCAAGGAACATGGGATTTTTCATGAGACATCTGCTGCCAGAACACCCCAACAAAATGGAGTAGTAGAAAGGAGGAATAGGACTCTTAAAGAAGCTGCAAGAACACTTCTGGCAGAATACAACACTCCACAGAGATTTTGGGCAGAGGCTATTAATACAGCTTGCTACACTCAGAACAGGTGCCTGATTGCCCAGAGACATTATAAGACTCCATATGAGGTATGGAAAGGTAAAACCCTATCTGTTTCATATTTTTATGTTTTTGGATGTAAGTGTTTCATCCATGACAATGAGAAATCTAAATTAAGAACCATTGATGCTAAAGTGGCTGATGGAATATTTTTAGGATATTCCAGCACCAGTAAAGCTTTTAGAGTTTTTAATAAGAATTCACTTTGTGTGGAGGAAACACCTCATGTGTTTTTTATGAATCTACTTTTGAGTGCAAGGTGGACTCTAAGTCTTCTGATGAGACCCAGAATCAGACTACACCCAGAGTTATCAAAGTCAATCCACCTATTCTTGATTCAGATTCAGATTCAGATGATGACCCATCTCCTGGTTCTCTGAAGCAGAAGCCTTCACAAGGAGCAGAACCAGAAGAGGTTGGAACTCCTGTAGGGGGAAGCTCTTCTGCAGGAGGTGATAATCACCAAGGTACTGCAGAAGATGATCAACCAGGCAAGACCACGGGAAGGAGGACCCTGGTTGATCACCCCAATGACCTGATCTTAGGAGATCCAACTAAGGGTGTCCAGACTAGGAGAACTCTTAACTTAGCTGCCTTATTCAGTTGCTATGTGTCCTTGATTGAGCCCAAGAACATCAAGGAGGCACTGTAAGATTCAAATTGGATTGTAGCTATGCAGGAGGAGTTGAATCAATTCACCAGAGAGGATGTTTGGGAGCTGGTAGACAGACCAAGACATCAAAAGGTGATAGGCACTAAGTGGGTTTTCAAGAATAAGAAAGATGAGAATGATGTCATTACTAGGAACAAGGCAAGGCTAGTGGCCCAGGGCTATTCTCAGTCTGAAGGAAAAGACTATAATGAGACATTTGCTCCTGTTGCCAGACTAGAAGCCATCAGATTGTTCTTAGCATATGTTGCTCACATGAAGTTCAAAGTATACCAGATGGATGTGAAATCTGCCTTTCTTAATGGGATTCTCATTGAGGAAGTGTATGTGGAACAACCTCCTGGTTTTGAACAAGGTGACAAGGTGTTTAAGCTTAAGAAAGCTCTTTATGGGCTGAAGCAAACACCCAGAGCATGGTATGACACTCTATCTCAATTTCTTCTGGACAATGGTTTTACTAAGGGTAAGATTGATAGGACCTTGTTTAGGAAAGAAGAAGGAAAGGACATCCTTCTGGTCCAAATATATGTTGATGACATTATATTTGGATCCCCTAACAAGAAGCTGTGTGAGAAGTTTGGTGAACTCATGCAGGGTCAGTTTGAGATGTCCATGATGGGTAAAATGAATTACTTTTTAGGTTTGCAGGTTAAGCAATCAGAGAAGGGAATTTTTATTAATCAGGCAAAGTACACCAGAAACATGTTAGAGAAATTTGGAATAGGATCTAGCAAAGCAGCCAAGATTCTTATGATGACAAATTTTAACATGGATCCAGATGAGTCTGGAGAGAGTGTGGACCAGACTCAGTACAAAGCACTTATTGGTTCTCTTCTGTACCTGACTGCAAGCAGACCAGATATTACTTTTGCCGTAGGTGTTTGTGCCAGATTTCAAGCTAATCCCAAGAAGAGTCACTTGGAAGCAGCTAGGAAGATATTGAAATATCTTAAGGGAACAGTGAACCTAGGATTATGGTATCCTGCAGATGATAACTTAGAATTGAGTGGCTATTCAGATTCAGATTATGGTGGATGCAGAATAGATAGGAAATCTACAAGTGGAACATGCTAATTTTTAGGGAATAAATTGGTATCCTGGTTTTCTAAGAAGCAGACTTCAGTTGCTACATCTACAACAGAAGCAGAGTACATGGCTGCATGGAGTTGTTGTTCACAACTTCTCTGGATTAGTCAACAGCTTAGGGATTACCAGATTATAGCTAAGGACATTCCTATTTTCTGTGATAGTAATAGTGCAATTGCAATCACCCAGAATCCAGTTCTTCATACCAGGTGTAAACATGTTGATATAAGGCATCACTTTATCAGAGATCATGTTGAGAAGGGAGATATAAGGATGGAAAAGATTGCAACAGAGAAGCAGAGAGCAGATATCTTAACTAAGCCTTTGGCTGAGACCAGATTCAGAGAGTTAGCTTTCGAACTAGGTTTGTTGGATCCAGAGACAGATTTGTTTTAGGGGGAACAACAGAGAAGTATCCTTTGTTTCATTACTTTACTTCATATATTTATTTTCTTAAACTAACATACCTGCAGGTTAGACATATCAGAGAAGTTCTATCCCAGATGAGGTATGCATCAGGTGACACTTGTCCCAGATGAAGTGTTGAGTCAGATTCCAGATATGTCCAAAGTCTTCTATGACCTGGACCAGATGAGTTCTATCAGAGGAGATGTCACACCAGACTACTTGTGGTATCATCTGGTTACAATATCAGGTGAAAGGTATGTCTTTACTTCTCTGGCCTCTGATCATTGGGATACACCTTTCAAATTAGTACGTACACTCAAAACCTTTCAACTTCGGAGTGTATTTATAACTAGGGTATAGGGCCTAGGCAATCATTTCGTTTTTTCTCTTGACTGCCACAAAATCCCTTTATGCCCAGTCCCAATGACTATGCCAACGCACCAGATTAAATCTGTATCTCGCCCCTCATCGTGGCCATCGGATTTAATCACTGTGAAAAATGTCAATCAATGCTTAAATTGATTTTGTTTCCTCAATTAAATTTGAAATTACACGCGGTCACATTTCATTTATTAATCAAGCCACGCGTATTTCCCTATTTAAATCAAAATTCTACTCAATCTGTCCTTTCACGTTTCATATCTTTTCAAACCCTAACCCGTTTCTCTACAAGCTTTCTCTCTCTCTCTCTCCCACTCCCTCTCTCTCTCTCGTATACAGAAATGGCTCCTCCGTGCAACTTCGATCATGTTCTTATGATGAAAAAGCTAAAGACGGAGATGGTGGTGTTCTTTTATACAACCAAGAACCCTGTTGTGCTGTCGATTCTGGAGATGCTCCAGAGAGCAGGGGTGGAGAAGTTGATCTCCACAGTTCCCAAGGACTTTCACACTCTTGACGGATATGCGGCCCAGTTGTTGGTTCGTATGAAGATCCACGAGGACCACATTTCCTCCAAGATTGATGAAGATGATTTGGTGTTCTCTAAGCACGATTTTTGCGCTCTATTTGAGAACATTTCTGCAGTGGGAGTGGATCCTTTGACGTACAAGGAGGATGATATCATTGGTTCCTTCAAGATCTTTGCTCGTTCTTCTTGCCAGAACATCACGAAGGGGTTTTTGGATAAACATTTAAGGCAGAAATACAAGGTGTTGTTCGATATAGTTGTAAAGGTGCTTATGTGTGAGAATCACAGCACAGATGACATTTTCAACGGCAGGATGTGTTTGATGAGGGCATTATTTGACGGCGTTCAATGCAATTGGGCGGAGTTCTTCTGGGATGTGTTGAGGAAGAACAGACTGAAGGTGAAGAAGGAGCCTTGTCCTTCTAAGCCAGGGGAGTTGCAGTTCTTCTTCACTGCAAATGTCTCTTTGGGGACTAAGTTGACTCTAGTTCTGGATTCTCTCCCTCCAGAGAAGAAGTGGAAAGCATCTTGGTGCCATGGTTATCACAAATCCAAGATCCTCTTCTTCAAGGATGGCCCTCTCCATGGCCATGCCGACTCTGATGGAGAGCAAGTCATCCCTGCCCCTCCTATTCAATCTATTCCCTCACCTGCAAAGGGGCAGAAGCAGCAGCAGAAGTAGAAGCCTCATAAGAAAGCTGCTGAAGCAACTGGTTCCTCAACCATTGCTTTCTCAGGTTCCTCAGAGGAGGAACAGATTCCCCTTCTTGAAGTGCTTAAGAAGAAGGGTGATGATGATAAAGCTGTTAAGAAGGCTGGAGCAGCCAAGAGGAAGAGGCCTGAGGATGCCAGGAAAGGCTCTGCTAAGAAGTCAAGGACTAGCAGGAAGGCCAAGAAAACCCTTCTGGTAGATGAGCCATCAGAGGACGAAGAGGAAGAAGAGGCTGAGCCTCTTGTGAAGAAATCCAAGGCCAAGAGAGCCATTCTTCAAGAGTCAGACTCTGGCTCTGATCTTGGAGAGGCCTTGGAGAAGGCCATTGATGAGGCTTCCCAGATGATGGGGGATGCTCCAGAGCATGTTGTTCCTGCTGGTGTTGACTCAGCAGAGGTAAACCCTTCCAACCTTTCTTCTATACCTTCCTCTACCCCTATTAACCTTGTTACCCCTACTACTTCCCCACCAGACACCCAAACACAACCCATTTCATCTGCTCCTGGTGTTTCTTTATCTTCCCCAGAGCAGACTCTTCCAAACACCCCCACTTTCACTACTTCAACCATCCCTCAAACACCTTCTCCCCCACCTTCCCATATACCTTTAAACACTTTTCCCTCTCCCCCAACTTCTGTACAGAGGTGCCCTCAACCTCTTCTGGTGCAGAAATCCCCCCTCCAAACACTTCCACCTCACAAATCCCCATCCCACCTTCTGTATCAGAGATCCCGCCTTCTTCTGGTGCAGAGCAACCCATCCCCTCCACCTCTACCTCACAAAATCCTAACCCTACCCAAACCCATACAGACCAGGACCCAACCATTTCTATAGCTCTGGGATTCCCTGCCCCTCCCCCTTCTCCCACCTGTTTAACCAGCGATGATAGTGAAGATGAGGAAGCTTCACTTGAGCCAGCTAACTTAGCACCTTCCTCCTCTGCCTCTGGGCCCAAACCCTTTATTTTCTCTTCTGATGTGATGGGTCCCATCAGGCAGAGTATGAGTGTGATTGCTCAGCTCTGGCTAAGAGAGCAATTTCCAATTCTGTTGGAGCACTCACCCCTCCTGGCAGATCTGACGGATGCCAAGGTTTGGAGTATGGCCAGACTCCAAGATGTTGAAGATCTTATGCTTCTGCTGGAGGAGATGTCTCCCTCTGCCTTCACTGCGTGGGAGATTGAGCTGAAGAAGAAGCTAAACTTACAAAACCCAGCAGAGTTGGAGACATCAGAGGCGGCCAAGATCCTCATCAGAACTCTCCTAATTCAGAGAGGAGTTATGCTTACTCCAGAGGGCTTCTCTTACAACTTTGGTCCTCATTTTTCATTCCCTCCAGAGCTATATTCAGACGAGGAGGACTTTGAGATGTCTCCTGCTGTTTCAGAAGATGAAAGCATTCTTCAACGAGCAGATCATGCAGATAGGGCGCTTTTCAAAAGCTATTCAACACATGGCCCCTGCTATGATAGAGCATTAAATCAGGCAGGAGAGGAGGATCTTCCTGAAGCAGATCAAGTCCACACTGGCAGAAGTTAAGGCTTCTTTCAAGGCCAATGGCCTCTTTGTCAAGCTGGATGTCATGCACAGCCAGAAGTAGCTCCAGGAGCACGTGCTGGAGCAGATGAGGCCAGTCTTTGTGCTTAAAGTTGAGATGGCCAGCCAGATGATTCAGACTGCCAAGCTGAAAGACTCCCTCCAGGAGATGTTGGAGAAGCAGGAAAGACTTGTTGCAGAGTCTAAAGCCTACCTGGAGGAGGCCAAGCAGCTGCGTGATCTTCACTCTTCCTCCAACACTGCCTTGCCTGATCTTATAAGGCAAGTAGTGGAGCCCCTCCTTGATTAAGTTAAAAAGGGGGAAGAGAAGGCCAGATCTGATCTGGCGAAGACCACAAATAAAACTCTCTTCAGCTATAGAGCTCGTCTGGACCTGCTGGAGAACACTTTGGCCCAGGCTGAGTTGCAGAAGAAGAAGAAAGAGGAGTTCAAATCCCTTTCCATGACTAAGCAGCTTGCTGCAGAAGAGGAGTCAGAAGCTGAGCAGGATCCAATCTCCATCTCTGGACCTGCAAAGAAGAAGATCAGAAGAGTCAAGAAAAGCTTCCTTGAGACTGTTGTTGAAGAAGCTCAGAAGAGATACAAGGAAGAGACTCCAGAGGAAAAGCAGGCAAGGATCAGGAAGAACATAGATGAAGAGCAGAGGCTCAGATATGTTAGGAGGCAAAACAAGAAGAGCAGAGAAGCAGGTGTTTCTTCTGGTGCAGGTGGCTCGAGCCAGAGGAGGAAAGCTCCCATTGAAGTGATGAACATTCTGCCTCTCAGGACAGAAGGGTCTTCTGACTCTACTGTGCTTGTGCCCCTGATTGAGAAATGGAAGGAGGCAAAGACTCTCTGGTTCATCCAACACTGTATCCAGAGGCCAGCACCAGAGGATGATGAGCTGATCAACAAAACCTTTCACACCTGGATGCAAGCTTATGATGCAGAGCTGTACAAGCAATTGATGGACTCTACCATTGAGTTCAACCTGGAAGTGACTGCCCCTGAGTTCACTTATCTTAACACTCCCATGGCAGGAGACCAGGTTGATTGGGCTGAGCTGAAGAGATTGTACAAGACAAAGGTGTTGGTGAAGTTCACTCCAATATCTTCTGCAGAGTTGAAGGCCGTCCAAGATAGGTTCCTTGATTGGTTCCTTGTGCCCAAGGAAAACAGGAGATATGCATAGAATAAGACTCTAAACTTCAATGTAATTTGTAATCATATTGTCCTTATTATCAATGAAAATTCATATCTTCTCTGTTCAAAAGACAACCTCTTGTTGTCTTAATTATTTGCCTGATAAGATCTATTCTAAGGTCTTATTTGTTATTGTTTTCTTGCTTAAGTCTTCTTTGTGATCAGTTCTGGTAGTGTTCTAACTCCATCAAAAATGGGGAAATTGTTAGGATAAAAATTGTTAGTTTTGATGAGTTAAAACAAACCAGAAGATGTAATAGGACCATCTGGACCTGTTAGCCAGATGATGATCTAGATTAGGACTTAGTCTAGGGGGAACTGCTGGACCAGAATACTTCACCAGAAGAGTCACCAGAAGACCCCACCAGAGGACTTCACCAGAGGACTCCACCAGAAGACTTCACCAGATGAGATCTGACCAGAGGCAGAGAACCTTCCCCAGACCAGACGAGTCTGGTGGAACAAAAGATGCTCAGTTTGATCTCCTGTTTCTACTGAGTATTTTGGTGGTTCACCAGATTTGGACCAGAAGACACCAAGGTTGCCTGGTGTCTGGTCTTGCCTTCTCTGGAGAGAATCAGAGTTAGGCAGAGGAAGCATTTGACCGTTGGTGATTCAAATCAAGTCAACAAGATCAGGATTGGAAAGTTTTGAAGAAATCAATCCAAGGATCCCACCAACCCAATCAATCAATTAGGGAATTGATTGATTGAGGCTTCCTTATATAGAGGATCTGATTGGATTAGCCCTCCAACGGCTAGCCCTAATCCCCTCTATAAATACAAGAGTGCAGTTTAAGAAAAAGCGTTAGAGAGACCATATACGTGCATAATTTCATCCAAGCTTTTGATATTCATACCGAGCACTCTTATTGTTCATAATATTTACCTACTCTTAAGGAGTTATTGAAACCACAACCTGTTCATCTATCAGACAAGGTTGTTGGCTGTTTGATCTTTAGATTGAAGTCAAATCTAAAGAGGTTGTAAGAAGGAACTGGTACTTCACAATTCCAGTGAGTAAGTAAGTGAGTTGGTTGATAGTGTGACCCCTTGGATATAAGGGAGAGTGGACGTAGGATATTCAAATCCGAACCACTATATATCTTGTGTTCTTTATTGCTTTCTATTTACTTATTCTCTTATTTGTTTTTATTCTCTTGTAAAAAGAATTTGAAAGACATTTAACTTAAGCTTCCGCAATTAATCTAACTAGTGGGACCAACACTTCTGGTCAGGCAGTTCCCCCTAGACTGAGTACTAATCTAGATCATCATCTGGCTAACAGGTCCAAATGGTCCTATTACATCTTCTGGTTTGTTTTAACTCATCAAAACTAACAACTTTTATCCTAACAGTTAAATTTGTGACCTTTCAACCACAGATTTTAGATAAAGGTAAAAGACCAGCTGAGGTCCAACAAAAGAGAAGTCAAACTCAACCAAAACCAAATGGAAAGGCTCAGTTGACTAATCAGACGAGATCTCAGCAGAGATACTATCAGCCGAGGTCTTCACAGATGAAGCAACCTCAATTGAAAGCACCAAGGCATGAGCATTCCTCAAGGAATGACTCATACAGAAGACCTATTCCTTTTGTGCCTAAAGGAAAAGGTCCTTCATACCCTTATTAACAAAAACTTAGGCCAGGTGCACCCAAGCCTAAAAGAAAGAATGTAAAGAAGGTTTCTGTTCCTTCAAAGGCTGACACCCATAGAAAGTTTACTCCCAAGGCACCTAGGGAGATAACAATCTATGTAGATGTTTATGGAAGACAAATTAGCCACTCTAAAGTAATTAGAACTGTGAGGAAAATTTGGATTCCGAAAGGTACAGCTAACCTGGTAGGACCCAACACAAAATGGGTACCTAAAGCTTGATTTTGACTGCAGGGCTCAAGTGGACCTCAACAAAGGAGAGGCTCTAAAATCTTCAGTCTGGTACTTGGACAGTGGATGTTCCAGGCACATGACTGGCAACAAAGATCTCCTGATAGAGTTTGTTAAGAAAGAAGGTCCACAAGTCACCTTTGGTGATAATTCACAAGGAGCCACTAAAGGTTATGGTACATTAATTATTGGCTCAGTAAAGAGTAAGCAATGTATCCTATGTCAGTGGACTTAAGCACAATCTTTTGTCCATAAGTCAGTTTTGTGATAAAGGATACAGTGTTGAATTTTCATGTAACCTGTGTTTTGTCAAGAATATATCTTCACAACAGGTACTACTAACTGGGTCAAGGAAAGGAAATGTCTATCTTGCAGATTGGAAGTCTTGCACACCAAATGCATGTCTTATTGCAAAGAGCTCAACTGATACTAATTGGCTGTGGTACAAGAGACTAAGTCATCTGAACTTCAAGATGATGAACAGGATAGCAAGACATGGACTGGTGGAAGGAATGCCAAATGAAGTATACAACAAAGAACATATCTGCAAAGCCTGTCAGGAGGAAAAGCAAGTGAAAACATCTTTCAAAAGCAAAGTAGCAACCTCTACTGACAGAGTACTTCAACTGTTACATATGGATCCCTTTGGTCCAGTAACCCCTGTAAGTATCAATGGGAGAAAATATACACTTGTTGTTGTTGATGATTTCTCCAGGTACACTTGGGTGGTATTCCTAGCAAGCAAGAAGGAGACTCAACTCAGGCTACCAGAGCTCCTGAAGAAAGTTAGCAATGGAAAGAGCTGAACATTGTAAAGATAAGGTCAGACAAGGGTACTGAGTTTATTAATTCTATAATATCTAACTTCTGCAAAGAATTAGGTATTGCTCATGAGACCTCAGCTGCAAGAACTCTACAACAAAATGGAGTAGCTGAAAGAAGAAATAGGACCCTTAAGGAGACAGCAAGGACAATGCTTGCAGAAGCTCAAGTTCCTAAAAGATTTTGGGCTGAAGCTATTAATACTGCCTGCCACACTCAAAATTGATCCATGGTCACCAAACATCAAGGAAAAACTACATATGAGTTATGGAATGGCAGAAAGCCACAGGTATCTTACTTTCATATCTTTGGTTGCAAGTGTTTCATTCACAACAATGGGAAAACTCAACTGAAGGCTTTTGATAGCAAAGCTGATGAAGGAATCTTCTTAGGATATTCTCAAATCATAGAGCTTTCAGAGTTTATAATAGTATAAATCTTGTTGTGGAAGAAACACCTCATGTGGTCTTTGATGAATCTACTTTTGAGTCCAGGAGTAAGGAGAATGAGGAAGTGATAAGAAAAAGACAAACTAGATTAAGTATCAAGTCTAAAGGCTATCCTGAGAATTGTGTTGATACATACATCCCAACCTGGGATAAGTTCAATGATCAACAATTCAAAGAGGACATTCAAAATCAAACCACTTCTCAAAGCTCACCTGAGAGCTCTCCTAAACAAGTAACTGAACTGATGAACACAATCCCGGTTCAAGAGGTAAGTAATATCAATGAAGATGTGTCACAGCTGAGACATCCACTGAACCCATCATTTAAGGGGGAACCAATGATATTATCATTGAGAATGAGAATACCTTGAATGATGACTCAGTACTTCAACCCTCTGTTTTATTTCCTGAATTTGATTTTATTCCTATATCTAGGGACTCAACTTCAGGAGAGTTAAACTCTACTGAAGGGCATCAGTCTAGGAGGACATGGCTCTCAGATCACCCTGTTGAGCAAATTCTAGGTGATCCTACCTCAGGAGTCAAAACTAGAAGTTTTCATGGAGAAAGTGTTTTGTTTTGTTGTTTCTTATCTAACCAGGAACCAGGTTCCATTGGAGAAGCACTTCAAGATTCAAATTGTATCATTGCCATGCAAGAAGAGCTCAACCAATTTACAAGAAATCAAGTATGGAAGCTGGTTGACAGACCATATCATTGCAATGTGATAGGAACCAAGTGAGTATTCAAGAACAAGAAGGATGAAAATGATGTCATAGTCAGAAATAAAGCCAGGCTAGTTGCAAAGGGCTATTCTCAAGTTGAAGGCTTTGACTATGATGAAACTTTTGCCCCAGTAGCCAGATTGGAGACAATAAGGTTATTTCTTGCTTATGCTGCTCACAAGAAATTCAAGGTGTGTCAAATGGATGTTAAGAGTGCATTCTTGAATGGAATACTCGATGAGGAATTCTATGTGGAGCAACCCCCAGGTTTTGAATAAAGTCACAAAGTATATAGACTGAGAAAAGCTCTATATGGACTGAAACAGGCTCCAAGAGCTTGGTATGATACTTTGTCACAATTTCTTTTGGATCATGGTTTTATCAAAGGAAGAGTAGATAGAACTCTCTTCAGGATTACAAAAGAAGAGGACACCTTGCTAGTTCAAATCTATGTGGATGATATCATTTTTGGTTGTCCTAATCAAGTCCTCTGTGAGAAATTTTCTCAACTGATGAAAGGAATGTTTGAGATGTCAATGATGGGAGAAATGAACTTCTTCCTAGGACTTCAAGTCAAGCAGTCTCCTGAAGGAATCTTCATCAACCAAGCCAAATATACAAGGGAGCTGATCAACAAGTTTGGATGCCAGTTCAGCAAAGTTGCAAGGGTTCCACTCAACACCAACACCAAGATGGAACCTGATGAAGATGGTGAATCAGTAGACCAGACTCACTACAGAACTATCATTGGATCTCTACTGTATCTCACAGTAAGCAGGCCTGATATCACATTTGCAGTTGGGATATGTGCAAGATATCAAGCAAATCCTAAGAAAAGTCATCTGGAAGCTGCTAAGAGGATTCTTAAATATCTCAAGGGTACTGTGAATATGGGATTATGGTATCCCTCAGATGACAATCTGGAACTCACAGGATGCTCAGATGCTGACTATGGAGGATGCAGAATTGACAGGAAATCAACCTCAGGCACTTGTCAATTCTTGGGAAGTAAGCTGATCTCTTGGTTTTCCAAGAAACAAAATTCAGTAGCTACAAGCACTACTGAAGCTGAATATATGGCAGCTGGAAGTTGTTGTGCTCAAATTCTTTGGCTAAGACAACTACTGAGAGATTACAATATCTTTGCTAATGAAGTTCCAATTTTCTGTGATAACAATAGTGCAATTGCTATCTCAGAAAATCCAGTTCTCCACACAAGATGTAAACATGTGGATATAAGGCATCATTTCATCAGAGATCATGTGGAGAAGAAGGATATCAAAATGCTCAAGATTCATACTGACAAACAAAAGGCTGACATATTTACTAAACCTTTGGCTGAAGCAAGGTTTCAAGAACTGTCAGTGGAGCTTGGACTTCTAGATCCAGGAGAGTAGAGGAAGGAGCCAATCTCAGATGAGTTGTTTTCGAGTCAGTGGAGGTTCAACCTCAGAAGAGGATCAACCTCAGTGGAGTCACTGATCACAGAAGAGCTTATGGTTCTCAGAGGAGGTTCCACCTCAGTAGAGGTCAAAGTTTTAACTCTGCTATTTTTCAAATCTGAATTCTCTTAGTTTTATAATATAAAACTCTTATAAAAAATAGCTAATGAGTATTTTCTTGGAAATTAAATCTTTTTACTCTGTTTAAAAAAGATTTCGATATGGCAAGCATTTAATTTGCGTTGTACAAGTCAGTTTCGCTTTTACAGTTACCTATCTCACGCGCCTTAAAAGCCGGATGATGTAATCTTCCGGCTACCAACTCCTTTAATCCATACCTTTCGTTTTAGGCGGTTCTTTCCTAACCGTCAAGATCTCTCAAAAACTCCCCACTAACCCCTTCAACTATCCACGACCTTACAACCAAATTAATCTCAGACGTTGATTGCGGGACTAGATCTCACCATCCATTTCTCATATAAAAACCCCCAAAATCAGCCAAAGAACCTTTTCGAACACACTTTCAAGCAAACACTTACTATCTTTCCTAAACACTCTCTGCAAATTTCTCTCAATTCTCTTCTAACAATGGCCAAAGTAAGTCTAGGATTTTTAACAAACAAAGATAATTTCTGGTATGAACCCATAGTAGTATTCGATAACCCAGAGATTGAATCAAGACCGGAGTTCGCACACATTAAAGAGGCCTTGGAGATGGTCAAAGCTGTTGGGTTGGAAAAGTTCTTATCAGTTCATCCTGAGAACTGTTTCGATAGACAGGTTCTTGAGTTCTTCTTCAATATATCCAACTCTGACTCAAGAATCAAGTCGTGTCTATTCCTACAAAGGAAGAAAAAGGTAATGAGAGATGATATGGAAGTTGTTGAGCACCAAAAGATCATGAAGGAAATTCGGATCAGCGGTGATGATTTGAAAGAGTTATTTGATCTCCCCTCTGAAGGTCCAAATCCAGATACCTATATTGATGACAAAGAGAAAGACTGGGTATATACCGTTATGTAGAAGAAGATGAAATACAGTCCAACAATGAACAGAGGTGTACTTTTACCAGTATACAATGTTCTTTGCGAGATTGTTTGTAAATGTATATTGGGAAACCAGGGGAGCACAGAGCAAGTAAGCAAGCCAAAGCTAAGGTTGATGAGGGCAATAGTTGAAAGCAAGGAAAAGACTTTCAACTGGCAACAGTTCTTCCTAAGGGCCTTGAACAAAGAGCACTAAAAATTCCAGCCTGACAAAACTCCCCAGTTGGCAAGTAAACTATAATTTTGCCACCAAGATCTCATACTTGATAGAAAATGTGGATGTGGGAGTAGACTGGATAAAGGATAGGAAGTGGAGTAACCTAAAGGCCTTGTTCAAATCTAGAAAGGCACTGGAAACAAGGATGATAAAGACAGCAGTGGAGAGCCCTGAAGCGGCAGAGGAGGAGGTGGAAGCTGTATCTACTGAAGGTAAGAGAACCAAATTGAAAAGGAGGCTGGTGAAGATGAGTGATAAGATGGCATTACATAAGGAGGAGGTGGTAGAAAAGGCCTCAAAGAAGAAGAAGAAGAGGTCTTCTGAGGCTGAGAAGGAGAGTGCATCTAAGAAGGTCAGAGTCACAAACTCTAGTGATGAGTCTTCATCAGGTAACCCTGACTCTTCTCCGAATGTTATTTCAACTGAGTCTGACTCTGATGTACCTGTCCCTACCCCCATCAAACCCAAAACCAAGCCCAGAACCCCTGTAAAAACAAAGAAAATCTCCAAAATTGCGAAAACCACCACTGAAGGCTCTCAACAGCCTGAAAGTGGATCCCAAACTACCACCCCCTCTGAGGCATCTGCTGAGGCATCCTCAACCCCTTCTGAACCCATTCCCTCAAACCCCACTGAACAAAACCCATCTGAATCTATTCCCTCAACCCCTTCTGAACCCAACCCTTCTGAAGCCCATGCCACTCACCTGGAGTCCATCCCGGAAGAGCCCACTGATATCAGATCCCCTACCCCTTCACTACCCTCAGACGATGAAGAAGAGTATTCCTTCTTGGATACTCTTAAGGATGAGGTGGCTAACTCTTTGGAGTCGAAATACCCTGAGTTTGATGGGTATCCCACCCTGAAGGCTATGTTTATGAGAGTAAGACTTCTTGTTCAACTCAAAGATAGGAGATTGGGTGAGATCATGATGGCTGTTAGAGGCAGCACTGCTGATGAATGGAAGAAGGAGGAGAAGGAGGTGTTGTAGTTTGCTGGGATGACCAAAACCAGACTTCTCTATGATGGGAAGATCTTTCAAAGTCTGGTTATGGACAAACTAGCTGAGGCAAGGAAGAGTGCTGGAGAGGAGAATGCTGCTGGAAAGGAGCCAGAGAAGGTTGTTGGTGCAGAAATGGAGAAGCCAGTGGAGGTTGATGAGGAAGTGAAAGAAAAAGAAGGGGAGACAAAAAAAGAGGAGGAAGAGCCCAAAAAGGAGGAAGGTACTTCACCACAGCTAGGTGGAGGTGAAGTAGCCAAGGATGTATCTTTGGCAAGAGATACTGAGGTACAAAATTTGCCAAAGGAGAGCTCAGTAGAGGTGTCTACTGAAGTTCTCCCACAACAGCCTTCAGTGGTGACTAAGGAGTCAGCTGAGGTGTCAGGAATTGTTGGAGTTGAAAAAGAATCTGAAAAAGAAACTGAGGTCGAAACCACTAATGTTGTGAGCAGTGAAATAAGAGCAATCATTCCTGTAAAAGATGAATTGGTTGAAAAGAAAATAGTTGAAAAAGAAAGAGAGAGTGAGAAGGAAGGTGAGAAGAGTGAGGAGGAGGGAGCACACATGGAGGTAGATATGCCAGGAGACCTAGGATGTGAGAATGGGGGAGAAAAGACTAACCTTATTTGCCATGCAGGTGTACAAACTGATGAAATCCCCTCAGCCCAGGTCAATCTAACTCCCCTGAAAGAGGCTGTCCAACTCTTACAAGATGAAAAACTTCCTTCTCTTCAAGCTCAACTGAGGGATGTTCAAGAAATAGTACAAGAAGAAGTGGATGAGATGGTCATCCTCTCAGACCATGTAGATGAGTTGATGGAATCTACCACCAAATCACTCCAAAACCTTACTCTGAAGATTGAAGACTCACAGCAGATGGTGCTAGATGTGGTTGAAGGTCAGAGTGTGTTAGGATATAGATTAGATGTTTTGAAGATGTTAAAACAAGAACTTGTAATAGGACTAGCTGAACCTGTTAGTCAGCTACAGATTAGTCTAGGTCTAGAATAGGTCTTTGGTTAAGGGGGAAGAAATCTGTGCAGACCAGAGAAGGTACCAGATGAGGTGACCAGAGAAGGTACCAGAGAAGGTGACCAGAGAAGGTACCAGATGAGGTGACCAGATGAGAGGTGACCAGATGAGATGTCCAGAGCAGAGGGGTCACCAGAGCAGAAGTGTCGCCAGAGCAGATGAGGTCCAGAGGAGTCTGACCAGATGAGCTTGGACCAGAGGAGTCTGCCAGAGGAGTCTGACCAGATGAGATTGGACCAGAGGAGTCTGCCAGAGGAGTCTGACCAGATAAGATTGGACCAGAGGAGTCTCCCAGAGGAGTCTGACCAGATGAGATTGGACCAGAGGAGTCTGCCAGAGGAGTCTGACCAGATGAGCTTGGACCAGAGGAGTCTGACCAGAGGAGTTACCAGAAGACCCCACCAGAGGATTTCACCAGAGGACTCCCCAGAAGACCTCTCCCAAATGAGGACCAGAAGACCCCAGACCAGACCAGACGAGAGACGGATTAGTTCACCTACCAGGAGCATCTTAGTAATCTGGAGACAAGAAGACTTTGGAAATTCTTGATGGAGTAGAAGGCAATCTAGAGAGTCAACTGATGGAGGATCTGATTGTTTGATTGATTGATTGAAAGTCAACTAATCAATCATATAATCAATCTTTAATTGATTATAATCCTCCAATTATGGTTGTTTGAATTGCTAGTTCCCAACGGCTAGTTTATTCCACAACTATAAATAGGAGTGCTTGGATTAGTTCAAAATAAAAAAAAAGAGTCGCGCGAGAGCACACCAAGAACACACGAACTCTTCCAATCACTCACCTTTGTCCTTTCTAGTTTATATACACTCTATTAGGAGTTTAGTTGGATTATTACTCAACCTGTTCATCTTGTTAGATAAGGTTGTTGTAAGTTGTACGAAGGAGCTGGTACTTCGCAATTCCAGTGGTTCGTGAGTAAGTTGGAGAGTGAGAAAGACCCCTTTGAAGAAAGGGAGAGTGGACGTAGGATCGTTATATCCGAACCACTATAAATCCGGTGTTATTTACTTTTCTGCAATTTAGATTTCTGCACTTTAAATTTTAGTACTTAATTCATAAATTGGGTTTTCATTAAAATAAACTTAAAAACGCTTTCCGCTGGATAACCATTTTGGGACCAACAAGTGGTATCAGAGCAGTGTGTCCTACAGACCACTGTTTTGAAATTATCTCGGTGGTCACCAGGGCAGATCCAATTTTTTGAAAACCCAAATATTTGTTGTGCTAACAAATTTTTCAGAAATGGGCTCAAAGAGATGCAGTAGAAGAGACACCAGGAGGTACTCCAAAAGAAGCATAGAAGATGAGGAAGATGGGGTATCCACTTCTGGTTCATCATCTAATTTTGGACCAGACGAAGAGGTTTGTCTTATGACAGACGAGGTATGCAATCGAACTCCCTCTTCTTCTTCTTATTCTTCTTTTTCTGAACAATCAGAGGAATCTGATATGCAGAAGATGCTATTAGATCTCCAAACTTCTATACAACTTTGTCAAAAGTTGGAAGAAGAGAACACAAAGTTGAAAGCAGGAAATCAGAAGCTTTTACAATGTTTTAACAACCCAACTGATCTACCAGCTGAACAAGTTCAAACTCTGGCAGAAGAGTCCACTGACTTGAAAACCAGATGTGATGAACAAACTAAGCTAATAGAAAAGTTGCTTGCTGAAAACATTGAGAAAGATAATGAATATACTCTGCTGGAAGCTAAGTTCGATGAACTCTTCCATCAAAACAAAATTGTAAAAGATAGTGAGGACAAGCTCAAGCTGAGACTGGAGCAGCTGACTATAGCAAACAATGCTGTGTCACATATAGCTGCCTCATCTCAAAGAGAGCATGATAAAACAGGCCTTGGTTTTACCAAACCTGAATCCTCACCTGTTCAGAAAGAAGAACAGACTAGTAATTTTATTAATAAGGGTAAAAGGCCAGCTGACCAGGCAACTCAGCCTAATGGGCAGATGAGTTCTAAAACTCAAAAACCCAAAAGGCAGAGGAGGAATTTTAAGAAGGGCTATACCCAAAATAAAAGACCTCAGCCAGGCCAGCAGAGTAGAAGACAATCTGGATCTTCTCAAAAGAGGCAGAACCAGATGACTCCTACTCACCTGCAGAAGACCTTCAAGTCATCTGTCAGACCAGCTGGAACCTTTGATGGTTCTAGTAAGACTTATCCTTATCAAAAGAATTTCAAGTCTGTTGCCTTAAGACAAGTTATTCCTTCTACTGGACAAGCTCATAAGAGAAGAAGAGCCTCTAGAAGAAATAACCATATCGAAGCTTCTTATGTTCAGTGTGACTTTGTTGATATATATGGAAGAAAGATAAGATCACCTGATCCAAAAAGGGATGATCTATTCTTGTGGCTTCCTAAATATCGTGCTAACCCCCCTGGACCCAGTAGGGTACCAAAAACTTGATTGCCTGCAGATACACAAGAAGACCAGCTGATGTTTTGCCCCAACATCAGCTGAGCATACTTTGAGGGGGAAGATCAGTTGACCCAGCCTGCTAGAATCTCTATTTGTTATTTCAATATTTTCTTGTCTTGTTTTATTTAAGTTCTTCCAGTTTTAACATCATCAAAAAGGGGGAAATTGTTAGGATATAGATTAGATGTTTTGAAGATGTTAAAACAAGAACTTGTAATAGGACTAGCTGAACCTGTTAGTCAGCTACAGATTAGTCTAGGTCTAGAATAGGTCTTTGGTTAAGGGGGAAGAAATCTGTGCAGACCAGAGAAGGTACCAGATGAGGTGACCAGAGAAGGTGACCAGAGAAGGTACCAGATGAGGTGACCAGATGAGATGTCCAGAGCAGAGGGGTCACCAGAGCAGAAGTGTCGCCAGAGCAGATGAGGTCCAGAGGAGTCTGACCAGATGAGCTTGGACCAGAGGAGTCTGCCAGATGAGATTGGACCAGAGGAGTCTGCCAGAGGAGTCTGACCAGATGAGATTGGACCAGAGGAGTCTGACCAGATGAGATTGGACCAGAGGAGTCTGCCAGAGGAGTCTGACCAGATGAGCTTGGACCAGAGGAGTCTGACCAGAGGAGTTACCAGAAGACCCCACCAGAGGATTTCACCAGAGGACTCCCCAGAAGACCTCTCCCAAATGAGGACCAGAAGACCCCAGACCAGACCAGACGAGAGACGGATTAGTTCACCTACCAGGAGCATCTTAGTAATCTGGAGACAAGAAGACTTTGGAAATTCTTGATGGAGTAGAAGGCAATCTAGAGAGTCAACTGATGGAGGATCTGATTGTTTGGTTGATTGATTGAAAGTCAACTAATCAATCATATAATCAATCTTTGATTGATTATAATCCTCCAATTATGGTTGTTTGAATTGCTAGTTCCCAACGGCTAGTTTATTCCACAACTATAAATAGGAGTGTTTGGATTAGTTCAAAATAAAAAAAAGAGTCGCGCGAGAGCACACCAAGAACACACGAACTCTTCCAATCACTCACCTTTGTCCTTTCTAGTTTATATACACTCTATTAGGAGTTTAGTTGGATTATTACTCAACCTGTTCATCTTGTTAGATAAGGTTGTTGTAAGTTGTACGAAGGAGCTGGTACTTCGCAATTCCAGTGGTTCGTGAGTAAGTTGGAGAGTGAGAAAGACCCCTTTGAAGAAAGGGAGAGTGGACGTAGGATCGTTATATCCGAACCACTATAAATCCGGTGTTATTTACTTTTCTGCAATTTAGATTTCTGCACTTTAAATTTTAGTACTTAATTCATAAATTGGGTTTTCATTAAAATAAACTTAAAAACGCTTTCCGCTGGATAACCATTTTGGGACCAACAGAGTGTGCTGGTGATTGAGGGTCTGAAGAAACTGGAGCAAAAAGAAGAAGAGGCCATAGCTTAATTTCTAAAAGATTATGTGGAAAACGTCTCCATTTGCCTAAAGTCCTCTGTTGAGGCTTTCTCAGCTGACCTTATTGGAAAGGTTGAAGGGTTATGGAACAAGAAGATGTTGGAATTTGAAGCAAAGCACGAAGAACTGGGAGTCAAGCTAGGTGAAGTCCTGAAGAAGGCTGCAGAGGACTTCCCTACCCAGAAGAAAATCAATGTCTTAATTGATGAAAAGCTGGCTCAGTTTGTGAACTTTGGGCAAACAGCTGGAGCAACCTTGGAGAGGCTGGAGGATGAAGTTGACCATTGCTCCACGGAATTGAAGGCTCTTGCTCATGATTAAGTAAAATTAAACATATCTGTGGCTAAGTTTATGATTAATGCCGGAAAGGGGGAAAAGAGAGCGAGTGTTAAGGACATGAAGCTGGATCCCAAGAACAAGATGCAAATTATTCTTGAAACCCCTGAATTTGAAAGAGGCCAACAAACCAAAGGTACCTTAAAGAAGGTAGATGCTGAGGCCCAGAAGATTGCTGAAGCCAAGAAAGGAATGGAGACTTCATCAGAGGACCTATCAAAGTTCAAGGAAGCTCATCTGAAGGAGAAAGAAGAGAGAGCTGCTAAAAAGGGGGAATCTACTAAAAGGAAGGTATCTGACGTCCTCTCAGCAGAGGTGGCCAAGAAGACCAGAACCTCAGGGAGGTTGGCTGCAAAGTCCACTGGTTCAACTGAGTTAGTTGAGGTACTTCCTATTCTAAACCCTGATCCTATCTCTTCTGAGACCCCAAAATCTGCCCCTACTAGAGTTACAGAGCTCACTGAGCTAATCAAGGCGGCTGGGGGTATGAATGAAAGAGCTAAAAAGCTAATTGCTCAACAGCAAGAGAGGAGAGACAAAGTTGTTGGGAAGATGGAAACCATTGCTGAGTTGGCTGAAAGGAAAAGGCAGGAGAGGTTAGCTACCTTTGACAAGTCCACATCAAAGAAATTCAGGAACAGTTATCAAAGGTGGGCTGCAAAGCTGAAGAAAGACAAGATAGCTCCCTCAAAGGCCAAGTTCCCTCACCATGATGCATGGGTGCCCAAGAAACTCAATGATGCTTGGAAAACTGCAAAAATAGAGTTTGTGTATTCCTTTTATGTCAGTGGAGAATTGGGAAGGGATATTGCACAAGAAGTGTTCAACTCATGGTTGTTTGAAGCATACCCAAAACTCTACCCTGAGATCAATGAAGCCTGGAATGATAAATTCCCAGATCTTGCCTTGAAGGCTCCTGAGCAGATCATCTACTGGCCTAGATTCAACTGGAGCAGTTGACAGAGATCGAATCACAGATGAGTGGGTATCCTTGTGTGAGCATTTAGGTCTCAAAGGACATACAAAAGAAGTGATGGAAAGGAAAAATGAGCTAAAGATCCGAGTCTTCAAACAATATGGACTTGAACCTTTATTTGAATCCATCTGAAAAGCTAAGTTTTTGTACTGGGCATTTGTTTATAAGTCCCAGGTGTTTTTACTTTTTGAACTTTTGATTAATAGACTTCATGTAACTGTACTCATCATATTTCTCATGGAATGAAACTCTACTAATGTTTTTGCCCCAAGATAATATCTCATTATCATTTAGGCTTATGTACTTGAATGTTTTTACTTACAAAATTCTTGAACTTTTTATGTCATCTGAAGAACCTCATTTAAAAGAAGATGTGTAATAAGATAGGTGCCGGCATAATCAAAAAGGGGGAAATTGTTGGGAAATTGTATAGACTTAAGTTTTGATTAAGATACCAAAATATTCCTCCTAAGTTATTTGTAAGTAAAATGTTCAGTAGAGTTAGTACTTAGTTAATTCAGTTCAATTGTTAAGGAACTGGAGTGCAGTTAGAAATTTCTAGGGTGTATTGAATAAAGAAGTCCGCTGAAGACGAAGTCCGCTGAAGACAAGTGATCTGAGAATTAGTCTAAGTCTTGAATGTTTTCTAAGTGTATTCTCACTAAGACTAAAACCATCAGGTGAGGACCAAGGTCCACTGATGAGAACTAACAAAGCACATTCAATGCTAAATACATTAAAAGCTGTTAGTTAATCTGGTTGGAACAAGGCAAAACGAATTTCAGTGAAGCTTACAATAAATGAAGAATTAAGAAGGTTATCTCAGAGGAGTTCCACCTTAAAGCAGGACAGGATTCTGAGCAAGCAGACTGAATGGCCCAATGAGAAGATGACACGTAGGTGTACTCTACTGACAGCCGACCTGTCCCAGACTGACAAGTACCAAAAGTCTTTCCCTATCACTCTACAGAAAGTTGGTGAACAGGCATGGTCTTTCAGCCGTTTCTTGACAAGACTTAAAGCTTAAAAAAGAGCCGTTTGAACCAATCAAATACAAGAAGACTTACTTGAGAAGATTCAAACCCAACGGGAAGATTTTCAAGGAAGCCTATAAATACAGAAGGACGTGCTCTTTTCTATGCACGGGAAACTCACAAGATCAAAGTTATCTCTACATTCATAACTATCTAGAATCACTCGAAATTACCTTTGTTTCCCAAGTGTTTCACATTTGTAGAGAGCATAATAAGCCTTCTGTAACCAAGCTTAAAAGCTATATCCAAACCTTAGAAAGAGATAATCCATCCTAAGCTTAGAGCTAAATTGTAAGGATTATCTCACAACAGTTGGAACCAAAACCCTACTCAGTTGTTAGGTTGAGAGTTAGTGTTAAGTGGTGTTAGTAAGCTGATTATTTGTATCAGTCTGAAAGCTGGTTTGTTTTGGGAACTAGGACCTGGAATTATCCTAGTGATCAATCATCCTAAGAGAGGATTAATTGATCAGTGCACCTTAGCACTATAACACAAGGAATTCCAAGTGAAAGGAATTATCCTGTTTAATCAGGACAGTGGACGTAGGAGATTCATCTCTGAACCACTTTATATCTTGTGTACTTACTTTCTGCTATTTCCTAAGCATGTGTTATCCACTCAAAGTTTTTCAAGTAAAACGAGTTTTCTAAAGGGCTCAATAATCCGCACTTGAGAGCTAATTAGATAGTAGTTCAACTGAAAGTCTTGAGCTTTCAGTGGAGGTATTATCTCAGTAAGCTTTCATAAGTAATTCTCAGCAGACTTAAAGTCCACTGACGAGTTACAATCTGAAGTAACCTGATAAGTTTTCAAGAAGTTTAAATTTGTAACCACAGGTGTATTCCCCCCCATACACATGTTTACTCGTTCGGGACCAACAACTGTTGTGAAGATGTATTCTTAACAAAACACAAGTTGCATGAAAATTCAACATTGTATCCTCTATCACAAAACTGACTGATAGATAAAAAGTTATACTTAAGTCCACTGACACAGGATACATTGTTAACCTTTACTGAGCCAATAATTAAAGTACCATAACCTTTGGTGGCTCCTTGTGAATTGTCACCAAATGTGACCTGTGGACCCTCTTTCTCAACAAATTCTTTCAGGAGACTTTTATTGACAGTCATATGCCTGGAACATCCACTGTCCAAGTACCAAACTGATGAGTTAAGAGCTTCTCCTTTGTTGAGGTCCACTGAGTCTTGCAATCAAAATCATCCTTTAGGTACCCATTTTGTGTTGGGTCCTATTAGGTTAGCTGTACCTTTTGGAATCTAAATTTGCCTCATAGTTCTAATTACTTTAGAATGGCCAATTTGTCTTCCATAAACATCTGCATAAAAAGTTACCTCCCTTGGTGCTTTAGGAGTAAATTGTTTACGGGTGTCAGCCTTTGAAGGAACAGGAACCTTCTTAACTTTCTTCTTCTGAGGCTTGGGTGCACCTGGCCTTAGTTTTTGTTGATAAAGGTATGTGGAACTTTTTCCATTAAGCACAAATGGAATTGGTTTCCTATATGAGATGTTTCTTGAGGAATACTCATGCCTGGGTACTTTCAGTTGAGATTGCTTCATCTGTGAAGACCTCGACTGATAGTACCTCTGCTGAATTCTTGGTTGATTAGTCAGTTGAGCCTTTCCAATAGTTTTTGGCTGGTTTTGACTATTCCTTTGTTGAGCTTCAACTGGTCTTTTTCCTTTATCTAAAACCTGTGGTTGAAGGGCTACAGATTTAACAAAACTCAATTTGTGCCACTTGAAGAAGCAACACTTAGAGGACCTTCTGAAGGTTTTGGAATAGAACCTACTCCACACTTGTTATTTAGATTGACTTGAAAGTTTTGAATACCCTCTATGGCAAGAGAGGGTTTGTTTAAAGCATCAATCCTTCTTAACAAGGTCTCTTCAGATTTATGTAAGACATCAATTTTCAGGAGAGACTCCCTTACTTGGATTACCAAATTTTTATTCTCTTCAGTTAACCTTGTCTGTAAATCAGTGAGATCTTTGATCAGTTATTCCTTCCCAATTACCTGACTCTTGAGAGTTTCCACCTCATTTGTCAGTTCAATGGTGGATTTAGTTGATTTAAGATCAGCTTAATTCCCTAACTCAATTAACTTGGAGTTTTCACTCAAGAGTTTATTGTTCTCATCTTGGAGATAGGAACTTGCTTCTTGAAACCTGGAGAAATCAATCATCAACTGTTCCAAAGCGAACTGCAGATTGAGTTCTCCTGTTGACTCTGAGCTCATCTCAAGTGAGTGTCCTAAGGAATTTGATGGTTTAGATTGTACCTCGGGTTCTTCTCTAGCCACGAGGCAAAGGTCATCATCACTGCTGTCAGAAAACATTGCATCAGAAGACTTTAGCTCTTCATTAATGTCTTCTGCAACCATGATTTTCCTTTCTCCGTATCTTCTGTCTCTTTTTGCTTACCTTTCTTTTCTTTCCTTGGTGCTCAGTTGAGGGCAATCGTACTGAAAGTGTCCAAGCTTTTTGCACTAGTAGCATCTGTTGGCATCATCATCCTTCTCTTCAGTAGACTCTCTGGTCTTTGATGACGATCCTTCAGCTTTGGTGTAGTTCTTGTAATCTTTCTTCTTCTCCTTTTCTGTAGTGCTCTTCTCTCCTTCTCTTGTGTACCTTTGAGGATAGCTTCTTCTCTCCCTGTTATCCTAGTAAAATATTTTATATTTACCAAATCTACTATTAAGTTTTTCAAACCTTCTAGCCATTAGGCTTAGTTCCTCTTGCATCTCTGCTTTGCTCTGGGCTTTGCTTGCTTTTGTACTCTTATGAGGCTTTGGAGATTTAAGCTCAGTTTCCTTAGCCTTGAAGGCAACTCATATGCCTTTAATTCAGAAAATACCTGTTGCATAGACATGTTAGACAACTCATTGGTATTTTTCATTATTACAGAGTACACATCCCATCTTGAGTTTAGACCTCTTAGGATTTTCAAAGCCACTTCTCTTTTAGTATAAACTTTTCCCAGAGAATTAATCTCATTCATAATATCAGTGAACCTCCCATCAAGTTGATATATTATCTCAGTAGGCTCCATGGCAAACTGCTCATATTTCTGAACAGCTACTGATAGCTTGTTCTCTTTAATTTTGTCAGTTCCCTCACACATAAGAGCAAGAGTATCCCATATTTCTTTTGCAGTTTGAAAATGGATTACCCTTCCTATTACTGAGTCTGGAATAGTGGTGTAGAGGATGTTCATGGCAATGAAGTTGAGGTTGTGCCTCCTTCTTTCATCTGCAGTGAAGTTGTCTTCATCTTTGGGCCATTCATCTCTTGGATCAACAATTGTTGCAGCTGTTGTCCTTGGATTTGGAGTCATGAACACAAAAGGTCCTTGGGTGATGACACTTAGCATTTCATCATGGACACAGGCAAGATCTTATTCTTATCTTCCAGAAGTCATAGTTCTCCACTGAGAATTGTGGAAGCTTGTGATGAGACATATGGTTCAAGGGATTAACTCTCATGTTTCTTTCTACTGGTGGTGTTACAAATTAAATTTTATCTCTTAAAACTTTATCAGATAACTTAAGTGTAAACCTTCTTTATCAGATAACTTAAGAGTAAACCTTCAGCCGACTTGGGAAGTCTACTGAGATTTACTTGGAAAACTTACTGAGATATCAACTCCACTGAAAGCTCGAGACTTTCAGTTGAATTTCTATCTAATTAGCTTTCAGATGCAGAAAGTGAGCCCTTTAAGAAATACTCACTTTAGTTGATGAAAACTTATTTATTACAACTCACACTTAAGGAATAGACTGAGAAGTAAATACACAAGATATAAAGTGGTTCAGAGAAGAATCTCTTATGTCCACTGTCCTGATCAAACAGGAGAATTCCTTTCACTTGGAATTCCTTGTGTTATAATGTCAAGGTGCACTAATCAAATACTCATCTTTTAGGATATTTGATCCCTAGGATGATTCAAGGTCCTAGTTCCCAAAAACCAGCTTTCAGACTGATATCAACAATCAGCTTACCAACACCTCTAACTCTATCTCTCAACCTAACTTTGGGGTAGGGTTTTCAGTAGGGCTTGGTTCCAAATTGTGTGAGATAATCCTTACAAGTTTAGCTTAGAAGCTTTAAGGATGGATTATCTCGATCTAAGCTTTGGATGTGACTATAAGCTCGATTACATAAGGTTTTGTAAAACTCTTAACGAATAATGAAATGCTTAGGAAACTTGAGTGATTTCGAGTACTACGTTTGTGCGTTTGTGAGTGTAGAGAATGCTTGATCTTTGAAGTTTCTCATGCTTAGAAATGAGCATGACCTCCGGTATCTATAGACCTTCTTGAAAATCTTCTCGTTGGAGATGAATCTTCACAATTAAAACTCTTGCATCTGATTTGTTCAAACGACTCTATGTTGGCTTTATGTCGCATCAAGAACGACTTGAAAATATTTGCCTGCTACCAGCTCTCTGAAAAATTTAAGGCATGACTTTTGGTACTTGTCAGTCTGTGACAGGTCGGCTGTCAGTACGGTACACTTACGTGTCAACTTCTCATTGGGCCGCACAGTCAACTTAGATCAAAGTCAGCCTGGTTTTAAGGTGGAACTCAACTGAGAGAACCTTCTTATTCCTTCATTTATTGCAAGCTTTATTGACATTAGATTTGCCTTGTTCCAACCAGATTAACTAACAGCTTTTAATGTGTTTAGCTTTGAATGGGCTTCGTTAGTCTTCATCAGTAGACTTCCATTTCTCTACTGATTGTACTTTCTTTAGCATAAATGCACTTAGAAAACATTTATACCTAAGGTGTGACTTCATTCCAGTAGACTTGTCTTCTGCGAATGCCTCTTAGATACACTCTAGGAATTAGCAAATGTACTTTAGTTCTCTAACAGTTGAATTGACTTCTTCTAGTCTAACTCTACTAAATACAATTTACTTACATTATTCTAGGGAGAACGTTTTGACATTTTAATCAAAACTTAACTAAAAAATTTCCCAACAATACTTCTCCTTATCTGTTGCTTGCTCATCCTTTTTTACCCTTGACCAGTTGCTCATCTGTTTGGTCAACACTTGGACGAACTACTCGTTTTTCACTAATTGTGTATTATCTGCTTAGCTGCTTGCCTCTTAACTCGATTTCCTTAATTACTCTTTCTTTTATATTAATCTTCTACTTAGCTGCTCGCCTATCAACATGTGTGTTAATGTTAGAGTAAATGTGTGTGACTATTGGAGCAAATGTGTGTTATGGTTAGAGGAAATGTGTGGTACTATTGGAGCAAAGTGTGGTAATGTTAGAGCAAATGTGTGTTAATATTATAGTAAATGTGTTGGTGATCGATTCTAATCGTGTGGATTAGTGGCTGTTTTTATCTGGATTTTGGACCACCAAACAAGATCGTGTGCTTGATTACTACCGTATATAGTAAATAAGGAAGATCGGGTTATAAAATCGTAAATACGTGTATTAAATTTGTATTTATTTTGTATGTGTGTGTTTGAAGGTGAGTTTGTATGTGTAAGGGAGATTTTTGTGTATTTGAACGTATTTTTATTAATGGAGAGCAGCTTATTTATACTAACCACCAAGTGGGTGGTGTACATGACCTTTGGACTTACAACCTTGCATGCTTGACATGTGTTCTTTGACTACATTTGACCTTATCTAAGTTGAATCTTAGTTACAAAGTCTAATTTTTTGTCTTATCACATCTCCAAAGCTGTTCGCATTCGATTATAAGGCGGTACTTCATTCTGATCCTCATTCATTAGTTGTTCGATTGATGGACAGGTGTTTGAAGAGTTGCTCGCCCTTTAGGTCTTCATAGGTTGGCCTCTGGATCTTTACATTTGGAGTTATTCGCCTAGAACTTGTTCGTCAGCTGTGAGCGGGTGGATGGCATACACCCCTCTGAATAGCTTATACACCTACTTGGATTATACCTGGTTGTCATCCGTACCCTAGTGATGGTTCGGTTGGGCTTGGGGTTTAATACTTATTCGCCAGGATGCTGCTCGCCAAGTATGTTGTCAGTCCTGGATCACACCTCTCTGATTGGTTTATGCACCTTCTTTTGGTCACCTTAGTTAATTAAGTAAAGATTAATAACTTTGTGCCTTAATCTACACTTAGGCCTTGATACCTGTTCGCACAACCATGCTCGATGTTCGTCTATCAACAAAATGTGTGTTAATGTTGGAGCAAAAGTGTGTTAATGTTAGAGCAAATGTATATATTATTGTTGGAGCAAATGTGTGTTAATGAATGAAACCATAAATCTAGATTTAGAGGGATGATGAATAAATTAAAAGACACATATTCATTCTTGTAAAATCACATAGTTATCTTTATTGTTATTTTAAAGTACAAAAATCTATTTTTTAAGGCCTAGTAACATACATTTTCCTTTACAAAAATACACATTTGCTCATATAGTAACACAACCTGGGAGCAAAAATCCTGAAATAAGCCTTGTGTGAGTTTTATTTTTTAAAATCAATTTGACCCGCTTAGAAACCGCGAATTTTAACCTAGAGCGACCTGTGAATTTTTTAAACTTTATCTATTTTAGGTATATTTTACATGTGAAATATTTCACAAGAGAGTGTCTCGAAGAATAATGTTACAACTTTTCTCAATCAAACAACTAGAAACATTATTGGCTTGTTTGATTTGAGATATGAAAATTGAATTCAAGATCATAAAATTTAAATACTGTTCTATTTAAAAAATGTACAACACCTAATTTTTAAATTGTAACCCTATGAAAACATACCCATACGGTACCATTCATTCTCCATCGATATCACACTTTCTCCAATGACTTATTCATGCAAATATAATTTTTTTTCTTAATTTTCTTTTATTTATCAGTTTCTCACATTTTCTATCACTTTTACAACTTTATATAACAAATTGTAACTCCGTCCCTAAAAAGTTTGCATACTTTCCTTTTTAGTTCCCCCTCCCCCCCCCCCCCCCTCCAAGTCCTTAAAAAATTTGCATGCTTTCTCTTTTAGTTTGTTCCACAGAAGTAAAAGTTTGCATACTCCCAAAATATAAATATTTCTCACAAGCTTCACCATCACAATCTCCATTCTACACATTCTACTAATTACATTTTTTCTTAATTTCCTCATCCAAAAAGCACTGCAAACTTTCAAGAGATTTTGTAATTCACTAAATTTTAAAAATAAGATCGAGATTCCAAAGCAAACCCCACCTATGCAAGGGCCAAGTCCTTAAAAAATTTGCATGCTTTCTCTTTTAGTTTGTTCCACAGAAGTAAAAGTTTGCATACTCCCAAAATATAAATATTTCTCACAAGCTTCACCATCACAATCTCCATTCTACACATTCTACTAATTACACTTTTTCTTAATTTCCTCATCCAAAAAGCACTGCAAACTTTCAAGAGATTTTGTAATTCACTAAATTTTAAAAATAAGATCGAGATTCGAAAGCAAACCCCACCTATGCAAGGGCGGAGCTACACGGGGTGGGGGGAGGGGTGGGGGGGGGGGGCACTGGGCCCCCTGGAAATTTCGTAAAACACTGTATATATTACTATTTGTCCAACTAAATCAACCTAACTTGTTTTGTCGTAGTGGTATTGATGTAGGAATAAGCTCGGCCATTTTTCACTGACCCTGGTTCGAACCTTGGGAACAACAAGCCTTTTTGTTGCTTTTCCTATTTTTTCTTGCAATATTTTTTCAACAAGTTTTAATATTTATTTGAGTAAGTGTTAGCTTCTAATAGTTTTACAAACAATAAAGTATTGTTGGGGAGGGGGTGCGGGGGGGGGGGGGGGAGGACAAGGCCCCCTAGAAATTTCGTAAAACACTGTATATATTACTATTTGTCCAACTAAATCAACCTAGCTTGTTTTGTCATAGTGGTATTGATGTAGGAATAAGCTCTGCCATTTTTTACTGACCCTGGTTCGAACCTTGTGAACAAAAAGCCTTTTTGTTGCTTTTCCTATTTTTTCTTGCAATATTTTTTCAACAAATTTTAATATTTATTTGAGTAAGTGTTGGCTTCTAATAGTTTTACAAACAATAAAGTATTGTTGTATTTGAATTTTATAACATGCAGCCTGTGTCGCACTGATATATTTAAGGAGATGTTTTAGCACATATATGTAGAATTTATGATATTCATTTTAGAATACAAATAATAAAAGATGGCAGAAACTTGTATGAGACCGTCTCATGGCATGAGACCATATAAATTAATACATATCCATACCAAAGTGTTAATGAGTTCATGCCCTAGTTACACTCATTCTCATTGTCTCATGCCATGAGATGGTCTCATACAAGTTTATTACTGATTCATATTACCATTTTGACTCAATGTTTATTAGTGTAACATTTCACTAAAATTAAAATAAAAAAGTGAACCTTTTAAAATAATTATCGTTTACTTAATTTAGTTATATCATTTTGAATTTCTCATGACATTTGAATATTTAGTATTCTCTTCGTCCCAAATCAATTTTCACAGTGCACCATCCACTCTTTACAAATAAATTTAAATTACATATCAATTTACTAATAATTAAGCTAAAAAAATACATATGCTTTGTTTCACTAACTTAAATTGAACAATATTTCATCATTATAAAACTATTTGAAAAACTAATTTGGGACGAAAGTAGTAATATTTTGGACCATTTGAGTGATGATTCAACAACATGTAAAATAATTAAGTGATTATTGAATGGTAAAAAAAAATGGTTGTAAAGAACAATTTTAACGTACTTTTAATGGATAGTGGGAGTATTATAATAGTATTAATTGGGCCCCCCTACACGAAATTCCTGGCTCCGTCACTGCACCCATGTATAGCCTTGTGAGCCAGCACATGCAATAATTGACTTAAAAATATTGTTGTTTGTTTCCATTCTTTTCGGCAAATGAGTGTATATTACATTTTCAGCCCGAAAGTTATGGGTCAAACGATCTTCTAAATTTTCATGAACATGGGCAGCCGAAAATTAAATAGACTTTCTTTCCCAGAGGACAAAATTGGGCCATCTCTTCACGAGGAGGAATATTAAAGAATTAATTAAACAAATTGATTGCACATTTCTGTACTAGAAATTCATTCAACTTTACTTTTTAATGGTCAAATTCCATCCAATTTTCAAGCCATGCATTAAAAAAAAAAATGTCTACAAAATTTTTCTAACAAAAAAGTTTGTAGTAAACATTGCCCACAATTTGTCTACGAAATTTTCTAATTATGAAAGCATCTACATTTCTCAACCTAGAAACAACTTTGCCTACAAGATTAATTTGCCTACTAAATAATATCTCTAAGTATAATTACCTACAAGTCATGTGCCTACAAAAATTTACCTACATCACAATTTGCCTACGGAATTTCCGTAGACAATTTTTTTTGTATGTGGGGAAGGAAAATGTCAATACAATTAAAAAAAATTGTAGGCAATTCGTAGGTAATCTCTACTACGAATTTTTTCGTTAAAAATTTTGTAGCCATATTGGCAATTTACGTATGCAACTTTTATGTTTTCTTATATTGATGGGCGGAGGTAGGTGAGTTGCAATGGTTGAAGCGCCCAGTGCAAGATTTCCATATATTCTATTTTCTCCGTCTCAGATTAATTTTCACAGTGCGATGTTCATCCTTTATAAAAACTGTTGATAGGCGAGCAGAATCAGCATTTGGGCGACCAGGATTAGCATAAAACACTTAAAGATTAAGGCGAGATTGACCCAAAATACACCCAAGATATCTGGCGAGCAGAACATGTGTGTTACACCAAGACGGATAGGCGAACAAAATCAGATCAAAAGCCACATGATGAGCTCAATTAGCATCTCGCCGACCAGATCCGACCACAATACCAAAACGACAACTAAGTGAAACAAGAGACCAACAGAATCAGACTAAAGACTCCACCAGGACAAGTCCAATATGACGAACAGCTCTTGACTGCGAGCAAGTCCAACAGATAAGGATATAATTTAGTCTAGATAAGGTCAACTTAGTCAAAGTCCAGGTGTCGTGCATGCAGGCCTGGTAGGCCAAAAGTCACGACACCTCCTGCTAGGCAAATGTCTATAAATACTTAGATTTTTTCAGCTAATAAAGGAGGCACAAATTATTATACACGTCCAAACTTCGTCTACGAACCCAAAGCAGCTCGTTTATCTTACGATCGAATTTATCACGTAAGCTTATAAACGTTCTTAATCAACTTTAAACTAAAGATTTCGTATTCACTAATTACGTTAGTGATCAATCACACGTAATTGTTTGGTGATCTAATTAACGATTAGAAACAGCCACTAATCCCTGTGATTAGAACTGATCATCAACAAATTGGCGCTAGAAGGAGGGTCTCGAACCTCCGAATCATTGAAAAAATGAAGATTACCCCAAGATTGAAGAACAAGTTTGAACTTTTGAGGAAAAAATTCAAGAACACCAAGAACAATACTTGATACCACCTGTGAACATGCCTCAATCACGAGAAACACAACGTTCACAACATGTAACCATGGATTCACACTCCCGGATGTCCCAAGCTGGTGGGCGAGCAGGAACGAGCATAAATGACCAGGAGAATCAGACCAATGTTGCTCGCCAGTTGATGCCCCCTAAGTTGGACGTTTTTGCTCGCAATCCCGACGAATTGGCACGGACCATAACCATGCTCCAGGCTCTACAAAGACAGCAGGCCCAGCCTGGCCCTTCTCATGTACTAGCAAGGCATAGCCCCGCAAAGACTCGTGAACATGAGAAGGCTAGGGGGGATCACTTAAATGAGGCAGACAGTGCCCAAGCTCGTAAGGCCAAGGGCAAAGATAAGCAACATGTTGAAGCTGCTAGTCAGGGAGGTTCAACTCAGAATCCGGCTGAAGGGGTGAGTCGGGGCACGCGTCAGAGTGCTCTAGAAAGACTAGGTCGCCACGGCCGAGGAGTCATGGAAGTTCATCCAACAGCAGGAGTGGCTCGCCCAGCTATTGCACCTGCTCGCCGGTCAGTCCATGATAGGCTGACTAGGTCAGCTTTTGGTCGTCTTGGCCCAGACACCGAGCCCAATCCCAGGAGGCCAACTCAGGGGTTTCCCACGCTGAATGAGGGACAGCAGCGAACAGATGGTCGCGCACCTCTGCTCGCCGAGCAGCCTCAGAGCCAAGGGGGATCCTTTGAAGAACTCGCCTCTATGAGAAAGGCCATTGAAAACATGCAAGGCCAGCTCGACCAACAGAGAGGATATGGGAACACAACTCTTCCAAGTTCCCCTATATCTTCGGTGATTCAGAAAGCCCCGATTCAGAAAAAGATCCAATTCCCAGCAACCATTCAGTATGAGGGCACGACGGACCCCCGGGTACATCTGATGAAGTACACCAATTATATGGTATCAATGGGGGCAAGTGATGCAACTCAATGTCGCAATTTTCCTTTAACTATGGGAGATCGTGTCCACAAATGGTTCTCAGCTTTGCCACCAGCTTCAATTCATTCATTTGCCCGGCTGGGCAAAGAATTCTTATCCCACATCTCAACGGCCGGGTCTTATCTATCCCAAAGACATCGGTTATCCGACTTGAAACAAAGTGATGAAGAGTCGGACCGATCGTACTTGGAAAGATTCGACAAGGTCCTACTAGAAGGGGAGTCTGTCAGTGAAGACACCAAGATTGTAGCCATCCTAGCTGGACTAAAGAAAGACACCGAACTCTGGAAAGACGTACACCTTAGATGCCCGAAGACTTATGCTGAGTTTTGAGATCGGGCAGGAGTCTTTGTCTCCATGCACGAAGCACTGCAAAAGGACATGGGAGATAAAGGAGAGCAGAAAGAGGGAGCAAAGAAGCCCGGTGCTGGTTATCGAGCTCCCAAGAACATGAAAGCATTCACTGAAGGAACGGAGCTGAAGGATAAATTTAACCATGTTCTTACCGTATCAATCGATACAGTTTACAATAATGTCTGGGATAAAGAATTGCTCACACCTCCCCGTAGGATACGTCAAGATACGAGCAAGTTAAACCAGAACAAGTATTGCGCCTACCACCAGAGTGTGGAGCACTTTACGAGAGAATGTCGTGACTTGCTAAAACATTTATGGCATTTTTATGAGGAGGGAAAGTTATCCGAGTTCGTGAAGAGGCAGCCCGGCAAGAGAGACAGAGATGAAGATTCTGATGAGGAGGGTCTAGAACAGGCACCCCGTCAGAATCGGGCTGGGCGACCAGCTCAGGTGTCTGCAGGAGGTCCAGTTCTGGACATCCAGATGATGGAGCCTGCAGGACCTGTTGGCGGTTTTTCTGATGGACGATCACCGATTTCTAATCGTAAAAGAAAAGCAGAATTACGAGCGATCGGTCATGTACAAGAAATGGGGATTATTCCACCCACCGTGCAAACATTAGAATTAACTTTTACCGACAGAGACTTGGAAGGAGTACTGACCCCTCACAATGATTCGCTTGTGATATGCGCTAAGATCATGGAAACCAGGGTGCACAGACTATTGGTGACGTTTGATCAAATGGGAGAGTGTGCAGGCTACATCAGAGACACAAATCACCGTATTCTGGGATTCAGAAATGTTGTGATGGTCCCACTGGGAATAGTAACTTTGGCTATGCAACTTGTGACGGTCAAAGAACCCGAGAAAAATATCGCGAGAATGATAGATTTCTTGGTCGTTAATCAAGAGTCAACTTACAATGGGTTCCTTGGTCGACCTTTCTTGAATGAGTTCAGGGCTGCATGTTCAACCTATCATTATTGCATAAAATTCCCAACAACAAGTGGAGTTGGCACAGTAAAGGGAGACCAAAGAAAAGCTCGTGAGTGTCTCCTACAAATTCAGTCGAAGCAGGGACAAGTATCTATGATGAAAGCATCAACCAGTCAACTTGAGAATGAGCCCTCAATCTTGGAAGACATCCTTGGGGCCCAAAACGATAAGATGGACATAGACGACCAGCCCTCGCCCATGGGCGAGCAAATGCTGCAGGGCGGCGAGCAAAGCTTGCCAGAAGCAATGTTACCTCCCGTTACTGACAGTATACGTCCGAAGGATAACCAGGAAGGCCCAACTATGGTGACCAAACCCAGCCCGGAACCAGCTGAAGATTTTGACCCCCGACTGGGTGTTGAACCCATGAACATCGAGGATGAGCTAAGTCCAGAGGGACCAATAGTTGACCCTCGTTGGAAGGGGCAAAAACGACAGGCAACTCCGGTCGAAGAATTGGAAGCCATCAAGATTAATCCTGTAAGAGATGACCTTGAACTTTACATCGGGTCTGAACTCCCCGAACCTTACAAAACCCGCATGAACTTTACATCGGGTCTGAAGGCAAACTTAGACGTCTTCGCATGGTCCCATGCTGATATGGTGGGAATTGACCCAAAAGATGCCTGTCACAGGTTGAACATCAACCCAGTTCGAAAACCCGTCCACCAGAAACGACGAAAATATGGACCTGACAAGTATCAAGCTTTAAACGAGGAGGTCAAAAAGTTACTGGACAACGACTTAATTAAACAGGCATTGTGTCCACAATGGGTTGCAAATCCTGTCTTGGTACGGAAGACGAATGGAACCTGGAGGCTATGCATAGATTTTACAGATCTTAATGCAGCATGCCCGAAGGACAACTTTCCGCTCCTGCACATCGATCAACTGGTGGACAGTACAGCCGGGCATGAGATGTTCACATTCATGGATGCCTTTGCAGGTTACCACCAGATCCCGATGCACCCAGATGACCAAGAAAACATGGCCTTTTATACTAAAAAAAATCTACTATGCTGGAAAAGGATGCCGTTTGGTCTAATCAATGCTGGAGCAACCTACTAGAGGCTGGTCAACAAAATGTTCGACGAATATATTGGGGAGACGGTGGAAGTGTATGTCGACGACATAGTCGTTAAAAGTACACAGAAGGAAGATCACCTCCATCATCTCTCCCAGGTGTTCGACATACTCCGAAAGTACAATATGAAGTTAAATCCAAAGAAAAGTAGTTTTAGAGTACATTCCGGGAAGTTCTTGGGCCATCTGGTCAGTAAGCGAGGAATCGAAGCTAATCCAGCAAAGGTGATAGCGATCGTCGATATGGAACCACCACGTTCTGTTAAAGAAGTACAAAGATTAACCGGTTGCCTAGCCGCTTTAAACAGGTTCATATCACGGTCGGGAGACAAGTGCCGTCCATTTTTTGAGGCCATCAAAAAAGGCAACTTTGCCTGGGTGGGAAGCTGCCAGAAAGCCTTCGATCAACTAAAAGAGTATCTGGGAGATGTAAAAATTCTGTCAAAATCAATTCCCGGCGAAAAGTTATATTTATACCTGGCAGCGTCTGACACAGCCATAAGTTCGGTATTAGTTCGGGCAGAAGGCAAGTTTCACCTGCCAATTTACTATGTCAGCCAGGCCTTGCATGATGCTGAGGTGAAATACTCACCAACCGAAAAACTGGCATATGCTCTCGTCATGAGTGTCAGGAAGTTAAGACCCTACTTCTTTGATCATCAAGTCGAAGTATTGACAACCTTCCCACTCAAATAAATACTACACCGACCCGACACCGCTGGCCATCTTTTAAAATGGTCCATAGAGATAAGCCAGTTTGGCGTGACATATGCACCTCGAACCGCGATTAAGGGACAAGTGTTAGCCGACTTTATAGTCGAATTAACCTTCCCTCAAAATCCAACGAGAGGGCTGGATCACCCATGACATCTTTATGTGGACGGTTCGTCAACAAACCTGGCCTCGGGGGCAGGGATAGTTCTCATCAGTCCCGACCGGCAAGTATTCACTTCAGCAGTCAGATTCGAGTTCATGGCCACCAACAATGAAGCTGAATATAAAGCCCTCATTGCAGGTCTCCACCTATCATTAGCTGTCGGAGTAAGACGACTCCAGATTTTCGGAGACTCTCAACTCATTGTAAGCCAGGTACGAGGTGAATATGAGGCCAGAGACGAACAGATGATCGAGTATCAACGCATAGTTGCTCACTTGGTATCTCTGCTAGACCAAGTATTTATCCAGCAGATACCTCGAACAAACAACACACAGGCTGATGCCTTGGCAAGACTAGCAACAAGCGATGGGCCAGCAGATCTGACATACATTGTCATTACTAGAAAAATCCAACCATCAACAATGGACTACGAAGTAAACCAAGTAATTGAACAAAATTGCGATGATGATTGGAGAACTCCTATAGCCAAATACTTGAAAGACGGGGAGCTGCCAAGCAACTCATTTGAAGCTGTAAGAATCACGAAACAAGCAACCAGATATACTCTGGTAGATGAACAACTTTACAAAAGAGACTTTTCACTCCCGCTACTCAAATGTTTGTCTAGGGGGCAAGGAAGGACAGTTCTGGAGGATATACATTCTGGAGTTTGTGGAAATCACGCTGGGGGGCAAGCTTTGGCCTACAAAACTGTAAGGCAAGGTTATTATTAGCCAACCTTACGAAAAGACGCAATCCAGTTAGCCAAAGCTTGCCACCAGTGTCAAATTTTCGCCCCAAATATTCAAACACCGGCTCAGGGGCTCGTATCAGTTTATAGTCCATGGCCATTTGCAAGATGGGGAATGGACATTATTGGTCCTTTCCCAGCAGGAGTTGGAAATGTTCGATTTGCCGTCATAGCAGTCGATTATTATACAAAGTGGGCAGAAGCAAAGGCCATGGTGAAAATTACACTACAAAATATGATCAACTTCATATGACAGAATATTGTATGTTGTTTTGGGGTCCCAAGAACCATTGTGATAGATAATAGCCCGTAGTTCGACGGAAAGGAGTTGAGAGACTTTTGTGCAAAGTGGGGGATCAGAAAACACTATTCGACTCCCTATCATCCCCAGTCAAACGGGCAAGTTGAAACTGTAAACAAGATCATCAAGCATACATTGAAAATACGCCTGGCAGAAAGCAAAAGTAGTTGGTCAGAAAAACTCCCCGAGGTCTTGTGGGCATATAGAGTTTCTCCCAGGTCAAGCACCGGAGACACACCTTTTGCAATGGCTTTCAGAACAGAGGCTGTGATACCAATTTAGTTAAAGACCAACACAGTCAGGACGACCAGCTTTGATGAACAAGCAAACAATTCTGCTCTAGCTACTGAAATAGATTTGCTCGAAGAAAAAAGATTACACGCCGAGCTAAAAAATGCAACATACAAACAAAGAGTGGAGCGCTATTACAATTCCCAAGTCAAGATAAGAAAGTTCGAAGTCGGTGACCTTGTTTTAAGAAAGAAACTTGCCCCACCTCCAGGCATATTTGGCCCGACTTGGGAGGGCCCATACAGGGTAGCGGACCGGTTACCCAATGGGGCATATGACATAGAGGACTTAGATGGCAACTCGGCCCAATATTCCTGGAATGCAGCTAACTTAAGGAAGTACTTTCAGTAGGCGAGCAGTCTTGCCTCGTGAGAGAGTGGAGTTGAGGTAGGTGTACTACTAAGTCCAGTGGGCGAGCTAAAGTAACAAAGTCACAAGATGAATCCAAAAACTTGCCTAATTTTTTTAAAATTTCACCAAGTATGAGTGGTCGAACAGAGTTGAATTAGGCCAAGTTTGGTTGCAGTCTGGTATGCAAGCCTGTTTATTTTCTCTTGAGAGTTTAAAGATGCCTTGATAAAGTGTATAGTGGTCGAGCAGCTTTGACTCTTGGTGTAAATTATGTTTCTAAACGGTTAATAGTTTGACATTGTTTTGGTCGAGCAAATCCAACCTGGTTTGTACAGGTTTACATTCTTGTTCGCATTCAGTACTTGTAATTTTTAAATCAATGTTAAGTTGTTCGTTCAGACAGAAATGCAAGATCAAGGCGCAGGTTGATTATACAACCAAGCCCGTTAAAGGCTGTTCGTTTTTAAATGAGCATAGCCTAAGGCCAAAAGCCCATCAAATTCTAAGGCCAGAAAAGTTCTTAAGGAACAAGGCCCAATTACATTAAGATTGTTAAAGCATGAATAAAAGTGCAAAGAACAATTAATGTAAAGTATATAAATAAGACGAGCAGATGAGCAAAATAGTTTCATTGAAGATAAGGCTTAATCGCCCAAAAATTACAATGAAGACGAACAGCAACAACAATAAAAAAGAAAAAAGTACAAGGCCCTAGCTAATCCTGTCCGCTAAGCTCCTTGCCCGGCAGGAGGGGGAATGTTATCATCTTTAGGATCTTCCAGAGGAGACCCAGCAAGATTGGGATCAATCGGGACCTCTTGGGATAGCTCGGTAATCAGCCCCTCAGCGTCAGCTCGTTCTTGTAAAGCTTTTCACTTTGGTCAGCGGGCAGGATTTGCTCGCCCTCGGCAATATCGCCCTCCTCTTCCTCCTCGTCTTTGGGAGGACTTGTGATAATGATATCGGGGCCAATGAAGTCAAGCTTGACCCCGTAATCAGGCAGGTCACCAATCTGGAGAGTTGTGCCCGGGGCTGGAGGGTTCGATTCGACAAAGTTGCAGAGCTCCTTGCCGATCTCTTCAACAACGGAGGCAGCTTTAAACTCGTGAGCAATTCGAATGCTCTGGGCATAGCCTGTCACATAACCCAGGATTGAGCTCACCTCCATCTTTGAAATAAGTTCCTCTTGAGTAATGGAGTTGGCGAGCTGGGCTTCGAGGTCGGTAATTTTAGCCGTTGCCTCGGTCGCGAATTTCTCCGCGACCTCCTTCTGTTGTTGAGCGCGGGCAAGTTCTGCTCGCATCTGCTCGACCTCGTCCATCTTGACCTTCAGTTCTTCAGAGACCTTGACGTGCAGGTCCAAAGCCCGTTGCTCGCTGATTTGATGGGCCTTGGCTTTATTCTCCAGGTTGGCAACAATTTTCTTCGCTTCTGCCTTTGCATCATCTCGCTCCTTGGCAATACGGCTGACAGTGGACGCATGCTGACGAGAGTCTTTCTCGAGATCCTCAACCTGGTCGACCAGACGCTGCACGGCCGCCAAGGTGTTGCCCGCCTCGACGAGACACAGACGGCCATTGTCATGAGGCGTCTGTGCCTTGACAGTCTCGTTCAGCTCCTTAGTCCAGCTGCGGGCAACGACTTCAGAAGCATGGCGGACGAAGGAGTCCGGGATCTCACGGAGGTTGGTCGGCACCTTCGAGCACGCGAACCGGTGCACAATATTAGATCGCCCAGGATATTGCTCGGGCAAGTAGCTGGAAAGAAATCCTCAGTTAGTAAAAAAAATGCTAAGTGTCCTGGGCGAGGAAAGACATACTTGTCAAGTCGACCCTTGTCCCAACCAAGATAGGTGGGGTCGGATGAAGGACCAGATCCTTCACGAGCAGCGGCGACCAAAGCTTGCTCGACGTAGCGCTCCACGGAGGGAGTTTGCTCGCTGTCGCCCTCAGATGGCCGAATAGCAACGGTCACCTTCTCCTGAGCAGTTTTTTCTCGTTTGGCCATCTTTTCAGAGTCGGAGACGGGGGTGCCGTCTCCGTGGAGGAGCCTCTTCGCCCTCAGAGCTAAAGTCTTGGGCGGACTGGCCACCGGTGCAGGCGGCTGCGCCGAGCTCGACCCCCCAGCTTGTCTGGGGTCGCCTTTTCCACCTTAAGCCGCAAAGGCAATAATCTTGGAGAGGGGATCCGACTTCTTGTGACCTCTTTTTGTCGGCATCTCCCAAATACGATTGTCGAGCTCGTAGAAGGAAGGATGAATAGCGACGGTGACGAGATGGTCTACAAGAGAAGTGTAAAACAAGTTAGATAACTCCAAGTATAATTTCGAACAGATCTGTTCGCCCAACAAGGAAAAATACTTACCCTCCGGAATAGGGGCTAGAGCCTCAAGATGATGAGGATAAGATGTGAGGTGGGCAACTCGTAATGTGGCCTCGGAGAAGAGATGGCCAATGCTGCGATCTTCTCGGCGACGAAGAGCGATCAGACACGCGACGAACAAAAATTGGTCGCTGATGCTGTTCTTGACAGTTCGCCACCCCAAGTTCTTGGGACCTGAAACAAAACAAAAAGAGAATTAAAATTAGTCAAACCACTTCAAAATTATAGAAGAGGTAAGACTCACGCTTTAATTCCCTAAACTCCACCGGGGTCTAAATCCGGACAGGACCCCCAGAAGGGCGAGCAGAAGCACGCCAGTCTCCTCCAATCCAAAATCAGTCATGCTTCCAATCTCGCACCTTTCCAGGGATGTCCTCCACCAGTTTCTGGCCGGGTCGCGCCTTTAAATAGTGCCAACCCGCTTCTTCCCCGGTGCAACCCGTGATCGTCATCAGGTAGCAAACCTCCTCGGCGGACAGCTTATTGGGGTATCCTTCTAGGGCGAACATGACCATCAGAGCCATCAGATTTATCCACCCAATAGGGGTAAGTTGGGTGATGGCCAGGTTCACATCTTTTAAGAATTGGCCGACCAGAGGATGCAACGGCAGGGAAACTCCGGCATTTAGGGTAGCAAGGTTGATCGCCATCAATCCGCACGGTGGGCAATCAGCTCTGTCATCCACCAAGGGAGCATACATCGGGATGTCGAAGGGAATCTTATAATCCCTTCGAATCCTGGGCAGGTCCTCCTCAGTAATGGCGGATACAATATAGCTCGCAGCGAACTCGGTCGCCTTGAGCTTTCGTACCCCGCGAGCAGAAATGGCAAACCGGTCTGAGTGCTCCCTTTCATACTCGCCCCATTCTATACGGTGAGCAACTGCGACCGGAACTTAATGCTCATTCAGCCTGGGCATGGGGAATTGAATGTCCCTAAGGTATGCCCAGGTTAGTTCGTCGAGGTTCACTGGCTGAAGTATCTCAACCTCCTCGTCCTCGTCCTCGTCCTCATGAAGATCCGAGCTCATTTCCTCCAAGAGCTGGCGAGCAGGATTTGCTCGCTCTTCTCTTTCCCTGGAGGGACGAGCTCCTGAGTTAATGGAGCATCCAACCGAAGCTGCTTCGGGATCGGACTCCAGGTTTACGATAAGAGGATTCTCTTCGATGGGCCGTTTTTCGGGGTACCATGGAGGGAAGGATCCGGTCTCAGAATACGATGACATCCAGTATGTGAAGGTAAAAAGCTTATATGTCTATAAATTCCGGCGAGGGAGAACTCGGCGATATAGAACTTTCCACAGCGGAGTAGGGATTTTAGCAGAACCAAGGCGCACACAACACAAGAAAAGAAGAAAGAGAAGAAGAAAGCAAAGGAGAAACTACCTCGAAGTCGTTCAGAACTCGGCGGAAATAGAGAAACGTTCGTCGGAAATTTGAAAGGGAGAAGAAGGAGAAATTCGCGCTTGAAGAACAGTAAAAGTGAATAAAATCACGAATTTTTTCCTTAAATACTCTGGAAAAATGGGGTTCCGGGCGAGCAAGTCCAAGAGTTGAAGGACTGGAATGCAAATTTTTGGCACGTGCAAAACCTGTCCGACAAAGCGGGAAGAGGCGTCACCTCGGGATCACGTGCGCGTGGGCGGCAGCAATCATTCAGCCCACGTCACACCTCGGTCCGTACCCAGGCCTTGGGATCCCAACCAGTACCAGCCCAAGTCTGCTCGACCAATGTTGTCCTCCCGTGAAAACTTGCTCGCCCCCTCGACATTCCTGCTCGCACCAATGACACTTAAAAGTTGCCAACCCAAAAAGTGCTCGTTCATCATCTTCACAATTTATTGATCGGCAAGGGGGCAATTGTTGATAGGCGAGCAGAATCAGCATTTGGGCGACCAGGATTAGCACAAAACACTTAAAGATTAAGGCGAGATTGACCCAAAATACACCCAAGATATCTGGCGAGCAGAACCTGCGTGTTATACCAAGACGGATAGGCGAACAAAATCAGATCAAAAGCCACATGATGAGCTCAATTAGCATCTCGCCGACTAAATCCGACCACAATACCAAAACGGCAACTAAGTGAAACAAGAGACCAACAGAATCAGACTAAAGACTCCTCCAGGACAAGTCCAATATGACGAGCAGCTCTTGACTGCGAGCAAGTCCAACAGATAAGGATAGAATTTAGTCTAGATAAGGTCAACTTAGTCAAAGTCCAGGTGTCGTGCATGCAGGCCTGGTAGGCCAAAAGTCACGACACCTCCTGATACGCAAATGTCTATAAATACTTAGATTTTTTCAGCTAATAAAGGAGGCACAAATTATTATACACGTCCAAACTTCGTCTACGAACCCAAAGCAGCTCGTTTATCTTACGATCGAATTTATCACGTAAGCTTATAAACGTTCTTAATCAACTTTAAACCAAAGATTTCGTATTCATTAATTACGTTAGTGATCAATCACACGTAATTATTTGGTGATCTAATTAACGATTAGAAACAGCCACTAATCCCTGTGATTAGAACTGATCATCAACAAAAACCTCTAAATTACATCTCATTTTACTAATAATTACATACAAAAATATATTAATTTTATTTCATTCACTTAAAATGAATAATATTATATTATTAAAAAATTATTTTATCCATTGAAATATTACCATTAAACTCTAATACTAAAGCCGAAGAAAAAAATCAATTGTAAAAATTAATTTGGGACAGAGCTATTACTATATATTATTATTGTATATAGTTTCAGATTTAGCCTACTAGCCCACCCCAGTTAATTTTGCTAGTCTAGCCCAACTGAATTTTAATTAAATTCAATTAAAACTTACCGTAATTAACAATCTGGAACAAAATACTTCTAGAAGGTCCAAGTCCCTTATCTAATTTATTGAGGCTAAAAGTGAGAATAGCAGTTGGGCACTATTCTAGATTCTAGAGTAAGTGTTAGAGCCCAAAGAAATTTGGATTCGACATTCTTGATTTTATTTTTTATTACTTATTGCCAATTTTCAAGGCCGATCAAGTAAAACATACTTGTTAAGTTTTTCTTTTCCACCTGATTTTATTGTTATATTTGTTTTTCCTTTTCGACACTATAAGAAAATAAAGAAATGCCTACAAAATTAGAATTACCTACAAAAAAATTTCAACAAAAAATTTCGTAGTAAGAATTGTCCTACGATATGCCTACGGAAATTTCTAATTATGAAAGTTTTTACATTTCTCAACCTAAAAACAACTTGCCTACGAAATAAAATTCCTAAGTATAATTACCTACAAATTCATTTGCCTACAAAATTTTACCTACACCACAATTTACTTACGGAATTTCCCTAGACAAATTTTTTTATAGGTGAGAATGGAAGATGTCTATACAATTAGAAATTTTTGTAGGCAATTCGTAGGTAAACTCTAATACGAATATTTTTGTTGGAAATTTCGTAGGCATATTGGCAATTTCCATAGAAAATTTTATATTTTCTTATAGTGCGAGTATTGTCGTTGTTCCGAATCACTATTCACAGTATACTTTAAAAAGAAAATATGAAAATTGATTTGTAATATTTAAATGGATAAAATATTTTTTTATGAGGGCTTATTGTTTACTTTGAGTAAATGAAACAAACATGAAACTTATTTAGTGTGTAACTACTAGTGGAATGAAGTGTAATTTAGAGGTTTTTGTAGGGGATTAATAGTGAACTGGTGCAAAGTGTTTGAGGAGGGAGGTAGTATTAAAAATTGTCCCCATTTTATTTCAAATTTTATTCTAGTCGCTATTTAATTTATAGTTGAAGTATAGTAGAATACACCTTTAGAATGCGTGATTCTTGTTACTACTACATTTTTGCTCAAAGATAACAAATCCTAGATAACGGATATTACTCTATATGTTATCTGTGTTTCGTAAATCTGTTATCTAGGTAATATATGTTATCTAGGAAAAATGGTGTTCGCACATAGATAACTGAGTTTTTGATGGTTATCTAGGTCTGGTTATCTATGTAACTTTTAATTTTACCCTATAAAATTTAAGTTAAGTTTTTTTCCTTAGTTAACTAATTATGGGACTGTTATCTAATATTTGGTTATCTATTGTATACAATTTAACTTTGATTCTAAAATATTCTACACTTAGAAAATAAACATACATAAAATCGTATTCTACCATGTTCAAAAGCCCCAATTACAAGCCCTAGAATTACCACACCAAACTACAGCAATACGGCCACTCCATCGCGCGACGGCACTTCGAGTCATAGCACCACCGCCAATGAGAAGGCACCGCCGCATGACAGCACCGCCGCGCGACAACACTGCCGAGCGACAGCACCGCCGTGTACAGAAACGCGCGGTCGTGCGCGAGGCTGCCTCCACCGCGACGCTGCGTCCCAGCCTCCACCGCAACTCAGTCTCCAGCACCGCGACACATCTAGAGCACCGCCTACAGGTTCGTACTCTTTCACTAGATGAATGCTCTATCCTTTTTCAAGTTCATTAGATGAATAAAAAATTACAGTAGTGGTTGTTCTAATGCATAATTAGATGGTGAAAATTACTGTTCATGGTAGTAAAGTTTGAATAATTGGTATTATGAACAATTTGTTTGAGTGATTGTTCTAATTAGTACTAAAATTATGTTGAACATACTCTATTGTTGTGTTGCTCTGCTTTTAGGATACATAAATGCTTTGCATTTGAGGCTTTGAAATAAGTGTGTGTTGGTTATTTTTTATATGACTTTCTTTAGATTTATGTGACTTTCTTTAGATTTGGTTGGTTTCAACAATGACTAAAGTCTATAACTTATGTGATGTCAAAATTGTGTGTGAATGACTGATAGTGGGTTTTTTTACAAGAGTTGGTTTTATTATTACTAAATTTTAGTGCTCCATCTTGGAATTTTAGTGCTCCATCTTAGAGTACTCCTACCCAAGATCTGTTTCTTATATCTTTTGGTGATGTGGATGATATTGGCACAAGAATCGGTGGCAAACTTTTCTGAATCAGGATTAGGAAAACCACTAGCAATCTAGAATATTGATTGAATCATATAGCTATGCACATCAGCAATCTAAGCTTTAGGGGGGCTGAGTGAGTGTTTAATTCTCAAACTAAATGCTTCATTTTACCAGGATCTATCCAGAGTTCATCGTAGTGGCAAACAAGTTGGATTGTATATGTATACATAATATAAATCAGAAAATTACTCTTTTTCAATCTATTAGGTATTAGCTCCAACTCCAGCTACATAGTTTGCACAAAATCATGGCCAAGCATATCATGGGATGATTATAAATTCCTACACCTCCATGTGATCTTTTTCTCTCAATTAGAAACATTTTAATTTCCAGAATACAATAACATAAACTTCTATAAATCAATTGAGTTTAATCAAAGTAGACTGGGAAATTAATGAATCAAATTGTAGGCAGCTTAAAGTGATGGCAACATGTTTTAAATGGCTTGAGATTGATGTAGTGAAGCTTAAAATTAATTTTTCTTTACCTAAGTTTTCTATATATATGTATTCTAAACATGTTGCGTTCTTTTTGGACTTGAGTGGGATGAGAGGGTGAAAGAAAAACAAAAGGAGAATAAAAGAATGAGTAATTAAAAGTTGTGATCCAATATGTAGATGTATACAAATTCTTGTATGCACCTCTAGTGTATAGCATGTATTTTGATTTTAAGTTTAATTTCAAATCAATTTTGACTTTTTAAAGCTCAATTTACTTAATGAGCTTTGAAAAATTAGATTTGAAATTGAACCCAAAATTTAAGTACATGCTATGCACTTAAGTGCACACAAGAATCACTTGTAGATATACACCAGAATAAGTGTATGTATTGATGGAGATATTGAATTTGCAAATTTAAAAGGATGAGTTGAGGGAAGTCAAATCCCCCCACTTGGATCTTGTAGGTTGAAAAAGAATATAACCTAAAGAAATTCTAAATGTAGTTGGAACCTTTTAACAATAAAACTCTGTTTTTGATATAACTTGGACTTAGACACTTTGAAGAGTTATCTAGTAATTAAGTTGGATTGACTGAAAAGTTGCTATTGTAAGAGAAGAATGGACTCGGAGAAACTTCCAGATTGTCAAATCCTTTTGAAATAAGAAATTACCCCAACTTGCTTGGGAAGAATGAAGTTAAGTATGAGATTTCGAGTTATTATATAAATCCTTATGTATTCTGTACTGTTATACATTCTTAACTGTCATATAAAATTTCTATTTTATAGAAAAAACATACAATGATACTAACATTTAAGTTAGCCGGCTACTTGCATAAGCAATTTCTCATAAACACTTATAACGTTTTTACAATTAAGTAGAGGGATTTGTATATTGAATCTAATCTAAGAGTAACCATTTTATATATCCATATATATTAATGTGCCTTTTGATTCATTAACTCAATGGATGCTTTATTAATTTGAGATTTAGATATCTGCCAACTTGTATAATTAAACCACAGAAAAGTAACTTTGTTGCATGTTCAATAATATTCCTTATGCTGACCTAAATCTAAAGACTATGACCCCCTACAACACCACTTAGTATGTGTGTTAGACCGTTTGTCTCCATAATTAATTAATTAATGTGTAAATGTCCAAATTAATTCTCTTTCTCCCTTTTTGATAAGAATATATATGATTGTATTCTCAACCGTACAGTACGCTGCCGGTGCTTTTAAAAGCACAACCCTACATACTGGCCGAGGTATTAAAATAAATATTATTGGACCATTTACACTAATAGTCTCGTGTTTGTTTAGTCTATCTTTGAATAAAATTTAGAGACTTAATCCACATAATAAAATAGGCAGATAACTGTATTTGAGTTGACCCCTATTTGTAGTTCAAAACCATAAATTTTATCGGGTTAAAGTGTGAGAAAAAAACGCTAAGTATAAATATCTGGTCGCTTCTCTTTATTGTTGTTTTTAATTAATTTATTTTCTTTCACAGATTAGTTCTCGTGTTCGAAATGAAAGTATGGACAAAGAGTGAATATTTAAAGACCGATTTTCGATGGATCATTGGATGTGGCTTCAATGCAATCTCTGGTATTATAAGTGTATCTCATTGTAATTTAATCTAGATATTGTAGTATTAAAATATATGTTATTTCATAGTTCATGGAGAAAACTTATACCAAAATCCAAATTGATGATGTGCGGTCCGAGTGGACCACATGTGTTCAAGAATGTGTTTTTGTATAAAGGTGCATTTGTTTTATAAATGTTGGTCAATTGGGATTTGAAGTTTACTTTTTTGTTTAATTTATTTGGTTTTATATAGAATTTGAGCTGAAATTGATTGTATATATTTGTATTTTCTACAGAGTGAAGTTCAAATGGAGTGTGGAGCAAGAAATTGGCTTTCAGATATCCCCTTGATAATGAATTGAAGTGTTTTTTACTGTCAAATTGCTTGTTGGAGCTAGCATGTAACGAATACTTTAGTATTAATGTGTAGATTTTAATTTTGAATGCAATCGAATGGAAGTTTTGATGAATTTTATTGTGGATGTTTGGATGTTTGACAATTTAATGAAATTATTGACTTTTGAATTGATTGTGAATTTATTAAATTATTGTGTATATTTTAATTTTTTTAATTTCAGGAATTAAAAAAAATTGACAAAATTAAATATTTGTTCTATTATAGATAATTTTTATTTTTTTACAAAAAGATAACGGATATAATCTGTTATTTTTGCTTGATTAGATAACGAATTATAAACATTTAGATAACAGATATTATCAGTTATCTATGAGCAAGATTTTATATTCTGAACTGCCATAGGTAACGGATATTCATTGATTTGAATCTGTTATCTATGAGCGAGGTGCATAGATTACACCACCTTAGATAACGGACCATTTCACTCATAGTTAACAGATATCCTCTGTTACCTATGAGCGAAAATGTAGTAGTGTGTGTGCACTCAAATGCATAACATGCACTTGTATTTTGAGTTCAATTTTAAATCAATTATGATTTTTTAAAGTAAAATTTGTTGGTCCCGAAACGAGTAAACAGGTGTATGGGGGGGGGGGGAATACACCTGTGGTTACAAATTAAAACTTCTTGTAAAACTTATCAAATTACTTAAGACAGTAGCTCGTCAGTGGACTTGAGGTCTGCTGAGAGTTACTTGTGAAAGCTTACTGAGATAATACCTCCACTGAAAGGTCAAGACTTTCAGTTGAAACACTATCTAATTAGCTTTAAGATGCGGATTAGTGAGCCCTTTAGAAAACTCGTTTTACTTGATAAACTTTGAGATTAACACACACTTAGGAAACAACAGAAAGTAAGTACACAAGATATAAAGTGGTTCAGAGAAGAATCTCCTATGTCCACTATCCTGATCAAACAGGAGAATTCCTTTCACTAGGAATTCCTTGTGTTATAGTGCCAAGGTGCACTGATCAACTAATCCTCACTTAGGATGATTGATCACTAGGAAATTCCAGGTCCTAGTTCCCAAAACAAACCAGCTTTCAGACTGATACAACAATAAACTTACTAACACCGCTTAACACTATCTCTCAGCCTAAACACTGAGTAGGGTTTTGGTTCCAACTATTTTGAGATAATCCTTACAAGTTTAGCTCAAGGCTTAGGATTGGATTATCTCTTTCTAAGATTTGGATATAGCTTTTAAGCTTGGTTACAGAAGGTTTGTTATGCTCTCTACAAATGTGAAACACTTGGGAAACAATGGTAATTTCGAGTGCTTCTAGTTGTTATGAATGTAGAGATAGCTTTGATCTTGTGAGTTTCCCGTGCATAGAAATGAGCACGTCCTTCTGTATTTATAGGCTTCCTTGAAAATCTTCCCGTTGGATTTGAATCTTCTCAAGTAAGTCTTCTTGTATCTGATTAGCTCAAACGGCTCTATTTGAAGCTTTAAGTCTTGTCAAGAAATGGCTGAAAGACCATGCCTGTTCACCAACTTTCTATAGATTGCTAGGCAAAGACTTTTGGTACTTGTCAGTCTGGAGCAGGTCGGCTGTCAGTAAAGTACACTGACGTGTCATCTTCTCATTGGACCTTTAGTCTGCTTGCCCAGATTCTTGTCTTGCTTTGAGGTGGAACTCCTCTGAGAGAACCTTCTTATTCCTTCATTTATTGTAAGCTTCACTAAAATTCGTTTTACTTTGTTCCAACCAGATTAACTAACAGCTTTTAATATGTTTAGCTTTGAATGTGCTTTGTTAGATCTCATCAGTGGACCTTGGTCCTCTCCTGATGGTTTTAGACTTAGTGAGAATGTACTTAGAAAACATTCAAGACTTAGACTATTTCTCATATCACTTGTCTTCAGTGGACTTCATCTTCAGCAGACTTTGACTTCAGCAGACTTCATTCTTAAATACACTCTATAAATTACTAGCTGCACTTCAGTTCCTTAACAGTTGAACTGATTAACTAAACACTAACTCTACTGAATATCTTACTTACAAATCAACTTAGGAGGAATATTTTGGCATCTAATAAAAACTTAAGTCTTATACATTTTCCCAACAATTTCCCCCTTTTTGATTATGCCGGAACCTATCTTATTACATATCTTCTTTCAGATGAGGTTCTTCAGATGACATACAAAGTTCAAGGATTTTGTAAGTAAGAAAAATTCAAGTACATAAGCCTAAATGATAATGAGATATTATCTTGGGCAAAACATCAGTAGAGTTCATTTCATGATAAATGGTGAAGTACAGATTACATGAATTCTACTATCAAAAGATTCAGACTTAAAAAAATCTGGGACTTATAAACAAATGCCCAGCAACGTTACTTAACTTCTCAGATGGATTCAAAAATGGGTTCAAGACCATACTGCTTGAATACTCTGACCTTCAGCTCGTTCTTCCTCTCCATCATTTCCTTCTAATGTCCTCTGAGTCCAAGATGCTCACATAAGGATGTCCACTCTTCAGTGATCCTTTCTCTATCCACAGCATCAGTTGCATCTTGAGGAGGCCAGTAGACGATTGGCTCAGGAGCCTTCAAGGCATGATCTGGGAAGGCATCATTCCAAGCATCACTGATCTCAGGATAGAGTTTTGGATAGGCTTCAAACAACCATGAGTTGAAAACCTCTTGAGCATTATCTCTTCCTAGTTCTCCACTGACATAAAAGGAATACACAAATTCCTTTTTAGCAGTTTCCCATGCATCATTGAGCTTCTTAGGAACCCAAGTATCAAGATGAGGGTATTGGGCTTTTGAGAAAGTCATTTTGTCCTTCTTAAGCTTAGCAGCCCATCTTTGATAACCACTCCTGAACTTCTTTGAAGTAGTTTTATCAAAAGTGGTTAGTCTCTCCTTTCTCTTCCTTTCTGCCATCTCAGCAATGGTCTCCATCTTTCTAACTACTTTGTCCCTCCTTTCTTGCTGTTGAGCAGCAAGCTTCTGTGCTCTCTCATTCATCCCTCCAGCTTCTTTTATAAGCTCAGTGAGCTCTATGACTCTTGTGGGGGCAGACTTAGGAGGTTCAGATGAAAGAGGTTCAGGGTTAAGAATGGGGAGTACCTCAACTTCATCAAATGAGCTAGTGGACTTAGCTGCCAACCTCCCTGAGGTTCTGGTCTTTTTGGCTACCTCAGCTGAGAGGGCATCAGATGCCTTTCTCTTGGTGGTTTCCCCCTTCTTTGCAGCTCTCTCTTCCTTTTCTTCCAGATGATCTTCCTTAAACTTTACCAAGTCATCTGAGGGGATCTCTTTGCCCTTCTTGGCCTCTGAAATCTTCTGAGCCTCTGCATCCACCTTCTTCAACGTGCTCTTGATTTGCTAGCCTTTCACAAACTCTGGAGTTTCGATGATAATATTCATTTTATTTTTAGGGTCTGCCTTCATGTCCTTTGCACTTACCCTCTTTTCCCCCTTTCCGACATTAATCATACATTCAGCCACAGTGATATTGAGCTTCAGTTGATCATGAGCTAAGGCTTTCAACTCAGTTGAGCAATGATCAACTTCATCCTCCAGTCTCTCCAAGGTTGCTCCAGCCGTTTGCCCAAACTGTACAAACTGTGCTAACTTCTCATCAATTACACATTTGTTTTCTCCTGGGTAGGGAAGTCTTCTGCTGCCTTCTTTAGAACTTCTCCTAGCTTAGCTCCCAATTCAGCATGCTTGGCCTTGAATTCTGTCAGCTTTGAATTCCACAACCCTTCAACCTTCCCAAGTAGGTCCGCTGAGAAAGCCTCTACTGAGGACTTTAGGTTGATGGATACATTCTCCACTGAGTCTTTTAGAAATTGAGTTGTGGCCTCTTCCTCCTTCTACTCCAGCTTCTTCAAGGCTTCTATGACCAGCACGCTCTGTCCTTCAACAACATCAATCACCATCTGCTGAGAATCTTCAACTTTAAGAGTAAGATTTTGAAGTGATATTGTTGTGGATTCCATGAGTTCATCAACATGGTCTGAGAGGATGACCATCTCATCTACTTCTTCTTGTACTATCTCCTGGACATCCCTCAGTTGTGCTTGAAGAGCAGGAAGCTTTTCATCTTGAATGGAGTTAACAATATCACTCAAGGGAGTTAGGTTGATCTCTACTGGGGAAATCTCAACAGTTTGAGTACCTGCATGACAAATAAGGTTCGCTTTATCTCCCTCAGCCTCACAACCTAAGTCTCCTGATGCTTCTACTTCCATTGGAACTCCCTCCTCCTCTCTCTTCTCTCTTTTCTCACTCTCACTCTCCTTTTCGACTTTATTCTTTTCAGCCAATTCACCCTTTACAGGGATGATTGCTCTAATCTCTCCACTGACAACTCCAGTAATCTCCACCTCAGTTTCTTTTTCATTTATATTTTCTACTCCAACATTACCGGGCACCTCAGTTGACTCCTTAGCCACCACTGAGGGTTGTTGCGGGAGAACTTCAGTAGACACCTCTACTAAGCTCTCATATGGCAAATTTTGTGCCTCAGTATCCCTTGCCATGGATACATCCTTGGCTGCTTCACCATCACCTTGCCTAGGTGAAGCATCTTCTCCTTGTACACTTTCCTTTTCTTTCTCCTCCTCCTTCTCTTTCTCCTTCTCTTTCTCTTTCTCTTTCTCTCCAGCCTCAATAGCTTGCACAATCTCAGCTCCTTCTTCAGCTAAAGCCTCAGTTGGCTTCTCTTTATCACCTTCATCAACCTTCTCCACCGCATCTTCCTTCCTTGCCTCAGCTATTTTATCCATAACCAGACTCTCAAAGATCTTCTCATCACAGAGAAGTCTGTTTTTGGTCATACCGGCAAACTGCATCACTTCCACCTCCTCCTTCTTCCAGTCCCCTGCATTGCTGCCTCTGACAGCCAATAGAATTTCACCAAGTCTTCTGTCTTTGAGCTGGACAAGGAGTCTCAGTCTCAAGAACATTGCTTTGAGGGTGGGAAACCCATCAAGCTCAGGATATTTAGACTCCAAAGAGTAGGCTACCTCTTAAGAGCGTCTAAGAATGAGTACTCTTCTTCATCGTCTGAAGGAAGGGAAGGGGTAGGGGATCTGCTATCTGTTGGCTCCTCTGGGATAGACTCCAGGTGAGTTGGGTGAGTTTCAGGAGGGTTCGGTTCAGATGAGGTTTGGGGTTGGATATCAGTGGAGGTAGTATTTTGTTCAGTGGGGGTTGAGGGAATGATTTCAGAAGGGGTTGAGGGGATGGGTTCAGAAGGGGTTGAGGGGATGGGTTCAGTGGTTTGGGATCCACTTTCAGGCTGTTGAGAGCCTTCAGTGGGGGTTTTAGTTATTTTGGAGATGCGTTTGGTTTTGGCAGGGGTGTGCGGTTTGGTTTTGGGTTTGATGGGGGTAGGTGCAGGGGCATCTGAGTCAGACTCAGTTGAGATTAAGTTGGGAGAAGAGTCAGGGTTACCTGATGAAGACTCATCAGTAGAGTTTCTCACTCTGACTTTCTTAGAGGCACTCTCCTTCTCAGCCTCAGTAGACCTCTTCTTCTCCTTCTTAGAAGCTTTCTCTGCCTCTGCTTCCTTGTGTTGGGCCATCTTATCACTTAATTTAACCAGCCTTCTTTTCAGTTTGGTTTTCTTCCCTTCAGCAGGGTCAGCTTCTTCCTCCTCAACTGCCTCTGGGCTCTCCACAACAGGCTTAATCATCCTTGTCTCTAGGGCCTTTCCAGACTTAAACAAGGCTTTCAGGTTACTCCACTTCCTCTCCTTTAACCAGTCTACTCCCACATCCACATTCTCAATCAAGTAAGAAATTTTAGTGGCAAAATTTAGCTTACTTGCCAACTGGGGAGATTTGTCAGCCTGGAATTTTGAGTGTTCCTTGTTTAGAGCCCTAAGGAAGAACTATTGCCAGTTGAAAGTCTTCTCCTTGCTTTCAACTATTGCCTTCATCAATCTCAATTTTGGCTTGCTAACTTGCTCAGTGCTTCCCTGGTTTCCCAAAATACATTTACCAACAATTTCACAAAGGACATTGTATACTGGTAAGAGTAGACTTCTATTCATCGTGGGACTGTATTTCACCCTTTTCTCCATGATGGTGTAGACCCAGTCCTCCTCCTTATCCAAGATACATGTATCTGGATTTGGGCCTTTAGAGGGGAGTCCAAATAACTCCTCCAAAACATCTCCACTGAGACGAATCTCCTTCCTGATCTTCTGGTGTTCAACGACCTCCAAGTCGTCTCTCATCACCTTTTTCTTCCTTTGGAGGAATAGACAAGACTTGATTCTTGAGTCAGAGTTGGAAATGTTGAAGAAGAACTCAAGAACCTGCCTATCATAACAGTGTTCTGGATGAACTGATAGAAATTTCTCTAATCCAGCAGCCTTGACCATCTCCAAGGCCTCTTTAATGTGAGCAAACTCCGGTCTAGATTCAATCTCTGGATTCCCAAAAATCACTATGGGTTCATACCAGAAATTATCTTTGTTGTTAAAAAACCCTAGGTTTATTTTGGCCATTTTTTGAAATAGGATTTGAGAGAGAATTGCAGAGAGAGTTTGGGATACAGAGTAAGTGCTTGCTTGTGAGTGATTTCGAAAAGGTTTACAAGTGCAAGTTTGGGGTTTTTATATGATTAATGAACGGTGAGATTGAGAGGAGAGATTAACGTCTGAGATTAATTCGGTTTGAGATCGTGGATAGTCCAAGAGTTTAGTTGGGAGTTTTTAAAAGATCTTGACGGTTAGAAAAGAACCGCCTAAAATAAACGGTATGGATTGAAAGGGTTGGTAGCCGGAAGGTCACATCATCCGGGTTTTAAGGCGCGTGAGATAGGTAACTGTAAAAGTGAACCTGACTTTTACTACGCGCATTAAATGCTTGTCATACCAAAATCTCTTCGAAAAAGTGTAAGAAAGATTTAATTTTCAGAAAGCACTCATTAGTAATTCTATTGAAAACCAGATATATATATTAAAAACTAAGAGGCTTTAGATTTGAAAATATCATAAGTATAAACTTTTGACCTCCACTGAGGTTTGACCTCGTCTGATATTCAGGACTCTTCTGAGATGAGGAGCTTCTACTGAGAAAGATCCTCTTCTGAATATGAACCTCCACTGAGTTGAAAGTAACTTGTTGGGACACTGTCAGTTTTGATTAAGATCCCAAAGCCCCTGAAAAGATGTTTGCCTTAATCTGTCTTTGTCAGGCTAGTCTTGGTTAGGTTTTATACTTAGTCATTTTACACTTCACAGGTACTCAGTGAGAGGAGAACTCACTGGTGACAATCAAGACTCAGAGCCTGAAGACGAAGAGCACCATCCTGAACTTATGGCAGTCCTCTAAGCTGGCTGAGTAAGTGTCAGTGATGAAGAGTATAACCCTGAGGTCATTACTAACTCAGTCCTGAAGGGAACAGGATGTCACTGAGTTTATGGGAAGACTTGGAGTAGAGCCAAGCAATGCAAAAGGAATTTCAGCGTCAGGACAAGACCGGTGAGCCCAAGACAAAATGAACTTAATAAAACAAGTCTGAAGCTCAGGAATAAGTTCTGACATTCTCACCAACCTGATGACGTGGACCAATCCTGGAAGGACACGCACGTATGGAACCTGACAAGTTGACTGAATTCAGACTGCATGTTCAACGAGCAAGTATTCAATGTGCATTTAATGCAAATACCAAATCTATGCAAGGACGGCTGCTGCATGAAGATATGTCCATTTAAAGCCACTCTACATTGATGAATTGAAGGCTATCTCTCCAACGGATAGTTTTTCAAATCATCAATAAATACAGAAGACCTTGAACCCATTCAAGGTTACGGGAAATTTCCAAGCCAGAAATTACTCAAACTCTCAAGCATTCAAAGCATTCAGCCTTTAAGAGAAGCACTCGAAACCATCTAAATTTCACAAGTGTTTCTTAGCAACTGAAAGTTATTCTGTATTCCAAGAGCTAAATAGCATTATCTTAAGCTTAGAGAGATTATCCAATCCTTAGCATAGCTTTGCCTTGTAAGGATAATCTCAACTTAGTTGGAATCCAAACTGAAACCAAAACCCTAAGTTAGGTTTGTTGGGAGTAAGTCAGTTAGTGTGTTAGTAGGAAGTTTGTATAGATCAGTGAGGTTAGTTGGTCTTGGTGCACCTTGGCGCGTTAAAAACAAGAATCCCTTGAGTGGATTTTCTGTTAAGTCAGGTCGTGGACGTATGAGCTTGAGACTCTGAACCACGTTAAACTTGCTGTGTTCCTATTGCTTTGATATTGTGCATACCTGCCATATTACTTGCTCATTCACTGCATTCGGTTTATCAGGCTTGAATCAATCAGCCTGATCCTAAAAAAGAGCACTGCCCTACTAAACACTATTCAGAATTGAGTAATACAAGTTTTTCAGAAAGCAAACTAAACAAGAATTTAAACTATCAGGGCTCAAACATTTCCACACTGATTTTGAACTGATAGTTAGCCAACTGACCCGCACCAAGTGTAGTCAGTAGGTGTGTTATCAGCTCCTAGTTCTTTACCACTCTGAGTAAAGGAGACTCAGTCAGTTTTTAAGTTTGAAAAATTGGTATACGTGTATTCCCCCCCCCCCATACACGTATTCCTCAGTCTTGTACCGGGACCAACAAGTGGTATCAGAGCAGCGGTTCGAAAGACCACTGACTTTGAATACTAATAGTTTCAGAGGAGAAACTGTTGGTGGTCACTGAACAGATCTGAGTTTGCTTTTCATAAAACTTGCATCATCATGACTTCGAGGAGACTTGAAGCTTCGTTACCTGAATTCTCTGTGTCTAACTTTGTCTATTGGAAGTTCAGATTAGAAGCACATCTAGATGCCATCCATGACCAGATGTCGCGTGTACTCAGGGAGGGACCGATCAAGATCACTATTCCTAACGTCAGAGGACTGGGATATGAGGATCTTGCGATTGGCGTGTAGGTTCCTAAAGAAAGGAAAGATATGACCAACGATGAAATCAAGATGGTGGGACTTGACAACGTCGCCAGAAATATCATCTTGAATACGGTGCCCTTCGAGGAGTCAGCTAGGCTGATGAAATTAAAGACGGCAAAGGAGGTTTGGGATGAGCTGACCAGGATGTGCGAAGGGTCAGAAAAGATAAAGGAGAACAAGAGAAATATTGCTATTCAGAAATTTGAAGCGTTCGAGATGCTGCCTGACGAGAGCATAGATCAAATGGAGTCTAGATTCATCAAGTTGATGAATGAGTTGGTGATGTTGGACAAGGATGTCCTAAGGAGGGATGTTGCTTCAAAGATCCTGAATGCCCTTCCTGAGAGATGGGATAACAGTGTAATTATGCTTAAGAACACTCAGGATATGAGTAACATAACTTCTGCTTTACTTTTTTCAGAGCTCAAAGCGCTTGAATTTGATCTTAACAAAAGAAATAAGAAAGTTCAGTCAGAAGAGGAAGTGAAGGAGAAAACTCCTGAGAAAAGTGTGGCGTTCAAGGCCAGGTCTGAACCTGTTGAGCCCTTATCAAATTCTTCATCAAAGTCACTGATGGAGATGAGCAGGGAAGAGCAGTCAGTGTAGGGTTCTAGGGGGAACTCAGGCCAGACTCGACTCAGCGAGGTATCAGGGTGCTACAATGTCTCCCTGACAGGTATGAGTTCTAACCTGACTCTTGTGAATTTCAAGCGTCTCTCTGAGTCCTTCGTCCTGAAGATATTTATTAAATGCATTCCGTTTTCATTAAAAGCGCGCCTTTTCATATTTAAACCCACGCGCACGGAGCATTTAATGCTACAATTACTTTTTCATATACGTGTCCATTTTATACGGAATATGACTGACATATGGTTTTGATTGAAACTGAGATTAATCCTGGCTCCTCATTTCAAAACCTTTCGAATTCAGGAATTAATCTCAACCCCACGTTTGAGTAACTGACTTAGTATTATCAATCAAGAATGCCATTTGAGGTTTTTACGCAAACACAACTCACATCTGCACACTGAGTCTTCTCTTGCTCAAACACAGAAACTCAAAATCTCTTCATTTCAAAACAATGGCATTTCTTAATTCCAACTGGACAACCGACAAGCTCGAAGACGTTGTCAATAACAAATTGGTACACATGGAGCAAGTCATCTCCATGGAGGGTACCTGTCTTACGGTGGAGGAAATCAAACCAGTCTTCAACTGGATTTCCAAAGCCGGGTTGGAAACATACTTCACCATCCGCCCCATTTCCGTGCTTCCTAGACTGTCGTGGAGGCATATCTAAATATGTTCCTGTGGAAGGGGGAACTCTTCACCAAGGTGACGGCGTTCAAGCCGACGGGGGAGAAGAACAGCGATGGCGAACCTCTTTACAGCTCGGAGGTAGTCACCATTGACTTGCGGAGGGCGGTCAGGGAAGTCTTTGCACTGCCATCATCAGGCATCAACCCAAAGACGTACAAGGAGAACTCGGAGGGAGAACTCCTTGGGAAATGGACCAAGTCTGGGTCATCAGAGTTCAGGGCTCGTCAGAACAAGAATACTTTAAAGCCTGAATACAGAGCTCTGGTGGATTTGGTGTCCAAAATTGTGATGGGTGCATCCGGCTCTCACGAGCAATTGAGTCTGCCCAAGCTGAGACTCATGGGAGCAATTGTTGATGGAGTGGAAGCGAACTGGGAGCAGTTCTTCCTCGATCAAGTCCATCAGGCCGGGTTGGACAAGCTAAAACGGGATGAGGAGAAGAAGCACACTTCAGTTTGTGCCATCCTGCCCTTCAGAACGAGGATGTCCATCCTGGTAGCTCATGCCTGCCATGGGTATACCTTCGACTTTGAGGATTGTCTCTCCTCAAAGAAGGTAATGTTTTCCTCACTGAGTGATACCTATTCAGTGCTAGGGCTGACTGATCCCAATGCGAAAGCAAAGGGTCAGGCCAAAAAGCCAGCTGGTAAGGCAAGAGAGTGGCTACCAGTCTCATTGAAAGGGTAGATGACCTCCTTGAGAGGAGTAAGGAAGGTGAGGAGGAGGTAGTAGCTGAGGAGGTAGAACAGCCTGAGGTGGACGCGGCTGAGAAGAAGACGAAGAGGGTGAAAATTGTGCTGTCAGGGAAGAGCACACAGTCAGGGACTGAGTCTGATCCCAAGAAGGTCGGATCTGAGGCTGAGGGAACTGACGATGACGTCGGGAAGGATAGTGATCAGGGAGAGAGGCCCCTGAAGAGGCTTAGGAAGGGACCCAAAAAGTCCCCGGCTAAGAAATTGCCTATAGTGAGTGAGAGGGAGGAGTCAAGCTCACCTGGAGCCTCTGACTTGGAGGAAGTGAGAAAATCTGTCGAGACGGCTGAGTTGTTGCAGCTTGAGACAGTACCCACTCACCCCGAAACCCAAACACTTTCCAACCCTGACCCTACACCTCAACCACCTCACTCACCTCAAACCACAGAGCCAAATCATCCTATTGAGTCAGTGCCATCAAACTAACCAACAAATGAGCCTGACCAATCATCCGAGCCAAACCATCCAAATCCCACAGACTTTCCCTCATACCCCAATCCCAAAGACTGTCCTAAATCCATTTCAACTGAAGAGGATGAATTCCTCGAAGTGGAGGAGGAGGAGTTAGATGAACATATGGCAAGAGGGATTCTGGAGAACACTCTCAGGGGGAATGCCATAGAATGGGCAGGTAAGTGCTGGCCTGGGCTGTATAAGTACAAGGAGCTGCTGGCGAATGTGATTGAGCTCAAGGTTTGGTTGGAATTCAAACAATCAAACATGCAGGAGCAACATCTGCTATTGGACGCTCGCGGCTGGGATCACTGGGAGTCTGAGGAAGCCAAGATTTGCTCCTTCTTTGGACTGACTAGCTGGCTTCAACTTCTAAACTTCGACAACCTGAAGCAGCTAGTGGCTGATTTGATGTCCAAGAGCAAGGCTGACATCCTGTCTGATGTAGAGAAGGATGATGAGGATGATGAAGCTCAGGGTGGAGCTATGGAGAATGAAGTGGAGGAGACTGCGAAGGAAGTTGATGAGATGGTCTCTGAGCCTCAGGCTCAGGGGGAAGGTGAAAGAGACACTGGTGCCAAGGGTGGACCAGTGGCTGAGGATGTTTTGAACATCTCAGCTGCCAATGAAACATCTGTCGATGAAGGGATTCCCTGCCCTGAGACAAGAGAGGAAGATGTTGAGGCATCCAAGGAGACTCTCAGTTCCGAGGGACAAGTTCCTAAGATTCAAGATAGCTTAGCTGAGCCTGAGGAGGCGGCTATGACTACTTCACAACTGCCTTCAGTGTACCCTGGAGAGGGGACTGAAGCCGCAGGGGCTGACAAGGGAAAACAACCACTTATTGATGAGGTCGTTGATGATGATGAAGATGTGATGATCACCGGGGTCGGCCGTGCTGAGATCACAAGCATAGTGGAGGTCAAAAGGGAGAAAACCACTGAAAATCTAGCTGAACTTCCGGAGGAAGTAATAAAGCTACGAGCTGAAAAAGAAGAAGACTCCAAGGCCCTGGCGAAACACATCAGGTGGACAAAGTCAGCATACAACGCCCTTGCCAACAAGGAGCTGATTTTGCTAAAGAGAACGATGACTGACACGGCCAAGTCAGTAAGGAATGAGCGGAAGAGGACAAAGAAAATGCTAAGGCAGACCTTGAAGCAGTTGGCTGAGAAGGATGAGCAAAGGATGGAGGATCTCAATCAGGCTGTGGAGAAGCTTGCAGCTCAGGCTGGGGCACTATTCACTCAGGCCATTTCTGGCTCAGCGTCAAAGTTTGAGCTGGAGTCAGAACGCTTTGCTCAGACTTCAAAGGACATTGCTGAAAGGCTGACTCAAGCAGATGAGCGATCCGCTCTTGTGGAGGAAAAGATTAAGAATGCTGAACAAAGACTCCAACTCTCCATGGAGGTCTTTGAGAAGAAAGTGAGAGATGCAATCAGTTTAGTCTCATTTGCAGGAACTGGAATTTCGATGGGAGTTGAGTTACTGAAAGAGGGAATCAATGATGTCCATTCCTTAGCCTCTTTTGTAATCAACAGCGAATCTGACGCATTCCCATCAGGGGCTAATGATGATGCCAAAAAGGGGGAAAAGAAGAAAAGATCCCGCCTTGAGGCATCGGAGGCAGTCAACCAAGGCGAAACCGTTCAAGCTGATCCTGAAGCCAATCCTGAAGGGAATGTGCTAAGGGTGAGGAAATCAGCAAGGTTGGCGGCTGTGGAGAAGGAAGGAGAGGATGTTGTTGCCAGGCTGAGGGCGGAGGCAGCAAAGGCAAAGGCTGATGAACCTTCAAAACAACCTGAGCCAGTTCAGAGATCTTCTCCCATGAGCTCAAGGAAGAACCCAATCACTTACTCCGGGGAGTTGGTGGCGGAGTTATGTGCTGAAGCATGGGGAGATCATTATGAGAAATCTGAGGCTATGCGCAGAGCTGAAATTGCTCAGAAGGAGAAGATGTGCATCTTGGAAAAGAAGGTTGAAAAGCTGACTGATATCACTGAGCTTCAACAAAGGGAACTCGATGATGCAGTGATCAGTCTGCTTAGGAGGAAGAAGGCGAAGCCTGAGCCTAGGAAGTAAAGAAAGAGGCCAACAGTTAGGAAGTCTTCAATTCTTCAAGTCAGTAGGCCAGAATCAGGGTTAAGGGAAGTCTATGTCGATGAGTTCATCTCAGAGGCATTGAAGGAGTTTTGGTCTGATGCGAAGGATGAGTTTGTTAGATTGTGGTTTGTTGTGAAGAAATGGGGCGACGCTGACGATATCAATGCCCACTTCACTGACTACATGATGGACAATCATCCTGAGTTGTTCCAAAAGATCTTGGAAGAGGCTGATGCAGCTCAAGTTCAAGTGAAGGCTCCTGAGTTCACCATTCGAGCTCCTCCCTTAGTTCCTGGAACTCAAAAGCATGACACAAAGGCTATCATGGTGGAAGTGTTGAAGATAGCCAAAGCTGAAGGATACGTGAACCAACCTAGAAGACTTGACGAGCTGAAGGCAAGAGTCTATGCAAGATATGGACTCGAACCTGAAATGAGATTAGTCTAGGTGTTCACAAGCTTCTTTGTAATAGATTAGATTCATTGTAACCATTTCCACAACTATCAATGAAATCTATTACTTTTGCCCACAGACAAAAACTCATTGTCTTTTTGGCTGCTTGTTTAAATTCTGTACTTTATCAAGAATTGCTCTAACACTGTCCTATCTTATAGATAGGTTTATCATATTTCCTCTAAGTGTTTTGAGGATCTTTTCAGTGTTTTGGCATCATCAAAAAGGGGGAAATTGTTGGGACACTGTCAGTTTTGATTAAGATCCCAAAGCCCCTGAAAAGATGTTTGCCTTAATCTGTCTTTGTCAGGCTAGTCTTGGTTAGGTTTTATACTTAGTCATTTTACACTTCACAGGTACTCAGTGAGAGGAGAACTCACTGGTGACAATCAAGACTCAGAGCCTGAAGATGAAGAGCACCATCCTGAACTTATGGCAGTCCTCTAAGATGGCTGAGTAAGTGTCAGTGATGAAGAGTATGACCCTGAGGTCATTACTAACTCAGTCCTGAAGGGAACAGGATGTCACTGAGTTTATGGGAAGACTTGGAGTAGAGCCAAGCAATGCAAAAGGAATTTCAGCGTCAGGACAAGACCGGTGAGCCCAAGATAAAATGAACTTAATAAGACAAGTCTGAAGCTCAGGAATAAGTTCTGACATTTTCACCAACCTGATGATGTGGACCAATCCTGGAAGGACACGCACGTATGGAACCTGACAAGTTGACTGAATTCAGACTGCATGTTCAACGGGCAAGCATTCAATGTGCATTTAATGCAAATACCAAACCCATGCAAGGACGGCTGCTGCATGAAGATATGTCCGTTTGAAGCCACTCTACATAGATGAATTGAAGGCTATCTCTCCAATGGATAGTTTTTCAAATCACCTAAAAATACAGAAGACCTTGAACCCATTCAAGGTTACGGGAAATTTCCAAGCCCGAAATTACTCAAACTCTCAAGCATTCAAAGCATTCAGCCTTTAAGAGAAGCACTCGAAACCATCTAAATTTCACAAGTGTTTCTTAGCAACTGAAAGTTATTCTGTATTCCAAGAGCTAAATAGCATTATATTAAGCTTAGAGAGATTATCCAATCCTTAGCATAGCTTTGCCTTGTAAGGATAATCTCAACTTAGTTGGAATCCAAACTGAAACCAAAACCCTAAGTTAGGTTTGTTGGGAGTAAGTCAGTTAGTGTGTTAGTAGAAAGTTTGTATAGATCAGTGAGGTTAGCTGGTCTTGGTGCACCTTGGCACGTTAAAAACAAGAATCCCTTGAGTGGATTTCCTGTTAAGTCAGGCCGTGGACGTAGGAGCTTGAGACTCTGAACCACGTTAAACTTGATGTGTTCCTATTGCTTTGATATTGTGCATACCTGCCATATTACTTGCTCATTCACTGCATTCGGTTTATCAGGCTTGAATCAATCAGCCTGATCCTCAAAAAGAGCACTGCCCTACTATTCAGAATTGAGTAAAACAAGTTTTTCAGAAAGCAAACTAAATAAGACTTTAAACTATCAGGGCTCAAACATTTCCGTACTAAACTTGAACTGATAGTTAGCCAACTGACCCGCACCAAGTGTAGTCAGTAGGTGTATTATCAGCTCCTAGTTCTTTACCACTCTGAGTAAAGGGGACTCAGTCAGTTTTTAAGTTTGAAAAATTGGTATACGTGTATTCCCCCCCCATACATGTATTCCTCAGTCTTGTACCGGGACCAACATAACTTTTCTGAGATTACATCCTTTCTTTACTCTCCTGGATCTAGGAGTCCAAGCTCTACTGACAACTCTTGAAACCTTGCTTCAGCCAGAGGTTTAGTGAAGATATCTGCCTTCTGCTTGTCAGTGTGGATTTTGAGCATTTTGATGTCCTTCTTCTCCACATGATCTCTGATGAAATGATGCCTTATATCCACATGTTTGCATCTTGTGTGGAGAACTGGATTTTCTGAAATAGCAATTGCACTATTGTTGTCACAGAAAATAGGGACTTCATTGGCAAAGATATTGTAATCTCTCAGTTGTTGTCTTAGCCAAAGAATTTGAGCACAACAACTTCCAGCTGCCATATACTCAGCCTCACTAGTGCTTGTGGCTACTGAGTTTTGTTTCTTGGAGAACCAAGAGATCAGCTTACTTCCCAAGAATTGACAAGTGCCTGAGGTTGATTTCCTGTCAATTCTGCATCCTCCATAGTCAGCATCTGAGTATCCTGTGAGTTCCAGATTGTCATCTGATGGATACCACAATCCTATATTCACAGTACCCTTAAGGTATTTGAGAATTCTTTTAGCAACTTCCAGATGACTTTTCTTTGGATTGGCTTGATATCTTGCACAAATCCCAACTGCAAAAGTGATATCAGGCTTGCTTGCTGTGAGATACAGTAGAGATCCAATAATTGCTCTGTAGTGAGTCTGGTCTACTGATTCACCATCTTCATCTGGTTCCATCTTGGTGTTGGTGTTGAGTGGAACTCTTGCTACTTTGCTGGTCTGGTATCAAATTTGTTGATCAGCTCCCTTGTGTATTTGGCTTGATTGATGAAGATTCCTTCAGGAGACTGCTTAACTTGAAGTCCTAGGAAGAAGTTCATTTCTCCCATCATTGACATCTCAAATTTTCCCTTCATCAGTTGAGAGAACTTTTCACAGAGGACTTGGTTGGGACAACCAAAAATGATATCATCCACATAGATTTGTACAAGCAAAGTGTCCTCTCCTTTTGTGATCCTGAATAGAGTTCTATCTACTCTTCCTTTGATGAAGCCATGAACCAAAAGGAATTGTGACAAAGTATCATACCAAGCTCTTGGAGCCTGTTTCAGTCCATACAGACCTTTTCTCAGTCTATATACTTTGTGACTTTCTTCAAAACCTGGGGGTTGCTCCATATAAACTTCTTCATTTAGTACTCCATTCAAGAAGGCACTCTTAACATCCATCTGGTACACCTTGAATTTCTTGTGAGCAGCATATGCAAGAAATAACCTTATTACCTCCAATCTGGCTACTGGGGCAAATGTTTCATCATAGTCAAATCCTTCAACTTGAGAATAGCCCTTTGCAACAAGTTTGGCTTCGTTTCTGACTATGACATCATTTTCATCCTTCTTGTTCTTGAATACCCACTTGGTTCCTATTACATTGCAGTGATATGGTCTGTCCACCAACTCCCAAACTTGATTCCTTGTGAACTGGTTGAGCTCTTCTTGCATGGCAATGATCCAGTTGGAATCTTGAAGTGCTTCTGCTATGGAACTTGGTTCCTGGTTTGATAAGAAACAACAAAACAAAGCACTTTCCCCATGAAAACTTCTAGTTTTGACTCCTGAGGAATGATCACCTAGGATTTGCTTAACAGGGTGATCTGAGAGCCATGTTCTCCTAGGCTGATGCCCTTCAGTAGAGTTTAACTCTTCTGAAGTTGAGTCACTAGATATAGGAATAAAATCAAATTCAGGAAATAAAATAGAGGGTTGAAGTCCTGAGTCATCATTCAAGGTATTCTCATTCTCAATGGTAATCTCATTGGTTCCCCCTTGAATGATGGTTTCAGTGGATGTCTCAGCTGTGACCACATCTTCATTGACATTACTTACCTCTTGAACTGGGATAGTGTTCATCAGTTCAGTTGCTTGTTCAGGAGAGCTCTCAGGTGAGCTTTGAGGGGTGGTTTGACTTTGGGTGACCTCCTTGAATTGTTGATCTTCTAAATTATCCCAGGTTGGGATGTATGTATCAACACAATTCTCAGGATAGCCTTTAGACTTGATACTCAGTCTGGTTTTTCTTTTGCTTATTACCTCCTCACTCTTCTTACTCCTGGACTCAAAAGTAGATTCATCAAAGACCACATGAGGTGTATCTTCCACAACAAGAGTTCTACAGTTGTAAACTCTGAAAGCTCTACTGATTTGGGAATATCCTAAGAAAATTCCTTCATCAGCTATGCTATCAAAAGCTTTCAGTTTAGTTTTCCCATTTTTGTGAATGAAACACTTGTAACCTAAAATATGAAAGTAAGATACCTGTGGTTTTCTGCCATTCCATAACTCATATGGAGTTTTTCCTTGATGTTTGGTTACCATGGATCTATTTTGAGTGCGGCAGGCAGTGTTGATAGCTTCAGCCCAAAATCTTTTAGGAACTTGAGCTTCTGCAAGCATTGTCCTTGCTGCCTCCTTGAGAGTTCTATTTCTTCTTTCAGCTACTCCATTTTGTTGTGGAGTTCTTGCAGCTGATGTCTCATGTGCAATACCTAACTCTTTGCAATAATCAGATATAATAGAATTAATGAATTCAGTGCCCTTATCTGATCTTATCTTTACAATGTTCAGGCTCTTTTCATTGCTAACTTTCTTTAGGAGCTCTGGCAGCCTCAGTTGAGTCTCCTTTTTGCTTGCTAGGAATATCACCCATGTGTACCTGGAGAAGTCATCAACAACAACAAGTGTATATTTTTTGCTTTTGAAAGATGCCTTTACTTGCTTTCCCTCCTGACAGGCTTTGCAAATATTTTCTTTGTTGTATACTTCATTTGGCATTCCTTCTACTAGTCCATGTCTTGCTATCCTGTTCATCATCTTGAAGTTCAGATGACTTAGTCTTTTGTGCCACAGCCAATTAGTGTCAGTTGAGCTCTTAGCAATAAGACATGCATTTGGTGTGCAAGACTTCCAATCTGCAAGATAGATATTTCCCTTCCTTGACCCAGTTAGTAGTACCTGTTGTGAAGATATATTCTTGACAAAACACAGGTTACATGAAAATTCAACACTGTATCCTTTATCACAGAATTGACTTATGGACAGAAGATTATGCTTAAGTCCACTGAAAAAGGATACATTGCTTACTCTTGCTGAGCCAATGATTAAAGTACCATAACCTTTAGTGGCTCCTTGTCAGTTGTCACCAAAGGTGACTTGTGGACCTTCTCTCTCAACAAATTATGTCAGGAGATCTTTGTTGCCAGTCATGTGCCTAGAACATCAACTGTCCAAGTACCAGACTGAAGAATTTAGAGCATCTCCTTTGTTGAGGTCCACTGAGCCCTACATTCAAAATCAAGCTTTAGGTACCCATTTGGTGTTGGGTCCTACCAGGTTAGCTGTACCTTTCGGAATCCAAATTTGCCTCACAGTTCTAATCACTTTAGATTGGCTAATTTGTCTTCCATAAACATCTACATAGATTGTTATCTCCCTTGGTGCCTTGGGAATAAACTTTCTATGGGTGTCAGCCTTTGAAGGAACAGGAACCTTCTTTACATTATCTCTCTTAGGCTTGGGTGCACCTGGCCTGAGTTTTTGTTGATAAGTGTATGAAGGTCCTTTTCCTTTAGGCACAAAAGGAATAGGTCTTCTGTATGAGTCATTCCTTGAGGAATGCTCATGCCTGGGTGCTCTCAGCTGAGGTTGCTTCATCTGTGAAGACCTCGGCTGATAGTACCTCTGCTGAGATCTATCCTGATTAGTCACCTGAGCCTTTCCATTTGGTTTTGGCTCAGTCTGACTTCTCTTTTATTGGACCTCAGCTGGTCTTTTTCCCTTATCCAAAATCTGTGGTTGAAAGGTCACAGACTTAACAAAAACTCTCTTTGTGCCACTTGAAGAAGCAACACTTAGAGGACCTTCTGAAGGTTTTTGAATAAAGCCTATCCCACATTTGTTATTTGGATTGATTTGAAAGTTTTGAATCTCCTCTATGGCAAGAGAGGGTTTATTGATAGCATCAATCCTTTTTAACAAAGTCTCTTCAGATTTTTGTAAAACATCAATTTTCAGGAGAGATTCCTTTACTTGGCTTACCAATTTCAAATTCTCTTCTGTTAACCTTGTCTTAGATTCAGTAAGATCTTTTATCAGTTGATCTTTGCCATTTCCTTGACTCTTGAGGGTTTCAACCTCTTTTGTCAATTCAATGGTAGACTCAGCTGAGTTAAGATCTGTTTGATTCCCAGACTCAATTAACTTAGTGTTTTCTCTCAGGAGATTTTTGTTTTCATCTTGGAGACAAAAACTTGCTTCTTGCAACCTTGAGAAATCAATCATCAATTGTTCCAAAGCGGACTGAAGATTGAGTTCCTCAGTTGACTCTGAGCTTAGCTCAGGTGAGTGTCCTAGAGAATTGAATGGTTTAGATTGTACCTCAGGTTCTTCTCTTGCCATGAGGCACATGTCATCATCACTGCTGTCTGAGAACAGTCCATCAGATGATTCCAGATCTTCATCAACATCCTCAGCCACCATGGCTTTTCTTTCTCCATATCTCCTGTCTCTTTTGGTTTGCCTTTCTTTCCTTTCCTTGGTGCTCAGTTGAGGACAATCATATTGAAAGTGCCCAACTTTCTTGCATTGGAAACATTTGTTGGCATCATCATTTCTTTCCTCAGTAGACTTCTTGGTCTTTGATGATGATCCTTCACCTCTGGAATAGTTCTTGTATTCTTTTCTCTTCTCTGGCTCAGTTGAGCTTTTCTCTCCTTCTCTGGTGTCTTTTTTAGGATAACTTCTTCCTTCTCTGTTATCCCTGTAAAATCTCTTATATTTGCCAAAACGGCTGTTAAGTTTCTCAAACCTTCTAGCCATCAGGCTGAGTTCCTCCTGCATCTCAGCCTTGCTTTGAGATTTGCTTGCCTTTGTACTCTTCTGAGGCTTTGGGGATTTTGGCTCAGTCTCCTTAGCTTTGAAGGCAACTCCCATCTCAGCTGAGGTCTCATCAGGAGCCCTTTTCCTGTTTAGATCAAACTCATAAGCCTTAAGTTTAGAGAATACCTGTTGCTTAGACATGTTGGATAGATCCTTGGTATTCTGCATCATCACAGAGTACACATCCCATCTTGAGGTTAGACCTCTCAAGATCTTTAAGGCAACTTCCCTTTTGGTATAGACTTTTCCCAGAGAGTTTATTTCATTCATGATGTCAGTGAACCTCCCATCAAGCTGGTCAATAGTCTCAGTGGGCTCCATGGTGAACTGCTCATACTTTTGAACAGCTACAGAAAGCTTGTTCTCCTTTATCTTGTTAGTTCCTTCACATATGAGAGCAAGAGTGTCCCATAGTTCCTTTGCAGTCTTGCAGTGGATCACTCTTCCCATTACAGAATCTGGAATGGTGGTGTAGAGAATGTTCATGGCTATGAAGTTGAGGTTGTTTCTCCTCCTCTCATCTGCAGTGAAGTTATCTTCATCCTTGGGCCATTCTTCTCTTGGATCTGCAATAGTCTCAGCTGTAGTTCTAGGGTTAGGTGTCATAAAAACAAATGGACCTTTAGTAATAACCCTTAGCATTTCATCATGCACACAGGCAAGATGAGCTCTCATTCTGATCTTCCAGAAGTCATAGTTATCTACTGAGAACTGTGGAAGCTTGTGATGAGACATATGGTTCAAGGGATTAACTCCCATGTTGTTTTCTGCTGGTGGTGCTACCCTAGCTGCATTGTCAGCCATAGTATATAAACAAGTTTATCAAAAGATCAGTTCAGATGACCTTGAGAAATACCTTTAAGCACAAGGTATACTTAGAACAATGGTCTATTGAACCACTGCTCTGATACCAATTGTTGGTCCCGAAACGAGTAAACAGGTGTATGGGGGGAATACACCTGTGGTTACAAATTAAAACTTCTTGTAAAACTTATCAGGTTACTTAAGGCAGTAGCTCGTCAGTGGACTTGAGGTCTGCTGAGAGTTATTTGTGAAAGCTTACTGAGATAATACCTCCACTGAAAGCTCAAGTCTTTCAGTTGAAACACTATCTAATTAGCTTTCAGATGCGGATTAGTTAGCCCTTTAGAAAACTCATTTTACTTTATAAACTTTGAGATTAACACACACTTAGGAAACAACAGAAAGTAAGTACACAAGATATAAAGTGGTTCAGAGAAGAATCTCCTACGTCCACTGTCCTGATCAAACAGGAGAATTCCTTTCACTAGGAATTCCTTGTGTTATAGTGCCAAGGTGCACTGATCAACTAATTCTCTCTTAGGATGATTGATCACTAGGAAATTCCAGGTCCTAATTCCCAAAACAAACCAGCTTTCAGACTGATACAACAATCAGCTTACCAACACCACTTAACACTATCTCTCAACCTAAACACTGAGTAGGGTTTTGAGTAGGGTTTTGGTTCCAACTATTTTGAGATAATCCTTACAAGTTTAGCTCAAGGCTTAGGATTGGATTATCTCTTTCTAAGATTTGGATATAGCTTTTAAGCTTGGTTACAGAAGGTTTGTTATGCTCTCTACAAATGTGAAACACTTGGGAAACAATGGTAATTCCAAGTACTTCTAGTTGTTATGAATGTAGAGATAGCTTTGATCTTGTGAGTTTCCCGTGCATAGAAATGAGCACGTCCTTCTGTATTTATAGGCTTCCTTGAAAATCTTCTTGTTGGATTTGAATCTTCTCAAGTAAGTTTTCTTGTATCTGATTGGCTCAAACGACTCTATTTGAAGCTTTAAGTCTTGTCAAGAAATGGCTGAAAGACCATGCCTGTTCACCAACTTTCTATATATTGCTAGGGAAAGACTTTTGGTACTTGTCAGTCTGGAGCAGGTCGGCTGTCAGTAAAGTACACTAACGTGTCATCTTCTCATTGGACCTTTAGTCTGCTTGCCCAGATTCTTGTCTTGCTTTGAGGTGGAACTCCTCTGAGAGAACCTTCTTATTCCTTCATTTATTGTAAGCTTCACTAAAATTTGTTTTGCCTTGTTCCAACCAGATTAACTAACAGCTTTTAATATGTTTAGCTTTGAATGTGCTTTGTTAGATCTCATCAATGGACCTTGGTCCTCTCCTGATGGTTTTAGACTTAGTGAGAATGTACTTAGAAAACATTCAAGACTTAGACTATTTCTCAGATCACTTGTCTTCAGTGGACTTCATCTTCAGCAGACTTTGACTTCAGCAGACTTCATTCTTAAATACACTCTATAAATTACTAGCTTTACTTCAGTTCCTTAACAGTTGAACTGATTAACTAAACACTAACTCTACTGAATATCTTACTTACAAATCAACTTAGGAGGAACATTTTAGCATCTAATCAAAACCTAAGTCTTATACATTTTCCCAACAAAATTTAATTAATAATCATAAAAAAGTAAAAATTGATTTGAATTTGAACTCAAAATTCAAGTGTGTTGGGATATATTCGTTTTGATTATTTTCCAAAACCACATGTAATAGGTTTGAAGCAGTCAGGATTAGACTTTTTAGTTTCAGGTCAGGCTAAGTTGTTTCTCAGTTGAACAGGTTATCAGTGGAGGAAGAACTCAGTTGAGGGGGAACTTTACTGAGGGAAAACTTAGTGAGGGGGAACTCACTGACACAGCCTGAGGAAGTCAAGATGACATCACCAAGAGATTAGACCGAAGCCATATCAGAGGACCTGAACCTGGAGAGAAGCCTGAAGAAAGTCCCACTGAGTATAAACCTAACTATTCTAAGCTAAGTCAGTGGACTACTCAGTGAGGAGCATTATCAGGAGGATCAGTGTTGTACCTAGTAGACCCTGAAGGAGCCAGGCTACTGAGGTCAGGGAAGATTGTCATTCAGCCTTATGACAATCTTCTTGGAAAGACCTTCAAGTGTCTACTGAAGGACAACTACTCTGAAGACAGTCATGTCTACTGAAGATCATCAAGTCAGTGGAGGATAAGCCATCTGTAGTCAGTGTGCCCTGATCAAGCCCACTGAACCAAAGAGCCTTTGGATTCAGTCTACGTGAACCAATCAAGTCAAGACAACTCATCTGACACTGACAAGGCCGCACTGTCTCGGAAATAGGATTCCCTATTAATAGTCTGGATTCAAATGTGACTACCTCCAACGGTAATATTTGAATCCACACTATAAATACAAGCTCATAGCTGTGTTTCAAGTGGGAGAGAGTGAGGTGAAATTTACACTTACGAGCTGTGTGGGTGTGAGAGTCTTGTGCAATTCAAAGGGAGGTATAAGGGAGCACATCTCACATACAGGGCACTGACCTTTAGGGTCTTCACTACTTATTCTGAGTGTCCAGCTTGTATCTTGAGTGTTGTCCTCTGGAGGGAGGAGAGACAGCCCAGGTAGTGGCGTGAGTCCAGTGTAGTCGTGCACCTTGGCACGTTAAGAACAAGAATCCCAAGTAGTGGATTTCCTGTTAAATCAGGATAGTGGACGTGGGAGCTTGAGTCTCTGAACCACTCTACATTGAGTGTTATTTACGGTTTTAAGTAATGCTTAAGTACTTGCTAAATATTTTGTAATGTGTGCTCACTGAGAGTATTTCGAAAGTAAGAAAAGGTAAATTAGCTAAGTATTTTAGTCAGTGAGAACCAATCTCACCGACAAGTTTAAGCACGCACTCGATAGTTCAGCCTCTCGAGTCACTGCCTTGTTTAGAGATTGAGTTCTCAAGTCACCACACTGACTTGATAGCTCTGACTCTAAGCAATGCAGTGACTTGAGTGTTGTCCTCAAGAAAAAAAAATTCTCCTAAATTTCCATCAAAGTGTATGTCATGCACTTAAATGTATACAAGAATTTGTACTTTAGAATTTATTAAATATAAATAATGTTATTTTTTGTTTATATATATATATAATTTTTTTATTATTTATAAAAAAAAATTTAGCCCACCTCTCGATTAATTTCTGGATTCGCTCCTGTTTCTTGCTATTTGTGGATCAAACCACATACCGATCTTCTTCTCATATTGTCAATTATGCATATATCACAATGACATAATTTTGTTATACTGTGTCTTGATCAATAATAATTAATTACTCGATATTTACACTTTTTCCAGCTACTATCTAGCTGATTCCTGGCTATTCAAGAGTCCATATGTCTACTTCTATACCAGAATGCCAAAAATTAATTTTTTTATGGTTGATTTACTTATCATAATGTGATTGCCACGCGATTATTTATTTGTTATTTTTTTGCCCAACAAGTGCCATTATATACTAGCCTAACTTAAGGTTTTTGGACAACTGGGCCTAAATGTGCGGAAATTAAAAATGAACAATCTAAATGTTTGAAAACTATAGTATAATTAAGTTTATACAAAAAAAATTTATGAGACGGTTCACAAATTAATACTCATTTCTTCCAACATATTAATATGTCATATCCGATTTGTACTCTGTGTCACAGTGAAACGGTCTTATACCAGACCTATTCTTGAATTTAAATCATATGTGGTCCATAACTTATCTATGAAATAATAAAAAGTTGGCTATCTAATTTTCAACATGGCTACAGAGTTTTCTATTAGTTGTCTACAAAAATTTATCATTATATATGCGGGTAAATTGCACAAATGGTCCTATAAAAATTTGGCCTCACCAAAATGATTATTTTTTAACAAATTCGGTCTCATAAGAATTTGCCGTCAATTTCTAACGGAAATGTACACGCGCAACTAACTTTTTTTCTTTTTTCATTTTTAATGAAATATTATATTTGAAAAAAAAAAGCCACCCGACTTTGCTCAGTATCCGAAATCTCCTTCCCCTCTTCGTGGCTCTTCCTCCACAGCCACCACTAACCACCCTGAGGCCATTACAATGCACATGTGACTCATTTTCTTAATTACCAGATTTTTGCGGTAGGTTCAGAAAACCTAATTTTACACGAACAGAAAAACAACAGCCGTTATTCCGGTCACCAAATCCACATAGGTACTCATCATGTAGCTTCATTTAAGTATCGAGAACCAAAGCCCCTAATCAATTCCAAATTTCAAACTCTTTTTTTAACTCTAATTTGCAAATTTATTTTTCGCCATTTTTTGCCTCCACGATCCCCTTTGTTGCTCAGGCCTCATCCAATATTCAGCATTTTATGTTGCTCCGATTTGATTTTTTTTCAATATTTTGTCCTAATTTTTTGGGTCAATTACATATAGGTGCTAAATGATACCATTTATTGAGCTTTAGTTCAATATGCACTTAAAATTACAAATTGGTTCAAAAGTAGGTCCCATACCCTGACTGCTTGCTGTGCATGTCCCATCAGCTGACGTTTGTGCTAAGTTTTAGTTAATTTGCACATGTATTATTTTACTCTATTTCACTCCATTTTTTCAGCTTTATTTTTTATTTAAAATTTTATCCAACTTTATTTATTTAATAGATCAATATTGAGAGCACTATCCAAAATTAAAAGTAACATAAAAATTGAATTGAATATATTAAACCTTCTAAAATTATATATTTAATTTCAAAATTGACAATTATAAATAAAAATGTATATTTAACAGTTTCATTTTATAAATTAAAGTAGATTCACCTATCCAAATACATTTTTGGATAATAAAATACAGATTCAAAACACAGTGCAAAAAAATAAATATTTTGCACAGATCAAAATTAAAAAAAATTGAATTGCATATATTTAAATCTTTTAAATTACACATTTAACTTTAAAATTTACCGACTTATAACTAAAATTACATATTTATGCTTAAATGCAAAAAATTAAAAAAATTGCACTGGGTCTTGTATCTTCAAATCTTCAAATCTTCATCTCTTTTGCAGCATCTCTTCAAATACTTTATCTTTGCTATGATATGTATGAACACATCTCACGCCCAACACTCACGAACACACAGTCAAATTCACACACAAAATACTCACACACACCACACCCATGTGCACACACACAAGCACCACACATACATTAGTCATACAACCTGCACATAAACAAAACTACACGCACACTCGCGCACACACACACACACCGCCCACTCATCTGAACAAAAATAGATGTAACATCATCTTTCATTTCAAATCAAGACACAAAAGGGGGTGTTTCGTGTCATACCTTAGCGAGCCAGAGCTCGGCGGCGACGCCTATCAAATCAGAGTTGGTATCAGTGCCTAGCACTTAGATTGAACAGATCTGCGATAGATCGGTCGATCTCAAGGTGGGGATTGACAGCAGCGCACGATGGTGGTGTGCGGTGGCGGTGGATGCTTTGTTCAAGCTAGTGGATCTGGGAGAGGGTGGGGGTGGCGCCGCTCGTCTCCCTTGGGTCGGCGGAGGACAGATCGGAGCGGGCGCCGCTCATCTGGGTCCGCATCGAAAGAATTTAGCGGCGTCGGACATATCGGAAGTGTCACCGCCTTGAGAGAGAGGAAGGGTTGTGGGTGGGGGCGAGCCGTCGCCGAGAGAGAGAGAGAGAGAAGGCTGGGGATGGGGGAGAGGGCTGGGGCGGTGGCGAGAGGGATAGAGAGGGTGGAGGTAACTGGTGAGTTTGAGAGAGAGGGTGGGGGGATTAGTGGGATGGGGGATGGGGTAGGGGCTGAAACGAGAGAGGGGAAATAAGTGGGGGTGAGGGTTGGCTAAGAGTGGGAGAAATAGGTTGGGTGTGCTAGTGGGGTGGGTAGGGGTCTAGAAATAGTAGGTTTTGCACTTAATTGGTATTTTAAAAAAGTTTTACACCAAAAGTTAATTTAAGGTCTATAGGTATACCTAATTGTAATTATTTCTAATTTTTTTCTTTTGCACGGAGGGATGGGGCTAGCGGCCAGGGGTAAGTATATGCGAATGGGTGGGAGGGGGCGGCCGTGGCAACGGTGGTGACAGTGGTGTGGAGATAGTGTGTGAGAAATAGAGGAAGAATTGCGGTGGTTTGGATTTTAGACGGCGGCTGTAGTTTAAGTTGGGGTTTGCTGGTTTTCATTTAAGGGGCGCTTGGTTAGCAACTCTTCAATGGTAATGGGAATGGACTTAAAAATTCGTGTAATTATGAAAGTTTATAGAACAAAATCATCTCTCCTCCCAAATAGGGTAATCAATACTTCATTTTAATTACCCCATTTTCCTTCTACAATCATCCTCTTCAATCACTCCCTTATTCCTCCACCAACAACCACCAACAAACATTTGTTGTCTACCTCTATTCTAAAATTAGGCATGTCACTAGCAATGCAACCGCCATTGGAACAATCATTCCCCCAACGTATCATTTTTATTATGGGGGTATAGATGGAAACAAATTTTCATTACCATTACCATTGAAGTGCTTTTAACCAAGTGCCCCCTTGCATGATATATATCTTTTTTAATTTATTCGCACTATATACATAATCGATTTGAAAACTAAATTATATATAATTTTTAATCTGGTTTGAATTTTTCTAGATTCTATATATATATATATTTTTTCAATTTTCCCAGTTCGTGAGATATGAACGTGGTTTGGGTTTTTATTTTTTTATTTCTTTCGGGGGCTTTTTTTTTAAGGAATTTGCAATATTTAAATTGGATTTCTTCAAAATTTATATTTTTATATATAATTTTTAAAGTTTTTAGATTTTACATAAAAAAAATTTGGAAAAAGAAATATTTTTTGTATTTTTAAATTTTCATTTGCTTTCAATGAAATTATTTTTTATATTTTAAGTTATGGTATATAGATCCTCTATATAATTATCAGATTTTATATAAATTATTTTTTATTATATAATTTATGAGTTTTTAATATTATTTTTGAAATTTTAAAAATTTCAACTAACGGTTACCATCCAAAACTTAACAGACGGGACCATTTTTGTTAAAAATGGGACAGAAAAAGAACGTGGGACTAAATCTGCCGAATATAAATTCTCATGGGACCATTTGTGCAATTTACCCTTATATATGCATTTTCATTCCTCAAATTACATACAAATATAATTTACCAAATAGAATTAACAACAAACACTTTGACAAGGGAAATGAAATTATTTACAAACAATTTACCTACATAAATAAATTGGGTAATGAAGATGCCTAATGACTTAAAAATTTATTTTGTAGGTGTGCAAGTCATAAACAATCTTCACTATTTAAAGATGAATTTATATTTATTCAATATTTCATAGTCACATTAAAAGATTGAGTAAGTCTCTTGTGCACTAGGTGCACCGTGCAATTCAATTGCATTTTTTAAAAGTTTCTCCTAGTATTATTGAAAAGTTATCCTTATTAAATGAAATTTTCAGTTATAGTAAAAATAACTTTCTAAGAATACACTTGAATCATACGGTGAATTTGTGCATACAAGACTATGTCTTAAAAATTTAGATAGACAATTCTTTATTTTTTTATAGTATTTAGACATAAATAAATTTAGTTCCAAAAAGATAAATTCATCGATTTAATCATAATACATTTCTAACAATGAATAGTTGTACTGTTGATTAGACGTGAAATTGTTATGATTTATAGCTCATTTTGCCCGTGTTTTGAGTGAATTTGATGAGTATTTAGAGTCAATTGAGTACTATTTTCATAAACTGATGAATTTGTCTCTTTAATGCTTATAAATGAATAGAGGGCTAAAAATGAAGTTCGTAGGACTTTGAATCGAATCAAACGGATGTCCGGATGAGAAGATATTGAAGAAATACGAAAAGTATTAGTTCGTGCGAAGAAAAGTATTACTTGGCCCAAAAGGAGGAGTTGCCTGAGCACCACCGCTCCAGCAAGAGGCTGATCGAGCGCCTATAACGTTCTAAAAGGCAAGGGCGCTCGACAAAGACAGGGTCGAGCGCATCCATTCGAGCGATTGTTTCACTCGAGCACCATAGCTCGAGCGCATCCATTCGAGCGGCCGAATCATTCGAGCAACACAGCTCGATCACCCCCGCTGGAGCAAACCACGGTCGAGCGCCCTAAGAGCTCTGGAGGAGAGAACCATTCGAGCAAAGGAGGGGTCGAGCGCTAGTGCTCGACCACCAACCAAATACGCGCGATTTTGGCCTTTTTACCCGTTTTCGACCCGTTGCTTAAATATACCTGATCTCAAGCTCGTTTTTAAGGACCCTTGGATCACTTTTCATATTTTTGCATACTTAGAGCTTGGTAGAGAGATTTTGGAGAGTTTCACACTTGTAAACGAGGTTTTGATCTCATGAATTCATAGTTTAGATACTTCTTTTAATTCTTTTCGTTTAACTATTTCGTTCTTAAACCTTTGAGACTTCTAAAACCTACTTTACCAGATTTATTGAGATTTTGAGATATTCTTTTGTTTATGCTTTCAAATTCTCTTGATTATTCAATTATGTAAATATTCATTGTTATTGTGATTGTGTTCCTTATTTCTTTTACCATTTTAGGCTAGAACCCTTGCATGCTTGGGGTAGGATGAACTCGTTGAAGTAGGATGTTGATACATAATTAGGATAACTCGTGATGCTTAGTGCTAGTTCTCTTAATTAATTGAATTCTTAAAATAAACCTTAGAATTATCTTGGAATTGAGTACAAAAATTATTAGAGTGAGGACGATCTTATCACCTCTGATAACAAGTAGACTTAACGATAGGGTTATAGAAGGGGTTTATAATCTACCGGTTTATATAGAGAGGATGACTGTATCACCTTGGGTAAATAAGGGTCTCATTAATTAAGCATAGTCCATATAACTTGTTTAGTAGGTTGTGAAGTAGGTTGATATGACGAAGTATTATGGTTAATTCTTGAGATTTTAGATTTTCAACCTGGTGCTAGATTAGGGAAGTTGATTGCCTAGTTTTAGTACACTTAGGATTAATACTTGCACATCACAGTTGTTTTAATTATTGTACTAGCTCCGTTAGTATACATAGGGATTCCTATCCTGAGCATCACCATCCCATATTTGATTAAACTCTTAGTTATTTGCTTGATTTCACTATTTGCTTTATTAGTAATAGAATATAGAGTAGATTAAAATAATTCTTGAAACCGAACACATACTCATATTAACTATGACTAGTAGATCTTCAGGGCTCTATTCGCATACATACCTTCCCCCGAGTTCGATACTACTTGGTCCTTATACTTGCCCATACTACAGGGATCCCATATTCTTGTGGGGTAACTACTAGTTCAAGCTAGTATTTTGCTTTCAAGTCAATGGCGTCGTTGCCGGAGAAGGCGATGTATGTCCATTGAGTAGGACTTGGAGATAGCTTAGTAGTTAGTAGTGAGTGCTTTTATTTTTTTTTCCTGTTTTATTAGTAGGCATCAGGCAGTTGCGTTTTGATATTTCTTTTGTGGTTTCAGGTATATGAAAACTCGCTCACAAGGAGAATCGAGCGAAGACCGAACAAATTTAAACCCTGAGACAATCGCAAGAAGAAACAGAGCATTCAATAGAAGGATGAACACTGCCAGGGGAAAGAACAACAATATGAACATAAGTAATGAGTTGGATGCAGCTGCAGCTAAGTACAATCAGAAAGTGGAACGGGTTGAGGGAACTGGAGGAAATGACAGTCAAAATTAAGTCCCTTCAGGGAAAAGCCAGAGCCAAAACCCAGTCCCACAGAATAAAAACGATCCAGCTTAAAACCTAGTCCAACATCTTCTAAACAACCCTGTCTACCCACAAAACAACCCACCTTATCCGTACCAATACCTACCATACTACCCTCCACCTCCTGCTTATAACCAACATCCAATTCCGCAAGTACCTCTACCACCAGTCTATCCTCAACACGTTTCTCAGAACGCTGATATTATCATGGTGTAGCATTGCCACCAGTGGAGGCAAACAACTTTTCTATCTCCCCAGGGATCCTGAATATGCTAGTCGAGAATCAATTCAAGGGGGAGGTCGGAAAGGATAATCCTCATACTCACTTGAGGAATTTTCTGATGATTGCCTCAACTTTCAACCATAATGGCATATCTGAAGATGCCAAGAGGCTCAGGTTGTTCCATTTCTCTTTAGCTGGAATCGCGAAGGAGTGGTATGATAACACGCTCCCAAGGGAAGGTGTAACCACATGGGCCGAGCTCGAGCGTCTGTACCTCGAGTGATTCTACCCTCCATCTAGAATGATCAAAGCAAGGCTAGAGATCTCATCTTTCAAGCAGAAGCCGGGAGAGGACTTACATCAGGCTTGGGAGAGATACTATAATATGCTCATTGAGTGCCCGCAGCACGGGTACAATGAAGGTGACATCATGGCTTATTTCTACTGTGGATCCAGCAAGGCAGGTCAAGACCACCTTTATGTATGTGCTAGTGGAACATTCCTGAATTGTGGTGCAACTCGGTGTAGAGAGATAGTTGATAACATTGTCAAGAATGCGGGGCAATGTAATGAGGCACAAGACTTTCAGCAAGCTTATCAGATGGATGAGAGTGAGGGTACTAGAAAGCTATTGATGGCAATGATGGAGAAAATAAGTTACTTGGAGGTCGACCAGAGTTTGAGTGGTCAGAATAATGTGATGAGTGAGAAAGTGGACCAACCAGCGAGCCAGCAAGAAGAGGCCAACTATATGGGGAGGCCTAATTACAATAAAGGCGGATACCAACAAGGTGGCAACTAGCAGGGAAGACCTCTCTACGGTCAACCGTTTATACCACCAGGTCCACAACCTCCTCAAAATCAGTGGAGAAATAACCAAGGTTATCAAGGAGGCCAGCAGCCTCCTCAGAGGCAATGGAGGAAGAATGAGAATTTCTCGTATGCCAATCCTAAGGCAGGAATCACTGTACCTCCCTGAGTAGATCCAGGTTGTGAAGGAGGTGCCTCGACTGAAGAGATGTTGCGAGCGATCCTTCAGAAGGTGGAAGAAGGGAGCAAGAGATTGTCCTCATTGGATTACGATGTAAAGGAGTTACACAAGAAAGACGATCAGCGTGATCAAGAACTCCAAAAGAGAGACATGGACCTGAATAGAGCTCAGCAGGAAAACAATCGCAGGTTTACTTCTATAGAGTATCAAATTAGCCAAATTAAAAAGTCCCAAACGAGAGAGTCTGGTAAATATCCCTCAATGCCCGAGACAAATCCAAAGGAGCAATGTAAAGCTATTGAGTTGAGAAGTGGAACCAAATATGATGGTCCTGAGATGTCTGCTGACTCGGAGACGCCCCAAGGAGAGATTGAGATAGAGGGTAAAGAACATAAGAAAGATGGGGATGAGCAAGTTGAGATAGAAGTTGAGAAGGAGGATGAGATAGAAGGGGCTAAGAAAGGCAAAGAACATGAGGAGGAAAGCATTGAGGAGAATGAGAGAGTTCCAAAGTGGAAAAGACAAGAGAAGCAAAGAAGAACGTGAAAGAGACCGAGCGAGAGGAATGGGGGGTACCCAAATCTGTGATACCGGTCCCATACCCGCAGCGATTCATGAAGAAGAAATTAGATGAAAAATTCGCTAAGTTTCTTGATGTCTTTAAGAAATGGCATATTAACATTCCTTTTTATGATACTTTGGAACAGATGCCTAATTATGCCAAGTTCCTGAAGGACTTGATAGCTAAGAGGCGAAGAGTAGATGGGCCCGAGTTTATGCATTTGAACCATGAGGTGAGTGCCATGGTGCACAAAGCGCTTCCTCCAAAGTTGAAGGATCCCGGAAGCTTTACGATCTTATGCGATATCGGGACGGGATCAAGAAGGGAGCCTTATGTGATCTAGGGGCAAGCATTAATTTGATGCCTCTATCGTTGTTCAAGAAGTTGTTCAAGGGTGAACTCCAACCCACATTGATGACTCTCCAGCTTGCTAATAGGTCTATCACTAGACCCCAAGGAGTACTAGAGGATGTCTTAGTGACGGTGGCGGATCACGTTTTTCCCGCCGACTTCATTGTACTCGATATGGAGAAGGACGAGCATGTACCCCTGATTTTGGGATGACCGTGTGTAGCCACAGTCGGGATGGTGCTTGATGTAGCCAATGGAAAGATCACTGTCAAAGTTGATGATCAAGAGGTGAAGACAGTGATCTACAAAGCAATGAAATATCCAATGGGAGATGAGAGCTGTCACTTCATTTATATCTTGGAAACTTGTGTTGAAGACACACTTCTTGATCCTTGCTCTTTCTATGTTAATAATTACGATTATCCTATTCTCGATGAACTAACATATGATCTTTATGACCTTGATTATTTTGACAGCTTTGAAGAGAACGAGGAGATAAAGTTCATGGATGTGATGAAAGTCGAGGATGAGGAAGAGTTAGATGCGGAGGATTCCACTTTTGAGAAGATGTTCGATAAGGCACCACCATTGGAGGCAAAGAAGGAGCTGAAACCACTCTCGGATCACCTCAAGTACACTTACTTAGACGATAGTGAGAAGTACCCGATAATTGTATCTACCCTTTTATCTGATAATAAATTAGAGAGACTTTTAGTGGTGCTTCGTAAGAACAAATCTGCTATAGGTTGGTCAATTGCAGATATTAAGGGTATTAGTCCTTACATTTGCATGAATAGGATTAGATTAGAGGAGGGTACAAAGGCCATAGTGCAAAATCAACGTAGAGTGAATCCGGTGATACAAGAAGTGATATATAATGAGGTGTTGAAGCTGTTAGATTGTGATATAATCTTTGCTATTTCTGATAGTCCATGGGTGAGTCCGTTACATGTAGTTGCTAAGAAGGGGGTACCACGGTAATTAAAACTGAATCTAATGAATTGGTTGCCACTAGATTAGTGACGGGATGACGTGTTTGTGTTGATTATAGAGAGTTGAACAAGGCAACGTGCAAGGATCACTTTTCTTTGCCGTTCCTTGATCAAATGATTGATAGATTAGGTGGTTTTGAGTATTATTGCTTCCTAGACGGGTATTCGAGATATAATCAGATTATGACAGTGCCCGAGGATTAGGAGAAAACCACCTTCACCTGCTATTATGGTACTTTTGCGTTTAGGAGAATGCCGTTTGGGTTGTGTAATGCACCTGCCACCTTTCAAAGGTGTATGATGGCTATCTTCCATGGCTTGATTGAGAAGATTATGGAGGTCTTCATGGACGACTTCTCCATCTACGGGGAGTCGTTTGATAAGTGTCTAACCAATCTTGAAGTTGTCTTGAGCAGGTGTGAAGAGACAGACTTGGTACTCAATTGAGAGAAGTGTCACTTTATGGTGAAAGAGGGTATTATTCTTGGACATCATGTGTCCTCGAAAGGTATCCAGGTTGACAAGGCGAAAGTGATAGCTATTGAGAAGCTTCCTTCACCTTCGACTGAGAAGGGAATTCGGTCATTTCTAGGCAATGCGGGATTTTATAGACGCTTTATAAAAGACTTTTCACAAATTGCTAAACCCCTTTCGTGGCTTCTTGAAAAAGAAGTCACCTTTGAGTTTACTAATGAGTGTTTAGTGGTTTTAACAGGTTGAAAGATGCGTTGGTGAATACCCCCATTCTCGTCACTCCGGATTGGTCAATTCCTTTTGTGCTCATGTGTGATGCTAGCGATTATGCTATGGGGGTTGCTTTGGGGCAAATACGAGACAAGCGGTTTCACACTATTTACTATGCCTCGAAGATGTTGAATTCTGCTCAAGTGAATTACACTACTACCGAAAAGGAGCTATTGGTGGTCGTGTATGCTTTTGATAAATTTCGACCCTACCTCGTAGAGACGAAAACAATCGTATATATGGATCACGCAGTGATTCAGTATCTCATGAGTAAGAAGGATGAAAAGCCCCGTCTCATTTGTTGGATTTTATTACTCCAGGAATTTGATGTTGAGATTCGAGACAAGAAGGGGAGTGAGAATGTGATAGCCGATCACCTCTCAAGGATGAAGCTTACCAAGGAGAATACGGTAGAGGAGCGAGAGGTGAATGATGAATTTCTGGACGAGAAGTTGTTTGGATTGGGGGATTTCCCGATGTATCAAGTTGAAGGTAAGGCCCCGTGGTTTGCTAATTAAGCTAATTATTTAGCAAGTGGAGATCTACCGTCGGACATGGATGTATTACACCGAAAGGCATTCTTGAAGAAGGTTCTGGAATTTATTTGGGATGACCCATACTTGTTCAAAAGAGGGATAGATCTTGTGCTTAGAAGGTGTGTGCCTGAGGAGGAGTGGAATGATATCATAAGACATTGTCACGCCTTACCATGCAGAGGACATTTGGGTGGAGAGAAGACCGGCATGAAGGTGCTTCAAGCCGGTTTCTATTGGCCTACAATTTTGAAGGTTTGCATGGAATGGGTGAAGAGATGTGACAAGTGCCAACGTTTCAGCTCTATTACTAAGAGGGACGAGATACCTTTGCACGTGTTTTGGAAGTAGAGGTATTTGACGTATGGGGGATTGATTTCATGGGTCTGTTTCCTCCTAGCAACGGATTCTTGCACATTCTTGTATGTGTTGATTACGTCTCAAAGTGGATTGAGGTTGTCCCTACTCGAGTGAACGACTCCCGTGTGGTGATTGATTTCTTGAGGAAGAATATTTTCGCTAGATATGGAGTCCCGAGAGCTTTGATTAGTGATGGGGGGGAGTCACTTCGTGAACAAGTTGATGGAGAAGCTGCTGTCAAAATATGAGGTTAGTCATCGTGTGTCTACTGCTTATCATCCTCAATCTAATGGTCTCGCAGATGAGTCAAATCGTCAAATTAAGGAGATCCTTGAGAAGACGGTGAGTGTTAGCAGGAAGGATTGGGCTTTGAAGCTTGATGATGCATTGTGGGCGTATATGACAGTTTTTAAGACCCCTCTTTGTATGTCGCCGTACCAACTCGTTTTTGGGAAGGCATGTCACTTGCCCGTTGAGCTTGAGCACAAGGCATATTGGGCAATCAAGAAGCTGAATTTTGATAGTGCTATGGTGGGTGAGAAGAGACTACTTCAATTGCATGAGTTGGATGAGTTTTGAGATAGTGCATACGAGAGTGCTCGAATTATCAAGGAGAAGACTAAAAGATGGCACGATGCACGCTTGAGAAAGAAGGAGTTCCAAGTTGGTGATCGAGTCCTAGTGTTCAACTCTAGGATGAAGTTATTTGGTGGAAAGCTCAAGTCCAAGTGGAATGGTCCTTATGTGGTGAGAAAGGTTTACAAGAGCGGATTTCTTGAAGTAGAGAAAGAGGATGGGAACGTATTCATGGTGAACAGGCATCGAGTGAAGAAGTTCTACGACTTCTCTTATGAGAGTAAGGTTGGTAACTTAGAGTCTTATGACCTGTGAGCTCCTTCGAGCTTGGTCCGGCAGTAGAACCTTAAAAATAGCGCTGAGTGGGAGGCAACTCATTTTTACTTGCTTTTTAAGTGTTTGTTTTTCTTTTTATTTTGTGTGAATCGTAAGTGTTAACCTCGTTATTGAGTATTTTTTTGTAGGATTGTCTTGAGGTACTAGAGTTTCAAATCGTGAAGAGGAAGTATGCCTAGAAGAGCAACCAGAATTTGGAGTATGAGGTAATCCCGAACCCTAAACGTAGACCACTTGATAGAGTCAAAGTTTAGGTGGGTGGAGTTTTTATATGCTTTTGATCTTGTGCATTGGTAGTGATTGAGGTTCATTATGAGTTGAGTGCACGTATTAGTTCGTACTCATCTTTGCAAACTTTTGATTGCTTAGTAAGAAAAAGTTTGGGGGGTGTGTATTCGTACGTCACGTGTTGTGCGCGAAACTCGTATGAAAAATTGGTCAAATTTTTTGAAAATATTGATGCATGAGTCAGAGTGAATGGAGTTAAGTGTGAGTATAATTTTCTATGTTGATTTGGCTTGGTGAATTGCACGTTGGGAACAGACCCCAACTCCTCGGTCGAATAAGCGACCTGGCTTAAATCGAGGAGTTCTCAGGTTAGTACATGTTATGGAATTGATTGAGTGAAGTTTTGGGTGTTTTAATTTGAAAATTTCGAGTTTTGGGGGCTATTTTGTGAGTTCTGAAGTTAGGCTGCTCGACCAGTGCTAGGTCGAGCGCCCCCGCTTGACCATGGCCGATGCTCGAGCGCCTAATCTTCCAGTGTGTTTTGGCCACTCGACTAGGGAGGGCTCGAGCACGCTAATCTTCCAGTCGAGCGGTTCGGCACCCTGAATATCCTAGTCGTGCGCCCCACATATAAGTACCTTTTCCCCTCATTTTTCACACATAACACACACACTTAGAGGGGCGATTTGGCTGAAAATTCGATCCCTTTCACATTTTGCACTCATTGCCTCCAATTATTCATACAAAATCATCAATTCTCCACCCTAAGGTATGTAACTTCTAACTCTTTTCTATCTTTTCGTAGTTTCGACTTCGATTAGGCATGATTTGAGATTAAGAATTAGGGTTCGTAGGTGTTAATGATAGAAATTGGGGATTTTGATATTGCTCATTGATTCTTGATTCCATGGTGATAATTGATGCCTATATGCCATGAGGTTACTAGTTTTGCTTTCAATTTTGGAATTGCATGAGTAGAATTGGTGAATTTCTAGAGTGAGAAAGTAGGAATTTCAGGAAATGATATGGGTATTGCATGTTGTGTGGATATTCGTATGAGTTGAAATGAGTTGAGTGCATAGATGGATATGAATTGAGTCTTGAGCATGTAAATTGCATAATTTTTGTGATGTTACTTCATGATAGACTTAATTATGGGCATTATTGTTGAATTTTGGAATTGTTGAGTAAACTTGCATTGAGATAGGCATATTACTCTTGGATTGTTGTTGCCCATTTGGAATATTGGCGCCCATTTGATTGAAATGAGTTTGATAAGTATGCCTTGAGATGGGAATTACATTTCTATGTGAACTTGTGTGCACAATGAATATGAATTTGAGATTGATTGGCTATTTGAGTTGATTTTTAGTGTTTATGACGTTCTTGAGTAGTAGATGGTCTCTAATTGTGTGAGCATTTGTGTGAGATAGATTTAATGGCTCCCCCAAAGAAAAATGAGGATCGTATGGTGAAAGGTGATAAGCTTGAGGAGCTAACAGCTGAGCTTACTAGAAAGGGATTGATGCCCTCGAGGTGGAAAAACTTGGATTACAAGAAGAATTGGTGTTTCATAGCATATAGATGGAACCTTGCAGCCGGAAAAGTGAAGAAGACCAGACGACCTTGTGTCGAGTTTATGAGGAGCATTGGCATTAATGGAAGAGATTAAGAGGATCTTCGCTAGGAACCGGATGGAGAACTTCTATGAGTTACTGCTCACTATGGATACGAATGCCGATTTGGTGGAACAATTCTTGGCCACTGTGGAGAAGAGCGATGAGAATTCGTTCAGGTTCAGCATCAAGAATGAGTAGCACTAGTGTGTTGTGGGGCCATCAACGAAGCTCTTATGATTCCAGTTTTAAGTAGGCCGAACCGACAGTCTATGTCATTCAAAGCCAACGCTTTTTGGAAGGAGATCACCGGTGATTTGGCGGGAGATTATAGGGGGCAATATGCACGAACCTCCGCTATTAGGAACCCGGTGTTGAGATACTTGGAGAGGATCTTAGGGAACACCATTTACTCCTGATCTGAGATAGGAACAGTGAATGCTAGACAACTCTATGGAATGTGGTGTCTGCTCTATGTCAAGGACCACGACTTTGGGAGAGATTTCCTAGAGCACCACTTGGAGGTCCCTTTCAAACTAGGAGCGAAGACGTCGAAAATAAGAGGAGGGGGTCTCATCTCTGTCTCTATGAAGAGTTTTGGGTGTATACCAGTCTTGGCACCTTGCAAAGAAAAGGATTTGGATTTCGAGCAGCTGATGAACACCTTGATGTTCGAGCGATGGATGAGATCCTATTGCATAAGATACAAGGAGGATGATTTATTTCCTCTTCCTAATGAGCGTTTGGTAACTTTGAAAGGGGAAGAAGAAGGAGAGTCTTGGGATGAATGGGTTCAAGCACTTGGAGGTAGGAAAGAAGTATACCAAGGCAGTGGATGATAGAGGTTTAAGAGATACAAGGCCGACCAAGAGGACTAGAGGAGAGGGCATGAGTGGTGCCAGTTCGAGTGGAGCCCGAGATTTGCAGGAAGAAGAGGAGGAAGAGTATGAGAGAGGAGGAGATGAAGAAGGAGGAGAGGAAGCGGAGCAAGGACCGCAGGAGATGGAGGTCGAGTCGCCAGCAGCGCAATCTCCCGAGCAATGATACCTGTCGCACTCAGAGTGGATGGGAATGGAGCATCAGATTCAAAACCTCCAAACGGATGTGACCTACCTTCGTGAAGCTCAAGATAGGATGGACGAGAGATCAGCTCGTATGGAGAACCAGTTCTCTATGCATAGATGGATGGAAACGCTGTTTATTTCCCACATTAGAGCTGATCATCCAAACTACCGACCTCCACCGCCTCCGGATGCGTGATCATGGGGATTCCCCCCAGTTTCTTTCTCTTTTCTTTTCTTTTCGTTTCTTTTCTTTTGAGTGTGAGACTATTTTGTTTGATTGATGTTGCTTGAATTTGGGGCTGTAACTGAATTTTAACTCTTTGGGCTTTGATTGTTGCTGAATTAACTGAGCTACTTGATGTATTTCATGCCTTTTGACTCTTGCTACTTATTGATTGATATTCTTGAGTATGATTTGATGAGCTAGTGTGTTGTAAGGTTGAGTTAGGAAGTTGATTGTGTGAGTATAGGAGTTAGAGTTGATTTGAGAGGGAACTCGTATGCTTGCGAACTTCTCTTTTGAGTATTTGTGTGATGAGAGTGAGAAATCACTAGGACTAACATGGATGTGAAAGCTGTGAGACTTGAGCCTTTGTGAGATTAAGATGCAAAAATTGATCTCTTCGTTTGTGAGTGGATCGTCACCTTAGAAGATGCTAGAACTTGTGTGTACTCTTGCTTCTTGATTGTGTCTAGTTAGATATACCGAAAGTGATTTTAGGCCATCTTTGATTTGATTGAGTCACTTAGCCAAATTTTTCCTACCAATGATATTTATCCCTTGTTAGCCCGTTTGAGCCTTAGCCTTTTTTATTTGCTAGCACATTTTAAACTTAACCAAATTCTAAAACTCTTTTTGTCCCAATTTGAGTGGAGAATAGGAAAAGTTGTGAATGAGAGAAGGGATTGAGTTGAGTAAGGAGAATTATTAATGCTTGGGTGTATTTGAGAAGAATGTGTAATGAGATTTTGAGTTGTGGGAAAGAACAATGAATTTGAGAATGAGCAAAAGAAAAATGAGCTCATGTGTATTTGTGAAAGGAAAAAAACAAAGAGTGAGGTGATTGAAAAGTGAAACGAGTTAGAAAAAAAATTAAAGTGTTGAGAGTATTGGAATTGAAAGTGTATTGCATGAAGATATTTGAAGTATTCTATTCCTCGTCTCGAAATATTGAATTTTGATTTTCTACTTTCCATTTACTTGAGTTACTTATCCCATATAGTTACCCCACCTGTCTAAAGAGCTTACATTACAAGCTTGATAAAGTCCTTTTTTATTCGGCATGGATTCTAGAGTATGGTCGAAGTTGAGAGTGCTTACAAGTCTATGGCTGCTGATATGTGTGATTGATTGTTTGAGTGAGTCCCTTAATATTGATATACACTTGTGAGGGATCGAAACACATCGTTGAGTGCACATCAATGTTTGATCTTGGTGTTTCTTATTGTTATTGCACGAGTATAATGAAGGGGGTGAGTTTGTGTATGAATGATCGATCTTTGAAGCTTGACGCTCGAGTACTTGCATGATTTTGTTCTTTAATTCATTCCTAACAATTTCACTTGACTTATTATTTCATTGCTTGAGGACAAGCAATATGGTAAGTTTGGGGGGTTGATTAGGCATGAAATTGTTATGATTTATAGCTCATTTGCCCGTGTTTTGAGTGAATTCGATGAGTATTTAGAGTTAATTGAGTACTATTTTCATAAACTGGTGAATTTGTCTTTTTGATGCTCATTGATGAATAGAGGGCTAAAAATGGAGTTCGTAGGACTTTGAATCGACTCAAACGAATGTCCGGATGAGAAGATATTGAAGAAATACAAAAAGTATTAGTTCGTGCGAAGAAAAGTATCACTTGGCCCAAAAGGAGGAGTTGCCTGAGCACCACCGCTCCAGCAAGAGGCTGATCGAGCATCTATAACGTTCTAGAAGGCAAGGGCGCTCGACCAAGACAGGGTCGAGCGCATCCATTTGAGCGATTGTTTCACTCGAGCACCATAGCTCGAGCGCATCCATTCGAGCGGCTGAATCTTTCGAGCAGCACAGCTCGAGCGCCCCCGCTTGAACAAACCGCGATCGATCGCCCCAAGAGCTCTGGAGGAGAGAACCATTCGAGCAAAGGGGAGGTCGAGCGCTAGTGCTCGACCACCACCCAAATACGCGCGATTTTGGTCTTTTTACCCATTTTCGGCCCGTTGCTTATATATACCCGATCCCAAGCTCATTTTTAAGGGCCCTTGGTTCACTTTTCATATTTTGGCATACTTAGAGCTTGGTAGATAGATTTTGGAGAGTTTCACACTTGTAAACGAGGTTTTATTCTTACGAATTCGTAGTTTAGATACTTCTTTTAATTCTTTTTGTTTAACTCTTTCGTTCTTAAACCTTTGAGACTTCTAAACCCTACTTTACCAGATTTATTGAGATTTTTAGATATTCTTTTATTTATGCTTATAGATTCTCTTGATTATTCAATTATGCAAATATTCATTGTTATTGTGATTGTGTTCGTTATTTCTTTTACCATGTTAGGCTAGAACCCTTGCATGCTTGGGGTAGGATGAACTCGTAGAAGTAGGATGTTGGTACATAATTAGGATAACTCGTGATGTTTAGTGCTAGTTCTCTTAATTAATTGAATTCTTAAAATAAACCCTAGAATTATCTTGGAATTGAGTACGAAAATTATTAGAGAGAGGATGATCTTATCACTCTTTGATAACAAGTAGACTTAACGATTAGGGTTATAGAAGGGGTTTATAATCTACTGGTTTATCTAGGGAGGACGACCGTATAACCTTGGGTAAATAAGGGTCTCATTAATTAAGCATAATCTATATAACTTGTTTAGTGGGTTGTGAAGTAGGATTATATGACGAAGTATTAGGGTTAATTTTTGAGCTTTTAGTCTTTCAACCTGGTGCTAGATTAGGGAAGTTGTTGGTCCCACTAGTCAAATCTTGTGAATTGCGGAAGCTAGATAATATATCTTTTGTAAAATCTTTTAGAAGACTTAACTGAATAGTAATTAAAAGCAAGTAAAGCAGTAAATAAGACAAGATGTATAGTGGTTCGGATGTTAAAATCCTACGTCCACTCTCCCTTTTACAAGGGGCCTTACTATCCAACCAACTTACTCACGAAGCACAGGAATTGACAAATACCAGCACCTTGTTACACCCTTTAGATCTAACTTTGATGTAAAGTTTAACTTACTTCAACCTTATCTAAAGAGATGAACATGTTGAGTATTTCGTTCCAACTTACAAAATCTCCTTTAAGAGTAGATAAAATATTGAAGAGCCTAAGAGTGCTAGAATGCTTGAGTATAAAGTAAAGCTTGAGAGATTTCTTCGTGCTCGAGACTAGAGCTTTTCTTCAACCAACACTCTTGTATTTATAGAGATGATTAGGGTTTTTCCATTGGAGAGCTAATCTAATCAGATCTCTATTCTTGGAAGCTTCAATCAATCAATTCCCTAATTGATTGATTGGGTTGCTGAGATCCTTGGATTGAATTCTTCATTTGACTTTTCAATCCGATCAAGTTGACTTCATTAAATACACCAACAGTAATAATCAGCTTCCTTGGAAAACTCTTATTCTTCCAGAGTAGAAGGAGCAGATATCAGATGACCCAGAGGTCCTCTAGTCCAGAGCCAGTTGTGAAACAGATTTTCCCTTCGAATCAGGAGGTGATTCTAAGCTACTTTTATTTCACCAGACTCATCTGGTGTCGACTCGTTTGGTTCTGGGGAAGGTCTTCTTCCTCTGATCTGATCTTCTCTGATGAAGTCTTCTGGCGGAGTCTTCTGATGAAGTCCTCTGATGAAGTCTTCTGGTGACTCTTCTGGTCTGGCAGTTCCCCCTAGACTAAGTCATAATCTAGTTCCTCATCTGGCTAACAGGTCCAGATGGTTCTATTACAGCTTCTGGTTTATTTCTAACTCATCAAAACTAACAAAAATTTTCCTAAAAATTTCCCCTTTTTTGATGAAGTTAAAACAACACCAGAACTGTAATACAAGAAAAGCACGAAGGCAATAAGGACAAGATCTTAGAATAGATCTCATCTGGCAAACAATTAGATAACAAGAAGTTGTCTTTCAAAAATAGAGATGAATATTTCATTAAGATCAGAAGATTACAGAATACAAGATAAGATTCCTATTCTAACTATATTTTCTACCTTCTTTAGGAACAATGAACCAGTCCAGGAAGCGATCTTGAATGGCTCTGAGCTCTGCAGAATTTGAAGGAGTGAAGTCCATCATAACCTTGGTCTTGAACAACTTCTTCAACTCTGCCCAACCAATCCGGTCCCCAACCAGAGGGGTGTTGAGATAATGAAACTCAGGAGCAGTCACATCCAGATTGAACTGGATGGTAGAATCCATTAGCTGCTTGTATAGATTCTAGTCATAAGCCTTCATCCAATTGTGCAAAGTTCTGTTTATCAAGTCCTCATTCTCTGGAGGAGGCCTCTGGATGTAGTGTTGAATGAACCATAAGGTCTTTGCCTCTTTCCACTTCTCAATCAGAGGCACAGGCACAGTAGAATCAAAGGATCCTTCTCTCCTGAGGGGCAGGATGTCCATCATTTCTTTCTGCACCTTCTTCTTCCTAGAACTCCCACTGGGAGCAAGACCAGCTTCCTTTGCTTTCTTGTTTTTTTTTCTCTCATATCTTCTTCTCTGTTCTTCATCTATGTTCTTCCTTATTCTTCCTTGCTTCTCATCTTCTGTTTCTTCCTTGAATCTCTTCTCTGCTTCTTCAACAACTTCTTCCAGAAAGGACTTCTTCACCTTTCTGATCTTTCTCTTAGCAGGGCCAGGGACAGTCACTGGATCTAAGACAGCATCCAGATTTTCCTCCTCTGTAGAGAGTTGTTTGGCCACTGCAAGTGATCTTAGCTTATCCTCCTTTTTATTTAGCTCAGCTTGAGCCAAAGTACTTTCCAAAAGATCCAGGCGACCAGAGTGGTTAAAGAGTGTTTCATTTGTGCCTTTAGCCAAATCTGTTCTGGCTTTTTCTTCCCCCTTTTTAACTTCATCAAGGAGGGGCTCCACAATTTGCTTGACCAGAACTGGCAATTCACCTCTGAAAGACTGCATTTCTTTCAGCTTTCTGGCCTCTTCAACATATGCCTTAGCTTCTGCAACCAGAGCCCCTTACTTGTCTTGCATCTGGCGCAGGTCATCCTTCAACTTGCCAACATCCAACATCTGCATGGCCAGAGTAGTCTTGAGAACCGAGACTGATCTTATCTGCTCCAAGACATAATCTTGAAGCACATTATGGCTCTTAATCACATCCATCTTCAGAAATAGCCCGTTTGCCTTGAAGGCAGCTTTAGCTGATGCGAAAGTGGACTTGATCTGCTTGAGCAGCTTTTTTCTCTCAACTCTGATCTGGTGCTCAATCATATCTGGGCCAAAATGCTACATCACCTTGCAGAAGCGGCCAATCTGCTGGATTTGCTCATTGAAGAAGAGCCTCATCTTCTTCATCATTGTAGGCGTGACATCGAAATCTTCCTCCTCTAAATAAAGCTCTGGAGGGAATGAGATGTGAGGTCCAAACGAATAAGTAGGACCAGCAGGAGAGATCATGACTCCTCTCTGGATCAGAAGAGTTCTGATCATGACTCTGGCAGATTCAACAAATACTAGCTCTGGTGGGTGTTGAAGGTTCAGCTTCTTCTTCAGGTCAAACTCCCATTTGGAGAAAGTAGAAACCCCCATCTCATCAATGAGAAGCATGAAATCTTCAACATCTTCTTTAAGTGTTCTCTCAACCAGAGCTGAGCACCTTTGCTCAAACTTTGCCGAATGGGACCCATCTCAGCATCATTAAAGGAAAAGGTAATGGGCCCCCTGGCAAAGGAATATGTGGAGGGAGACTCAAGTGAAGAATCCTCCTCTTTACTATCATCACTACCTGGGCTTACAGGGGAGCCAGGAGGGGCAACAAAACTAAGTGTCATGCTCGAGGTAGATGGGGTTTGAGAAGAGGTGGAAGGGTTAGTTTGATGGAAGGAAGAGGGAGGATGTTCTTTACCAGAAGAGGGAGAGGGAAAATTGACCACCTCTAGTGCAGAGGTTGTTTGTGAGGTAGAGGGAGGGGTTTGAGGTTGTGTTAGAGTGATTTCTGGGATAAAATGTGTTGGGTCTGAAAGGGGGGGGGGGGAGAGGTTTGTCTGTGAGGGGGAGGGGGAGTATTTGGATTATGGGCTTCTGGAGGGGAGAGGGAGGGGGAGACAAGATTAATGGAGGGAGGTACAGAGAAGTTTACCTCGGCTGAGTCAACATCAGCTGAAATCGGGGCAGGGGCAGATATATTGGCCTCTATATCTGGAACAACAGCAACATGGGAGGTCTCATCATCCTCCAACTCTGGGTTGGCTGCATCCTCTAGAGCTTGGTTAAGAGAAGTATCCAGAGACGAGCCGGAATCTGGATATTGTAGGATGGCTCTCTTGGCTCTAGGCTTCTTCTGGAGAGGAACCTCTTCTGTAGACCCTTCTTTTTGGTAAGTGGGTTCATCAACCAGAAGAGATCTCTTATCATCCTTCTTCTGCTTTTTTGATCTCTTGGCAGAAGGCTTTCCAGCATCTCCTCCTTCAGGTCTGCTTCTTTTCTTCTTTAGACCACCCTTCTTGGCCTTAGGGGAGGAAACTTGCACTTCATCATTTCTCTTCTGTTTCTTTAGAGAAAAGGAAATAGGAATCTGGTCATCTTCTGAAGATGCAGAAAGCACAATCTTTTTGGGGGCACTGCTACTACCCTTCTTCTTCTTGTCTGCCTTCTTCCCTTTAGGAGGGGAAGACACTTCCTGGAGAGGCTGTGCAGGAATGGCATCCTCTCCATCAGAGTCAGGATGGCCAAGAAGAGGACCATCCTTAGAGAGCAAGATCTTGGCCTTGCCAAACTTCCTGCAGGCTTGCACATCTCATGCCTTCTGTAGGAAATAATGATCAAGCATAAGAGTGATTTTGGTCACCACAGAGACATTAGCGTTGAACACAAACTACCTCTCTCCCTCTCTGTCTGGGCAGGGTTCCTTCTGAACTTTCACCCTATTCTTCTTCATCACTCCCCAGAAGAAATCCACCCAAATGCACTTAGCACCATCCAGAATTGCACTCATCACATTCAACCTTCCTACGAAAATGGCATCTGTGCTGTGATTTTCGTACATAAGTACCTTCACCACAATATCAAAGAGTAACTTGTACTTTTGACGAAGATGCTTATCCGAGAAACCCTTCGTGATGTTCTGGCAAGAAGCATGAGCAAATAATTTGAACGATTCAACTTGCTCTGCCTCCTTGTAAGTTAGTGGATCCACTCCTTCCAAGGGCATATTCCTAAACAGTTTGTTGATGTCATGCTTGGTGAATTCCACCAGCTCATCGTCAATCTTTGAAGGCAATCATGATCTCCAACCTTCAATCGAACAAAAAATTGAGCAGCGTATGAATCCAGGGTTCTAAAGCCTTTGGGGATGAAGGATAGATAAGTCTCTAGCCCATATACACGAAGAAGAGATAGAATCTCCAGGGCTCCAGAGTTGCGAATGGAGTAGAAATCCACCACCATCTCAGATTTAAGCTTTTCACAGATACGAGCAGCGTTGAAGTTGCAAGTGGCAGCCATTTATGGAGAGAAAGTGAGAAAGAAGAGAAAACTTTTGCAGAGAATTAGGGTTTGAAAGATTTGAAAATATGAAGAGACAAATTGATGAAAAAATTGATTTATAAGAAGAAAATACGCGTGGATTTTGAAAATTAATTGAGGGGACAAGATCAATTAAGTAATTGATTTACATATTGCACTTTAATTAAATCCGACGGCCAAGATTTAAAATAGGCAAGATACAGATTTAATTGTGTGCGTGGCACAGGCATTGGAACTGGGATCTAGGGAGGTTTGTGGCAGTCAAAAGAAAAGTGAAATGATTGCCTAGGCCCAAGACCCAAGTCTAAATATACTCTGAATATGAAACGTTTTGGTTGTATTTAAGAATTTAAAAAGTGTTCCAATGACTAGGCTCAGAAGAGTAAATACTTACCTGTCATCTGGTATAGTAACCAGATGATACCACAAGGACTCTGGTGTTACATCTCTTCTGGAGATAACTCCTCCGGTGTAACTTGTCTGGCATCTGAAATAAAATCTAGGAGCATTGCAAGTTATCTGGCATTAGTTCTTCTGGAGATGTAACTCCTCTGGTATATCTGATCTGTAGACAAGTTAGTCTAAAAAAAAAAAAATAAGTGAAATACGAAATAAAGGATACTCCTCTGATGTTCCCCCTAAATCAAATCTGTCTCTGGATCTAACAATCCCAACTCAAAAGCTAACTCTCTGAATCTGGTCTCTGCCAAAGGTTTAGTGAGAATATATGCTCTCTGCTTCTCTGTTGCAATCTTTTCCATCCTTATATCACCTTTCTCAACATGGACTCTGAAAAAATGGTGCCTTATATCAACATGCTTGCATCTGGTGTGAAGAACTGGATTCTGGGTAATGACAATTGCACTGTTGTTATCACAAAATATTGGAATATTCTTAGTTCTAATCTGGTAGTCTCTAAGCTGCTAACTAATCCAGAGTAGTTGTGAACAACAACTACTTGCGGCCATGTACTCTGCTTCTGTAGTTGATGTAGCAACTGAAGTCTGTTTCTTGGAAAACCAAGATACTAACTTATTTCCAAGAAATTGGCATGTACCACTAGTAGACTTCCTATCAATTCTGCATCCACCATAATCTGAATCTGAATATCCACTTAGCTCAAAGTTATCACTGCAGGATACCACAACCCCAAATTAATTGTTCCCTTAAGATACTGCAAAATCTTCCTAGCTGCTTCCAGGTGACTCCTCTTAGGATTAGCTTGAAATCTGGCACACACACCCACAATAAAAGTGATATCTGGTCTGCTTGCAGTCAGGTACAGAAGAGAACCAATAAGAGCTCTGTACTGAGTTTGGTCCACACTCTCTTCAGACTCATCTGGGTCCATATGTTAAAATTTGTCATCATAGGAACCTTGGCAGCTTTGCTAGATCCTATTCCAAATTTATCTAACATGTTTCTGATGTACTTTGTCTAGTTGATGAAGATTCCCTTCTCTGATGGCTTAACCTGCAAACCTAAGAAATAATTCATCTCACCCATCATGGACATCTCAAACTGACCCTGCATGAGATTTCCAAATTTCTCACACAGCTTCTTGTTAGGGTATCCAAATATAATGTCATCCACATATATTTGAACCAGAAGGATGTCCTTTCCTACTTCTTTCCTAAACAAGGTCCTGTTTATCTTGCCCTTAGTAAAACCATTGTCCAGAAGAAATTGAGATAGAGTGTCATACCATGCTCTTGGTGCCTGCTTAAGCCCATAAAGAGCCTTCTTAAGCTTATACACCTTGTCACCTTATTCAAAGCCAGGGGGCTGTTCCACATACACTTCCTCAATGAGAATCCCATTAGGAAAGGCAGATTTCATATCCATCTGGTAAGCTTTGAAGTTCACGTGAGCTGCATATGCTAGAAACAATCTAATGGCTTCTAGTCTAGCAACATGAGCAAATGTCTTATCATAGTCTATTCCTTCAGACTGAGAATAGCCCAGTGCCACTAGCCTTGCCTTGTTTCTAGTAATGATATCATTCTTATCTTTCTTGTTCTTGAAAATCCACTTAGTGCCTATCACCTTTTGATGTCTTGGTCTGTCTACCAGCTCCCAAACATCCTGTCTAGTGAATTGACTCAATTCCTACTGCATAGCAACAATCCAATTTGAATCCTTCAGTGCTTCCTTGATGTTCTTGGGCTCAATCCAGGATACATAGCAACTGAATAAGGCAGCTAAGGTCAAGGTTCTCCTAGTCTGGACACCCTTAGTTGGATCACCTATAATCAACACTTTAGGGTGATCTCTGAGTCCATCAGGAGATAAGTCTTTTGTGTCCACCTTGCACTCAAGAGTAGATTCATAAAAAATAACATGAGGTGTTTCTTCCACACAAAGTGAATTCCTATTAAAGACTTTGCATGCTTTATTGGTACTGGAATATCCTAAGAATATTCCATCTGCCACTTTAGCATTAAAAGTCTTTAATTTGGACTTTCCATTGTCATGGATGAAACACTTGCATCCAAAAACATAAAAGAATGAAACAGGTGGGGTTTTACCTTTCCATACCTCATATGGTGTCTTACTATGTCTCTGGGCAATGAAGCATCTGTTCTGGGTGAAACATGTTGTATTGATGGCTTCTGCCCAAAATCTCTGAGGTGTGTTGTACTCTGCTAGAAGAGTTCTGGCAGCTTCTTTGAGGGTTTTGTTCCTCCTTTCAGCAACTCCATTCTGTTGGGGTGTTCTGGCAGTAGATGTCTCATAAAAGATACCATTGTCCTTAAAGTACTCTGCAATGTGTGAATTCAAGAACTCTGTTCCTTTGTCACTTCTGATCCTCACTATACTCTGGTTCTGCTCATTCTAGATCTGCTTTAAGAACTCTGGCAACTTAGTGATAGTTTCATTTTTCTTGAACAAGAACACTACCCAAGTGTATCTTGAAAAGTCATCTACTATCACCAAGGTGTACTTTCTCCCACTGAAGCTAAGAGGTGAAACAGGTCCAAATAGGTCCATGTGAAGTAATTGAAGAACTCTGGTTGTGGTTGTGCTCTGGACATCCTTGAAGGAAGTCTTGGGCTGCTTACCTTTCTGGCAGGAACCACAAACCTGATCTTTCTTGAACACCTCATTTGGAAGATGTCGAACTAGACCCTTTCTGGCAATCTTGTTGAGTGCTTTGAAGTTCAGGTGACTCAATCTCTTGTGCCAAAGCCAGCTGTTCTCTGCAGATCCCTTTGCTACCAGGTAAGTATTTCTTGGACAGCTGTTGAAATCTGCAAGACAAATGTTACCTTTCCTCAAGCCTATAAGCAAAATATCATCATAATTAGAGGAAAATACAGTGCATGAATCACTAGAAAACTTCACTGAGCATCCCTTGTCACAAAATTGGGAAACAGAAAACAGATTATGCTTAAGTCCTTCCACATAGTAGACTTCATCTACAGATACATCATTGATGATCAACTTTCCAACTCTTCTGGTAACTCCAAAGTTGTTGTCACCAAACATTACTCTTGCCCATTTAATGGCTTGAAGTCCTGGAGATGATCTTTTTCAAATGTCATGTGCTTGGAGCATCCACTATCAATGTACCAAACACCATTGCTTGAAAGTCCTTTCTCCAATGGGCTCTTGTCCTCCTGCAGAGAGATCAATTAGGTCCCCTACTAGTGCTGGGTCCTGATTGGTTAGTTACAGTTTTTGTAGGAATCCAAAGATAAAGATCATCCCTTGCTGAATGAGGAGATCTTATCTTTCTTCTAAATCTATCTACCAACAAATGTCCTCTGACAATGACAAACTGAGCTGCTGGACTAATACACCTACCTTTTCTAAATACAGGTCTGGTGTATCTCACTTCAAATCTGGCCTTAGGAATGGCCTGCCTCAAAGACATGGTCTTAAAGGTCTGGTTATAAGGGTACATCCTAGAAGAACCATCTCTGGTGTCATAGCTACCCAGATCAGTTGGTTTTCTATAGATGGGTCTGGAAGACCTCTTCTGGTTCTTATGAAAGTTGGACCTTCTCTGATGATGATAGTCCTTATGAGTGTTTCTGTTCTGGAATCTTCTTTGAGCAAACTTTTTTTGAGATCCCTGGTTCTGATTGAGGTTCTTTGGTTCAGTATATCTCCTCTAATATCCCCTATTATGATTAAAGTTCCTCTTGTTAGAGTATCTCCTCTGAGGTCCCCTAATTTTCTTAGGTTCCACTCTTTGAGGATTCCTCAGAGGTCCCTTAATCTGTCTAGGAAACTGAACAGAACCATCAACCTTCATAGGTTCTCCTATTTGACGTTTATGCTCTAAGAATTTCTCTTCCTGTTCAGTTAACTCATTTGGAATTTCATCTTCATGGTCAGAAGAGCAGTCCTTGTTCCAACTAGGATTGTGAACTACTCTGTAACCATTCCCATTAGGATCCTTTTTATCCCAGATTTCTACCACTTCAACAGATCTTTCAGATAACTTGCCTTTATTAGTGAAATATTTATGAGATCTGGTTGTAATTCCAGAATATCCTAAACCACTCTTATCACTTATGCGTTGAGAAGATCCTGTTATAATAGATACAACGGTTGGAGCTTCTCTGGGCTTATTTATTTCCTTAGTAGGTTGTTCAATTTGCTTTCCCTTGATAGGAGATTGCTATTTGGCTCTAAGTTCATTGAACTCATCTTCCTTAGAGTCTCTTTCTCCTATGAGTTGATCTAGCAAAGTATCTCTTTCTGTGATCTTATCCTAAAGTTCAGAGACTTCTTTGGAATGATCACTCATAAGTTCTCTGGTAGATTTCTGCTCATGAGATAAAGATTGAACTTCTGCTCTGAGCCTACCATTCTCCTTCTCAAGTTTCTGGCATAATTGAACATAATTTTGGAGATCTGATAGTATTTGCTGCATATCAGACTTTCTGGAAGTACTAGATGAGTAAGAGGATTCAGTATATTTGGAATTAGATAAACACAAAGTATATTCTTGTACCTCATTGATGTCTGCCATGAGACATACATCATCATCCGATCCAAAGTCATAAGAAGAAGAACTGGAACTAGTATCCTCCTTCTCTGCTTCTGCCAGTAATGCTCTCTTGTCTGCATATCTCCTATCACTCTTGAGTAATTTCTCTTCTCTTTCTCTAGGAGTAAGTTGAGGACAATCATAGTTGTAGTGGTCTGGCTTGTTGCATGTGTAGCAAGTGTTGTCTCCTGCTCTGGGACTTGGAGTAGTGTCTCTTCTCCTGGAGTTGTAATCTGATCTCCCTGGGTTGCTTTCTCTCCTCTTGTATTCTGATATGCTAGAGCTGCTATCTCTCCTCCTGGGACTGAAGTCTCTTCTCTTTTCTGGTGACTGGAATCTTGTTTCTCTGGAGTCTCCAGATGACTTTTCCTTTTCTGCAGACCCGAACGAACTCCTTCTGTCTCTGGTAGACTCCTTCCAGTTCTTTTTGTACCTGCCATACTTAGAGTTCATTTTATCAAGTTTTCTAGTTAAGAGTGGTACCTGCTCCTTGAGGCTCATATCATCTGCAGAACATTCCTTCACTTTTTCTTCAGTTTTGATGGTTGAAGAGAATGCAACTCCTTTCTGACCAGAAGAGGTTGAGATCTCATCTGAATGATCTTCCTCTTGCAGATCATACTCATAAGCTTTCAAGTCAGAAAGTAATAAGTGATGATCAAGTGTGCTGAGATCTTTGTTGTTCTTTATGACAATAATTTTGATCCTCCACCTGCTTGTTAGTGATATTAAAAACTTGCTATTAATTTCCTTTTCAAAGTAAGTTTTACCTTAAGCACTAGCCTTGTTGAGAAGGTTAGTGAGACGCATGTCCAGCTGGTCAATAGTCTCATCTGGCTTCATCTTGAATGTGTCAAATGAGTGTTGAATAGCCTGGAGTTTGTTGTCTTTGATCGTCTCTGTTCCTTCGCAGAGCAGAGCCTGTTAGTATCTGGGGTGTGAGAAATCGAAACACTGAAATGGGAAAGAAAAGGAGTACGAAACTAATTCGTGTAAAACCGAGTCTAGGTGAAACCTATGCCCGCAAGATCGAATACGCCCGTACAGTGCTTACGGATTATGCGTACGGATCCCCAAAGGTAAAACGGTTTTGTCTATTCACACCGGTAGCACTACCGTGTATGAATCTCCGGCGAACGAAATCGGAATTTATGAGCTAAACAGGATTTTGTGGAGAGTCAGAATTTCGGGAATTTCTGGGTTCGTCAGATCATTTTTGGAAAGACTGGATGAAGGGGGTATATATAGGCGGAATTATGACCTATTTGAGGGCTGCTGGAGTGGAGTACGTGGTGATCATGGATCACCCACGTTCTTGTGGTGGAGAGAAACACAGTTTCTCAGTCATGGGAAGCAAGACGGAATATTCCAGATTCTCTGGAGTGTATTAATCAAAATTGTGAGTGTATTAAACATGTTCGTGGGCCGACCCAATTCTAAATGGGCCAACCGAAATGGGCCGACCCAATTCCATACGGGTCACCCAATCCGATTGGATCCAAAAAGATAATGGGCTATTTCATATTTTTGGTACTCTAAAAATATAGGTATGGCACCAAAGCCCAAGAACCAAGAACCAAGAACCAAGAACCACGAACCCGGACCCGGACCCGGGCCCGGGCCCGGGCAGGGCGCGTGCGCGCGCGCACGTGTGTGGTCCATGGTTAGGGTCCCCATGTCCCAATTTAGAGAACATGAATAAATTGCTACTTATATACAAGACAAACTTCTTGTAATTTTCCAATGTGGGATGAAACTTTATTTTCCATTCCCAAGGAATTATTCAACACACATGATTAACACTTCAACTTCCCAAATTAATTTCTCACTTACCGGAAATCGGTTTTGAGATATTAAATATACCACGCTCATCTACTCCGCGAGTAGAACAACATCGTTAATTTTATTTTCCCAAAAACTAACATTTTTACTCCTTAAAAAATTGATCAAAGTAAGGGTATGAAACCTTTACAAAAAACCAATTTCCAACAATCCCCCACATGAGTGAGAATTGCACCTATACAGAGTCAAGCTTCTTCGTTCAGCTCATGTGAGACGTCATTGCTTCCGGATAAGTAACCAATGGTTTTGAACATTCCGTAGCCCGGCACCATCGGGTATACCGGCGGCTTAGTGGACACGATGCCTTGAACTAATCCTCCTTAGTGTATACCTTACAGATAGTACAGACACAAGTCAGGCTCGATTCCGATTTGTTCTCACGTTTTTGTCCATTTTGGCCCTGGACGCCCTTTGTATTCATAAATGTTTGGTCGAAGCGGCCCTCACTTCTCATTTATATAGGTGATCTCCTTTCGAGTATCCCGTCATACTCAGTCCCACATGGACTCATAGGAATCATTAAAAGTCAAAGACTTATCCTTTACCACAACTCACGGGTTCACTAACACTTGACACAGTGCTGTCAGGAATGGTCATGATTTTCAAGTGTTGTACAACTAACATTCACAACTTAGTTTTCCCTTTTGAACCAAGTTCTTGGGATCTCCAGTCATCATGGTTGGGTTACCACTGTTTCAGTTTTATTTGTGGATTTCAGACCCATTCCCTCTATCAGCTTATTCATTTGATCTCGATTCAAGCTCTTCGTGAGCGGATCCGCTATGTTATCAACTGATCTTACATAATCAATTGTTATTATACCAGTTGAGATCAAATGTCTAACGGAGTTATGTCGACGACGAATATGTCTCGACTTTCCGTTGTACATACTGTTCAAAGCTCTACCAATAGCAGCTTGACAGTCACAATGTATCATTACAGATGATACTGGTTTGTTCCAACAAGGAATATCTTCTAAGAAATTGTGAAGCCATTCAGCTTCTTCACCAGCTTGATCCAAAGCGATGAATTCAGATTCCATTGTGGAACGGGCAATACACGTCTGTTTTGTGGATTTCCACGATACTGCAGCTCCTCCAATAGTGAATACATATCCACTAGTCGAGAATGAGTCTTTACTATCGGATATCCAATTAGCATCACTGTACCCTTCAAGTACAGCTGGATGTCGTGTGTAGTGTAGCCCGAAGTCAAGAGTATACTTCAAGTATCTCAAGACCCTTTTCAGAGCTTTCCAATGTTCATGACTTGGATTGCTCGTGTACCTGCTTAGTTTGTTCACAGAACATGCAAGATCTGGAAGTGTGCAATTAGTAATGTACATCACGCTTCCAATGATCCTTGCATATTCCAACTGATTCACAGGTTCACCTCTATTTTTCTTCAGATGAACATTTTGTTCAGGTGGAGTTTTAGCAGGTGGATCATCAAATGCATTGAATTTCTTCAAGACTTTCTCAACATAATGAGATTGTGTTAAAGAAATTCCATTTGAGGTTCTTTCAATCTTTATTCCTAGAATCACGTCTGCTAAACCCATATCTTTCATGTCAAAATTTCTCTTTAACATGTTTTTCGTATTAACGATCACATTTGAATTGTTACCTATGATTAACATGTCATCAACATATAGACATACGATAACAAATTCATTTGGTGTATCTTTCACATACACACACTTGTCACATTCGTTAATTCGAAATCCATATGACAACATAATATTGTCAAATTTCAAATGCCATTGTACTGGAGCTTGTTTAAGTCCATACTACGATCGAACGAGTTTACAAACTTTTTTCTCGTTCCCGGGTACAACATAACCCTCTGGTTGATCCATGTATATTTCAGCATCCATCTCTCCATTAAGAAAAGCAGTCTTTACATCCATTTGATGTATTTTGAGATTATGCAAAGCAGCAATCGCGACAAGTACACGAATGGATGTAATCCTTGTTACCGGAGAGTAGGTGTCAAAGAAATCATGTCCTTCTCTTTGTTTAAAACCCTTTGCTACCAAACGGGCTTTATACTTTTCAATAGATCCATCTGCTTTGTACTTTCTTTTAAGGATCCATTTACATCCTAAGGTCTTGCAACCTTTAGGGAGGTCAACCAACTCCCATGTATGATTTTGCAGAATTGAATCATATTCACTTTTTATTGCTTCTTTCCAGAGAGACGCATCTGGTCTGGAAAAAGCTTCTTTGATAGTCCTAGGTTCATCTTCTAACACATACATGATGAAGTCTGGACCATAGGTCTTATCAATTCTAGCTCATTTACTGCGTCTTGGTGCTTCACTCTGCTGAGTGGAAGGACCTGCAGCTTCACTTGATTCTTCATGAGTTCGTTTATTTGAACTCACTTCTTCTTTGTCCCTACACGGGAACACATTTTCAAAGAACACAGCATTCCTTGATTCTATGGTAGTACCTACTGTCATATCGGGTATCTCTGATTTATGAATCAAGAACCGATAGGCACTACTGTTGAAGGCGTATCCTATAAAGATCCCATCAACTGTCTTAGGTCCGATTTTCACTTGTTTAGGAAGTGGCACTTCAACTTTAGCCAAATACCCCCATACTTTGAGGTATTTGTATGATGGTTTGCGATTTTTCCACAACTCATAAGGTGTCTTATCTTGAGTCTTAAGTGGAATTTTATTTAAAATGTGGTTAGCTGACAGAATAGCTTCCCCCCACATGTTCTGAGGTAAACCTGAGCTGATTAACATTGCGTTCATCATCTCTTTCAAAGTTCAGTTTTTCCTCTCCGCAATACCATTTGATTGTGGTGAGTAGGGAGCTGTCGTTTGATGTATGATGCCAAATTCGGCACATAATTGTTCAAACGGAGCCACATACTCTCCACCTCTATCACTACGAATTGCTTTAATTGTAGTGTTCATTTGATTCTCTACTTCACTTTTATAGTTTTTAAAAGCTTCAATAGCTTCATCTTTACTTCGAAGTAAGTAAACGTAGCAGAATCTTGTGCTATCATCAATAAAAGTAATAAAATACTTTTTTCCACCTCTAGTTTGCACAAATTTTAAATCACATACATCAGTGTGAATTAATTCTAGAGGAGTAGTGTTCCTTTCAACTGACTTAAATGGTAATTTAGTCATTTTTGCTTCTACACAAATTTCACATCTTTTGGATGTGTCAACATTATCAATTTTAAGTAAATCTAAATTTACTAATCGTTTTATAGATTTTAGATTAACATGTCCTAATCTAAAATGCCATAAAGAGGAACACTCAACGATATAAGCAGAAGTAGAAGCATTCTTATTCATAATAGTGTTTTTGCCATCACGGCTTACAGTCATCACAGACATCTTGAAAAGGCCCTTCTCGAGGTAACCCTTTCCTAGGAAGATGCCAAACTTGCTAAGTACAACACCGTTTGACTCAAACACTAACTTAAACTGACTACTAACTAAAAGAGACCCCGAAATCAGATTCTTCCGGATGTCCGGGACATGCAGCACGTCCTTCAGTTTCAGCTCCTTTCCCAAAGTCAGTTTGATCACCACCATTCCGACACCAGCCACTTCAGACGAGGCTTGGTTGCCCATGTAGAGCTTTCTCCCTTCAGCAGGAGAATAAGTGGAGAAGGCAGACTTCTCCGAGCAAACATGGCAAGTGGCACCAGTGTCCACGAACCAACTCTTCTTGTTGTCCACTATGTTGACCTCGGTCACCACAGCGGACATGTCCATCTCCGTAAGCTCACGTTCAGCAACGTTCACGGAGTTCTTCTTTCCCTTATCCTCTTTCTTGGGCTGACGACAATCAGCTGCCCGATGGTTGGGTTTGCCACAGTTATAGCACTTCCCGCTGAACTTCTTCGGGGCAGGAGCAGCAGCAACAGCCTTGCCTTTGCCCTTGTCGTCTTGTCGCTTCCTTTTCTTTGATGGTTCGCCTTTCTCCATCAGGTTAGCTTTGGCCTCGATGGAAGCAATTGAGCCCCTCTCCCTCTTGTCCCTCTTCTTGTTATCCTCCTCGATCCGGAGTCGGGTAACAAGGTCCTCCATCGTCACTTGCTTTCGCTTGTGCTTGAGGTAGGACTTGAACTCCTTCCAAGATGGAGGGAGTCTGTCAATCACAGTTGCTACCTGAAAGGCTTCAGGCAGCTCCATACCTTGCACTGCAATGTTATGGAAGATAACTTGCAGCTTCTGCACTTGCTCGACAACAGATTTGTTGTCTTCCATCTTGAAGTCGTACAAGGTGGAGACGACGAACTTGCTAGTTCCCGCGTCTTCAGTCTTGTACTTCTTCTCCAAGGACTCCTATAGAGCTTTGGAAGTCGGGTACTCATCGTACACGTCACAAAGGGCATCAGACAGCCCATTCAGAATGTAGTTCCTGCAAAGATAGTCATCGTGGATCCAAGTATCGTAAGCGATCCTTGTCTCACGAGTAGCATCATCAGCAGGAGCATTCAGACAATCCTCTTTGATAAATTTCACCAAAGAGATGGTGGTCAAATAGAAGTGCATCTTCTTTTGCCACCTTTTAAAATCACTTCCCGAAAACTTTTCGGGTTTCTCCCCTTTTACTACCACCGGCCTAACAGCCCCTTGAAGGGAGGCCTGGTTGGTTGTCAAAAGAGGATTGACACCGGCATTTCCTACAAAAGGATTTCCGCCAGCATTTCCCACGAAGGGATTAGCACTAGAGCTTCCCACGAAGGGATTAGTGCTAGAGGTTCCCACAAAGGGATTGACATTTCCCACAAAGGGATTGCCATTAGCTTTCATCCATTCAGCAAGGATGTCTCCAAAATTTCCAAACTAGAAAGGGGGAATGGTAGTCGGATTACCATCGGTAGTCGGATTACCATCGGTAGTCGGATTCGCAGGTACTGGATTAGAGACATCATTTTTAGTTGGTGAGGATATGTCCATCTCGTTATCAGAGTTATGGTTCGACATTATTCAGTGTTTCGAAAGTATAGTTTATTCGATCTTGCGATTGTTAGTATCTGGGGTGTGAGAAATCGAAACACTGAAATGGGAAAGAAAAGGAGTACGAAACTAATTCGTGTAAAACCGAGTCTAGGTGAAACCTATGCCCGCAAGATCGAATACGCCCGTACAGTGCTTACGGATTATGCGTACGGATCCCCAAAGGTAAAACGGTTTTGTCTATTCACACCGGTAGCACTACCGTGTATGAATCTCCGGCGAACGAAATTGGAATTTATGAGCTAAGCGGGATTTTGTGGAGAGTCAGAATTTCGGGAATTTCTGGGTTCGTCAGATCATTTTTGGAAAGATTGGATGAAGGGGGTATATATAGGCGGAATTATGACCCATTTGAGGGCTGCTGGAGTGGAGTACGTGGTGATCATGGATCGCCCACGTTCTTGTGGTGGAGAGAAACACAGTTTCTCAGTCATGGGAAGCAAGACGGAATATTCCAGATTCTCTGAGAGTGTATTAATCAAAATCGTGAGTGTATTAAACATGTTCGTGGGCCGACCCAATTCTAAATGGGCCAACTGAAATGGGCCGACCCAATTCCATACGGGTCACCCAATCCGATTGGATCCAAAAAGATAATGGGCTATTTCATATTTTTGGTACTCTAAAAATATAGGTATGGCACCAAAGCCCACCCAAAGCCCAATTGCCAAGAACCAAGAACCACGAACCCGGACCCGGACCCGGTCCCGGGGCGGGGCGGGGCGCGCGCGCGCTCGTGTGGGTTCCATGGTTAGGGTCCCCATGTCCCAATTTAGAGAACATAAATAAATTGCTACTTATATACAAGACAAACTTCTTGTAATTTTCCAATGTGGGATGGAACTTTATTTTCCATTCCCATGGAATTATTCAACACACATGATTAACACTTCAACTTCCCAAATTAATTTCTCACTCACCGGAAATCGGTTTTGAGATATTAAATATACCACGCTCATCTACTCCGCGAATAGAAGAACATCGTTAATTTTATTTTCCCAAAAACTAACGTTTTTACTCCTCAAAAAATTGATCAAAGTAAGGGTATGAAACCTTTACAAAAAACCAATTTCCAACAGAGCCAACTTATCCCACATCTCCTTGGCCGTGCTACAGGTTCTAACTTTCTCAATAACTTCCTTGGTGAGGGTATTGATGATCTCAGTTCTGGCTACTTGGTCCAGGTTGTATAGCTTTCTCTCATCGTTATTCAATTCATCTCTCTTCTTGAGGATTCTCTGCCTTGTCACTCTACCATCAGTTCTTTCTTCAGTAGTCCTTTCCTCTGCAATTCTACTAGTCTCTTCTCTGGCATCTGACCTGCCATCATCAATTGGAGTCCAGTAAAATTATATTGGGCCACTCTCAGCCACATCAAGCATGCGGTGATGGATAGCTCCAAGATGATTACTCATCATGAAAATCCAGTGGCAATAATCATCGAAAGAAAATTCAGGCAATTTACACCTCTTGTAAGCAGATTTTGAAGACATTTTGAGAAAAGATAAAAGATTTTATGCAAAAGATTATTAGAGCAATGGATCTGTCCGGTGACCACCAAAATCCTTTCAAAGGAGGGGTCTAGGACACACTGCTCTGATACCACTTGTTGGTCTCACTAGTCAAATCTTGTGAAGCTAGATAAAATATCTTTTGTAAAATCTTTTAGAAGACTTAACTGAATAGTAATTAAAAGCAAGTAAAGCAGTAAATAAAACAAGATGTATAGTGGTTCGGATGTTAAAATCCTACGTCCACTCTCCCTTTTACAAGGGGCCTTACTATCCGACCAACTTACCCACGAACCACTGGAATTAATAAGTACCAACACCTTTTTACACCCTTTAGATCTAACTTCGATCTAAAGCTTAACTTACTTCAACCTTATCTAAAGAGATAAACAGGTTGAGTATTTCTTTCCAACTTACAAAAACTCCTTTAAGAGTAGATAAAATATTGAAGAGCCTAAGAGTGCTAGAATGCTTTAGTATAAAGTAAAGCTTGAGAGATTTCTTCGTGCATGAGACTAGAGTTTTTCTTCAACCAACACTCTTGTATTTATAGAGATGATTAGGGTTTAGCCGTTGGAGAGCTAATCTAATCAGATCTCTATTCTTGGAAGCTTCAATCAATCAATTCCCTAATTGATTGATTGGGTTGGTGAGATTGTTAGGATAAAAGTTGTTAGTTTTGATGAGTTAAAACAAACCAGAAGATGTAATAGGACCATCTGGACCTGTTAGCCAGATGATGATTTAGATTAGGACTTAGTCTAGGGGGAACTGCCAGACCAGAAGACTTCACCAGAAGAGTCACCAGAAGACCCCACCAGAGGACTCAACCAGAAGACTTCACCAGATCAGATCTGACCAGAGGCAGAGGACCTTCCCCAGACCAGACGAGTCTAGACCAGACGAGTCTGGTGGAACAAAAGATGCTCAGTTTGATCTCCTGTTTCTACTGAGTATTCTGGTTGTTCACCAGATTAAGACCAGAAGACACCGAGGTTACCTGGTGTCTGGTCTTGCCTTCTCTGGAGAGAATCAGAGTTAGGCAGAGGAAGCTATTGACCGTTGGTGATTCAAATCAAGTCAACAAGATCAGGATTGGAAAGTTTTGAAGATAATCAATCCAAGGATCCCACCAACCCAATCAATCAATTAGGGAATTGATTGATTGAGGCTTCCTTAAATAGAGGATCTGATTGGATTAGCTCTCCAAAGGCTAGCCCTAATCCCCTCTATAAATACAAGAGTGCAGTTCAAGAGAGACACCATACGCGCATAAGTCCATCTAAGCTTTTGATAATCATTCTAGGCACTCTTATTGCTCATAATATACATCTACTCTTAAGGAGTTGTTGAAACCTCAACCTGTTCATCTACCAGATAAGGTTGAAGGCTGTTGATCTTTAGATTGAAGTTAAATCTAAAGAGGTTGTAAGAAGGAACTGGTACTTCCCAATTCCAGTGAAGTAAGTAAGTGAGTTGGTTGATAGTGAGACCCCTTGGATAAAGGGAGAGTGGACGTAGGATATTCAAATCCGAACCACTATATATCTTGTGTTCTTTATTGCTTTCATTCACTTATTCTCTTATTACTTTTGCATTCTTGTAAAAAGAATTTGAAAGACATTTAACTTAAGCTTCCGCAATTAATCTAACTAGTGGGACCAACAAGTGGTATCAGAGCACAGGTCACGGGTTTGAATCCCAGTGGAAGGCATTTGTTGGCCAAGAGGGCTGGCAGATGCTGGGGGGGATTGTTGGGCGCGGAGTCCAGCATCTCCCAGCCGAGTCGGGCGCGATAAAGGCTTGGGGCGCCAAGTACGGCAGAGGCTATTCGACCCGTGGCGCTGCAGCAAGATAGGGTTAAAGGAAATAAAGTAGCACCTCACTACAAGTCCGGGCTTTTAGTCTAGTGGCAAGCGCTTGATCCTACAATTGGTATCAGAGAAGCTCCTAAGATACCATCTGTTGTATCTATCATATCTGTTGGGATATGTTTTAGTTTTGAAGATTTTCCAAAACAACATGTAATAGGTTTGAAAGCAGTCAGGATAGTATCTTTTATTTTAGGTCAGGCTAGGATATGTCTCAATAGAATAGGCTGTCAGTTGAAAAGAACTCAGTTGAGGGGGAACTCAGCGAGGGGGAACTCAGCAACACAGCCTGAGGAAATCAAGTTGACATTAAGAACTGACTGAAGCCATGCCAGAAACCTGAACTGGAAGAGAAGCCTGAAGGATGTCCCACTGAGTGTAAACCGGGCTGATCTAAGCTAGGTCAAGTGGACCACTCAGTGAAGAGCATGATCAGGAGGATCAGTGCTGCACCAAGTAGGCCCTGAAGGAGTCAGGCTACTGTGGTCAGGGAAGTTTGTCATTCAGCCTTATGACAAACTTCTTGGAAATGATCTTCAAACAGTCTCTGAAGGACAACTACACTGAAGACGTTCAGTTCACTGAAGATCATCAGTCAGTGAAGGAGGAAGCTACCTAAAGTCAGTGGGTCTTGGTCAACCCACTGAGTCAAAGATCCGTGAATCCAGGCCACGTGGACCAATCAGCACGAGGCAGCAACTCTGACACTGACAAAGGCCGAATTCCAAGAAAAGTGGTTGAAACCATTTAATGTTGGATTCAAATGTATCTTCCCTCCAACGGATACATTTGAATCCCCATTATAAATACAAGCTCATAGCTTCATTGTAAGGGTGTGTGAAAGAAGAAAATAAACACCTACAAGCTGTGAGGGTGTGTTAGTTGTTAGGGAGTCATAAGGAAGTGTTACACACCCACGACACTGACCTTTAGGGTTTCACTAAATATTCATTGAGTGTCAAGCTTGTAACTCTTAGCTTAGAGAGGTTTTCCTAATCTTAGCTTTAAGGCTAACACATTGTAAAGGAAAACCTCACCTAGTTGGAGAAAACCAAACCAAACTAAACCCTTTCAGAAGATTGTTAGGTTTGTAGTGAGGTGAGGAGAGGCAGCCCAGGGAGTGGCGTGAGTCCAGTTGTAAGTGCACCTTGGCACGTTAAAAACAAGAATCCTGAGATAGTGGATTTCCTGTTAAATCAGGCCGTGGATGTAAGAGCTTGAGTCTCTGAACTACGTTAAACCAAGTGTTAGTTATCATTAAGTACTTGCTAAAGGTTTTGTTATTTCCACTCACTGAGTGTAGTTCGAAAGAAAGAAGTTAGCCAAGTATTTAAGTCAGGGAGAATCTATCTCACTGACAAGCTTAAGCAAACACTCGAGAGTTCAGTCTCTCGAGTCACTGCCTTGTTACGAGACTGAGTCTTCAAGTCACCACATTGACTTGACTACTCTGACTCGTAGCAACGCAGTGACTTGAGGCTCTTCGCACTGAACTCAGCACGCACTCGAAAGCTCAGTCTCTCGAGTCACTGCCTTGTTTAGAGCCTGAGAACTCAAGTCAAATGACACTGACTTGAGGGCTCTGACTCTAAGAAACGCAGTGACTTGAGTATTCCGTCACTGAGCTCATTCATGTTGCGTTGTAAGATTTTAAAAAAAAAAAAATTTGTTTGCTCCTGAATTCCCATTTTGCCCTTCAAAAACGGGACCATCAATATCAGAGTCTTCTCAGCGCATTAATGATAAGAGTGGTTTAGGATATCCTGGAATTACCACTAAAACTCATAAGTTTAGGATATCCTGGAATTACCACTAAAACTCATAAATACCTTTATAATAAAGACAAGTCTGTAAGAGCTGGTAAATTGGTAGAAATCTGGGATGATAAAGACTTAACTGGTAATGGTTACAAGGTGGTTCACAATCCTGATTGGAAAAGGAATCACTCTGTTAATCACATAACATATGGTCCAGAAGAGTTGACTGTCCTGGAAGAGAAGATCCTAGAGAATAAGAGTCAACAAGGGGAACCATTGAAGATTGATGGTCCTGTGAACAATGAGTCCCAAGGAGTAGAACTTACTCAAATTGGAGGACCCCAGAGAATTCCTCAAAGGGAACCTAACCAGATTAGGGGACCTCAAGGGAAACACTCAAGAAAGGGGAATACCAATCAGAGTAAGAACTACCAGAGAAGGAGCAATGTTCAACAGCACCAGGTACCCCAGAGACGATTTTCTCAGAGGAATCAATTCCAGAATAGATATACTCAAAGGAACCATAACCACCAGAACAAGTCAACTTTTCAGAAGCAGAGGTGTTCTTCCAGACCCATCTATAGAAAACCAACTGATCTGGGAAGTTATGACACTAGAGATGGTTCTTCTAGGATGTACCCTTACAACCAGACCTTTAAGACCATGTCTTTGAGGCAGGCCATTCCAAAGGCCAGATTTGAGAAAAGGTACACAAGACTTGTTTATAGGAAAGGTGTCCTTATCAGACCAGTAGCTCAATATGTCATTGTAAGAGGGCATGTTCTGGTAGATAGATTTGGAAGGAAGATAAGATATCCTCATCCAACAAGGGATGATCTTTATCTATGGATTCCTACAAAACCTGCAACTAACCAATCAGGACCCAGCACTAGTAGGGGACCTAATTGATTTCTCTGCAGGTAGATAATAGCCCATTGGAGAAAGGACATTCAAGCAACCATGTCTGGTACATTGATAGTGGGTGTTCCAAGCACATGACCTTCCAGAAGGATAATCTCTAAGATTTCAAGCCATTAAATGAGCCAAGAGTGATGTTTGGTGACAATAACTATGGAGTCACCAGAGGAGTTGGAAAATTGACCTTCAATGGAGTATCTGTAGATGAAGTCTACTATGTAGAAGGACTCAAGCATAATCTGCTTTCAGTATCCCAATTCTGTGACAAGGGATACTCAGTGAAGTTCTCTAGTAATTCATGCAATATTTTCTCTTCTGATTATAATGATATCTTGCTAATAGGCTTGAGGAAGGGTAACATTTATCCTGCAGATTTTAGCAGTTGCCCAAGAAATGCTTGCCTGGTTGCAAAAGGATCAGCAGAGAACAACTGGATTTGGCACAAGAGATTGTGTCATATTAACTTCACAACACTGAATAAGATTCCAGAAAAGGTCTAATTCGAGGTCTTCCTAATGAAGTGTTTAAGAAGAATCAGGTTTGTGGTTCATGCCAGAAGGGTAAACAACCCAAGACTTCCTTTAAGGATGTCCAGAGCACAACCACAACCAGAGTACTTCAACTACTTCACATGGACCTGTTTGGACCAGTTTCTCCTCTTAGTTTCATTGGAATGAAGTACACCTTGGTGATAGTAGATGACTTTTCAAGATACACTTGGGTAGTGTTCTTGTTTAAGAAGAATGAAACTATCACTAAGCTGCCAGAGTTCTTCAAGCAGATTCAGAATGAGCAGAACCAGAGCATAGTCAGAATCAGAAGTGACAAAGGGACAGAGTTTTTGAATTCACACATTGCAGATTACTGCAAGGACCATGGGATTTTTCATGAGACATCTGCTGCCAGAACACCCCAACAAAATGGAGTAGCAGAAAGGAGGAATAGAACCCTTAAAGAAGCTGCAAGAACACTTCTGGCAGAGTACAACACTCCACAGAGATTTTGGGCAGAGGCCATTAATACAGCTTGCTATACTCAGAACAGGTGCCTGATTGCCCAGAGACATAACAAGACTCCATATGAGGTATGGAAAGGTAAAACCCCATCTGTTTCATATTTTCATATTTTTGGATGTAAGTGTTTCATCCATGACAATGGGAAATCTAAATTAAGAACCTTTGATGCCAAAGTGGCTGATGGAATATTTTTAGGATATTCCAGCACCAGTAAGGCTTTTAGAGTTTTTAATAAGAATTCACTTTGTGTGGAGGAAACACCTCATGTTGTTTTTTATGAATCTGCTTTTGAGTGCAAGGTGGACTCTAAGTCTTCTGATGAGATCCAGAATCAGACTACACCCAGAGTAATCAAGGTCAATCCACCTATTCTTGATTCAGATTCAGATTCAGATGATGACCCATCACCTGGTTCTCTGAAGCAGAAGCCTTCACAAGGAGTAGAACCAGAAGAGGTTGGAACTCCTGTAGGGGGAAGCTCTTCTGCAGGTGGTGATAATCACCAAGGTACTGCAGAAGATGATCAACCAGGCAAGACCACGGGAAGGAGGACCCTGGTTGATCACCCCAATGAACTGATCTTAGGAGATCCAACTAAGGGTGTCCAGACTAGGAGAACTCTTAACTTAGCTGCCTTATTCAGTTGCTATGTGTCCTTGATTGAGCCCAAGAACATCAAGGAGGCACTGAAAGATTCAAATTGGATTGTTGCTATGCAGGAGGAGTTGAATCAATTCACCAGACAGGATGTTTGGGAGCTGGTAGACAGACCAAGACATCAAAAGGTGATAGGCACTAAGTGGGTTTTCAAGAATAAGAAAGATGAGAATGATGTCATTACTAGGAACAAGGCAAGACTAGTGGCCCAGGGCTATTCTCAGTCTGAAGGAATAGACTATGATGAGACATTTGCTCTTGTTACCAGACTAGAAGCCATCAGATTGTTCTTAGCATATGCTGCTCACATGAAGTTCAAAGTATACCAGATGGATGTGAAATCTGCCTTTCTTAATGGGATTCTCATTGAGGAAGTGTATGTGGAACAACCTCCTGGTTTTGAACAAGGTGACAAGGTGTTTAAGCTTAAGAAAGCTCTTTATGGGCTGAAGCAGGCACCCAGAGCATGGTATGACACTCTATCTCAATTTCTTCTGGACAATGGTTTTACTAAGGGTAAAATTGATAGGACCTTGTTTAGGAAAGAAGAAGGAAAGAACATCCTTCTGGTTCAAATATATGTTGATGACATTATATTTGGATCCCCTAACAAGAAGTTGTGTGAGAAGTTTGGTGAGCTCATGCAGAGTCAGTTTGAGATGTCCATGATGGGTGAAATGAATTACTTTTTAGGTTTGCAAGTTAAGCAATCAGAGAAGGGAATTTTTATTAATCAGTCTAAGTACACCAGAAACATGTTAGAAAAAATTGGAGTAGGATCTAGCAAAGCAGCCAAGATTCCTATGATGACAAATTTTAACATGGATCCAGATGAGTCTGGAGAGAGTGTAGACCAGACTCAGTACAGAGCACTTATTGGTTCTCTTCTGTACCTGACTGCAAGCAGACCAGATATTACTTTTGCTGTAGGAGTTTGTGCCAGATTTCAAGCTAATCCCAAGAAGAGTCACTTGGAAGCAGCTAAGAAGATATTGAAATATCTTAAGGGAACAGTAAACCTAGGATTATGGTATCCTGCAGATGACAACTTAGAGTTGAGTGGTTATTCAGATTCAGACTATGGTGGATGCAGAATAGATATGAAGTCTACAAGTGGAACATGCCAATTTTTAGGGAATAAATTGGTATCCTGGTTTTCTAAGAAGCAGACTTCAGTTGCTACATCAACAACAGAAGCAGAGTACATGGCTGCAGGGAGTTGTTGTTCACAACTACTCTGGATTAGTCAACAGCTTAGGGACTACCAGATTAGAGCTAAGGATATTCCTATTTTCTGTGATAGTAATAGTGCAATTGCCATCACCCAGAATCCAGTTCTTCATACCAGATGTAAACATGTTGATATAAGGCATCATTTTATCATAGATCATGTTGAGAAGGGAGATATACGGATGGAAAATGTTAGGATATAGATTAGATGTTTTGAAGATGTTAAAACAAGAACTTGTAATAGGACTAGCTGAACCTGTTAGTCAGCTACAGATTAGTCTAGGTCTAGAATAGGTCTTTGGTTAAGGGGGAAGAAATCTGTGCAGACCAGAGAAGGTGACCAGAGAAGGTGACCAGAGAAGGTACCAGAGAAGGTGACCAGAGAAGGTACCAGAGAAGGTGACCAGAGAAGGTGACCAGATGAGGTGACCAGATGAGAGGTGACCAGATGAGATGTCCAGAGCAGAGGAGTCACCAGAGCAGAAGTGTCGCCAGAGCAGATGAGGTCCAGAGGAGTCTGACCAGATGAGCTTGGACCAGAGGAGTCTGCCAGAGGAGTCACCAGAAGACCCCACCAGAGGACTTCACCAGAGGACTCCCCAGAAGACCTCTCCCAGATGAGGACCAGAAGACCCCAGACCAGACCAGACGAGAGACGGATTAGTTCACCTACCAGAAGCATCTTAGTAATCTGGAGACAAGGAGATTTTTGAGATCATTGATGGAGAAGAAAGCAATCTGGATAGTCAACTGATGGAGGATCTGATTGATTGATTGCTTGATTGAAGTCAACTAATCAATCATATAATCAATCTTTGATTGATTATATCCCTCCAATTATGGTTGTTTGAATTACTAGTTTCCAACGGCTAGTTTATTCTACAACTATAAATAGGAGTGCTTGGTTTAGTTCATTAGAAAAGAGTCGCGCGAAAGCACAACAAGAACATACGAACTCTTCCAATCACTCACCTTTGTCCTTTCTAGTTTATATACACTCTATTAGGAGTCTAGTTGGATTATTACTCAACCTGTTCATCTTGTTAGATAAGGTTGTTGTAAGCAGTTGTACGAAGGAGCTGGTACTTCCAAATTCCAGTGGTTCGTGAGTACGTTGGTTGGAGTGAGAGAAAGTCCACTTTGGAGAAAGGGAGAGTGGACGTAGGACAAGTTGGTCCGAACCACTATAAATCCTTGTGTTCTTTATTTTCTGCACTTTAAATTTCTGCAATTTCTTTTAGCATTTCTTTAAAGGGTTTTCTTAAAAATAAACTTAAAAACGCTTTCCGCTGGATATTTTTGGGACCAACAAGTGGTATCAGAGCAGTGTGTCCTACAGACCACTGTTTTGAAATTATCTCGGTGGTCACCAGGGCAGGTCCATTTTTTTGAAAACCCAAATATTTGTTGTGCTAACAAATTTTGCAGAAATGAGCTCAAAGAGATGCAGTAGAAGAGACACCAGGAGGTACTCCAAAAGAAGCTTAGCAGATGAGGAAGAAGAGGTATCCACTTCTGGTTCATCATCTAATTTTGGACCAGACGAAGAGGTTTGTCTTATGACAGACGAGGTATGCAATCGAACTCCCTCTTCTTCTTCTTATTCTTCATTTTCTGAACAATCAGAGGAGTCTGATATGCAGAAAATGCTATTAGATCTCCAAACTTCGATACAACTTTGTCAAAAGTTGGAAGAAGAGAACACAAAGTTGAAAGTAGAAAATCAGAAGCTTTCACAATGTTTTAGCAACCCAACTGATCTACCAGCTGAACAAGTTCAAACTCTGGTAGAAGAGTCCACTGACTTGAAAACCAGATGTGATGAACAAACTAAGCTAATAGAAAAGTTGCTTGCTGAAAACATTGAGAAAGATAATGAACATACTCTGCTGAAAGCTAAGTTCGATGAACTCTTCCATCAAAACAAAATTGTAAAAGATAGTGAGGACAAGCTAAAGCTGAGACTGGAGCAGCTGACTATAGCAAACAATGCTGTGTCACATATAGCTGCCTCATCTCAAAGAGAGCATGATAAAACAGGCCTTGGTTATTCCAAACCTGAATCCTCACATGTTCAGAAAGAAGAACAAACTAGTAATTTTATTGATAAGGGTAAAAGGCCAGCTGACCAGGCAACTCAGCCTAATGGGCAGATGAGTCCCAAAACTCAAAAACCCAAAAGGCAGAGGAGGAATTTTAAGAAGGGCTATACCCAGAATAAAAGACCTCAGCCAGGCCAGCAGAGTAGAAGAAAGTCTGGATCTTCTCAAAAGAGGCAGAACCAGATGACTCCTACTCACCTGCAGAGGACTTTCAAGTCACCTGCCAGACCACCTGGAACCTTTGATGGTTCTAGTAAAACTTATCCTTATCAAAAGAATTTCAAGTCTGTTGCTCTAAGACAAGTTATTCCTTCTACTGGACAAGCTCATAAGAGAAGAAGAGCCTCTAGAAGAAATAACCATGTCGAAGCTTCTTATGTTCAGTGTGTTTTTGTTGATATGTATGGAAGAAAGATAAGATCACCTGATTCAAAAAGGGATGATCTATTCTTGTGGCTTCCTAAATGTTGTGCTAACCCCCCTGGACCCAGTAGGGTACCAAAAAGTTGATTGCCTGCAGATACACAAGAAGACCAGCTGATATTTTGCCCCAATATCAGCTGAGCATACTTTGAGGGGGAAGATCAGTTGACCCAGCCTGCTAGATTCTCTATTTGTTATTTCAATATTTTCTTGTCTTGTTTAAAGTTCTTCCAGTTTTAACATCATCAAAAAGGGGGAAATTGTTAGGATATAGATTAGATGTTTTGAAGATGTTAAAACAAGAACTTGTAATAGGACTAGCTAAACCTGTTAGTCAGCTACAGATTAGTCTAGGTCTAGAATAGGTCTTTGGTTAAGGGGGAAGAAATCTGTGCAGACCAGAGAAGGTGACCAGAGAAGGTGACCAGAGAAGGTACCAGAGAAGGTGACCAGAGAAGGTGACCAGATGAGGTGACCAGATGAGAGGTGACCAGATGAGATGTCCAGAGCAGAGGAGTCACTAGAGCAGAAGTGTCGCCAGAGCAGATGAGGTCCAGAGGAGTCTGACCAGATGAGCTTGAACCAGAGGAGTCTGCCAGAGGAGTCACCAGAAGACCCCACCAGAGGACTTCACCAGAGGACTCCCCAGAAGACCTCTCCCAGATGAGGACCAGAAGACCCCAGACCAGACCAGACGAGAGACGGATTAGTTCACCTACCAGAAGCATCTTAGTAATCTGGAGACAAGGAGATTTTTGAGATCATTGATGGAGAAGAAAGCAATCTGGATAGTCAACTGATGGAGGATCTGATTGATTGATTGCTTGATTGAAGTCAACTAATCAATCATATAATCAATCTTTGATTGATTATATCCCTCCAATTATGGTTGTTTGAATTACTAGTTTCCAACGGCTAGTTTATTCTACAACTATAAATAGGAGTGCTTGGATTAGTTCATTAGAAAAGAGTCGCGCGAAAGCACAACAAGAACATACGAACTCTTCCAATCACTCACCTTTGTCCTTTCTAGTTTATATACACTCTATTAGGAGTCTAGTTGGATTATTACTCAACCTGTTCATCTTGTTAGATAAGGTTGTTGTAAGCAGTTGTACGAAGGAGCTGGTACTTCCAAATTCTAGTGGTTCGTGAGTACGTTGGTTGGAGTGAGAGAAAGTCCCCTTTGGAGAAAGGGAGAGTGGACGTAGGACAAGTTGGTCCGAACCACTATAAATCCTTGTGTTCTTTATTTTCTGCACTTTAAATTTCTGCAATTTCTTTTAGCATTTCTTTAAAGGGTTTTCTTAAAAATAAACTTAAAAACGCTTTCCGCTGGATATTTTTGGGACCAACAGAAAAGATTGCAACAGAGAAGCAGAGAGCAGATATATTAACTAAGCCTTTGGCTGAGACCAGATTCAGAGAGTTAGCTTTTGAGTTAGGATTGTTGGATCCAGAGACAGATTTGTTTTAGGGGGGACATCAGAGAAGTATCCTTTATTTATGTCTTACTGCATATTCTTTAATTTCTTTTAAAACTAACATACCTGCAGATTAGATATATCAGAGAAGTTATATCTCTCCAGATGAGGTATGCACCAGGAGACACTTGTCCCAGATGAGGTGCTGAGTCAGATTCCAGAAAATGTTCAAAGTCTTTTCTGACCAGGACCAGATGAGTTCCATCAGAGGAGATGTAGCACCAGATTTGATGTGGTTTCAGCTGGTTACAATATCAGGTGACAGGTATGCTTTTACTTCTCTGGCCTCTGCTCATTGGGATACACTTTTCAAATTAGTAAGTACACTCAAAACGTTTCAACTTCGGAGTGTATTTAAGACTAGGGTATAGGGCCTAGGCAATCATTTCGTTTTTTCTCTTGACTGCCACAAAACCCCTTTATACCCAGTCCCAATGACTATGCCAACGCACCAGATTAAATTTGTATCTCGCCTTTCACCGTGGCCATCAGATTTAATCAATGTGCAATATGTCAATCAATTCCAATATTGATTTTGTTTCCTAAATTAAATTCACTATTACACGCGTTCACACTTCATTTATTAATCAAGCCACGCGTATTGCTCTATTTAACTCAAATTTCTTTTCAATTTGTCCTTTCACGTTTCCTTACTTTCAAACCCTAACCTCTCTCTGCAAAGTATTTTTTCTCTCTCTCTCTCTACCTTTCGCTCACAGAAATGGCTCCTCCGTGCAACTTCGATCATGTTCTAATGATGAAAAAGCTAAAGACGGAGATGGTGGTGGACTTTTATACCACCAAGAACCCTGTTGTGCTGTCGATTCTGGAGATGCTCCAGAGAGCAGGGGTGGAGAAGTTGATCTCCATAGTTCCCAAGGACTTTCGCACTCTTGACGGATATGTGGCCCAGTTTTTGGTTCGTATGAAGATCCACGAGGACCACATTTCTTCTGAGATTGATGAAGATGATTTGGTATTTTCTAAGCACGATTTTTGCGCTCTATTCGAGAACATTTCTGCAGTAGGTATGGATCCTTTGACGTACAAGGAGGATGATATCATTGGTTCTTTCAAGATCTTTGCTCGATCTTCTTGCCAGGGTATCACGAAGGGATTTCTTGATAAACATTTAAGGCAGAAGTACAAGGTGTTGTTCGATATAGTCGTGAAGGTACTTATGTGTGAGAATCACAGCACATATGCCATTTTCAACGACAGGATGTGTGTGATGAGGGCATTATATGACGGCGTTCAATGCAATTGGGCGGAGTTCTTTTGGGATGTGTTGAGGAAGAACAGACTGAAGGTGAAGAAGGAGCCTTGTCCTTCCAAGCCAGGGGAGTTGCAGTTCTTCTTCACTACAAATGTTTCGTTGGGAACTAAGTTGACTCTAGTTCTGGATTCACTTCTTCCAGAGAAGAAGTGGAAAGCATCTTGGTGCCATGGTTATCACAAATCCAAGATCCTATTCTCCAAGGATGGCCCTCTCCATGGCCATTCCGACTCTGATGGAGAGCAAGCCATCCCTGCCCCTCCTATTCAATCAATTCCCTCACCTGCAAAGGGGCAGAAAAAGCAGCAGCAGAAGCAGAAAACCCAGACGAAAGCTGTTGAAGCAACTGGTTCCTCAACCATTGCATTTTCTGGCTCCTCAGAGGAGGACCAGATTCCTCTTCTTGATGTTTTAAAGAAGAAGAGTGAAGTAGCTGAGGCTACCAAGAAGGCTGGAGCAGCCAAGAGGAAGCAGCCAGAGGAGGCCAAGAGAGGCTCTGCTAAAAAGCGACGGATTAGCAGGAAGGCCAAGAAAACCCTTCTGGTGGATGAGCCATAAGAGGAAGAAGAGGTTGAACCTCTTAAGAAGAAATCCAAGGCCAAGAGAGCCATTCTTCAAGGGTCAGACTCTGGCTCTGATCTTGGAGAGGCCTTGGAAAAGGCTATTGAGGAGGCCTCTCAGATGATGGAGGATGCTTCAGAGGCTGTTGTTCCTGCTGATGTTGACTCAGCAGAGGTAAACCCTTCCAACCCATCTCCTTTTCCCCCCTCTGATCCTATTAACCTTGTTACCCCCACTACTTCCCCACCAGACACCCAAACACAACCCATTTCATCTGCTCCTGGTGTTCCTTTATCTTCACCAGAGCAGACTCTCCCTGACACCCCCACATTCACTACTTCAACCATCCCTCAAACACCTTCTCCCCCACCTTCCCAAATACCTTTAAACACATTTCCTTCTCCCCCATCTTCTGTACCAGTGGTGCCCTCAACCTCTTCTGGTGCAGAGATCCCCCATCCAAACATTTCCACATCCCAAATACCACCTACACCTTCTGTACCAGAGATCCCGTCTTCTTCTGGTGCAGAGCAACCCATCCCCTCCACCTCTACCTCACAAAATCCTAACCCTCCCCAAACCCATACAGATCAGGACCCAACCATTTCTATGGCTCTGGGATTCCCTGCCCCTCCCCCTTCACTCACCTGTTTAACAAGCGATGATAGTGAAGATGAGGAAGCTTCACTTGAGCCTGCTAACTTAGCACCTTCCTCCTCTGCCGCTGGGCCCAAACACTTCACTTTCTCTTCTGATGAGATGGGTCCCATCAGGCAGAGTATAAGTGTGAGTGCTCAGCTCTGGCTAAGAGAGCAATTTCCAATTCTGTTGGAGCACTCACCCCTCCTGGCAGATCTGACGGATGCCAAGGTTTGGAGTATGGCCAGACTCCAAGATGTTGAAGATCTTATGCTTCTGCTGGAGGAGATGTCTCTCTCTACCTTCACTGTGTGGGAGATTGAGCTGAAGAAGAAGTTAAACATACAAAACCCAGCAGAGTTGGAGACACCAGAGGCGGCCAAGGTCCTCATCAGAACTCTCCTGATCCAGAGAGGAGTTATGCTCACGCCAGAGGGCTTCTCTTACAACTTTGGTCCTCATTTCACATTCCCTCCAGAGCTATATTCAGACGAGGAGGACTTTGAGATGTCTCCTGCCGTGCTCCAGAAGATGAAAACCTTCTTCAATGAGCAGATCATGCAGATAGGGCGTTTTTCCAAAGCTATTCAACACATGGCCCCTGCTATGATAGAGCATCAGATCAGGCAGGAGAGTAGGATCTTCCTGAAGCAGATCAAATCTACTCTGGCAGAGGTTAAAGCTTCTTTCAAGGCCAATGGCCTCTTTGTCAAGCTGGATGTCATGTACAGCCAGAAACAGCTCCAGGAGCACGTGCTGGAGCAGATGAGGCCAGTCTCTGTGCTAAAGGTTGAGATGGCCAACCAGATGATCCAAACTGCCAAGCTGGAGGACTCCCTCCAGGAGTTGTTAGAGAAGCAGGAAAGGCTTGTTGCAGAGTCGAAAGCCTACCTGGAGGAGGCAAAGCAGCTGCGTGATCTTCACTCTTCCTCCAACACTGCCTTGCCTAATCTTATAAGGCAGGTAGTGGAGCCCCTCCTTGAAGAAGTTAAAAAGGGGGAAGAGAAGGCCAGAACTGATCTGGCGAAGACCACTAATGAAACCCTTTTCAGCCATGGAGCTCGTCTGGACCTGCTAGAGAACACATTGGCCCAGGCTGAGTTGCAGAAGAAGAAGAAAGAGGAGTTCAAATCTCTTTCCATGGCTAAGCAACTTGCTGCAGAAGAGGAGTCAGAAGCTGAGCAGGATCCTATCTCCATCTATGGACCTGCAAAGAGGAAGATCAGGAAAGTCAAGAAAAGCTTCCTTGAGACTGTTGTTGAAGAAGCTCAGAAGAGATACAAGGAAGAGACTCCAGAGGAGAAGAAGGCAAGGATCAGGAAGAACATAGATGAAGAGCAGAGACTCAGATATGTTAGGAGGCAAAACAAGAAGAGCAGAGAAGCTGGTGCTTCTTCTGGTGCAGGTGGTTCTAGCCAGAGGAGGAAAGCTCCCATTGAAGTGATGAACATTCTGCCTCTCAGGACAGAAGGGTCTTTTGACTCTACTGTGCCTGTGCCCTTGATTGAGAAATGGAAGGAGGCAAAGACTCTCTGGTTCATCCAACACTATATCCAGAGGCCAGCACCAGAGGATGATGAGCTAATCAACAGAACCTTTCACACCTGGATGCAAGCTTATGATGCAGAGTTGTACAAACAATTGATGGACTCTACCATTGAGTTCAACCTGGAGGTGACTGCCCCTGAGTTCACTTATCTTAACACTCCCATGGCAGGAGACCAGGTTGATTGGGCTGAGTTGAAGAGACTGTACAAGACAAAGGTGTTGGTGAACTTCACTCCAACGTCTTCTGCAGAGTTGAAGACCGTCCAAGATAGGTTCCTTGTGCCCAAGGAAAACAGGAGATATGCATAGAATAGGACTCTGAACTTCAATGTAATTTGTAATCATCTTGTCCTTATTATCAATGAAAATATCATATCTTCTCTGTTCAAAAGACAACCTCTTGTTGTCTTAATTGTTTGCCTGATAAGATCTATTCTAAGGTCTTATCCTTTACTGTTTTCTTGTTTAAGTCTTACTTTGTGATCAGTTCTGGTAGTGTTCTAACTCCATCAAAAAGGGGGAAATTGTTAGGATAAAAGTTGTTAGTTTTGATGAGTTAAAACAAACCAGAAGATGTAATAGGACCATCTGGACCTGTTAGCCAGATGATGATCTAGATTAGGACTTAGTCTAGGGGGACTGCCAGACCAGAAGACTTCACCAGAAGAGTCACCAGAAGACCCCACCAGAGGACTTCACCAGAGGACTCCACCAGAAGACTTCACCAGATGATATCTGATCAGAGGCAGAGGATCTTCCCCAGACCAGACGAGTCTGGTGGAAAAAAAAATGCTCAGTTTGATCTCCTGTTTCTACTGAGTATTCTGGTTGTTCACCAGATTAGGACCAGAAGACACCGAGGTTGCCTGGTGTCTGGTCTTGCCTTCTCTGGAGAGAATCAGAGTTAGGCAGAGGAAGCTATTGACCGTTGGTGATTCAAATCAAGTCAACAAGATCAGGATTGGAAAGTTTTGAAGATAATCAATCCAAGGATCCCACCAACCCAATCAATCAATTAGGGAATTGATTGATTGAGGCTTCCTTAAATAGAGGATCTGATTGGATTAGCTCTCCAACGGCTAGCCTAATCCCCTCTATAAATACAAGAGTGCAGTTCAAGAAAAAGCTCAAGAGAGACACCATACGCGCATAACTCCATCTAATCTTTTGATAATCATTCTAGGCACTCTTATTGCTCATAATATACATCTACTCTTAAGGAGTTGTTGAAACCTCAACCTGTTCATCTACCAGATAAGGTTGAAGGCTGTTGATCTTTAGATTGAAGTTAAATCTAAAGAGGTTGTAAGAAGGAACTGGTACTTCCCAATTCCAGTGAAGTAAATAAGTGAGTTGGTTGATAGTGAGACCCCTTGGATAAAGGGAGAGTGGACGTAGGATATTCAAATCCGAACCACTATATATCTTGTGTTCTTTATTGCTTTCATTCACTTATTCTCTTATTACTTTTGCATTCTTGTAAAAAGAATTTGAAAGATATTTAACTTAAGCTTCCGCAATTAATCTAACTAGTGGGACCAACAGAGATCCTTAGATTGAATCCTTCATTTGACTTTCCAATCCGATCAAGTTGACTTCATTAAATGCACCAACGGTAATAATCAACTTCCTTGGAAAACTCTAATTCTTCCAGAGTAGAAGGACCAGATACCAGATGACCCAGAGGTCCTCTGGTCCAGAGTCGGTTGTGAAACAGATTTTCCCTTAGAATCAGGAAGTGATTCTAAGCTACTTTTGTTTCACCAGACTCGTCTGGTGTCGACTTGTCTGGTTCTGGGGAAGGTCTTCTGCCTCTGATATGATCTTCTCTGGTGAAGTCTTCTGGCGGAGTCTTCTGATGAAGTCCTCTGATGAAGTCTTTTGGAGACTCTTCTGGACTGGCAATTCCCCCTACACTAAGTCCTAATCTAGTTACTCATCTGGCTAACAGGTCCACATGGTCCTATTACAACTTCTGGTTTGTTTCTAACTCATCAAAACTAACAACATTTTTCCTAACATAAGTTGATTGCCTAGTTTTAGTACACTTAGGATTAATACTTGCACATCGCGGTTGTTTTAATTATCGTACTAGCTCCGTTAGTATACGTAGGGATTCCTATCCTGAGCATCACCATCCTATATTTGATTAAACTCTTAGTTATTTTCTTGATTTCATTATATGCTTTATTAGTAATAGAATATAGAGTAGATTAAAATAATTCTTAAAACAGAACACACACTCATATTAACTACGATGCGTAGATCTTTATGGCTCTATTCGCATACATACCTTCCCTCGAGTTTGATACTACTTGGTCCCTATACTTGCCCATACTATAGAGATCCCATACTCTTGTGGGTTAACTACTAGTTGAAGCTAGTATTTTATGTTCAAGTCAACTGTCAATTCAACAAACAAAATTTTTATGCTGCACACGATCGGCACGTGCAGTTGGTTTCCAAGAGGAATTACCTACTTGGCGTCCACATGTTAAAGGGTTTTAATTTTCTTTACCAAACAATTTATGCCTCAGCTTTTAAGTAAATAAAAAAATCAAAATTAATCTATTATAGCTTAAAGAGTTCTAGCGTGCACTCAAATAGATAGTATGCACTTGAATTTTGAAAATTCAATGGAAGAAAATGTGAAAAACACACACTTCAGCGTGAACCATATTTTTTTAGTCAGTAGTCCTCCAAGTAATTATCAACAATACTCAAGCAGTAATCAATAATAACCCAAGCAATAATCGATATCATTATTAATAATCAACAATACCCGAATTGGTAATTAACAATATTCAAGTAGAATACAACAATACCCTTAACAGTAACTACCTTGTAAATTATATATTTCTAATTGAAAAAGTTAAAATTAAATTAAGAATTGAACTTAAAATTTAAGTGCATAGTATCAAATGGTGGAGCAACATTCATTGTGGGGTCCCGTCCCCTCCCCAAATAAATATTGGGTTTTAGAGACACGTAAACACGTAATACATGCGCAGTGGAATAACATAGTTCACCAACAAGGAACAATTCATTGCATAATAATTTGCAAGAATATTTAAACGAAATTCTTACAGTGCTTCGTACGCGGAATCCTCTACTATGGTATCCACACAACATCTATTCACCAACTCGCACCGACTTACCAGAGTTGAATCTCGAGATGAACTTGCTAGAAAAATTTGAGCTAGAGATTTTATGGAGAAATTATATTTCTTGTCTATTTTGGAATTCCCATAGGACTCATATTTATAGGGATTATCTTGGCTGAATTCCTAAGTAAGATCATAGGCCTAGCCCATGAATATAATCTCTGCGGATTATATTTCCTTATAGATATTAGACCATATGTTATTCTTGTATAATAATATTCCCAAATATTATTATTGAAAAATCATATTTAATTAAATCTAATTTAATTAAATATTAATGATAATTAATTCCAAATATAATTATTATTATATTCTCCATAAATTAAATTAAATATTATATCTAATATAATACTTAATCAACCAACTATATTTGGTGAACTGTCATTGCTTGTTATGTGACCCATAGGCCCTCATGTATCAAACGGTTAGTCAAACTAACGGTCTTAATTGAACCCTAGACAATAAATTAGACATTCTCAATATAAGAGGTACATTGCGAGGAAATCTGCAACTACCTGTAATGTTGGAGTTATACGTGAAAGTATGCTTTTACTTTGTATAACTCATGTATTAAACACTTATTTATGAGAATAAATCTTTTATCACATTTGCTTTAAGATATGATTGAATGTTGAATATTTATTGCAACCAGTTCATTATAAATACTACATGTTACATTGTAGTTAATGTGGTGATACCCGATCACGAAAGATCACATTAACGGTTTCCTTGTAGCTAAACGTACAAATTCACGACCTAGGTGGAATTGAACAATCCGCCGTGAAAGGTCGATGTGTATATCTCAGATTGGCCTATCTTGACCAAGAGATTGCACTAGCATATTTAGTATGTGTTGAAGAGGACCTACAGCGAGGATAAATTCTTATGTTCTGAAATGTGAAAAATTAGACATCAGTGGTTATTGATTTCTTACTCTCCGTCACTTAAATAGGACCGTGTGTGCTTAATGGTTACTGCTTTAATTCATGTTGGGTGAGAATCATCGTGACTTCGAACTTTGTGTTTTGGGTAGTAATATTAATCATACGACGGTTGCTAAGATTTAATACGGAGAAACGCGTGCGAGTACGGCTAGTGTGATTAGTCCCCTTGGTGGGCTCAGAAGTTTTATCGTACCAAACCTTGCAAGTGAAGAATCAGTTTCTTCGGTACGGATAATAATGTTGAGCTGTCTTTACTCCAAGGTGTAAGATGTTAATTAATATAGAGTGTTAGGATAAAAGTTGTATAAGTTTTCATGAGTTAAAACAAACCATAGAATGTAATAGGACCATCTGGACCAGTTAGCCAGATGATGAACTAGATTAGGACTTAGTCTAGGGGGAACTGCCAGACCAGAAGAATCACCAGAAGACCTACCAGAAGACCTTCCAGAGGACTTCACCAGAGGACTCCACCAGAAGACTTCACCAGATGAGACTGACCAGAGGCAGAGAACCTTCCCCAGACAAGATGAGTCCGGACAAGACGAGTCTGGTGAACCAAAAGATGCTCAGAATCATAATCCTACTGAATATTCTGGTTCTTGATAAGATCCAGACCAGAAGACTTTGAGGTTGCCTGGTACCTGGTCCTGCCTTCTCTGGAGAGAATCAGAGTTAGGCATTGGAAGCACTTGACCGTTGGTGATTTAAATCAAGTCAACAAGATCAGGATTGGAAAGTTTTGAAGTCAATCAATCCAAGGATCCCACCAACCCAATCAATCAATTAGGGAATTAATTGATTGAAAGCTTCCCTAAATAGAGGATCTGATTAGATTAGCTCTCCAATGGCTAAAAGCTAATCACCTCTATAAATACAAGAGTGCAGTTTCAAAGAAAGGCTCTAGATTCTCACGCGCAAGAAGACATCTTTCAAGCCTTGCTTATTCACTCTTAAGCACTCTTATTTCTCTCATATTTTGTACACACTAAAAAAGAGTTGTTGGATCTCAACCTGTTCATCTCTAAGAAAAGGTTGAAGGCTATAGACTTTAGATCGAAGGTAGATCTAAAGTGATTGTAAGAAGGAACTGGTACTTCACAATTCCAGTACGTAAGTGGTTTGTTGGTTGGTTAGTGATACCCCTTTTGATCAAAGAGAGAGTGGATGTAGGACTTGTTGTCCGAACCACTATAAATCTGGTCCATTTACAGCTTTCATAAATTATGTCTTAATTCATTTGTTTAGTGCTCTTATAAAAGGATCTTGTTATAAAGACATATTTATTAAAGCTTCCACAATTAATCTACTTAGTGGGACCAACAAGTGGTATCAGAGCAGTGTGTCCAAAGACCACTTCTTTGTAAAGCTTTTTGGTGGTCACCGGGCAGATCCATTGCTTTTTGTTGTGTTTGATCAAATCTCTTGTTAAATTTTTTTTATAAAACTGTCTTCAAAATCTTCTTATAAGAGTCGCAAGCTTCCAGAATTCTCCTTTGAGGATTACAGCCACTGGAGTTTCATGATGAGTAATCATCTTGGAGCTATCCATCACCGCATGTTAGATGTGGTAGAGAGTGGCCCAATTAAATTTTATTGGACTCCTATTGATAGTGGCAGGTTAGAGTCCAGAGAAGAAACAAGTGAAACTGCTCAGAAAACTGCTGAGGACAGAGTTCCCAGACAGAGGATCCTCAAGAAGAAAGATGAGCTTGACAATGATGAAAGGAAGCTATACAATCTGGATCAGGTGGCTAGGACTGAAATTATCAACACACTCACAAAGGAGGTGATAGAAAAAGTCAGAACCTGTGCCACTGCCAAGGAAATATGGGATAAACTTGCCTTGCTCTGTGAAGGAACAGAGAAGATTAAGGACAACAAACTCCAAGCTGTTCAACACTCGTTTGACACATTTAAAATGAAACCAGACGAGACCATTGATCAGCTGGATATGCGCCTTACAAATCTCCTGAACAAGGCTAGTGCCTTAGGTAAGACTTATTCAGAGAAGGAAATTAATAGTAAAATTTCGCGTTCACTAACCAGCAGGTGGAGAATTAAAGTGACTGTGATTAAAGATAATAAGGATCTCAATACTATGGATCACCATCTCCTGTTGTCTGATCTCAAAGCTTATGAGTATGATCTTCAAGAGGAGGATCAAACAGAAGAGGTTTCCTCTTCTAGACAGAAAGGAGTTGCATTTTCCTCTACTATCAAGATAGATGATAAGCCAAAGGAGTCTACTGCAGATGACTTGAGTCTCAAGGAGCAGGTAGCACTTCTAACCTGTAAACTTGATTAGATGAGTTCTAAATATGGAAGGTACAAAAAGCATTGGAAGGAATCTACCAGAGATAGGAAGACTTCCTTCAAAGATGCAGAAAAGGAAAGAACATCTGGAGATTCTAGGGAGACCAGATACAGAAATCCAGAGAGGAGAAGAGAAAGCAACTCTGGCAAATCTGATTACTAGAGGAGAGAGAGCAGTCCTGCCACAACAGAATACAACCAGAGGAGGAGAGATCCAAGTCCCAGTCTAAGAGGAGACAACACCTGTTACACCTGCAACGAACCTGGTCACTACAACTATGATTGTCCTCAATTGACTCCTAGGGAAAGAGAAGAGAAAAGACTCAAGAGAGATGTGAGATATGCAGACAAGAGAGCACTACTGGCAGAAGCAGAAGAGGAGGATACTAGTTCCAGTTCTTCTTCTTCTGATTTCAGGTCTGATGATGATATATGCCTTATGGCAGACATCACTGAGGTAAATGAACCTACTTTATGCTTGTCAAATTCCAAATATACTGAATTCTCTCATTCATTTGGTGCTTCCAGAGAGTCTGATATGCAGCAAATGATATCAGATCTCCAAAATTGTGTCCAACTTTGCCAAAAGCTTGAAAAAGAAAATGGTAGGCTAAGAGCTGAGGTTCAGTCTCTATCTAATGAGCACAAATCTACCAGAGAACTCATGAAAGATCATTCTAAAGAAGTCTCTGAACTTCAAGAAAAGGTCAAAGAAAGAGATACTCTGGTGAACCAACTCATGAAAGAGAAGAACTCTCAAGCAGAAGAGTTCAATGAGCTCAAAGCCAAATACCAATATCTTATCAAAGGTAAGCAAGTTGAACAACTTATTATGGAAGTATCCAAGACCAAAGAAGTTCCAACTGTTGTATCCCTGATACAAGGATCTTCTCAAAGAATACATGATAAGAGTGGTTTAGGATATTCTGGAATTACAACCAGATCTACTAAATTCTTATGCAATAAAGGCAAGTTATCTTAAAGATCTGGGGAATTGGTAGAAATCTGGGATGAAAAGGATCCAAATGAAAAAGGTTACAGAGTAGTTAAAAACCCTAATTGGATTAATGATTACTCTACTGACCATATAGATGAAGTTCCCAATGAGTTCACTGAACTGTAAGAGGAAATCTTAGAGCACAAACGCCAGATAGGAGAACCTATGAAGATCGATGGTTCTGTTCAGATGCCTAACCAGATTAGGAGACCTCAGAGAAAACCTAAAAGAGTGGACCTAAGCAAATTAGGGGACCTCAAAAGGGAAACTCTAAAAGGAAACCTAATCATAATAGGAGATATCAAAGGAGATATACTGAACCAGAGAACCTTAATCAGATTCAAGGATCTCAAAGGGGTTATGCTCAAAGAAAATTCCAGAACAGAAATACTCAGAAGGAATTTTATCATTAGAATAGATCCAATTTTCAGAACCACAGGAAGTCTTCCAGACCCATCTATAGAAAACCAACTGATCTGGGTAGCTATAACACCAGAGATGGTTCTTCTAGGATGTACCCTTACAACCAGACCTTTAAGACCATGCATTTAAGGCAGGCCATTCCTAAGGCCAGATTTGAGAAAAGATACACCAGACCTGTTTATAGGAAAGGTGTTCTGATCAGACCAGTAGCTCAATATGTCATTGTAAGAGGACATGTGCTGGTAGATAGATTTGGAAGGAAGATAAGATTTCCTCATCCAGCAAGGGATGATCTTTGTCTTTGGATTCCTACAAAACCTGCAACTAACCAATCAGGACCCAGCTCCAGTAGGGGACCTAATTGATCTTTCTACAGGTGGATAAGAGCCCATTGGAGAAAGGACTGTCAAGCAAATATGTGTGGTACATTGATAGTGGATGTTCCAAGCACATGACATTCCAGAAAGATCATCTTCAGGATTTCAAGCTAATGAATGGATCAAGAGTGATGTTTGGTGACAACAACTATGGAGTCACCAGAGGTGTTGGAAAGTTGACTTTTAATGGAGTATATGTAGAGGAAGTCTACTACGTTGAAGGACTCAAGCATAATCTGCTTTCAGTATCCCAATTTTGTGACAGGGGATACTCAGTGAAGTTTTCTAGTGATTCATGCACTGTCTTTTCTTCTGATTATAATGATATTTTGCTTATAGGCTTGAGGAAGGGTAACATTTATCTTGCAGATTTTAGCAGTTGCCCGAGAAATACTTGCCTGGTTGCAAAAGGATCTGCAGAAGACAGCTAGTTATGGCACAAGAGATTGAGCCACATCAACTTCAAAACACTGAATAAGATTGCCAGAAAAGGTCTTATTCGAGGTCTTCCTAATGAAGTGTTTAAGAAGGATCAGGTTTGTAGTTCATGCCAGAAGGGTAAACAACCCAAGACCTCCTTTAAGGATGTCCAGAGAACAACCACAACCAGAGTACTTCAGCTGTTTCACATGGACCTGTTTGGACCTGTTTCTCCTCTTAGCTTCAGTGGAAGGAAGTATACCTTGGTGATAGTAGATGATTTTTCAAGATACACTTGGGTAGTGTTCTTGTTTAATAAAAATGAAACTATCACTAAGCTGCCAGAATTCTTCAAGCAGATTCAGAATTAGCAGAACCAGAGCATAGTCAGGATCAGAAGTGACAAAGGGACAGAGTTTCTGAATTCACACATTGCAGAGTACTGCAAAAAGCATGGGATTTTTCATGAGACATCTGCTGCCAGAACACCCCAACAGAATGGAGTAACAGAAAGGAGGAATAGAACCCTTAAGGAAGCTGCAAGGACTCTTCTAGCAGAACACAACACACCACAAATATTTTGGGCAGAAGCTATCAATACAGCCTGTTATACTCAGAACAGATGCCTAATTGCCCAGAGACATAGCAAGACTCCATATGAGGTATGGAAAGGTAAAACCCCATCTGTTTCATATTTTCATGTTTTTGGTTGCAAGTGTTTCATTCATGACAATGGGAAATCAAAATTAAAAACCTTTGATGCTAAAGTAGCAGATGGAATATTTTTAGGATATTCCACCACTAGTAAAGCATTCAGAGTTTTTAATAAGAATTCACTTTGTGTGGAGGAAACACCCCATGTTGTTTTTGATTAATCAGACCACCCCCAGAGTAATCAAGGTCAATCCACCTATTCTTGATTCAGACTCAGATTCAGATTCAGATGGTGACCCATCTTCTGGTTCTCTGAAGGAGAAGTCTTCACAAGGAGCAGAACCAGAAGAGGTTGGAACTCCTGTAGAGGGAAGCTCTCCTGCAGTTGGTGATATTCACCAAGGTACTGCAGTGGATGGTCAATCAGGCAAGGCCACGGGAAGGAGGACACTGGTTGATCACCCCAATGACCTGATAATTGGAGATCCAACTAAGGGTGTCTAGACTAGGAGAACTCTTAACTTAGCTGTCTTATTTAGTTGCTATGTATCCTTGATTGAGCCTAAGAACATCAAGGAGGCACTGAAAGATTCAAATTGGATTGTTGCTATGCAAGAGGAGTTGAATCAATTTACTAGACAGGATGTTTGGGAGCTGGTAGACTGACCAAGACATCAAAAGGTGATAAGCACTAAGTGGGTTTTCAAGAATAAGAATGATGAGAATGATGTCATTACTAGGAACAAGGCAAGGCTAGTGGCTCAGGGCTATTCTCAGTCTGAAGGAATAGACTATGATGAAACTTTTGCTCCTGTTGCCAGACTAGAAGCCATCAGATTGTTTCTAGCATATGCTTCTCACATGAGGTTCAAAGTATACCAGATGGATGTGAAATCTGTCTTTCTTAATGGGATTCTCATTGAGGAAGTGTATGTTGAACAACCTCCTAGTTTTGAACAAGGTGACAAAGTGTTTAAGCTTAAGAAAGCTCTTTATGGGTTGAAGCAGGCACCCAGAGCATGATATGATACTCTTTCTCAATTTCTTCTGGACAATGGTTTTACTAAAGGTAAGATTGATAGGACCTTGTTTAGGAAAGAAGAAGGAAATGACATCCTTTTTGTCCAAATATATATTGATGACATTATATTTGGATCCCTAACAAGAAGCTGTGTGAGAAGTTTGGTAAACTCATGCAGAGACAGTTTGAGATGTCTATGATGGGTGAAATTAATTATTTCTTAGGTCTGCAGGTAAAGCAAACAGAGAAGGGAATTTTAATCAATCAGGATAAGTACATCGGAAACATGTTAGAGAAATTTGGAATAGGATCTAGCAAAGTAGCCAAGATCCCTATGATGACAAATTTCAACATGGATCCAGATGAGTCTGGAGAGAGTGTGGATCAGACTCAGTACAGAGCTCTTATTGGTTCTCTTATGTACTTGACTGCAAGCAGACCAGTTATAACCTTTGCAGTTGGTGTGTGTGCCAGATTTCAAGCTAATCCTAAGAAAAGTCATTTGGAAGCAGCTAGGAAGATATTGAAGTATCTTAAGGGAACAGTGAATTTGGGGTTATGGTATCCTGCAGATGATAATTTAGAATTAAGTGGTTACTCAGATTCGGATTACGGTGGGTGCAGAATTGATAGGAAGTCTACAAGTGGAACATGTCAATTATTGGGAAATAAGTTGGTATCTTGGTTCTCTAAGAAGCAAACTTCAGTTGCTACATCAACAACAGAAGCAGAGTATATGGCTGTAGGCAGCTGTTGCTCACAACTACTCTGGATCAGTCAACAGTTAAGGGACTACCAGATTAGAGCACAAGATATTCCAATCTTCTGTGATAGTAATAGTGCTATAGCAATCACCCAGAATCCAGTTCTTCATACCAGATGCAAACATGTGGATATAAGGCATCACTTCATAAGAGACCATGTTGAGAAGGGAGATATAAGGATGGAAAAGATTGCAACAGAAGAAACAGAGAGCAGATATTCTAACTAAGCCATTGGCTGAAGCCAGATTCAGAGAGTTAGCTTTTGAGTTAGGACTTTTGGATCCAGAGACAGATTTGGTTTAGGGGGAACATCAGAGAAGTATCCTTTGTTACATTTCGTTACATAATCTTTATGTTTTTCAAACTAACATGCCTACAGGTTAGATATACCAGGGAAGTTACATCTCCAGATAAGGTATGTACCAGATGAGGATTGTACCAGGTGAGGTACATTCCAGATGAGGTACTGAGATTGATTCCAGAGAATTCAGGAGTCAAATCTGACCAGAACCAGGTGAGTTTTCATCGGATGAGATGTAACACCAGACTAACCGTGGTATCATCTAGTTAGAATACCAGGTGACAGGTATGAGTTTACTTCTCTGGCCTCTGATCATTGGGACACAGTTTCAAAATTAGTAAATACACTCAAAATGTTTCAACTTCAGGGTGTATTTAAGACTAGGGTAGAGGGTTAGGCAATCATTTCGCTTTTTCTCTTGACTGCCACAAAACCCCTCGATCCCATTCCCAATGACCATGCCCATGCACTAGATTAAATCTGTAACTTGCCTTTTAATCGTGGCCGTCAGATTTAACACAGTGCAATATGTCAATCAATTCAAAAATTGATTTTGTTCCCTAAATTAAATTTTGCAATTACACGCGTTCACACTTCATTAATTGATCGAGCCACGCATCTTGCTCTATTTAAATCAAATTTTTCTTCAATCTGTCCTTTCACGTTTCCTTACTCTCAAATCCCTAACCTCTCTCTGCAAGTTCTCTCTCTTTCTCTCTCTCTTTCACAGAAATGGCACCCAAATGCAATTTCGATAAGGAGCATGTCTGCAAGAAACTGAAATCCGAAATGGTGGTGGACTTCTATTCCACCAAGAATCCAGCAGCGTTAGCGATTCTGGAATTTTTTAGGAAGTCTGGGGTGGAGGAGTTGATCTCCACCGTTCCCAAAGATCTGCGCACTTTGGATGGGTACGTTGCCCAGTTTTTGGTCAGGATGAAGATCCACGATGACCACATCTCCTCCAAGCTTGACAAGGAAGACGTCGTCTTCTCGAAGCATGACTTCTGCAAACTCTTTTGGAATCTTTCTTCAGAAGGTGTGGACCCGTTGAAGTATAAGGAAGGAGAAGCGTTGGAATCGTTCAAACTTTTTGCCAGATCTTCATGTCAGAATTTGACAAAGGGGTTCTTGGACAAGCATTTGAGGCAAAAGTACAAGGTACTTTTTGATATCGTGGTGAAGGTGTTGATGTGTGAGAGCCATAGCACAGATGCCATTTTCACTAGCAGGCTCTGTGTTATGAGGGCTATTCTGGATGGTGTCCAATGCAACTGGACCGAGTTCTTCTGGGGAGTTTTGAGGAAGAACAAGTTAAAGGTGCAGAAGGAGGAGTGTCCCAGTCTACCAGGAGAGCTGCAGTAATTCAATGCCAACGTTTCTCTTGGCACAAAGCTTACCCTGATCTTGGACTCCATCTTCCCAGAGAAAAAATGGAAGGAGTCATGGTGCAAGGGCTTTCACAAGTCCAAAATCCTCTTCTCCAAGGATGGTCCTCTTCATGGCAATCCTGACTCTGATGGAGAAGCAGTCATTCCTGCCCCCCCCCCCCCCTCTTCAAGCAGTGCCCTCACCTGCTAAGGGACAGAAGCAGCAGAAGAGCAAGAAGAAGCCTGCTGAAGCTACTGGTTCTTCAAACATAGCTTTCTCCGGTTCCTCAGAGGAGGACCAAATTCCCCTTCTAGATGTTTTGAAGAAGAAGGGTGATAGTGAAGAAGCTGCCAAGAAGGCTGGTGCAGCTAAGAGGAAGAGGCCAGTTGAGGCTAAGAAAGCCTCTGTAATGAAGCCCAGAACAAGCAGAAGGGCTAAGAAGACACTTCTGGTTGATGAGCCATCAGAAGAGGAGGAAGAAGAAGAGGTTGAGCCTCTCAAGAGGAAACCCAGAGCCAAGAGAGCCATTCTTCAAGATCCAGACTCTGGCTCTGGCTCTGACCTGGGAGATGCTTCGGAGCAGGCTATAGAGGAAGTCTCTCATCTGATGGAGGAAGCCACGGCTTCAGAGCAGGTAAACCTTCTTATCACAACCTCTAACCTTGTAACCCTCTCTACTTCTCCCCCAGAAAACCCTCCCCAAAACCCATCCTCTGCTCCTAGTGTTCCCATCTCTGCACCAGAGCAGACCCTACCTGATACACCCCAATACACTCCCTCCACCATCCCTACACAAACTCCCTCTCCCCCTTCTTCACAAATCCCTCTCCCTACATATCCTTCTCCCCCAGCCCCTGTACCAGAGGTGCCATCCACTTCTGGTGCAGATCAACCCATTCCACCCTCCTCCTCACAAAATCCTATCCCAGCCTCTGTACCAGAAGTTCCTCCTACATCTTCTGGTGCAGAACAGCCCCTTCCCACACCCTCCTCTCAAAATCCTACCCCTCTCCAATCTCATACAAAACAGGACCCATCCATCTCTATGGCACTGAGTTTCCCTGCCCCTCCTTCTCCCACTTGTCTGACCAGCGATGATAGTGAAGATGAGGATGCTTCACTGGAGCCGGAAGTCTTAGCACCATCCTCCTCTGCCCCTGGGCCCAAACCCTTTATGTTCTCATCTGCAGACATGGGTCCCATTAGGCAGAGTATGAGTGTAAATGCTCAGCTCTGGCTAAGAGAGCATTTTCCCATCTTGTTGGAGTACTTACCCCTGCTGGCGGATTTGACTGACGCCAAGGTCTGGAGCAAGGCCATACTGGAGGATGTGGAGGACCTGATGTTGTTGCTGGAAGAAATGACTCCCTCCACATTCACTGCCTGTGAGATAGAGCTTAAGAATAAGTTAAACATCCAGAACCCAGCTGAGCTAGAGACCCCAGAAGCAGCGAAGGTGTTGATTCGCACTCTACTCATCCAGAGAGGAGTAATGATCACTCCTGAGGGCCCCTCTTATAAATTTGGTCCTCACTTCACTTTCCCTCCAGAGCTCTACTCTGATGAGGAGGACTTCGATGTCACTCCTGTCGTGCTGCAAAAGATGAAGTCTTTCTTCAATGAGCAGATCATGCAGATTGGGCATTTTTCGAAGGCATTTCAACACATGGCCCCTGCTATGATAGAGCACCAGATCTGGCAGGAGAGGAGGATGTTTTTAAAGCAGATCAAGTCCACTTTTGCCACTGTCAAATCATCCTTTAAGGCAAATGGACTATTTGTGAAGGTTGATGTGATGCACAGCCAGAAGCAGCTCCAGGAGCATGTGCTGGAGCAGCTGAGGCCAGTCTCTGTGTTGAAGGTGGAAATGGCTTCTCAGATGCTGCAAACTGCAAAGCTCAAAGATTATCTCCAGGAGATGTTGGATAAGCAAGAGCGCTTGGTGGCAGAGTCCAAAGCCTATCTGGAGGAGGCCAAGCAGCTGCGTGATCTTCACTCTTCCTCCAACACTGCCTTGCCTGATCTTATAAGACAGGTGGTCCAGCCCCTTATTGATGAAGTTAAAAAGGGGGAAGAGAAGGCCAGAACTGATCTAGAGAAGACCACTCTGGAGACTCTTTTTAGCCATGGGGCGCGCCTGGACCTGCTGGAGAATACATTAGCCCAGGCGGAGCTATAGAAGAAGAAGAAGGAAGAGTTAAAATCTCTTACTATGGCTAAGCAGCTGGCGGCAGAAAAGGAGTCCACGGATACAGAGCAAGATCCTATGGCCGTTTCTTGACCTGCTAAGAGGAAGTTTAGGAAAGTGAATAAGAGCTTCCTTGAATCTGTCGTTGAAGAGGCAGAGAAGAGATTCAAGGAAGAGACGCCTGAAGAGAGGCAAGCCAGAATAAGGAAGAACATAGATGAAGAGCAGAGGCTCAGATATGTTATGAAGCAAAACAAGAAGACCAGAGTATGTGGAAGTGATGGAGATATTGCCTCTTAGGACAGAAGGGTCCTTTGACTCAACTGTGCATGTGCCCTTGATTGAAAAATGGAGAGAAGCAAAGACTTTGTGGTTCATACAGCACTACATCCAAAGGCCTCCACCAGAGGATGATGCGCTTATCAACAGAACCTTCCACTCTTGGATGAAGGCTTACGATGCAGGTCTGTACAAGCAGCTGATGGACTCCACCATTGAATTCAACCTGGAGGTCACTGCTCCTGAATTCCATTATCTCAACACTCCCATGATAGGGGACCAGGTTGATTGGGCTGAACTGAAGAAGTTGTACAAGACTAAGGTGTTGGCAAACTTCACTCCAACATCTTCTGCTGAACTCAATGCCATTCAAGACAGGTTCCTTGACTGGTTTCTGGTACCAAAGGAGAACAGAAGATATGCATAGTTTAGGACTCTAAAAAATAATGTAAAATGTAATCTTTTGTCATCTATTATTAATGAAAAGTCATATCTCTTTGTTTTAAAGACAACTCCTTGTTGTCTTCTTGTTTGCCTGATAAGATCTATTCTAAGGTCTTATCTCTTTTTGTTTTCATGCTTAAGTTTTTTTTTATCAGTTCTGGTTAAGTTTTAACTCAATTAAAAAGGGGGAAATTGTTAGGATAAAAGTTTTATAAGTTTTGATGAGTTTTTATAACCAGAGAATGTAATAGGACCATCTGGACCTGTTAGCCAGATGATGAACTAGATTAGGACTTAGTCTAGGGGGAACTGCCAGACCAGAAGACTTCACCAGAAGAGTCACCAGAAGACCTACCAGAAGAGCTTCCAGAGGACTTCACCAGAGGACTTCACCAGAGGACTCCACCAGAAGACTTCACCAGATGAGACTGACCAGAGGCAGAGAACCTTCCCCAGACTAGACGAGTCCGGACCAGACGAGTCTGGTGAACCAAAAGATGCTATGAATCATAATCCTACTGAATATTCTGGTTCTTGACCAGATCCAGACCAGAAGACTTTGAGGTTGCCTGGTACCTGGTCCTGCCTTCTCTGGAGAGATCAGAGTTAGGCATTGGAAGCACTTGACCGTTGGTGATTTAAATTAAGTCAACAAAATCAGGATTGGAAAGTTTTGAAGTCAATCAATCCAAGGATCCCACCAACCCAATCAATCAATTAGGAAATTGATTGATTGAAAGCTTCCCTAAATAGAGGATCTGATTAGATTAGCTCTCCAACGGCTAAAAGTTAATCACCTCTATATATACAAGAGTGCAGTTTCAAAGAAAGGCTCTAGATTCTCACGTGCAAGAAGACATCTTTCAAGCCTTGCTTATTCACTCTTAAGCACTCTTATTGCTCTCATATTTTGTACACACTCAAAAGGAGTTGTTGGATCTCAACCTGTTCATCTCTAGGAAAAGGTTGAAGGCTATAGACTTTAGATCGAAGGTAGATCTAAAGTGATTGTAAGAAGGAACTGGTACTTCACAATTCCAGTGCGTAAATGGTTTGTTGGTTGGTTAGTGAGACCCCTTTTGATCAAAGGGAGAGTGGACGTAGGACTTGTTGTCCGAACCACTATAAATCTGGTCCATTTACAGCTTTCACAAATTCTGTCTTAATTCATTTGTTTAGTGCTCTTATAAAAGGATTTTGTTATAAAGACATATTTATTAAAGCATCCGCAATTAATCTACTTAGTGGGATCAACATAGAGCTATTCAGAAGCTTAATTAATTAATGGACTTGATAATCTTAAACGCAGGAAATAATAACCGGGAGCTCATATTATCGTAATATGGATTAAGATGGATAGTGCAATATTAATTTATTAGTGGTACTAATTAATATTAATGGGCTGAATTATATTGGGGCTCAATATTGAAATTCAGAAGCCCGTTGGAGGTCCAATCTTAATTCTCCTAAAGGCCCCTCAAGTAGCCCATTAAGTAGTCCAATAATAATAAGGTGATTAAAATAAAAGAAAATATATTTGCTGATTTTTTCCATGTTATTTTCGAAAATTAGAATATTAGGAAATAAAAGATTTTCTTGATTTTCTTGGAAAGATATTATGGAAGATAAGTATTCATGGAATACAATATTATCTCATATATTCAAAAAGATCAAAATCTTGTGATCTATTACTATTATTTTCGAAAATAAGCTTATATGAGAAGATGAGATTTTTATGGAATATTTTATTATGGAGAAAAGAATATATAGGATATATTCAAGATTTCTTGAAGGCCAAGAAAAAAATTTTATCTCCCCTATTCCATATGATAATTTTGAATTTCCCCTCTCCTATAAGTAGGAGATGATTATTTCATCTCCAGTTTAACAGTTACATAATTCCATGTGTTGGAAAAATCAAGAACAAAAATATTTTTCTTTCTCCTTAGTTATTTTAATTGCTTGAAAGCACTTCCCACCGGTGATCAAGCAAGGCGAAAGGGAAATACTTGAGAAGGTCTTTTGGTTGGTAGCACGTACGTAAATCGCATAAATTCCTAGTTATTCCGCCATAGGTTTTATGTGAATTAATTTAACTTGCATGATGATAAAATTGTTGTTGGAATTATTATTTGAATTAATTAGGATTAATTCATGCTAGTAATAATTATATTTAAATTCGTATTTAAATTTCATCCCGAATAGTTCCCGGGCACCCATATTTTCCCAACAACTGGTATCAGAGCTATGGTTTTGGGATCTGATCTTTAAATTGGAATTTAAATTGTTAGACATTAAATTGAAATTGGATAGTAGAATTTCTAGATCTTTTTTGCAGATATCCAATTATCATGGTTTTGATGTTTATTTATTTTTTTATGCGTGTGAATTAATTGTTTTTAATTCGATTTGTTCGAATTCATTTTTCTCATGAGAAAATCCACGAGTAGATTAGTTGTTTTATGTTGATTTGATCATTGTAATAGACTAGTCTAGATCTAGTATTTATTTTTTGAAATAAATTGTAACCGGATCGAGACGAAGAACGAAGAATTAAAGACGGCGTACCCGGATGATGCATGCATGTGTGGCACATGCATGGACATAAAATCATGCATGGGGTGAAAAACAAGAATGAACGACGAAACCCGGTGCACGGAGTGTGCGAGTCGCACAGCACCGTGCACGACGGGCGAGCCGAGTTGCACGAGGGCGTGCGCGAGGCGCCGCCTCTCGGCGTTCAGCGCTCGGCGGTCATGCCGGGAGACGCGCGGCCCACCCCGTGGGCCGACGCGAGCCGTATCTCTGGCCGTGAAATTTTTATTTCCGTTCTCTTTTTTTAAACGTCGTCCCGAACCCCAAACGAAGTTGTTTTTGATGAAGTGTTGCTGTTCGAGTGGGAGCGTGTCGAGACGAGGGATGGAAAGCAACAAGGACGATATTTCGCATCAAGACGTGAAGAAATTAAACCGTGACAATTGGATTTGAGTGCTCCAATGTGTTTAATTTTGTTTTGATGGATGTTTTATTTCGTGCACTTATTATTATTTGTTAATATGTGTTTGCATGAATTTTATTGTCCAAGAAAAACCTTACTTTCGAAAATTACTAAGTATGTTTATTTAATCGCAATTTTTTTCCGGTTATTAAAATTGGATTAATTTGGCCTCCATAATTTATTTATTTGTGAAGTCTTTTTGGAATACATTTCCCCCTCGGATCGGCCAAAAAGACGGATTTCACATGAATAAATTCCGAAAGGATGATTGTGGATTATTACTAGTGGCGGTATTGACCCTCACCATGAGTGGCTTGCTCAAAGCGAAATAATAATCCTGTATTGAATTATGTTTATTACTTAGGTACAAGAAATTGATATTAACTTACTCCCCTCGGAGTCCCTGTCAATTGTTATGTGGTCAAAGTGGGAGCCAACTATTAATTTTGAATTAAGGATTTGTAACTTTCAAGTTTGTGATCCGCTTGAATGTGTTTAAATGTATAGACCACCCCTCGTGGCGCATTTAAATTATTTCGAGATGTTGGCTGATACATGATTATATTATTTTAAGGTTTCAATATAATTGATGTGATCGAATTATGTGATAATTTCGTATTTTTTTAGATATTAATATGAATGTATGTTTTAATCTCATTTCATCATGTCGCAACCTTTTAATCCACTGTTTAATATACTTTAAGTTAACAAACTTTCTGGAGAGAATTATATCGATTGGAAATGTAATTTAATTTTTGTGCTTACTGCACAAAAACACAATTGGGTTATTCACGTTAATATACCCGGCAGGCCTAATGATAAGTCAAGCAATGGGAAAAGACAGTTTATAATTGGAAGCTTGACAATGAACACATGAAATGCATCATCTTGACATCTCTGTCTGAGGATTTGAGGCATATTCATGAGGACATTGTATCCGCTGTTGAAACCATGGAAAACCTTGAAGAGATGTCTTCACATCAAACCCATGACTAATCAGTTCACCAAATATGACTCGGTCAAGTTGGAAATGGTGGAGGGAACGCTCGTGAGGGAGCACGTTCTCGGGATTATGGCATACCTTAACAAGTTGGAAGTACTTGGTGCGTGTTTTGATGTCCCTTCTTAGGTCGATTTCATACCCCATTCTCTTCCGAAAAGCTTTGAGCAGTTTCATCTGAACTGTCAGATGAATGAACGGGCAAGTCGTTTGCCCGAGTTCTTGCAAGCTTTAGTTTTGGTGGAGGTGATAATGGAGCACCAGTCTAGTGCTATGGTGACTAATGGTCCGTCTACCACTTTTGGTCCCAAGGGAGGGAAAAAGAGAAAGAGAACCTGTTAGGATAAATGTTGTATAGTTTTGATGAGTTAAAATAAACCAGAAGATGTAATAGGACCATCTGGGCCTGTTAGCCAGATGAGAAATTAGATTAGGACTTAGTCTAGGGGGAATTGCCAGACCAGAAGACTTCACCAGAAGAGTCACCAGAAGACCCCACCAGAGGACTTCACCAGAGGACTCCACCAGAAGACTTCACCAGATGAGACTGACCAGAGGCAGAGGACCTTCCCCAGACCAGACGAGTCTGGTGAAATAAAAGATGCTCTGAATCATCTCCTGATTCTTCTGAGTATTTTGTTTCTTAACCGACTCTGGACCAGAAGACATCGAGGTTGCTTTGTGTCTGGTCCTGCCTTCTCTGGAAGAATTAGAGTTAGGCATTGGAAGCATTTGACCGTTGGTGATTCAAATCAAGTCAATAAGATCGGATTGGAAAGTATTTGAAGTCAATCAATTCAAGGATCTCTCCAACCTAATCAATCAATTAGGGAACTGATTGATTGAAAGCTTCCTTAAATAGAGATAGATTAGCTCTCCAACGGCTAAACCCTAATCACCTCTATAAATAGAAGAGTGCAGCTTCGAAGAAAGGCTCTAGAGAGATCTCACGCGCACAAAGTCATATCCAAGCCTTAGTTCTTATCAAGCTTAAAGAACTCTTATCTTGTTCATACATTCTATTCACTCATTAAGGAGTAATTGGATCTCAACCTGTTCATCTATTAAGAAAAGGTTGAAATTTGTAAAGCCTTAGATCGAAGTTAGATCTAAAGGCTTTTGTAAGAAGGAACTGGTACTTCACAATTCCAGTACGCAAGTTGTTGGTTGGTTGGTAGTAAGGCCCCTTTGAAGAAGGGAGAGTGGACGTAGGATCTTTCAAATCCGAACCACTATATATCTTGTCCATTTACTGCTTTCTTTATATTATCTTATTCATCTGCTGTTATAAAAGATTTTGTCAAGACTTTTCTTTAAAGCTTCCGCAATTAATCTATCGAGTGGGACCAACAAGTGGTATCAGAGCAGCGTGTCCAAGACCACTGCTTTGTAAAGCTTTTTTGTGGTCACCGGGCAGATCCATTACTCTTTATTGTTTTTTATTAAATTCTTGTTAAATCCTTTTAGAAAAATGTCTTCAAAATCTTCTTACAAGAGCCGTAAGTTACCAGAATTCTCTTTCGAGGATTATAGCCACTGGAGCTTCATGATGAGCAATCATCTTGCAGCTATACACCACCGCATGTTAGATGTGGTAGAAAGTGGCCCCATACAATTTTACTGGACTCCCATTGATGATGGCAGGTCTGAGTCCAAGGAAGAAAGCAGTGGAGCTGCAGAGGAGAGAACTGGTGAATGAGTTGCGAGATAAAAGATATTAAAGAAAAGGGATGACCTTGACAATGATGAGAGGAAATTATACAACCTGGACCAGGTGGCAAGGACAGAGATCATAAATACTCTAACAAAGGAGGTGATTGAAAAGGTCAGACCATGTGCCACGGCCAAGGAGATGTGGGACAAGTTGGCATTGCTCTGTGAGGGAACAGAGAAGATCAAGGACAACAAGCTCCAGGCTGTTCAACACTCATTTGACACTTTCAAAATGAAACCAGATTAGACAATTGACCAGCTGGATATGCGTCTCACCAATCTCCTCAACAAGGCTAGTGCCTTAGGTAGGACCTATTTTGAGAAAGAAATCAATAGTAAAATATTACCAACACTAACCAGCAGGTGGAGAATCAAAGTCCCCGTGATTAAAGGCAACAAGGATCTCAACACTCTGGATCATCATCTTCTGTTGTCTGATCTCAAAGCATATGTATATGATCTTCAAGAGGAGGATCAAACAGAAGAGGTTTCCTCTTCTGGTCAGAAAGGAGTTGTTTTCTCCACAACTATCAAGTTAGATGACAAGCCAAAGGAGTCTGCTGCAGATGACATGAGTCTCAAGGAGCAGGTAGCACTCCTAACCCGTAAACTTGATAAAATGAGTTCAAAATATGGCAGGTACAAAAAGCATTGGAAGGAATCTACCAGAGATAGGAAGAGTTCTTTCAAGGCTGCAAATAAAGAAAAGACATCTGGAGACTCAAAGGAGACCAGATTCAGAACTCCAGAGAGGAGGAGAGATGGCAGCTTTGGGAGATCAGATTACCAGAGGAGGGATAGTAGTTCTGGCAGATCTGACTACCAGAGGAGAGAGAGTAGTCCAGCCAGATCAGATTACAACCAGAGGAGGAGAGATCCAAGTCTCAGTCCCAGAGGAGATAACACATGCTATACTTGCAACAAGCCAGGCCACTACAGCTATGATTGTCCTCAGCTAACTCCTAGGGAAAGAGAAGAGAAAAGACTCAAGAGAGATAGGAGATATGCAGACAAGAGAGCACTACTGGCAGAAGCAAATGAAGAGGATACCAGTTCAAGTTCTTCTTCTTCTGATTTCGGATCTGATGATGATGTATATCTTATGGCAGACATCAATGAGGTAAATGAAACTACCTTATGTTTATCTAATTCCAAATATATTGAATCCTCCCATTCATCTGGTGCTTCCAGAGAGTCTGATATGCAGCAAATGCTATCAGATCTCCAAAATTGTGTTCAACTTTGCCAAAAGCTTGAAAAAGAAAATGGTAGGCTTAGAGCTGAAGTTCAATCTTTATCAAATGAGCAAAAATCTGCCAGAGAACTCATGAAAGACCATTCCAAAGAAGTCTCTGAACTTCAGGAAAAGGTCACAGAAAGAGATACTCTAGTAGACCAGCTCATAAAAGAAAAGAACTCTCAGGCAGAAGAAATCAATGAACTCAAAGCCAAATATCAATATCTTATCAAGGGTAAACAAGTTGAACAACCTATTGAGGAAGTACATTAGACCAGAGAAGCTCCAACTGTTGTATCCATTATACAAGGATCTTCTCAAAGGATAAATGATAAGAGTGGTTTAGGATATTCAGGAATTACAACCAGATCTACTAAAATTTTCTGTAATAAAGGCAAGTTGTCTGAAAGATCTGGTGAAGTGGTAGAAATCTGGGATGAAAAGGTTCCTAATGGAAAGGTTACAGAGTAGTTAAAAACCGTAACGGGAACAAAGACTGCTCTGCTGACCATATAGATGATGTTCCTAATTATTTAACTGAACTGGATGAGGACATCTTAGAGCATAAACGTCAGATAGGAGAACCTATGAAGATTGATGGTTCTGTTCAGATTCCTAAACAGATTAAGGGACCTCAAAGGAATCCTAAAAGAGTGGAACCTAAGAAAATTTGGGGACCTCAGAAAGGAAACTCTAAGAGGAAACCTAATCAGAATAGGAGATATCAGAGGAGATATACTGAACCAGGGAACCTTAATCAGAATCAGGGATCTCAAAGGAGGAATGCTCCAAGAAGATTCCAGAACATAAACACTTAGAAGGAATTCTATCATCAGAATAGATCCAATTTTCAGAACCAGAGGAGGTCTTCCAGACCCATCTATAGAAAACCAACTGATCTGGGTAGTTATGACACCAGAGATGGTTCTTCTAGGATGTACCCTTACAACCAGACCTTTAAGACCATGTCTTTAAGGCAGGCCATTCCAAAGGCCAGATTTGAGAAAAGATACACCGACTTGTTTATAGGAAAGGTGTTCTTATCAGACCAGTAGCTCAATATGTCATTGTCAGAGGACATGTGCTGGTAGATAGATTTGGAAGGAAGATGAGATCTCCTCATCTAGCAAGGGATGATCTTTATCTTTGGATTCCTACAAAACCTGCAACTAACCAATCAGGACCCAGATCTAGTAGGGGACCTAATTGATCTCTCTGCAGGAGAATAAGAGCCCATTGGAGAGAGGATACTCAAGCAACCATGTCTGGTACATTGATAGTGGATGTTCCAAGCACATGACCTTCCAGAAAGATCATCTCCAAGATTTCAAGTCATTGAATGGGCCAAGAGTGATGTTTGGTGACAACAACTATGGAGTCACCAGAGGCGTCGTAAAGTTGACTTTTAATGGTGTATCTGTAGATGAAGTCTAATACGTTGAAGGACTTAAGCATAATCTGCTTTCAGTATCCCAATTCTGTGATAAGGGATACTCAGTGAAGTTTTCTAGTGATTTATGCACTGTCTTTTCTTCTGATTATAATGATATCTTGCTTATAGGCTTGAGGAAGGATAACATTAATCTTGCAGATTTCAGTAGTTGCCCAATGAATGCTTGTCTGGTTGCAAAAGGATCTGCAGAGAACAGCTGGATTTGACACAAGAGATTGAGTCATCTTAACTTCAAACCACTAAACAAGATTGCCAGAAAAGGTTTAGTTCGAGGTCTTCCTAATGAAGTGTTTAAGAAGGATCAGGTTTGTGGTTCATGCCAGAAGGGTAAACAACCCAAGACTTCCTTTAAGGATGTCCAGAGCACAACCACAATCAGAGCACTTCAACTACTTCACTTGGACATGTTTCTCCTCTTAGTTTCAGTGGTAGGAAGTACACCTTGGTGATAGTAGATGACTTTTCAAGATACATTTGGGTAGTGTTCTTGTTTAAGAAAAATGAAACTATCACTAAGCTGCCAGAGTTCTTCAAGCAGATTCAGAGTGAGCAGAACCAGAGCATAGTAAGGATCAGAAGTAACAAAGGGACACAGTTTTTGAATTCACACATTGCAAATTATTGCAAGGACAATGGGATTTTTAATGAGACATCTGCTGCCAGAACACCCCAACAGAATGGAGTAACAGAAAGGAGGAACAGAACCCTCAAAGAAGCTGCAAGGACTCTTCTAGTAGAGTACAACACACCACAGAGATTTTGGGCAGAAGCTATCAACACAACCTGTTATACTTAGAACAAATGCCTAATTTCCCAGAGACATAGTAAAACTCCATATGAGGTATGGAAACGTAAAACCCCATATGTTTTATATTTTCATATTTTTGGATGCAAGTGTTTCATTCATGACAATGGGAAATCTAAATTAAAAAAAATTTGATGCTAAAGTGGCAGATGGAATATTTTTAGGATATTCCAGCACCAGTAAAGCTTTTAGAGTTTTTAATAAGAATTCACTTTGTGTGGAGGAAACACCTCATGTTGTTTTTTATGAATCTGCTTTTGAGTGCAAGGTGGACTTAAAGTCTTCTGATGAGACACAGAATCAGACTACTCCCAGAGTAATCAAGGTCAATCCACCTATTCTTGATTCAGATTCAGATTCAGATGATGACACATCTTCTGGTTCTCTGAAGCAGAAGCCTTCACAAGGAGCAGAACCAGAAGAGGTTGGAACTCATGTAGGGGGAAGCTCTCATGTAGTTGGTGATAATCACCAAGGTACTACATCAGATGGTCAATCAGGTAAGACCATGGGAAGGAGGACCCTGGTTGATCACCCCAATGACCAGATAATTGGAGATCCAGCTAATGGTGTCCAGACTAGAAGAAAACTAAACTTAGCTGCCTTATTGAACCTAAGAATATCAAGGAAGCACTGAAAGATTCAAATTGGATTGTTGCTATACAAGAGGAGTTGAATCAATTCACTAGACATGATGTTTGGGAGCCCGTAGACAGACCAAGACATCAAAAGGTGATAGGAACTAAGTGGGTTTTCAAGAATAAGAAAGATGAGAATGATGTCATTACTAGGAACAAGGCAAGGCTACTGGCTCAGGGCTATTCTCAGTCTGAAGGAATAGACTATGATGAGACATTTGCTCATGTTGCCAGACTAGAAGCCATCAAATTGTTTCTAGCATATGCTACTCACATGAAGTTCAAAGTATAACAGATGGATGTGAAATCTGCCTTTCTTAATGGGATTCTCATTGAGGAAGTGTATGTGGAACAACCTTCTGGTTTTGAACAAGGTGACAAGGTGTTTAAGATTAAGAAAGCTCTTTATGGGCTGAAGAAGGCACCCAGAGCATGGTATGACACTCTATCTCAGTTTCTTCTTGAGAATGGTTTTACTAAGGGTAAGATTGATAGAACCTTGTTTAAGAAAGAAGAAGGAAAGGACATCCTTCTGGTCCAAATATATGTTGATGACATTATATTTGGATCCCCTAACAAGAAGATGTGTGAGAAGTTTGGTGAACTCATGCAGAGTTAGTTTGAAATGTCTATGATGGGTGAGATGAATTATTTCTTGGGTTTGCAGGTAAAGCAATCAGAGAAGGGAATTTTCATAAATCAGGCAAAGTATATCAGAAACATGTTAGAGAAAAATTTGGAGTAGGATCTAGCAAAGCAGCCAAGATCCCTATGATGACAAATTTTAACATGGATCCAAATGAGTCTGGAGAGAGTGTGGACCAGACTCAGTATAGTGCACTTATTGGTACTCTCTTGTACCTGACTGCAAGCAGACCAGATATAACCTTTGTTGTTGGTGTGTGTGCCAGATTTCAAGCTAATCCTAAGAAAAGTCACTTGGAAGCAGCTAGGAAGATATTGAAATATCTTAAGGGAACAGTGAATTTGAGGTTGTGGTATCCTGCAGATGATAACCTAGAGTTAAGTGGTTATTCAGATTCAGATTATGGTAGGTGCAGAATAGATAGGAAGTCAACAAGTGGAACATGCCAATTTTTAGTGAATAAATTGGTATCTTGGTTTTTTAAGAAGCAGACTTCAGGTTCTACATCAACAACAGAAGCAGAGTACATGGCTGCAGGTAGCTGTTGTTCACAACTACTCTGGATTAGTCAGCAGCTAAGGGACTACCAGATTAGGGCTAAGGATATTCCAATCTTCTGTGATAGCAACAATGCAATAGCAATCACCCAGAATCCAGTTCTTCATACCAGATGCAAACATGTTGATATAAGGCATCACTTCATAAGAGACCATGTTGAGAAGGGAGATATAAGGATGGAAAAGATTGCAACAGAGAAGCAGAGAGCAGATATTCTGACTAAGCCTTTGGCTGAGACCAGATTCAGAGAGTTGGCATTTGAGTTAGGTTTGTTGGATCCAGAGACAGAATTGGTTTAGGGGAAATATCAGAGAAGTATCCTTTATTTCAATTATACATACTTTATTGTTTTATCTATTATACTAACATGCCTACAGGTTAGATATATCGGGGAAGTTGCATCTCCAGATGAGGCATATACCAGATGAGGTATATTTCAGAAGAGACATGTACCTGATGAGATACATCCCTAATGAGGAACAGAGTCGGATTCCATAGAAATCCAGATTTTATTCTGACCAGAACCAGATGGGTTTCCATCAGATGAGATGTAACACCAGACTAACCAAGGTCTCATCTGGTTACAATATCAGGTGACAGGTATGTATTTACTTCTCTGGCCTCTGATCATTGGGATACACTTTCAAATAAGGAAATACACTCAAAACGTTTCATCTTCAGGGTGTTTTTAAGACTAGGGTAGAGGGCCTAGGCAATCATTTCGCTTTTTACCTTGACTGCCACAAAAGTCCCTCGATCCCAGTCCCAATAACCATGCCCATGCACCAAATCAAATCTGTATTTCGCCTTTTAATCTTGGCCGTCAGATTTAATTGTCGTGCAATATGTCAATCAATTCACAAATTGATTTTGTTCCCTAACTTAAATTTTAAACTTACACGCGTTCACACTTCATTAAATTTCAAAGCCACGTGTCTTTTCTTATTTAAAACTGAAAATTTTCAATCTGTCTTTTCACTTATTCTTACTCTCAAACCCTAACTTCTCTCTGCAAGTTTTTCTCTCTCTCTAAGACTTTCAGACATGGCTCCCAAATGTAACTTCAACCATGAATATGTGATGAAGAAATTAAAAATAGAGATGGTTGTTGATTTCTACACCACCAAGAATCCAGTGGCATTGGCTATTTTGAAATTGCTACAGAACGCCGGGGTAGAGAAGTTGATCTCAACGGTTCCCCAGCATTTTCGTACCCTTGATGGATATGCTGCTCAATTTTTGGTGAGGATGAAGATCCACGACGACCATATTTCATCCAAGATTGACCAGGATGATGTGGTGTTTTCCAAGCACGATTTCTGCAGATTGTTTGAGAACATTTCGGCAGAAGGGGTAGATCCATTGACGTACAAGGAGGATGAGGCTGTTGAATCCTTCAAGATCTTTGCAAGATCTTCATGCCAGAATCTGACCATGGGATTTCTGGACAAGTACTTGATACAAAAGTACAAAGTACTTTTTGACATTGTTGTGAAGGTTTTGATGTGCGAGAACCATAGCATAGATGTCATCTTCACTGGCACGCTCTGTGTTATGAGGGCATTGTATGATGGTGTCCAGTGTAACTGGGCTGAGTTCTTTTGGGGCATCTTGAGGAAGAACAAGGCGAAGGTGAAGGAGGAGGAATGCCCAACCAAGCCTGGAGAGTTGCAGTTCTGTCTGACTGCAGATGTTTCGTTGGTGACGAAACTAACTCTAATTCTGGATTTTCTGTTTCCAGAGAAGAAGTGGAAGAACTCTTGGTGCAAGGGATTTCATAAGTCAAAGATTTTGTTCTCCAAGGATGGCCCTCTCCATGGTCATTCCGACTCTGATGGAGAGCAAGCTATTCCTGCCCCTCCTCTCCAAGCAGTGCCCTCACCTGCTAAGGGGCAGAAGACCAAGAAAAGCCTTGCAAAGAAGAAGGCTGAGGCTTTAGAATCTTCAAACTTGGTGTTTTCTGGCTCATCAGATGATGACCAGATCCCCCTCCATGCTGCTCTGAAGAAGCGGAAGGGAGATGGAGAAGAGGCTGCTAAGAAGGCAGGAGCAGCCAAGAAAAGGCAGAGGCAGGAAGATGCTGTAGGCAAGGCCTCTGCAAAGAAGCCAAGGACTACAAGAAGGGCAAAGAAAACCCTCCTTGTGGATGAGCCATCAGAGGAAGAAGAGTTTGAGGAGGAGATCCCTCTGAAGAGGAAGTCCAAGGCTAAGAGGGCAATTCTTCAAGATTCAGACTCTGGTTCTGATCTTGGAGATGCTCTGGAGCAGGCAATTGATGAAGCTTCCCAACTTATGCAAGAGTCAACTGCTCCAGTGCCATCTATTGAGGTAAACCCATCTATCCCATCTTCAACCCCCATAAACCTTATAACCCCTACTACCTCTCCCCAGAAACCCTAACACAAAACCCCTCCCCTGCTCCTGGTGCTCCCATCACTTCACCAGAGCAGATCATACCCGACACTCCCATATTCACATCTTCCACCATCCCTACCCAAACACCTTCTCCCCCTCTATCACAAACATCTCTTCCTACAGATCCCTCTCCCCCAGCCCCTGTACTAGAGGTGTCATCTACCTCCTCTGGTGTAGAACAACCCCTTCCCACAAATCCCTCTTCCCCAGCCCCTGTACCAGAGGTGCCATCTACCTCCTCTGGTGCAGAACAACCCCTTCCCCCACCTCTACCTCACATATTCCTATCCCTCCCCAATCTCATACATAACAGAACCCCTCTTCTTCTATGGCAGTGGGATTTCCTGCCCCTCCCCCTTCTTGTTGGGAAAATAGGGTAACTCCAACACTTCTCCCACTTGCCTATCCAGAGATGATAGTGAAGATGAGGATGCTTCACTTGAGCCGGAAGTCTTAACACCATCCTCCTCTGCCTCTGGGCCCAATCCCTTCACATTCTCTAATGCTGACATGGGTCCCATCAGGCAGAGTATGAGTGTAAGTGCTCAGCTTTGGCTAAGAGAGCATTTTCCAATTTTGTTGGAGCACTTACCACTTCTGGCAGATCTGACGGATGCCAAGGTATGGAGCAAGGCCAGACTTGAAGATGTGGAGGATCTGGTCTTATTGTTGGATGAGATGACCACCTCTGCATTCACTGCCTGGGAGATTGATCTCAAGAAGAAGCTCAACATCTAGAACCCTGCAGAGCTTAAGACCCCAGAGGCAACTAAGGTGTTGATTCGAACCTTGCTGATCCAGAGAGGAGTGATGATCTCCCCAGAGGGCCCCTCTTATACCTTTGGCCCTCACTTCTCCTTTCCTCCAGAGCTATATTCAGATGAAGAGGACTTCGATGTCACCCCTGCTGTGCTGCACAAGATGAAGATGTTCTTCAATGAAGAAATTATGCAGATAGGGCGCTTCTTCAAAGCTATCCAGCATATGAGTCCTGCCATGATAGAGCACCAGATAAAGCAGGAGAGGAAGATTTTCTTAAAGCAGATCAAGTCCACCTTTGCCTCTGCCAAAGCTTCATTCAAGGCAAATGGACTCTTCCTAAAGTTGAATGTGATGCACAGCCAGAGACAGCTCCAGGAGCATGTGTTGGACCAGCTGCGTCCAGTCTCTGTGCTGAAGGTGGAAATGGCTTCTCAAATGCTGGAGACTGCCAAGCTCAAAGATTCCCTCCAGGAGATGTTGGCTAAGCAAGAGCGTCTGGTGGCTGAGACTCAAGCTTACCTGGAGGAGGCCAAGCAGCTGCGTGATCTTCACTCTTCCTCCACCACTGCCTTGCCTGATCTCATTCGGCAGGTAGTGCAGCCCCTTGTTGATGAAGTTAAAAAGGGGGAAGAGAAGGCCAGAACTGATCTGGCGAAGACCACTAATGAGACCCTCTTCAACCATGGTTCTCATCTGGATCTGTTGGAGAACACCTTGGCTCAGGCTGAGCTGCAGAAGAAGAAGAAGAAGAAGAAGAAGAAGAAGAAGAAGAAGAAGAAGAAGAAGAAGAAGAAGAAGAAGAAGAAGAAGAAGAAGAAGAAGAAGAAGAAGAAGAAGAAGAAGAAGAAGAAGAAGAAGAAGAAGAAGAAGAAGAAGAAGAAGAAGAAGAAGAAGAAGAAGAAGAAGAAGAAGAAGAAGAAGAAGAAGAAGAAGAAGAAGAAGAAGAAGAAGAAGAAGAAGAAGAAGAAGAAGAAGAAGAAGAAGAAGAAGAAGAAGAAGAAGAAGGAGGAGGAGGAGGAAGAGTTAAAGTCTCTTACCATGGCAAAGCAGCTGGCAGAAGAAGAGGAGACTCTTGATGCAGAGTAGGATCCAGTCTCTATTCCTGGCCCTGCCAAGAGGAAGATCAGGAAGGTTAAGAAGATCTTCTTTGAAGAGGTTGTTGAAGAAGCCGAAAAGAGATTCAAGGAAGAGACGCCAGAGGAGAGGCAAGCCAGAATCAGGAAGAACATAGATGAAGAGCAGAGGCTCAGATATGTTAGGAGACAGAACAAGAAAGCCAGAGAAGCTGATATCACTCCCGGTGCCAGTGGATCCAGCCAGAGGAGGAAGGCTCCAATAGAAGTGATGGATGTCTTGCCACTCAGGACAGAAGGGTCTTTTGACTCTACTGTGCCTGTTCCCTTGATTGAAAGGTGGAGGGAGGCAAAGAACTTGTGGTTTATCCAACACTACATCCAGAGGCCCCCGCCAAAGGATGACACGCTTATCAACAGAACCTTCCAATCCTGGATGAAGGCATATGATGCAAACTTGTACAAGAAGCTTATGGATTCCACAATCGAGTTCAACCTGGAGGTGACTGCCCCTGAGTTTCACTATATCAACACTCCTATGGTTGGGGACCAGGTTGATTGGGCAGAGTTGAAGAAGTTATACAAGACTAAGGTATTGGTGAACTTCACTCCAGTCAACTCTGCAGAGCTTAAGGCAGTTCAAGACAGATTCCTTGATTGGTTTCTAGTGCCCAAGGAGAACAAAAGATATGTATAGACTAGGACCTTGATATTCAATGTAATCATTTTGTCCTTATTATTAATGAAAGTCATATCTACTCTGTCTCAAAGATAACTTCTTGTTGTCTTCTTGTTTGCTTGATAAGATCTATTCTAAGGTCTTATCCCTTTATTGTTTTCATGCTAAAGTGTTTTATTTTGATCAGTTCTGGTAGTGTTTTAACTCCATCAAAAAGGGGAAAATTATTAGGATAAATGTTGTATAGTTTTGTAATAGGACCATTTGGGCCTGTTAGCCAGATGAGGAATTAGATTAGGACTTAGTCTAGGGGGAACTGCCAGACCAGAAGACTTAACCAGAAGAGTCACCAGAAGACCCCACCAGAGGACTTCACCAGAGGACTCCACCAGAAGACTTCACCAGATGAGACTGACCAGAGGCGGAGGACCTTCCCCAGACCAGATGAGTCTGGACCATACGAGTCTAGTGAAACAAAAGATGCTCAGAATCATCTCCTGATTCTTCTGAGTATTCTGTTTCTTAACCGACTCTGGACCAGAAGACATCGAGGTTGCCTGGTGTCTGGTCCTGCCTTCTCTGGAAGAATCAGAGTTAGGCATTGGAAGCATTTGACCGTTGGTGATTCAAATCAAGTCAACAAGAACGGATTGGAAAGTATTTGAAGTCAATCAATCCAAAGATCTCACCAACCTAATCAATCAATTAGGGAACTGATTGATTGAAAGCTTCCTTAAATAGAGATCTGATTAGATTAGCTCTCCAACCGCTAAACCCTAATCACCTATATACATATTTATAGAGATTAACTTGGCTTAATTCCTAAGCAAGATATCGGGCCTAGTCCGTAATATAATCTCTACGGATTATATTTCCCTAGATATGTTCCTACGAATAATATCTTTACCATATTTATTATTCTTGTATAATAATATTCCGAATATTATTATTGGGATTTCATATTTAATTAAATCCAATTTAATTAAATAATAATAATAATAATTAATTCCAAATATAATTATTATTATATTCTCCATAAATTAAATATTATATCCAATACAATATTTAATCAACCAACTATAATTGGTAAATGGCCATTACTTGTTGTGTGACCCGTAGGCCTCGTATATTGAGCGATTAGTCAAACTAACGGTCTTAATTGAACCCTAGACAATAAAGCAGACATTCTCAATATACGAGGTACGTTGCGAGGAAATTTGCAACTACCTGTAATACTGTAGGCTATTGTGATATCTTCCTTTCATTCGCGAATACCCGATTAAGCCTTGAACATGATGAAGTGTCTATTCAAATAGCTTAATCATATTATCTCAAATCACTAATTGATCAAGTATATCACACTTAGCTACAAAGTCTAAGTTGATGCGTGTCGGCCGACGACTTAGATCCAATTATGATGAGAAGACAAGTATTCTCTCTAAATCCACATTGAGGAATGAATCCTATTCTTGGCTCAACTACCACTCACATGCATTTTGTGATGAACCCAATCCATGCCATATCTACCCGTGGAAGGGTGCAAGCGTCGGTCATGGTCAAAGTTCATCACTCCACACATTTCGTGTGTATTGACCTCAAGTCAGAGGAGTATCACATCGCTCCCACTAACCGAGATACCCGTACACACATTATGTGGATTTACATCAAACAGTTTCTCGAATGGGTATACCAATACCCTCTAAGGTATTTGTGCATCCATCATGAGATACCCTGTATCTCGTAGTAAGTGAGATCTTACTACATTCTCTAAGAGTATGATGCCGATTGTACACCAATCTCAATTGCATCATCAATATCATATTCTTGATGATCCTTGATCGGGGCTATTTGAGAATCATACTTAAGTCATCGGAGTTCTCACTCACCCAATGACAGTAGTGATTTATGGGAACACAAATAAGAATATATACAAACAATCAAACATCATATTCAGATAAGTGTAACGCCATACATTTAATATTAAACCAATAATAATATTACATCAAACCTGAATATTATCTTAGTATTATGTCCTTTCGATGGATTGTCTCTAGGACACTAACACTAACAATCTCCAACTTGGACTAGAGCCAATCACCTACATGTCTAACCCCTAGACCATCAAATGTCTACTGTGTACATGAACAGTGAAAAGGATTTGCAAGATTATCCTTTATGGAAAATGTTTTAATTTCATTTCTCCTATCGATGTGATCTCTCGGATCAAGTGATAACGCCTCTGTACATGCTTTTTTCTGTTATCAGGTCTCGGTTCCTTTGCTCATGCAATCGCATCAATGTTATCACAATACATCTCTATTTGACATCTGGCACTCGGAACTACCCCTAGTTCTCTCAAGAACCTTAAAATCCAGAATGCCTCAAAGGCTTCTGATACAGCAATGTACTTAGCTTCGGTTGCTGAAATCACCAATATATTGTTACTGCAACACCAATTAAACATTCAAATTCTTTTATATATAGTTCAATACCCCTAGAAATTCAAACAAATACTACAAGAAAAGACATTTTTTATAACTAATTTATTTGTATCCAACTTGCAGATGGTTACAAAAAAATGACTTATTGTAGCAAAATTTTATTTTCGTTACAAATAGTTCCATTTTAAATTATATTAAGTAATTATTGTAACCAACATTTGAAATATATAATTATATAGACTTACTCTTATATGAGCCACCATTTAAAACAAATGCATTTTAAAAAAAAAAATTACATCTATTATTATTATTAAAAAATCACCTCTGTTATTAGTTAACAATATATATTTTTTATAACGTATTTTTCAGTAATAACCGATGTAAAACTTTTTTTAAATAAAGTTGAATTGTATGGTTCACCTGATGCATAAACATAATATAAATTAAAGGTGTGCAATCCAATCAAAAAAGAAAAAAAAAGTTTAAATTAAATTTATTTCGGACAATCCTATAAGTCACACCATTTATAAAGCTTCAACTTTTTTTTAAAATATCTATTTGATAAGAATATGAGCTATTAGATCTTATATCTATTCACAAATTCTAGCATATACTCAAATGCATAGCATATGCACTTGGTTTTTAAGCTCAATTTTAAAAAATTTCAAAAAAAAAAAAAAAAAACAACACACCGAACTTTGTGTATTTTTGTAGTTGGGGTATTACTGATTACTTCTTTGGGTATTACTGATTATTTTTTTGGGTATCACTAATTACTTTTTAAGGTATTACTAATTGCTATATGGATTTTTTTTTTTTCAAAATTCAAGTGCATATCATGTACTCAAGTGCACATTAGAGCTACTCATATCTATTTAATTATTGTACAACAAACAATCCTCGAGAAAAAAAACTACTTACTTTATGTGAATCAAGGCTTATATATATATATATATATATATATTTATAATTATTTTACTATTATTATTTTAGACTTGTGTATTATATTTTAGAAAAGCGAGACGGAAATTCTAAATTCCTAATTACTCCTAATTCACGCTGATTAAAAAGAAATCCCTAGGCTAACCCTAATAAAAAGTCTTTCGTTCTGTTTCATTCCTAACTCTACCTGATCTGCGCCCCAAGGCGTCGTCCCTTGCCGTAACGTTGTCTAAGTACATGTTCTCACAGACGCAGACACAGGCTCTGCTCGCTCTTCGCCATCTGTTCTCTTCGACTCCGAGTCTCAGTCCCTTGCTTGGATCTCCCTCTCAGGTATCCTCTACAAATTTTGCATTATTGAATATGGTTGGATTATAAATTAAATTAACACTGGTTTTTATACATTTAACTACACGTGTATCTTGGAATTTAAAATATTGGTGATAAAAAAAATTAAATTAGTGATATTAAATTGGTGTTGGGGATGTGAGATTTACAGGGTAAGAAACATCATAAAGGAGATTTTCGACACTGCAATATAGAATTTCATCAAGGAATTAATCAACCACCTTACGTGATTGCCCCTGCATTTATTAGCATTATATTGATCCTAAATAAAATTAGGATACAACATGACTTCACGGTGCAAAGAATAATTATTGATGTACAGTCTTAGCAAATTGTGTTGTATTTGATTACTAGGGGTATACTGGTGCAAGTGCTTGGTTTATGACTAAAGGGTATTTATTTTTTGTACTTGGTTTACAGCTTCTGTTAAAGTAGGTTTCAGATCCACAGGATGTAAAAGTCAACTAATTTATGTGCAACAATAATAAATATACTTATACTTAGATTATATAAGAAAGAACTTAAAATTAAAAGAATAGTATTAAAATATAAAATAGTTAATTCAGAAATAACTGATCAGAGTTTTAAATATTTTTTACGTGAAGCCAAAGAAAAATAATTGATAAGTTAATCACACTACAAAATATTTGCTTCCTTCTCATATTGCATCTCATTGCAAGGCGGTAGTATTATCCGTGAATTTCTTTTGAATAATGTTGGAGCTTATTATTATTTTTCTATATCTAAAGTGGATTTGTCCTGTTTGATGTCGAATTTTTTGAGATTCGATGAGGATTCCAACTATACACATCTTTATGAAAACAGCCTCTTGAACCTTTCAAGTAAAAGAGGTTTGATATTTACTTTTACGCACTTTTATTGTTTTCATTATTTTCTTTTTACCGGTCTTATTGGTCAGTACCTCTTCCTTCACTTGTGTTGGTAATTGAATTTTGGTTCGAATGATATCATGGAAGCTAATGTTTAGTATTATACTTGTTGCTTCATTTACTTTTTTTTTCTTCCTTATGTCGAGATAATATTTTAGAGTGCAATTTCTTGCATTATAAAGTCAAAAAGTCTTTTTGTTTATTGCTCCAGATATTACTTCATTCAGAATATTTTGGTTATGATATGTTACTATTGTGTATGATATATTCTTAATCTTGTTGTGCAATCTAATAAATTCTACTTCAGTTATCAAATTTCTTGGTGTGAATTATAAATTCTTAATCTTATGTTATTTATTTTATTGATGTGTATTTTTTTACAGCACTACAAAAAATTTGCATTTTTGCGACCGCCTAGAAATCGGTCGCTAAATAGTGTGATTAGCAACCGATTTACGACCGACGGACCGAAATGGTCAAAAGCTTTGTGATTAGTGACCGCCAGGGATATCGGTCTCTAATCTGAGATCGACTTTAGCGACCGCCTTGACTACTGTGGTTCGACGACGTTGCATTTTGGAGATTAACAGTCGCTAATATGGAACCAATGTTAAGCGACTGTCACTGGCGGTCGCAAATCACGAATCCCAAAATGAGCAGTTGGGCAATAATGACCCGATTTTGATCCGTTGTTCAAGGCGGTCGCTTATACCTTTAAGGCGGTCGCTAAACGTCTATTACAGAACATATTCTACTCGTGTTCATTCATAATTTTCTATGAAAAAACTCTTTTAAACTCTTTTTTCGTCCGTTTAATCTACGACGAAGGTCTTTTTGAAGTGGTGGTAGCAATCAACTGATTTTATATCACATTGTGCTCATTGCTTCAACTTCACCGTACGATTTCACACTTTTACCGTTTAATTCTTTTGTTGTATATATTTTAGTTTTTGGTAATTAAGTTTTTAGTATGCATGCATGCTTAAATATATAGTAGTGATTTAGTATATATGATTGTTATGTTGGATTTATGTGAAAAATAAATATGGATATGTATATTTATAGGCAAAACTCTGCCCAAATTTTTTGAATTAATTAATATGTTGTATTTGGTTAGTTTATTATGTTTGATGGATATATATGCTTGTTTACAGTCGAAATCGTGCCGTTCTTTTTATAATTAACTTGTTATTTACTATTAATTTGAAACAGATGGAATTTTCAGATCATGGTTAGATGTACTCAATGCCTCGTATGATAGGAGGGGGCATGAACAATCAATTTTACCGTAAAATGGAAGAATTTATTGAGTTTGCATATTGTGATCCACACTGTCTTGATCGTTTCAATCAGCTTAGATACCCGTGTAATGGAAGAAAATGCAAGAATATGAGATACTTGAGCATTGATGAGGTTAAAGCTCATCTTTTTAGGGATGGTTTTGTTCCCCGCTACTACAATTGGACCAGTCATGGTGAAGAGCGTTGGAATATTGATATCGACACACTTGAAAACTTTTATACTCAGTGGAGCATTGGTGAACGATTTGAGATTGGTGGTTCAAATCATGTTCTATATACTCAGGAGGAACCACCCATGGAGGAGGCCCATGTTCCATTCACTCAGTTCGGACCACCTTTGGAGAAGGTGAATGAAGCCTATAGGTACCACATGATGGTAAATGAATCTTTGTTAGGTGGTCACACAGCTATGGAGGAGGAGGAGGAGGAGGAGGAACAAAATCATCAGTCAAAGAAGTTTTTTGAGATGCTAACAACCGTTGATCAAAAGTTGTTTCCTAACTGTGATACCGAGACGCAGTTGTCATTAAAATTTGCAAATATTGTCCATCAAAGCCGAAGGCAAAGTCAATCAAAAAGTCTTCAATGGATTTACAAAATTGTTCAAAAATACCCTACCTAAAGAGAACACAGCGCCTGGAAATTTCTATCAAAGAAAAAGATTGTTGAAGGAGATGGGTCTACCGTTTGAGAAGATTGATTGTTGTACAAACGGTTGCATGTTATTTTAGGACCAGGATGAGAGTATTGATCAGTGCAGGATGTGCGGCCACCCCCGGTACAAACCATCTAGTCGTAAGAAGGACAATAAGAAACAAAAGCGGAAGGCATTTAAGTCGATGTATTACCTTTCTATCACTCCTCATTTGGAGAGATTGTATCAGTCTAGTGTCACTACTAAAGACATGATATGACACACTGATGAATGTTCTGATCCAGAATCTGGAGAGATGCGGCATCTGGCAGACTCTGGGGCATGGAGACATTTTAACAGAGTTTCCAGATTTTGCGAGAGAGGAGAAATGTGAAGTTAGGTTTGTGCACGGACGGTTTGCTCCATTCGGAATGCACAGAAAGAAGTATTCGTTGTGTAACGCCCCGAATCCGAAACATATTAAATATCTCAGATTCGAGGTGCCACTTGTAACTAAAATCCGAACTATAAAATTTGTGATACTAAAAAGGGATAATAAAATGAGAGATGAGTTTTATGCAGCGGAAGAAATGAATATAATAATTTTTATAAGTATCTCACACATATATATAAAGCTTAATATTAACAGTAACATTTTATTTAAACAGGGAACTCCGTATCGTCTCTATTACTGTCCTTGCTCCACGAAATTATAATCTGCAAGGGTTGTAAAAAGGGGGGCGTGAGATTTGAATTCTTACGTATGGGTGATTTGCAACGTTATGGGATTGGTAAATCTGAAGTATATTAAATTATACTCATTAATAAAGTATTTAATTTAATATACTTCGGATTTACCAATCCCATGACGTTGCAAATCACCCATACGTGAGAATTCAAATCTCGCGCCCCCCTTTTACAACTCTTGCAGATTATGATTTCGTGATGAAATTAGTTGATAGTATTATCAGTTGAGTTTTATGGGCAAGGGGGAAACTTTATTTTCTTTAAATTTCAGTTCCAATTTATTGGGAAAAAGACTGGTACTGTTGGAAAAAGACTTTATTAATGAGTATAATTTAATATACTTCGGATTTACCAATCCCATGACGTTGCAAATCACACATACATGAGAATTCAAATCTCACGCCCCCCTTTTTACAACCCTTGCAGATTATGATTTCGTGGAGCAAGGACAGTAATAGAGACGACACCGAGTTCCCTGCTTAAATAAAATGTTACTGTTAATATTAAACTTTATATATATGTGTGAGATACTTATAAAAATTATTATATTAATTTCCTCCGCTGCATAAAACTTATCTCTCATTTTATTATCCCTTTTTAGTATCAAAAATTTTATAGTTCGGATTTTAGTTACAAGTGGCACCTCGAATCTGAGATATTTAATATATTTCGGATTCGGGGCATTACACGTTGTGGCCTGTGCTGTTGACTCCGTACAATCTACCGCCTTGGTTGTGCATGAAGCCACAACATATCTTTTTGCCTATCTTGGTGCCTGGTCCACAGAACTCTAAGCATATGTTGGATGTCTATCTTCAGCCACTGATTAAAGAGCTCTTATCTCTATGGCATACGGGAGTGGAGACGTACGATGTGCATAGGAAGCAGAACTTCACAATGTGTGCTGTTGTTTTGTGGACCACTAGCGACTTTCCAACATTTTATATGTTGTCTGGTTAGTCAACTACTGGAAAACAAGCATGCCCGTATTGTATGGATGGATCTGATGCGTTCTATCTCCCGTTAAGTAAAAAAGTGTCATGGTTCGACAACCATCAGAAGTTTCTACCTGCTGATCATCCCTTCTGAAAGGACAAAGTAAACTTCCTTAAGAGTAAACATGCAGTAGGTCGACCAAAACCACGCATTCGAAAAGATATACGTCTGAAACAGTACTTATGTTACAAATTTATCTCATATAAATATGACTAACCATATACTACCTCCGTCCCACAACACTTTGCACAGTTACTATTCATCTCGTGTTTTCACGAGCGAGTTTTTTATTAATATTTGAAATGATAAAGTAATTTTAAAATTACTTTATAATAGAGAAGAGGTAGATCTATCATACCCTACCTTAAAAATTATTTCATTATTTCAAATACTAATAAACAAATTGCTTGCTAAAATACGAAGATAGAGGTAACTGTGAAAAGTGTTTGGGGACGGAGAGAGTATAAATTATTTCAGGTGAGTCGTTGTTGTATGAGGTTACAGTCACTAATTTGATGAAGACATCTGGAGGGTGCAATGGAGCACAATAAACGTATCCAGGGTGGATGGAAAAAAATAGTATCTTTTGGGACTTGCCTTACTGGAGCAAATTGTTGATTCAATACAACTTGGACGTGATGCATATAGAGATGAATGTGTTTGATAGCTTGTTCCACACGATCTTGAATACAGAAGGCAAGATCAAAGACACTTTAAAATACAGAGAAGAGTTGTGTATGTTTTGTTCTCATGCTGGTATGTCTAAGGATCCAGGGATAAAAAAATATCCACAAGTCAGTTACATAATCACCAAAGCAGAGAAGAAGACATTATTTAAGTAGGTGACGGAGTTGAGCTTTCCAAACAATTACGTGTCAAATTGTGGTCGGTTGTTTGAGCCAAAAACAGGGAAGGTCAATGCGATGAAGAGTCATGACTGTCATGTTATTATGCAGCGGTTGTTATCGATTGTCTTTCGGTATTCACTTCCGAAGGCTGTATGGAGTGCCATCACCGAGTTAAGTCTTTTTTTAAGATTTAATCGCTTCAATGATTACAGTCAAAGACATGCGGCGTTTGGATAGAGACATCTCTGTTATAGTATGCAAACTAGAGCGAATTTTTCCATCCAGCTTCTTTGACTTGATGGAGCACTTACACGTTCACTTAGCGTATGAAGCTTTAAATAGTGGACCAGTGCAGTACAGATGGATGTATCCATTTGAGAGGTAAACATATTTTATATTTAGATATTTAATATTTTTCTATTTATCTTGACACCCAGTATATTTAATTTTGAATGCTTTTCTATTTAGGTATCTACACAATTTGAAACAGAATATTGGAAATACGGCCCACATTGAAGCATCCATTGTGAATGGATATCTTACCGAAGAGGTTGGAACATTCTGTTCTTATTACATCGGCGACCAATTTCAAACCAAGATCAGAAATGAGTCTCACAACTACAATGGTCGCGGTGTAGAACATCCCCTTCGTGAGTTTGAAGTTATGTTATTCGTATACTTGCACGCAGATCGACCACTAGGTAAGGGAGTCAAATGGTGGTTTATGAGCAACTTGGAAGAGAAGACGAACAATCATACGTTTTGATGAATACTCCTGAAGTTGAACCTTACATCCAGTAAGTAATTTATTTTTAGATATGTGTTGTTATACTCAATACTTTGTATAATTTTTTTTACATGTAAGGATTTTTTTTACCACACTCGACAAGAAGTACCAGGCATCACGGATGAAGCAGTCTATCAGTTGGTTTCCAAATAATTCCTATATTGGTTCCAATCCTACGTGGGTTACAATTAAATATATGACTATTATTTAAATACAATTCATTATATAAAACAATTATATATTTACAGGGTCTAAATAATCAACTTCTCAACCCACATCTAGAAGCTCTGAGCAAAAAGCCACTACAACAGTTGACATCATATAAAGGGTATTACGTAAATGGATACAAATTCCATACAAATGCATATGCTTCAACGAAAAGAACTACAAACAGTGGTATTTGTGTTTCAAGTAGGAGTGACAACGATGCACCGATTGATTACTTCGGAGTGTTGGTGGAAGTGGTTGAAATAGAATATACGGGGTGGCTATCGAAGAAAATAATTTTGTTCTTGAGTGAGTAGTTTAATCCAGGGCCTGCAGGAAAATGAGTTGACCCAAACTACAAGATTGTTGATATTCATGTCAACAGGAAGTACGCTGCCGCATACGAACCCTACGTCTTTGCAACTCAAGCGTCTCAGGTATATTATTATAAATACCCGGATTCAGGTAGACCACACTTAAGGACAATTTGCAAAGTTAAGGCTCGGTCTTTGGTGGAACATTCTAATTCGTCCAAGGAAGACACTGCATAATCTGAAAATGAATTTCAAACTGAGGTCCAAGAAGCTCAAACAGTGGTCCTTGAAGAAGGTGTCAATCTCGTTATGGACTTGGTAGCTGCAAATCTATAAATGATTATGGTTTAGAGCAACGAGGGAGACAAACAAGATCAGATGGAAGACGAAGAGGAAGAGGAAGGGAAAGAGGAAGGGGAAGGGGAAGGGGAAGGAGAAGGGGAAGAAGATGAAGATGATGATGATTAATATTATTTAATTTTGTTTGTAGTTCGTAACAAGAATTAATTTGATAAATTTAAAAAAAATGAGACCCACGTTGGAAACAAAAATGAATTAACTTGGTAGATTTAAAAAAAATGGGAGTAAATTTGAAGTTATATACAATTAAATACAAAAAACATACGAATTAATAATTTATATTAGTCTAATATATTACCAAAGAAAAATAAAATAAAAAGTTAGTAAATATATATATATATAAATTAATTAGAAACAAAAACGAATTAATTTGGTGAATTTGAAAAAAACGGGAGTTAATTTGAATTTATATACAATTAAATGTATAAAAACGAATGAATTAATAATTTATAATAGTCTATTATATTAATTTTACAAAATTAAAAAAAATTAGTATATATATATATATATATATGTATATATGTATATAAACGAATTAAAAACAAAAAGGAATTAATTTGATAAATTTTAAAAAAAATGGGAGTTAATTTGAATTTATATACAATTAAATGAATAAAAACGAATGAATTAATAATTTATAATAGTCTAAAATAATAAATTTATAAAGTTAATAAAAAAGTTAGTACATATATATATATATATAAACGAATTAGAAACAAAAAGAAATATTAATTTGATGAATTTAAAAAAAAAAACGGGAGTCAATTTGAGGTTATATACAATTAAATGCAAATAAACAAACAACAATAGCAAGTGTCCTAGTGGTTCACACCTCCTTCGGGTTACCCGGAGGTCGTGGGTTCGATTCCCCTTGGGCGCATATTTGCCCATTTATTTATATGAGTCTCATAAGGGCTTATATACTATATGACTCGCCTAATATAAGCTAATGGGTCAGTGACTCGGTGGTTTGCACCCCCTCCTGGACCCTAATGGACGTGGGTTCGAACCCACTGAGCTACTTTTTTTCGCAGGTTCGTCAATTAACCACAACCTTTAGGTCGATCGCTAAGAAAAAATTACAATTTAAAAAATTAATTCTATTTTAAAAATAAATTAGCGACCGCCTTTAGCCGGTCGCTAAAACCTGACCAGATCGGGTCAGACCGTGTCAGTTCAGCGACTGACGGCTGGCGGTCGCTATATGTTAACGACCGCCAAGGCGGTCTCAAATTAGCGACCGATTATAAAAGGTGGTCGCTAATATTAGCTACCCGTATTTTAACGACCGATTTTTATCAATCAGAAATCGGTCGCTAATCACGTTTTGCGACCAAAAATCGATTGCTAAGTCGGTCGTTAATCCGCGTTTTTTTTTGTAGTGGGACAATGAAGTTTCAATTTGATCATGGATAAAAACATTTCTTCATTCATGTTATTTTGTACATTAAAGTTTTCAAATACATGGAATAAAATTACTAGATTATGACCATTTATTATTTAGGTTTCTCATATTGCCATTTTGCCCTTTGTTTGTTAAGTTATTTGTAACCAATTTTAAATTTTGGAATGAAATGAGATAGTAAATGTAACAAAATATTAGCGATGAATAATATATTTAAAGACCATATACATGATTTTATTTAACAATTTATTTGTAACAAAAATAATTTTTAGTAACAAAATTTTGGTTATTGCTACTAAGTTTTTGTAACGATAAATATTTCGTTACAATTGTATTGGTAACGAAACTATGTTTTTTTGCGATGGACTTTAAAGGACCAACTTATATAACCAAAGTTTCGTTACAAAAGATTTTTGTCACGAAAAAAATGACATTTTGTAACCAATTTTTTCGTTACAAAAAATGTATTTTCTTGCAGTATATATATCGATCTTTTAACAAACTTCAATCAATTTCAAAATATAAACATATCAAATTTTCTCAAATTACTCAAAAAATGATTGAAATACCAATAACATAAAATAAATAAATCTACTACTACTCACTATAAAACATATATATAATGACACACAAATTGCTATTGGTGTAGTAAATTGCTTTGAGCATAGATGTTAAGTTTCTGTAGAGAAAAGTGAAGTTTGGCCCCTTCATAGGAATATTTATTATAAGTTAAATAAGTAATACTCCTTCCGTTTCGGTATAAGTTTCTTATTTCATTTTAATGATTTGTTTAAGAAAGTCATGTATTATTTATCAATATCTACAAAAAACTATTGAATTAAAAAGGGTTTTGAAGGGAGAATTGAGTTTAGAGAGGGTATTGAAGAGATAATTTTTTTAATTGAAGTATTATTTTAAAATTTTAAGTACATTTATTAATTAAAGTATTTTTAATTTGCAGAGGAAGATGCTCGGTGACCTTGCCTCCTTGACAACCTCAGGAAGCAGCAGATGGGTTGAGCTCTATGCCCCCCTCCGTAGAGCCTTCTGTGGACGTTCAAAATGAAATGTACTTTAAGAATGTTAAGGCTAAAGAGGGGCGGTCACTGGATTGGGTGGTTTTAGAAAAAACTTGCTCCGATCTCGTGGATCGGGCTCATCCTCCACTCGGTCTTCCATTGACTCTCATCCCAGTGAGATTGAGAGACATCTTTCGACTATCATGAAGCAGATGAATCTCCTCCAGCAACAGCAACAACAACAACAAGAGTACGAGAGGATGCGGTTGACAGCGGAGTGGGAGTCGCAGCAGAAGAATAGGGAGAAAATGAACAAGTGGTTTCAATTGGTCTCCTTCACATTAAGTGAGACATACCACCACCTCCGGCCTTAGTTCCGTCTGAGATCCCGCCGCCGCCGCTTGAAAACTTGGATGAGGATGAAGAGGGGGATGATGTCAAATCTCAATCCGATGATTAGGAAAGTTTAGACTTTTTATTTTATGAAGTACAATTTTTTTATTTGAATCGACATTAATTTTATTTTATTTTATTTTATTTTTTGGGCAATTTTATATTTTTTTAATAATATTTTATTAGATGAATAATTTACATAATTTATTTGATAAAAACAACAAATTATAAATTTACATTGTCGAAATAAATAATTTTACAAAATAAAAATATAATTGGTCACAATATTTATTTAAATAAGTTAGAAACGTAAATGAATTAATTTGATGAATTATAAAAAAAACTCAATTTGGATACATATACAATTGATTGCATACAAATAAACGAATTATAAAATTACGCATTCTTGAATTAAATAAATTTACAAAATAAAAAAATATAATTGGTAACAATATTTATTAAAACAAGTTAGAAACGAAAAGGAATTAATTGGATGAATTATAAAAAAATTACTCAATTTGGATACATATACAATTAATCGCGTACAAATGAACGAACTATAAGTTTATCCGTTGTCGAGCTGGTCACAACATTTATTTAAAGAAGATAGAAAAGAAAATAAATTAATTTGATGAATTATGTAAAGAAAAAAGTGTCAATTTGAATACATTTACATTTAATCGCAAAAAAATGAACAATAGAAACAAGTGACCCAACGACGCGCGCGCCCTCTACATGCAATAGAGGTTGCAAGTTCGATTCTCCTTGGACGCAAATTTGGAATTTAATGTTCGAAGCCCAGTAAGGCTAATATGAAAGTTGGGCCGAATAATATAGCTTGAGGGCCGGTGGCCCAGTGGTTCACACCCGCCCCGGGTACGCGGAGGTGACTTGAACTGAAAATACTAACTTTCTACTAGTAGTTTCCCCGCAAGCGTACGAGTTCACTGTAGTATAAGTAAGTATAGCGACCAAGTATATCGTACCCAAGGAAAGGAATGTATGCGAACAGATCCCTGAAAATCTACGCATCGTAATTAATATGAGTGTATGTTTTTGGGTTTTTTAAAAGAAAATATAATCTAAACTAAATTACTCTACGAATGCAAAAAGAAAAATTAAACTAAGAACGTAGAAGTGTGTTTTCGAATATGAGATAGAGATGCTCAGGATAGGAATTCCTACGTATACTAACGGAGCAGGTACATAATCAGAATAACCGTGACGTGCAAGAAATAACCTAAGTAAATGATTATAAGATGAAAGCTCAAGAATTCAAACCCTAATACTTTATCCTAACAATCGACTTCACTAATCCACTAACAAGTTAATAGATAGTGCTTAATTAACGAGACCCTAATTTAACTAAGGTGATGCGGTCATCCTCCCTAGATAAATCGGTAGATTAATTAACCATTTCTAAACCCTCTCGTTAAGTCTACTAATTGTTAAAGAGTGATAAGGTCGTCCTCTCTCTAACACTTTTCGAACGAAATTCAAAGGTAAAGTTAAGATTGATTTTAAGAATTCATTAATTAAGAGAATTAAAACTAAACGTCACGAATTACCCTAATTACGTACCCACATCCTACTTATATGAGTTCATCCTACCCCAAGCATGCAAGGGTTTTAGCTAGACATGGTTTTAACGGTGATAAAAACAATTGAAGAAATAACGAACATAAACATGATTATACGAACTAAATGACTATCAAACATAAACTAGGGTTTTAAGAAAATAAATGCTAAGAACAGAAATTTGATTAATAAAACTAAGTCTCAAGTGTTCAATGTCAAAGAGTAAACATAAATAAATTAAAATCCAAACCGAAACAAGAATTCGTAAAGTAAAACCTCGAATACGTAAAAATAAAGCTTGCTCGAACTCACGGTGCTCTTCTCTCTCTAAAAACTAACTCTAAAAATCAAGTGGTGTGAAGTGGTCGTCAAAAATGTGTTCGGGACGAGTATATATAAGTATCGGGCCGAATCGGGAACTCATGGGCCGAAAAACGAATCTGGAGGCAAAAACATGAAAGTGCTCGAGCAGGGGCGCTCGAGCTCAATAACTCGAATGCATCAAGGGCTCGAGCGCTCATGCTCGAGCTGGTCGAGTGGCCAAATTATTCTGTAAGTTTCAAGCGCTCGAGCAACATGCTCGAGCGGTGGCGCTCGAGTTGCTCGAGTGGTAGAAATTCTCTGTAAGTTTTAGGTGCTCGAGCATTGGTGCTCGAGTGGCTCGAATGACAAAAGTTCTCTGAACAATTTAGGCGCTCGAGCAACATGCTCGAGCGGTGGCGCTCGAGTGACTCCACTCGAGTGACTCTCCTTCTTCTTCAACTGATATTTTCCTTCTTGCGCACTAATACCATTCGTATTCCTTCTATATCTTCTCATCCGGGCATCCGTGTGAGTCAATTCAAAGTCCTACGAACTCCGTTTTTTGCTCTTAATTCACCTATGAGCATCAAAGAGACAAATTCATCAATATGTAGAAATAGTACTCAATTGACTCTAAATACTCAACAAAATCGACCAAAACTTGGGCATTTCTAGCTACGAATCATGACAATTTCACGCCTAATCAACCCCCCAAACTTACCATATTGCTTGTCCTCAAACAATGAAATAATAAGTTAAGTGAAATTGTTAGTAATGAGTCAAAGAATCAAATCATGCAAGTAAATTAACTCGAGCTTCAAAGATCGATCACACGTATACTAACTCACCCCCCCTTCATCATACTCATGCAATAACAACAAGAAACACCAAGATCAAACATGGATGTGCCCTCGACGATGTGTTTCACTCCCTCACAGGTGTATATCAATAATAAAGGACTCACTCAATCAATCAATCACACATATCAGCAACCATAGGCTTGTAAGCACTCTCCACTTCGACCATACTCTAGAAATCAATGTCAAATCAAAAAGGACTTTTCTCAAGGTTGTAATGTAGGCTCTTTGGACAGGTGGGGGAAATGTATGGGATAAGTGACTCAAGTGAATGGAGAATAGAAAATCAAATTTCAATATTTCAAGACGAGGATCAAAATACTTCAAACATCTTCATTTAGTACACTTTCAATTCCTCTACTCTCAACACTTCAATTTTTTTCTAACTCATTTCACTTTTTCAATCACTTCACCTTTTTTTTTTCTTTTTCGCACAAACATATGAGCTCATTTTTTTTTCTCTTTTGCTCATTCTCAATTTTTTTTCTTTCCTACAACTCAAAACTTCATCACACCCTTCTTTTATCACAACTCAACCATCATCATTCCTTTTCTCAATTCAACTTACTCCTTATTCACATTTTTCCTATTCTCCACTCAAATTGAGACAAAAAGGCTTAGGAACTTGGAATAGTGTTTAAATGTGCTAGCAAATGAAATAGGCTTAAGGCTCAAACTGGCTAACAAGGGACAAATATCAATGGTAAGGAAATTTTTTGGCTAAGTGACTCAATCAAAACAAAGATGGCCTAAGATCACATTCGGCATATCAAACTAGACACAATCAAGAAGCGAGAGCACACACAAGTTCTAGCATCATCTAAGGTGACGACTCACTTACAAATGAAGAGATCAATCCATGTATCTTAATCTCAAAAGGCTCAAATCTCACGGCTTTCACATTCATGCTAGTCCTAGTGAATTTTCACTTTCATCACACAAGTACTCAAAAGGAAAATTTGCAAGCATACGAGTTCACTCTCAAATCAACTCTAACTCATACACTCACACAGTAGAATTCCTAACTCACCCTCACAACTTAACTCTACTCACCAAGTCGTACTCAAGAATCATCAATAAGCAAGTGGTGAGAGTTAAAAAACGTGAAACAAGTCAATCATCGAATCAATCCATAACAAATCATAACCCATCAGTTTTAACATAACTTCAAATACAATCACATATCTCACCGAATCACTCAAACAATAAGTTCTCATCACATCATCAAAGAGAATCAGAAAATAAAAGACTGAAACGAAAAATGCAAGAGTAAGAGAAAGCGGGGGGAATCCCCATCATCAATGATCAGGAGGTGGTGGTGGAGGGTGGTAGTGGGGATGATCAGCTCCCAAATGAGACATGAATAGTGACTCCATCCATCGATGCATGTCGGAGAACTGGTCCTCCATCCGAGCCGATCGTGTATCCATCCTATCTTGGGCCGCCCGTAAGTACGTAACATCTGTCTGGAGGTTCTGAATCTGCTGACCCATCCCCGTCTATTCTGCCTGCATCGGGTACCACGGCTCGGGTGAGTGCACCTCTAGTGACTCGACCTCCATCTCTTGCGGGACCTCTCCCTCTACTGCTCCTCCCTCGTCATGTCCTCCTTCGTACTCTTGCTCCTCCACTTCTTGCAAATTCTGGACTCCGCTACTTGACCTGACACCACTTGTGCCATCTCCTCGAGACCTCTTCACCGGCCTCGTGTCTCGAAGTCCGCTGTTGTCTACCTCCTCAGTGTACTTGGCCCCGATCTCGAGGTGCAGCGCTCCATTCATTCCAATATTATCATACTAAATTCTAAAAGATCACATAAAATGTGTTCTAAAAGATAGGTGAGTTACAATTGATTTTTTTAAGAGATTATGACAGAAAAACAATAACGAGTTGTTGATTATCATACTTTAATGTCTGAACAACACATTCTACACTAGATCACGCATTGCCTATTTTTCAAAATTAATATATCTTCGACATGTTTCATATATTAGTCGTTTTAACTAACACTACTTAGAGATTTCCTTAATTTAACCACTTTTTCTCAAAATTCAGGAGTACTAGAGTTGCTTTGATCATACAAATATTCTGTTGTTGCATATTTTCTTATACCAGTTCTTTTAGCATTGGCATAATCATGCACTTAAACTTGTTCTTACTAGGCAGGACAAAATTGCAACCTAGGCAATGTTATTTTAAAAAAATATCTAAGTATTCATAACTAGCAGTTTACTTTTATATAAAGTATGATCCTTTCCAGAGTTACTATAATTCATTCAAATGCTAAAAACTAAAATCATGGTCTACCTATGGAATCTGATAATAGAAAAATGCAGAAATCTGAGAAAAACAACGAACCATTTCCCTGCCATAAGCTTTCTCAAGTTGCACACTAGCATCACTAAACCTCTTGTCTGCCACATCCTTTAATTTTTTTTCTGTACATCAGCGGGCTGGAGGGGCAACGAGCATTGTTGCTTAACGTAAACAACATCTTTCCTACCCATCTTACACCGACAATGATATGGCTACCATATTTCTCAATAACCCTACACATGAAGTTTTTAGAAAAAATCATTACAAAGTGAAACAAAATTATTAACCCTAGAAATCAGTTTCTGCCTATAATCTATTCATAGTTCATCAACAATAGTATACCATAATTCAAAATTCCCAATATCACGCCACAATTCAGCTTTTCCGATTCGCAGAAAATGTGAAATATAATTACTCAAAACACAACATCAAGCTTTCAAACATAATCAATACAATCAATCTATGCACTAAATTACAACAAATCAAATACCTTCTAAAATGAGAGAACATCAGAGATGAAGCGCTCGCGCTCGCCTTTATCACAATTGATAGACTTAGGCACATTCTCGACCAAAATAACAAAGGGGATGACAATGTCTCTAACCTGTCAATCGTCCATGGCGATCAATGTTAACCGCTCTTTACCTTGTTGCTTCTTGCAATGCTTCAATCGGAGGTTCAGTGTCAAATCGTAACCTAATCCGATACACTGCACCACCTCCTCCACCCCCGCCCCCAGCCTCAGCGCCACCTCCTTCCAACTACCACCACCACTACTTGCAATACGAAATTAGATACCTGTGGGAAACTAATTAATGGTGTACATTGAAAAAGCCTTCCAGTCATCATCACAGAGATTTTGTGGTGTGCCTACTTGTACAAGCAAACCGAAACGGGGCTACTACTATCATCATTGTATACTACAGATTTAGAATATGATTCAAGACAACAAAGGTGTAGATCGAATAAACATTACAGTTATCATAACAGAGATTTTGTGCAGCGCCTACTTATACAAGTAAATCTCTTTTCTTTTCTGGAAGAGTTATTAGCATTGATGCCAACTAAAATTTCATAAATTTGATATGAAACTTAACTATTATAGGATTCAAATTTTAGGAAAATTAATATGAAACATAACTTAGAGAAGTCAATTTCACCATCTAGAATACCTAACAAAAATTTTGAAATGAGAGTAAAAAAAAAAAAAAAACATAGTGCCAACACAATAAACACAAGAATCAGAAGAATTTCAAAAATAAAAATAGAAAGAAATCAAAGCAAAAATAATTTAGAAATTTACCAAAAACGGTGTTGGTAGGGTTCATGGCAAGATTCTTGGCGGCATCATCGATGAGTCATGAGACGCTCAGTATTGGGGAAAGCCACATTGGACGACGTCGTACGGTTTCCCTGGTAATTGGCTATGATCTCAAAACTATCGTGCTGCCACACTCCGACGCATAAATACGTGGTTCCACAATCGATTCCATTCGCTGGTCCTTCACCCTTTGCCAACCATTTGTAGAAATAATTCAATCAATAAAAACTCGAGAAAAAAGAAGTTATAATCGAGAATGCAATAAACCTTACCAAGTTTCACAGTGCAGCGATGAAGAAGATGGAGCGGGCGGAATCAATCCTTGAGAAGAAGTGAAAAATTGGGACCCCCAAAGAAACGTGAATTAGGGTTGAAATTTTGAAATGATTGATTAGGTGATTAGGATATTACTAACATTTAATTTATAATTTTAATTTTAAGAATATGTAAAAAGGATTTTATTTAAACAGTAAATGTTAATTAATTAACATTTTAAATTATGTAAAAATGAAAAGGGTATTTTTGTAATTTTATATTTATTAATTTAATTTGTTAATAAGGCGATACAGTGCGGTTGTATTATACAAAGTGCAAACGCTCTAATGCAAAGTGCAATCATCTGAAAAAAGAATTATACGTTGGATTTTTGATCCAACGATATCTAAAGGGTTTACTGACGTCAGGAAGGGCGAAACCCTTCCTGGCCGTAGAAAAACCCTAGTTACAAAATAATTTAAAAATTTGAGTATGACTAAGAACTCTTCAAAACTTATTTGAAACATCTTATAAGTTGCTTAAAAATTTATAAGATGTAATTATTAAGTAGCATATAAGTTGCTAAAAGATTTTCTCTCCAGTGTGTTATATATGTAAAATAATAAAAATAAATAAATAATTATCTATTGAGTTTTTGGCACTTGCGAGGAATGGGGTATGATCCTTGTCATGTGGAAAAATAATTGAGAATTCTCTTCGAGGAACTCTTATGTGCACGTGCAAAATATATAAAAAATAAGACATATTAAATATTCGCTGGTCACAATTTGAATTTAGGTTAAAAAAATACGCGGATCCAGGGCTAATTAACCCTAAGCTCCGCACCAAACCACACAAAAAAAAGGAGATGGAGAAAATGCAAGGGAGAAGGAACTTTCGATGAAATTCGACGGACGAAGCAAGGAAGAAAGGAAGAGAATATTGTTGGAATCAAATTTTGACATTAATTCAAGCAAAAACAAAATGGAGGATATCAGAAAGAGAAGACATGGATGATTATTTCGAAGATTACCAAATAATAACAAGAGCAAATTCTACTGGTTCTGCAATATGTAACACATTTACAAAGTTCAATTCGTAAAACACAAAAAAAGAACTTACCAGGTTAATGAATTGAAAAACATGTTATGTGTTAATGATATGTATGTTATGGGAGAAACTAAACTAGTGTTACAAATTTATAAGTGAAATATATGTTACTCATATAACAAATGTATGTTATTGTATGAAGTACTCTGTGTTATTGTTTACTTATTGAGAAATATTTCACGTGTTTAATTACTACATGTTACTGGTTAATGGAGATATGCGTTACTCATAGAAAATAGGTATGTTACTATATGAATTACACAGTTACTGACTATAAATATGTTACTGGTATTATTACGATATGTTACTCTTTAATGAAAATATATGTTACTAATAGAATATATGTATGATACTGTGTGAAATACATACTGCTATTATATAGAATGAAGAGTGTTGATCATATAATATACTTAAGCTACTATGTGAAGTACATAGTGTTAGTGTTTACAGAGTGGGAAATATGTTACTAGCCTCATTTTATATGATACTATATGGAATTAACAGTGTCACTTAACGATATAATTGACCTATAACTATAAATATTACAATGTGGGAATACATCATGAACAAGAAAGTGATTTGGTTTCTACTGATGAATAAATACAAGGATTAGATGATACCCATAACAAACAAAATAAAGCGGAAAACTTTGATAGTGAAGAATTCAGTGGTTCATTGATATGATGAAAAGGGATATGGTGGATCAGATGTATGAATTATATTGCACACATGCCTGTTTATTGGGGTTTAGTGTACGTAAGACAACATGAATAATGACAGCAGATGACACAAATGTGTTGACATCCAAATTGTATGTTTGCTCTTGTAGTGGTATTAAGGCGAAAACTAATGGAGTAGTAGTTAAAAAAACAACTACAAAGAAAAGAAATGGAAAGACTAGAACTAATTGCAATGCACAAATAAGGGCAAAATTGATTGGAGACGAAAAGTATGGAGTAGTAAAACACATAATGGAGCACAATCATCCATTAACAAGAAGAGAATGAAATCATTTGCATCGTTCGGAGAGAGCTATCTGTGGTGGAAAGACTGAAGCGATAAATGAAAAGATATCTTCTTGTATACGACCATCGGATTATTTCCGCTACCTGCTTATAGTGTGCTGGAGGTGAAGATCAAGTCGGACATACGATGATGGAACATATAAACTATGTGAACCGTACTGAAAGGGGTAACATAGAGGGTAGCTGTAACGTCCCCACTTTAAATAGTTTGGAAAAATATGATGTGACATAAATAGGAACATTACTAAAATAGTACTTTGTATTAAAATATACACACGCCACACATCTACACAGCGGAAGTAGTAAATAAGTGTGACCGTAGCTTAAGTTACAATCCAAAATTCAAAATATTATTCTTAAAATATAAAGTTTTTAAGAAGACTCCACAGCTCGCCGAGTTCATTCGCCCACGTCCGAATCCACAACATCTGTAAAAAATTTAAAAGGGGAAGAGATAAGTGTTTGTAAACACTTAGTGGAAAACCTCTTGTTAATTGCACAAACTAAACATCAATTGTTTATAACATATAGTTAGACTATCTCAGGGGTCAGTCGATAGCGGGCCAGACTCAAAATATTTAACATTCAACATTTAATAAGTGCAATTAAAATAATAATAAAACACTCGGTGAAGAGTGAAGTGATTCCCCACCGTGTAGGTTTGTGCCTACAAGTAAAATTTTTACAATAGAAACATTGTTACTTATCCCTTCATTTTTAAATAAATCGTAAAATTCACATATTATACTCGTACGATTATAATGACTTGAATTCAAAACTCAATACATACTCAAATATTGAATACTAAAACACAAATATCAATTAAGTGTGTAAAATCATCAAATAACAAGTTATAAATAGATATCGACCATAAAATGTAAGCGGACCATTTCGAACCTTTCTTAAACAAAATCTCGGTTTTTGGCAGTTTATACGCCTAACTTTGAAAATTCATATTAATTCATCTATACATCCAAAAATTATGAAATTTTAACAGTAGATTCCCAAGTCAATGAAGTTTATCACCATATTTTTAGATTTCTCAAACTCCTTACCAATCATCACATATTTCGTGATGAACACACTGTTATCGATTTTGATCACTTAAATTTAAAAATTCACCATAAATCAACCATAAGTCCAATACTTCCGAAATTTTAACCATGAACTCCCAACTTCATGTAATTTATCAACATACTTTGTTTTTCTATAAAAAACTTACCGATCATCTTAAATTCACTTTAAACCATATAATTTCATGATTTCCACTTCTAAAGCATAGATAATCAAGTAATAAACATGATTTTGTTCATAACATATGAAGAAATCGAATTAAACATTCAAAATATGAAGTAAAACATATATATCATGCAAATCACTTATCATAACTTATTTTCCTATCATTTAATTTATATTTCATGCATAAACTTCATACTAAAACTTAAATAATCACTTATTCAAGAAGAGAAACTTACTTAGAGATTGGTAGTTAAAGGAAATTCCTTCTCCTTCCTTTGCAAAATCTAAGTGTAAGAGTAGTAGTATTTATGTAATTTTCTTTAAACTTTTTCTTATGAATATTTTTGCATGAATGATCTTGTATTTATAGTAGAAGCCAACCTTGGAGGTTACTCCACCCATATAACCGACCTTAAGGAAGTTTATGGAGTAATCTTGTAGGTTAGTTCAATATACACATGTCATTTTAAGGTTAGTTGTTAATTTTGACTTTTATTCTCCTAATTTGACCTTAATTTCTTGAAGTTTCACCACTCTTCCTAATCTATCTCTAATTGGCCGAAAATTTTGGACATTTCAAGAGAAATTCTTGTGTCTTGTAGTCATGACACATGTATGATTTGAATTTAATAAGTAAAAAAATTAAAAAATTATGATTTTCTAAAATTATTTAATAATTTTAAGGTACATTATGCATACAATTTACCTATACTATCTTATGAAATAAAATTAAAACTCTTCTAAGAATCTAAATAATTTACAAAGTCTATATACTAATCATAGAAAATATCGAGTAATCGATACGTAATTCGTTTCTTAAAGAAACATTCATTTTACAACTTATAACTTATGAAATAAATTATTATACTTAAGGACTACATTAATCCCTAAATTAAACACTTTAAGACATAAAATAAAGAACATATAAAAATTATAAAGTCTTAAGAATAAGCATGTATTGAGCAAATAATACGTTAATTTGTAAATATCGAGTAACTAAAATACATAAACGTGCCTTTGCATAAATTTGGATGTAAATGCGTCACATAGATTCATGAAGAATTATAAAGTATTTAGTATAGCAGATAAAGTCGTGAAAATCTAGGGTATTACAGTCTAACTCCCTTAAATAAATTTCGTCCTCAAAATTTCAAGTATTACCGTGAATATTGAGGTAAGGGTACTTTGCTAAGATTTCATCATCTCGTTCCCACGTAGCTTCTTCCATTCCATGTCTATTCCACTGGACCTTAATCATATGGATATCTCTATTCCTTAACCTATGAAGCTTTCTATCAAGTATGGCTATAGGGACTTCCTCATAGGTTAAGTTTGCATCAATTTTTAATTCAAATTGGTTTACTATGTGGGTAGGGTCAGGTACATACTTTCGGAGCATCGAGATATGGAATACATTGTGTACTCCTGCCAGGGATGGTGGTAACGCTAACCTATAAGCCAAATCTCCAACTCTTTCCAATATCTCATAAGGTCCAATATACCTGGGTTTTAACATTCCCCTTTTCCCGAAACGGAAAATCCCTTTCATTGGTGATACTTTCAAGAATACCTTGTCTCCAATCTCAAAACTTAATTCTTTCCTTCGCCTATCCACATACGCTTTCTGTCGATCTTGAGCTACTTGCATCTTTTCTTTAATTTTCTTTACTACCTTATTAGTCTCTTCCACCAATTCCGGTCCTTACAATTTCCTTTCTCCAATTTCATCCCAACATAGTGGAGATCTGCACTTCCTTCCGTACAATGCTTTGTACGGTGCCATTTCAATTGTAGCCTGATAACTATTGTTGTAGGCAAATTCCACTAAAGGTAGGTACCTTTCCCAACTTCCTCCAAAATCAATAATACAAGCTCTCAACATATCTTCCAAAGTTTGAATTGTTCTTTCCGATTGACCATCTGTTTGAGGATGAAAAGCTGTACTGAATTCCAACTTTGTGCCCATAGCTTCTTGAAGGTTGTGCCAGAATTTTGATGTAAATCGTGGATCTCTATCTGACACAATAGAAATTGGAATTCCATGTAATCGGACAATTTCCTTAATATAAATCTGAGCCAATTTATCCAATGTGAACGTCATCTTTATTGGTAGAAAATGTGCCGTCTTGGTTAGTCTGTCGATAATTACCCAAATAGCTTCATTTCCTTGTATTGATTTGGGCAATCCTACCACAAAATTCATTGTAATATGTTCCCACTTCCACTCAGGAATCTCAAGCGGCTTTAATAATCCTGATGGTCTTTGATGCTCAGCTTTCACCTGCTGACATGTCAAACATTTATGTACGAAATTTCCAATATTCTTCTTCATATTTCTCCACCAGAACAACTTCTTTAATTCTTGGTACACTTTCATTCCTCCAGGATGAACTGTATATGGTGTAGAATGTGCTTCTTCCAATATTTCCTTCTTAAGTTCTTCTTTTTCTGGGACACATATTCTTCCTCGACATACCAATGTACCATCCTCACATACTGAAAACTCCTTTGCTTTACCTTCCTTGATCTTTTGTTTTATCTTCTCTAAGAATGCATCGTCATATTGAGCTTTTGCTATTCTTTCCTTCAAGGTTGGTTTCACAATCAAAGCATTGCTCTTTCCCTTGCGACTTAAGGCGTCTGCTACTACATTTGCCCTTCCTGGATGATACAATATTTCACAATCATAATCTTTTATCAACTCTAACCATCTTCTTTGCCTCATGTTCAATTCCTTCTGTTCGAAGATATACTTCAAACTCTTATGATCTGTGTAGATCTGACATTTACTTCCATACAAGTAATGCCTCCAAATCTTGAGTGCATGCACAACTGCTGCTAGCTCTAAGTCATGCGTAGGATAGTTCTGCTCATGTGGTTTAATTATCTTGATGCGTACGCTACTACTTTCCCATTCTGCATAAATACACATCCCAAGTCTTGTTTAGAAGCATCACTGTACACAATAAATCCTTTTGTACCTTTAGGAATTGTAAGAACTGGGGCCGATGTTAGTCTTTGCTTTAATTCTTGAAAACTCCTTTCACATTCTTCTGTCCATTCAAACTTTGTTTCTTTCCGAGTCAATTGAGTCAAGGGTTTTGCAATCCAAGCAAACCCTTCAATGAATCTTCGATAATACCCAGCTAAACCAAGAAAACTCCTGACTTTGTTCACATTAGTTGGTGTCTTCCATTGGTTTACAGCTTCTACCTTTGTTGGGTCAACTTCTATTCCTAAAGTTGAAACCGTATGTCCAAGAAATACAACTTTATCCAACCAGAATTCGCACTTCTTGAATTTAGCATACTATTTCTCTTTCCTCAGAGTTTCCAATATAATTTGAAGTTGTTCTGCATGTTGCTCCTGATTTCTTGAATATACTAGAATATCATCAATAAAGACGATCACAAATTGATCTAAATATTGATGAAATACCCGATTCATCAAATCCATTAATATAGCTGGCGCGTTACTGAGTCCAAAAGGTAACACTACGAACTCATAATGACCATATCGGGTTTTGAATGTTGTCTTCGGAATATCGCTTTCTTTAATCTTTATCTGGTGATATCCCGATCTCAAATTAATTTTTAAAAATACACAAGCTCCTCTTAACTAATCAAACAGATCTTCGAATCTGGGAAGTGGATATTTATTCTTGATAGTGAGCTTATTCAGTTCTCGATAATCGATGCACATCCTCAATGATCCATCTTTCTTTTTCACAAATAATACTGGTGCACCCCATGGTGACACACTTGGTCGAATAAAGCCCTTGTCCAGTAATTCTTGCAATTGCACCTTCAGCTCCTGTAACTCCTTTGGTGCCATTCTGTAAGGTGCTTTAGAAACAGGCGCGGCTCCAGGTATCAAATCAATAGTGAATTCCAACTGACGACCTGGGGGTAATCCTGGCAAATCATCTTGGGAATACATCCTTGTATTCACATACTACTGGCACGTCATCCAATGTTGGACCATTGGATTCCATTGCTATAATATTTACTAGAAATATCGCATTCTTTCATTTCCTCAATAATTTTTGGGCTTTCATTGCTGTAATTACTTGAGGTATAGTTCCAATTCTAGCACCATATAGTGTAAAGTTCACATCCTCTGATCTTCGTACTGATATTTCTTTTTCTTGACACTTGATGAGAGCATGATTAGCTATAAGACAGTCCATTTCCAAGATAATATCAAAGTCCATTTGCCGGGAGTATTGCATGCTCAAAATCAATATTCACATTCCTACACAGTCCTAAGGATTGTGTCGTACTACCAGAGAGAATGTTTACTTCTAGGAAATCTTCTTCTACCATAATATGGGCGGTCTCAATTTATTCAAACATCTTTGTAGAGATGAATGAATGCGTAGCACCAGTATCGAATAACGTGAAAATAGGTATTTAGAATATTTTGAACATACCTGCCATCACTTCCGGATTTGCTGTCGCCTCCTGCTGACTCATGGCAAATACTCGAGCACGTGCCATCTTCTGTTGTCCCCTCAGTTTTGGACAATCAATTATAAGATGTCCAGGTTCTTTACACTTATAACATACCCTTCCTTTCAGGCATTGTCCAGAATGTTCTTTTCCACAATTTCTGCATTTAGATGGCCTCTGTTGTTGTTGTGGCACCATCCCCGTCTTTTTGACTTGCTTAAAATTTCCTCCTTGTTTCGCACCAACCCACTTTCTTTTATTTGGTTGTGATTCTGAAATTCTTACTTCTTCTGGTTTCATATACGCTGCTATCGTTTGAGCTTTCTCGAACATCTGGGCATAGGACTTAATATCTTGTGCTGCTAAGATGGTACTAATCTCCGGACGTAGGTTTTGAACAAATCTCTTTGCCTTCCTGTCATCAGTATTAATCAAATGAGAAGCATACCTTCCCAATTGATTAAACTTCCTTTCATATTCTTGCACTGTCAGATTTCTCTGCTTCAACTGTAGAAATTCGGTCTCCTTCTGATCTAAGAATGATTGTGGTATATAATTCTTAACCACTGCTTCTACGAATTTCTCCTAAGTAACTGACACTCGTGCTTCTTCCGTCATTGTTCTACAATGAGCTTTGTTGGTCCCGTTTTTTCATTCACAAACAAGGACAATATGGGAAATTAGGAGAAATTTTTGTTTTAACACTGATGTTATGCAAGTCAGTAAAGCAATAAAGAACACAACAATGTAAAGTGGTTCGGAGGCTCAAGCTCCTACATCCACTGCCTGATTTAACAGGAAATCCACTACCCGGGATTCTTGTTTTTAACGTGCCAAGGTGCACTCACAACTGGACTCACACCCCTCCGCGGAGCTGCCTCTCGAACTGGCCTCACATCCCTCTTCACTCAGGGACTGCCTCTCCTCACCTCACTGCAACACCTAACACTATTCTGGAAAGGGTTTAGTTTGGTTTGGTTCTCTCCAACTAGGTGAGATTTTCCCTTACATGGTTTTAGCCTTTAAGCTAAGGTTGGGAAAATCTCTCTAAGCTTAGGATGTATATGATGAGCTCGAGTATACAAACTGGAACACTCAAATATGACTATGAAGAACTCAATGTCAGTGTTCTTGATGGAGATGGTGCACCCTTATGACTCCCTCATGACTTGCACCACTCTCGCACCACCAGCTCTCTTTCAAATGAAGCTTGAGTTTGTATTTATAGTTTGGATTTGAATGTTACCGTTGGAGAAAGTAACATTCAAATCCAGACTATCTCTGGAGTGAAATTCTCCTTTTCAGTGAAGTATGGCCTTTGTCAGCTTTTGTCAGATTCGCAGCCTTGACTTGATTGGTCCACGTGGACTGAGTCCAACGGCTCTTTTCTTCAGGGTACTTGATCAGGATAGTCCTGACTTCAGGCGACTTGTCTTCAACTGACTTGTAATCCTCTCAGGATACCTTTCTTCAGTAGACTTGAAGTCTTCTTAGGAACCATCATTGGACTTTAAGTCTTCTCAGTGGACTTCCTTCAGTAGACTTGAAGTCCACTCAGGGGAGTTGACATAAGGCTATTTGTCAAGCTTCCCAGCCTCAGTAGCCTGACTCCTTCAGGTCCTACTAGGCACAGCACTGATCCTCTCAATCATGCTCTTCACTGAGTAGTCCACTGACCAGCTTAGAAAGTCAGGTTTATACTCAGTGGGACTTCCTTCAGGCTTCTCTTCAGGTTCAGGTCTTCTGACATGGCTTCAGACTGTTCTCCTTGTGATGTCATCTTGACTTCCTCAGGCTCTGTCAGTGAGTTCTCCCTCACTAAGTTCCCCCTCAGTAGAGTTCTTCCCTCAGCTGAGTTCCTCTCAGCAGAGTTCCCCCTCACTGAGTTCCCCCCTCAGATGAGTTCTTCCTCCACTGATAACCTGTTCTCCTGAGAAACAACCTAGCCTGACCTGAAACTAAAAGATACTATCCTGACTGCTTTCAAACCTATTACATGTTGTTTTGGAAAATCATCAAAACTAAAATATCCCAACAAGCTTCCCACCAATAATCTGCATCCTCAGTCAACTGAAAGATAGCACAAGAAACTTTCTGCTCATCGGTGCATTTAAGATAAGTGAATATTTTCTCCAAGCTCCGAATCCAGTTTTCTACTTCCATAGGGTTTTCTTTCCCGGTCAGGGTTGAAGGTCTAAATTTCTTAAATTGGCTAACAATATCATGGTTTTGGGCTGAAGATACAGGTGTTTGGGATGATTGGCTTTGCTGACCTACTTGCTGAGCTAACCCCCTCAAAACGGAAGCTAGATCCTCGCTCATGTCTGAGTTGTTTTGGTTTCCCCTACGACTCATAGTTCTATTCAAAATCAAATTTATTAGTAACAATAAAATTACATAATAATTATGATATATATTTCATATATTCAAAATACATCATATATTACATGCATAAACATTACATTAAAAAATATAATACATATATTACATCCAAAAGCATATAGTACATTAGGAGCATTTAGTACATATTAAGTACATATATCTACTAATATCATATAAGTTTCATATAGTCACATAGCATGTATATCAGATAAAGTACATGAAACATATAGTTTTAATCATCGTCAATGATGATTATTTCTGGTTCCTTCTTCTTTTCCTCCCACATCTCGATTGAACTACTGCTGCTATCCTCCTCCATCTCAGAACTTTCCTGGCTACTATCCTCCTGTCTTCCACAGCTTTCTTGCACCGATTCTCGATCGAGATGCCCTACCTGACTTTCCCTCATCTCAAAACTTGGACGAAGTGGGGTAAAATGAACTGTCTCTGACTGAGCCCACTCACAGTATAACATCGAAGTAAAGCATGAAAAGCACAGATGACCATGTTTATCAAACACATAATCAAGTATGTCCAGGGATACACATAACCAGATATATGACATGGTATCAAGAAGCAAGTGACAGTAATAATCATCATTCATATGGTGTCCATTCATTAATGTATGTCTGTGTTGTGATGTTATTTCTCCAACATGAGCTCCTAAATCCTCAACTTCGGTTCTACCAGTTTCTCGTACTCGCTCCAATCTTTTAATGTTCTGTCTTCTAATGTCATCATCCATTTCTGATTACTCAACACATTTTATTGATTAGTTCAATCAACAATATAATACAATTTAAATAACTACACAAACTTTCAAATAATCGATAACAATTTCATATAAATAACATAATTTAAGCATTTATGAAATATTTACCTGATCCCGTCGTGGAGAATGACCTCGGTACGGCTGTTTCCTTTTAAATTTTTAAAACACACTCTTTTGAAAATTCTTTAGCAGGCGAACCTGCTCTGATACCACCTGTAACGTCCCCACTTTAAATAGAATGGAAAAATATGATGTGGCATAAATAGAAACTTTACTAAAATAATACTTTGTATTAAAATATACACACGACACACATCTACACAGTGGAAGTAGTAAATAAGTATATGACCGTAGCTTAAGTTACAATCCAAAATTCAAAATATTGTTCTTAAAACATAAAGTTTTTTAGAAGACTCCACAGCCCGCCGAGTTCATTCGCCCACGTCCGGATCCACAACATCTGTAAAAAAATTTAAAAGGGGAAGGGATAAGTGTTTGTAAACACTTAGTGGGAAACCTCTTGTTAATTGCACAAACTAAACATCAATTGTTTATAACATGTGAGCCCCCAGAATTTCACCAGGAATCTCCTTGGGTGGCGCGACCAACCCGTGGTGCCGGAGCGACCGGACTATCTCATTTGCCAACATATAGTTGGACTATCTTAGGGGCCAGTCGATAGCGGGCCAGACTCAAAATATTTAACATTCAATATTTAATAAGTGCAATTAAAATAATAATAAAATACTCGGTGAAGAGTGGAGTGATTCCCCACCTTGCAGGTTTGTACCTACAAGTAAAATTTTTACAATAGAAACATTGTTACTTATCCCTTCATTTTTAAATAAATCGTAAAATTCACATATTATACTCGTACGATTATAATGACTTGAATTCAAAACTCAATACATACCCAAATATTGAATACTAAAACACAAATATCAATTAAGTGTGTAAAATCATCAAATAACAAGTTATAAATAGATATCAACCATAAAATGTAAACGGACCATTTCGAACCTTTCTTAAACAAAATCTCGGTTTTTGGCAGTTTATACGCCTAACTTTGAAAAATCATATTATTTCATCTATACGTCCAAAAATTATGAAATTTTAACAGTAGATTCCCAAGTCAATGAAGTTTATCACCATATTTTTAGATTTCTCAAAATCCTTACCAATCATCACATATTTCGTGATGAACACACTGCTATCAATTTTGATCACTTAACTTTAAAAATTCAACATAAATCAACCAAAAGTCCAATAATTCTGAAATTTTAACCATGAACTCCCAACGTCATGCAATTTATCAACATATTTTATTTTTATATAAAAACCTAACCGATTATCTTCAGATCATAGCAAACTTCTACTGTTCATGTTACATAGTCCAAAACCCTAGTTCAACTTTAAAAAATCACCATACATTGAATACTATTCCAATAGCTATGAAATATAAAACCTAAGTTACATCACCAGTCTAATTTCACATATAAATATTTCAGAATTTTACACTAAAGGAATTGGTCAAAACGAAATTTATACAAAAGTTGGTCTAGAAATTATGTTTCATGCATACATGAAGAACATATCATCTTAAATTCATTTTAAACCATATAATTTCATGATTTGCACTTCTAAAGCATAGATAATCAAGTAATAAACATTATTTTGTTCATAACATATGAAGAAATTGAATTAAACATTCAAAATATGAAGTAAAATATATATATCATGCAAATCACTTATCATAACTTATTTTCTTATCATTTAATTCATATTTCATGCATAAAATTCATACTAAAACTTAAATAATCACTTATTCAAGAAGAGAAAATTACTTAGAGATTGGTAGTTAAAGGAAATTCCTTCTCCTTCCTTTGCAAAATCTAAGTGTAAGAGTAGTAGTATTTATGTAATTTTCTTTAAACTTTTTCTTATGAATATTTTTGCATGAATGATCATGTATTTATAGTAGAAGCCAACCTTGGAGGTTACTCCACCCATATAACCGACCTTAAGGAAGTTTATGGAGTAATCTTGTAGGTTAGTTAAATATACACATGTCATTTTAAGGTTAGTTGTTAATTTTGACTTTTATTCTCCTAATTTGACCTTAATTTCTTGAAGTTTCACCACTCTTCCTAATCTATCTCTAATTGGCCGAAAATTTTGGACATTTCAAGAGAAATTCTTGTGTCTTGTAGTCATGACACATGTATGATTTGAATTTAATAAGTAAAAAAATTAAAAAATTATGATTTTCTAAATTATTTAATAATTTTAAGGTACATTATGCATACAATTTACCTATACTATCTTATGAAATAAAATTAAAACTCTTCTAAAACTCTAAATAATTTACAAAGTCTATATACTAATCATAGAAAATATCGAGTAATCGATACGTAATTCGTTTCTTAAAGAAACATTCATTTTACAACTTATAACTTATGAAATAAATTACTATATTTAAGGACTACATTAATCCCTAAATTAAATACTTTAAGACATAAAATAAAGAACATATAAAAATTATAAAGTCTCAAGAATAAGCATGTTTTGAGCAAATAATACGTTAATTTGTAAATATCGAGTAATTAAAACACATAAACGTGCCTTTGCATAAATTTGGATGTAAATGCGTCACATAGATTCATGAAGAATTATAAAGTATTTAGTATAGCAGATAAGGTCATGAAAATCTAGGGTATTACAGTGGCGATGCAAACAGATTCATGGAGTTGATACAACACCAAAAAGAAGAGGGAACTCAATTCTTCTACAGGGTGCAAATGAACGAAGAGGGGAAGCTAAGTTACATTTTTTGGAGAGAATCGATGATGAAAGATGATTTTGATATATATGGTGACGTACTGATCTTTGACACGACTTAAAAGACCAACAAATATGATCTCATCTGTACACCATTCACGAGAATAAATAATCACTCCGACGAAAAAAACAGAAACTTTCGAGTGACTGTTTGAGTTGTTCAGGAAATCAATGGGTGGAAGATGTCCAACCACTATATTCATAGATCAAGATCTAGCAATTGCAAAGGCAATAGAAAAGGTATGTTATTATAGTAATATTAAAAAAACTGAACAATGTATAAGTGTTACTACATTCACTAATATTATGTTACTCTGCAAGCTAAACATGTTGTGTTACTAACAATGTAAACAGTGTGTTATTGTATAAAATGAATGTGTTACTTTAAAATTGCAAAAAAGGTATAATATGTGTTAGAGCTAAAAACCTGAACTTGTTGCAAGCTAAAATCTGTGGGCACCATGTGTGATGCACGACTACTTGAAGAAGAAGCAAGGTGTTCGTCTGAGAGGTGATTTTCTTCTCTATTATGATGTACAAACTCACTCCTAGGAGCATTGAAAGCATCGTTGTGGCTTGGAATATATGTGTTGGTATGTGAAACAATCTCCAATGTATTACAGTCCATACCTTGATCCATCTCATTGACTTCATTTGCTTGCATCTCAAAATTAGAATCATACATTTCTTATTGCACCTGTAATATAACCTTGTTCACAATGGTAACGCAAATAGAACAATATTGTTTGTTTATTGAGACCCACCAGCCATTGCAAATGTCTAGTAGAAACTATTCGGATTGGAACTTGAAATTCCTTTTTTTTTTTCAGGAAGAAGAAACCGCATCTCCACATCATGCAATGTAGAATCAACATTGCACAAACTTAGTACTTCTGAATGGAGCTCCTCAAATATCATATTTGAAGATATTGGAAGTCCTTCTACACTGACACCACGATCACCCTCGTTTATTTTCCATTTCCATTGACCATTTACATCAACAAACTCGCCAAAATAAATTACATGACCTAATATTGAGGTGAATCCATATCTAAAATTAAATAAGAAAAAAAATTAACTATTAGAAAGCAACTAAATAATTAAAACAACTTAAATAATTGAACAATGAAATAATTTAAACATTACTGAAATGACTAAATAATTTAAAAAACTGAACAACTAAACAACTATGTAATTTTAAAAAGTTAAACAATTGGACAACTTAAACAACTAAATAATCTAAACAACAGAACAATTTAAATAATTGAACAACTAAGCAACTAAATAATTTAAACATCTGAACAACTGAAACAACTGGACAACTACGTAAATTTAAAAACTTAAACAACTGAACAACTAATTAATTTTAAAAACGTAAAAAACTGAACAACTATTTAATTTTGAACATCTGAACAACTATTTAATTTTGAATAATTGAACAACCGAACAACTGAAAAACTGAACAATTGAATAACTCATGCGCGACTAGAGTTTACAAATAGCTAAAAAAAAGTTGTTCACCATAAAAAATATAATAATAATGGTTAATCAACTATAAAATAACAAATACCAACAAACTAAACAAAGAAAAACATGTTAGAGACATGTTCTTACCTTCAATTCAAGCTTTACATTATCATTGTAAGAAGAAAATAAAAAATTGATAGTTATAAAAAGGTGAATGAATGAAAAATAGATATAAAAGGTGTAGATGAAAGAATGTGATGAGGGTATTCTTGTAATTTAATAAATATATAGACTAGTACTCTCTCCGCCCCAGTTTTGTTTTTCCATTTGTCAAAAAAGGTCAGTCTCAATTTTGTTTTCCCATTCCAAAAATAGAAATAAAGTACATTCACTTTTTTAAACTCCACTCTACAATTCAACTACTTTATTCATTTAAATACTACTTTATTCATCATTCACCATTCCCAAGACTACTTCATTCATTTAAATACTCATTTCAACTTTCGCATTAAACTCTGTGTAAAGTCAATCAGGAAAACAAAATTGGGATGGAGGGAGTATAATTTAATATTATTTGTTTAAAAAAAAGTTATTTTTGAATAAATTGGATAAGTAAGGCTATTTTTGAAGGGGGGGGGGGGGTGTTGATTAGGCCATTTATGTACAAACCCCGGGTTTTGAACTATGAATTTTAAATTCACAACTTGTTCGGGTAAAATATTAGAATGAATGAATTTAAATTCCAAGCTATAATTGTAATTCATAATGCAGGAATGTCAAATACCTAGAAAAACTATTTAATTTAAAATTCATGAATATGAGAACACATTTATTTCAAATGTCTTACATTTCAAATGACTACGAGAAATTTATTGAAAGACGCATGAGAATTATATAGTATAAACATGCCACCGGACATTTACCGACGTTGAGTATTATGAATCCTTAAAGAAAGAATTGATTTATTCAAAGTGACTTTTAGGGCTTGTTTGTTTCGGGATTTAGGTGGTCGTGTGAAGTCATGACTTTACATCCACAAGATGTAAAGTCTTGGATGATAATAAAATTATGTGTTTGTTTTGAGATTTTAGTAGGGTGAGATTTTACTTTATGTCAAATCATGTGTAAGAGTAAAGTAGGATGTGTAAGAGAAAAGTAGGAAATAGAGTGTAAATGAGAGAAAAGTGATATGTGGGTAATGATTGAATGAGAGAAAAGTGATATAAAGTGAATTGTATTGGGATGAGTAATAATAGGTATATATAGGTGTGGATGAAGAATGAGATGTAAAAATTGAATGTTACATCTCTAACTAGAATGAGACGAGGGCCGGAAAGTTCTAATCCTGTCCGGATGAATCCCAAAACAAACAAGCCCTTGAGGATAGGGGAGTGGGGGAAAGAAACTACTCCAATTAAATTAGTGAAAGGCCACTGGCACTGCCAACAGGCTATGTTGGTAATCTGGTAATTGTTACATTTATGAGTTATGACCAATGGGTTATCTATCCGTCCAAGGGGTGGGGGGCTCTGCACCCAAGTGGCCCCATCAGCTTTAGTGCTCTCTTCTTTCTATTGTTTTGTTTCAGATGAATCGCCATAGCCATAGGATCCCAATTAAATTGCACGCTATATGTCAGATAGACCTGGGAAAATAATAGTCTAATTCTAAATTTTATTGCTGGTAGGTAATACACATAAGGACTTGTCTGGTGGGTATACGACTTTATGAGATCAGATATACAAGAATTAACATTGCTATTTTATTATAAATTGGAGTAATTCTATCATACCTTTTTTTATTATTAATATATTAAATTATATCATAAATTATCATAATGGTTCGTTGCTTTATTACTAATCCATTTTCTCCTATGCATGCTCAATTCTCTACGACACAGTTAGTTTAATGGTTTCTAACAAATACGCACATAGATTTTCATATTATATTAAACAAAAGAATTAATATTGTTCGATAAAATAATTAATAAAAGTAATTAATACTGACTAAATTTTTTACTAGTAAACAATCTATATTATTAAAAAAAAAATAGGCATTTGACTTTATTATATTGAGAATTGACAACCCAACTAAGGGCGTGCACAAAACAGGGAGAAAAAGACATCTTCTAATCACATTTGTTTGAACTTGACTAAGTTATTTGATGATTCATGTGATCTTTAAAGTACAAATTCATTATTTTGAAGTTATTATTTCGATATAAGTTTACACCTTTGCAGCTACATAGGCATCATTTTCAAAGCGGTGTTCAGTATCATATATAATTCATAATCTATATTTCTTAAAGAGTTCTGCGAATTGCAAATTAGTAATATTGGATACATTTGTCAATTCATAATTTTTTAGGGAACCAAATGTTTTAATTAAACAAGATCAATGATAAAAAAAAAAAACTTATTTTATCATTCCTCAGACACGTCAAAGCTGGAAAATAAATCCCTATTAGTAGTTCGTAAAGAAGAGTACTACTCTTAGTTTATACCCTCTCCATTTCACTGTATACTACAAATAGAGTTTGGATGTAATGATTAATTAAAGTGTTAAAATAATAATTTCAGTACAAATAATGTGTTAAAAAAGAGAAAAACTAACATATTAAAACAAATATTGATAAGAGTGAAGTGGGTTAATTTAATGAAATTAGTTATAAAGTACAAATAATGTGTTAAAAAGGAGAAAAATTAACATATTAAAACAAATATTGATAAGAGTGAAGTGGGTTAATTTAATGAAACTAGTTATGAATAATAGTGAAAGGTAGGGATGTAAATTTTGGAGGGGTTTGTAGAAAAGAGAATGCATAACACGTAGTTGGACAATTTTGAAAAAAAAAAAAAGGTAATATATAGTGGAGTATGTATGACAGTATAAACAATTTTAATATACGGAGTAATATTTTTCATCACATAAATAAACACTTTTTAATATATAAACAAATTCTTTTTACCCACTTTTTTAATATTGACATGCACAATTTTATTTAAACAATTTGGTCATAATCGAACTAAGTGCACCGGGTGCACACAAGTATTGCACCTTTTTACTTTATATATATATATATATATATATATATATATATTGTAACTACAAATTTCATGAAAAACACGAAAAATGGTTTACAACTTAATTTTCTGTCGGATCGAACCGATAAATTTTGCGGGTTCTTAACTCTAAATTTGCTCCTCTGATTCTTCTCTTCGCTTGACTTTGAACTTTGATCGAATCTTGACTTCGATCTTGTTCAGAGTTGGATTTGAAACGTTTTAACGTTTTCTCCAAGGGCGGGATGCCTTGTTTTGGATTGAACGCTAATTTGTGGATGAACACCTTCGAATCTTCAAGAAGGTGTGAAGAACATTCTTAGGGATTCTTCGAATCTTCAAAGACAAACGCCAGATCGGAGGGGTTCTGAATCTTGATCTCTAATCTGGAGCTGTTTCTGGTTGATTTGGACGAAGAACAACGATGAACACCTTTGAATATTCAAATATCTTGAAGAACACTGCTGGAGATTCTTCGAATCTTCGAATAGAAACGCCGGATCGGAGGGGTCCTGAACCTTGATCTCTAATCTGGAACCGTTTCTGGAGGATTTGGACGAAGAACGCTTTGAATCTTCAAGAACGGTTGCAGAGGATTCGCTTGATCGTCTGAATGCTCGTTCACTTCGGTTGTGTTGGTCTGGAAATGAATGATGAAGCGCTCTATTTATAGGGTGGAGAATGACAAACCTGCCTTTCCTGTCGTGCCACGTGACACGTCCTGGTTGGCCCATGCCATTTGATTGACGTGATTTGCGAATTAGTTTAAATCGCTTCAATTTTTTTACGAGATATCATTTAATTCTCATTCTTATGGTAAATAAAGCGTATTTATTACCCAATATGAGTATCGAACACTCATTTAATTCGACCGACTTGTACCGTGTACATTTAATATCAATTTTAACTATTTAATTCAAGAATTAATTTAATTAATTTCTTAAAATAAAATAGTAAATTTATTTGATATTAATATTTGCTTGCACACGTATCACCATTTAATTGAGTGCAAAATTTATTTGCTTACAAATGCCCCCTCGTGCTTTGTTCACGGTTGTTTTGACTTGGAGTGAATGAAGCACGAAAATATTTTGCGCCCTTATATGCATTTGGAGTTTTGAATAATGACTGAACTTAGAGGATGTCTAAGATGCCTGCGTACCCCTTTAAAGAGGATCAAGTCATAACGTAGTTCAAGGGGATGCCATAAACAGTTTATACTCATGTAGGCTAGGAGTGACATACAGTTTAAACTCGTGTGGCAAGGAGACATTATTTGAATTTGTTTGATAGTTTATACTCGTATCAAAGAGTATTTCAAATTCAAATTTGTAGACAGTTTGATCTCTTGTCAAGGAGACTTTATTTTAAAATTTGTAGATAGTTTAGGCTCGTATCGAGGAGCATCTTAGAAAGTTTATACTCGTATCAAGGAGCATCATTTGATATGGAGAGTAGCGTCAATTTGTTCTTCAGCTTTGGAGCTTTAGACGGTTTTGCCTTGTCGAGGAGATTTGATTTGACGGACTTTGAGATAATTTATGCTCGTATCAAGGAGCATCACAGACAATTTATTCTCGTATTTGTGGTGCTTTTCAAACAGTTTATGCTTTTATCGAGGAGCATTTTCATTTGAAGAACTTTAAGTAGCCTCTTCGAGCACAATATCTCCTTGCTTGACCCATTGCATGACCTTTTCCTTGAAGATGAAGCAGTCTTCAATTGGGTATCCCACTAATTGATGGTATTTACAGTACTTTGGATAGTCAGTGTGTCCAGCTTCTTCTGGTCATTTCATCTTAGGCAACTCAATGAGTTTTTTACATCGATCAAGTCATCAAATATCCCGGAGACATCAGAGTCTAAGAAAAGATATTGCTTTTGTCGCATCTCTTTCAGAGTCAACCCGCCTTGCCCCCTATCGCGAGGAAGGTCAGTTATGTATTCCTTATTTGATGGCTTAACATATGTCTTGTCGCGATGCTTTTAACTTGGTGGTTCTTCAACTCCACTTATGTCCATGCTTAGCTCCATGTCATGAGCTCTTATAGTCAAATCTTCGAAGATCTTTGGTTGGATTGCTTGAAGAATATATTTGAGGCCCCACTGCATGCCTTGAATGCACATCTCATTTGCAGAAGCCTCAGACAACTGGTCTTTGCAGTTCAGGCTTAAGTTTCTCCATCGATTAATATAATCGATCATGGGCTCATCTTTCCTTTGCCGACTGTTGGTTAGCTCGATCATACTAACCATTCTCCTTGTGATGTAGAAGCGGTTTAAGAACTCATTCTCCATTTTATCCCACCTGTCGATGGAGTTGGCCTCCAAGTCAATGTACCAGTCGAAGGCATTCCCTTCCAAGAAACGGACAAACTGTTTTGCCAGATGATCTTCATAAGTTCCGGCGTTTTGCAAGTTTCAACGAAGTGAGCTACATACTACTTCGGGTTCCCTTTGCCATCGAATTGTTGGAACTTCGGGGGTTGGCAGCCTGCTGGCATCCTCAAGCTGTCAATCCTCTTCGTATAGGGTTTGACGTATATGAACGTTGACTTGGGTCCATCCTCAATCCTGCCCTTCACAGTCTTCAGTATGAGCTCCCTGAGCTGATCGATATGTATCCATCCTTCAGGCGAGATCTGCAGCTCCCTGACTGTTTCTCTGTCTCTGCTGGTTGACGCTTATTGGAGGTCTCTCCAATTTCCTGGCCTTCAAGCTGCTTTCCGTTGTTGTAACTTGTATCACCTTTGTCCATCCTACTCATCAACTGAGCAATCTGGACACCTTGGGTCTTGACCTGGTTTGTGAGTCCCTCAACAACTTTGAGCAGGTTGGCAATCCAGGCAACGACAGTTGGGGCATCTGTCATTATGACCGTTGCTATGCTTGAGGTTATGAGGTGTCTAACAAGGAGCGTGGAGTAGAGCCTGCAGAGTAACTCTCTTCAGCTTTGCTTTAGAAGAGAAGAGATGAGAGGTAGAGTCGGTCCCATCGGACGTGTCAAATTTGTAACTACAAATTTCGTGAAGAATACGAAAAACAGTTTACAACTTGATTTTCTGTCGGATCGAACCGATAAATTTTGCGGGTTCTTGACTCTAAATTTGCTCCTCAGATTCTTCTCTTCGGTTGACTTTGAACATTGATAGAATCTTGACTTCGATCTTGTTCAGAGTTGGATTTGAAACGTTTTAACGTTTTCTCAAAGGGCGGGATGCCTTGTTTTGGATTGAACGCTAATTTGTGGATGAACGCCTTCGAATCTTCAAGAAGGTGTGAAGAACATTCTTAGGGATTCTTCGAATCTTCAAAGACAAACACCGGATTGGAGGGGTTCTGAACCTTGATCTCTAATCTGGAGTTGTTTCTGGTTGATTTGGATGAAGAACAGCGAAGAACAGCGACGAACACCTTTGAATATTCAAAGGCATTGAAGAACACTGGTGGAGTTCTTTGAATCTTCGAATAGAAACGCCGGATCGGAGGGGTCCTGAACCTTGATCACTGATCTGGAATTGTTTCTGGCGGATTTGGATGAAGAACGGCGAAGAACGCTTTGAATCTTCAAGAACGGTTGCAGAGGATTCGCTTGATCGTCTGAATGCTCGTTCGCTTCGGTTGTGTTGGTCTGGAAATGAATGATGAAGGGCTCTATTAATAGGGTGGAGAATGACAAATCTGTCTTTCCTGTCGTGCCACGTGACACGTCCTGGTTGACCCATGCCATTTGATTGGTGTGATTTGCGAATTAGTTTAATTTGCTTCAATTTTTTACGAGATATCATTTAATTCTCGTTCTTATGGTAAATAAAGCGTATTTATTACCCAATATGAGTATCGAACACTCATTTAATTCGACCGACTTGTACCGTGTATATTTAATATCAATTTAACTATTTAATTCAAGAATTAATTTAATTAAATTCTTAAAATAAAATAGTAAATTTATTTGATATTAATATTTTCTTGCACACACGTCACCATTTAATTGAGTGCAAAATTTATTTGCTTACATATATATATATCACAAATTCTAGGGTGCATCCAAGTGCATAACATGCACTTGGAATTTGATCCCAATTTGAAATTAATTTTGGCAAAAATTAAAAAACTCGCGGGTCAGGCCCAACCCGACCGAAATTCGCGGGTCTGGCAACAAGCCGGGTTGCAAATGGGTCGCGCGCGCTTTGTACCAATACCCAAAGTTATATCACTAATACCCGAAGTTATATCACTAATACCCGAAGTTATAATCACCAATACCCGAAGTTATAATCACCAATACCCCAAGTTATAATCACCAATACCCCAAGAATTACTCAATAATAATATCCCAAATAATTATTCAGTAGTACCCCAAGATTTAATCACCAATACCCCAAGTTATAATTATCAATACCCCAAGTTATAATCACCAATACCCCAAGTTGTAACTACCAATACCCTAAGTTATAATCACCAATACCCCAAGTTGTAATTACCAATAAACCAAATTATAATCACCAATATCCCAAGTTATATCCTTAAAATATTCACTATGCCAGAAATAGGTTATGACAACGGGCAAAAGACAACGGGTTTGGGCTCTACCCGTTGTCTTAAGTGTAATACGCGTGGTCTTAAGTAAGCCCGTTGTCTTAAGTATGGGGTTTGTGCTGAAAGACTACGGAGTTCATCAACCGTCGTCTTTTCTCGTTATCATATCTAATTTTATTTTATTTTTATTTATTTTTAATTTCAATTAAATTATATTTTAATTCCTATTTAATTTATTTTTTGTAATTATTAAATATATATAAATACTACACTTAGAAATTTTTTGACTCACAGTTCTCTCTTTCACTTCCTTTGTTGAATATCTAGGCCTGCTCCTCATTCGCGCTCCTCCCGCCATTCGCCATTCCTCCACCGTTCGCCGTTCCTCCGCCGTTCACCGCTCTCACCGCTGTCATTCACCACTTTCACCTCTGTCATTCTACACATCGTTGTTCCACGCTCCCTATCATCGTTTGCCACTCTCTGGTGCACGGTCGCCTCAATTGCAGCTTCACGCCGCTGCCGTTTGTCTGTCTCCTTCCCCCAATGTGTCAGGTAAACCCTAATTTCTACCTAGTTTTGTTTCTTGTCTTAGCCCTAATTTCAGCCTTGTTCTTGTCTTAGCCCTAATTTCTCTCTCTCTCTCTCTCTCTCTCTCTATAACTAATTTCAGCCCTAAGTTCCATTTATAGGAAAGAAGCCAAGTTAGCTAGTGAAATCTTGTCAAATTTGCTTTGCTAGTAGTATTTTGTGTACAATTCTCTGTTTTGTGAATTCCTTTTGTTTATCTGCCATGTCTTGTTTTTGTTAAATTTGCTTGGTATTAACTACAAAAAATAAAAATAGAAAAATCACCTCAGTAATTCTCTGCAATCTTCTTTACAATATTCAATCTATTCCCTGTTTTTCTTAAGAAATATTACAATATTCAATCTATTCAATCTATTCCCTGTGCTCTTCACTGGAGGTAACACTGCATTTTATTGGTGATTTTTATCTTCTCTTGAACAAGGATATTTCTTAAATTGAGGCACATAGATACTAATCATATGAGATATTGGTGTGGTACAATTAGAAAGGTGTGATAGGTAGTCTTAGAGCTTGGTTATTTGATTGAGCTCGTTTTATCCAGCCTTGCTCATTACTGAGAATTTGAGTATGTGGTTTATTTTGGTATTCGACTCTATTTTATTTGTGAGGAATGTTCCTATTATTTAGAAGAATTCTGATTGATGTAGTGATGTTTCCATATGGATGTGACAGCTACAGGACAGGTCATAGAAGCAACAATGGTTGTACGTGCAACCAACACAAATCATGATAGTGTTGCTTTGAAGTGCAATATCCAAATTTTTGGAGTTGCGATTCTGAAAAATGAAAGTTGGTTATTTTGAGGAGGCAAACATTGGTGAAGGTACAATGATTAATTCATCAAGTACCACATCAAGAATTAATATTAATGGTTGTACCGTCGCTCGCTAAGTCTCAGTTGTGGGTATGATTTTGTCTTTAGAATTTAATTGAGTTAAATATTTATATAATCTACAGAATTGCAGCATCTTCTTAAATTGAGAAAAACTCAAGTGCAAAAGACCTGGAAAATGGGAGTGATGAACATGTTTTCCTTGCGATATTGCAAGATAAGTGTCAATTGAATGAAGGAATTAAGCTTGTGGAGTAACTGGAGTTGATATATTAACATTTTGATGAATAATGAGAAGGCACTATCTCGTAGTACATACAAAATTCACCGTCTCTGGACTTGTTGGAAACTAGCAAATTTTGTACGTATGTTTTATGGTTTCTCTTGGGAATTGATTTCATAAGCAGTGTTGCTTTAGTAACCAGGTGTTGAGATATTAAATAAATCACCATAGAATCCAGGCTTATCTAGCCAACTTTACTTTGTGTTTTGTTTTGGTATTCTGCATCCATTTCAACTGTAGTTTATGAGCACTACATTCAAAAACAGCCTGTAATATGCAGTTAAGATGATTGATAACCAGGTCTTATGAATTGCACACACTGATCTAATCTGAGCAATTTTTGTAAGAGTTTTTTTTACTAACTTCGTCTATTATGATCAGGAGCTGAGGTGGAAGAGAGTCCTGATTCACCACAGTGATGCTGCCATTTTGTTTCCTTCATTCTTTACAAACTCTCATATCTGGAAAGAGTGGTGAAAAAGACTTTGGAGTTGGCAGAAGTGTCAGCTAATGGTTACAGGATCACTCTCTCCTGCTTTTCCTAATCATGTTAAGATGAAAAAGACTTGTATTTATGAGATGAAGGTTTAATTTCTGGTAGTATAAGTTTCTTTTTTGAAATCATTTTGGTGGTTATAAGCATCATTTAAATCTTCTTTACAGGTCAGTTTTGTTGGGCCAAACACAATGTTTCCACAACTGATCTTCTTATTGTTGCTAGCGTAAAGTGTGATTGGATGCAGGTAGTTGATATTTTGATTCTATGATATTCTCTTTCCTCAAGTATTTCTATCATGTCTAATACTTTCATTGTAGATAATTTGATGCGTGTCGTGTTAATATATTATTTGTTGCCAAACTATTTGTTGGATCTGCTCCGAGAACGGCAGACTATGAATGATGTAAGTTATTTGTATTATTGAATAGAAATGCTAGAATTAAATTCGGTAGACGATCATCTTAGGACATGCTTTTTCACTTTGGTTTGCCTTGAATTTAAAACAAAAATTCTTGTCTCATTGATTTTTAATGTACTTATTAGAATTTAATTGCTAAACAGGTGCTTTTAGTGAACATATAAAAAATTGAAATATTCTATGTTATTTACCTCTAACTGTTCACGTAGACTTCGTTGAACTTCAATTTGTGATGTATTGATTCACCTAATTGTAAATTTCTAGAATATGGTGCCAAACTATATCAATATTAACTGAAAATACTAATGAGCATATGGAAATGGCAGGAGAAACAAATGCTAAAGTTTATTCTGTTCATATTTGGTTGTTTGTGATGCATTTGGATTCCACATGTGAGGTCAATTTACCTTAGGTGCTCAATCTGTTGTGGCTTTAATCATTTACATCAAGGTGTGTTAATATACTAATAATGTTTTGCATTAGATATAATACATAAAAACTATGGTCTTGTAGTTTGTATATTTCGTACAAGTTTTCTAGTTTTGCTCCCACCACTATTAGCTTTCCATGGATGTTTTTACTGAGTTTGTACTTCTGTAGACACATTAGGGGAAGTAGAGTGAGCTTCAAATTCTTTTACCTGCTCTATATATATATATATATATATATATATATATATATATTGTGTGTGTGTGTGTATACTATTTCAAGTTTCTTCTGCATGGAGAGTCATAGATATTGTAATTGCGGCTGTAAGTGTTGTTGCTATTTTAATAATTGGAGCAGCAATCGGAGTTTGTATGTGGAAGAATAGAATGATAAAAAAGAATAATTAAGTAAAGCAATTATTACTTCAAGAATCGAGGCTCAAAATAATCTTAATAAAATCTCTATTTTCTTCCCTATTTCCGGTAATGCATGGACATTAGCGAAAATACTACCTGACAAAAGCTTAAACTTGAAATACTCCATTCTTGAGAAAGTGATCGATGAAGCCAACAAGCTAGAAAAAGGCAGTTTTGGCACCGTGTATAAGGATATTACTCGATAAATCTTGTATAAAAATGACTAGTTATTATATGTTCATGATTTCTCATCTAGAATGTTAAATGTTACTACAGGGAGTATTGCTAGATGGAAGAGAGATTATTGTGAAGAGACTTTTCTTTAACAACAAACATGGAGCAACAAATTTCTACGAAGTAAAGGTAATGAGGTAGATTCTCAAGTCAAGAATATATGCTTATTCTTTCCTACTAATGTTGATTATTGCTCTTGATAATCCATATATGAGTGATAATTTAATATTTCATGTACTAGGGATGCTATTAGTGGGATATATGTATATAGAGCATGAAGTCTTACACGTCTAAGAATTTCTAAAGCTTGAAATATTTGGCTCCTAACTGCTCTAACCCTATGATCTTAGGAACTCTAATGAATTAATTATTTTTATATGCCAAGATGCTAGTTTATCCTTGTATAATTAATTTTGGGTTCTTGTTGATTTCTATAATTGGTTTTTCTTAAATTTTATTTGCCAATTTCATGACATCCCTTCATCTCCCAATAGCACGGAGTATGAAATATTCTCTAATTTAATGTTTCTACTTCAAAGGTTATCTTATTCATTTGTTTGAGGATTTATTATTTTAATATAGTTCAGTGTTGATGTAATACATATTTATTTTGCATCATTTAAATAAATGTTAATTCATTCTATTTTTAATTTTTTTTTTGCAGGAAACATTTGTCTTAAGATAGAAGACGAAAGATGGAAGAGAAGATATTGGAACTAATAGCTAGGTTCTTGTGTTTTTTAACATTTTTATAGGTTACATTCTCGAATTATAAGTTGTTCGAATTAGTTGAATATGATTCTTGATGTATATTGAGTTTAATAATGTATTTAAATATTATTTTATAATAATTTTACAATATATTTTTTATAATCTTTTAAGTAGTTAAATATTTGTAAAATTTAATATTGCAAAAAAAAAAAAAAAAATACAAAAACCTACCACAACGGTTAATTTTACCTACGTCAACGGTAATATAGAAAGGACAGCAGGTTTACACCGTTGTCGTAGGGATTTACAACAACGGGGAATCCCCGTAGGCTTAGGTGTTTTCCCGCCGTTGTTGATCGGCTCGTTGTCGTAGCTCCATACTCTGGACAATGGTTTAAACCCGTTGTCATAAGTCTTTATGACTACGGGTTTATGATTTTATAACAACGGTGGAACTCCGTTGTCATAAGTATTTACGACAACAGTTTATAATAGTTATGACAACGGGGATTCCCTGTTGTCTTAAATGTTTAAGACTACGGTAAAAAAACCGTTGTCAAAAGTCTGAAGCTACGACGACGAGCCCATCAACAACGGTGAAAAAATACCTACGACAACGGGGATTCCCCGTTGTCGTAGCCCTTTTTTGGCATAGTGATTATTCACCAATACCCTGAGACTTGCTTGATGTTGTATTTAAAGATAAAAGAAAAGTGAGGAATCACGATCCAATCCATGGCAAGAAGGCCTAAGATGCCTATAAAAAAAACCCTCAAATTACACGGAATATAAACCCCTTCCCACGATTCACAAAACTGCTCCAAACATACATCACCTCCCTACCGTCTCCGGATCAAATATTGTCTGTAAGAATCATCCTTCGTAGACGAACTACTTCTTATTGAGAATATGCCTGTGAATTCTTTTGCAGCAATTACACCTGTGATTCTACTCTGTTTGCTATATTTATTTTCAATTTTCGTAATGAAGACTCCTTATACGCACGAACCTCGGAGGCACTCTGGTCTGCCAACGGAAACAATCCCGTGGGAATCAATTAAATTTTGGAGGATTGATGGCAAATTGAATTGATTCCAAGAGCAAGAATCCCTTTACCATTGTTAACATAAATTGAATTGATTCCTTGGATTGAATTGCTCTTGCGCCCACAATCATCATCTGCCATTGATAACATAAATTGAATTGATTCCTTGGATTGATGGTCAATCCAAGGAGACTTGGTCCTCAAGGATGAAAATGGCAAATTGGCGTGGTCTACCAACACTTCTAGGAGATCAAATTACACGAAATATAAACCCCTTCCCACGCTTCACAAAACTCCTCCAAACACACAGCACCTCCCCACCGTCTCCGGATCAATCGTACGGCCAAGATTCGTTCCCAAATAAACAGTGGCAGTGACAAGATATGGTTCGACGATGGGGAGGAAGAAGTGGGGGAAGAGATGGTGGCAGAGTTTCCAGACGCGGTTGGTGAATGATGCGAATTTTCGTTGGGTCAGGCTTGACCCGCGAATTTGAATTCTTGATCAAAATTGATTTTAAATTGAGATCAAATTTCAATTGCATAGTATGCATTTGGATGCAGTATATAATCAACTCAGATCACATAATATGCAGGACACTTGATATTCCCTCCGTCCCATTATAGGTTTCTCACTTTTCTTTTGTGTACATTTCACAAAAACAATACTTCATATAGTAATAAATAAATAATTTCTTAAATAACAAGAGCTTTTCTACGATCAGGAAGGGCGAAACCCTTCCTGACGTCAGACACCCAATAAGAATTTGACATATCATTTAATCTCGCCATTTGCGATCTAGCTTCCTCCGGAGGGAAATATTTATTTTTTACAGAAAAAATTATAAAATTACAAAAATATCCTTATAGTATTTTTATTTTTAAAAAAATAATTAACCTTGTATCTTATTTATAAAAATTAAATTAGAGTTATTAAACATCATTTAAATTTTGAAATCAAATTATAACATAATTTTCTATTTTAACTGTTCCTCCCCAAATTCATTTCGTTTTTTCTTCTCATTAATCATGAGTTTCGACATTTTCTTCTTCTAATGATATTAATATATTTCTCTCCAAATTCTAATTCGACCAATTCAACCAGCCAAATGCTTTTCAATTCAATTGGCCTCCGATGAAGCTCCTCTCGCTTCAATTCGACGTCGGGATGTCGATGACTTAAAAATATCAACAACATCGAGGGTGATGGGCTCAGTAGATCGGAGGAGAGGCGTGGGGATTCGTTGGAGATATGTAAGCGTGACTTAGGTTTGAGTGTTTAGAAAAAGATGTGTGAATTAGGAAGAAGAAGAAATATGAATTTGGGTTTAGGGCATGTGCTCAATGTTGATGATTTATGTGTGCTTGACTTTGATGGATTTCCAGGCCGAGGAATTGCCAAGAGATTGAGAACTAGGAGTAGTGGAGACATTGTGAATTTTTCTCTTTTCCAGGATGTTTGCTGAATATCAAATTGAAGAAGATGAATTAGTTAAGTTTTCAGTGAATTATAATACTTTAATCCTGTGGAACAAGAATTGACATGTTCCATATGGGTGCCACTTTGGCTCAATATTGTTCTTTTCCGATAATTAAACTCTTTCGAAAGCACCCTATGATTTTACATGTCCACAACTTTAATTCTTGTATATTATCGTCAATTTATAACTGGTGGTTCTAAAAAACAATATATATATTGTTTTACAATATATATATATATATATATATATATATATATATATATATATTATAAAGTAAAACCAATTCACAATGAATTATTTTACAATATTTTTTAGTATAACCAATTAATACCTTTTAATTAAACAACTAACATTTTTGTACCCTTCAACTAATACACTTCAGTGAAATCAACTAATATCATTTAATAAAAACAACTACTAATATTTTCAAATGATTTATGTATGTATAATTTTCATTCTTCTCCATTTTTTTTACTACTTAGAGGTGCAAGAGACACAACCACATGCTTTATTCTAGACACAACTTCTTTTTTAATTTTTTATTTATAAATAATAATAAATCATAAATCAATTTAATCATTACACGGAACAAGAAGAAATTGTGAACGGGGCCGCTCGACAAATTAATTAGGTTTTCAGTGAGTTTTAAAGTGTTTATCAGATTTTTTTTTAATTTGTTGTTTTTATTTGTTTTATTTAAAGTGTATTCAATTTTAAATTACCATTACAAAGTACCACTAAGCGTCCACATCAATGCAAAATCTGTCTCCATCACATGATAAACACGTGACATGAAATACTATTGTTTTCGTATTTTCGATGAAAATTGTGTTACAATTGAACAACTAATTAAATTATGAGAAATTTATTATGGTACAAATGTAGTATAATATTAATTTCTTAAAGCTATAAATAGGTTCAAATTTTAAGTTAAAGCAGCACAAAATATTATATGACAATCGAGCACTTTCTAGCTACATTCACAAAATCAGATATTGCCCCATCTCATAACATGGATAACGACGAAAAAAAAAAACATTATAACATGCATAAATGCTTTAGAATCCCTTCACGTGGCTTGATCAGAGAGTGCAACCAATTTTCAAATCTTTGCTCTGGGCAGAATTATTGCCTTAAGTGGATCCTTCATGACGACAGTAAATGCAAAGGTCTCAGTCGGATCGGGTGGGTTACCCGGGATAGGGATCCACTTGTATTCCTGGACCATCTTGGCCAACAACAAATTCACATGCAACGTGCCCAAACTCCAAGCGGGGCAAATTCTCCGACCCGCCCCGAATGGTAACATCTTCACTCCTCTCATCCCGGTGATATCCACCTCCGCCCCGTCCCCAGTCAAGAACCTCTCGGGTCGGAATTCACCGGGTTTCTCCCACTTTTCCGGGTCCTCCGTTAGCCATGCCGTGTAGAACTCCACGTTCACATTTGCGGGGATCGTGTACCCTCCTAGCTCGATCTCTTTCGTCACTGAGGAGAATTAATTAACATATGTAGTAATATTTCATTTTCTATTTATATATCCAATTCATATAAAATGGCGATAAAGTTGTTCAGTTGGGTAACACTCATTTTTTCAATGTTGCCTTTTAACGAGTACTCCACGCATTTATGTAAAAATTAGAAATAGGAAATTGCATATTCTGTCCTGTCACTTTCCATTCCGTTTGCTTGGCACGGATCCCCTATTTTATTTCGAACAAAGTACACTTAAAATTTGTTTGAATTTTTAAAGGATATTAATTGTTTTATTAAAATATATTAATTTGATTTAACATTGTATAATGAAATTAATTAATACTGTTTTGGATTGGATGGTAAATTTGGTTTAGAAAACCACTTCTTCTTTCATTTTGATACTATTTATTTCGTGTTTCATGACACCCCTTTAATACTAATTATTTCGTGTTTCATGACATCCTTTTAATACCAATTATTCCGTGATTCATGACATACCAAATCATCGTTCACGTGTTGAAATTTTAAAGTGAAGTATAAAGGTGATCAAAATGATGTTCGTTTTGATTTAGTTTTGTTCTTCCTCCTAACGTATCTCTATAAACTTTTTGTCGTTTTCCTTTTCAAAAAGCTAAAATCAAAAGAAAAGGCATAAATTAATTTTCCCTCTTTTGGAAACTTTTTTTTTTAAATCTTATAAAATCTACTTTCTAAATAAAGACTACTTACACTTTTTACATTGTAAAAAATGAAAACAATAGCTGTAAACTATGCAGAGTTCAGAAGGGCAAAAATAGAAAAGTTATAGGGAACCCTTTTTTTTTTCTAAAAAAATTGACAAAATAGTTAGTAAAATGATGGCAAAAAGTAAAGCGGTTGAAATTAGTAATGGAATTATAAAGTGGAAAAGAGGTAAAAAAAAAAAAAAATTACCAGCATGAGATAGCAGAAAATGGCTAGGTGGGTGTCTTCTAAATGTTTCTTTCACAATGGCTCCAAGATACGGCATCTTTTCAACATCACTTTCCAATAGGACCCCATTTTTCCCAACACAGCCCACAATTTCCTTATACAGTTTCTCCTGAATTTCCTGATCTAGAACCAGATGAAGTAGAGCCCATTCCAGGGTGGTGGCGCTGGTATCCGTTCCGGCATTAATAGCTTCGGAGCAAAGCGTCACCATTTCCTCCTCACCGAGCCTCCCTCTCCCGGGGGCCTCCAGCTCGAACAGCGAGTCTATATATGCGGCCCCGAGTGGACTCGCCATGTCTTTCCCTCCTCCTTTCCCGTCCACAAAAGCCTTCCTCTCCCTTATCAACGGAACCAAACACTCCAACTGCTTACTCCTCAGCTCCCTCGCCTCCTTCACGTGGCGCCGAAACAATGGCGTCAGAACGGGGAGAAAATCCGGCAGCTTCGGCGTGGTCATCATCATCACGTCCTTGAGCACGCTCTCGATGACCCTTATCCGCTCCTCGGAGACCTTCACCCCGAAGCACAAACAGATGAGTATACTACAAATAGTCAAGCGGCAATGGCTCATCACCTCCACGTGCCCAACTCGTGCCGCCTCGCTCTCGAGGCGGTCGAAGTGGTTATCCATCGCCCATTTCCGTATCCACCCGCACTGCTTGATTCTGGCCGGGTTGATGAGCTCCGTCACGAAGTTGCGACGGAGCGAGCGCCACAGCGGGCCGTACTCGGCCGAGTTGATGGCGCATTTGCCGACGCTGAAAATGAGACGGATAGGGGAGTCCAACGGCCGGCTCGCGAAGAGCGCGCCCTTCTGTACGAGAGCCTCGTGGATGAGGTCCGAGCTGGTGATGATCACCAATGTGCGTTGTCCCATTTGCATGCTGAAAATGGGACCGTATTTCGCGCGTAAATCGCGGACGATGAAAATGAAGGGGCGGCGTTGAAGGATGACCTGGAATAAGTTTCCGACGAGCGGCCAACCGCGTGGTCCGGGAGGGAGGTTTTTGGGGCCTCCGCCGGTGGTTGACCAGTATCGCCACCATACATGGAGGAAGACGGCAGCCAGAAGGAGTAGTAAACTATCTAGAAGAAGCTCCATTGATTAGTTTTGTTTTGTTGTTATTCTTATTTTTGGGGAGGGTAGGGGAAGGGAGATAGTACTAAAGCAACCGAGTTGTGGGTGCAGGAGTTATAAAGAATCAGAGTTGTGGGTGCAGGAGTTATAAAGAATCAGAGTTGTGGGTGCAGGAGTTATAAAGAATCAGAGTTGTGGTTGGTGGAAGACTTTTAATCTCCCCGCCAACTGCCTGTATTAAATAATTTGATCGACCAGATATATTTACAATTATGCTGGGCTAGATTGGCATCCAAGATTTACAATTTATGCAGTAAGCAACACGCAACTTGGATATTTTATTTGAGCTTTGTTCAATAAAAAGCAGCTATTTAAATGTATTTTTAAATAATTACAATTGTTTTTATATAGTCGTAAATCAGCCCATAACTAAACGGTGTATTTTTAAATAATTACGATTGTTTTTTAATAGCCGTAAATTTGCCCGTAACTAAACGGTTAACTAGATATGTACATGATACATTGGCTTTAATTGATGTTTGGTGCTATCTAATTATCTTATATTTACAAAAAAAAAAAAAAAAAAAAAAAACCTAAAATTTTTTAAGCTTAAGTGGTAAGTCAAAATCTTTTTATTTTGAAATTTCTCTCCTCTCATTCACTTAAATCATTGACTTTGAAAACTATTATTGAAATTTAATCTCTAATTTAATCTTAACTTTTGATTATATCACAATACCCTCTATATATATCCCCCCACTCTCATACAAAAATCAATCTCAGTACAATCTCCAAAAAATCGTCCTCCCTCTTTCACTATTATTTCGAAATTCTTGCCATAAAATTTTGTTAGATTATCTTATGAAAGTTGCAGGTTTATTGATAATTTTTAATTGATTCTCCTTTCGTCTAAATCTTCATATTTTTCTTTTGTAGAATACAAATCTATATATACATCTCAAGGTGGTGTTTCTTTCGTATCTTATTATACTATATTTTCAAACTTTTCCAAGATAATATGTCAGCACCATATTTCTCTTAAGGTGATGTGACACCTCTCAAATCATTTTATTTCAAAATCCCGCATTCTTCATAAAATTAGTTATTTTAGGCATTGTTTAAATTAAATTAAGACTTAATTTACACCATATATTTTACACTTTTAATCTCAGCCATACATTTCATTTTATAATTTCTATAAATGTCATATCTCACTTTAGTTTTCATTTAAAATAATTGCCCCAAGCCACACTTTTTGAAGCCTAATTGCACCAAACCACCCCAATTTTCCTACATTGCATAGAACCCCAATTTATTTCATAAAGACATACTTCTCATCTTTCTATGGGTCCCTGATTAGGCGTGAAATTGTCATGATTTGTAGCTAGAAATGCCCCGGTTTTGGTCGATTTTGTTGAGTATTTAGAGTCAATTGAGTACTATTTCCACACATTGATGAAGTTGTCTCTTTGATGCTCATAGATGAATCGAGGGCAAAAAATGGAGTTCGTAGGACTTTGAATCGACTCAAACGGATGCCCGGATGAGAAGATATCGAAGAAATACGAATGGTATTAGTGTGCGAGAAGAAAAGTATTAGTTGAAGAAGAAGGAGGACACTCGAGTACACTCACTCGAGCGCCCCTACTCGAGCACGAGTGGGGCTCGAGCGCCCAGACTTACAGAAGATTTCGAGCGCTCGAGTGGCTCGAGCGCTCCCATTCGAGCCTTTGCACCATTCGAGTGCTATCACTCGAGCGGCCCCATTCGAGCCTTGGAGTCATTCGAACTCTTCAGCTCGAGCGCCCCCGCTCGAGCGGGTGGTGCTCGAGCGCCTCAGTCCTTTTATTTCCAGATTCGTTTTTCCGGCCCATGAGTTCCGAATCGGCCCGACGCATATATATACTCGTTCCGAACACGATTATCACATACCACTTGACACCACATCACTTTGAGAGTTCGTTTTTGGAGTTAGAAGAGTACTAGAGACGAGCAAGCTTTATTTTTACGTAATCGAGGTTTTACTTTACGAATTCTTGTTTCGGTTTGGATTTTAATTTATTTTCTTTCGCTCTTTGACATTGAATACTTGAGACTTCGTTTTATTAATCAAATTTCAGTTCTTAGCATTTATTTTCTTTAAACCCTAGTTTATGTTTAGTAGTTACTTAGTTCAAATCATCATGTTTATGTTCGTTATTTCTTCAATTGCTTTTATTGTCGTCAAAGCCATGTCCGGCTAAAAGTATGCTTAGGGTAGGATGAACTCGTAGAAATAGGATGTGGGTATGCAATTAGGGTAATTAGTGACGTTTAGTTTTAATTCTCTTAATTAATGAATTCTTAAAATCAATCTCAACTTTACCTTTGATTTTTGTTCGAAAAGTGTTAGAGAGAGGACGACCTTATCACTCTTTAACAACTAGTAGACTTAACTAGAGAGTTTAGAAAAGTTTAATTAATCTATCGGTTTATCTAGGGAGGACGACCCCATCACCTTAGTTAAATTAGGGTCTCGTTAATTAATCACTATCTATTAACTTGTTAGTTGATTAGTGAAGTCGATTGTTAGGATAAAGTATTGGGGTTTGAATTCTTGAGCTTTCATCTTACAATCTTTTACTTAGGTTATTTCTTGCACGTCACAGTTATTTTGATTATGTACCTGCTCCTTTAGTATACGTAGGAATTCCTATCCTGAGCATTACCACCACGTATTTGAATACAACCCTTAGTTAATTAGTTCAATTCAGTTCTTTAGCATAATTAGTTTAGTTTTCGTTTATAATAATAATTTGTCAAAAATCCAAAAACACACACTCTTATTAACTACGACGCGTAGATCTTCGGGGATCTATTCGCATACAACCCATCCCGAGGTACAATATACTTGGTCGCTATACCTACTTATACTACAGTGAACCCGTCCGCTTGCGGGGAAACTACTAGTAAAGGTTAGTATTTTCGGTTCAAGTCAATGGCGCAGTTGCCGGGGATGGCGATGTATGTCATTTGAATAGGACTTGTAGATAGCTTAGTAGTTAGTAGCGAGTGCTTTATTTTTCTATTTTATTCTTACTCGTTCAGCAGTTGTATTTTGATTCTTTTGGTAGTGTTTCAGGTTTATGAAAACACGCTCGCAAGGAGAAACGAGCGAAGAGAGAATACAGCTTGATCCTGAGACAATAGCAAGAAGAAACCGAGCCTTTTTAAGAAGGATGAATACTGCCGGAGGAGAGAACGATAACATGAACATCAGTAATGAGTTGGATGATGCTGCAGCTGAGTTCAATCAGGCAGTGGACCGGGTTGAGGGCACTGGAGGAACTAACAGTCAGAATCAAGTTCCGTTAGGAGAAAGCTAGAGCCAAAACCCGGGTACACAGAACGTAAACAATCCAGCTCATAACCTTGTCCAACATCTTCAGAACAACCCTGCATATCCACAGAACAACTTCCCACAAAACAACTTACCTTATCCTTACCCATACCCACCATACCCGTATCCCCCACCGCCTGCTTATAACCAACCACCAGTCCATTAACCATCACCAGTCCAACAAGTACCGGTACCACCTGTTTATCCTCAGCCCATTCCTCAGAATGCCGATCAGAACATGGCCTTTCGAGGAAGGTTTGCGGCGCAGCCGCAACAGTATTATGATGGAGTGGCATTGCCTCCGGTAGAGGTAAACAACTTCTCAATTTCACCTGGAATTCTAAAGCTACTTACCGAGAATCAATTCAAGGGGGAGGTTGTGAAGGAGAATCCTCATACTCATCTGAGGAGCTTTCTAATGATCGTATCCACATTCAATTACAATGGCATGTCTGAAGATGCCAAGAGGCTTAGGCTGTTCCCATTCTCTTTAATAGGAATAGAAAAGGAGTGGTACGACAACACGCTTCCACGGGGAGGTGTAACCACATAGGCCGAGCTCGAGCGTCTATTCCTCGAGCGATTCTATCCTCCATCTAGAACCATTAGAGCAAGGATAGAGATCTCTTCTTTCCGCCAGAAGCCAGGAGAGGACTTACGTCAGGTGTGGGAGAGATACTCTAACATGTTAATTGAGTGCCCGCAGCACGGGTGCAATGAGTGGGATATCATGGCTTTCTTCTACAATGGAGCCAGCAAGGCTGGTCAAGCCCATCTTGATGCATGTGCTAGTGGAGCATTTCTGAATCATGGTACAGCTAGATGCAGAGAGATCGTAGATAATATTGTCACGAATGCCAGGCAATGGAACGAGGACCCAGAATTTTAGAGAGCTTGTAAGTTGGAGGAGAATGAGGGAACGAGGAAGCTGTTGATGGCGATGCTGGAGAAGATAAGTAACCTTGAGATGAGACAGAATCTAGTTGGAGGGAATGTAGCAGTGAGTGAGAAAGTTGACCAACCCACGAGTCAGCAAGAGGAGGCCAACTACATGGGAAGGCCTAACTATAACCAAGGCGGGTATCCACAAGGCGGCAATCAATTTGGAAGGCCTTCTTATGGCCAACCATTTGTACCACCTGGTCAACAACCTCCTCAAAATCAATGGAGGAATAACCAAGGATATCAAGGAGGCCCGCAGCCTCTTCAGAACATATGGAGGAAGAACGAGAATTTTTCATATGCCAATCCGAAGGCCGGAATTACAGTTCCTCCAGGTGTTGATCCAGGTTCAAAACCCCCGGGTGGAGAAGGCAGTTCCTCAACTGAGAAGATGTTGAGAGCTATCCTTCAGAAGGTGGAGGAAGGAAGCAAGAGGTTGTCCTCGTTGGAGTACGATGTGAAGGAATTGCATAAGAAAGGTGATCATCGTGATCAAGAACTCCAAAGAAGTCTCAGACAAGAGAGCCGGGCAAGTATCCCTCAATGCCCGAGGGAAACCCAAAGGAGCATTGCAAGGCTATTGAGTTAAGAAGTGGGGCCAAGTATGATGGTCCCCAGATGCCTGCTGACTCAGAGACGTCCCAAGGAGAGGTTTAGATAGAAGAAAAAGAGCCTGAGGAAGTTAGAGATGAGATTGAGGAGGTAGAAAATGAGAAAGGGGTTGAGGGTGAAGGAACTCAGAAGAGTAAAGATATGGATGAGACCCAGAAGGGAAAAGACCTTGAGGAAGACATTGAGGAGATTGAGAGAGTACCAAAGTGGAAGAAGGCAAAGGAAGCAAGGAAGAATGTGAAAGGAACTGAGAGGGATGAATGTGGGGGTACCCAAATCTGTGGTACCTGTCCCATATCCACAGCGGTTTATGTAAAAGAAATTAGATGAAAAGCTTGCAAAATTCCTTGATGTTTTTAAAAAGCTACATATTAACATTCCTTTTTATGATGCTTTGGAACAGATGCCTAACTATGTCAAGTTCCTAAAGGCCTTGATAGCGAAGAGACGGAGAGTGGATGGACCCGAGCTAGTGCACTTGAACCATGAGGTGAGTGCTACGGTGCACAAGGCGCTTCCTCCCAAGTTGAAGGATCCCGGCAGCTTTACCATCTTATATGATATCGGGAACGGGATCAAGAAATGAGCTTTGTGTGATCTCGGGGCGAGCATTAATTTGATGCCTCTTTCGTTGTTCAAGAAGTTGGAAGGGGGAGAGCTTCAACCCACGATGATGACTCTCCAGCTTGCTGATAGGTCTATCACTAGACCTTAAGGAGTGGTGGAGGATGTTCTAGTAACGGTGGAGAATCATGTTTTTCCCGCCGACTTTGTGTTACTCGATATGGAGGAGGATGAGCATGTGCCACTGATTTTAGGGAGGCCGTTTCTAGCCACAGCCGGGATGGTACTTGATGTAGCGAATGGAAAGATTAAGGTCAAAGTTGATGATCAAGAAGTGAAGATAGCTATTTATGAAGCTATGAAATACCCCATGGGAGATGAGAGCTGCCACTACATTGACATCATGGACACTTGTGTTGAAGACACACTTCTAGACCCTTGCTCTTTCTATGTTAATCGATTTGATTATCCTATCCTTGACGATCTATCTTATGATTCTTATGATCTTGATTATTTTGACAGCTTGAAAGATAATGAAGATGTCAATTTCTTGGAGATGAAGAAAGTAGAGGATGAGAACGACTTGGAAGTTGAGGAGTCGACTTTCGAGAAGATGTTTGATAAGGCGCCACCATTGGAGGCGAAAAAGGAGCTGAAACCACTCCTGGATCACCTCAAATACGCTTACTTGGATGAGACCGATAAGTATCCGGTAATTGTATCTGCCCTTTTATCTGATGATCAGCTTGAAAGACTTCCATTTGCATGCATAGGATTAGATTAGAAGAGGGTAGAAAAGTTGTAGTGCAAAATCAACGTAGAGTTAATCCGGTAATTCAAGAGGTGATACATAAGGAGGTTTTAAAGCTGTTAGATAGCAACATGATCTTTGCAATTTCTGATAGTCCATGGGTGAGTCTGTTACACGTAGTTGCTAAGAAGGGGGGTACCACGGTGATTAAGACAGAGTCTAATGAATTGGTAGCCACTAGATTAGTGACGGGATGGCGTGTGTGTGTTGATTATAGGGAATTGAACAAGGCAACGTGTAAGGATCATTTTCCTCTACCGTTCCTTGACCAGATGATTGATAGATTAGGTGGTTTTGAGTATTATTGTTTCTTAGATGGGTATTCGGGGTATAATCAGGTCATGATAACCCCCGAGGATCAAGAGAAAACCACCTTCACTTGCTACTATGGGACTTTTGCTTTTAGAAGGATGTCGTTTGGGTTGTGTAATGCACCTGCCACCTTTCAAAGGTGTATGATGGCTATTTTTCATGGGTTGATTGAGAAGATTATGGAGGTTTTCATGGACGACTTCTCCATTTATGGGGAGTTGTTTGATAAATGTCTAATCAATTTTGAAGTTGTGTTGAGCAGGTGTGAAAAGACGGACTTGGTGCTTAATTGGGAGAAGTGTCATTTCATGGTGAGAGAGGGTATTGTTCTTGGATATCATGTGTCCTCGAAAGGAATCCAAGTTGACAAGGTGAAAGTGATTGCTATTGAGAAGCTTTCACCACCTTCGATCGAGAAGGGGATTCAGTCATTTCTAGGACATGCGGGATTTTATAGATGTTTCATAAAAGACTTTTAAAAAATTACTAAACCCCTTTTGTGGCTTCTTGAAAAAGAAGCCGCCTTTGAGTTTACTAACGAGTGTTTAGTGGCTTTCAATAGGTTGAAAGAAGCGTTGGTGAATGCCCCAATACTTGTGACCCCGGATTGGTCTAGCCCGTTTGTGCTTATGTGTGATGCGAGTGACTTTGCGATGGGGTTGCTTTGGGGCAGATTCGTGAGAAGCATTTTCACGCTATATATTATGCCTCGAAGATGCTGAATTCTGCTCAAGTGAATTACACTACGATCGAAAAGGAGCTGTTAGCGGTCGTGTATGCCTTTGATAAATTTCGTCCCTACCTAGTAGGGATGAAAATAATAGTATATACGGACCACACAGCGATTCGGTACCTTATGAGTAAGAAGGATGCAAAGCCTCGTCTCATTCGTTGGATATTATTACTCTAGGAATTCGATGTCGAGATTCGAGACAAGAAGGGATGTGAGAACGTGATAGCCAATCACCTTTCGAGGTTGGAGCTTACAAAGAAAAACACAGTGGAAGATCGAGAGGTGAACGATGAATTTCCGGACAAGAAACTGTTTGGTTTAGGAGATATTCCGGTATATCGAGTTGAAGGAAAAGTGTTGTGGTTTGCTGATTATGCTAATTATTTAACAAGTGGAGAGTTACCGGCGGAGATGGACTCGGTGCATCGGAAGGCATTTTTGAAGAAAGTTCGAGAATTTATTTGGGACGATCCATACTTGTTCAAAAGAGGGATTGATCATGTGTTGAGAATGTGTGTGCCAGAGGAGGAGTGGAGTGATATCATAAGGCATTGTCACGCCTTGCCATGTGGAGGACATTTGGGTGGAGAGAAGACCGGAAGGAAGGTACTTCAATCTGGTTTTTATTGGCCAACTCTCTTGAAAGATTGCATGGAATGGGTTAAGAGGTGTGATAAGTGCCAACGATTTGGCTCTATTACTAAGAGGGACGAGATGCCGCTGCACGTGTTTATGGAAGTCGAGGTATTTGACGTATGGGGGATTGATTTCATGGGTCCATTTCCTCCTAGCAATGGATTTTTGTACATTCTCGTGTGTGTCAATTACGTCTCGAAGTGGATTGAAGCTGTCCCTACAAAAGTAAATGATTCCCGAGTGGTGATTGAGTTTTTGAGGAAGAATATTTTTGCTAGATATGGAGTCCCAAGAGCTTTGATTAGTGATGGGGGAAGTCACTTTGTGAACAAGTGGATGGAGAAGTTGCTGTCGAAATATGAGGTAAGTCATCGAGTCTCTACTGCTTATCATCCTCAATCTAACGGTCTTGCAGAGGTATCGAATCGTCAAATCAAGGAGATCCTTGAGAAGACGGTAAGCATTAGTAGGAAGGATTGGGCATTGAAGCTTGATGATGCGCTGTGGGCGTATAAGACAGCCTTCAAAACTCCTCTTGGTATGTCTCCCTACCAATTAGTTTTTGGAAAGGCACGTCACTTGCCCGTGGAGTTGGAGCACAAGGCATATTGGGCGATCAAAAAGCTAAATTTTGATAGTGCCTTGGTGGGTGAGAAGAGATTACTTCAATTGTATGAGTTGGAGGAGTTTCGAGATAATGCCTATGAGAATGCCCGATTTTTCAAGGAGAAGACCAAGAAATGGCATGATGCTCGACTGAGAAAAAAGGAGTTCAAAGTGGGTGATCAAGTCCTTGTATTCAATTCGAGGATGAAGTTGTTTGGTGGAAAGCTCAAGTCCAAGTGGAACGGGCCGTATGTTGTGAGGAAAGTTCATAAGATTCCTTGAAGTTGAGAAGGAGGATAGACATGGATTCATGGTGAACGGGCATCGAGTAAAGAAATTCTTCAACTTCTCTTATGAGAATAAGGGAGGTATTTTAGATTCTCAAGTCCCGTGAGCTCCTTCGAGCTCGGTCTAGCATTAGGACCTTAAAACTAGTGCTAAATGTGAGGCAACCCATTTTTACTTGCTTTTACGTGTTTTGTTAGTTTTGTCATTTTGTGAATCGTATATGTTAACCTCGTTTGCTGAGGTAACCCGAACCCCAAACATAGACCTCTTTGCGAAGTCAAAGTTTGGGGGGTGATGTGTTTATTCGTTCATTACTTTACATTGATATTGATTTAAGTTCATGAGAATTTAGTGTACTTACTCGTTCGTACTCATTCTTTTCAAACTTTATTATTGCGTAGCAAGAAAAAGTTTGGGGGGTGTGTATTCGTACTTCGAGTTCGTACACGAAATTCTAATGAAAAATTGGTCAAATTTTGCGAAAATATCGATGCATGAGGTTAGTTGGATCGAATTAAGTGTGAGTGCATAGTGCGACGTGAATTGGCTTGGTGAATTGCACGTTTGGAAGAGACCCCAACTCCTCGGTCAAATGAGCGACCAGGCTTAAATCGAGGAGTTCTCAGGTTAGTTCATGTTTAGATGAGTTAGATGAGTGTTTCGTGCTTATTTCGTATGAAAATATCGGTTTTTGGACATCATTGTTTCTTGTTGAAGGGAAGAGCTGCTCGAGTGGAGCCGCTCGAGCGCCCCCGCTCGAGCACGAGTGGGGCTCGAATGCCAGATCTTCCAGAGAGTTTTGCGCGCTCGAGCCCCTGTGCCGTTCGACCTACACCACTCGAGCGCCCCCGCTCGAGCGGGTGGTGCTCGAGCGCAATTCGGGTTTTGCCCTAGGATTCGCCACTCTATAAATACCCCTCCCTCATACTCTTACACACACGAACACACACTTCTTGGTGGGATTTTGGGCGATTTCGTATGAAACACTCATTTGCTCACGTATTGCTCAATTTTTCCACGAATCTTCTTCAATTCTTCAACAAAGGTATGTATTCTATCACTCTTTTCATTCAATTCGTAGTTTAGGCTTAGATTTGGCATGGATTGAGCATGAGAATTAGGGTTCATGACATAGTTCGAAATTTGGGGATTTTCATATATCTCGTTGACTCTTGATTCTTTGTTGATGAATAGTGCTTATATGCTATGGGTTTGCTCATTTTGCTTTCAATTTTGAAATTGCATGAGTAGAATGAGTGAATTTCTAGAGTGAGAAGTAGGAATTTGAGAACATGATATGATCTCTGATGTCATATGGAATAAGTGCTCATTAATACCTTCTCAGATCCGTACTCTGCACTGATGGTATACTGCATCCTATTCACACGTCGTTTCAAATCCCTCCTTTAATTTAAATCTTTTTCCTTTATTAAAAAATAAAAAATGAGAACAAATCTGGAACGCCCATCTGGTGCGTCCTTTCACCTGCCCCTCCCCTAGCCATACACGTGTCCAAGAAAGGACGGGATGGCAGGGCAGTTCTCACCTTCACAAAAAGTGACCCCTCCACTGCAGATTTCACTTTCTTCGTTCTTCAGATTAATCTTCCCCCCTAAATTAGGGAGAGGAAATCGATTTCGGCTACCATCGACCGTGGAGGAGATTGTATGGCCACCGCCTCCAGACCTCAACTTACCCCTTTCTTTCTCCCGAGGTAACTCCCTCTTCTTCGCCATTTTTATTTTCGTACTATTTTTTCAATTCTGCCATGACTGGACCTTCTTCATCCTCTACCAACAAGGGCCAATCGGAATCTACTTCGGCGATCCCGCCATCTACTCGCATCCTTAGGCGTCATCCTACGGCGGTTCTAGGTCTTCCAGCCGCCTCTTCTTTATACAATACTTCTGATACCCTTATTGTTAGACGTCCTATCCGTATTCTTCCCGAAGGGAAAAGACCCCGCTGGAATGATATTTCAAACCAGATAAATTTAAACGAAGATAATGTGAAAGACCTTAGGGGTTTGCTCGATCCATGTCCCGATTTCTTGATAGATCTACACTACTCCGATGAGAGGCCTAACCATCTATTCCCTCCTTCCCTGGCTTTTTGGGTTTCCCAACTTAATGTCGGCTTGTGTTTTCCTATTCCATCGTATTTGAGCAAAATATGTAATTTATTTCGTATTCCGCTCAATCAATTGAACCCCTCTGCAATTAGGCTCATGATTTCTTTCTACATTATTCTCAAAGCCGACGGGGTAATCCCACGCCTGAGATGTCCATTTCTGTCATAATTTAAAGAAACATGAGGAATTTTACTACTTTAGCTCTAGACGCCATGGTCTAGCTCATTTCGTAGGTAAACCCCCAAGCGTAGATGGGTTTTGGAGAGATAGATATTTCGTTGTAACCCCCAAGTCCGGGAAATGGCCCTTTCTTTGATAAGGATGGCAATATAAAACCCCCATACTTTCTAAAACCTCTCAGAGTATTGAACAAATCATACCCTCAGCTGATAGAAGATTATGTCTCGTATGAATGAGATAGTTCAGGAAAGGGGGTACCTCAAAATGTTCCACCTTCTGAGGGAGCCCGGTGCACTTTCCTATTTCGGATTTCTTGATTCCCAGCTCCTCCAGAACCCGGAGCCGGTTCCTTCTTTGCTTCTTCTTATGATATTTTTATTAAGCTGGTGATAATTGTTCTTATTTATCTCTTTTGTTAGATATGAGTTGGGAGGATGCCCTCATTTTGCTGGACGATGACTTCCTGGAGGACTCCCTCCCTTCTCATGAACTTGTAGATTTGAAGGATAATGTTGTGTTGGAGCCGTCCTCTTTACCAGAAGATTCTTCATTGGACATGCCCTGTATCAAAGCATCACCCATTCGCTCGGTGCCTCCTCCTAAAGAGGGTAAGCAAGATGCTGAAGATGTTCCCCTTGTCCGTGATAAAGGTAAGAGAGTGGCCAGTTCTGCTCCTGCTACCAAGCCTCCCTCAAAGAAATCTAAGTCCTCCAAGGCGGGAGGTGCTCATGTTGGTTCTCTCTGAGAGATTTTCCATCTCTTTCCGTTCCGGATTCTCTAACAAATCCTGATGGGGAGAAGTGTTTCCACCTTCTCCAGTCTTTCAAGTCTCTGAAAACAGATGTTATTGATGCCAATTCCACAGTTGACCAGCTACGATTCACAATGTCCCAAAAGCTGATAGAGGTATTCGTCAACCTTTCTTCATTGTACTCTTCTGGCAATATGTGTTACTAAGTATTTACCATTTTCCTTACAGTTTCTGGTACTCCAGGCTCAATGCTTTGAGCTTAACGCCTCTGTTGTTGTCGAGAATCTCCATTCGCAGCTGGAGCACAAGAATCAGGAGTTAGCTCTTAAGGACAAAGAACTAGACCAAACTGCAAAAGCATTGAGTGCTGCTCAATTGAACAATGCTGAACAGAATTTGATGGTGGAGTCCTTGAAAAGTAAGTTATCCGAGGTGGAAGAGCAGCTGTAACAAGGAGAGCCGACTCAGAGAAGAAGGCCGCACTGAGGGGCTTCTCCAAGGCATTGACCTGTGCCGCACAAAAATTCTCAGCACTGCCCCTGGCCAAGCGTTTCTGAAAGAATTGCATTAGGGGCTTTTGGATGCTTATCGCAATAGCACCCTTTTCCTCAAGGATACGGCTCCGTACTCAAGTCATTTTCTCAAGTACGATTTCAAAGCTGCAGCTCTCCAGGCTGAAGAGCAAGGGTTCACTGGGAAGTTCAACGTCGCTCGTGTTAGGGAAGGAATCACTCCTTCCCCTCATTTCAAAGGAGATCCAACTCTTCCTCTTGATTATCCATGGTTTTTACCTGTCATCCGGAAGGCGGCTGCTAAACTGGCCAGAGAAGACTATCTTCCTCCCGACCTTCCTTTGGCTGATCCCATGGTATATGATCTGACAGCTCCAGAGGGCTCTGAACCAGCGCCATTATCTGCCCCTGCCGACACTTCCGCTCCTGATGCCGAAGTTCCTGGATCCGATCTGGGTAAGGAGTTGAACAAATAAGGGAAGGGACCCGCAAGGTCATCCTTATTGTTCTTTTACTATGCTTTCTATCTTTCCAGAGCCTGCGTGCTCCTAGAACTTATTTAGAGCCTGCGTGCTCTTTCAACTTTCTGAATATTTGGTTTTGCCAAGCGTTCCATGTTTTGGACACAAGTGAAATTTGCTCTGCATGTTTCTTATGCTAATCTTTAGGCTTTGCTCTCTTTATTTGCACTTGATTTCCATGTTATATGTTTTGATTTTTGCCTTTTTTGATCCTGTAAAAAGAATTATGTTTCTAGTCAATGGCTGCATCGTGTGTATACACTTATGCCCAACCTTCCAAAGTTTACTTCTGTTAGAGAAGTAGACTTCTTTATTCGATTCAGAGAGAAGTATCCAGCTATGCCGTATTGCCTCCCCCCTTATTAGTTTAATTTTTGTTAAAGAAAATAAACTATCGTTTCTTGTAAACTACTCAGAGTAGTCTCTAAGTTCTTATCCGGTTTTATAAAATTCTTTTTTAAGGCTTATACTTACTTTCTAATAAGACTGATAAAGCGTGAATTCAATTTTTGGTTTTTTTCATGCAAAATGTTCGTATCTTTGACTTCTACCAAAGCTTATATAATAATTAAGACTGATATGGTGTATTTTCTGCTTCTTAAGTGTTGTCTAAATCTAGTTAGTGCCAAGATTTGCAAGACATGCACCCTGAATCATATCTCAGCTATGATCCGTGCTTAACTTGTGTTAAGGCTGATAGGATGTAAGCTTGAATTCGAAAATAAGTTTTCTCTCAGATGCAACCCGTGCTTATTCTCAAGACTCATGGGGTTTTAATCTGAGAGACGCCAATTTTTCATACTGATCTGATAGGGATCCGTCAGAGCAGTAAAAGGTGGCTCTGACGGTTTTTCATTGAACTTTACAAAAATGCAAACATCCAGTGCTTAAAAAGCTTGATTGAATACTGATAATAGGTAAAGGGTCTGGCTCTGCTCTGCTCAGACATAATACTTCCTTAAATTGTTGACATTCCAGGGCGTGGCATCTTCCTTCCATTCTGATCTGTCAACTCATAAGCACCTCCATCTAAAACCCGAGTTACCACATACGGACCTTCCCAGTTTGGCTCTAGTTTTCCAGTGGGTTTTAAAGCATTGGCTCTGCGCAAAACCTAAACTCCTGTTCCAAATTTTCTCACTTTAACTCGCTTGTCATAAGCAGCTTTCATCTGGCTCTTGTAGCGCTCTGATCTGAGGCGAGCTATCTCACACTCTTCGTCGATCATATCAAGATTCTCCCTGATCAGCTCTGAGTTTTGTTTCTCATTATAACTCAAAATTCTATGGTCTCCATTCCAACCTCGGTAGGGATAACATCTATGGATCCATACACAAGGTTGAAAGGAGATTCACCCGTAGCATTTTTTGGGCTTGTTCTATAAGCCCAGAGGATGGAGTCCAGTTCTTCAACCCAATTTCCACCAGCTTTCTCAAGTCTGGTTCTTATGCCATCCACAATAGTTCTGTTAGTGACCTCCACTTGCCCGTTGGCCTGTGGGTGAGCCACAGAGATAAATCTTTGCAGAATCTTCAACTCTGAACACCAGTTCTGAACTGCAGAGCAAGCAAACTGTGTTCCATTATCCGATACCAAGATTCTTGGTATCCCAAATCTGCAACATATATTCTTCCAGAGGAATTTAATAACAGCTGCCTCATCAATCTTCCTCACAGCTTCAGCCTATGCCCACTTACTGAAATAATCCACCGCCAAAATCAAGAAAGCTCTTCCTCCCGATGCCGTAGGAAACTTCCCAACAATATCAATTCCCCACTTATTGAACGAGCAGGGTGAGTACATGACCCCCATTTCCTCTGCTGGGACATGAATCACTCGGTCATTCTTCTGACACTTATCACATTTCTTAACCAGATCCTTGGCATCTCTGATGAGAGTTGGCCAATAGTAACCTGCTCTCAACACTCTTCTTACTGCATCCCAAAATTCGGCATGACTCCCACCACAGCCTTTATGTACCTCCCTCAACACATAATTCCCCTCAAGATTTGACAAACATCTCAAGTATGGTTGAGAGAATGATCTCTTGAACAGGTGTTTGTCAATCATGCAGTATCTTGGGTATATTGTCTTCTTTGGGGCATTTGGCTTATCAAGCCTCTATCCTGTCTTCAAATAATGGATAATGGGGATCCTCCAGTCATCCTCTCCATTTATTACCCACATCCAGAGTTGACACCTGGCTCTCGGCCGTCAAGAAAGTGATCTTTCCTTGCGCTATTTCCTCCACGGAACTCGCCAACTTGGACAAGTAGTCAGCCTTACAATTTCTAGCTCTGGGTATTTTCTCAATTCTCAACTAATCAAACTTGGCTCTCAACTGTCCAGCCAATTCTGCATACTTAGCCATCTTTTCATTCTTCTTCTCATAAGCTCCCAACAGTTGCTGAGCAACCAGCTGAAAGTCAGAATGCACAATTGCTCTCTGTGCACCCAACTCCCACAACATCTGCATTCCTCTGATTAAAGCCTCATATTCAGCCTCATTGTTTGAGGTCCTAAATTTAAATTTCACTGCGAACTGTAGTTCCTCTCCATTGGGGGATATAATCACAATCCCCGCTCCACATCCGCTGATGGATGATGATCCATCAACATAAGCCTTCCATATTTCTGGTTCCTGTGCTCTGGTTGTTTCTTGAATAAAGTCAGCTACAGCCTGGGCTTTGATAGCAGCTCTGGGTTCGAACTTGATGTCGTACTCCCCCAGCTCTACTGCCCACTTCACCATCCTTCCTGATAAATCTGGTCTGCCCATTATCTGTCTCAAGGGCAGGTTAGTTCTCACGACCACTTTATGCAATAAAAAGTATGGTCTGAGCATGCGCACAGTCACCATCACGGCCATAGCCGACTTCTCAACTTCATAATATCTCACCTCCGGTCTCTGAATGACATTGCTCACATAATAGATGGGTACCTGCTTCACCCCCTCCTCTCTGAGGAGAACAGAGCTCAGAGCCTGTTCTCCTACAGAGAAGTACAAGTATAGAATCTCCCTTGGTACTGGCTTGGTAAGCACCGGTAGATCTGTCAAATGTTCCTTTAAATCTTCAAACGCTTTAGGGCATTCATCATCCCATTCAAACCTGGACCCCTTGCGCAAGATCTTAAAGAACGGTAAACTCTTCTCTGCAGAGCGAAAGATAAATCTACTCAGAGCTGTAATGCGTCCATTCAGCCTCTGAGCCTCCTTCAAATTTCTAGGCAGTTGCATGTCAAGAATCGCCTTTACTTTTGCCTGGTTCACCTCAATTCCTTTAGGCGTCACCATATACCCCAAGAATTTTCCACTTCTCACACCAAAGGCACATTTAGTGGGATTAAGCCTGATGTTATAGGCTCTGATCACGCCGAACACCTCTTCCAAATCTAAAGCGTGATCCTCAGATTTGAAGCTTTTGACCAACATATCATCCACGTAAACCTCCATATTCTTGGCAATCTGTTTTCGAAAAACTAGATCCACCATCCTCTAGTACGTGGCACCAGCATTCTTTAACCCAAAGGGCATTTTCACATAGCTAGAGGTGCCGCAAGAGACTACAAAGCTGGCTCTGGGCACATCTTCCGGATCCATCCAGATCTGGTGGTATCCCTGATACGCGTCCATCATGGATAAAAGCTCACAGCCAGATGTTGAATCCAATAGCTGATCAATTCTTGGCAAAGGGTAATGATCCTTTGGACAAGCTTTGTTCAGATCATGAAAATCCATACACATTCTCCAGGACCCATTTCCTTTAGCCACCATAACTGCATTGGACAACTATTCTGGATACTTCACTTTCTCAATATGCTTTAATTTCAAAAGTTTCTCAACTTCTTCTCTGATTATTTTATCCTTCTCTGGCCCGAACTGCCTTAATTTATGCTTCATTGGTCTGACCCCTAGATCAACGTTCAAACGATGCAAGGCCACCTTAGGATCGATTCCCAATAAATCTCCAGGCTGAAATACGAAGAGATCCGCATTTCTCTTCAAGCAATTAATAATGGCCTTAGCCACGTCATCTTTCATTTGCGTTCCAATTCGGATAGTAAACCCAAATTTGTTAGGGAAAAGCTCTACTGGCATAAGCTCTTCCTCTGGCCTGATCTGTAGATCTGGCTCTTCCACCATCAATTCTTTGCCCTTCAACCTCTTCCCCCCTGGGTCGTCTCATTGTCCTTCATTCCATGGGGAAGAATGAATAGCCTTCTTCACAGTTTCAACGTAACACTTGTGTGAGCAGATCTGATCTCCTGCAAGCTCTCCTACTTCATCTCCAATAGGGTATTTCAACTTCATGTGGTATGTGGCACCACCGCCTGAAAAAGGTTCGGAGATGGTGTCTCCAATATCACATTGTACGCCGAGGGAGCATCCACGACTAAGAAATTTACCATCTTAACCTTGACCAGAGGTGGGCACCCCATTCTGACTTGAAGTGACACTTGTCCTTTGGGTTGAATGACACCTCCAGTGAATCCATAGAGCGCCGTATCTACAGGTTTAAGCTCCACATTCAAATTTATTTTTACAAAACAATCTTGGAACAGTATATCTGCGGAAGTGCTAGTGTCGATAAATATCTGGCTACATCATAACCACCAATCTCTGTGGTTACTACCAAGGCGTCATTGTGAGGTCTCTGAACTGATCTCTCATCTTTGGGCCCAAACTGAATGTTAGGCAGACTGCTTATGTCTTTCTCTTCATGAATATCTCCAACCTACCAGTTTTGAATGGACCGCACCGCAGCCCTCCTGGCCCGATGTGAATCTCTGTCGGTTGGTCCACCTACTATCATGTGGATATAACCCCTTTTATGACCATGGCCATCCTTCCGAGGTGGCTCTGCCACCTCCTTTCCACTTTCTTCAGTATCTTTTCTCTTGTTGTTGTCTCTCTCCCTTTCTCTTTCTCGTTCCTTTTTTCACAAACTCTACTAATTGGCCATGTTGTATCAATCTTTCAATGGCATCCTTCAAATGCCTACAATCGTTTGTCTCGTGCCCATACTCGTTATAATATCGGCAAAATCGGTCAGACATGGGCTGGTGTGGACCCTTTCTAGCGGAATGGGGGAACCTGAATTTAGGATGTTCTGCCACAATCCCAAACATCTCTGCAGGCTGTAGAGTTAGAGGTGTGTATGTTTCAAATCTCATTTATTTGGGCTTCTCGTGAGTTGCCCCTCTTATCTCATCATTGCATTTCTTCTTTTCGGGCTCTTTCTTTTTCTCAGTGCTTTTCTCAATACGATTCTCTTCCTTCTTTATACCTTTGGCCTCCTCCAGATTAATATATTTGTCAGTCTCTTTCTTGTAATTCATCAAAGGACAAGGGAGACTTCTTGGCCAGAGATTTAAAGAAGTCTTCATCATGCAAACCCCGTGCCAGGGTGTTTGTTCGAACCTCATCAGTGGCCGCTGGAACTTCCAGAGCAGCCTCGTTAAACCGGGTAATATATTCCCTCAAACTCTTCAGCGGCTTCTGCTTGAAACTCATCAAGTACAGAGATGTCTTAGTTATCTTTCGAGAACTAGCAAACTAGTTTAGAAACAGAGTGCTGAATTCTTTAAACGAATTCACAGAGTTGGTTGGTAGCTGGCTAAACCATTTCTGAGCAGACTTTGTCAATGTGGTGAGAAATACCCTGCATTTCACACCATCGGTGTACTGGTGGAGCAGCGCCCCATTCTCAAATCTCAACAGATGATCCTAAGGATTAGTTGTTCCATCATACTCAAAATTTAGAGTTTTAAAACTCCTGGGTAGCGGATCAGAAAGTATTTCCTCTGAAAAAAGAGATCCATCGGATCTAAGTTTTTTATTTCCATTTTTCTGACAATGCTTCTTTACCATTGCCAAATCCCTTTTCAGAGTTGCTATTTCACGGTTGGTATTAATCACAGCTGTCGACTCTGCCTCTGCCTCTTCCTCATCCGAATCACACTCATCATACTCAGCCAATCTAGAAGTCTGAGCAGCTACCCGACCGGCTCTGGTAGCAATCGACCCCCTCTGATAGCTGATCTATTAACCTGCTGCTCTGTCACTTCTGGCAACTAAATCCATTGACAGCTGCTCTGTCATCTCTGGCGGCAGTCCCGCCGGCAGCTGTCCTGCCATCTCTGATCCGCGCATTACTCCCAGGACGTCTCCCGAGAGTGTGGGTAATGCATTTTCGGGCACATTCCAGGCCCTAGGATCGCCGGGCACGTTCCAGGCCCTTTGATCTCCGGGAGCATTCAAGGCCCTAGGGCCGCAGGGCACGTTCCAGGCCTTTGACCTCCGGATGCATTTAAGGTCCTAGGATCTCCGGGCACGTTCCATACCCTTCAATCTCCGGGCACGTTCCAGGCCCTTCGATCTCCGGGCACGTTCCAGGCCCTAAGTTCCGGCATGCTCTGGGTCTAGGCTCACGGCTTGTTCTAAGCTCTTGCCTTCGACCCAATAGCGGTCAATTGTCCCTCACTGACATGAGGGAGAATCTCAGTGTCAGGAGTTGGCTCGTCAGGATGAGTTCCCATTTCTGGGATCCTGGCCACCAGAGCGCTATCCACAGCGGTTCTGATGAAAGCCTGCAACTGCTCAGCTGTGATCGTGATCAGAGAAGTGTGACTCTGATCTGGGTTCGTTCCCTTGGCATCGTTCTCCAAGGTTGTGACGGTGGGAGCGTTTGTACTCGCTGGTGTGTCAGCAACCCCATCAAATTCATTTCCCAAATCACGAGGGATGGGATCAGCCATTTCTGAGAGCACAAAATATTTTAGAATTTTTTCCATAAGTAATAGATATATTGACATACATGTACAGAATAACCTCCATGTGAACGTCCACTATGGACTCTGCTCGTACATATTTCTCATACCATATCAGGTAAAAAATAACTTTTGGGAGGATTAACAGATTTCATAGGGATCAAACCCTACCTTTTAACAAAAGAACAAAAACTTGTACCGTTCTTGGTACACATACATGCACCTTCAAACAAACACCCGTAATCATCATGTCCTTTTCCAGAAAAAATCCTTCATTCACCATTTTCTCAGCAAAACCGTATATCAAATAGTACAAATCATGCTTCTCCTTTTGACTTTAAACAAAATGACAACAACCTTATCACCCGGAACTAAATATTTAAACAGTTTGGGAAACAAATACTCATGTTTGCACTTTGAATATAAATATTCATCATGCTTCTTTCACGAAATCAATATTTTCAATCTTAGATCTACAGAATACAGGACAATCAACCTAGATCTGCAAAGATCCACTAATTTTTCATGTAAAACTATTAAGAGAGGGCGTTATTTCACAGATTAAACACATATTGATCACAATCTCACAAAGAAAAACTAGAAACGACCTTACTCCATATCGGAAAACCAGAAAACAGAGTCGCATTTAAGAAAACAGAATATGTTCTTCATAACTTTAAAGCTTCATGCATATTTTGACAGAATATCGCACAATTTTCTGGGAAAACTCACGTCAATAGCTCATTTTCCCACAGACGGCGCCAGTTGATGTGGACCAAATGAAGCACATCAACAAATATTAAAAATATTGAAGATCGAAGGTGAATAATTACCTGAGAGCGTCCCTGTAAAAAGGTAACAAATAGAGAGCTCAGTTTCATCTCTGATATACTGGAAAACTGCTCTGGAACAACAGCTACGAACTCTGGCGAAATCCTATACAAAATCGGGCCGGAGGGGGCTCCGCCGTCGATCCTCCGACGCTCATGTCAGCTAAGCTTGATAAGCAAGAAAAGCCATCAAAAATATTCTATATGAGTGTGTGTTTCTTATGTGAAGATAATTATGTTACCTTGTTGGCCTAAATGAAGATATTTATACCTTTATTCCTCTGGGGGGCATAAGGGTAATTCTCCCTGTGTAGCCCTAATCTTCTAAGGGACCACAACTCAGTGTGGTACGGGACAGGTGGTGCATTGCCATTGCTCAAGGACAATTCTGTTGTCCTTTTTGGGTGATTCTCATATCCCCTTTATTCCTTTTTTGTCTGACATACGAGCCTTCACTAATCCTTATCCCAGTATTCGGGAAAGGGACGTATACACCATTATATGCGAGCTCGTTCGGAAGTGGTTGTGACCTCTCCAGAGTTGAGAGTGTATCTGAGCTATTAAAGACAAATATTGTTCAAGTGTTCAGTGCAATTATACGTAATAATAGCAAATAAAGGCCTTCTGGTATTTCGGCTCTCATCTTATAACATCCAGAGGCATAATTGAGAGAATGTCCAACTCTGCTCTGAGCATCTCCAAATGAATCCGAGTTTTCACCCCGGGCACGTATCCACACGTGCAGGTCACGGGCAATACTTTGTTCAAGTAAAGTCTAGTTCAGCTCTGCTCTGGAGCTCAACTGTGCTATTCTTGATATGAGCCCACTGCTCAAGGGCCGTGCTGGGATAGCCCATATGAGGAAGGAAAAAAATAGGGAGAATAAAGGAGCGCAAAATAATGAAGGGGAAAATATGAATAAACTTTTGAATTTTTAAAATTCTCTAACACATAATAAGTTTTACGACATTGAATACAGTGATTTATTTTCGTAGTTATTATTTTTGAAGATTTATTTTGTCAAACAAAATAAATTCTTCAATTGATGTGGTGCATTATTTAACGAAAATGAATGTGCGTTTTCCAAATACTTACATTACTTATAAATTATTGTCAACGATATAAATTGCTGCAAAATAAGTTTTTCAAAGTTGGAGGTCATTAAAATTTACCTCCAATCAACTCGGGGGAAATATTGAATTGGCTAGCTTTCAATTGCTACTAAGACCGTTAGGCGAATTATATTTATGTAAGTGAAAATACACAAAAGTGCCCAAAATTTAAGGGGGCACTTGTTTTTTGCCCCCATTTTTACAAAAGATGTATATTGCCCTTTTTGGAGCTAAAATGTTCACTCTACCCTTACTCATTCATAATCCATATTTACCTTTATTTCTTATTCCAACATTACTATTTCATTCCATCCAAACACACCCTAAAATTGAAAGCTGAAAATTAAAAAAGAAAAGGGAATTTGAAAGCATCGAATTCTCATACAATTCATATTTCACCAGGGTTCCAAACAACCCCATTCATCACATTCATCCCATATTCTTCGGTCCCCACTTAAAAAAATGATCCAAAAAAGAACAGAATGAAAGATTAGAATTCGGAATCCCCAATCTTTTGTCGATTCGTCACCGCCGCTCCATCACCGGAAAATTCAAACTCCAAAAATACCATGAAATTAAAGTTTCTCAATCTCTAATTCTTTGAGAAACCTTCAATTGGGGCTGTGAAGGAGATTCTAGGAACCTACGTTTCTATTGGATGTACGGTCACCGGAAAGAATTCCAAGGATTTACAACAAGAGACCTCCGATAACCAACATCCCCAAGACTGAGTTAGTAATTTCAATATTCATATGGTTTAATTCGGTATTGTTACAATTGTGCTTTTTTAATTTTTTGGAAGAAAACTATTCCGAGATGATAAATTTTGATTTGGGTGGATGCAATACATAGAAATGTACATGTTATTAATTTAAGTATATTAGTTCTGTTATGTGATCATTAAACATTTTATGAACTAAGTATAGCAATTTGGACCAATATAGTGTAGAATGTTTCAAAATTCTTCTTATTACAGATTTCCAAGACAAACATTTCTTATGTCTATCAGTTGTTCGATCTTATGTTTGAGAGACATTTTTCTTAAGTATTATTTGAAGTGATTTTAAAGTTGAAGCTAGATTAAGACTCTGGATTGATATAATATAATTAAAAAACAAAAGAGAATCCTAAGTCAAACACAATAATTTTTGTTAAATGAAATGACCTAATTTTTTATCCTTTGGCAGCTTGATTGCATAAAACAAGCTCCCATCATTTGTGGTGCTCGGAAGCACAAGGCTCAACCCTTCTGATGTATATCTGCAGTTTCCCATGAAAATGGGGTTACCCCCATCCAAAATTCATCTCATTAATATGGAACCCAGCCCAACTAGTGATTGTAAGATTCGGGCTATTAGAAAAATTGATGCCTCACACCTCCAACTCCAATGAATCAATAGCCGACCTCAAGTACTCATCATCCATTCATTTTATTTCATTGTGAATCTTACGGGCCGGAAACTCCAAAGGATTGGATTCGAGTTTCCCGCACAAAGCAATGCACGTCGCTATAAATACTGCATTGCAAAAATAGCCATGTGGCAGCGGCGGTTGCATCCTAGACCGCCCCTCTACCGGAATGTACAACCGGCTTTCTTGATCTACCGGTAGTGCGTGTTCCTTGGTAACGCACCTCCACACATGGCCTGAATTGAAGGAGGTATAATAAAATAATTATTGTATTGGACTCTGGACTCTCGATATTGTAGAAGACTAGAAGTTTTTCAAGGTTTAATTTGTATGTCATTTGCTTTTGAATTACAATAAATTGAGATTTAGCACTCTGCTTGTACATTTAGTTGTTATGAAGGTAATATGCGGTTCTTTGCTTGTGCTTCAGCGGACTTGAATGTGAAAGTTTTATAGAGGTCTGTGGAGGTTTGATCACAGTTGTTTATGCTTTTTACATTTGATGAACAATAAAAAGATGTTATAATGATATAGCCAGGAATCATGTAGTAGTGACAGCATAAACAAGCAATCGTTGTGATTTGAGATCACAAGAGCATACAAGAAATTTAAATGAAATGGTTTATGCTGGAAAATACTATGCAAAGCTAAAATCCATCAGGTATAAGCAGAAGACACTGTGGAGCCTTGTTGTCTTGAGGTTCTACACAGACTTTTGCTGATTTAGTCCTTTGTGCTTATATAATTAGTTGCTATGGAGGTAGTCCGTGTTCCCGTAATTCTTGTGCCTTAGTAGAACGAAAGTTTTGAGATGTGTAGTAGGTTTGATATATATTGTTTATGCTTTTTGTTGGTCCCACTCGATAGATTAATTGCGGAAGCTTATGTTTAAATGTCTTTCAAGATCTTTTACAAGAGAGTAATAAACAATAAACAAAGATTAAAAATAAAGCGATAAATAACACAAGATATATAGTGGTTCGGATAAATATCCTATGTCCACTCTCCCTTATCACCAAGGGGTCTCACTATCAACCAACTCACAAACTTACTCACTGGAATTTCCGAAGTACCAGCACCTTCTTACAAACTCTTTAGATCTAACTTCGATCTAAAGATAGACTTACTCCAACCTTGTCTAACAAGATGAACAGGTTGAGTAAATAGACTCCTTACGAGTAGATGAGTAATTAAGAACAAAAGTGAGTGCGAAATGCGTAGTGATCAAAAGCTTAGTATGGCTATATGCGCGTGAATGATTCTAGAGCTTTTTCCAGATCTGCACTCAAGTATATATAGAGGGGACTAGGGACATAGCCGTTGGGAGGCTACTCCAATCAGATCCTCTATATATGGAAGCTTCAATCAATCAATTCCCTAATTGATTGATTGGGTTGGTGAGATCTTGATTGATTATCCTCAAATACTTTCCAATCCTGATCTTGTTGACTTGATTTGAATCACCAACGGTCAATAGCTTCCTCTGCCTAACTCTGATTCTCTCCAGAGAAGGCAGGACCAGACACCAGGCAACCTCGGTGTCTTCTGGTCCTTATCTGGTGAACAACCAGAATACTCAGTAGAATAAGGGGATCAAACTGAGCATCTTTTGTTCCACCAGACTCGTCTGGTCCGGACTCGTCTGGTCTGGGGAAGGTCCTCTGCCTCTGGTCTTGATCTCTTCTGCTGAAGTCCTCTGGAGGAGTCCTCTGGTGAAGTCCTCTGGTGGGGTCTTCTGGTGACTCTTCTGGTGAGGTCTTCTGGTCTGGCAGTTCCCCCTAGACTAAGTCCTAATCTAGATCATCATCTGGCTAACAGGTCCAGATGGTCCTATTACAAATTCTGATTTGTTTTAACTCATCAAAACTAACAAATTTTTATCCTAACAATTTCCCCCTTTTTGATGGAGTTAAAACACTACCAGAACTGATCAAAAGTAAACTTAAGCAAGAAAAGAATAAAGGGATGAGACCTTAGAATAGATCTCATCAGGCAAATAATAAGACAACAAGGAGTTGTCTTTAGAACAAAGAAGATATGTATTTTTCCATTAATAATCAGAGGACAAAAAAATTACAGATTACATTGAAGTTCATTGTCCTATTCTAGGCATATCTTCTGTTCTCTTTAGGGACAAGAAACCAGTCAAGGAACCTATCCTGGACGGCCTTCAACTCTGCAGAAGATGTTGGGGTGAAATTCACCAACACCTTGGTCTTGTAAAGCTTCTTCAGTTCTGCCCAATCCACCTGGTTCCCAATCATGGGAGTGTTAAGATAAGTAAATTCCGGGGCAGTCACCTCCAGGTTGAACTCAATGGTTGAATCCATCAGCTGCTTGTACAAGTCTGCATCATAGGCTTGCATCCAAGAATGGAAGGTTCTGTTGATCAGCTCATCATCTTCTGGTGCTGGCCTCTGGATATAATGCTGAATGAACCAGAGGGTCTTGGCTTCTCTCCATCTTTCAATCAGAGGATATGGCACAGTAGAGTCAAAAGACCCTTCTGTCCTGAGTGGCAAGATGTTCATAACTTCCACAGGAGCTTTCCTCTTCTGACCTGAGCCACCTGCACCAGAAGAAATACCAGCTTCTCTGGCCTTCTTGTTCTGCCTCTTAACATATCTGAGCCTCTGCTCTTCATCTATGTTCTTCCTTATTCTGGCTTGCCTCTCCTCTGGAGTCTCTTCCTTGTATCTCTTCTCTGCTTCTTCGACAACAGATTCAAGGAAACTCTTCTTTACTTTTCTAATCTTCCTCTTAGCAGGACCAGGAATGGTAGAAGGATCCTGCTCAGCTTCAGATGACTCTTCTTCTGCAGCAAGCTGTTTAGCCATAGTAAGAGACTTCAACTCTTCTTTCTTCTTCTTCTGCAACTCAGCCTGGGCCAAAGTGTTCTCCAGCAGGTCCAGACGAGCTCCATGGCTAAAAAGAGTCTCATTTGTGGTCTTAGCCAGATCAGTTCTGGCCTTCTCTTCCCCCTTTTTAACTTCATCAAGGAGGGGCTCCACTACCTGCCTTATGAGATCAGGCAAGGCAGTGTTGGAGGAAGAGTGAAGATCACGCAGCTGCTTGGCTTCCTCCAGATAAGCTTTAGACTCTGCAACAAGTCTCTCTTGCTTCTCCAACATCTCCTGGAGGGAGTCTTTCAACTTAGCAGTTTGAATCATCTGGCTGGCCATCTCCACTTTGAGCACAGAGACTGGCCTCATCTGCTCCAGCACGTGCTCCTGGAGCTGCTTCTGGCTATGCATGACATCTAGCTTGACGAATAAACCATTAGCCTTGAATGAAGCTTTAACTTCTGCCAGAGAGGACTTGAGCTGCTTCATGAAGATTTTCCTCTCTTGCTTAATCTGATGCTCTATCATAGCAGGGGCCATATGCTGAATGGCTTTGGAAAAGCGCCCTATCTGCATGATATGCTCGTTGAAGAAAGCCTTCATCTTCTGGAGCACAGCAGGAGACATCTCAAAGTCCTCCTCGTCTGAATAAAGCTCTGGAGGGAAGACAAAGTGAGGACCAAACTTGTAAGTGGGGCCCTCTGGAGTGAGCATTACTCCTCTCTGGATGAGCAGGGTGCGAATCAAGACTTTAGCTGCACCAGGGGTCTCCAGCTCTGCTGGGTTCTGAATGTTCATTTTCTGCTTCAGCTCAATCTCCCAAGCAGTGAAGTTGGAGGCACCCATTTCCTCAAGCAATAGCATCAGGTCCTCCACATCTTCAAGTCTGGCCTTGCTCCAGACCTTGGCATCAGTAAGCTCTGCCAGAAGTGGTAAGTGCTCCAGAAGAACTGGAAAATGCTCTCTTAGCCAGAGCTGAGCACTTACACTCATACTCTGCCTAATGGGACCCATTTCTGCAGATGAGAAATTGAAGGGTTTGGGCCCAGAGGCAGAGGAGGAAGGGGCTAAGTCAACAGGCTCAAGTGAAGCTTCCTCATCTTCACTATCATCGCTGGTTAAACAAGTTGGAGAGCGGGGAGGGCCAACGAATCCCAGAGCCATAGAAATGGTTGGGTCCTGATCTGTATGGGTTTGGGGAGGGTTTGAATTTTGTGAAGTAGAGGTGGTAGGGATTGGTTGCTCTGCACCAGAAGAGGAAGGAATATCTGGTACAGAATGTGTAGGAGGGATTTGGGAGGTGGAAGTGTTTGAAGGGGGGACTTCTGCACCAGAGGAGGTTGAGGGAACCTCTGGTACAGAAGGTGGGGGAGAGGGGTTAGTGGGGATATGTGTTTGGGAATGTGGGGGAGAGGGTGTTTGTGTGGGAATGGTAGAGGGAGTATAGACAGGGGTATCTGGGATAGTCTGCTCTGGTGGAAGAATGGGGTTACCAGAGGCAGATGGGGTTTGGGGAATGTTATCTGGGGGAGAGGTAGAAGGGGAAACAAGATTTATGGGGGAGGAAGAGGGAAAGGAAGGGTTTACCTCTGCTGGGTCAACACCAGCAGGCACAACAAGCTCTGGAGCATCCTCCATCATCTGGGTGGCATCCTCAATGGCCTTCTCCAAGGCCTCTCCAAGATCAGATCCAGAGTCTGAATCTTGAAGAAGGGCTCTCTTAGCCTTTGATTTCCTCACAAGAGGCACTTCCTCTTCTTCCTCTTCTTCTTCTGATGGCTCATCCACCAGAAGGGTTTTCTTGGCCTTTCTGCTAGTCTTCCTCTTCTTAGCAGAATGTCTTCTAGCCTCGTCTGGCTGCTTCCTCTTGGCTGCTCCAGCCTTCTTTACAGCTTTATCATCATTAACCTTCTTCTTAAGCACATCAAGAAGGGGAATCGGGTCCTCCTCTGAGGAACCAGAAAAGGCAACGGTTGAAGAACCAGTTGCTGCAGCAGCCTTCTTCTGTGACTTCTGCTGCTGCTGCTTCTGCCCCTTAGCAGGTGAGGGAATGGCTTGAAGGGGAGGGGCAGGGATGGCTTGCTCACCATCAGAATCAGGATGGCCATGAAGGGAACCATCCTTGGAGAACATAATCTTGGACTTATGGAAGCCCTTACACCAGGATTGTCTCCATTTCTTCTCTGGAAGAATCGAATCCAGAATTAGGGTGAGTTTTGTGCCCAATGATACATTAGCATTGAACACAAATTGTTGCTCTCCTGGCAACTGGGGGCATTCTTCCTTCTGGATTTTCACCTTGTTCTTCCTCAGCACCCCAGAAGAACTCAGCCCAGTTACATTGAACACCATCCAGAATGGCCCTCATAACACAGAGCCTGCCAACGAAGATGGCATCTGTGCTATGGCTCTCACACATGAGAATCTTTACCACAATGTCAAATAGCACCTTATACTTCTGCCTAAGATGCTTGTCCAAGAAACCCTTAGTAATATTCTGGCATGAATTTCTGGCAAACATCTTGAAGGATTCCAATGCCTCTCCTTCTCTGTACTTCAGTGGGTCCACACCTTCCGCAGAAAGGTTACCAAAAAGACCACAGAAGTCTGCCTTAGAGAAAACAAGATCCTCTGAATCAAACGAATAAGAAACTGTCTAAAGACCACAGAAGTCTGCCTTAGATGAAATATAGTCTTCATGGATCTTCATCCGGATAAGAAACTGTGCAGTATATCCATCCAAGGTACGCAGATCCTTGGGAACCTTTGAGATCAACTCCTCCAGCCCAGAACGTCGGAGAAGTTCCAAAATCTCCAAAGCGGCCGGATTCTTAGTGGAATAGAAGTCCACCACCATTTATGTCTTGAGTTTCTTGCAGACATAGTCTGGATCGAAATTGCACTTGGGTGCCATAACTGTGAAAGAGAGAGAGAGAGAGAATGCTTTGCAGAGAGAGGTTAGGGTTTGAATAGTATAGAAACGTGAAAGGACAGATTGAAAACAAAATTGATTTAAATAGGGTGATACGCGTGGCATGAAAATTAAATGAAGTGTGAACGCGTGTTGTTTCAAATTCAATTTAGGAAACAAAATCAATTTTAGCATTGATTGACATTTTGCACAGTGATTAAATCCGATGGCCATGATGAAAGGCGAAATACAGATTTAATCTGGTGCGTTGGCATAGTCATTGGGACTGGGCATAAAGGGGTTTTGTGGCAGTCAAGAGAAAGAGCGAAATGATTGCCTAGTCCCTATACCCTAGTCTTAAATACACTCCGAAGTTGAAAGGTTTTGAGTGTACTTACTAATTTGAAAAGTGTATCCCAATGATCAGAGGCCAGAGTAGAAAAGACATACCTGTCACCTGATATTGTAACCAGATGATACCAAAACTAGTCTGGTGATACTTCTCCTCTGATGGAACTCATCTGGTCCTGGTCAGTAAAGACTTTGGACATATCTCTGACTCAGCACCTCATCTGGGATAAGTGTCACCTGGTGTATACCTCATCTGGAAGTATACCCTCTCTGATATATCTAATCTGCAGGTATGTTAGCATAAGGAAAATTTATGAAGAAAATTAATAAAGTAAGGATACTTCTCTGATGTTCCCCCTAAATCAAATCTGTCTCTGGATCCAACAAACCTAACTCAAAGGCTAACTCTCTGAATCTGGTCTCAGCCAAAGGCTTGGTTAAAATATCTGCTCTCTGCCTCTCTGTTGCAATCTTTTCCATCCTTATATCTCCCTTCTCAACATGATCTCTGATAAAATGATGCCTTATATCAACATGTTTGCATCTGGTATGAAGAACTGGATTCTGGGTGATTGCAATGGCACTATTACTATCACAGAAAATAGGAATATCCTTGGCTCTAATCTGGTAGTCCCTAAGCTGTTGACTAATCCAAAGTAGTTGAGAACAACAACTCCCTGCAGCCATATACTCTGCTTCTGTTGTTGATGTAGCAACTGAAGTCTGCTTCTTGGAAAACCAGGATACCAATTTATTCCCTAAAAATTGGCATGTTCCACTTGTAGATTTCCTATCTATTCTGCACCCACCATAATCTGAATCTGAATAACCACTTAATTCCAGGTTGTCATCTGCAGGATACCATAATCCTAAATTCACAGTTCCTTTGAGATATTTCAATATCTTCCTAGCTGCTTCCAAGTGACTCTTCTTGGGATTAGCTTGAAATCTGGCACAAACTCCTACAGCAAAAGTAATATCTGGTCTGCTTGCAGTCAGATACAAAAGAGAACCAATAAGTGCTCTGTACTGAGTCTGGTCCACACTCTCTCCAGACTCATCTGGATCCATGTTGAAATTTGTCATCATAGGGATCTTGGCTGCCTTGCTAGATCCTATTCCAAATTTCTCTAACATGTTTCTGGTGTACTTAGCTTGATTAATAAAAATTCCCTTCTCTGATTGCTTAACCTGCAAACCCAAAAAGTAATTCAATTCTCCCATCATGGACATCTCAAACTGTCCCTGCATGAGCTCACCAAACTTCTCACACAGCTTCTTGTTAGGGGATCCAAATATGATGTCATCAACATATATTTGGACCAGAAGGATGTCCTTTCCTTCTTCTTTCCTAAACAAGGTCCTATCAATCTTACCTTTTGTAAAACCATTGTCCAGAAGAAATTGAGAAAGAGTGTCATACCATGCTCTGGGTGCCTGCTTCAGCCCATAAAGAGCTTTCTTAAGCTTAAACACCTTGTCACCTTGTTTAAAACCAGGAGGTTGTTCCACATACACTTCCTCAATGAGAATCCCATTAAGAAAGGCAGATTTCACATCCATCTGGTATACTTTGAACTTCATGTGAGCAGCATATGCTAAGAACAATCTGATGGCTTCTAGTCTGGCAACAGGAGCAAAAGTCTCATCATAGTCTATTCCTTCAGACTGAGAATAGCCCTGGGCCACTAGCCTTGCCTTGTTCCTAGTAATGACATCATTCTCATCTTTCTTATTTTTGAAAACCCACTTAGTGCCTATCACCTTTTGATGTCTTGGTCTGTCTACCAGCTCCCAAACATCCTGTCTGGTGAATTGATTCAATTCCTCCTGCATAGCAACAATCCAATTTGAATCTTTCAGTGCCTCCTTGATGTTCTTGGGCTCAATCAAGGACACATAGCAACTGAATAAGGCAGCTAAGTTAATAGTTCTCCTAGTCTGGACACCCTTAGTTGGATCTCCTAAGATCAGGTCATTGGGGTGATCAACCAGGGTCCTCCTTCCCGTGGTCTTGCCTGGGTGATCATCTTCTGTAGTACCTTGGTGATTATCACCACCTGCAGAAGAGCTTCCCCCTACAGGAGTTCCAACCTCTTCTGGTTCTGCTCCTTGTGAAGGCTGCTACTTCAGAGAACCAGGAGATGGGTCATCATCTGAATCTGAATCAGAATCAAGAATGCGTGGATTGACTTTGATAACTCTGGGTGTAGTCTGATTCTGGGTCTCATCTGAAGACTTAGAATCCACCTTGCACTCAAAAGTAGATTCATCAAAAACAACATGAGGTGTTTCCTCCACACAAAGTGAATTCTTATTAAAAACTCTAAAAGCTTTACTGGTGCTGGAATATCCCAGAAATATTCCATCAGCCACTTTAGCATCAAAGGTTCTTAATTTAGATTTCTCATTGTCATGGATGAAACACTTACATCCAAAAACATGAAAATATGAAACAGATGGGGTTTTACCTTTCCATACCTCATATGGGGTCTTATTGTGTCTCTGGGCAATCAGGCACCTGTTCTGAGAGTAACAAGCTGTATTGATGGCCTCTGCCCAAAATCTCTGTGGAGTGCTGTACTCTGCCAGAAGTGTTCTTGCAGCTTCTTTGAGAGTCCTATTTCTCCTTTCTGCAACTCCATTTTGTTGAGGTGTTCTGGCAGCAGATGTCTCATGAAAAATCCCATGATCCTTGCAATAATCTGCAATATGTGAATTCAAAAACTCTGTTCCTTTGTCACTTCTGATCCTGATAATGCTCTGGTTCTGCTCATTCTGAATCTGCTTGAAGAACTCTGGCAGCTTAGTCATAGTTTTATTTTTCTTAAACAAGAACACTACCCAAGTGTATCTTGAAAAGTCATCTACTATCACTAAGGTGTACTTCCTTCCACTGAAACTAAGAGGAGAAACAGGTCCAAACAGGTCCATGTGAAGTAGTTGAAGTACTCTGGTTGTGGTTGTGCTCTGGACATCCTTAAAGGAAGTCTTGGGTTGTTTACCCTTCTGGCATGAACCACAAACCTGATCCTTCTTAAACACTTCATTAGGAAGACCTCGAATGAGACCTTTTCTGGCAATCTTGTTCAATGTTTTGAAGTTAAGATGACACAATCTCTTGTGCCAAATCCAGCTGTTCTCTGCAGATCCTTTAGCAACCAGGCAAGCATTCCTTGGGCAACTGCTAAAATCTGCAAGATAAATGTTACCCTTCCTCAAGCCTATTAGCAAGATATCGTTATAATCAGAAGAGAAAACAGTGCATGAATCACTAGAAAACTTCACTGAGTATCCCTTGTCACAGAATTGGGATACTGAAAGCAGATTATGCTTGAGTCCTTCTACGTAGTAGACTTCATCTACAGATACTCCATTGAAGGTCAACTTTCCAACTCCTCTGGTGATTCCATAGTTGTTGTCACCAAACATCACTCTTGGTCCATTTAATGGCTTGAAATCTTGGAGATTATCCTTCTGGAAGGTCATATGCTTGGAACATCCACTATCAATGTACCAGACATGGTTGCTTGAAAATCCTTTCTCCAATGGACTCTTATCTACCTGCAGAGAGATCAATTAGGTCCCCTACTAGTGCTGGGTCCTGATTGGTTAGTTGCAGGTTTTGTAGGAATCCATAGATAAAGATCATCTCTTGATGGATGAGGAGATCTTATCTTTCTTCCAAATCTATCTACCAGCACATGTCCTCTTACTATGACATATTGAGCTACTGGTCTGATAAGGACACCTTTCCTATAAACAGGTCTGGTGTACCTTTTCTCAAATCTGGCCTTTGGAATGGCCTGCCTCAAAGACATGGTCTTAAAGGTCTGGTTGTAAGGGTACATCCTAGAAGAACCATCTCTGGTGTCATAACTACCCAGATCAGTTGGTTTTCTATAGATGGGTCTGGAAGACCTCCTCTGGTTCTGATAATTAGACCTGTTCTGGTGATTATAGTTCCTTTGAGTATACCTATTCTGGAATTGATTCTTCTGAGAAAATTGTCTCTGGGGTACCTGGTTCTGTTGAACATTGTTCCTTCTCTGGTAGTAATTACTCTGATTGGTATTCCCCCTTTTTGAGTGTTTCCTTTGAGGTCCCCTAATCTGTTTAGGTTCCCTTTGAGGATTTCTCTGGGGTCCTCCAATTTGAGTAATTCTTACTCCTTGGGACTCATTGTTCACAGAACCATCAATCTTTAATGGTTCCCCTTTTTGACACTTATTTTCTAGCATCTTCTCTTCCAGAACAGTCAACTCTTCTGGACCATTTGTTATGTGATTAACAGAGTGATTCCTTTTCCAATCAGGATTGTGAACCACCTTGTAACCATTACCAGTTAAGTCTTTATCATTCCAGATTTCTACCAGTTTACCAGCTCTTACAGACTTGTCTTTGTTATAAAGGTACTTGTGAGTTTTAGTGGTAATTCCAGAATATCCTAAACCACTCTTATCACAAATGCGCTGAGAAGACTCTGATATGATAGATACAACAGATGGTATCTTAGGAGCTTCTCTGGGCATAGGTATCTCCTCTATGTTGTGGACAACTTGTTTTCCCTTGATAAGAGTTTGGTATTTGGCTCTGAGTTCAGTGATCTCATCCTCTTGAGAATTCCTTTCTTTCATGAGTTGATCTACCAGAGTATCTCTTTCTGTGATCTTATCCTGAAGTTCAGAGACTTCTTTGGAATGATCTTTCATGAGTTCTCTGGTGGATTTGTGCTCATGAGAGAGAGATTGAACTTCAGCTCTGAGCCTACCATTCTCTTTCTCAAGTTTTTGACAGAGTTGGACACAATTTTGGAGATCTGAAAGCATTTGTTGCATATCAGACTCTCTGGAGTTACCAGATGAATTAGAGGATTCAGTACATTTGGAATTAGATAAAACAAGAGTAGTTTCATTTACCTCAGTGATGTCTGCCATGAGACACACATCATCATCTGATCCAAAGTCAGAAGAAGAAGAACTGGAACTAGTATCCTCCTCCTCTGCTTCTGCCAGCAGTGCTCTCTTATCTGCATATCTCCTATCTCTCTTGATTCTTTTCTCTTCTCTTTCCCTAGGAGTAAGCTGAGGACAATCATAACTGTAGTGACCAGTCTCGTTGCATGTGTAGCAGGCATTGTCTCCTCTGGGACTAGGAATTGGCTCTCTCCTCCTCTGGTTGTATTTTGATCTGGCAGGGCTACTCTCTCTCCTTTGGTAGTCAGGTCTGCCAGAGCTACCATCCCTCCTCTGATAATCTGATCTCCCAGAGCTGCCAGGGTTGTCATCTCTCTTCCTCTCTGGAGTTCTGAATCTGGTCTCCCTTGAGTCTCCAGATGTCTTCTCCTTCTCTGCAGGCTTGAAAGAACTCTTCCTGTTTCTGGTAGACTCCTTCCAATGCCTTTTGTACCTGCCATATTTTGAACTCATTTTGTCTAATTTATGAGTTAGAAGTGCTACCTGCTCCTTGAGGCTCAAGTCATCTGCAGTAGACTCCTTTGGCTTGACATCAGATTTGAGAGTTGAAGAGAATGCAACTCCTTTCTGGCCAGAAGAGGAAACCTCTTCTGTTTGATCCTCCTCTTGAAGATCATACTCATAGGCTTTGAGATCAGACTACAGAAGATGATGATCCAGAGTATTGAGATCCTTGTTGTCCTTGATCACAGTGACTTTAATTCTCCACCTGCTTGTTAGTGAACGTAATATTTTACTATTAATCTCTTTTTCAGAATAGGTCTTACCTAAGGCACTAGCCTTGTTCAAGAGATTCGTGAGACGCATGTCCAGCTGGTCAATGGTCTCGTCTGGTTTCATCTTAAATGTGTCAAAAGAGTGTTGAACAGCTTGGAGCTTGTTATCTTTAATCTTCTCTGTTCCTTCACAGAGCAGAGCTAACTTGTCCCACATCTCTTTTGCAGTGGTGCACGTCCTGACCTTTTCAATTACTTCTTTAGTAAGAGTGTTGATAATCTCAGTCCTCGCCACCTGGTCCAGATTATGTAGCTTTCTCTCATCGTTGTCAAGTTCGTCTTTCTTTTTGAGGATTCGTTGTCTGGGAACTCTATCCTCTGCAGCGTCGCTAGTCTCTTCTCTGGACTCAGACCTGCCACTATCAATAGGAGTCCAATAAAATTTAATGGGGCCACTTTCAACCACATCTAACATGCGGTGGTGAATAGCTCCAAGATGATTACTCATCATGAAGCTCCAGTGGCTATAATCCTCAAAAGAGAATTCTGGAAGCTTACGACTCTTGTAAGAAGATTTTGCAGACATTTTGATAAGAAATTTAGGGAAATAACAAGAACTTGAATAAAAGCACTAAAGAGCAATGGATCTGCCCGGTGACCACCAAAAGCTTTTCAAAGCAGTGGTCGTGGACACACTGCTCTGATACCACTTGTTGGTCCCACTCGATAGATTAATTGCGGAAGCTTATGTTTAAATGTCTTTCAAGATCTTTTACAAGAGAGTAATAAACAATAAACAAAGATTAAAAATAAAGCGATAAATAACACAAGATATATAGTGGTTCGGATAAATATCCTACGTCCACTCTCCCTTATCACCAAGGGGTCTCACTATCAACCAACTCACAAACTTACTCACTGGAATTTCCGAAGTACCAGCTCCTTCTTACAAACTCTTTAGATCTAACTTCGATCTAAAGATAGACTTACTCCAACCTTGTCTAACAAGATGAACAGGTTGAGTAAATAGACTCCTTACGAGTAGATGAGTAATTAAGAACAAAAGTGAGTGCGAAATGCGTAGTGATCAAAAGCTTAGTATGGCTATATGCGCGTGAATGATTCTAGAGCTTTTTCCAGATCTGCACTCAAGTATATATAGAGGGGATTAGGGACATAGCCGTTGGGAGGCTACTCCAATCAGATCCTCTATATATGGAAGCTTCAATCAATCAATTCCCTAATTGATTGATTGGGTTGGTGAGATCTTGATTGATTATCCTCAAATACTTTCCAATCCTGATCTTGTTGACTTGATTTTAATCACCAACGGTTAATAGCTTCCTCTACCTAACTCTGATTCTCTCCAGAGAAGGCAGGACCAGACACCAGGCAACTTCGGTGTCTTCTGGTCCTTATCTGGTGAACAACTAGAATACTCAGTAGAATAAGGGGATCAAACTGAGCATCTTTTGTTCCACCAGACTCGTCTGGTCCGGACTCGTCTGGTCTGGGGAAGGTCCTCTGCCTCTGGTCTTGATCTCTTCTGCTGAAGTCCTCTGGAGGAGTCCTCTGGTGAAGTCCTCTGGTGGGGTCTTCTGGTGACTCTTCTGGTGAGGTCTTCTGGTCTGGCAGTTCCCCCTAGACTAAGTCCTAATCTAGATCATCATCTGGCTAACAGGTCCAGATGGTCCTATTACAACTTCTGGTTTGTTTTAACTCATCAAAACTAACAAATTTTTATCCTAACACTTTTTGTTTTGAAGACTATGAATAATATCATCATCATTATGTACTAAGGACATGTATAGCAATTAGAGCATACTTAAACTAGTATTCATGATCTGCATCATTCCTACATCCACACCATAGGTAATTAAGGATTAGTTTAAACACTTGATTTTCATTGAAATGTTACAATACATTTGGGAGTGTTATCTACTCAGGTTTTTTTTGTCTTAATCCAATTGAGAATGTGAATTATATAGCTCTGAATTAGTTTACTAGGTTGTTGTATTTTGTTGTTAATTTTCACTTATCAATTATTTTCTGATTTTTTTTGTAGGAATGATGGAACTTGGGATAGAAGACGAAACATGAAGGAGACAATATTAAAACTCGTGTATAGGTTTTTGTGTTTTCATAATATGTTTACATTGTCAAACTATAAATTGCTATATTATAAAAAAAATTGTTCTTGATGTATTATGAAGTTTAATAATATATAAAATATTATTTTAATTGAAATTTTATAATAATTTTTTTATTATCTTATTAGTAGTTAAAATAATGTAAAATTATATATTGCAAAGAAAAAAAACTAAAAACCTACACAACACTAGCTATCAAACGATAAACACTTATTTGCCAACTCCATCACAGTTAACGAGAGACATTCCAAGCTATTGCCAAACAACCTGCCAACCACCCCATACCCTCAATGACACCTTTTAAAAAAAATTATATGAAAACAAATCTTAAATTTTGATATAATAACTTATGGACATGGTACTAATCATTGAACACATTTTGAATCAACAAGACAACTCAATGACATCATGTGGGCATTTTATTTTATTGACTACTAAAGGAATCTAACCAACAAAACCATGGATTGTAGTTAGACATGCAAAACAGTAATGATATGTGTACATCTACTTCATTTGGGGAACAAAATGACAAACACGTATGTGCCACTTCCATCACAGTTAAAGGAGATGAATTCCAATCCTTTGTCAAACAACCTGCCAACAACCCCCACCCAACTTGAATTTTTTCATTTTATTTTATGAAAACTAATTATAAATATTGATATGTAGAATAATGACCTATGGACATAAGACTAAACCCAACATACATTTTAAATCAACAACCTATTACCAAATCTCAATGCTCACTGATCTTGCTATAATTTTTTCTTTTCAACTTCAATAGTGTTGTGAGAGTCGGCAAACAATTGGAATATAGTTGACTATGTAGCTGGAATTTTTTTAGAACCATATATGAAGATACTAACTAATTTGATTGAAGAAATATAAATTATTGAAAAGTATACACAGCTATAATTATCGTGGTTAATATAATGTCATTTATTATAAAAATAAATAACCAAAGGAGTGAATTAGCACACTAACTTATCATACTCTTTAAATTTGTCTATGTAGCTATAATTATCGTGGAAATCCTTTAAATTTGCCTATGAAATATTTGTTTTGAATTTGTTTAAAAAATAACTAATATTGAAATTAAATTGAAATTCATCTAATATTTTGATATCACATGGGTTGACATAGTTTGGCACCAATATTTCTAGTTATTTTGGAGTTGGCACACCCCTTCATTGTCGTTTTGAGCTTCAATTGATAATAGCAATATGATCTTATATATTTTTCTGTGGGTGAATAATACTTGACTCCATAGCTATGATTCTTTTACCTTGTTGGCACATGGGTTGGCATAGGATTGGTACGAATATTCCAAGTTATCCTGTAGTTGACAGACCCTTCATTGACGTTTTGTTCCTAAATAGGCACTACAAATATGATTGTATGTATTTTTCATGAGGTCAACTAACATTTAACTTCATATGTATGATTCTTTGATGCACATATATAAAATGAAATGTGTTGTCATTGTAATGTTAAATTGATTCAAAAATTGGAATATGATTTGAATTACAATTTTTATATATTAAGGGGTTGGCACAATCTTTCTTATCGTTTGGTGAGTGATTTACAATGAATGATGAATTTCATCTAATTGATTCTCAACATGTTAAACCGTTTCTCCGCTCCGTTCCGTACCGATCCTATATGATTCGTTTGTAAAAAAAAATTTCTTCGTATCGAAAATAAAATATTCGTACCATATCGTACCGTACCGAAATTTCGGTATGGACACAGATACAAAATTTTTAAAATAACTGAATTTTGGTACGAACACAAATATTTTCAAATATTCATTTTGGTCCGTACCATGAACAACCCTAGTGACAACTCCATCATAGTTAAGGAGATTAATTCCAACTCTTTGTCAAACAACCTGCCAACCACCCCCTCCCTACTTAAACTTTAAAAAAAATCGTATGAAAATTAATCATAAATGTTGATATGTAGAATAATTAACTTTTAGACATAACATTAAACTCTACATACATTTCAACAATGAATAAAATTATTATAAGCCAAAAAAATTCTTGAACAATGCGCATGCTTCTACATTAAACTCTGCATTAAAAACTTTTAGTCCATCTATCACATTGAAAATCATTTCATCAGTAGGCTCACAAATATACAATTCTTGAACAATGCGCATGCTTCTATGACTTTATGATCTAAAAAGTGCCCTTTAATGAGAATTGTGAATGTTGTGGTATCGGGTTTGACACCACTCTTGAAGAAGATGCCAAAGATAGCTCATTTGAGAAGACAACAACAATTAACTGCTATGTTCAGCATGAAATCATCAAAAGGGGCACCTATTCGACGCATTTTGTTGAACACAGAGAGGGCAACAGAGTAGTGTTTCATCTCAACAATCAAATTCAATTGTTTGCTATATGCAAAATAACACAAGACTGTGGCCGCATTCTTCCAGTTTTTTTAAACAAGCAAATAACATCATATACATCATTAATACTACTGAAATCTATTATTTTCTTAGGTGAAACCAACCTACCTTTGTGACCTATATTATGAAAATTCAAACAGAACACGGAGAATAGATGAGTAGAAGCACCAAATTCATGAGAAGGTTTAGCCCCAATTCCTCTAATAACCAGCTTAAGGTTTAGCGTCTTTCGACACATCATTTTTCAGGAGACAGATTACGTACGGAAAATTCAAGAAAGAGAATAGCTCGAATGAAGTGTTATTTTGGCACCAGCTAGGTACAACATATTTAATAACTTCACTCCATTAATTTAAGCCAAAATTTAATCAATTTTTATTAGAGACCAATGTCCCAAAGTTCTAATGTATGTTCTAATTTTAGGGTAAAAGTAATTTTTTAGTTTCTTAATTTTGCCATCTTTACCAGCCATGGGGATAAATCTCCTAGACTACCATGCCTAAACAAAACATAAAATCAGGCCAAGAGTTATAACAAAGAAAGCTCTTTGATATTTAAGCAATCAAACAGATTTTCATAAATCAAGAGAAACAACAAAAATATCATTCATTGGTTGTGTATTCTCAAAACCCAAAAATTCTAAAAGTTCTAAGCAAGAGGATTTCATAAATTTCTCATTACCCAACAAAGAAACCTTCCGTGTCTGTATATTATTATTATAGCAACAATTATCATTTTCGTACTCAAAGAAATATAATTGCAATATATTCAGAAAAATTCATGTTTCATTCTCACTATACTACAAAATATATGGGTAAAGGAATGAATTAGCACACTAGCTTATCATACTCTTTCATTTAGAACTTTTATCAAACACTTGGAAGGCATCTATGTGACTGAAAATTTTATTGACAAATACTATGAGTAATTCATGTTTTATTATCACCACACTACTAAAATACACGACCAATATAGCTTTTGAATTCCACCAACTGAATCAATCTAACAAAAACGATACGAAATTCGATTCAGAGAGAGTATAATTTTGAATTGGGAATTACCAGAGTAAACCAGTAGCACCGCGATTCAGAGAGGGAGGCGCAGGGAGGAATGCGTGGGTGAATGAGGAAGGTCGACGGCCAAGAGAAGATCCGGTGGGTAGCCAAGAGAAGAACGTCTATTTCTACAAAATTTTATTTTTTCAATTTTCAGCTTGGGTGTGTGTTTGGATGCAGTAAAATATCAAAATTGGAATAAGAAGTAAAAAGAAATTTGGAATATAAATTAAAAAGGGTAGTGTGGACAATTTAGGTTCAAAATGGGCAAAATACATCTTTTGTAAAAAAGGGGGCAAAAAACAAGTGCCCCCTAAATTTTGGGCATTTTTGCTTGTCTCCCTTTATGTAATTACTTGGAACGAGATGGAATTTTTCTTGGTCCCACAATTTACCTCTTTTTTCAAGAGAAAATTATTCTTTTAGGACACTATTTTATAGGTGTTTGCAAAATTAAGACACTATCTTTTCGAACTGGCTAGCAAAATTAGGATAATATCTTTACAATCTTGCAAAACAAGAACACCGTCTTTTATGTTGGTCAAATTTAGGTCAAATTATATAAAATTCGGGCAAAATAAAAGCCGATTATGATGTGTCTAGTTGGCTTAGATTTATAAAATTTCGCCTAAATTTGCCAAAATTAAAAGACAATGTCCTTGTTTTGCAAGTTTATAAAGATAATGTCCTAATTTTGCAAACTTATAAAGATAGTGTTCCAATTTTGCAAGCCCATAAATATATCGTGCTAATTTTGCAAATACCCATAAGATAGTGTCCTAAAAAATAATTGCCCCCTTTTTCATATATAATGGTTCCAAAAAAGTGTGATGTATGAATGTAGTACCAATTTTTTTGCAAACCGTACAGCTTACATCCAAAATTTACTGAGATCGACGGAAGAACATCGTTTTTGGTATGACTTTGTTTGGCTCATAATTTGCGGGTGAAGGAGGAATTTTTCCAGAACTTTCCATGACTTTGAAGATGAGCTGGCAAGCTATTAGTTGGCTAAAGAAACTGCTCATAACAAGCTCTCAGCAGCTAGATAAATAGCAGTAGCACCCAAGTTAGGGGCATTTTCAGTTTCAGTTTCAGTTTTAGATTGGAGAAGTAAAGTATATTCTAGCTTTCTTCTTCTTGGTAGAAGCTTGTAATCATCTTAGTTTGAATATCAATAAAGTTTGCTGAGCTCTCAAAGTGAATGTAGATCCAAATTGGATCGAAATACTCTAAATCCTTTGTCCTTCTTCTCTTATTCTTTTCATTTTCATACATTTAGATTATAGTTTTCATTGTTGTTTAGCTAAATATCTTTGAGGAATTCACAGCAAGATTTTTAGAAAAACGTTCAGGTGCATTGATCTGATCTCTTAGTTGAAACCGGGTGACCATGTTGAATAAATTGATATTTGATTCTAATACAATTAGGTGCATTAATATTAATTGATATACGTTTGCGTTTGAGTTTATTTAAAAAACAAAAAACGGTAACGGGACAAATTAATTACGTTATTTTATACACGCAACAAATGCTATATTAAGATTAACGTCCATACACTTTTTATTTTTATTTAGGATATATATATATATATATATAAGAGCACATGGAATTAATTAACATTCTAAAGTGAGCTATTAGCCGACCATTATTATTAAAAATAATCTTAACAAAGCAGAGGTTCGCGTAAGTGACTGCATTATTTTATTTGACAATTCCAATTGACAAAAATATTGTCATCACAAAATGGGATTCAAACCAAATTCGTCCTCTATCCTTTTACCTTTATCAAAATAGTCTTCTATTTATTTACTTTATCAATTTAGTCCTGTACTTGTTCAAGTTTCGCCAAAATGGTCCTAATTTGGTGAAAAATGGTCCTAATTGATTTTTTGTATTTTATTTCAAGTTTTTTTTTATTTGGCAATTATATTGCCACCTGACGTGCCACATGGAAAAAAAACACATCATAGGCCTCCCTAGAAAACTAGTTGACATGACTAAAAAGGTGACATTTTATGCTTTTTGCGTTCAATTAGGACCTAATTGGAGAAATGTTAATTGATACAGGACTAAATTGGTAAAAAAAAAAAAAAAAATAGAGGACCGAAACGGTGAGGTTTTGTAGATTTTTAGGCCAATTAGGATCATTTTGACGAAACTTGAATAGATACAGGACTAAATTAATAAAGCAAATAAATAGAGGACCATTTTAATAAAGGTGAAAAGATAGAGGACGAATTTGACTTAAATACCTCACAAAACATATGTGAATAAAGAGTCATTGTATTAACGCTAGACAAAACAATAAAAAAAAAAAAAATATATATATATATATATATCTATATATGTGTGTGTGTAATGCAACATCTCTCTTTCTTCGAAAAAATAGTTTATATATATATCTCCAGCTTATGCATGGTTAAAATCACCAGAAAGAAAAAGGCAGAAAAAAACGCAACTACATACATAACAAGAGAAAAGAGGTTGTTGGTGTTGGCGATCATGGCTGGTAAATCGTAAGGTCTGGTGGAAGAGCAGGCTCGATATCATGTCAATTCGGTGGGAGGTGTCGAGAAAGAAGTAAATAGTCTTGTCAAAGAGCTTAAGACAATCAGACATGTGCTGGATGATGCAGAGAATCGAAGACTTAAGGACATGAACATTAACTACCGGTTGTCGAGGATGGAACAGACGTCTTACGAAATGGAGGATGTCTTGGATGAATGGGATTACGCTCTTGTCAAACTTCAGAGGGAAGAAAATCAATCCGATGATTATGTAGTTTGTCCTCTTAAGCAGAAGATATGCTCCTTTGTCCCATCATTGTGGTGTTTATGTTTTAGAAAAGTCATATTTCGTCGTAAGATTGCCAACGAGATAATAAATGTGAAAGCACAACTTGATGAGATTTTGAAAGAGAAAGATAGATATTGTTATGTGATTTCTCATCCCAAGGCTGATCCTTTTCCAGAATCTTGGCGAATTCAATCTACTTCCTTAATCGACTTAGCTAGGGAAAGTACATGGGCGGGATAGAGATAGGGGTATTATTGTTAGCAAACTTATTGATGATGATGATGATGATGGAAGCCAAAAGGAATTAAAAATTCTCATTGTATCTATACTGGGGGTGGGAGGACTAGGGAATGACTCTTGCTTAACTAGCTAGTTTATACTGATAGTCGAGTGGATGAATCTTTTGAACTAAGGGTCTGGATTTGTGTTTGGGGTCCCTTTAATTTGATTGTCATTGCTAAAGAGATGCTTGAGTGCATAAGAGTTGGGATTTCTCCAAACACCGACCGTCTAGAAGTTTTACTTAAACAAGTGAAAGAGTCTATTTCAGGAAAGAAGTATTTTTTTGTGCTTGATGATGTTTGGACAGAAGACTCTTGACAAATGGAAATACCTAGAGAATTCCCTTAAATGTGGTGGAGCGGGTAGTAAAATTTTGGTGACGACAAGAAATGAAAGGGTTGAAAAAATGATGGGCTAAAGGGACAGTGAGATATATTGTCCAACACTACTCTCGGACGAGGTTTGTTGGTTACTAATGTGTCGTATAACTCTTTCTGTAAGGAACAAACTGGAATTTGAGGATGTTGATAGGAAAATAGCTAAAAAGTATTATGTCTTGCCTCTTGCTATAAAGATTATGGGAAGTCTCCTACGTTTAAAGAGTATGTTAATTAGAAGAGTGGAATAATATATTAAATAATAAGATATGAAAAACGGAGGAGGTGGGAATAGATATTTTTCCGCATTTGCTTTTGACCTATAATGAATTATCCTCAACACTTATACATTGTTTCTCATATTGTGTTGTTTTTCCTAATGATTCGGAATTTGATGTTGAGACCCTTATACAAGATTAGATAACACTTGGTTATCTTGGGTCCAATATTGGGGACATAGAACTTAAAGGGCGGGAGTGTTTCGAGATATTAGCAATGTGATCTATATTTCAAGATTTTAAAAAAGATGAAGATTTGGATAAAATAAGAAGCTTTAAGATGCATAATATAGTTCATGATTTTGCTCAATTTGTTAAGAAAGGTGGTAGGGTTAGGTCAGAGCCTGCAAGAATGAATATGACAACTTGTCAAACATGTGACCCTTTATTTGTTTTCAATGTAATTGAATTTTGCAGTTTATATTGCGAGGATAAAACTCCTTTAATAGTACTATGCAATTGGTGTTGGAAAATGGTGGTGGTGTTAATGAGAAATTATGTCTCAAATTGTTGTAACCAAAGTGAAGGAAAAAAGCAAAGGTTATTATCCCACATTAGAAAATGAGTAAAAAGTAAGTGGGTATATAAAGGGGAATCCACTTGAAGCTTGTAACTTGTGTTTAAGGTTATGCTCCACTCTCTACGTGCGCGCACAGGGGAGGGTGCAAATCTTGGCCGAATTTTGGCCTATGAAACACGAACTTGTGTGCGAGCGCGACCTGTGTACACTAATATCGCACCAATTTGGTGGCAGACGGACAAGCTAATTTTTGCTACATTTTACTTTTGTTTTCCAATCTGTAACCACTGAAAACTGTTATAAAATAACGGTCCTTAATTTATGTTTGAATTTCAGTCCATTAATTTTTCAGTTTTAATTTGAAAGGTTGTAAGTTAACTTTGAATGACTATAAGTTAACCTTGAATGACTGTAGGTTAACTTTGAATGGCTATAGGTTAATTTTGAACAACTGTAGATTACAACACATTTTTAAATGGTTTTTTTGACCGGATTAATGGCACGTTTTGTCGATTTCAGATGGCCATTATCTGCCAATTAATATCATACGCTCCAATATTCATTTTTTGGCTGCAATAAGTAAAGCCTCAAATCGATGATAAGACGCTCTAAAACGAGAAAGATATACAAATACTTTCCAGCATTTGCTACCTTCTTCGAACTTTAATTTTTCTTTCGTTTTTATTCCGGTGATTTTTGTGGCAACTTCTCAATTCCTCTCGAGCGAGATATCGTGTTGTATCGTTGCTCTAAATTGTTGTATCCTGGGAAACAAGTACCCTCCGATTCACTTGCACCGAGAATAAAAGATATAATTTGTTTTAAGGAAATTGTATTGAACACGAGCCTCGATTCTTCTTTTTATCCTTTATTCAGCCATCTACGGTGCTCTCCCTATAACAGCCTTAAAACAAATTATCATTCCTTCAAATGGTTGATACCAACGTGAATGTAACTAATGATTCTGCGCCAGCTTTGCCTACGGCTCCTTCATCCATGACGATACTTGGGGGAGCCTCTTCTTCCACAGTTCCACCCTTCCAACGAATCCTCCTCACCAACTTTCCATTCCGGAGAGTCACCATGACAAACCGGAAAAATTCACGGGGTTGAATTTCAAAAGATGGCTACAGAAAAAGTTATTTTATTTAACAACATTGAATCTGGTAACGTTTGTGAAAGAAGATCGTCCAGTTCTTTCAAAAAATCCCGACGTGCAAGTTGTGAACGCCCTTGATGCATGGGATCATTCTGATTTTCTATGCAAAAACTATGTGTTGAATAACCTTGGTGATCCACTTTATAATGTCTATATTGAAGTGAAATTAGCTGAGTTGTGGGAGTCTCTTGACAAGAATATAAGACTGAGGATGCCGGTGCCAAGAAGTTCACCGTCGGTAAGTTCCTTGACTATAAAATGGTTGATACTTAACTGGTTGTTACTCAAGTGCAGGAACTACAGGTTCTTATCCATGACATTCATGCGGTGGGGATGACAATAAGTGAAACTTTTCAAGTGGTTGCTATCATTGAAAAGTTGTCACTCGGTTGGAGAGATTTCAAGAATTACTTGAAGCACAAGCAAAAAGAGATGAATGTGGAGGAGCTTGTTGTTCGTCTTCATATTAAAGAGGACAAAAATAATTTGGAGAAAAAGTACGGTCAATCCGAGCCCAAATCCAACGTTGTTGAATAAGGCCAAGTTCTTGGACCAATAACAAAAACAAAGGCAAGAAGAAAGTAGATGATGCTTTGCCTAAGAATATCAATTTAGGCCCAAAGAAGGAAGATTTCAAGAGAAGATTATCGGGTAAATGTTATAATTGTGACATACCCGGCCACAAGTTGGTTGGTTGTAGGAAATCGAAGCATAATCAAGCCAATATGATGAATCAAGATGATATGCACTTTGCGGCTGTTGTGTCCGAAGTGAACATGGTGGGTTCAAACCCATGTGAGTGGTGGCTTGATACGGGTGCTACCCATCATATTTGTTCTTCCAAAGAGTTGTTTAACATCCTTGAAGAAAATGTAAACAAAGAGAAACTCTTCATGGGAAATTCAACCACTTTCGATGTCAAGGGTAAAGGAAATGTGGTACTGAAATTTAATTTTGAAAAAGAATTAACACTCAATGATGTATTATATGTATCGGAATTCGAAAGAATTTAGTGTCCGGTTCTCTATTGAACAAGCATGGGTTCAAAATTGTAATAGGGACGGATAAAGTTATTTTATCCAAAAATGAAGTGTTTTTTGGTAAGGGATATGAGTGTGATGAGTTTTTTAATCTCAATGTAAAGATTATCAAGAAAAACATGAATACAAATGCTTCTACTTCTGTTTACTTGATTGAGTCTTCGATTACATGGCATGGTCATTTGGGACATGTCAATTTCAATTCATTATGTAAATTAATGAATATGAAAAGATACCTACACTCCATATTGATACAAATTACAAATGTGAGATTTGTGTAGAAGCAAAAATGACTCGGCCATCTTTTTGAACTATTGAAAGAAATAGTGAACCCCTTGATTTAATTCACACGGATGTGTGTGATTTAAAAACGGTTCAAACACGTGGTGGTAATAAATATTTTATCACATTTGTAGATGATATCACAAAATATTGCTTAGTGTATCTTCTTCTAAAAAGTAGAGACGAAGCTTTTGATAAGTTTGTGCTTTACAAAAATGAAGTTGAAAATCAACTTAATCGAAAGATTAAAGTGTTGCTAAGTGATAGAGAAGGTGAGTACAATTTTCATTTTGTTGAATTTTGTGCACAACAAAATGGTGTTGTGGAACACAAAAATCGAACATTGAAGGAAATGATGAATGCAATATTGCTTGATTTTGGGTTACCTCAGAATATCTGTGGAGAAGCGGTGTTGACTGCAAATTATCTTTTAAATAAGATACCCCGAAAGAAGGTTGATAAAAGTCCATATGAATTATAGCATGGTCGAGCATCTTCATACAAATATTTAAAAGTGTGGGGGTGCCTTGCACAAGAGAGTAAAAATAGGCCCAAAAACTATTGCTTGTATATTCATTGGATATGCACAAAACAGCAGGGCTTATCGGTTTCTTGTGTATGAGTCTCAAATTAAAGATATACATAAGAACACAATTATAGAATCGAGAAATGCATCATTTTTTTAACATCATTCAAGACATGCATTGAAGTTAGTAACGAGGCTAGTACTTCAAAGATGTATGAAAATCCTACAGTAGATGAGACTGTAGAAGATGATGTTGGGGTTGAACCAAGACGAAGTAAAAGAGAACGAGTAGAAAAATCCTTTGGTCTAGATTTTCTAACTTATATGCTCGAAAGTGAACCTCAAAGTTACAATGAGGCTATAAACTCTTCCGAAGGACCTCAATGGAAGGAAGAAATTCAAAGTGAGATTGATTCCATTTTGTAAAATCACACTTAGGAATTAGTGGATCTTCCTCCGGGAAGTAAAACATAAGTGGATTTTCAAAAGGAAAATGAAAGCTGATGGGACCATTGATAAGTACAGTGCAAGACTTGTAATCAAAGGTTATAGACAAAAAGAAGGTCTTAACTATTTTGATACATATTCTCCTGTAGCGAGAATTACTTCGATGAGATTAATCATAGCTATCGCTGTTGATAGGAAAACATCTTACATAGCAAGCATCATTATGCGAACAAGTTTAAAAGCCTAAGAAGAAGGTTGTGTATCCGGTGATTGACAACAAGCTTGACGACCAACATTGTGACGAACAGGTGGTGAACCCCAGACATGCGCAAATTATTGCTAAGGCATGGATGACAAACAGGTGTAATCAAGGGAGGTGTATAAGCTATTCAGAGGAGTGTATGTCATCCACCTGCTCACAGTTGACGAACAAGTTCTATGCGAACTACTCCAAATATAAAGTTCCAGAGACATATTTATGAAGAACTGATGGGCGAGCAACTCTTCAACCGCCAGTCCATCAAGCGAACAACTATTGAATAAGGATCAGTATGAAGAAACCGCCTTATAACCAAAGGCGAACAACTTTAAAGATGTGATAAGACCAAAAACAAGACTTTGTAACTAAGATTCAGCTTAAATAAGGTCAAATGTAGTCAAAGGACACATGTCAAGCATGCAAGCTTGTAAGTCCAAAGGTCGTGTACACCACCTACTTGGTGATTAGTATAAATAATGCTGCTCTCCATTAATAAAATAAGTTCAAATACACAAATTTCTCCCCTACACACAATTAAACACCTTCAAGCGCACACATACAAAATAAAAAATGAATTCAATACACGTATTTATAATTTTATAACTCGATCTTCCGTATTTACTATAAACGGTAGTAATCAATCACACGATCATATTTGGTTGTCCCAAAACCGGTAAAAAACAGCCACTAATCCACGCAATTAGAACCGATCACCAACAATTTGGCGCTAGAAGGAGGGTCCGAACCTTCGATTCGTGTTAGATTGTAAGAAATTTGAGTCAAGAACTTGAAGAACTTGAAGATTTGGATACGTTCTTGAGTTTTCCTTCATAAATTCAAGAAGTGTGTTCGTGGTGTTCTTCAATTACAAACTTGAAGATTGAAAGATACAAAGTTAGTTTTGAATAAGATGTCTTAATCTAAGGAAGTACAAGCCTCACATCCATTAGGGAGAGCTTTCCCAACCAGAGCTCCGTCCACTGGTCACCATGACCAAAAGCCGCAACATGCGAACAAAGCGCAACTCTCAGCCGTGACTCATATAATGCCTCCAGAATTAGAGGTATTGGCTAGCAACCCTGGCGAGCTAGCTTGGACCATTGCTGCCTTACAAGCTCTCCAAAAACAACAGGAACAACCCGGGCCATCGCAAGTGAGAGCTAGATCCAGGCCTGTTGGGACATCAAGGCCCAGATCTGTTCGCGTCGAACAACGTGAGGTGGACAATGCCCAGGTCCAAAGAATTAAAGAAAAGGCCAAGGTAACTGATCGGCTGTCCCAGCGCACAAGATAGACTGGGCCGACCCCAGCACCAGCAAGAAGTTGCTCACCCGAGAGCAGATGAGGGGCGAGCAGATCCCGAACAAATTCGCCCATCTGTACATGAGAGACTAACCAAGTCTGCCTTTGGGCGCCTGGGACCCAATGCGGCGAGCAACCCTAGAAGGCAGCCTCACGAGAATCCCTCTCCGAGTGAGGGATTACGACGGGCAGAGGGTCAAACATCCCTGCTCACTGAATAGGCTCCGAGTCAGGGGGCTTCTCTAGATGAGCTAACAAGTTTGAGCAAGGTCATAGAAAGTATGCAGGGGTAGCTAGATCTGCAAAGAGGAATTGGGGTGACCAACTTGCCAATATCTCCTTTATCATCAATAATTTTGAAGGCCCCAATCCAGAAGAAGATTCAATTTCTAGCAAGAATACAGTATGAAGGCACCACCGACCCTCGTGTTCATCTGACAAAATACTCGGACTACATGATTTCCATGGGAGCCAGTGATGCCACTTAATGCCGGAATTTTCCCCTAACATTGGGGGATATGGTGCATAAGTGATTTTCGATCATGCCACCAGCATCCATTCATTCTTTCGCCCAACTGGGCCGTTAGTTCCTCTCTCATTTTTTCAACAACTGGATTGTACCTTTCCCAGAAGCACTGGCTATCAAATTTAAAACAAAATGACGACAAATCGGACCGGGCGTTCATGGAAAGGTTCAACAAAGTATTGCTTGAAGGAGAACCTGTGAGTGAGGACACAAAGATTGTGGTCATGATGGCCAGGTTAAAAAAGGATTCGGATTTTTGGAAGGAGGTACGTCTGAAGTGCCCAAAAAGTTATTTTGAATTTTGGAACTACGCCGGTAATTTTATTTCCATGCATGAGACTTTGCAGGAAAATTTAGGGGACAACAAGGCCGACCAGAAAGAGAACGCGAAGAAACCCGGTGGAACCGGCTACCGATTCCCGAAAAATATGAAAGCATTCAATGAAGGGACGGAGCTGAAGGAAAAACTGAACCAGGTGCTGACTATGTCAATTGACACGGTGTACAACAATGTGAAGGATAAGAAGTTTCTCTCCCCACCTCAGAAAATTCGCCAAGAAACAGGCAAACTGAATCCTAACAAGTATTGTGCCTACCATCAAAGTGTGGGGAACTTTACAAGTGAGTGTCGAGATTTGCTGAAACAACTCTGGCGATTCTACGAGGAGGGCAAGCTCTCTGATTTCGTAAAAAGGCAACCTGGGAAGCAAGCCCGGGAAGATAACTCTAATGAGGAAGAAAACGAACAACCCCTCAGGAACAATAAAAGGGGGCGACCAAACCCAATAACTGTGGCTGTACCCCTGCTGAGATTTTGTTGATGGAACCTTCAGGGCCTGTTGGGGGTTGCTCAGATGGACGACCTCCAATTTCAAACAGAAAAATGAAGATTGAGCTACGCAATGTGGCTCAGGTATAAGAAATGAGGGTCAGTCCATCCATTCTATATATATCGGAGTTGATTTTCACTGAAAAATACTTGGACGGAATTGTTACTCCCCATAATAATTTCCTCGTAATCTGTGCCAAAATAATAGGGACCAAAGTAGATCGATTGTTGGTGGACACCGGAGCCTACACTAACATAATCTTCAAGAAAATGCTCGACCAACTGGGAGACTATGCAAGCTACATTGAAGACTCTAATCAACGAATCTTAGGCTTCGGTAATGCTGTAATAGTCCCAATGGGGATAATTAGGTTGTCTGTACAACTTGTATCGACTAAGTGTCCCAAGAAAAATATAACTATAATGGTAGAACTTTTTGTTGTAGATCAAGAATCCACCTACAATGGGTTCCTTGGTCGACCGTTCTTAAATGAATTCAAAGCTGCAGTTTCAACTTATTCCTATTGTGTTAAGTTCCCCACAGCAAAATGAGCTGGAACATTGAAAGGAGACCAAAGAAAAGCTCGAGAATGTCTCCTCCAACTCCAATCAAATCAAACAAGAGTCTCTATGAATGAAGCTTCAACCAGCTTTCCAGCTGGTGAACCGTCGGCGTTGGACGATATAATGAGGACTGGGGAGGACCATATGGAGTTGGACGAACAACTCCCTATGAAGGACGAACAACTTTTGGGCGAACAACGTCAGCCCAACAGTGAAGGGCCTGAACCTGACGAACAATAAATGAATATTGACGAGCAACCAGCTGTTAATAACTTGGAGGGCCAAGTTCTGGTAAACAACGTTGAGCCCAGACAGGCAGATGATCTAGAGCCTCGCTTGGGGGCAAAACCAATGGACATCGAAAATAATTTAGACCTTGAGAGACCGATAATTGATCCTCATTGGAAAGGACAGAAATGACGAGCAACTCCAGTCGAAGAGCTGGAAGCCCTCAAAGTTAATCCTGAAAATGAGGATCTAGAACTCTACATCGGGTCCGAGCTTCCAGAGCCTTACAGGACCCTGTTGGAGTTATACGTGAAAGTATGCTTTTACTTTATATAACTCATGTATTAAACACTTGTTTATGAGAATAATTCTTTTATCACATTTGCTTTAGATATGATTGAATGTTGAATATTTATTGCAACCAGTTCATTATAAATAGTACTTGTTACATTGTAGTTAATATGGTGATACCCGATCACGAAAGATCACATTAACTGTTTCCTTATAACTAAACGTACAAATTCACGACCTAGGTGGAATTGGATAATCCGCCGTGAAAGGTCGATGTGTATATCTCAGATTGGCTTGTCTTGACCAAGAGATTGCACTAGCACATTTAGTATGTGTTGAAGAGGACCTACAGCGAGGATAAATTCTTCAGTTCTAAAATGTGAAGAATTAGACCTCAGTGGTTATTGATTTCTTAATCTCCATCACTTAAATAGGACCGTGTGTGCTTAATGGTTACTACTTTGATTCATGTTGGGTGAGAAGCAATGTGACTTCGAACCTTGTGCTTTGGGCAGTAATATTAATCATACGACGGTTGCTAAGATTTAATACGGAGAAACACGTGCGAGTACGGCTCGTGTGATTAGTCCCCTTGGTGGGCTCAGAAGTTTTATCGTACCAAATCTTGCAAGTGAAGAATTAGTTTCTTCGGTACGGATAATAATGTTGAGCTGTCTATACTCCAAGGTGAAATATATTAATTAATTTAGAGCTATTCAGAAGCTTAATTAATTAATGGACTTGATAATCTTAAACGCATGAAATAATAATTGGGAGCCCATATTATCATAATATGGATTAAGATGGATAGTGCAATATTAATTTATTAGTGGTACTAATTAATATTAATGGGTTGAATTATATTGGGGCTCAATATTGAAATTCAGAAGCCCATTGGAGGTCCAATCTTAATTCTCCTAAAGGCCCCTCAAGTAGCCCAATAAGTAGTCCGATAATAATAAGGTGATTAAAATAAAAGAAAATTATTATTGCTGATTTTTTGCTTATAATTTTCGAAATTTATAGATATGGTAGAGAAAAGATTTGTTGGTTTTCTTGGAAAGATATTATGGAATATATGTATTCTTGGAATACAAGATTATCTCATAAATTCAAGAAGATCCAAATCTAGTTTATTTCTCCCATGAATTTCGAAAATCTCATATATTAGGGAGGTCAGATTTTTATGGAATATTTTATTATGGAGAAAAGAATATATGAGATATATTCAAGATTTCTTGGAGGCCAAGAAAAAGATTTTCTCTCCCTTATTCCATATGCAAATTTCGAAATTCCTAGTCCTATATATGGGAGATGATTATTTCATCTCCAGTTTACAGTTTCACAGTGTTGAAAAAAAAATCAGCAACAACATTTTTTCTTTTTTCCTTGTTATTCTAATTGCTTGTGAGCACTTCCCACCGGTGAACAAGCAAGGCGAAAGGGACATACTTGAGAAGGTCTTTTGGTTGATAGCACGATCGTGATAGTCCCGTTGTTATCAAAGGCCATATCTACAAGAGGTACGAATTACGTGAACTCCTAGTTTTTCCGTGTTAGGTTTTCATGTGAATTAATTCAACATGCATGATGATAAAATTGTTGTTGGAATTATTATTTCAATTAATTAGGATTAATTCATGCTAGTAATAATTGAATTTAAATTCATATTTAATTATCATCCCGAATAGATTCCGAGCACCCCGATTTTTCCAACAGACCCGCATGGCAGTATTGCTCAAGGCCAATCTAAATGTTTTTGCATGGTCTCATGCAGACATGGTGGGAATAGATCCAAAGCATGCCTGTCATTGACTCAACATCAATCCAGCAAAGAAGTCGGTCCATCAAAAAAGAAGAAAATATGGGCAAGACAAATATCAAGCTCTTAATGAAGAATTGAAAAAGTTGCTAGACAACGATCTAATCTGGCAAGCTCTTTGCCCTCAATGGGTGGCAAACCCAGTACTTGTGCGGAAGCCAAATGGAACCTGGAGGTTATGCATAGACTTCACAGATCTGAATGCAGCCTACCCGAAGGATAATTTTTCCCTTCCACACATCGATTATTTGATGGATAACACTGCGGGAGACAAAATGTTAACATTCATGGACGCATTTGCTGGCTACAATCAAATTCCAATGCATTCGGACGATCAAGAAAATACAGCATTCTATACAAACAAGAATCCCTTATACTGGAAAAGGATGCCATTTGGACTTATCAACGCGGGAGCAATATATCAAAGATTGGTTAACAAGATGTTCGATGCAAAAATTGGAGACACTGTGGAGGTCTATGTTGATGACATAGTGGTCAAAAGCCCCAAGAAGAAGGACCACATAGAGCATCTGGCCCAAGTGTTCGACATTCTCCGACAGTACAACATGAAGCTAAATCCAAAGAAAAGCAGTTTCAGAGTTCACTCTGGGAAGTTTTTGGGCCATCTTGTTAGCCAACGGGGGATTGAAGCCAATCCTGCAAAAGTAAAGGCCATTGTGGATAAGCAACCTCCTCGCTCAATAAAGAAAGTACAAAGGCTGACAGGTTGCCTAGCAGCTTTGAATAGGTTCATATCTGTTAGGATATAGATTAGATGTTTTGAAGATGTTAAAACAAGAACTTGTAATAGGACTAGCTGAACCTGTTAGTCAGCTACAGATTAGTATAGGTCTAGAATAGGTCTTTGGTTAAGGGGGAAGAAATCTATGCAGACCAGAGGAGGTGACCAGAGGAGTCTGCCAGAGGAGTCTGACCAGAGGAGTCTGCCAGAAGAGGTGACCAGATGAGCCTGACCAGAAGACCTCTCCCAGATGAGGTTCAGAGCCGATATGTTACCTGACCAGATGAGACCAGACCAGAAGACCCCAGACCAGACCAGACCAGATGAGGGAGACGGATTAGTTCACCCTCCCTGTAGCTTCGTAGTAATCTGTAGACAAGAAGACTTTGGAGATCCTTGATGGAGAAGAAGGCAATCTGGAGAAATCAACTGATGGAGGATCTGATTGATTGATTGCTTGATTGAAGTCAACTAATCAATCATATGATCAATCTATGATTGATTATATCCCTCCAATTATGGTTGTTTGAATTACTAGTTTCCAACGGCTAGTTTATTCTACAACTATAAATAGGAGTGCTTGGATTAGTTCAACAGACAAGAGTCGCGCGAGAGCACACTAAGAACACACGAACTCTTCCAATCACTCACATTTGTCCTTTCTAGTTTATATACACTCTATTAGGAGTTTAGTTGGATTATTACTCAACCTGTTCATCTTGTTAGATAAGGTTGTTGTAAGCAGTTATTCGAAGGAGCTGGTACTTCGCAATTTCAGTGGTTCGTAAGTAAGTTGGTTGGAGAGTGAGAAAGACCCCTTTGGAGAAAGGGAGAGTGGACGTAGGATCGTTATATCCGAACCACTATAAATTCCGGTGTTATTTACTTTTCTGCAATTTAGATTTCTGCATTTTAATTTTAGTACTTAATTTACAAATTGGGTTTTCATTAAAAATAAACTCAAAACGCTTTCCGCTGGATAACCTTTTTGGGACCAACAAGTGGTATCAGAGCAGTGTGTCCTACAGGCCACTGTTTTGAAATTATTTTGGTGGTCACCAGGGCAGATCCATTTTTTGAAAAACCAAATATTTGTTGTGCTAACAATTTTGCAGAAATGGGCTCGAAAAGAATAAGTAAAAGAGACACTAGGAGTTTCTCCAAGAGAAGCTTAGCAGATGAGGATGAAGAGGTATCCACTTCTGGTTCATCATCAAATTTTGGACCAGACGAAGAGATATGTCTGGTAACAGACGAGGTATGTAATCAAACTCCCTCTTCTTTTTCATCTTCTTCTTGTTCTGGACAATCAGAGGAGTCTGATATGCAGAAGATGCTATTAGATCTCCAATTTTCTATACAACTTTGTCAAAAATTGGAAGAAGAGAACACAAAGTTGAAAGCAGAAAATCAGAAGCTTTCACAATGTTTTGGCAACCCAACTGATCTACCAGCTGAACAGGTTCAAACACTGGTAGAAGAGTCCACTGACTTGAAAACCAGATGTGATGAACAAACTAAGCTGATAGAAAAGCTGCTTGTTGAAAACATTGAGAAAGATAATGAATGTACTCTGCTGAAAGCTAAGTTCGATGAACTCTTCCATCAAAACAAAATTGTAAAAGATAGTGAGGACAAGCTCAAGCTGAGAGTGGAGCAGCTGACTATAGCAAACAATGATGTGTCACATATAGCTGCCTCATCTCAAAGAGAGCATGATAAAACAGGCCTTGGTTATACCAAACCTGAATCCTCACATGTTCAGAAAGAAGAACAGACTAGTAATTTTATTGATAAGGGTAAAAGGCCAGCTGACCAGGCAACTCAGCCTAATGGGCAGATGAGTACTGAAACTCAAAAACCCAAAATGCAGAGGAGGAAATTTAAGAAGGGTTATACCTAGAATAAAATACCTCAGCCAGGCCAGCAGAGTAGAAGACAGTCTGGATCTTCTCAAAAGAAGCAGAACCAGATGACTCCTACTCACCTGCAGAGGACTTTCAAGTCATCTGCCAGACCAGCTGGAACCTTTGATGGTTCTAGTAAGACTTATCCTTATCAAAAGAATTTCAAGTCTGTTGCATTAAGACAAGTTACTTCTTCTACTGGACAAGCTCATAAGAGAAGAAGAGCCTCTAGAAGAAATAACCATGTTGAAGCTTCTTATGTTCAGTGTGTTTTTGTGGATATGTATGGAAGAAAGATAAGATCACCTGATTCAAAAAGGGATAATCTATTCTTGTGGCTTCCTAAATATTGTGCTAAACCCCCGGACCCAGTAGGGTACCAAAAAGTTGATTGCCTGCAGATACACAAGAACCCAAAATGCAGAGGAGGAAATTTAAGAAGGGTTATACCTAGAATAAAATACCTCAGCCAGGCCAGCAGAGTAGAAGACAGTCTGGATCTTCTCAAAAGAAGCAGAACCAGATGACTCCTACTCACCTGCAGAGGACTTTCAAGTCATCTGCCAGACCAGCTGGAACCTTTGATGGTTCTAGTAAGACTTATCCTTATCAAAAGAATTTCAAGTCTGTTGCATTAAGACAAGTTACTTCTTCTACTGGACAAGCTCATAAGAGAAGAAGAGCCTCTAGAAGAAATAACCATGTTGAAGCTTCTTATGTTCAGTGTGTTTTTGTGGATATGTATGGAAGAAAGATAAGATCACCTGATTCAAAAAGGGATAATCTATTCTTGTGGCTTCCTAAATATTGTGCTAAACCCCCGGACCCAGTAGGGTACCAAAAAGTTGATTGCCTGCAGATACACAAGAAGACCAGCTGATGTTTTGCCCCAACATCAGCTGAGCATACTTTGAGGGGGAAGATCAGTTGACCCAGCGTGCCAGAATCTCTACTTAGATATTTCAGATTTTTCTTGTCTTGTTTTATTTAAAGTTCTTTCAGTTTTAACATCATCAAAAAGGGGGAAATTGTTAGGATATAGATTAGATGTTTTGAAAATGTTAATACAAGAACTTGTAATAGGACTAGCTGAACCTGTTAGTCAGCTACAAATTAGTATAGGTCTAGAATAGGTCTTTGGTTAAGGGGGAAGAAATCTGTGCAGACCAGAGGAGGTGACCAGAGGAGGTGACCAGATGAGGTGACCAGAGGAGGTGACCAGATGAGGAGTCTGACCAGAGGAGTCTGCTAGAGGAGTCTGACCAGATGAGGAGTCTGACCAGAGGAGTCTGCCAGAGGAGTCTGACCAGAGGAGTCTGCCAGAGGAGGTGACCAGATGAGCCTGACCAGAAGACCTCTCCCAGATGAGGTTCAGAGCCGATATGTTACCTGACCAGATGAGACCAGACCAGAAGACCCCAGACCAGACCAGACCAGATGAGGGAGACGGATTAGTTCACCCTCCCTGTAGCTTCGTAGTAATCTGTAGACAAGAAGACTTTGGAGATCCTTGATGGAGAAGAAGGCAATCTGGAGAAATCAACTGATGGGGGATCTGATTGATTGATTGCTTGATTGAAGTCAACTAATCAATCATATGATCAATCTTTGATTGATTATATCCCTCCAATTATGGTTGTTTGAATTACTAGTTTCCAACGGCTAGTTTATTCTACAACTATAAATAGGAGTGCTTGGATTAGTTCAACAGACAAGAGTTGCGCGAGAGCACACTAAGAACACACGAACTCTTCCAATCACTCACCTTTGTCCTTTCTAGTTTATATACACTCTATTAGGAGTTTAGTTGGATTATTACTCAACCTGTTCATCTTGTTAGATAAGGTTGTTGTAAGCAGTTGTTCGAAGGAGCTGGTACTTCGCAATTCCAGTGGTTCGTAAGTAAGTTGGTTGGAGAGTGAGAAAGACCCCTTTGGAGAAAGGGAGAGTGGACGTAGGATCGTTATATCCGAACCACTATAAATTCCGGTGTTATTTACTTTTCTGCAATTTAGATTTCTGCATTTTAATTTTAGTACTTAATTTACAAATTGGGTTTTCATTAAAAATAAACTCAAAACGCTTTCCGCTGGATAACCTTTTTGGGACCAACAATATCCCGATCGGGAGATAAATGCCGCCCATTCTTTGAAGCCATCAAGAAAGGAAAGTTTACATGGACTAGCAGCTGCCAGAAAGTATCCTAACAGCTAAAAGACTACTTAGGAAATGTAAAAATTCTATCAACACTAGTCTCAAGCGAAAGGCTCTACTTATACCTGGCAGATTCGGAAAGTTCCATCAACCAATATACTATGTTAGCCAAGCTTTGATGAAGCGGAGATCAAATACTCCCCAACTGAAAAGTTGGCGTATGCACTTGTCATGAGCGTCAGGAAGTTAAGACCATACTTTTTCGACCATCAAGGCAAGGTGCTAACAACTTTCCCACTCAGACAAATTCTACACTGTCCAGACATAGTTGGTCGCCTACTAAAGTGGTCACTGGAGATTAGCCAATTTGGGGTAACATATGCTCCTCAAAGAGCGATCAAGGGGCAAGCATTGGGCTGACTTCATTGTCGACTAACTTTCCCCCAAGATCCGACGAGAGGACTTGATCACCCTTGGCATCTCTATGTTGATGGGTCATCCACAAATATGGCATTGGGGGCAGGTGTTGTTCTCATAAGTCCCGACAGACAAGTCTTCACCTCGGCAATCAGATTTCAATTCATGGCTACCAACAACGAGGCTGAATATGAAGCCCCTATTGCTGGTCTCCACCTATCTCTTGCAGTAGGTGTCAGACGTCTACAAATATTTGGTGACTCACAACTAATTGTGAATCAAGTCCGAGGTGAATATGAGGCTAAGGATGATAACATGATTGAGTATCAAAGAATAGTTGCTCACCTAATGTCCTTGCTAGACCAAGTTTCATTAAACAAGTACCAAGGGCGAGCAACACTAAAGCAGACTCACTGGCTCGACTAGCAACAAGTGAAGGCCCTGCAGAGTTATCACATTGTTATCACAAAGATGAATAATCCATCAACGATCAACTACAATGTCAATCAGCTAGGCGAGCAAACTGAAGATGAAGATTGGAAAACATAAATAGTCAAATACTTGAAAAGTGGAGAAAAATCAAATAACTCTTTTGAAGTTGCCAAGCTAGTCAAGCGAGCCGCCAGGTATACCCTGGTTGGAGAGCAGCTTTACAAAAGAGGAATATCACTCCCACTTCTCAAATGTTTGTCTAGGGGGCACGGACGTACTTGAAGAAATACACGCTGGAGTATGTGGAAACCATACTGGGGGGCAGGCTCTGGCATACAAAACCATTCGGCGAGGTTATTACTGGCTAACTTTACGCCAAGATGCAATCAAGATGGCAAAGACATGTCATCGGTGCCATATTTTTGCCCCGAATATTCACACTCCGGCTCAAGAGCTCATTTTGGTTTATAGTCCACGACCATTCGCAAGATGGGGGATGGACATAATTGGTCCTTTTCCGACTGGGGTAGGAAATGTTCGATATGCTGTTGTAGCAGTTGATTATTATACAAAGTGGGCAGAAGGAGAGGCCATGGTAAAAATTATGCAACAGAAGATGATCAACTTCATTTGGAAGAACATTGTCTGTCGATTCGGAGTTCCAAAATAATTATGACAAACAATGGTCCGCAGCTCGATGGGAAAGAATTAAAAGACTTTTGCACCAAGTGAGGGATTAGAAAATATTATTCTACCCCGTATCACCCCCAGTCTAATGGTCAAGTTGAAGCCATCAATAAAATTATCAAGCACGTATTGAAAATACAATTGACAGAGAGCAAAGGTAATTGGTCCGAAGAGCTTCCGGAAGTCTTATGGGCGTACAAAGTTTCTCCCAGGTCTAGCATCAGAGAAACACCATTTGCAATGGCTTTCGGAACAGAAGTTGTTATCCCAATTGAGCTAAAGACCAATACAATAAGAACGACCAACTTGGATGATTAAGTGAACAACTCTGCTCTAGCTGGTGAGATAGACATGCTCGAGGAAAAAAGATTGAATGCCGAGCTAAAAAATGCTACTTATAAGCAGCGAGCAGAACGTTATTATAATTCCCAGGTCAAAGTTAGGGAATTCAAAGTTGGCGATTTGGTCCTACGAAAGTTGCTCGCCCCACCTCCAGGCGTATTTGGACCGACTTGGGAGGGCCCGTTCCAGGTAACAGACAAGTTACCCAATGGAGTGTACGGTATTAAAGACATGAAAGGCAACCCAGCCCAATACTCCTGGAACATAGTACATTTAAAGAAGTATTACCAATAAGGCGGACAAGTTCCTTATCTGGGCGAGCAAAAATTGATATATGCAAGAAGACCAAAAACTTGCCTAATTTTTTGAAATTTTTCTAAGTAATTTGGCAAAATAGTTCGGCACGATTGTATAGTTAGTGCCATGTTGATAGGGTTGATGTAAAGGTTGTTCGGCAAAATTATTATAAGCGAACAACAATTTTACCCTTGTAAATATTTTTGATTGTATGAGAGTTTTTTGTCAGTGAGTACACGTTAGTGGTGAGCAATTCCTCTACACTTGTAAACTTTCTTAGTAAATATATGGTTGTTCGTTCAAGAAGAAAGTCTAAGCTCGAGGTGTCAATCCGTTTGAGGTTCTAAGCCCATTAAGGTTGTTCGTTCTTTAAGACGAGCAAAGCCTAGGGCTGAACCCTTATTCTGTTTATTAAAGGCAAAGTCCAAATCGAACAAAGCCCTAAACCATATGTTATAATTGCAAAAACATTGAAAGAAATGTAAAGGTAATTAACATATGCAGGAAGATGAGCAAACAAAAGACAATTTCATTAAATACTAAGGCTTTTAGCCCAAAAAAGAGTACAATAGTTTAAAAGAAAAGACGAACAACTATTACAAAAGAAGATAGAAGTCCTAAACTCTACTCCTGCTCTTGATCGCCTTGAGGAGGGTCTTAGGGTTGATCTGGTGGGTTATCAACGAGCAGCCCGGCGACCAAGCCATCAGTTGCTTGTTGCTCACCCGCATCGTTCATTTCTGTGGCTGGGGGGAGAGTAAGAGTGACACTGGGGTCAAGGAAGTCTAGCTTGACCCCATAATCGGTCATATCACCAAGATGAAGAGTGGAACCTTGTGCAGGAGGATAAGCTTCCAAGAACTCTGTCAAATCCTGGCCAATGTCTTCCACATTATGGGGAACATTGTGCGTACTGACCGAACGGATGCAGTCAACATAGGCACTGATATAGCCAAGGTTTGAGCAGGGACCAAGGTGTGCCTGCAGTTGAGTGTCGAACTCTTCCTGGGTAAACATCCTAGCCATCTGTTCTTTGAGGCGAGCAACCTCTGCCTATATCTCGACAGTCTTTTGCTCGCTCTCTTTTCTTTTCTTTATCTCCACCTCAAAAGCTGTTTGAGAGTTGACGAGCTCGCTAGATTTGGCCTTAAGCTCGGCAGAGACTTCTTGATAAGACTCCAACTGCTTCTTCTCATTGTCGTCGGCGAGCAAAGCTGGTTGTTGAGACGGATGATCTTAGCATTATACTGGTTGATCAGACCGTCTTTCTCCTCAGTGAGCTGTCGAGCAGTAGCAACATGGCGACGAGCAGACTTCTCCAACTCGGCAATTCGCGATAAGCTTTTTTGAGCAGCCATGAGGGAGTTAGCAATATTTATCATGGAGAGGTGGAGGTTGTCGACAACCCCTTGTGTTTGAACGGCTCGGTTCAAGGGCTTTGTCCAAGCGTGAGCAACTACTTCAGTTGCTCGGCGGACGTGGTCATCGGTGATATCCCGGAAGGATGATAGGGTCTTGGAACACACGAACTGGTGCACCATCTCAGCTCGCCCGGGATGATCATTTGGCCAATATCTGCGAACAAGATAAGAAGAGAAAGTTTGAAAAAACTTGAAGAAATTTTTCATTCATAAGCAAAGAACATAAGGCAAAAACTTTACTCAGAGAACTTGAGGTCCTCAGGACCTTTAGTCCGCACAGCCTCGTGGCTCTTTCCCGCTTTCCCTCCATGGGCGACCACATCAGTGGATGGAGAGCGAGCAACTTCCTCATTCGAGTGGCGAGCAGTGTGTGCTCCCACTTTCTCCTTCCCTTTCTCTCCTTGATGTTGTGGGGAAGCAACAGTTGTGCCATCTGCTCGCTTAAGCCTTTTTGTCCTATGAGGAGGAGGCATTGGTGATGGGGAAGGAGCCGCCGGAATAAGGGTACTCTACCGAGCAACTTGTGCTCCGGCAGTCTTGGTCACCAAGGAGACAATTTTGGTGGGAAGGTCACCTTTTACTTTTCTACCGCGAGCAGGAGGCATCTCAAAGACTCTTTGTTCTTAGAGAAAGTAACTTGGGGGAACGACAACAGTTACTTGCTCGGCTAAAAAAAGAAGGGAGAATCTCTTTAGGACGAGCAAGTGGAAATAAAAGATATAGGCGAGCAACTGTTATCACGGACATGAATTTTTCTAAGTATTGTACCTGGGGGTACCTCAGCTTGTACTTCAAGGTGGTGGGGATAAGTGAACAGGCGAGCAACCTTCTTGTACTTTTCCTCATTGAGATGGTCGATCGTCATATCAGCTAGGTTTCGCAGGGCAACCAGGCAGGAGTGACTTTAACGCAAAATACTAGCTATACTAGTAGTTACCCCACAAAAGTATGAGATCCATGTAGTATTGGCAAGTATAGGGACCAAGTAGTATTGAACCCAAGGGAAGGTATGTATGTGAATAGAGCCCTGAAGATCTACGTGTCGAAGTTAATATGAGTGTGTGTTTGGTTTTAAGAATTAAATTAATCTACTCTATATTCTATTACTAATAATGCAACTAGTGAAATTAAACAATTAACTAAGGGTTTAATCAAATATGAGATGATGATGCTGAGGATAGGAATCCCTACGTATACTAACAGAGCTAGTACGATAATTAAAATAACCGTGATGTGCAAGTATTAATCCTAAGTGTACTAAAATTAGACAATCAACTTCCCTAATCTAGCACCAGATTGAAAGACTAAAAGCTCAAGAATTAACCCTAATACTTCGTCATATCACCCTACTTCACAACCCACTAAACAAGTTATACGGATTATGCTTAATTAATGAGACCTTTATTTACCCAAGGTGATACGGTCATCCTCCCTAGATAAACCGGTAAATTATAAACCCCTTCCAAAACCCTCTCATTAAGCCTATTAGTTATTAAAGAGTGATGAGATCGTCCTCTCTCTAATAATTTTCGTACTTAATTCCAAGATAATTCTAGGGTTTATTTCAAGAATTCGATTAATTAAGAGAACTAGCACTAAACATCACGTGTTATCCTAATTACGTACCAACATCCTACTTCTACGAGTTCATCCTACCCCAAGCATACAAGGGTTTTAGCCTAGCATGGTTTTAACGATAACAATAGCAATTAAATAAGCAACGAACATAAACATGACGAATTGAATTGGAAAACTAAATAATATAAACTAGGGTTTTGAAGAAAGAAGTTCAATCTAAGAACGAATATTAAATAAAGAAGAAATCCAAGGTCTCACGTAACAAGTGTTGAATAACGAAAGAAAGAAAATCAAAATCAAAATCTAAACTATGAATTCGTAATGTTAAAACCTCAATAACACGTAAACTATGCTTGCTCAAACTCTCGGTGCTCTTCTCTCTCCAAAAACTATCTCTAGGCATCAAGTGGTGTCCAAAAATGTGTTCATAATGGGTATCTATAGGCAACGGGTCGATTCGGTAACTCATGGGCCGGAAAATGGGTTAAAAGACCAAAGGGCGTTGGGCGCTCGACCTGTGGAGCTTGAATGGTCATGTCGGTCGAGGGGTGACGCTCGAGCTGGTCGAGCACCCAAAGTTCTCTGTATATTTTGGCGCTCGAGAAAACACCTTGCTCGAGCGGGGGCGCTCGAGCTCAACCTGCTCGAGTGGCTCTCCTCTTCAACCAAGTTATACTTTTATTCTCTCGAATTAATACTACTCGTATTTCTTCAATATCTTCTCATCCGGGCATCCGTTTGAGTCGATTCAAAGTACTACGAACTCCATTTTTCGGCCTCTATCCATATATGAGCATCAAAGAGACAAATTCATCAATGTATGAAAATCATACTCAATTAACTCTAAATACTTATCATATTCACTCGAAACACGGGCAAAACGAGCTACGAATCATGACAATTTCACGCCTAATCAACCCCCCCAAACTTACCATATTGCTTGTCCTCAAGCAATGAAATAATAAGTCAAGTGAAATTGTTAGGAATGAGTCAAAGAACCAAATCATGCAAGTAATCGAACTCGAGTTTCAAAGATTGTTCACACGTACACAAACTCACCCCCTTCATCATACTCATGCAATAACAACAAGAAACACCAAAATCAAATATGGATGTGCACTCAACGATGTGTTTCACTCCCTCACAAGTGTATATCAATAATAAAAGACTCACTCAATCAATCAATCACACATATCAGCAACCATAGGCTTGTAAGCACTCTCAACTTCAACTATACTCTAGAAATCAATGCTGAATCAAAAAGAACTTTTCTCAAGGTTGTAATGTAGGCTCTTTGGATAGGTGGGGTATCTATATAAGATAAGTGACTCAAGTGAATGGAGAATAGAAAATCAAACTTCAATATTTCGAGACAAGGAACAGAATACTTTAAACATCTTCATGCAATACACTTTTCAATTTCACTACTCTCAACACTTCAATTTTTTTTAACTCATTTAACTTTTTCAATCACTTCACTCTTTTTTTCTCTTTCACACATACATGAGCTCATATTTATTTTGCTCATTCTCAAATTCTTGGTCTTTCCCATAGTTCAAAATCTCATTACACCTTCTTCTCAAATACACTCAACCAAAATATTTCTGCATTTTCATCTCAACTCGATCCCTTCTCATTTACACTTTTTCTATTCTCCACTCAAATTGGGATAAAAAGAGTTTAAGAATTTGGACAAGTTCAAATGTGCTAGCAAATAAATAGGCTAAGGCTCAAATGGGCTTACAAGGGATAAGTGTCATTGGTAGGGAAATTTTGGCTAAGTGACTCAATCAAATCAAAGAGGGCCTAATATCACTTTCGGCATATCAAACTAGACACAATCAAGAAACGAGAGCATATACAAGTTCTAGCATCCTCTAAGGTGACGATCCACTCATAAACGAAGAGATTAACATAATGAATTTCAATCTCTAAATGGCTCAAATCTCACAACTTTCACATCCATGCTAGTCCTAGTGAATTCTCACTTTTATTACACAAGTATTTAAAAAAAAGTTTGTAAGTATACGAGTTCCCTCTCACTCTTACACTCACACAATAAACTCCCTAACTCAACTTCACAATTCACCAACTCATACTCACACTCAAAGATAGCAATCAACAAGCATAAGAGAATTGATAGGCATGAAATATGTAGTAGCACATCAAAGCAATATCAGCTCAAGAAGCATCTCAAGGCTCAATATATAACCAAACTCAACCCAAAGAGAGGGTGTACGCCTGTGCAATATAAAATAAATCTCTCAAGTGCGCCAGTGCATATGTATGCCATAAAACATATAAATACTCCACCCCCCAAACTTCGACTTTGTGAAGCGGTCTAAGTTTGGGGTGGTGGTTACCTCATCCAAATAATTCAGTTTCTCTTAACAACTTGGCACACTCCCTTGTCTCGAGTTGGTCCCTTCAATCTCCACTTCTTGGGCACTCCTTCACTCCTCATGCTGGCTTGCTTGGTGGTCTACTTTCTCACTCATTCCAGTATTCCCTCCACTCAGATTTTGTCCAACCTCTAGATTGCTGATCTTCTCCATCATCGCCATCAACAACTTTCTAGTACCCTCACTCTCATCTATCTGATAAGCTCGCTGAAATTCTTGTGCCTCATTCCATTGCCCTGCATTCTTGACAGTGCTATCAACAATCTCTCTACACCAAGCTGCACCACAGTTCAGGAATGCTCCACTAGCACATGCATCAAGGTGGTCTTGACCTGTCTTGCTGGCTCCACAGTAAAAATAAGCCATTATATCACCTTCGTTGTACCCATGCTACGGGCACTCAATGAGCATATTAGAGTATCTCTTCCAAGCCTGACGTAATTCCTCTTCTGGCTTCTGCTTGAAAGATAAGATCTCAAGCCTTGCTTTGATCGTTCTAGACGGAGGGTAGAATCGCTCGAGGAACAGACACTCGAGCTCGGCCCATGTGGTTACACCTCCCCTTGGGAGCGTGTTATCGTACCACTCCTTTGCAATTCCAGTTAAAGAGAACTGGAACAACCTGAGCCTCTTGGCATCTTCAGACATGCCATTATTGTTGAAAGTTGAGGCAATCATCAGAAAATCCCTCAAGTGAGTATGAGGATTATCCTTTCCGACCTTCCCCTTGAATTGATTCTCGACTAACATCTTCAGGATCCCTGGGGAGATAGAAAAGTTATTTACCTCTACTGGAGGCAATGCTACTCCATCGTAATACCGTTACGGCTGTGCCGCAAACCTTCCTCGGATTGCCATACTAGGATCAGCATTCTGAGGAACGTGCTGAGGATAAACAGGTGGTGGAGGTATATGTGGGATTGGTGGTTGGTTATAGTTGGGTTGTGGGGGGTAGTATGGTGGATAAGGGTACGGTGGGTATGGATATGGATGGTATGGGTTATTGTGTTGGTAGACATGGTTGTTAAATGGGTTGTTTGGGTTTTGGTTGATGACTTGATTCTGGTTTGGTGCGGGATTTTTTTGGTTATGTGGGTTTGGGTTTTGGTTGGTTCCTTCCCCTTGGGGTGCTAGCTTTGGACTATTGACTCCCTCAGTTCCCTCAACCCTCTTCACATTCTGATTAAGCCCTTCTGTCTCAAGACCCAAATCTCCGCTTAAATCCAAATTCATATCATCACCTCCTGCGGTATTCATCCTTCTCTGGAAGGCTCGATTCCTTCTGGCTATAGTCTCACGGTCCTGTTTAGTTCTATCTTCGCTTGTTTTTCCCTTTGAGCGTGTTTTCATATACCTGAGTACTCAACAAGAAAGATCAAACGCACCAGACTACAACTAATAAAATAGAAAATAAAAGCACTCACTACTATCTACTAAACTATCTCCAAGTCCTACTCAATGGACATACATCGCCATCCCCGGCAACGACGTCATTGACTTGAATGCAAAATACTAGCTATACTAGTAGTTACCCCACAAGAGTATGGGATCCCTGTAGTATTGGCAAGTATAGGGACCAAGTAGTATCGAACCCAAGGGAAGGTATGTATGCGAATAGAACCCTGGAGATCTACGCGTCGTAGTTAATATGAGTGTGTGTTCGGTTTCAAGAATTAAATTAATCTACTCTATATTCTACTACTAATAATGCAACTAGTGAAATTAAATAAATAACTAAGGGTTTAATCAAATATGAGATGGTGATGCTCAGGATAGGAATTCCTACGTATACTAACGGAGCTAGTATGATAATTAAAACAACTCTGATGTGCAATTATTAATCCTAAGTGTACTAAAACTAGGCAATCAACCTCCCTAATCTAGCACTAGATTGAAAGACTAAAAGCTCAAGAATTAACCCTAATACTTCGTCATATCAACCTACTTCACAACCCACTAAACAAGTTATATGGATTATGCTTAATTAATGAGACCCTTATTTACCCAAGGTGATACGGTCGTCCTCCCTAGATACACCGGAAAATTATAAACCCCTTCCAAAACCCTCTCGTTTAGCCTATTAGTTATTAAAGAGTGATGAGATCGTCCTCTCTCTAATAATTTTCGTACTCAATTCCAAGATAATTCTAGGGTTTATTTTAAGAATTCAATTAATTAAGAGAACTAGTACTAAACATCACGTGTTATCCCAATTACATACCAACATCCTACTTCTACGAGTTCATCCTACCCCAAGCATACAAGGGTTTTAGCCTAGCATGGTTTTAACAATAACAATAACAATAGTAGTATCCTTTCTGTGCGGCCGAGCATCGTGTGATTGTCATTGTTAGGATATAGATTACATGTTTTGAAGATGTTAAAACAAGAACTTGTAATAGGACTAGCTAAACTTGTTAGTCAGCTACAGATTAGTCTAGGTCTAGAATAGGTATTTGGTTAAGGGGGAAGAAATCTGACCAGACCAGAGGAGGTGACCAGATGAGGCGACCAGAGGAGGTGACCAGAGGAGTCTACCAGAGGAGTCTGACCAGAGGAGTTGACCAGAGGAGTCTACCAGAGGAGTCTGACCAGAGGAGTCTGTCAGAGGAGTCTGACCAGAAGATCTCTCCCAGATGAGGTTCAGAGCAGAAGTGTTACCTGACCAGACCAGACCAGACCAGACCAGAAGACCCAAGACCAGACGAGTCCTGACCAGATGAGGGAGACGGATTAGTTCACCCACATGGAGGCTGCATGTAATCTGGAGACAAGTAGATTTTGGAGATCATTGATGGAGATGAAGGCAATCTAGAGAGTCAACTGATGGAGGATTTGATTGATTGCTTGATTGAAAGTCAACTAATCAATCTTATAATCAATCTTTGATTGATTATATCCCTCCAATTATGGTTGTTTGAATTGCTATCTTTCCAATGGCTAGTTAATTCCTACAACTATAAATAGGAGTGCTTGGATGAGTTCTATATAAGAGTCGGGCGAGAGCACACAAGACACACGAACTCTTCCACTTACTCACCTTGTTCATTCAAGTGTATATACTCATTAGGAGTTTTTAGTTGGATCTTATAATCAACCTATTCACCTTGAAAGGTTGTTGTAAGCAAGTTGTACGAAGGAGCTGGTACTTCACAATTCCAGTGGTTCGTGAGTACGTTGGTTGGAGAGAAAGTCCCCTTTGGAGAAAGGGGGAGTGGATGTAGGACAAGTTGGTCCGAACCACTATTAATCTGGTGTTCTCTACTTTATGCTTTTAAGTTTTCTGCACTTTTCTTTTAGCACTTAATTTAAAAGGGTTTTCTTAAAAACAAACTCAAAACGCTTTCCGCTGGATAACCTTTTTGGGACCAACAAGTGGTATCAGAGCAGTGTGTCCTACAGACCGCTTTTTTGAAATCATCTCGGTGGTCACCAAGGCAGATCCATTTTTTTGAAAACCCAAATATTTGTTGTGCTAACAATTGTTGCAGTAATGGGCTCGAAGAGAAGCAGTAAAAGAAACACTAGGAGTTACTCCAAAAGAAGCTATGCGGATGAGGAAGAAGAGGAATCCACTTCTGGTTCATCATCTAATTTTGAACCAGACAAAGAGATATGTCTAGTGACAGACGAGGTATGTAATCGAACTTCCTCTTCTTTTTCTTCTTCTTCTTTTTCTGGACAATCAGAGGAGTCTGATATGCAGAAGATGCTATTAGATCTCAAAACTTCTATACAACTTTGTCAAAAGTTGGAATATGAGAACTCAAAGCTGAAAGCAGAAAATCAGAAGCTTTCACAATGTCTAGGCAACTCAGCTGATCTACCAGCTGAACAAAATCATACACTGGTCGAAGAGTCTTCTGACTTGACAACCAGGCGTAATGAACAAGTTAAGCTGATAGAAAGGTTGGTTGTTGAAAACATTGAGAAAGACAATGAATATAATCTGCTTAAAGCTAAGTAGAAAATTGTAAGAGAAAGTGAGGACAAGCTCAAAATGAGATTGGAGCAGCTGACTACAGCAAACAATGTTGTGTCACACATAGCTGCCTCATCTCAAAGAGAGCATGATAAGACAGGCCTTGGTTATTCCAAACCTGAATCCTCACATGTTCAGAAAGAAGAACAACCTAGAAATTTTATTGATAAGGGCAAGAGGTCAGCTGACCAGGCAACTCAGCCTAATGGGCAGATGAGTACTGAAACTCAAAAACCCAAAAGGCAGAGGAGGAATTTTAAGAAGGGTTATACCCAGAATAAAATACCTCAGCCAGGCCAGCAGAGTAGAAGACAGCCTGGATCTTCTCAAAAGAGGCAGAACCAGATGACTCCTACTCACCTACAGAAGACTTTCAAGTCATCTGCCAGGCCAGCTGGAACCTTTGATGGTTCTAGTAAGACTTATCCTTATCAAAAGAATTTCAAGTCTGTTGCTTTAAGACAAGTTATTCCTTCTACTGGACAAGGAAGAAGAGCCTCTAGAAGAAATAACCACGTCGAAGCTTCTTATGTTCAGTGTGTTTTTGTGGATATATATGGAAGAAAGATAAGATCACCTGGTCTAAAAATGGATGATCTATTCTTGTGGCTTTCTAAAAATTGTGCTAACCCCCCTGGACCCAGAAGGGTACCAAAAAGTTGATTGCCTGTAGATACACAAGAAGACCAGCTGATGTTTTGCCCCAATATCAGCTGAGCATACTCTGAGGGGGAAGATCAGTTGACCCAGCCTGCTAGATTCTTTATCTTGTTACTTCAAAGTTTTCTTGTCTTGTTTTATTTCAGTTCTTTCAGTTTTAACATCATCAAAAAGGGGGAAATTGTTAGGATATAGATTAGATGTTTTGAAGATGTTAAAACAAGAACTTGTAATAGGACTAGCTGAACTTGTTAGTCAGCTACAAATTAGTCTAGGTCTAGAATAGGTCTTTGGTTAAGGGGGAAGAAATCTGACCAGACCAGAGGAGGTGACCAGATGAGGTGACCAGAGGAGGTGACCAGAGGAGTCTGACCAGAGGAGTCTACCAGAGGAGTCTGACCAGAGGAGTCTGCCAGAGGAGTCTGACCAGAGGAGTCTGCCAGAGGAGTCTGACCAGAAGATCTCTCCCAGATGAGGTTCAGAGCAGAAGTGTTACCTGACCAGACCAGACAGACCAGACCAGAAGACCCAAGACCAGACGAGTCCTGACCAGAAGAGGGAGACGGATTAGTTCACCCACATGGAGGCTGCATGTAATCTGGAGACAAGTAGATTTTGGAGATCATTGATGGAGATGAAGGCAATCTAGAGAGTCAACTGATGGAGGATTTGATTGATTGCTTGATTGAAAGTCAACTAATCAATCATATAATCAATCTTTGATTGATTATATCCCTCCAATTATGGTTGTTTGAATTGCTATCTTTCCAACGGCTAGTTAATTCCTACAACTATAAATAGGAGTGCTTGGATGAGTTCTATATAAGAGTCGGGCGAGAGCACACAAGACACACGGACTCTTCCACTTACTCACCTTGTTCATTCAAGTGTATATACTCATTAGGAGTTTTTAGTTGGATCTTATAATCAACCTATTCACCTTGAAAGGTTGTTGTAAGCAAGTTGTACGAAGGAGCTGGTACTTCGCAATTCCAGTGGTTCGTGAGTACGTTGGTTGGAGATAAAGTCCCCTTTGGAGAAAGGGAGAGTGGATGTAGGACAAGTTGGTCCGAACCACTATAAATCTGGTGTTCTCTACTTTATGCTTTTAAGTTTTCTGCACTTTTCTTTTAGCACTTAATTTAAAAGGGTTTTCTTAAAAACAAACTCAAAACGCTTTCCGCTGGATAACCTTTTTGGGACCAACAGTCATCATATAATTGACTTCATCGGGAGTGATGCAATCTACATAGCCCTCCAAGGCGAACAAACTCATGATACCGAGCAGGTTCATCCACCCTATCGGAGTTATTTGTGTAATGGCCAAATTGGTCACCTCAAGAAAGCAACCAAAGATTGGTAGAAGGGGCAGTCTAAGTCCGGCGATTAGGGTATCCACGTTGATTGCCGTACAACCAGGGGGAGGGTGATCAGCTCGTTCTTTCTTCTTGGGCATCCACATATAAATATCGTATGGGATCTGATATATATCTCGGATCAGGTCGAGCACGTCATGATGAACAATGCTCCTAATCCTGCTTGCTTGGAATTCTGTCCTTAGGGATTTATACTTTAACCTTCGGGAAGGGGAAAGCTGTTCACATGCTATTCAGTATATGCTCGCCACTCAAATGGGCGAGTAACTCCAACGGAAATCTCATTCTCCATCAAATTAGGGTTTGAAAATCCAATCCCCTCTAGGAACTCCCAGGTTAGCTCGTCAAATTCGGTATCTAACTCTTATTCAGATTTCGAGCTCGAAGACTCCCCCTCGCCTGTCTCCCTGTTCGCAGTCTCCACAATCTCCTCGCCGGAAGGGTGAGCTCCAGTATCCTCCACAGATCTTGCCATGGAGTTAATGTTTGGATCAGAATCAGAAGAAACTTCGAAGGGAGGTTTTCTTTCGAAGGGAGTAATCTCAAGGAGTGATTTATTCATGATATCTATAGGGTTTTCGTTGCTAGATTAAGAGGACATTGAGTGGAGCAAGAAGAATGGACAATTTTTGGGGAATTTTGAGATAAAACAGAGGAGAAATCGGTTATGAGGAAAGGCGGTGGCGCTTCTGCGGGATGATGGTGGTAGTGGTTCTCGATCATAGAATAAGAGAGGAGGAAAAATACAAAGAAAGCAAAAGAAGAAATGATTTAAATGCAATAAATTTTGAAGATTAAATGTTTGAAATGTGAAAAGTCGCCGGAAAAGCTCAAAAGTCACCGGAGATTATGGAGGTGGCCGGAATTATCAAAATCTGGAATGTGAAAGTGGGTAAAATTTTGTCCAACTCCTGCTTTTATATGTATGGAAAAAACGGGGTAAAACCTGTAATTATTTAGTAGTCTGGAGCTAAAATGCAAGAAAGTGGGGTACCCAGCGAATAAATCTAAAATTTGGAGGGCCTATTGGCAAATATAGGGGTGTGTGGCCTCGAATTTGACCGCGCGTGGGCGTTGCCTAATCATGCTGCCCACGTCATCCTTAAAAGGATCCCCATATTGGGAGGGGAAACGTCGTGGTCAAGCTGCTCGGCCTGAGTATAGTTGTTCGTCGTGACAGCATAATAAGTTGATACCCTGACCCCAATTGTTCGGTAGAAGGAAGTTCGTTCAGAATCAACATGAGGCTAGGCTAGGGGGCAATTGTTGATAGACGAACAACTTACATAGCAAGTATCATTATGCGAACAAGTTTAAAAGCCTAAGAGGAGGTTGAGAAGCAAAGCAAATCACCTACAAATAATTAGCAAGAGTAATAAAAAAGTGGTGTATGAACCAGAAAAGGTTGTGTATCCGGTGATTGAATAAAAGCTTAGCGACCAACATTGTGGCGAACAGGTGGTGAACCGTAGACATGCCCAAATTATTACTAAGGCATGGATGATGAACAGGTGTAATCAAGGGAGGTGTATAACCTATTCAGAGGAGTGTATGCCATCCACCCGCTCACAGTTGATGAACAGGTTCTATGCGAACAACTCCAAATATAAAGATCCAGAGACCAATTTATGAAGAACTGATGGGCGAGCAACTCTTCAACCACCAGTCCATCAAGCGAACAACTAATGAATAAGAATCAGTATGAAGAAACCGCCTTACAACCAAAGGCGAACAACTTTAAAGACGTGATAAGATAAAAAAAAGACTTTGTAACTAAGATTCAGCTGAGATAAGGTCAAATCTAGTCAAACGACACATGTCAAGCATGCAAGCTTGTAAGTACAAAGGTCATGTGCACCACCTACTTGGTGATTAGTATAAATAAGCTGCTCTCCATTAGTACAAATAAGTTCAGATACACAAATTCCTCCCCTACACACGATTAAACACCTTCAAACGCACACATACAAAATAAATACGAATTCAATACATGTATTTATAATTTTATAATTCGATATTCCGTATTTACTATAAACGGTAGTAATCAATCACACGATCTTGTTTTGTAGTCCCAAAACCGTTAAAAAACAGTGACTAATCCACGCAATTAGAACCGATCACCAACAATCGCAGCTTTGAGATATCTTGATATACACAAAATGGATGTGAAAATTGTATTTTTAAATGGTGATTTAACTGAGGAGATTTACATGCAACAACCTGAAGGGTTTTCTAGCTCCCGGGCAAGAGAACAAAGTGTGTAAATTGGTGAAGTCATTGTATGGTTTGAAACAAGCACCAAAGCAATGGCATGAAAAATTTGACAATGTTATGATGGACAAATGGGTTCCACAAAGGTGTATACATAAATGATACAGAAGATGGTTACATTATTATGTGTGTTTATGTAGATGACATACTTATCATTTGGAGTAATGATAAATGGTGAGGTCTACCAAACACATGTTGAATTCAAGATTTGACATGAAGAATTTGGAACTTGCTGATGTTATACTTGGAATTAAAATCCATAAAACAGCAGGGGGAATTGTCTTAAGACAAACTCATTATTTGGACAAGATTCTAGAGAAGTTTAGCAAGAATAATTCGGGTTTTGCTAGAACTCCGATAGATCCTAGTCAACACCTTGCAAAAAACAGAGGTGAAGGTGTGAGTCAAGTGGAGTATGCTAGAGTCATAGGCAGTCCGATGTACTTACCGAGTTATATAAGACCAGATTTGGCCTATGTTGTGAATAAGTTAAGTAGATACACTAGTAATCCGGGTGATAGTCACTGAAAAACTATTGTAAGAGTACTTAGATACTTGAGATATACTCAAGAATATGGGTTGCATTATATGAGATATCCTTCAGTATTTGAAGGTTATAGTGATGCGAATTGGATATCTGATATAAAAAACTCGTAGTCAACGAGTGGATGTATCTTCACCTTAAGAGGAGCAGCCATATCTTGGAGATCCTCTAAACAAATGGTGATTGCGAGATCCACCATGAAATCAAAGTTTATTGCTCTAGACAAGTGTGGTGAAGAAGTTAAATGGCTTAAACATTTTTTGGAATATATCCCAAAATAGATGAAGTTTGTGCCACTAATTTGCATACATTGTGATAGTCAAGTTGCAATTGGAAGAGCACAAAGTAATTTGTATAATGGTAAGTCTAGACATATTCATTGTAGACATAATACCATTAAGTAACTACTCTCAACTGGGGTTATCACAATAGACTACATTAGATCTAAAGATAACATAGCGAATCTGTTAACCAAAGGGTTAAATCGGGAGTTAGTTTTATCATCATCAAGAGGAATGGGTATAAAAGCCTTAGAGAACAAGAGTTGAGACGAAGGAAAACCTTTACCTAAATGACTGGAGATCCCAAGAACTAGGTTCAAAAGGACAACCTAATTGTGTAATTCTAAATAACTGTTTTGTGGGGGATAAATAATTTATTTAATCCCTAGAAACCCATTGCCTAAATAATGTTACAGTGATGTGTTGTGAGGTTTAGCATACGACGATTAATGATTTAAGAAGAGTTTGTGAGATACTCTTAAAAGAATCACCATTGTAAGAGAGAATTGGAGCTACTTCGAAGGGAATATTGTAAGGCGTATTCCTAAAAACTCTTGCAGAACCAGGTGGATGTTCATGGCCAAAACGAACACAATCATGAGAATTGAGTGAAATGCACCATCGTTTACACAAAACAGTTGATAGTTCAAAGACATCGCGTCTACTAATCAACTAGTAAAACAAGTGTACTTTCACAAGGAAAGGTTCAAAGGGTAACACCTACTTATCCAATGCAAGTTTCTAGCGTTGACTTAAATCACCAAAAACCTTTTGGTATCTGTATAAATTATTATTCATGTGGGAAATTGTTGGAAAAAGGTGGTGGTGTGAATGATAAATTATGTCTCAAATTGTTGTAACCAAAGTAAAGGGAAAAGCAAAGGTTTTTGTCCCACATTGGAAAATGAGTAAAAAGTAAGTGGGTATATAAAGGAGAATCCACTTGAAGCTTGTAACTTGTGTTTAAGGTTATGCTCCACTCTCTACGTGCGTGACTTGCATATACGAATGTCCACTATTAAAAATTCGAACTTAGATAGATGTACTTGGATAGCCCTTAAAAAAACAGCTCTCCAAAACATAGATTAGAGAGCGGTTTTGTATAATTATATATAAAAAAAAACCAAAAATAAAGACAGCGGTTGAAAACCACTTTCTAAGGTTTAATCTTAGAAAGCGGTTATGAACCGCTGTGTAAGTAATGAAATACAAGATAGTGGTTTAAAACCGTTGTGTAAGTGACACTTTGAAGAGCGGTTTGAAACCGTTGTCCAAGGGAAACTTGGATAGTGGTTAAGAACCGATGTCTAAGATTAAATCTTGGATAGCAGTTCGGAACCGCTGTCCAATCTTTTGACCCCTTTTTAGACCCTTTGACTCAGATCAAATCCCTAATTCAGCCAAATTAACCCCTTACGTATCTCCTCCCCCACTCCCGACGCGATGCATCCGGCGCCTCCATCCGACGCTCCAGTCCGCCACCCCAGCCCGCCGCCTCACGACGCCGCTCAGCCCTCCCCTGCGACGCCCCCCAGCCCGCATCTTTGCGACGCCGCCCCAGCTGCCGCCTCGCCACGCCTCCCCAGCCCGCCGCCTCTCTGCCGCCGCCGCCAGGTAACCCCATTTTCTCAGTATATATGCTCTATATATACCCTATAGTATATATATATGATCTATTTAGTTTTATCATTTATCTAGAAAGTGTTAATTTGGTAAATATAATTAAATATAGAAACAAACAATATTTAGCCTTAAGTTTAACTGATTATTTGTTGTTAAATGTACAAAGAATTGGTTAATTGATTTGGATTTATGTATTTGAATTGGTTAATTGGTAATGAAATAATAGTATTTGGATTTATGTATAATTGCACTTAATGTCATTGATTTTAGAAGTAATGAGTAAATGGTAACAAAATGGAACAATATGATGATCTATGACAATTAAGAAAACCAATTTTGATTAATGCTCAAATTAATTCTATTTTGTGATAATTACAAAGCTAACTTATTTTAGCACTTGAGCTGATAATAAGATTCTTATGAAGCATTGTTAGGGTTAGAATTGTTAATTGAAGGCTTTAGGATTAATTTTAGATGGAATTGTTAGAATGCATGTTAGGATTAATATGTTAGAATTTTAGATGAAATTGTTAGAATTTGTAAGAATTTTAGATGGACATATTATAATTTTTTAGAATTAGCCAATTTGTTAGGATTAAAATGTTAGAATTTATTTAAGGAGGTTTATATATGGGAAATATTGAAGCAAGTTGCTAACAAATTAATAAAGCATGTAATAAGAGTGCCTTGGGACATAGGCTCTGATCTACAGCATGCCCTAGCTAGAGGTTATAAAGTTTTAGAATGTAGTTGTAGTTGTAAATTGAGTTGGATTGCTAATTATATATATACTCAACTCGTGTGCTTTTCGGTTAATCTATATAGGCATCTCTAGTTCTATATGGATCGAAAGTGGGTTCGAGCTGATAGATTATCAGAGGAGTATAAGAATGGGGTGGAAGAGTTTTGTAATCATGCAATTAGACACTGCACCAACCATCGATACATTATATGTCCGTGTTGGAAATGTATGAATGGAAAAACTGTTAGTGGTCGAGAAAGTTAGTTAGACCACTTGATGTGTCATGGTATTGATAAAACATATATTGTTTGGACATTTCATGGTGAGAGAAGAGATGGATGTAGCTCAAGCAACATAAGAACTGACTTTAGGTTTGAAGATACAGTGGATGAGAATAGTTTCGGAGATGTACCAAATGTTAATACATCGAGTGGGGATGACACAAATTTGTGAGATCACCCTTATATGTTAGAGAAATTAAGGGATGACGTTGGATTACCCCTTTGGCTCGGGTGTAAAAAGGCAATAAAAGTGTCGGCTGTGTTGATATTGTTCAACCTAAAAGCAACACACGAGTTGTCCGATGTGTGCTTCTCAAGTATACTGGAAGCAATTAGTGGTCTATTGCCCGATGGAAATGTACTTCCTACGAATGCATACGAGGCTAAGAAAATCCTTAAGTCCATCGGGTTAACACATCATAAAATTCATGCTTGCCCGGGTGATTGTATCTTGTTTCGGAAGGAGTATGAAGACCTCGATGAATGTCCCAAGTGTGGAAAGAAGAGATATCTGAAAAATAAATCTCCAGCGAAGGTGATGTGGTACTTCCCAATAATACCAAGATTCAGGAGAGTGTATAGTAGCGATGTGGATGCTAGAAATTTGACTTGGCATCATGATGATAGGATCAAGGATGGAATGCTAAGACACCCTGCTGATTCACCCCAGTGGAAACATTCGATGCAGACATCCAGAATTTGGCAACGAGCCACGATAATTGCGTCTTGCACTCTCAACTGACGGAATGAATTTGTTCGGTATCCAAAGTACCAACCACAATACATGGCCAGTGATTCTGATGGTTTATAATCTTTCACCGGAGTTGTGCATGAAGTGCACTTACATGATGTTGTCTATGTTGATATCAGGACCCAAACAACCTGGTAACGACATAGATGTATATCTGGCTCCTTTTGTTAATGTTGTTGGTAGTGAACTAATACTTTATGATCAAATGTTGTCTTAGATATTTTAACATGCAGGATGAAGATCTAGAAGGATCTACAAGACTCTGGAATACTCAATGTTGCAGTGAATGTTGCAAGCATTGGTTGCAACATGGATGGTTACGGGTTCCAGAAGGATCTACAAGGACCTACACGATCCAGGCTATTCCAGAATGACTTAGAACAATCTAGATCAGATGGTTGCAGTCAATAAACATAAAAAAATATAAGATCATGATGGTTAACAAAAGATCATGGAGGAGGTTACATGAAGAAGTTATTTACGGATGAAGACCTCCATCTATAAATAGAAGCCGAAGTGTTCAGTACCAAGGGTGGAGTGAACGAGTACACCTACTCTAGCGTTAGTCCTGAGTTCAAAGGTGATAGGGCAGTTATTCCAAGATTTATGTTATGCCAAGAAGTTTAGTACATCTCGCATAACTTGTGATCAATCCTATATCCATAGATAGAGAGATCATAGATATAGAGTGAGATCAACTTTAACGGTGTATTGTGTTATACACTTAGCCAATTTAGATTTGATAGGTGATATCGAGTCTTGTTTCCATTGTGAATGATTTAACTCTTCACACAACTTTTGTATCACTAATCTTATTATAGTGAATGTTTCGCCGTAAGGCTAGCACAAGCTATTTTATATAGTTTGTGTTAAAAAGTATTCCATCTTGCAATAGTGTGTTTAAGTCTTCCACTGTACAAGTTCTTATTTCTAATTTTCTAGATTGTTGTAGTGTTTGCTTTAACATCCGTTACAACATCTACACTTTATGACACACGCACACTTTCACCTTTGATAGAGGACTTGAAGCTCCTGTGGGATGAGGGTGTCGATGTGTATGATGCTTGTAGAAACGAGAATTTCATGTTGAAGGCCATGTTGTTTGGAACTATCAATGACTTCCCCGTTTATGGAAATGTATCTAGATATAGTATGAAGGGGGTCGATGCATGTCCTTATTGTACCACGAATACTAATCACATTCGTTTATGTCATTGTAGGAAGACTGTTTATATGGGGCATAGGAGGTAGTTGGAGCCAACACATGAGTACAGAAGAATGGCTGATGCATTTGATGGCACAATCGAGGAACGTAAAGCACCACGTTTATTATCAGGTACAGATGTATTGAACGAGATGAAGAATATCAACACATATTACGGAAAACACTTCGCAAAGAGTCTCCCAACTAGAGGCTAGAATAAGGAATCAATTTTCTTTCAATTACCCTATTGGAAAGAGTTGTATGTTAGACACTTCATTGATCTAATGCACGTTGAGAAGAATGTTTGTGCTAGCTTGCTCAATACTCTGCTAGCTAATAATAAGTCCAAGGATGATTACAATGCAAGAATGGATATGGTTGGTATGGGTATAAGAGCAGAACTGGCACCTGTGTGTGAAGAAGGTAAATCGCCGAAATTACCTCATGCTGCACACACCTTGCCCAAGAGTGAGAGAAAAGTGTTTCTTCAAACACTTAAGGATGTGAAAGTACCAGAGGGTTATTCGTCCAACATACAGAGACTTATTTCAGGTGGTGGCGTGAAATTGATGAATCTGAAATCGCATGACTATCATATCATCATGGAGAATTTCTTGCCCATTGCAATACGTTCTATCTTGCCTGAAAATGTGCGCATAACCATAACAAAGCTCTATTGGTTCTTCAAGGCAATGAGTAGCAAGGTCATTGATCCTAAAAAATTGCAAGGTTTTCAGAAACAAATTGTGGGGACTCTCTGTGAGCTTGAAATGTATTTCCCTCCTTTATTTTTTGATATAATGGTTCACCTAACCGTTCATTTGGTACACGAGACAAGGATGTGTGGTCCTGCTCGTATGCAATGGACGTATAGTGTAGAGAGATATATAAAAGTATTGAAAGGGTATGTGATGAATATGTTCAGGCCGGAGGGATACATTGCAGAACGCTATTTAGTAGAATAAGCAGTCGAGTACTGGTCTGAATTTATTCTGAATGTCGATGCAATTGGACTTCCAAGTACCCGGTATACCAATAGGATGGATGGTTAAGGTATTACCGATAGTCAACCTGTAAGTGTTAGTATGGAGGAGCTAACACGCATGCACTTGTGTGTACTTCACTACATGGTCGACGTGCTTCCTGTTGGTCCCACTCGATAGATTAATTGCGGAAGCTTTAAAGACAAGTCTTAACAAAATCTTTTATAAGAGCAGTTAAATAAGATAATATAAAGAAAGCAGTATATGGACAAGATATATTGTGGTTCCGATTTGAAAGATCCTACGTGTACTCTCCCTTTTTCAAAGGGGCCTTACTACCAACCAACCAACTTACGTACTGGAATTTCGAAGTACCAGTTCCTTCTTACAACAGCCTTTAGATCTAACTTCGATCTAAAGCTTATAGCCTTCAACCTTTTCTTAATAGATGAACAGGTTGAGATCCAACTACTCCTTAATGAGTGAATAGAATGTATGAACAAGATAAGAGTGTTTTAAGCGAGATAAGATTTAAGGCTTGGATATGACTTCGTGTGCATGAGATCTCTAGAGAGCCTTTCTTCGAAGCCGCACTCTTGTATTTATAGAGGAGATTAGGGTTAGCTGTTGAAGAGCTAATCTAATAAGATCTCTAATTGAGGAAGCTTCCAATTAATCAATTCCCTAATTGATTGATTGGGTTGGTGAGATCTTTGGATTGATTGACTTCAAATTCTTTCCAATCCAATCTTGTTTGACTTGATTTGAAACACCAACGGTCAAATGCTTCTAATGCCTAACTCTGATTCTTCCAGAGAAGGTAGGACCAGACACCAGGCAACCTCGATGTCTTCTGGTCCAGAGTCGGTTAAGAAACAGAATACCCAGTAGAATCAGGAGATGATTCTGAGCATCTTTTGTTTCACTAGACTCGTCTGGTTTGGACTCGTCTGGTCTGGGAAAGGTCCTCTACCTCTGGTTAGTCTCTTTTGATGAAGTCTTCTGGTGGAGTCCTCTGATGAAGTCCTCTGGTGGGGTCTTCTGGTGACTCTTCTGGTGAAGTCTTCTGGTCTGGCAGTTCCCCATAGACTAAGTCCTAATCTATTTCCTCATCTATCTAACAGGTCCAGATGGTCCTATTACATCTTCTGGTTTGTTTTAACTCATCAAAACTATACATCTTTTATCCTAACAATTTCCCCCTTTTTGATGGAGTTAAAACACTACCAGAACTGATCAAAATAAAACATTTAAGCAAGAAAACAATAAAAGGATAAGACCTTAGAATAGATCTTATCAGCCAAACAAGAAGACAACAAGAAGTTGTCTTTAAGACAGAGTAGATATGACTTTCATTAATAATAAGGACAAAGTGATTACATATTACATTGAATATCAAGGTCCTAGTCTATGCATATCTTCTTTTTTCTTTGGGCACAAGAAACCAGTCAAAGAATCTGTCTTGAACACCGTTCAGCTCAGCAGAGGATGTTGGGGTGAAATTCACCAACACCTTGGTGTTGTACAGCTTCTTCAACTCTGCCCAATCAACCTGGTCTCCAACCATAGGAGTGTTGATGTAGTGAAACTCAGGGGCAGTCACCTCCAGGTTGAACTCGATTGTGGAATCCATAAGCTTCTTGTACAAGTCTGCATCATATGCCTTCATCCAGGATTGGAAGCGCATCATCCTCTGGCGGGGGTCTCTGGATGTAGTGTTGGATAAACCACGGTGTCTTTGCTTCTCTCCACCTTTCAATAAGGGGAATAGGCACAGTAGAGTCAAAAGACCCTTATGTCCTGAGTGGCAGAATATCCAACACTTCAATAGGAGCCTTCCTCTTCTGGCTTGATCCACTGGCACCAGGAGTGATACCAGCTTCTCTGGCTTTCTTGTTCTGCCTCCTAACATATCTGAGCCTCTGCTCTTCATCTATGTTCTTCCTAATTCTGGCTTGCCTCTCCTCTGGTATCTCTTCCTTGAATCTCTTTTCGACTTCTTCAACAACCTCTTCAAGGAAGCTCTTCTTAACCTTCCTGATCTTCCTCTTGGCAGGGCCAGGAATAGAGACTGGATCCTGCTCTGCATCAAGAGTCTCCTCTTCAGCTGTCAGCTGCTTTGCCATGGTTAGAGACTTTAACTCTTCTTTCTTCTTCTTCTGCAGCTCAGCCTGAGACAAGGTGTTCTCCAGCAGATCCAGTCGAGCACCATGGGTGAAGAGGGTCTCATTAGTGGTCTTCTCCAGATCAGTTCTGGCCTTCTCTTCCCCCTTTTTAACTTCATCAACAAGGGGCTGCACCACCTGCCAAATGAGATCAGGCAAGGCAGTGGTGGAGGAAGAGTGAAGATCACGTAGCTGCTTGGCCTCCTCCGGTTAAGCCTGAGTCTCAGCCACCAGATGCTCTTGCTTAGCCAACATCTCCTGGAGGGAATCTTTGAGCTTGGCAGTCTCCAGCATTTGAGAAGCCATCTCCACCTTGAGCACACATACGGGTCACATCTGGTCTAGAACATAGTGTTGGAGCTTCTTCTGGCTCTCATGAACATCCATCTTGAGATAGAGGCAATCAGATTTGAACGCGGCTTTAGCAGAGGCAAAAGTAGCCTTGATCTGCTTCAAGAATTTCCTCCTCTCATCCTTGATCTGATGCTCAACCAGAGCAGGCGCCAGATGCTGCATGACCTTAGAGAAATGCCCTATTTGCATAATCTGTTCATTGAAGAACATCTTCATCTTTTGCAGCACAGCAGGGGTCACATCAAAAGGAAAGGAGAAGTGAGGGCCAAAAGATTAGGAAGGGCCCTCTGGAGAGATCATAACACCTCTCTGGATCAGCAAAGTTCGAATCAACACCTTAGCTGCCTCTGGGGTCTCAAGCTCTGTAGGGTTCTGGATGTTGATCTTGTTCTTGAGATCAATCTCCCAGGAAGTGAATGCAGAGGTGGTCATCTCATCCAGCAATAAGACCAGATCCTCTACATCTTCAAGTCTGGCCTTGCTCCAGACCTTGACATCCGTCAGATCTGCCAGAAGTGGTAAGTGCTCCAATAAAATTGGAAAATGCTCTCTTAGCCAGAGCTGAGCACTTACACTCATGCTCTGCCTGATGGGACCCATGTCACCATTAGAGAATATGAAGGGTTTGGGCCCAGAGGCAGAGGAGGTTGGTGCTAAGACCTCCGGCTCCAGTGAAGCATCCTCATCTTCACTATCATCGCTGATCAGGCAAGTGGGAGAAGGGGGAGGGGCAGGAAATCCCATTGCCATAGAATAAGAGGGGTTCTGTTCTGTATGAGATTGGGGAGGGGTAGGAATAGGAATTTGTGAGGTAGAGGTGGGGGGAAGGGGGTGTTCTGCACCAGAGGAGGTAGAAAGCACCTCTGGTATAGGGGCTGAGGGAGAGGGACCTGTGGGAAGAGGTGATTGTGATAGAGGGGGAGAAGGTGTTTGGGTAGGGATGGTGGAAGATGTGAATATGGGAGTGCCGGGTATGGTCTGCTATGGTGAAGTGATGGAAGCACCAGGAGCAGGTGAGGGGTTTTGTGTTTGGGTTTCTGGGGGAGAGGTAGTGGGGGTTATAAGGTTTATGGGGGTTGAAGATGGGATAGATGGATTTACCTCAACAGATGGCACTGGAGCAGTTGACTCTTGCATAAGTTGGGAAGCTTCATCAATCGCTTGCTCCAGAGCATCTCCAAGATCAGAACCAGAGTCTGAATCTTGAAGAATTGCCCTCTTAGCCTTGGACTTCCTCTTCAGAGGGATCTCCTCCTCTGACTCTTCTTACTCTGATGGCTCATCCACCAGGAGGGTTTTCTTTGCCCTTCTTGTAGTCCTTGGCTTCTTTGAAGAGACCTTGCCTGCAGCATCTTCCTGCCTCTGTCTTTTCCTTGCTGCTCCTGCCTTCTTAGCAGTCTCTTCTCCATCTCCCTTCTGCTTCTTCAAAGCAGCATGAAGGAGTATCTGGTCATCGTCTGATGAGCCAGAAAACACCAAGTTTGAAGATTCTGAAGCCTCAGCCTTCTTCTTTCCAAGGCTTTTCTTGGTCTTCTGCCCCTTAGCAGGTGAGGGCACTGCTTGGAGAGGAGGGGCAGGAATAGCTTGCTCTCCATCTGAGTCGGCATGGCCATGGAGAGGGCCATCCTTGGAGAACAAAATCTTTGACTTGTGAAATCCCTTGCACCAAGAGTTCTTCCACTTCTTCTCCGGAAGCAAAAAGTCCAGAATCAGAGTTAGTTTTGTCCCCAACGAAACATTTGCAGTCAGACAGAACTGCAACTCTCCAGGCTTGGTTGGGCATTCCTCCTTCTTCACCTTCGCCTTGTTCTTCCACAAGATGCCCCAAAAGAACTCAGTCCAGTTACACTGGACACCATCATACAAAGCCCTCATAACACAGAGCCTGCCAGTGAAGATAGCATTTGTGCTATGGTTCTCGCACATCAAAACCTTCACAACATTGTCAAAAAGTAACTTGTACTTTTGTCTCAAGTGCTTGTCCAGAAATCCCCTGATCAGATTCTGGCATGAAGATCTTGCAAAGATCTTGAAGGATTCAACAACCTCATCCTCCTTGTACGTCAATAGATCTACCCCTTCTGCCGAGATGTTCTCAAACAATCTGCAGAAATCATGCTTGGAAAGTACCACATCATCCTGATCAATCTTGGATGATATGTAGTCGTCGTGGATCTTCATCCTCACCAAGAACTGAGCAACACATCCATCAAGAGTATGGAAATTCTGGGGAACCGTTGAGATCAACATCTCTAACCCGGCGTTCTGTAGCAATTTCAAAATAGCCAACGCCGCTGGATTCTTGGTGGTGTAGAAATCAACAACCATCTCTGTCTTTAGTTTCTTCATCACATATTCATGGTTGAAGTTACACTTGGGAGCCATGTCTGAAAGTTTTAGAGAGAGAGAGAGAAAAACTTGCAGAGAGAAGTTAGGGTTTGAGAGTAAGAATAAGTGAAAAGACAGATTGAAAATTTTCAGTTTAAATAAGAGAAGACGCGTGGCTTTGAAATTTAATGAAGTGTGAACGCGTTTAAGTTTAAAATTTAATTTAGGGGATAAAATCAATTAGTGAATTGATTGACATATTGCACGGTAATTAAATTTGACGGCCAAGAGTAAAAGGTGAAATACAGATTTAATTTGGTGCGTGGGCATGGTCATTGGAATTGGGATAGAGGGAGTTTTGTGGCAGTCAAGGTAAAAAGCAAAATGATTGCCTAGGCCCTCTACCCTAGTCTTAAATACACCCTGAAGATGAAACGTTTTGAGTGTATTTACTAATTTAAAAAGTGTATCCCAAAGATCAAAGGCCAGAGAAGTAAATACATACCTGTCACCTGATTTTGTAACCGGATGATACCTTGGATAGTCTGGTGTTACATCTCATCTGATGGAAACCCATCTGGTTCTGGTCAGAATACACTCTGGATTTCTCTGGAATCTGACTATGTACCTCATCTGGGATGTACCTCAGCTGATACATGTCTTATCTGGTACATACCTCACCTGGAGATGTAACTTCCCTGGTATATCTAACCTGTAGGCATGTTAGTATAAAAATAATAAGATATGTAAAATTGAGATAAAGGATACTTCTCTTATGTTCCCCCTAAACCAATTCTGTCTCTGAATCTAATAAACCTAACTCAAATGCTAACTCTCTGAATCTGGTTTGAGCCAAAGGCTTAGTCAGAATATCTGCTCTCTGCTTCTCTGTTGTAATCTTTTCCATCCTTATATCTCCCTTCTCTACATTGTCTTTTATGAAGTGATGTCTTATATAAACATGCTTGCATCTGGTATGAAGAACTGGATTCTGGGTGATTGCTATTGCACTGTTGCTATCACAGAAGATTGGAATATCCTTTGCCCTAATCTGGTAGTCCCTTAGCTGCTGACTAATCCAGAGTAGTTGTGAACAACAGCTACCTGCAGCCATGTACTATGCTTCTGTTGTTGATGTAGCAACTAAAGTCTGTTTCTTAGAAAACCAAGATACCAATTTATTCCCTAAAAATTGGCATGTTCCACTTGTGGACTTCCTATCTATTCTGCACCCACCATAATCTGAATCTGAATAACCACTTAACTCTAGGTTATCATCTGCAGGATACCACAACCCCAAATTCACTGTTCCCTTAAGATATTTCAATATCTTCCTAGCTGCTTCCAAGTGACTTTTCTTAGGATTAGCTTGAAATCTGGCACACACACCAACAACAAAGGTTATATCTGGTCTGCTTGCAGTCATGTACAGAAGAGAACCAATAAGTGCTCTGTACTGAGTCTGGTCCACACTCTCTTCAGACTCATCTGGATCCATGTTGAAATTTGTCATCATAGGGATCTTGGCTGCTTTTGCCAGATCATACTCCAAATTTCTCTAACATATTTCTGATGTACTTTGCCTAATTTATGAAAATTCCCTTCTCTGATTGATTTACCTATAAACCCAAGAAATAATTCATCTCACCCATCATAGACATTTCAAACTGACTTTCCATGAGTTCACCAAACTTCTCACACAGCTTCTTGTTAGGAGATCCAAATATAATGTCATCAACATATATTTGGACCAGAAGAATGTCCTTTCCTTCTTCTTTCCTAAACAAGGTCCTATCAATCTTACCCTTATTAAAACTATTGTCCAGCAGAAACTGAGTGCCTGCTTCAGCCCATAAAGAGCCTTCTTAAGCTTAAACACCTTGTCACCTTGTTCAAAACCAGGAGGTTGTTCCACATACACTTCCTCAATGAGAAACCCATTAAGAAAGGTAGATTTCACATCCATCTGGTATACTTTGAACCTCATGTGAGCAGCATATGCTAGAAACAATCTGATGGTTTCTAGTCTAGCAACAGAAGCAAATGTCTCATCATAGTCTATTCCTTCAGACTGAAAATAGCCCTGAGCCACTAGCCTTGCCTTGTTTCTAGTAATGACATCATTCTCATCTTTCTTATTCTTGAAATCCCACTTAGTGCCTATCACCTTTTGATGTCTTGGTCTGTCTACCATCTCCCAAACATCCTGTCTGGTAAATTGATTCAACTCCTCTTGCATAGAAACAATCCAATTTGAATCCTTCAGTGCTTCCTTGATGTTCTTGGGCTCAATCAAGGACATATAGCAACTGAATAAGGCAGCTAAGTTAAGAGTTCTCCTAGTCTGGACACCCTTAGCTGGATCTCCAATAATCAACTCATCGGGGTGATCAACTAGGGTTTTCCTTCTCGTGGGCTTACCTGATTGACCATCTGTTGTAGTACCTTGGTGATTATCACCAACTATAGGAGAGCTTCCCCCTAAAGGAGTTCCAACCTCTTCTGGTTCTGCTCCTTGTGAAGGCTTCTGCTTCAGAGAACCAGAAGATGGGTCATCATCTGAATCTGAATCAAGAATAGGTGGATTGACCTTGATTACTCTGGGAGTAATCTGATTCTGTGTCTCATCAGAAGACTTTAAGTCCACCTAGCACTCAAAAGCAGATTCATAAAAAATAACATGAGGTGTTTCCTCCACACAAAGTGAATTCTTATTAAAAACTCTAAAGGCTTTACTGGTGCTGGAATATCCTAAAAATATTCCATCTGCCACTTTAGCATCAAAAGTTTTTAATTTAGATTTCCATTGTCATGAATGAAACACTTGCATCCAAAAATATGAAAATATGAAACATACGGGGTTTTACCTTTCCATACCTCATTTAGAGTCTTACTATGTCTCTGGGCAATTAGGCATCTGTTCTGAGTGTAACAGGCGGTGTTGATAGCTTCTGTCCAAAATCTTTGTGGTGTGTTGTACTCTGCTAGAAGAGTCCTTGTAGCTTCCTTGAGGGTTTCGTTCCTCCTTTCTGCTACTCCATTCAGTTGGGGTGTTCTGGCAGCAGATGTCTCATGAAAAATCCCATGGTCCTTGCAATACTCTGCAATGTGTGAATTCAAAAACTCTGTCCCTTTGTCACTTCTGATCCTTACTATGCTCTGGTTCTGCTCATTCTGAATCTACTTGAAGAACTCTGGCAGCTTAGTGATAGTTTCATTTTTCTTAAACAAGAACACTACCCAAGTGTATCTTGAAAAGTCATCTACTATCACCAAGGTGTACTTCCTACCACTGAAACTAAGAGGAGAAATAGGTCCAAACAGGTCCATGTGAAGTAGTTGAAGTACTCTGGTTGTGGTTGTGCTTTGGGCATCCTTAAAGGAAGTCTTGGGTTGTTTACCCTTCTGGCATGAACCACAAACCTGATTCTTCTTAAACACTTCATTAGGAAGACCTCGAACTAGACCTTTTCTGCCAATTTAGTTCAGTGCTTTGAAGTTAAGATGGCTCAATCTCTTGTGTCAAATCCATTTTTTCTCTGCAGATCCTTTTGCGACCAGACAAGCATTTCTTAGGCAACTACTACTAAAATCTGCAAGATAAATGTTACCCTTCCTCAAGCCTATAAGCAAGATATCATTATAATACGAAGAAAAGACAGTGCATGAATCACTAGAAAACTTCACCTGAGTATCCCTTGTCACAGAATTGGGATACTGAAAGCAGATTATGCTTGAGTCCTTCAACGTAGTAGACTTCATCTACAGATATACCATTAAAGATCAACTTTCCAACGGCTCTGGTGACTCCATAGTTGTTGTCACCAAACATCACTCTTGGCCCATTCAGTGGCTTGAAATCCTGGAGATGATCTTTCTCAAATGTCATGTACTTGGAACATCCACTATCAATGTACCAGACATGGTTGCTTGAAAATCCTCTCTCCAATGGGCTCTTGTCCTCCTGCAGAGAAATCAATTAGGTCCCCTACTAGTGCTAGGTCCTGATTGGTTAGTTGCAGGTTTTGTAGGAATCCATAGATAAAGATCATCCCTTTCTGGATGAGGAGATCTTATCTTCCTTCCAAATCTATCTACCAGTAAATGTCCTCTGACAATTACATATTGAGCTACTGGTCTGATAAGAACACCTTTCCTATACACAGGTCTGGTGTATCTCACTTAAAATCTGGCCCTTGGAATGGCCTGCTTCAAAGACATGGTCTTAAAGGTCTGGTTGTAAGGATACATCCTAGAAGAACCATCTCTGGTGTCATAACAACCCAGATCAGTTGGTTTTCTGGGTCTCTGGTTCTGATGAAAACTAGATCTTCTCTGGTAATTATAGTTCCTCTGAGTGTATCTGTTATGGAATTGACTTTTCTGAGAAAACCGTCTCTGGGGTCCCTAGTTCTGATGATAGTTCTGTTGTCCAAAATTCCTTCTCTGAGTATTCCTATTCTGGTTGAGATTCCCCCTTCTTGAGTGTCTCCTCTGAGATCCCCTAATCTGCTTAGGTTCAACTCTTTGAGGATTCCTCTGAGGTCCTCTCATCTGGTTAGATCTTACTCTTTGAGGTTTTAGGAGAACAAAACCTTCAATTTCCATTGGTTCCCCATTTAGACGTTTAGTCTCTAGAATTTTCTCTTCCAGTTCAGTTAACTCTTCTGGACTATATTCTAGATGTTATCAGAGTAGTTCCTTTTCCAAATAGGATTGTGAACTACTTTGTAACCATTACCAGTAGAGTCTTTTTCATCCCAGATTTCAACAAACTCTCCAGATCTTACAGACATGTTTTTGTTAAAGCGATATTTATGGGATCTTTTTACAATTCCAGAATATCCCAAACCACTCTTATCATTTATGCACTGAGAAGACTCTGATATAATAGATACAAAAGTTGGTATCTTTGGAGCTTCTCTGGGCATGGGTATCTCCTCAATGGTTTGTTCAATTTGTTTTCCCTTGATAAGAGTCTGGTATTTGGCTCTAAGTTCATTGAACTCATCTTCCTGAGAGTTCTTTTCTGTGACCTGGTCTACCAGAGTATCTCTTTCTGTGATCTTATCCTGAAGTTCAGAGACTTCTTTGGAATGATCTTTCATAAGTTCTCTGGTGGATTTTTGCTCATGAGATAAAGATTGAACTTCAGCTTTGAGCCTACCATTCCCTTTCTCAAGTTTTTGACATAATTGAACACAATTTTGGAGATCTGATAGCATTTGCTGCATATCAGACTCTCTGGAGTTACCAGATGAATGAGAGGATTCAGTATATTTGGAATTAGATAAGCATAAGTTTTTTTATTATACCTCAGTGATGTCTGCCATGGGACATACATCATCATTAGATCCGAAATCAGAAGAAGAAGAACTTGAGCTGGTATCCTCTTCCTCTGCTTTTGCCAGTAGTGCTCTCTTATCTGCATATCTCCTATCTCTCTTGAGTCTTTTCTCTTCTCTTTCCCTAGGAGTTAGCTGAGGACAATCATAACTGTAGTGACCTGGCTTGTTGCAAGTATAGCATGTGTTGTCTCCTCTGGGACTAGGACTTGGATCTCTCCTCCTCTGGTTGTACTCTGATCTGGCTGGACTACTCTCTCTCTCTCCTCTGGTAGTCAGGTCTGCCAGAACTGCTATCTCTTCTCTGGTAATCTGATCTGCCAGAGCTGTCATCTCTCCTCCTCTCTGGAGTTTTGAATCTGGTCTCCCTTGAGTCTCCAGATGTCTTTTCCTTATCTGCACCCTTGAAGGAACTCTTCCTGTCTCTGGTAGATTCCTTCCAGTGTTGTTTGTACCTGCCATATTTTGAACTCATTTTATCAAGTTTACGAGTTAGGAGGGCTACCTGCTCCTTGAGACTCAGATCATCTGCAGCAGACTCCTTTGGCTTGTCATCTGACTTGATAGTTGAGGAGAAAGCAACTCCTTTCTGACCAAAGAGGAAACCTCTTCTGTTTGATCCTCCTCTTGAAGATCATATTCATATGCTTTGAGATCAGACAATAGAAGATGATGATCCAGAGTGTTGAGATCCTTGTTGTCTTTAATCACAGTGACTTTCATTCTCCACCTGCTAGTTAGTGATCGTAATATTTTATTATTGATTTCTTTCTTAGAATAGGTCTTACCTAAGGCACTAGCCTTATTGAGGAGATTGGTGAGACACATATCCAGCTGGTCAATTGTCTCATCTGGTTTCATTTTGAAAGTGTCAAATGAGTGTTGAACAGCCTGGAGCATGTTGTCCTTGATCTTTTCTGTTCCCTCACAGAGCAATGCCAACTTGTCCCACATCTCCTTGGCCGTGGCACATGTTCTGACCTTTTCAATCACCTTCTTTGTGAGAGTATTTATGATCTCTGTCCTTGCCACCTGGTCCAGGTTGTATAATTTCCTCTCATCATTGTCAAGCTCATCCCTTTTCTTTAATATCTTTTGTCTCGCAACTCGTTCACCAGTTCTCTCCTCTGCAGCTCCGCTGCTTTCTTCCTTGAACTCAGACATGCCATCATCAATGGGAGTCCAGTAAAATTATATGGGGCCACTTTCTACCACATCTAACATGCGGTGGTGTATAGCTCCAAGATGATTACTCATCATGAAGCTCCAGTGGCTATAATCCTCGAAAGAGAATTCTTGCAACTTACGGCTCATGTAAGAAGATTTTGAAGATATTTTTCTAAAGGATTTAACAAGAATTTAACCAAAAACAATAAAGAGCAATGGATATGCCCGGTGACCACCAAAAAGCTTTACAAAGCAGTGGTCTAGGGCACACTTCTCTGATACCACTTGTTGGTCCCACTCGATAGATTAATTGCGGAAGCTTTAAAGATAAGTCTTAACAAAATCATTTATAAGAGTAGTTAAATAAGATAATATAAATAAACAGTAAATGGACAAGATATATAGTGGTTCAGATTTGAAAGATCCTACGTCCACTCTCCCTTTTTCAAAGGGGCCTTACTACCAACCAACCAACTTACATACTGGAATTTCGAAGTACCAGTTCCTTCTTACAATAGGCTTTGGATCTAACTTCGATCTAAAGTTTACAGCCTTCAACCTTTTCTTAATAGATGAGCAGGTTGAGATCTAACTACTCCTTAATGAGTGAATAGAATATATGAACAAGATAAGAGTGTTTTAAGCGAGATAAGAACTAAGGCTTGGATATGACTTCGTGTGCGTGAGATCTCTAGAGAGCCTTTCTTCGAAGCCGCACTCTTGTATTTATAGAGGAGATTAGGGTTAGCCATTGGAGAGCTAATCTAATCAGATCTCTAATTGAGGAAGCTTCCAATCAATTAATTCCCTAATTGATTGATTGGGTTGGTGAGATCTTTGGATTGATTGACTTCAAATTCTTTCCAATCCAATCTTGTTTGACTTGATTTGAAACACCAACGGTCAAATGCTTCCAATGCCTAACTCTGATTCTTCCAGAGTGGGCTGGACCAGACACCAGGCAACCTCGATGTCTTCTGGTCCAGAGTCAGTTAAGAAACAGAATACTCAGTAGAATCAGGAGATGATTCTGAGCAACTTTTGTTTCACCAGACTCGTCTGGTTTGGACTCGTCCGGTCTGGGAAAGGTCCTCTGTCTCTGGTCAGTCTCTTCTGATGAAGTCTTCTGGTGGAGTCCTTTGAAGAAGTCCTCTGGTGGGGTCTTCTGGTGAAGTCTTCTGGTCTGGCAGTTTCCCCTAGACTAAGTCATAATCTATTTCCTCATCTGGCTAACAGGTCCAGATGGTCCTATTATATCTTCTGGTTTGTTTTAACTCATCAAAACTATACATCTTTTATCCTAACACTTTCTTTTATTGTCCTGCACATGCAAGCACTTTTTGAGTCATTTCCCACCAGAGATAGATCATGGATTGAAGTTGAGCACAATCGCACATTTGTTGACTGGTTCAATAGTTATGTTGCAAATATGTTGTCACATAATAAAGAATCAGTGAAAGAAAGAGTTAAGTGGTTATCCAGATTGCCTGATAGACATGTGTATCCATACAAGTGTTATCTTATTAACAGATACACATTTTATACCAGAGATCATGATGCCACAAGTACAATGCAGAATAGTGGGGTGTCCATTACTGCAACTGCATGGAATCAGTCGATTACCACTTACTTTGGACAGATTGTCAATATTTGGGAACTCGACTATGTTGGTCACCATGAACCAATCTTTGATTGTAGTTGGGTGAGGATCCCTAACGGGGTCCAAGTTGAGTATTCTGGGTTCGTACGTGTTGATTTGAAGAATGTGGGATACAGAGATGACCCTTACATAATGGTCAGTCAAGCTAAACAAATTTTCTATTTCCCCGACCCGGTTAATAAGAAATGGTCCATTGTCCTTCTGTCAAACAAATTTAACAATAGTTAACAGATTAGCGACCACGTCGATGAAGATGTTAATGTTGGTCCCACTAGTTAGATTGATTGTGGAAGCTTAAGTTAAATATCTTTCAAATTCTTTTTACAAGAGAACAACAACTCATAAGAGAATAAGTAAATCGAAAGCAATAAAGAACACAAGATATATAGTGGTTCGGATTTGAATATCCTACGTCCACTCTCCCTTATATCCAAGGGGTCTCACTATCAACCAACTCACTTACTTACTTCACTGGAATTGGGAAGTACCAGTTCCTTCTTACAACCTCTTTAGATTTAACTTCAATCTAAAGATCAACAGCCAACAACCTTATCTAATAGATGAACAGGTTGAGGTTTCAATAACTCCTTAAGAGTGGATAAATATTATGAACAATAAGAGTGCCAGGGATGAATATTAAAAACTTGGATGGACTTATGCGCGTATGTAGTCTCTCTAGAGCTTTTTCTTGATCAGCACTCTTGTATTTATAGAGGGGATTAGGGCTAGCCGTTAGAGGGCTAATCCAATCAGATCCTCTATATAAGGAAGCCTCAATCAATCAATTCCCTAATTGATTGATTGGGTTGGTGGGATCCTTGGATTAATTATCTTCAGAACTTTCCAATCCTGATCTTGTTGACTTGATTTGAATCACCAACGGTCAATAGCTAACTCTGATTCTCTCCAGAGAAGGCAAGACCAGACACCAGGTAACCTCGGTGTCTTCTGGTCCTAATCTGGTGAACAACCAGAATACTCAGTAGAAATAGGAGATCAAACTGAGCATCTTTTGTTCCACCAGACTCGTCTGGTCCGGACTCGTCTGGTCTGGGGAGGGTCCTCTGCCTCTGGTTAGATCTCATCTGGTGAAGTCTTCTGGTGGAGTTCTCTGGTGAAGTCCTCTGGTGGGGGTCTTCTGGTGACTCTTCTGGTGAAGTCTTCTAGTCTGGCAGTTCCCCCTAGACTAAGTCCTAATCTAGATCATCATCTGGCTAACAGGTCCAGATGGTCCTATTACATCTTCTGGTTTGTTTTAACTCATCAAAACTAACAATTTTTATCCTAACAATTTCCCCCTTTTTGATGGAGTTAAAACACTACCAGAACTGATCACAAAGTAAGACTTTAAGCTAGAAAATAGTAAAAGATAAGACCTTAGAATAGATCTTATCAGGCAAACAATTAAGACAACAAGAGGTTGTCTTTTGAACAGAGAAGATATGAATATCATTAATGATAAAGATAGAATGATTACAGATTACAAGGCATGTCTGGTCCTAATCTAGGCATATCTTCTGTTATCTTTAGGCACCAGAAACCAGTCCAGAAACCTATCCTGGACGGCCTTCAACTCGGCAGAAGATGTTGGAGTGAAGTTCACCAACACCTTGGTCTTGTACAACCTCTTCAGCTCAGCCCAATCAACCTGGTCTCCTGCCATGGGAGTGTTAAGATAAGTGAACTCAGGGGCAGTCACTTCCAGGTTGAACTCAATGGTAGAGTCCATCAATTGCTTGTACAGCTCTGCATCATAAGCTTGCATCCAGGTGTGAAAGGTTTTGTTGATCAGCTCATCATCCTCTGGTGCTGGCCTCTGCATATAGTGTTGGATGAACCAGAGAGTCTTTGCCTCTTTCCATTTCTCAATCAAGGGCACAGGCACAGTAGAGTCAAAAGACCCTTCTGTCCTGAGAGGCAGAATGTTCATCACTTCAATGGGAGCTTTCCTCCTCTGGCTAGAGCCACCTGCACCAGAAGAAGCACCTGCTTCTCTGCTCTTCTTGTTTTGCCTCCTAACATATCTGAGCCTCTGTTCTTCATCTATGTTCTTCCTGATCCTTGCCTGCTTTTCCTCTGGAGTCTCTTCTTTGTATCTCTTCTGAGCTTCTTCAACAACAGTCTCAAGGAAGCTTTTCTTGACTCTTCTGATCTTCTTCTTTGCAGGTCCTGAGATGGAGATTGGATCCTGCTCAGCTTCTGACTCCTCTTCTGCAGCAAGCTGCTTAGCCATGGAAAGAGATTTGAACTCCTTTTTCTTCTTCTTCTGCAACTCTGCTTGAGCCAGTGTGTTCTCTAGCAGATCCAGGCGCGCTCCATGGCTAAAAAGTGTTTCATTGGTGGTCTTCGCCAGATCAGTTCTGGCCTTCTCTTCCCCCTTTTTAACTTCATCAAGGAGGGGCTCCACTACCTGCCTTATAAGATCAGGCAAGGCAGTGTTGGAGGAAGAGTGAAGATCACGTAGCTGCTTAGCCTCCTCCAGGTAGGCTTTCGACTCTGCAACAAGCCTTTCCTGCTTCTCCAACATCTCCTGGAGGGAGTCCTTTAGCTTGGCAGTTTGGATCATCTGGCTGGCCATCTCAACTTTTAGCATAGAGACTGGCCTCATCTGCTCCAGCACGTGCTCCTGGAGCTACTTCTGGCTGTGCATGACATCCAATTTAACAAAGAGGCCATTGGCCTTGAAAGAAGCTTTAACTTCTGCCAGAGAGGACTTGATCTGCTTCAGGAAGATCCTCCTCTCCTGCTCTGATACCAATTGTAGGATCAAGCGCTTGCCACTAGACTAAAAGCCCGGACTTGTAGTGAGGTGCTACTTTATTTCCTTTAACCCTATCTAGCTGCAGCGTCACGGATCGAATAGCCTCCGCCGGACTTGGCGCACCGGGCCTTTATCGCACCCGACGTGGCTGGGAGATGCTGGACTCCGCGCCCAACAATCCCCCCCGGCATCTGCCAGCCCTCTTGGCCAACAAATGCCTTCCACTGGGATTCGAACCCGTGACATGTGCTCTGATACCACTTGTTGGTCCCACTAGTTAGATTGATTGCGGAAGCTTAAGTTAAATGTCTTTCAAATTCTTTTTACAAGAGAACAACAACTCATAAGAGAATAAGTAAATTGAAAGCAATAAAGAACACAAGATATATAGTGGTTCGGATTTGAATATCCTACGTCCACTCTCCCTTATATCCAAGGGGTCTCACTATCAACCAACTCACTTACTTACTTCACTGGAATTGGGAAGTACCAGTTCCTTCTTACAACCTCTTTAGATTTAACTTCAATCTAAAGATCAACAGCCAACAACCTTATCTAATAGATGAACAGGTTGAGGTTTCAATAACTCCTTAAGAGTGGATAAATATTATGAACAATAAGAGTGCCTGGGATGAATATTAAAAGCTTGGATGGACTTATGCGCGTATGTAGTCTCTCTAGAGCTTTTTCTTGATCAGCACTCTTGTATTTATAAAGGGGATTAGGGCTAGCCGTTAGAGGGCTAATCCAATCAGATCCTCTATATAAGGAAGCCTCAATCAATCAATTCCCTAATTGATTGATTGGGTTGGTGGGATCCTTGGATTGACTATCTTCGGAACTTTCCAATCCTGATCTTGTTGACTTGATTTGAATCACCAACGGTCAATAGCTAACTCTGATTCTCTCCAGAGAAGGCAAGACCAGACACCAGGTAACCTCGGTGTCTTCTGGTCCTAATCTGGTGAACAACCAGAATACTCAGTAGAAACAGGAGATCAAACTGAGCATCTTTTGTTCCACCAGACTCGTCTGGTCTTGGGAGGGTCCTCTGCCTCTGGTCAGATCTCATCTGGTGAAGTCTTCTGGTGGAGTTCTCTGGTGAAGTCCTCTGGTGGGGGTCTTCTGGTGACTCTTCTGGTGAAGTCTTCTGGTCTGTCAGTTCCCCCTAGACTAAGTCCTAATCTAGATCATCATCTGGCTAACAGGTCCAGATGGTCCTATTACATCTTCTGGTTTGTTTTAACTCATCAAAACTAACAATTTTTATCCTAACAATTTCCCCCTTTTTGATGGAGTTAAAACACTACCAGAACTGATCACAAAGTAAGACTTTAAGCTATAAAATAGAAAAAGATAAGACCTTAAAATAGATCTTATTAGGCAAACAATTAAGACAACAAGAGGTTGTATTTTGAACAGAGAAGATATGAATTTCATTAATGATAAAGATAGAATGATTATAGATTACAAGGCAAGTCTGGTCCTAATCTAGGCATATCTTCTGTTATCTTTAGGCACCAGAAACCAGTCCAGAAACCTATCCTGGACGGCCTTCAACTCGGCAGAAGATGTTGGAGTGAAGTTCACCAACACCTTGGTCTTGTACAGCCTCTTCAGCTCAGCCCAATCAACCTGGTCTCCTGCCATGGGAGTGTTAAGATAAGTGAACTCAGGGGCAATCACTTCCAGGTTGAACTCAATGGTAGAGTCCATCAATTGCTTGTACAGCTCTGCATCATAAGCTTGCATCCAGGTATGAAAGGTTTTGTTGATCAGCTCATCATCCTCTGGTGCTGGCCTCTGGATATAGTGTTGGATGAACCAGAGAGTCTTTGCCTCTTTCCATTTCTCAATCAAGGGCACAGGCACAGTAGAGTCAAAAGATCCTTCTGTCCTGAGAGGCAGAATGTTCATCACTTCAATGGGTGCTTTCCTCCTCTGGCTAAAGCCACCTGCACCAGAAGAAGCACCTGCTTCTCTGCTCTTCTTGTTTTGCCTCCTAACATATCTGAGCCTCTGTTCTTCATCTATGTTCTTCCTGATCCTTGCCTGCTTTTCCTCTGGAGTCTCTTCCTTGTATCTCTTCTGAGCTTCTTCAACAACAGTCTCAAGGAAGCTTTTCTTGACTCTTCTGATCTTCTTCTTTGTAGGTCCAGAGATGGAGATTGGATCCTGCTCAGCTTCTGACTCCTCTTCTGCAGCAAGCTGCTTAGCCATGGAAAGAGATTTGAACTCCTCTTTCTTCTTCTTCTGCAACTCTGCTTGAGCCAGTGTGTTCTCTAGCAGATCCAGGCGCGCTCCATGGCTAAAAAGTGTTTCATTGGTGGTCTTCGCCAGATCAGTTCTGGCCTTCTCTTCCCCCTTTTTAACTTCATCAAGGAGGGGCTCCACTACCTGCCTTATAAGATCAGGCAAGGCAGTGTTGGAGGAAGAGTGAAGATCACGTAGCTGCTTAGCCTCCTCCAGGTAGGCTTTCGACTCTGCAACAAGCCTTTCCTGCTTCTCCAACATCTCCTGGAGGGAGTCCTTCAGCTTGGCAGTTTGGATCATCTGGCTGGCCATCTCAACTTTTAGCACAGAGACTGGCCTCATCTGCTCCAGCACGTGCTCCTGGAGCTGCTTCTGGCTGTGCATGACATCCAATTTGACAAAGAGGTCATTGGCCTTGAAGGAAGCTTTAACTTCTGCCAGAGAGGACTTGATCTGCTTCAGGAAGATCCTCCTCTCCTGCTCTGATACCAATTGTAGGATCAAGCGCTTGCCACTAGACTAAAAGCCCGGACTTGTAGTGAGGTGCTACTTTATTTCCTTTAACCCTATCTAGCTGCAGCGTCACAGATCGAATAGCCTCCGCCGGACTTGGCATACCGGGCCTTTATCGCACCCGACGTGGCTGGGAGATGCTGGACTCCGCGCCCAACAATCCCCCCCTAGCATCTGCCATCCCTCTTGGCCAACAAATGCCTTCCACTGGGATTTGAACCCGTGACATGTGCTCTGATACCACTTGTTGGTCCCACTAGTTAGATTAATTGCGGAAGCTTAAGTTAAATGTCTTTCAAATTCTTTTTACAAGAGAACAACAACTCATAAGAGAATAAGTAAATCGAAAGCAATAAAGAACACAAGATATATAGTGGTTCAGATTTGAATATCCTACGTCCACTCTCCCTTATATCCAAGGGGTCTCACTATCAACCAACTCACTTACTTACTTCACTGGAATTGGGAAGTACCAGTTCCTTCTTACAACCTCTTTAGATTTAACTTCAATCTAAAGATCAACAACCAACAACCTTATCTAATAGATGAACAGGTTGAGGTTTCAATAACTCCTTAAGAGTGGATAAATATTATGAACAATAAGAGTGCATGGGATGAATATTAAAAGTTTGGATGGACTTATGCGCGTATGTAGTCTCTCTAGAGCTTTTTCTTGATCAGCACTCTTGTATTTATAGAGGGGATTAGGGCTAGCCGTTAGAGGGCTAATCCAATCAAATCATCTATATAAGGAAGCCTCAATCAATCAATTCCCTAATTGATTGATTGGGTTGGTGGGATCCTTGGATTGATTATCTTCAGAACTTTCCAATCCTGATCTTGTTGACTTGATTTGAATCACCAATGGTCAATAGCTAACTCTGATTCTCTCCAGAGAAGGCAAGACCAGACACCAGGCAACCTCGGTGTCTTCTGGTCCTAATCTGGTGAACAACCAGAATACTCAGTAGAAACAGGAGATCAAACTGAGCATCTTTTGTTCCACCAGACTCGTCTGGTCCGGACTCGTCTGGTCTGGGGAGGGTCCTATGCCTCTGGTCAGATCTCATCTGGTGAAGTCTTCTGGTGGAGTTCTCTGGTGAAGTCCTCTGGTGGGGGTCTTCTGGTGACTCTTCTGGTGAAGTCTTCTGGTCTGGCAGTTCCCCCTAGACTAAGTCCTAATCTAGATCATCATCTGGCTAACAGGTCCAGATGGTCCTATTACATCTTCTGGTTTATTTTAACTCATCAAAACTAACAATTTTTATCCTAACAGTTAACATAATCGATGATCCTTTTCAGAACTTCATTCTTTTTGTACCCTCTGTCGATGATCCTGCAAATCCACGCCCGTACCAGAGAAAACTTAGAAAGGAGGATGAATATAACAATCCGGATCTCGTTAACATTCATGGTCTTGAACAAGAAAAGTCAACCAAAAAATGAAAAAGAAAAACCAGTGCTAAAAAAAATGTACAACTTTACTAAATGTTGTTATTTCTGCTTTATTAAATGTTGTTTCTTTTTATTTATTTAATTTAATATATTTTTTTTGTTTTACAGAATCATGAGTTATTTGCCCCATCATGGAGATGATGGAGATTATTTGCCCCATCCCTATGATAGAGATGATGGAGATGATGACTTGGGACAGGATTACACTGATGCTCCCACCTCTAATAGCTTTGGGGAGAAGAGCAAGAGGGGTATAGTTACGATGACTTCTTTGAAGAAAGGTCATAGCAAGGGAAAATTACTTAAGGTAATTTTATTACAATTGAATAGTTGAATTTTTTTATTATATTAATTAATTGATCGTTGACCTAACAATATCATGGAATTGCAGATATCATTCAATAAGTATGGACAACCGATAGGAAAAGAGAGTGCGAAGTTGGCGTACTACCTTAGGGCTACAGTCAGGAGATTTATCCCTATCGTGCTGCCATGCGATGACTGGCGTAAGGATGAAATGACTCCTTTAAAGGAAGCGCTATGGGATGAGCTTGTGGTATGTTAATTATATGCATATTAAAATTGTGAGCTTGTGAAATTACTAAATTTAAATTGTTATATTATATGTGTATGCCGAATACATTCACCGGCCTTGATCAAACAAAGAAGAAGTAAATACTTATGAAATTTGGGAATATGGCCAAGAATACTTATGCAAGTTGGGAATATGGCCAAGAATACTGGTCTGCACTCGTCTTGGCCACCTAAAGGCTATAAGAATTTCCCCTTAGTGACCCAATACTAGGAGGAGTTTGTACATAGATCTATGGCTGATGATTTCAAGGTAAAGTTGATCAATGTCATTTCATATATTCCTATTAATGCACGATTTTTTTCAGTATTTATCGTATTTATATTACACTGTAGAGAAAAAGTGCCAGAAATAGCAAACAAGTTAAGAATATGGAGGCGCGATATCGTGGATCTTCCAGAGATTATGAACGCATTAGGGAAGATTTAGTGAGATCAAAATCCTAACTTTTAATTTTTTTTATATATTTATATATATTCACTTTTAATATTTGGTGAGATTTAATAAGGGGACATGTTTATCATTATCGTAGAAAGAAGAAAAAAAAGAAAGCTGGAAAGAGTGCACCTGTTGTTACCCATTACGAGTTATTTCAGACTACAAGAAAGACTCGAGATGGGAATATTCCCGATTACAGAGCACAGCGTATCATTGAAGAAACGATAATTCATCCATTATTTTATTTTTGAAATTATTAACTATTATTTCATTTAATAATAATTTTTTTGTGATTCAGGAGTGCATATCTCAGAGCATGACGCTCGACGACCTCCACATGATCGGGACTGATGATCTATTTGCACGGGCAATATTTCGATAGGAGCCTCCCGAACACATACAGGCTATTAGATATGGCGTCACGAAGTCATCATTAGCGATGACACGTGGTATTGTGGCTATGTCTATGGTGGAAAAGTTTTCTGTGCAGGTTGGTGACTTGGCTAGAAAAATGGAGATCATGAGTCAGAGACAATCGAGACACGGGATGTCATCGAGTAGTGCTAGGTGTGAAAATAATGCCCCATCTATAATTTTTGCTGATGTTAGAAACGACTTCGATGATCCACTTTAAAACGTCTCTGAGGTATCAGATGTATCTCGTATTTGTTTTAATTAAAGACTTGTATATTAAAATTTTCTAACTAAATATCCTCTTCAAACAGTCAGTAGAATGTTACCTTTATTTGGAGCATCCTCTTCGGTTGGTGGCCACTGAAATGTTGTACGACACCTCCAGTGGAATAGTTCATTGTCGTTCCATCACTCCTGGTTTTGTGAGAGTCACACTGAATGTACCTGAAATTGGACAAGAGAATTCACCGTTGCCAAAACCAGAAGATGAGGCCACCACAGTCGGAGAAGTGGTCGGGCACTTCCTCGAATGGCCAAAAAACTTGGTCTCTCTCACCAAGAAGGTAAAATACATGTTATTAAAGTTTATTATTTTATTTGTTCTAAACAATATTACAAATTGATTGTAGAAACTACCGAGTCCAAAAAAGACTACACAAAAATCAAAGGACGTCGTATATAGTGAGAGGGAGAGAACGAGGCACTCGCACTCTACTGGTGGTATGCACAGACGAATATTAGGTTATCCCCTTCCAGGTGACGTAGAACACGACGCCACTCTACAGGCTACGGTGAACATGGTGACATCGTCCCCCAATTTCCGACAAGCTACAGTTTCCATGGTTGCTTACTTTCATCAGTGTGGTTTTAGTGAAGTGATCACTCGGGAGCATGTGGATGAAGTCTTGGATGATGATTGGCTGAGTGCAACTTGCATGACTTTTTACCTCAGGTACGAGTTTACTAATTCTCATTATTTACTTCCTATATAGTTTAATTTTCTTATTAAATATTAATTAGCGTATGTTGATTTATTAGATATTTGAGTGAGGTATATCTCTCCAGAGATGTCGAGGCAAGTGCATTGTATTCTTTCGTCTCCCCCCGTGTGTGTTGCTTCGCAAATGATACGGAAGAGTCCATGGGGGCAATTGTTGCACATATGCTAAAATATACTGATAGTGATTATCTCATTTTCTGGCCAACAAATGTGGGGTGAGTACAACAAACATTTCATTTAAATTTATGTTCATATAAACATACAGTTAATTTTAATAATCTTAATATAATGTATGAAACAATGGGTGTTGGTCGCCATACATATGTGTACACTTACTGTGTATTTTATGGATCCAGCTAAGAATAGGGTGATATCAAATCGTCCCGATCTCAAGAATTATATTAACGCATAAGTTAATTTTTAATAAAATGATTTGTTTTGTACTTTTAAAATTATGTATATGTAATCTATTCTTATTTTTTATGCATAATAATAGTGTGATGAAGATGTATCAGAGTCAGCTTCCGGGTACTCAAGACTCAGAGACCTTTAAAAAGGTGGACTGGAAAAATATTCAGGTAAATTTACTAATTTTTGTTATTAAATTAATAGGAAATAATTGTAATCGTAGTATGTGACTATTTATAATTGCTAATCAATAGGTTCTGAGGCAGCGAGATGGCGTCCACTGTGGATATTTTGTGTGCTGCTACACTTAAGATATAATTAAGACATTCCATAGGATCATTCCCGACCAAGTAAGACGGTTTATTTAAATTATTATTTATTGAATAAAAGTTTGTACAATATATCTAATTAAAGTATATAAACGTCCGCTCGCTTGTTACTCCAACAGCAGAATGGAGAAATGGAAATTAGATTGGACGGGGTATTTGTACAACCGATTCTTGTATTTTATTTCACTATAGTATAACTTTTGTTAGCATGCATGTTGTTGGGAAATTGTATAGACTTAAGTTTTGATTAAGATGCCAAAAAGTTCCTCCTAAGTTATTTGTAAGTAAAATTGCTCAGTAGAGTTAAAGTTTAGAAAGTTAGTTCAAATGTTAAGGAACTGAATTGCAGTTAGTAAATTATGGAGTGTATTGAAGAATGAAGTCAGCTGAAGAATGAAGCCCGCTGAAGACAAACTGATCTGAGAAATAGTCTAAGTTTTGAATGTTTTCTAAGTGCATTCACACTAAGACTAAAGCCATCAGGAGAGGACCAAGGTCCACTGATGAGAACTAACAAAGCACATTAAATGCTAAACACATTAAAAGTTGTTAGTTAATCTGGTTGGAACAAGGCAAAATGAATTTCAGTGAAGATTACAATAAATGAAAGAATAAGAAGGTTCTCTCAGAGGAGTTCCACCTTAAAGCAAGACAGGATTCTGAGCAAGCAGACTGAACGGCCCAATGAGAAGATGACACGTAGGTGTACTCTACTGACAACCGACCTGTCACAGACTGACAAGTAGCAAAAGTCTTTCCCTAGCATTCTACAGAAAGTTGGTGAACAGGCATGGTCTTTCAGTCATTTCTTGACAAGATATAAAGCTTCAAATAGAGTCATTTGAACCAATCAGATACAAGAAGACTTACATGAGAAGATTCAACTCCAACGGGAAGATTTTCAAGGAAGCCTATAAATACAGAAGGACGTGCCCATTTCTATGCACGGGAAACTCACAAGATCAAAGCTATCTCTACATTCATAACTATCTAAGAAGCACTCGAAATTACCTTTGTTTCCCAAGTGTTTCACATTTGTAGAGAGCATACCAAGCCTTCTGTAATCGAGCTTAAAGCTATATCGAAACCTTAGAAAGAGATAATCCATCCTAAGCCTTGAGCTATACTGTAAGGATTATCTCACAACAGTTGGAACCAAAACCCTACTCAAAACCCTACTCAGTTGTTAGGTTAAGAGTTAGTGTTAAGTGGTGTTAGTAAGCTGATTGTTTGTATCAGTCTGAAAGCTGGTTGGTTTTTTGGAAACTAGGTCCTGGAATTATCCTAGTGATCAATCATCCTAAGAGAGGATTATTTGATCAGTGCACCTTGGCACTATAACACAAGGAATTCCAAGTGAAAGGAATTCTCCTGTTTAATCAGGACAGTGGACATAGGAGATTCTTCTCTGAACCACTTTATATCTTGTGTACTTACTTTCTGCTATCTCCTGAGTGTGAGTTATTCATTCAAAGTTTATCAAAGTAATACGAGATTTCTTAAGGGCTCACTAATCCACATCTGAAAGCTAATTAGATAGTAGTTCAACTGAAAGTCTTGAGCTTTCAGTGGAGGTATTATCTCAGTAAGCTTTCACATGTAATTCTCAGCAGACTTCAAGTCCACTGGCGAGTTACTGTCTTAAGTAACCTGATAAGTTTTAAGAAGTTTAAATTTGTAACCTCAGGTGTATTCCCCCCTCCCATACACCTGTTTACTCATTTCGGGACCAATAATTGGTATCAGAGCAGTGGTTCAAAAGACCATTGTTCTAGGTATACCTTGTGCTAAAAAGGTATTTTATATTTGGTCAACTGAATTGATCTTTTGATAAACTTGTTTAGATATCATGGCTGACAATGCAGCTAGTGTAGAACCACCAGCAGGGAACAACATGGGAGTCAATCCCTTGAATCATATGTCTCATCACAAGCTTCCACAATTCTCAGTGGGAAATTATGACTTCTGGAAGATCAGAATGAGAGCTCATCTTGCCTGTGTGCATGATGAAATGTTAAGGGTGATTACTAAAGGTTTGTTTATTTTTATGACCCTAACCCTAGAACCACAACTGACACTATTGCAGATCCAAGAGAAGAATGGCCCAAGGATAAAGATAACTTCACTGCAGATGAAAGAAGGAGACACAACCTCAACTTCATAGCCATGAATATTCTCTATACCACCATTCCAGATTCTGTAATGGGAAGAGTGATTCATTGCAAAACTGCAAAGGAACTTTGGGACACTCTTGCTCTCATGTGTGAAGGAACTGACAAGATAAAAGAGAACAAGCTTTTTGTAGCTGTTCAAAAGTATGAGCAGTTTACTATGGAACCCACTGAGACCATCGATCAGCTTGATGGGAGGTTCACTGACATCATGAATGAGATAAACTCTCTGGGAAAAGTCTACACCAAAAGAGAAGTTGCCTTAAAGATCCTAAGAGGTTTAACCTCAAGATGGGATGTGTACTCTGTAATGATGCAGAATACCAAGGATTTATCTAGCATGTCTATGCAACAGGTATTCTCTGAACTCAAGGCTTATGAGTTTGATCTTAACAGAAAAAGGGCTCTTGATGAGACCTCAACTGAGAAGGGAGTGACCTTCAAGGCTAAGGAGACTGAGCCAAAATCCCCAAAGCCACAGAAGAGTACAAAGGCAAGCAAATCTCAAAGCAAGGCTGAGATGCAAGAGGAACTCAGCCTAATGGCTAGAAGGTTTGAAAAACTTAACAGCCGTTTTGGCAAATATAAGAGATTTTACAGGGATAACAGGGAAAGGAGAAGTTACCCACAAAAAGACACCAGAGAAGGAGAGAAAAGCTCCACTGAGCTGGAGAAGAAAAAAGAATACAAGAACTATACAAGAGCTGAAGGATCATCATCAAAGGCTAGAGAGTCTACTGAGGAAAAGAATGATGATGCCAACAGATGTTTCCAATGCAAAAAGGTTGGGCACTTTCAATATGATTGTCCTCAACTGAGCACTAAGGAAAGAAAGGAAAGGCAAGCAAAAAGAGACAGGAGATATGGAGAAAGAAAAGCCATGGTGCCTGAGGATGTTGATGAAGATCTGGAGTCATCTGATGGACTGTTCTCTGACAGCAGTGATGATGACATGCGCCTCATGGCAAGAGAAGAACCAGAGGTACAATCTAAACCATCCATTTCTCTAGGACACTCACCTGAGCTCAGCTCAGAGTCAACAGAGGAACTCAATCTTCAGTCCGCTTTGAAACAGTTGATGATTGATTTCTCAAGGTTGCAAGAAGCAAGTTTTTGTCTCCAAGATGAAAACAAAAATCTCCTGAGTGAAAACTCCAAGTTAATTGAATCTGGGAATCAGGCAGATCTTAACTCAGCTCAATCTACCATTGAATTGACAAAAGAGGTGGAAACCCTCAAGAGTCAAGGAAATGGCAAAGATCAACTGATAAAGGATCTTACGGAATCTAAGATAAAGTTAACTGAAGAGAACTTAAAATTGGTAAGCCAAGTAAAGGATTCTCTCCTGAAAATTGATGTCTTACAAAAATCTGAAGAGACCTTGTTAAAAATGATTGATGCTCTTAACAAACCCTCTCTTTCCATAGAGGAGATTCAAAACTTTCAAATCAATCCTAATAACAAGTGTGGGATAGGCTTTATTCCAAAACCTTCATAAGGTCCTCTGAGTGTTGCTTCTTCAAGTGGCACAAAGAGAGTTTTTGTTAAGTCTGTGACCTTTCAACCACAGATTTTAGATAAAGGAAAAAGACCAGCTGAGGTCCAATAAAAGAGAAGTCAAACTCAGCCAAAACCTAGTGGAAAGGCTCAGTTGACTAATCAGACTAGATCTCAGTAGAGGTACTATCAGTCGAGGTCTTCACAGATGAAGCAATCTCAGCTGAGAGCACCCAGGCATGAGCATTCCTCAAGGAATGACTCATATAGAAAACCTATTCCTTTTGTGCCTAAAGGAAAAGGTCATTCATACCTTTATCAACAAAAACTAAGGCCAGGTGCACCCAAGCCTAAAAGGAAGAATGTTAAGAAGGTTCCTGTTCCTTCAAAGGCTGACACCCATAGACAGTTTAGTCCTAAGGCACCCAAGGAGGTAACTATCTATGTAGATGTTTATGGAAGACAAATTAGCCATTCTAAAGTGATTAGAACAGTGAGGCAAATTTTGATTCCGAAAGGTACAGCTAACCTGGTAGGACCCAACACAAAATGGGTACCTAAAGCTTGATTTTGACTGCAGGGCTCAGTGGACCTCAACAAAGGAGAAGCTCTCAAAACTTCAGTCTGGTACATGGACAGTGGATGTTCCAGGCACATAATTGGTAATAAAGATCTCCTAGAAGAATTTGTTGAGAAAGAAGGTCCACAAGTCACCTTTGGTGACAATTCACAAGGAGCCACTAAAGGTTATGGTACTTTAATTATTGGCTCAGTAAGAGTAAGCAATGTATCCTATGTCAGTGGACTTAAGCGCAATCTCTTGTCCATAAGTCAGTTTTGTGATGAAGAATACAGTGTTGAATTTTGATGTAACCTGTGTTTTGTCAAGAATATATCTTCACAACGGGTACTACTGACTGGGTCAAGGAAGGGAAATGTCTATCTTGCAGATTGGAAGTCTTGCACACCAAATGCATGTCTTATTGCAAAGAGCTCAACTAATACTAAATTGCTATGGCACAAAAGACTAAGTCATCTGAACTTCAATATGATGAACAGGTAGCAAGACACGGACTGGTGGAAGGAATGTCAAATGAAGTATACCACAAAGAACATATTTGCAAAGCCTGTCAGGAGGGAAAGCAAGTGAAAGCAACTTTCAAAAGCAAAGTAGCAACCTCTACTGACAGAGTACTTCAATTGCTACACATGGATCTCTTTGGTCCAGTAACCCCTGTAAGTATCAATGGGAGAAAATATACTCTTGTTGTTGTTAATGATTTCTCCAGGTACACTTGGGTGGTATTTCTTGCAAGCAAAAAGGAGACTCAACTCAGGCTACCAGAACTTCTGAAGAAAGTTAGCAATGAAAAGAGCCTGGACATTATAAAGATAAGATCAGATAAGGGCACTGAATTCATTAATTCAATAATATCTGATTTCTGCAAAGAGTTAGGTATTGCTCATGAGACCTCAGCTGCAAGAACTCCACAACAAAATGGAGTAGCTGAAAGAAGAAATAGGACTCTCAAGGAGGCAGCAAGGACAATGCTGGCAGAAGCTCAAATTCCTAAAAGATTTTGGGTTGAAGCTATTAATACTGCCTGCCACACTCAGAACAGATCCATGGTAACCAAACATCAAGGAAAAACTCCATATGAGTTATGGAATGGCAGAAAGCCACAAGTATTTTACTTTCATATCTTTGGATGCAAGTGTTTCATTCACAACAATGGGAAAACTCAACTGAAAGCTTTTGATAGCAAAACTGATGAAGGAATCTTCTTTGGATATTCCCAAATCAGTAGAGCCTTTAGAGTTTACAATTGTAGAACTCTTGTTGTGGAAGAAACACCTCATGTGGTCTTTGATGAATCTACCCTTGAGTCCAGGAGTAAGGAGAATGAGGAAGTGATAAGCAAAAGACTAACTAGACTGAGTATCAAGTCAAAAGGCTATCCTGAGAATTGTGTTGATGCATACATCCCAACCTGGGATAACCTAAATGATCAACAATTCAAAGAGGACACTCAAAGTCAAACCACTCCTCACAGCTCACCTGAGAGCTCTTCTGAACATGCAACTGAATTGATGAACATTATCCCAGTTCAAGAGGTAAGTAATGTCGATGAAGATGTGGTCACAGCTGAGACATCTACTGAGCCCATCATTCAAGGGGGAACCAATGATACTACCGTTGAGAATGAAAATACCTTGAATGATGACTCAGGACTTCAACCCTCTGTCTTATTTCCTAAATTTGAATTCATTCCTGTATCTAGTAACTCAACTTCAGAAGAGTTAAACTCTACTGAAGGGCATTAGCCTAGGAGGACATGGCTCTCAGATCACCCTGTTGAGCTAATCCTAGGTGATCCTACCTCGGGAGTCAAAACTAGAAGTTTTCATGGAAAAAGTGCTTTGTTTTGTTGTTTCTTATCAAACCAGTAACCAAAGAAGCACTTCAAGATTCAAATTGGATCATTGCTATGCAAGAAGAGCTCAACCAATTCACAAGAAATCAAGTATGGGAGCTGGTTGACAGACCATATCATTGCAATGTGATTGGAACCAAGTGGGTATTCAAGAACAAGAAGGATGAGAATGATGTCATAGTCAGAAACAAGGCCAGGCTAGTAGCAAAGGGCTATTCTCAAGTTGAAGGTTTTGACTATGATGAAACCTTTACCCCGGTGGCCAGATTGGAAGCAATAAGGTTATTCCTTGCATATGCTGCTCACAAGAAATTCAAGATGTATCGAATGGATGTCAAGAGTGCTTTCTTGAATGGAATACTCAATGAGGAAGTCTATGTGGAGCAACCCCCAGGTTTTGAAGAAAGTCACAAAGTATATAGACTAAGGAAAGCTCTATATGGACTGAAATAGGCTCCAAGAGCTTGGTATGATACTTTGTCACAGTTCCTTTTGGATCATGGTTTCATCAAACACTACAAGAAAAAAGAGGTTTTACAACGGTTCAAAACCATTGTCTATCTAAAAAATTGGCCGATGTTGAAGATCACGTTGTAGTAGGTGGGTATAAATAGACAACGGTCACTGAACCGTTGTATTTCGTCAATTACTACAACGGCTGAGAATAGTTGTGTATCACTATTCTGGAATGTTGTTGTAGCATAGTAATTTCATAATATTGGGATAGACAACAGTGTTCAACCGTTGTTGTTCTCTAATACATACAACGTCTTATAACCGTTGTCTTTCTGTAAAAAAGAAGTTGTCGTACCATATATTTTTCTTAAATTTCAAGGAAAGACAATGATTATTAACCGTTGTCTGTTCATATTAACTACATCGTATTAAGACCGTTGTCTTTCCATTAAAATACGCATAGATATTTCATAAATTTATTGTATAGACAACAGTTATAAACAACTGTCTTTTTATATTTACTACATCAGTTTTGCACCTTTGTTTTTCCTAAATATGAAATATATTGTATAATACCATAATTAAGCAAAAATAACCATAATACCATCAACATTCATTCCAAATACTACACAATCATTGTATAATAGAAGTTAATAAAAGTGTTCCACACCATTAATAAAATACCATAAATATGAGTTTACAAAAGATTAAACTACTAATTAAATGAATGCCTTAACATTCAATTACAAAAATTTCAACCAACTTATGCATATTTCTTCTGTTCCCCAGCAACATTCATGCACCCTTTTCATAGATCTCGTCACTACATTGGAAAATAAATAATATAAAACAAGTATTATAGTAAACTACCAAAAATAAAAAAAAGACCTGATTATGTAACAAAAAATTGAGTATTTAATTAATACTTACTCTATATTACATGACACCAAAAGTAGTTCATTAGAAGATACTTGAATCAGCCTTGATGAAAGATTGCGTGCTCTTCGATCAATATCGTTAGTTTGAAATTTGAGTCCAGGGTAAGGTCCTAATTCGTTTGGATCTGCAAATTTGAACCTACCAACTTTGTCCTCACAAGTAGACCACTTATCAAACAGGTACCTACCTATTATTAATTAACGAGTCATAAAAGAAAGCAATAAATATGTAGTGAGTTATAAAAAATCAGTAAATATTAATTACCATATGTAAACCACAATGCACGAGCATGATATTGGTTGTAGTCGACAAAAACTGTCTACATCATCCAAGTCAAGATGGACAACTAAGTCATGGCCAAAGATTTCTTCATCTACTGTAAAGCTCAAGTTATTAAGAATAGCTAAGACATGGAAAAAAAAGCTAAAGAATAACAGATTCAACAATAATATTGAAGAATGTGGCTGCCACTTGCTCTGAAGATAACCTGTCTAAGCATCTGAGAAAAGGATGCAAGGAACTAAATTACGTTCCTCTTACTTAAACCCGATGAGATGTTAACTAATTTTGGTTCAGCTTTTTAAAAACTACTGCAGACAATAAAGTATGCATCCGGTGCATCATAAACTAGCAAATAGATTTGGTGAATGGATGAAACTTATGTTCTAGATGACTGGTATGCCTGAGAGACAGCATCATTATGGTTTAAGAAAAAATTATGGCTAATTTATTTCAAATTAAAAACAGCCTTGAGCCAAAATTGTTTGTTCAAAATATTCACAGCTTTAAAATTGAAATTCATTCATCTATAAACAATTACTAGTCATCCAAGATTAAAATAAAAATAAAAAGTTAATGGTACAATAACTTTATACAGTTGATTTACGAGGTGTACCAAATTTGTCTTGGTTTCTATCGATGGGAAGTCGAGCTGAGAAAATCGGTCACTGATGCTTGCAGAAGTATCCTGCCTCTAAATTGTAAAATAGAAAATGAATTGCATGATAATCATTAAAGAAAGATGATAAATTTAGTGTGGTCATAAAGAAGTGCAAAACATAAAATTGGTCAAGGTCTAGCATTACATGAATATAAAACAAAAAATTTCAGACTTTTCATTACAGTATTTAAGCATATTATAACGAATTCATGAAGGTGATACTCATAAAAAATTGCCCCATGAGGATACATGTGAATCAGGGGACAATGCTTCCTTTTTTACATTATTTGATATCATTCATGTAATGTCAGATATCCAAACCATATTGGAAGCATACAAATCTTTTCCCCTTGCTATTATAGATTCTATATCAGCTTCTACATCTATTAATGTCACAGCCCCAGTGGTCTAACTAGGTAACCTTCATCATTTATCGTGAACCATTTACATATCAACCCTACTTTTTTTTTATATTAACTATATTATTTGGGACGTTAAAGTAGTATAGTTTATATAAAGAAATAATAAACAGAATGTACAAATACAGCTCTATTTGCGGCGAATGGAAAATAGAGGTGTGGAATGGAGGGAGTGTAATTTTCTGAAATTTCATGACAAATTTTCAATTGTTAGGTTGACCATCAAATCATGGATCCTGACTCAAATCTGTCATTAGGTGGGTGCTTGCAAAATGGAAGCTTCCCAAAATAGGCCGCTCCAAACACATTATACACAGGGTATTTGCAATCAACCAATCATTACTCAATAGTAAGAATCACTTTCAAAATTTAAAAGTTGAAAGGGGACAACTAAAAAAAATGAAAGTGATTCTGACCCCTCACTTGAATTTGCAAGGACCCAATGTATATAGAGTGTAGTAAGGAAAAACAGATGAGCCAAGCAAGCAAATAGAGGAAGAGAAATCAATTGCCATTTCAAAGAAACTCCCACAAGCTAGAAAAACAGCAACATGTGACATTAATATGATACAAAGACAGGTTTTCAAGAAAAGCAGCAATCCATGTTCCATTGCCAAAAGAAAAAAATGAGCCTTCTGGTCATCAACAATAAACAAACTCCATATCAACTTCTCAAAAAATTATCTATAACACAACACAGATTTCATTATTCAGCTGTTAGACTTAGAATGCTTAACTAGCCAATCAATGACCTGGTCGATGTTGGTAGAGTTCTTGCAAGAGATCATAAAGCATCACACCTCCCTATCTATGATTGATTTTAAATTATTGCATTACTAATATTATCTAATCAAAGAAGAACAGCTTGTAATGATGAGTAAGCCTAAATTCATCAACTGGATGGCATTTTTTGAATTTAAACGTAGTAGAAAACATCATACACTACTAACAAAAATAAAATACATAATAGGTCCTAAGCACATTAATGGATTTCAGAATACTGTGTGCTACATCAGATAAATTATTTTTTTATCAAAAATCGATTTTCAACGCATCACAGAAACTGATTTTCAATGCAGTGAATGGGTAAATAGTTCTGTTAAAAAGGGTAAAGAGTTGAGCAATAATATGAAGAGTGGAGGAAATTGATGAAACCTTGTAGCCGAGGTGACACGCCTTGTCGGGTCGGGTCGGGTGGGTGACACGAACAACGGCGGGAAGCTGACGGTACTCCCAGCAACGAACCCTATGCAGAAACCAGAAAAATTTATAATTAAACTTCTAATCTTTTGTTATACCTTGTGCATATAACTAAGCCCAAACTTCTGATCTTTTTTTGACAAGATTTGTAATACCTTATGTTATCGATTTTTTTGTGAAAACCAACAAACGTATACCATTACACTGTCTCTGGTAAAATCTGTCTGATGATAATTCAAAGAAAAGAACAATTGCATGCTACTGACTCAAGTCTTAGGTGCTATAAAAACTGCAAACATTTTTTCCCAAGATATTTTTGTAAAAAATTAGTCAAGCCAGCACGAAAATGAAGACAACATTTGAATGAGGGTTAGATTTCTACTTTAATCCGTGGCAACAATAAACAGCAGAAAAATAATTACAGTAGCTCACCGTGCCCCTTAAATCCATCGCTACTTGTCACTTATATCTAAAATTCTGATAAAACCATGAATTCTCTTTGCTACGACCGATTTCACCAATTCACAGTAGGACTCTTCATAAATAATCTTTGACAGTCATTTTATCGAACACCTTATATGCACTTCTTCACACAAGTTAATTTTTTAAATTAGGCCAAGACATAAACACACCAATAACAAGTGTACATAAAAGAGAAAGAGAGGTAGAGAGATAGAGCAAAGAAATTGCTTACCTATTTTATCACGTCCGCTTCATTAATCCCCAACTCAACCCATCTTTAGGACGTGGAGAACGGCGGAGGATGGTTGCAAATGAAATGGATGCGGAGGACGGCGGAGGAACGATGGGAACGTGGTGGACGGTGGAGGACGGCGGAGGAACGATGGGAACGTGGTGGACGGTGGAGGACGGGAAAGCTGGACGGCGGAGGAACGAATGGAACGCTAGGGAGGATTGAGAACGGCGGAGGATGGTTGAGGATGGTGGAGGACGTGGATTGAGAACAAAGGGAACGTGGATATTGGAGGACTGTGGACGAACTAGGTCACGGTGGATTCCAGGTGCGCGGGAAGATGGGAAATAGTGGGAGGGAAATTGAAAGCTAAATTTTTTTCTAAGTCTTTCTAAAAGTGCTAGTTTTTTCCAAGAGTTGTTAAGTAAAAAATGCTTAAAAGTGTTATTTTTAGAAGATGAAATTGGTATTCTTATTTTTATGTGTATTTGAAAGGTGTTAATTCAATTTAATAAAGTGTCAATCCAAATAAATAAAAGTGTTATTTTAAAGATATAATTGTAAAAGTATCATTCCATATACATGTATTTGTAAAAGTGTTAATTGAAAAATGTTTAAAAGTGTTATTTCCAATGATGAAATTGTTATTCTTATTTTTTATGTGTATTTGTAAAAGTGTTACTTCAATTTATTAAAAGTGTCATTCCAAATAAATAAAGTGTTATTTCCCCTAATTTAAAGTGTTCATTTTAATATATGATCAATTTTAATTTTTAGAAGATATAATTTTTAAATTGTGGAAAGACAATGCTCAAAGAACGTTGTTGTAATAATTGGAAATACAACGGTTTAAAAGCATTGTCTTTCTACTCATTCCTTAAAAAAAACAACGATGAACTACAACAGTGTATAACCGTTGTATATGATAGGTTTTTCGCGCATTTAAAATACGAAACTACAACGGTTGTCCATACCCGTCGTATATCATCAAATCCCTGGTCTGAAAGACAACGGTTATACTTTATGCAACACATTTTTTACCTTATACAACGGTTTTTTCCGAAACCGTTGTCTATCCAACGTCGTAAAAGCCCATTTTTCTTGTAGTGAAAAGAAGAGTTGATAGAACACTCTTCAGGATCACAAAAGTAGTGGACACTCTGCTAGTTCAAATCTATGTGGATGATATCATATTTGGTTCTCCAAACCAAGTCCTCTGTGAAAAGTTCTCTCAACTGATGAAAGGAAAGTTTGAGATGTCAATGATGGGAGAAATGAACTTCTTCCTAGGACTTCAAGTCAAGCAGTCCTCTGAAGGAATCTTCATCAACCAAGCCAAATATACAAGGGAGCTGATCAATAAGTTTAGATGCCAGACCAGCAAAGTTGCAAGAGTTCCACTCAACACCAACACCAAGATGGAACCTGATGAAGATGGTGAATCAGTAGACCAGACTCACTACAGAGCAATCATTGGGTCTCTACTGTATCTCACATCAAGCAGTGCTGATATCACATTTGCAGTAGGTATATGTGCTAGATATCAAGCCAACCCAAAGAAAAGTCATCTGGAAGCTGCTAAAAGAATTCTCAAATATCTTAAGGGTACTGTGAATATGGGATTATGGTATCCCTCAGATGACAACTTGGAACTCACAGGATACTCAGATGCAGACTATGGAGGATGCAAAATTGATAGAAAATCAACTTCAGGCACTTGTCAATTCTTGGGAAGTAAGCTGATCTCTTGGATTTCCAAGAAACAAAATTCAGTAGCCACAAGCACTACTGAAGCTGAATATATGGCAGCTGGAAGTTGTTGTGCTCAAATTCTTTGGTTAAGACAACAACTGAGAGATTACAACATCTTTGCTAATGAAGTTCCTATTTTGTGTGACAACAATAGTGCAATTGCTATTTCAGAAAATTCAGTTCTCCACACAAGATGCAAACATGTGGATATAAGGCATCATTTCATCAGAGATCATGTGGAATAGAAAGATATCAAAATGCTCAAGATTCACACTGACAAACAAAAGGCAGATATTTTCACTAAACCTTTGGCTGAAGCAAGGTTTCAAGAACTATCAGTGGAGCTTGGACTTCTAGATCCAGGAGAGTAAAGATGAGGCCATCTCAAAACTTAGAAGAGTTGAATTCGAATCAGTAGAGGTTCAACCTCAGAAGAAGATCAACCTCAGAGGAGTCACTGATCCCAGAAGAGCTTCTTTTCTCAGAAGAGGTTCAACCTCAAAGGAGGTCAATGTTTTATACTGAAAGCCTCTTAGTTTTTAAATATAAATTTGATTTCAAAATTTTATTAATGAGTGCTTTCTGAAAATTAAATCTTTTTACACTATTTCAAAGAGATTTTGATAAGGCGGGCATTTAATGCCCGTTGTACAAGTCAGACATACTTTTTCAGTTTCATATCTCACGCGCCCTAAAAGCCGGATGATGTGACCTTCCGGCTACCAACTTTTTCAATCCACACCTCTCATTTTAGGCGGTTCCTTCCTAATCGTCAAGATCTCTCAAAAACTCCCCACTAACCCTTTCTACTATCCACGATCTTTTTCCAAATTAATCTCAGACGTTGATTACGCTTTTCAATCTCAACATTCATTGCTCATATAAAAGACCCCAAAATCAGTCTTAGAACTTTTTCGAACACTCTTCAAGAAAATACTTACTTATCTCCCCCAAAATACTCTCTACAAAATTCTTACAATCCCTTCTAAGTCGAAAACGGCCAGAGTTAATCTAGGTTTTCTTACCAACAAAGACAACTTTTGGTATGAGCCTATAGTTATTTTTGATAACCCTGAGATTCAAACCAGACCAGTGTTCAGGCATATCAAGGAGGCCCTGGACATGGTGAAGAATGCTGGTTTGGAAAAATTCTTGTCTATCCACCCCCAAAACTGCTTCGATAGACAAGTATTGGAATTCTTCTTCAGTGTTGCTAACACTGATACCAAGATTAAGTCATGTTTGTTTATGAAGAGAAAGAAGAAAGTGATGAGGGATGATACTGAAATCATCGAGCACTAGAAAGTGAGGAATGAGATCCGTCTGGAAGGTGATGATCTCAAGGATCTTTTTGGACTTCCTTCTGAAGGCCCAAATCCGGATACTTGTATCGCGGATAAGGAGGAGGATTGGGTCTACACCATTATGCAGAAAAAGACGAAGTACAGTCCCACAATGAACAGAAGTGTACTTCTTCCCGTATACAATGTTCTTTGTGAGATTATTGGGAAATGCATCTTGGGAAATCAAGGAAGCACGAAGCAAGTGAGCAAGCCCAAACTGAGACTGATGAAGGCCATAGTGGACAGCAAAGAGAAGAGTTTTAACTAGAAATAATTTTTCTTGAGAGCGCTGAATAAGGAGAAATTGAAATTCCAGCCGGAAAAGACTCCCCAGTTGGCAAGTAAGCTGAACTTTGCCACCAAGATCTCCTACCTAATTGAAAATGTTGATGTGGGAGTGGACTGGAAAGAGGATAGAAAATGGAGTAACTTGAAGACTCTCTTCAAATCTGGTAAAGCTTTGGAGACAAGGAAGTTGAGCACGAAGGAGGAAAGCCCGGAAGCAGCAGAGGAGGCTGAAGAAGCAAACCCTGCTGAAGGGAAAAAGACCAAGCTGAAGAGGAGGCTGGTAAAGCTGAGTGACAAAATGGCTTTACACAAAAAGGAGGAGACAGAGAAGGCCTCAAAGAAGAAGAAGAAGAGGTCATCTGAGGCCATGAAGGAAGGTGCCTCAAAGAAAGTCAAAACTACAAACTCCACTGATGAGTCATCTTCAGATAACCCTGACCCATCTCCTAACATCATATCTACTGAGCCTGACTCAGATGCCCCTACCCCTACCCCCATCAAAATAAAAACCAAGCCCAGAACCCCAGTAAAAAACAAACGCATATCCAAAATCTCCAAAACCCCCACTGAAGGCTCTCAACAGCCTGAAAGTGGTTCCCCAAATGACACCCCATTTGAGGCATCTGCTGAACCCATCCCCTCAACCCCCACTGATCATAACCTAATCTCATCTGAAACTCAAATCTCATCTGATCCCAACCCTCCTCAAACCCATGCTACTCACTTAGAAATTATCTCAGAGGAGTCAACAGATATCAGATCCCCTACCCCTTCCATTCCATCTGATGATGAAGAAGAGTACTCCTTTCTGGATACTCTTAAGGATGAAGTGGCTTACTCACTGGAGACCAAATATCCAGAGCTTGATGGGCACCCCACCCTGAAGGCAATGTTTTTTTAGAGTAAGGCTGCTTGTCCAACTGGAGGACAAAAGATTAGGAGAAATCCTCATGGCTGTTGGAGGAAGCAATGCTGAGGATTGGAAGAAGGAGGAGAGGGAGGTCTTGGAGTTTGCAGGAATGACCAAAACCAGACTTCTCTGTGATGATAATATTTTTCAAAGTCTGGTGATGGACAAACTTGCTGAAACAAGGAAGGGAGCTGAAGGTGAGAAAGCATCTGAGGAAGAAAAAGGTGAAGGGGAAAAGGAAAAGCCAGAAGAGGCCAAGGCAACAGAGGAGGTGGAGAAAGTGAAAGAAGAAGAGAAGGAGGGAGAGGAGTCCTGAATGGAGAAAGGTACTTCACCACAGCCAGGTGGTGGTGAAGTAGCCCAGGATGTATCCTCGGCAAGGGATACTGAGGCACAAAATTTGCCAAAGGGAAGCTCAGTAGAGGAGTCTACTGAAGCTCCCCCACAACAGCCCTCAGTGGTGACTGCGGAGTCAGCTGAGGTGTCTGGAAAAGAAGGAGTAGAAAAAGAAGAGGGAAAAGAAAACGAGGTAGAAATTACCAAGGTAGTCAGTGGAGAAATAAGAGCAATCATTCCTGTAAAGGATGAATTGGCTGGAAAAATAATAGTTGAAAAAGAAAGTGAGAAAGAGAGTGAAAGTGAGAAGAGAGGGGAGGGGGAGTACATATGGAGGTAGATGAGACTAGAGTTTTAGGTGGTGAGAAAGAGGGGGAAGGAACTAACATTCTATGTAATGCAGGTATCCAAACTGAAGAAGTACCCCAAGTCCAAATCAACCTAACTCCACTGAGGAATGTTGTTCACAATCTTCAAGATGAAAAGCTTCCATCCCTACAAGCTCAGCTGAGAGATGTCCAGGAGATAGTGCAGGAGGAAGTTGATGAAATGGTCATCCTCTCAGACCATGTTGATGAGCTTATGGAGTCTACCACCATCTCACTCCAAAATTTGACTCTGAAGGTAGAAGATTCACAACAGATGATGATAGACGTAGTTGAAGGCCAGAGTGTGCTGGTGATAGAAGCCCTGAAGAAGTTGGAGCAAAAGGAAGAAGAGGCCAGAACTAAATTTCTTAAGGATTCAGTGGAGAATGTCTCCATAAACCTAAAGTCTTCTGTAGAGGCTTTCTCAACTGACCTGTTAGGGAAGGTTGAAGGGTTATGGGACAAGAAACTGACAGAATTCGAGGTCAAGCATGAAAAGCTAGAAGTTAAGCTGAAAGATGTGATCAAGAAGGCTGCTGAGGACTTCCCAACTCAGGAGAATACTAATGTCCTCATTGATGAGAAGCTGGCTCAGTTTGAAAACTTTGGTCAGAATGCTGGTGCAACCTTGGAAAGGATTGAAGATGAGGTTGATCACTGCTCTACTCAAGTCAAAGCCCTTGATCATGATCAGATGAGGCTTAACATCATTGTTGCTGAGTGCATGATTAATGCCGAAAAGGGGGAAAAGTTAGTGAGTGGAAAGCAGATGAAGCTGAATCCCAACAATGAGATGGAAATAATTCTTGAAACTGATGACTTTGCAAAAAGTCAGCAGATCAAGAATACTATGAAAAAAGTAACAAAGGAAGCCCAGAAGACTGCTGATGAGAAGAGTAAGGGAGTTAAAGGCAAAGAAGACCAGGAATAGAGGGACTTAACCAAATTCAGAGAGGCTGCTGAGAAGGAGAAGAAAGAGAGAGCTGCTCAGAGGGGGGAAACAACAAAGAGAAAAGCTACTGATGTTCTCTCAGCAGAGGTGACAAAAAGAACAAGATCCTCAGGAAGGTTGGCTGCAAAGTCAACTGACGACTCAGTAGAGGTACTTCCGATCTAAAACCCTGAACTTATCTCTTCTGAAATCCCCAAATCTGCCCCCACAAGAGTTACTGAGCTAATCAAGGAAGCTGGAGGTATGAATGAGAGAGCTCGGAAATTATCTGCTCAACAGCAAGAAATGAGGGATAAGGAAGTTGGAAAGATTGAGACTATTGCTATGTTGGCAGAAAGGAAGAAGAAGGAAAGGCTAGCCACTTTTGATAAGACTACTTCAAAGAAATACAGGAATAGTTATCAAAGGTGGGCTGCAAAGCTGAAGAAAGACAAGATGGCTACTTCAAAGGCTCAGTTCCCTCATCGTGACACTTGGGTTCCCAAGAAGCTGAATGATGTTTGGGAAACTGCCAAGAGGGAATTTGTGTATTCCTACTATGTCAGTGGAGATTTGGGTAAAGAAAATGCTCAAGACTTATTCAACGACTGGCTCTTTGAGTCTTACCCAAAACTCTACCCTGAGATCAATGAAGCCTGGAATGACAAGTTTCCATATCATGCCTTGAAGGCTCCTGAGCAAATTATATACTGGCCTCCACAAGATGCAACTGGAGCAGTTGATAGAGAACGGATTATAGGTGAATGGGTGTCCTTGTGTGAGCATTTAGGTCTCAAGGGACATTCAAAAGAGGTAATGGAAAGGAAAAATGAACTGAAGATCCGAGTCTTCAAGCAATATGGACTTGAACCTTTGTTTGAATCCATCTGAGGAAGTTAAGTGTTTGTACTGGGCATTTGTTTATAAGTCCCAGTTGTTATTGCATTTTGAACTGTTGTCAGTAGACTTCATGTAATTTTACTCATCTTATTCTTCATGAAATGAAACTCTACTGTTTTTAATGCCCAAGATAATATCTCATTATCATTTAGGCTTATGTACTTGAATGCTTTTACTTACAAAAAAAAAAAATCCTTGTAAAACTTATGTCAATTGAACAACCTCATCTGAAAGAAGATTTGATATAAGATAGGTTTCGGCATAATCAAAAAGTGGGAAATTGTTGGGAAATTGTATAGACTTAAGTTTTGATTAAGATGCCAAAAAGTTCCTCCTAAGTTATTTGTAAGTAAAATTGCTCAGTAGAGTTAAAGTTTAGAAAGTCAGTTCAAATGTTAAGGAACTAAAGTGCAGTTAGTAAATTCTGGAGTGTATTGAAGAATGAAGTCAGCTGAAGAATGAAGTCCGCTGAATACAAACTGATCTGAGAAGTAGTCTAAGTCTTGAATGTTTTCTAAGTGCATTCACACTAAGACTAAAGCCATCAGGAGAGGACCAAGGTCCATTGATGAGAACTAACAAAGCACATTAAATGCTAAACACATTAAAAGTTGTTAGTTATTCTAGTTGGAACAAGGCAAAACGAATTTCAGTGAAGATTACAATAAATGAAGGAATAAGAAGGTTCTCTCAGAGGAGTTCCATGACACGTAGGTGTACTCTACTGATAGCCGACCTGTCACAGACTGACAAGTACCAAAAGTCTTTTCCTAGCATTCTACAGAATGTTGGTGAACAGGCATGGTCTTTCAGCCGTTTCTTGACAAGACATAAAGCTTCAAATAAAGTCGTTTGAACCAATCAGATACAAGAAGACTTACTTGAGAAGATTCAACTCCAACGGGAAGATTTTCAAGGAAGCCTATAAATACAGAAGGGCGTGCCCATTTCTATGCACGGGAAACTCACAAGATCAAATTTATCTCTACATTCATAACTATCTAAGAAGCACTCGAAATTACCTTTGTTTCCCAAGTGTTTCACATTTGTAGTGAGCATACCAAGCCTTCTGTAATCGAGCTTAAAGTTATATCCAAACCTTAGAAAGAGATAATCCATCCTAAGCCTTGAGCTAAACTATAAGGATTATCTTACAACAGTTGGAACCAAAACCCTACTCAAAACTCTACTCAGTTGTTAGGTTAAGAGTTAGTGTTAAGTGGTGTTAGTAAGCTGATTGTTTGTATCAGTCTAAAAGCTGGTTGGTTTTGGGAACTAGGACCTGGAATTATCCTAGTGATCAATCATCCTAAGAGAGGATTATTTGATCAGTACACCTTGGCACTATAACACAAGGAATTCCAAGTGAAAGGAATTCTCCTGTTTAATCAGGATAGTGGACGTAGGAGATTCTTCTCTGAACCACTTTATATCTTGTGTACTTACTTTTTGCTATCTCCTAAGTGTGAGTTATTCGTTCAAAGTAAAACGAGATTCCTTAAGGGCTCACTAATCCGCATCTGAAAGCTAATTAGATAGTAGTTCAACTGAAAGTCTTGAGCTTTCAGTGGAGGTATTATCTCAGTAAGCTTTCACAAGTAATTCTCAGCAGACTTCAACTCCACTGGCGAGTTACTGTCTTAAGTAACCTGATAAGTTTTAAGAAGTTTAAATTTGTAACCTCAGGTGTATTCCCCCCCCCCCCCATACACCTGTTTACTCGTTTCGGGACCAACACATGTAACTGATATATTAATTTGTGATGATATATTTCATATTTTTGGTATATTTAATTGATGTTTTGGTGTTGGACGTCTATATATATATATATATGGTATAACATATGAAATTCGCAAATATTAAAAGATTTAAAAAAAATAACAAAGACAGCGGTTAAGAATCGCTGTCCAAGAGGAATTTAGAAATATTAAACAAAAAAAATAAAAATTAAAAATAACAAAGTCAGCGGTTAAAAACCGCTGTGCAAGAAGAAACTTTGGATGAACCGCTGTCTAAGAAGAAATTTTAAATAGCGGTTATTAACCGCTGTGTAATTGTAAATTTAAGACAGCGGTTCTCAACCGTTGTCTAAGTGCTACCTCAACTTACACAGCAGCTACTTGGAAAGCGTTTTAACCGCTTTTTATGGGGAATTTCAATCGCTTTCTAAGATCATATTTGTACTAGTGGTCGCACCAATTTGGTGGCGGGCGGACAAGCTAATTTTTGCTACATTTTACTTTTGTTTTTCATTCTGTAACTGCTGAAAACTGTTATAAAATAATGGTCCTTAATTTATGTTTGAATTTTGGTCCATTAATTTTTCAGTTTTAATTTGAAAGGTTATAAGTTAACTTTGAATGGCTATATGTTAACCTTGAATGACTATAGGTTAACTTTGAATGGCTATAGGTTAATTTTGAACGGCTCTAGGTTACAACACATTTTTAAATGGTGTTTTGACCAAGTTAATGACATGTTTTGTTGGTTTCAGATGATCATTATCTGCCAATTAATACCATACGTTCCAACATTCATTTTTTGGCTGCTATAAGTAGAGCCTCAAATCGATGATAAGACACACTGATATATAGCACAGTTTGTAAATTTGCTTATAAAATTAAAAGCTAGGGCATATGCTCGTATTTCGAAAATTCAAATTGGGGGAAATTTTTGAAATGCAGTTTTCATTTGATTTTTCCTTTTAACATTAGAAGCGGGGGCATATACTCGTATTTCGAAAATTCAAATTGGGGACAATTTTTTAAACGCAATTTTCGGGTGATATTTCCTTTTAATATATATCGCAACTTGTAAGTTTTCATATATATTAAAAGCGGGGGCATAGATATACACATCCTATGCTCATTTTGTGATATCAAAAATAAATTATTTGACACCGAATATTATTAAATATAGTCGGTTATTTGAAACTTCGAATATAATTTCGAAAAAATCATTGAGGTTGCTCACCGAATAAATAACTCAATATTTAAAACATGGTCACACCTTTCGACTACAAACATTCATCCGTCTTCATAGGCGTTGACCGGTCCGCCTTCTAGGCGTCGACATTCCACCTGGAGTGGCGAAGTAATCCGCCTTTTTAGCGTTGATTAGTCCGCCTGTTAGGCGTTGACGTGTTGATTAGTTCGCCTTCACCGGCGTCAACTAATCTACTTCTCGAGTTAATCCGCCCTCCTGGCGTTGACGGTCCGCCTGGAGTGGCGAAGTAATCCGCCTTTTAGGCGTTGATTAGTCCGCCTGTTAGGCGTTGACGTGTTGATTAGTTCGCCTTCACCGGCGTCAACTAATCTACTTCTCGAGTTAATCCGCCCACCTGGCGTTGATTAGTCCGCCTGTTAGGCGTTGACGGTCCGCCTGGAGTGGCGAAGTAATCCGCCTTTTAGGCGTTGATTAGTCCGCCTGTTAGGCTATGACGTGTTGATTAGGTCGCCTTCACCGGCGTCAACTAATCTACTTCTCGAGTTAATCCACCCTCCTGACGTTGATTAGTCCGTCTGTTAGGCGTTGACGGTCCGCCTGGAGTGGCGAAGTAATCCGCCTTTTAGGCGTTGATTAGTCCGCCTATTAGGCATTGACGGTCTGCCTGTTAGGCGTTGACGGTCCGCCTGGAGTGGCGAAGTAATCCGCCTTTTAAGCGTTGATTAGTCCGCCTGTTGGGCGTTGACGTGTTGATTAGTTCGCCTTCATCGGCGTTAACTAATCTACTTCTCGAGTTAATCCGCCCTCCTAACGTTGATTAGTCCGTCTGTTAGGCGTTGACGGTCCGCCTGGAGTGGCGAAGTAATCCGCCTTTTAGGCATTGATTAGTCCACCTGTTAGGCGTTGATGTGTTGATTAGTTCGCCTTCACCGGCGTCAACTAATCTATTTCTCGAGTTAATCCGCCCTCCTGGCGTTGATTAGTCTGCCTGTTATGCATTGACGGTCCGCCTGGAGTGGCGAAGCAATCCGCCTTTTAGGCGTTGATTAGTCCGCCTGTTAGGCGTTGACGTGTTGATTAGTTCGCCTTCACCGGCGTCAACTAATCTACTTCTCGAGTTAATCCGCCCTCCTGGCGTTGATTAGTCCTCCTGTTAGGCATTGACGGTCCTCCTGGAGTGGCGAAGTAATCCGCCTTTTAGGCATTGATTAGTCCGCCTGTTAGGCGTTGATGTGTTGATTAGTTCGCCTTCACCGGCGTCAACTAATCTATTTCTCGAGTTAATCCGCCCTCCTGGCGTTGATTAGTCTGCCTGTTATGCATTGACGGTCCGCCTGGAGTGGCGAAGTAATCCGTCTTTTAGGCGTTGATTAGTCCGCCTGTTGGGCGTTGACGTGTTGATTAGTTCGCCTTCACCGGCGTCAACTAATCTGCTTCTCGAGTTAATCCGCCCTCCTGGCGTTGATTAGTCCGCCTGTTAGGCGTTGACGGTCCGCCTGGAGTGGCGAAGTAATCCGCCTTTTAGGCGTTGATTAGTCCGCCTGTTAGGCGTTGACGTGTTGATTAGTTCGCCTTCACCGGCGTCAACTAATCTACTTCTCGAGTTAATCCGCCCTCCTGGCGTTGATTTGTCCGCCTGTTAGGCGTTGACGGTCCGCCTGGAGTGGCGAAGTAATCCGCTTCGTAGGCGTTGATTAGTCCGCCTATTAGGCGTTGACGGTCCGCCTGGATTGGCGAAATAATACGCTTTTTAGGCGTTGATTAGTCCGCCTTTTATGCGTTGACATATTGATTTGTTCGCCTTCACCGACGTCAACTAATCTGTCTCTCAAGTCGATCCGCCACTCGGCCTTGGTTAGTTCGCCTTCAACGGCACCAACTAATCCGCTTCTCGGCGTGGATCCAGTCTGCATTTTGAGCGTTGACTTTTTCGCCTTAATGGGCGAGGTGTTGTTTAGTTCGTCTTCACCGGCGTCAACTAATCTATTCTCTGCTTTGGTTTATCCATGTTAACGGCATCGACCAGTCCGCCTTCACCGGCATCGACTGACCCGCATCGCTTTTGCCCGCTTGCGGCCATAATATATCGCGTCTTAGACGCTTTGGTTAATCTTTTAAGCAGTTGTTAATTCAATCTCATCATCGTGAAGTCGCTGCCCGTCAATCGGCTAAAGCACTTCACTCATTAATCATTTGGTCAATCTTTTAAGTGGCTATTAATTCAATCCCATCATCGTGAAGTCGCTGCCCGTCAATCGGCTAAAGCACTTCACTTAATCTTTTAAGCGGTTGTTAATTCAATCCCATCATCGTGAAGTCGCTGCCCATCAATCGGCTAAAGCACTTCACTCATTAATCTGTTGATTAATCTTTTAAGCGGTTTTTAATTCAATCCCATCATCGTGAAGTCGCTACCCGTCAATCGGCTAAAGCACTTCACTCATTAATCTGTTGATTAATCTTTTAAGCGGTTGTTAATTCAATCCCATCATCGTGAAGTCGCTGCCCGTGAATCGGCTAAAGCACTTCACTCATTAATCTGTTGATTAATCTTTTAAGCGGTTGTTAATTCAATCCCATCATCGTGAAGTCGCTGCCCGTCAATCTGCTAAAGCACTTCACTCGTTAATCTGTTGATTTATCTTGTAATTAATTGTTAAGTCAATCTGTTGTCCGTGAAGTCGCTACCCGCAAGCGGCCTAAGCACTTCATTAATTTATCATCGCGGTCCTTACCGCCCTATTACCAAAATCAATGTCGGCCAACGGCAAGAACTCTTTATTAATTGAACGTCACGGTTCTTGACTCGGGGGCACGACGGAAGATCGTACCCCACCTAACCCGACCAATTTCAAAAAAGTTTAACTATTCGAAGGTTACACGGAAGATTCGCCCATCACGGACCCTGTTGTCGAAGACTCCTCCGGGGCATCCGAGCTATCCTGTTTTCAGGCTCGGGGGCAAAACCTATTTGAAGCACAGATCAAGATCGAACTCTGGCCGCAATCAGAGCCCAATCTTGGGGGCAATTGTTACAACAGGAAATATCCTCGCCTGATCGAAGGTCAGATTCCTAAAGATACACTGACCCGACAAGATCGAGAGTCTACATCAGAAAAGAGTATTTAATGTATTATAGGTCTACGGTTGATTGTTAGATTAATATTGTAATAAATCCCTAAAGTAAAGGGTTGAGACGAATTTAGGGTCACTTTTGGGCCTTTAGGGGTGAACCTCTATAAATAGGGGGTCACCCCCTCATTGTAACGGATCACACATTTTCCTCATTTCTCATATATGCAAAAAGCTCTCATTCGAGGGAAGAACGAAAGTTCCTTCCCCATCGTTCATGTTCGTTTATTATTGATTGTTTGTCGGGCATAATCTAAATAGTCACATATATCAACCCGTACGAAAATGCCTGTCAACACACAAGCTTATACATAAAAATAAGTCATGCAACAATGAAAATATGCATATAATTAATTTACATACCACGAGCTCATCCCATAACGCTTTCTTGTAAGGAATCATTTCAGGCTTACGCCAGTCATTGCATTGCAGCACGATAGGGACCACTCTCCTGACTGCATACCCAATGTAGTGCGCCAACTTCACACTCTCAGGTCCAATCGGCTGCCCATACTCATTGAATGATAACTGCAATTCAATGATATTGTTAGGTCAATAAATAATTAATTAATATAATAAAAATTAAACTGTTCTGATGTAATAAAATTAATTACCTTCAGTAATTTTCCCTTGCTACGGTCTTTCTTCAATAAAGTCATCGTGACTATACCCGTCCTGCGCTTCTCTCTAGAGCTACTAGAGGTGTGAGCATCAGTATTATCCTATCCCAAGTCATCATAATCTCCCTCATCTCTATCATCTCTATCATCTCCACCATCCCTATCATCTCTATCATAGGGAAAATAACCCCCATAATCTCCATCATCTCCATCATAGGCTGGTTGATCCATGATCCTGTGAAACAGAATAAAAAAATATTAAATAAATAAACAACTACAACATTTAATAAAACAGAAAAATAACATTTAATAAAGTCGTGCATTTCTTTTTAGCACTGGTTTTTCTTTTTTGTTTTTTGGTTGATATTTCTTGTTCATGACCATGAATGTTAACGAGATCCGGATTGTTATATTCATCCTAGTTTCTAAGATTTCTCTGGTATGGGCGTGGATTTGCAAGATCATCGAAAGAGGGTACAGAATGTGTGAAGTTCTGAAAAGGATCATCAATCATGTCAACATCTTCATCAACTTGGTCGTTGATCTAGTAACTATGGTTAAATTTGTTTGACAGACGCACAATTGACCATTTCTTGTTCACTGGGTCGGGGACATAGAAAATTTGTTGAGCTTGACTGGCCATTATGTAAGAGTCATCTCTGTATCCCAAATTCTTCAAATCAACGCGTACAAACCCAGAACATTCAACTTGGACCCCATTTGGGATCCTCACCCAACTACAATCGAAGATTGGTTCACGGTGACCAACATAGTCGAGTTCCCAAATATTGACAATCTGTCCAAAGTATGTGGTAATCGACTCATTCCATGCAGTTGCAGTAATAGACACCCCACTATTCTGCATTGTACTTTCGGCATCATGATCCCTGGTATAAAAAGTGTATCCGTTGATAAGATAACACTTGTATGAATACGCATGCCTATCAGGCAATCTGGATAGTCACTTAACTCTTTCTTTCACTGATTCTTTATTCTGTGACAACATATTTGCAACATAACCATTGAAGCAGTCAACAAACGTGCGATTATGCACAGCTTCAATCCATGATCTATCTCTGGTGGGAAAGGACTCAGACAGTGCTTGCATGTGCAGGTCAATAAAAGGAAGCACATCGACCGTGTTGTGAAGTACGCACAAGTGCATCCGTGTTAGCTCCTCCATACTAACACATACAGGTTGACCACCGGTAATGCCTTCACCATCCATCCTATTAGTGTATCGAGTACTTGGAAGTCCAATTGCATCAACATTTGGAGTAAATTCAGACCAGTACTCAACTGCTTCTTCTACTAAATAGCGTTCTGCAATGCATCCCTCCGGCCTGAACATATTCATCACATACCCTTTCAGCACTTTCATATATCTCTCTACACCATACATCCATCGCATACGAGCAGGACCACACATTCTTGTCTCGTGTACCAAATAAACGGTTAGATGAACCATTATATCAAAAAATGATGGACGGAAATACATTTTAAGCTCACATAACGTCCCCACAATCTGTCTCTGAAAACCAAGCAATTTTTTAGGATCAATGACCTTGCTACTCATTACCTTGAAGAACCAACAAAGCTTTGTTATAGTTATACGCACATTTTTAGGCAAGATAGAACGTATTGCAATGGGCAAGAAATTCTCCATAATGACATGATAGTCATGCGATTTCAGATTCGTCAATTTCACGCCATCATCTGAAATAAGTCTCTGTATTTTGGACGAATAACCCTCTGGTACTTTCACATCCTTTAGTGTTTGAAGAAACACTTTTCTCTCACTCTTGGATAAGGTGTGTGCAGCAGGAGGTAATTTCGGTGGTTTACCTTCTTCACACACAGGTGCTAATTCTGCTCTTATACTCATAGCAACCATATCCATTCTTGCATTGTAACCATCCTTGGACTTGTTATCAGCTAGCAGAGTATTGAGCAAACTAGCACAAATATTCTTCTCAACGTGCATTAGATCAATGAAGTGTCTAACATACAACTCTTTCCAATAGGACAATTGAAAGAAAATTGATTCCTTCTTCCAGCCTCTAGTTGGGAGACTCTTTTCAAAGTGTTTTCCGTATTGTGTGTTGACATTCTTCATCTCGTTCAATACATCTGTACCTGACAATAAACGTGGAGGTCCACGTTCCTCGATTGTGCCATTGAATGCATCAGTCATTCTTCTATACTCATGTGTTGGCTCCAACCACCTTCTATGCCCCATATAAACAGTCTTCCTACAATGACATAAACGAATGTGATCTGTGTTCGTGGTACACCAAGGACATGCATCGGCTCCCTTCACACTATATCCAGATACATTCCCATAAGCGGGGAAGTCATTGATAGTTCCAAACAACATGGCCTTCAACTTGAAATTCTCCTTTCTATAAGCATCATACACATCGACACCCTCATCCCACAGGAGCTTCAAGTCCTCTATCAAAGGAGCCAGATATACATTTATGTCGTTACTAGGTTGTTTGGGTCCTGATATCAATATAGACAACATCATATAAGTGCGCTTCATGCACAAGTCCTGTGAAAGATTATAAACCATCATAATTACTGGCCAAGTACTGTGGTTGGTACTTTGCATACCAAACGGATTCATTCCGTCAGTTGAGAGTACAAGACGTAAATGTCGTGGTTCGTTCCCAAATTCTGGATGTCTGGCATCGAATGTCTTCCACTGGGGTGAATCAGCAGGGTGTCTTAGCATTCCATCCTTGATCCTATCATCATGATGCCAAGTCAAATTTCTGGCATCCACATCGCTACTATACATTCTTCTGAATCTTGGTATTATCGGGAAGTACCACATCACCTTCGCTGGAGATTTATTTTTTAGATATCTCTTCTTTCCACACTTGGGACTTTCATCGAGGTCTTCATACTCCTTCCGAAACAAGATACAATCACCCGGGCAAGCATGAATTTTTTGATGTGTTAACCCAATGGACTTAAGCATTTGCTTAGCCTCATATGCTTTCGTAGGCAGTACATTTCCATCGGCCAATAGACCACTAACTGCTTCCAGCATGCTTGAGAAGCACGCATCGGTCAACTGGTGTGCTGCTTTTAGGTTGAACAATATCAACACAGCTGACACTTTTGTTGCCTTCTTACACCCGAGCCAAAGGGGTAATCCAGCGTCATCCCTTAATTTCTCTGACATATAAGGGTGATCTTGCAGATTTGTGTCATCCCCACTTGATGTATCAACATTCGGTACATCTCCAATACTATCCTCAACCACTGTATCTTCAAACCTAAAGTCAGTTCTTATGTTGTTTGAGCTACATCCATCTCTTCTCTCACCATGAAATGTCCAAACGGTATATGTTTTATCAATACCGTGACACATCAAGTGGTCTAACAAACTTTCTCGACCACTAGCAGTTTTTCCATTCATACATTTCCAACACAGACATAAAATGTATCGATGGTCGGTGCAGTGTCTAATTGCATGACTACAAAACTCTTCCACCTCATTCCTATACTCCTCTGATAATCTATCTGCTCGAACCCACTTTCGATCCATATAAAATTAGAGATGCCTATATACATTAATCGAAAAGCACACGAGTTGAGTCTATATATAATTAGCAATCCAACTCTATTTACAACTACTACTATTTTGTAAAACTTTATAACTCTAGCTAGGCATGCTATAGATCAAAGCCTAACTAAGTCCCAAGACATTCTAAAATTCTAACATGCATTCTAACAATTCCATCTAAAATTAATTCTAAAGCCTTCAATTAAGAATTCTAACCCTAACAAGGACATGATAACAATCTTATTATGAGTTGAATGCTAATAATAAACTAACTTTAATGTAATTATCACTAGGCAATATAACGTATTAATTGAAATCATATTGTGGTTAGTATCTCTTTTCTATCGTTTAGTCATGCATAACTAGAGTGAATCAAATTACCCAATCACACAATTTCAATAAATTTGGGCCCAAAAACCATTTTAATTAATTTCACCACCTCAATTAATGGAAGGCAAATTATATCACTAATAATTATTATTCATTTCCATTATCATCCTCATTGAAAAATTATGAAATATCATTGTGTATAATTTCATTCACAATCATACAACATGAGATGCATATATAAATTAATTACCTAAATCAAGACTTAGAATCAATCGAGCAAAATTTCAAAAAACAAGAATACTCACAGCTCTAACACGTCCTAAAATGTTTGTTTCTATACCTAATTAAATATATATATTCGTGAAATTAACAATTTCTATATACCTAATTATATTATATATTCATCAAATTAACACTAATTAACTAGTATATAAATAAATTAGGCATATATATATATATATATATATATATATATATATATATATATATATATATACAGAGAAATTGGAGTAATTACCTGGCGGCGGAGGAGAGGCGGCGGGCTACGGCGACGGCGGGCTACAGTGGCGGCGGAGAGGCAGCAGCTGGGGCGACGTTGATCGGGAGGTGCGGCCTGGGGCGTCGTCAGGAGAGGCGCAGCCTGGGACGGCGTCGCGAGGCGCGGTGGGCAGGGTGCGCCGCAGGGGAGGGCTGGGCTACGAGGACGGAGCGAGGATGGAGTTACGGCGGCGAACTGGTGGCGCGGGTCGCGGGTGGGAGAGGAGGAGGAAGGAGTACTGTGCGTTGGCTGACTAAATTAGGGATTTGAAGATTTTAAATTGGGTCAAACACTTAGAGAGCGGTTTAGAACCGCTATGCAAGTCCGTAACTTAGAGAGCGGTTCTTAACCGCTATCCTAGTGTCACTTGGATAACGGTTCTGAACCGCTATACAAGTTAGAACTTGGGTAGCGGTTTTGAACCGCTATCTTGCAATTGAGAACTTACATAGCGGTTACTAACCGCTGTCTTACAATTTCTTTTTAATATATTACTTTAAATAACCGCTCTCCAAGTGGGTTCTTGGAGAGCGGTTTTTATAATAGCTATCCAAGTACAACTATCTAAGTTTGAATTTGTAGTAGTGCTAAGAAGAAGGCCCATCAAGTGGCTAATTAAATTTGCAAGGAATTGCTTTTAGCAGGATTTGAAAGATAGCTGGATATTTCGTTTGTGTACACGAAAAATTAGTGCAAAATTCAAGATGGAGATAAAGTCTATGCAAGAGTTTTGTTCCTTTTCTTATAGACTGAAATTATTTTGTAGTGTTTTGCATTTTCCGTCCTCAAACGACTTTATCTTCAATATAAACGTTGCACTACAAAATATGAAGTTCTTGGTGAAAAAAATTACAAATATCATCAAAAAAATTGTTTGGAGTCTTGATGACGAATCTTTCGATGATAGCGCAAATATATATGGACTTTTAGGTTGTGTTTACTTCCCATGACAAAGGCCAATTACAAGATTAGTAGACATTTATTACATGTTTACTTTGCAAGTTTATTCACCCGAGTAATCCATCCGACCCGGGTGAAACTCCTATTAATTTCCCCTTTTTAGTCTGAATGTATTGGGCAGAGATATGTTTTATCTCGAGATAAGGCATGTAATGTAATTACGAAATTGTCCACCACAACAAGGGGTATACCAAGCTTCAAGGTCAAAAGCAGATTAGGCTGTTTCTGAAAAATCTCTCTCTGGCTTGCATACGAGCTTTTTGATCTTGGCCTCAAGAGTTGGACCTGCTTCCCAGGCTTCCCTTTAAGATCAAGCAAACGTCTAATTATATCGTTGAGAACGACGAAGTCCATCTCTGCACTAAATTGATCATACAACGATGAAGGAATAAAGGAAGTAGGAGTTTTTTTTTTTTACAGGAAGGAAGTTGGAGTTGGGCAATGGAAGATTGGGAAGAAAAAGACGGAGAAGAGAATAAATGGAGGCTGTGGGTGGTGGTGAGTATTTTGAATGGAAGACTTATATGATATATTATTTGGGTGCGCTTTGTTTTGAAATGGCCTCACTATAGGAGTTGATACAGTTCGTCTTTATTTTTTTAATCGGACTTCGAGTCGAAATCAATGACGGTGAGTGGCCAGTTTATGCGTTTCACCCGCTGTTACTTCTGTGGTGGGAAGATCTCGGTCAAAATGAAGAATTGGTAGTGTGTTTTTTTTTTTTTTTTTTGCAAGAATAAAAAAATGGTATATTAGTAAAGTTATCATTTAATCCATACATAATATTGGAAAGTAAACAAGCATATACTATTTTAAGCCAATATATATTCTACAAAGTAAACAATTGATATCTTGAGATAACTTAAACAAATCCTACTATTTAATTTTATCAATACAATCTCAACCATCAAAGTAAACATAGCCTCAAAGGTTTCAGTTAATTGGCGTAGCTTTCACAAGAAGTTTGTGTTTATGCTCGATGATGTTTGGCACAGAAAGACTTAAAAAAATGGAAATTCCTAGAGAACTCCTTTGGTGGAGCTAGTAGTAAACTTTTGGTGATAACAATAGATGAAAGAGTTGCAAAAATAATAGGCTCAAAGAATAGTGATATATATCGTTCAACACTACTTTTGGACGAGAATTGTAGGTTACTATTAGTGGTGGTTCGATACAATATACCATAAATATCGAAGGATATCGTACAAAGTATTAAAAGTTTCGGTATATGAAAATTCATAGTTGTCATACCGAAAGTTTCGGTATAACGAAAATATACATCCAGTATACACTACAAAAAAACGGGGATTGGCGACTGATTTTCGGTCGCAAAACGTGATTAGTGACCGATTTTTGACCAAAAAAATCGGTCATTAAAAAGCAGGTAGCTAATATTAGCAACCGCCTTTTGACATCAATCGCTAATCTGCGATCGTCACGGCGGTCGCTAATATCAGCGACCATCATCAGTCAGTCGCTGAATCAATCGAATCATGACCCGCGGTCGCTAATTTATTTTTTCTAATAAAATTAATCTTTTTATTTTATTTTGTGATTAGCGACCGACCTTGAGGCGGTCGCTAATCAGCGAACCTGTGTAAAAAAAAGTGTCTCAATAAGTTCGAACCATAGCCCATTTGGGTCCGGGCGGGGCGCGAACCACTGAGCCACTGACCCACTAGCTTATGTTAGGCGAGTCATGTAGTATATAAGCCCTTGTGAGGCTGGTAGAAATAAATGGGCAAATATGCGCCCAAGGGGAATCAAACCCACGACCTCCGGGTAGCCCGGAAGAGGTGTGAACCACAAGGACACATTTTATTATTGTTTGTTTATTTGCATTTAATTGTATATAACCTCAAATTGACTCCCACTTTTTTTTTTAAAATTAATCAAATTCACTCCTTGTTGTTTCTAATTCGTTTATATATATATATATATATATATATATATATATATATATATATATATATATATTTACTAATTTTTTTATTAATTTTATAAATTTAATATTTTAGATTATTCTAAATTATTAATTTTTTCGTTTTTATTTATTTAAATGTATATAATTCAAAATTTACTCCTGTTTTTTTAATTCATCAAATTAATTCTTTTTGTTTTTAATTCGTTTATATATATATTTACTAACTTTTTTATTAATTTTATAAATTTAATATTTTAGACTATTTTAAATTACTAATTAATTCGTTTTTATTCATTTAGTTGTATATAATTCCAAATCGACTCTCGTTTTTTTAAATACATCAAATTAATTCCTTTTTGTTTATAATTTGTTTATATATATATATATATATATATATATATATATATATATATTTACTAACTTTTTTATTAATTTTATAAATTTAATATTTTAGACTATTCTAAATTATTAATTAATTCGTTTTTATTCATTTAATTATATATAATTCCAAATTGACTCCCGTTTTTTTTGAATTTATCAAATTAATTCACTTTTGTTTCTAATTCGTTTATATACATATATTTACTTTTTTTTATTCAATAAAAAATATATGCAAATCTATAATATTCAATAAAAAATATAAAATATTTAACAAAATAAAAAACATTCAACAAAAAAAAATATTCAATAAAAATAAAATATTCAACAAAAAACCTCTCTCTCTCTCTCTCTCTCTCTCTCTCTCTCTCTCTCTCTCTCTCTCTCATCTCCAGAGAGGAAGCTCTCGATATCGATATGGTCATCGTCATCCTCACCCTCACCACCTCCGGTACCGCTCTCCCCGACATCAAAATTTTGTGGGACTGGGGGTGGAGGTGGACCGGCTACTCCCATCTGTTGGGAGATGTTGGTGAACCAGTCCCGAAGACTCTCGTTGTAGCTCGTGAGGGCCTGCATCTGCTTCTGAACGTCCCTCAGCTCACGCTCCAACTGAGAGAGAGCAGAGTCGATCGAGAAGGACGGCCACTGCTCTGGCGGTAGGTCTGTAGGATGGCCTTGTTGTGACCGTCCTACCCCACAACCTTCCCCTTCTTGACTCCAACCACATCTAAATAGATGCGGTCCTTGTCAATCCGGGAAGGGGTGGGGTTCTCTCCGCTGTCGTCTCCGGAGGCCACCTGCTGCGAGGCCTGGGCGAGACGATCCTTAAATGGACGGGGGATCCAGCCCGATGTTTACAAATTTATTAATATTCAAATGTAAATAAAAATTCAATAGATATTTACAAAGGCAAGGGAGTGCTCGTAGATGGACGGGGATCCAGCCCGATGTTTAGCGACGTCGTGCCCGATGGGGTCCTTCAAACCGGTTCTCCCTGGACTTCTCAGACTTGGCTTTGAATTGCTCACTATTCCAGTGAGCAACCAAAGCGTCCCAGACGGAACGTCTGTCTGGCCCTTGGCCCAGCTCCAGCTGCATCCCACTATCGAACTTCTTCTTCAGCCCGTATATAATATTTTTGTACCGCTCTTGCACTTTCGCGCAGAACAAGCCGTACATAACACTATCATGGGCAGGGTCCCAGGCGCACAACTTCTGCAATTAAATTAAAATAAAAATATTAACAAATAAATTCTAAATAAAATATTAAAATCATAATAAATATATCTTGAATTCCTCGAAGTACTCCCTCCTCTTTTGCTCGGGCACCATGGACCACGAGGAGGCACCAACCTCGAACGAGACCTTCTTAATGGCATCTGAGATACGAGAGCTGGTCTCATGGCCTGGAAGCATACTGTAACATAAAAAAAAATTCAAGTTAATATTAATAATTAATATTAATGAATACAATCAAAATTATGTAATTTGTTATCTAAGAATACTTACATGTTGTCGCTAGGGACAACAGTGAGGCGGCTATCCAATAGGGGATGCTGCCATGAAGCCGTAGATCCGGCAACAGTAGTAGATCCATCAGCACTGGACTGCTGTGAGGAGGATGATGTCATCTCCGGGGCCCGTCGAACCTCCGGGATCACCGGTCTCAATGACCCCGACCTCCTCTTCCCCTTCTCTCGACCCTGTCCCCGACCCTGATCCCCACATTGAACGGGGTTATCCTGAGAGCTCATCTGTAATAATTATAAATTCAACAGATTAACATGACATATTATATTTATACACATTCAACTAAATTCATACATACACATATCAATCATCTAAATTTATACCTACACATATCAATCAACTAATTAAATTCAACCCTACGTATATCAATCAACTAAATTCATATATACCTATCATCTAAATTCATACCTACACATATCAATCATCTAAATTCATACTTACACATATCAATCAACTAATTAAATTCAAATCCTACGTATCAATCAACTAAATTCATATATACCTACATATTAATCAACTAAATTCATACCTTCACATATAAATCGTCTAAATTCATACTTACAAATATCAATCAATTAAATTCATATATAATTCATACCTACACATATCAATCAACTAAATTCATACCTACGTATATCAATCAACTAAATTCATAACTACGAATATAAATCGGCTAAATTCATATCCATACATATCAATCAACTAATTTAATATATACTAACATACCAACTAACTTAAAATAACTAAACATTTATATGCATGATTTAAAAAATATATACAAACATATAAAATCATACATATACGTACATATATATCTAACATATATATATATAACTTCATGCATTATTCAAATATACAAACATACAAAAATATGCATGATTTCATGATACAAACATATATACAATCATATATATATATATATATATATATATATATATATATATATATATATATATATATATCTAATTTCATGTCAATTTTATATATTAATTAAAATATATATATATATACAAAGATAATAAACGGTTAAAATTTGAAATATTTACGGTTATTAGATAGACGGGGAAGCAACAGGGGTAATGACCGGAACGGAATGCTCGACGGACGGCGACGGTGGCAATCGGCGGCGGCGGCGGATTTTTTGGAGCGTAGGCCGAAAGTGAGTACGGCCTGTGACTAAAAAGGGTAAAAAATTTAGCGACCGCCTTTGGCCGTCGCTAAACACACATTTGGACGGTCTCAAATGACCAAACATGTGATTAGCGACCGCCTTTGGCCGTCGCTAATTTCCCAGCATTAAATGACCATGACCCGTTTCCAAGAACCGGTCAACTGACCAGTTTGCGACTGCTTACAGGCGGTCCCTAATTTAAAATTGAATTCAGAGACCGCCTGGGCGGTCGCTGATCAGGCTGTAAATTGAGTTGGTCAACTTTAACCGACTTTTGAGTTTTGGCAACCGCCTGAGCGGTCGTAGGCGGTCGCTAATCCTTGAATTTAGCGACCGCCTTCTTTATCGGTCGTAAATTTTTTTAATTTGCGACCCGTGGTCTATTGCGGTCGCTAATACAATATTTAGAGACCGATTAGCAGGTGGTCGCTAATTTCGATCGCTAAAATGCGTGTTTTTTGTAGTGATACTGTACCATACCGATCTTTGGGCATATTTCGTTATATATTGAAAATTTTGTATACCATTTCATACCAAAAATTAGGTATACCGTTTATACCGAAATTAAATATAAATAATTACTTTTTAAATTCTAATTAAGTAAAATTATATATAAATAACATTACTTAAAAAATAAAATTATTAATTAAATTAAAATATATTTTCGGTGTGGTATATACCGATGCCGAATACCAAATATTTTTTATATTTTGGCATATAAAAATACCGCAGTGTCCATATTTTTATGTCGGTACCATACCAAAATACCGTTGTATGATACCACATCGTAAAAAGAATTGGTGTACCAAAATTTTTGGTAAATTTAGTATTTTTCAATACGGTAAATGTGGTTTACCAAAATATTTGATATTTTACCCACCCCTAATTACTATTATGATGTAGAGCCCTTTCTAGAAAGAACAAATTGGAGTTTGAGAACGTTAATAAAAAATTAGTTAAAACGTTTTATAGATTGCTCTTGCTATAAAGATTAGGGGAAGTCTCTTGGCGCATTTTACGAGCATGTTAGAACATTAGAATAATGTATTAAATGGCAAGATATGAAAAAGGGTGAGGTGGAAATAGACATGTTTTCGCAGTTGATTTTGAGCTACGGTGAATTATCATAAACATTTACGCGCAATAATGTTTCTCGTATACTATGCCAAATTTCCGAAGGATTTTAAAGAAAAAGCACAATAATGTTATAGTCAACACCCCTAAAATCTAAAATGTCATTTGAATTTTATGTGGAACTATTTGCCTTAAAAGTGATGTCATCAATTTCATTTCACCTCTCAATTCCAATTTCTTTGCTCAACATCCGAACAAACCGATGAAATATATATATATATATATATATATATATATATATATATATATATATATATATATCCTTTCATAAATTAAGAACCCTATTGGAAAAAAAAACCATTTGTATTCCCTCCCAACAACGACAACGATAATTGCATCCCAGTCCCTTTTCCACTACCGAGAAATAGTATTCTCAATTTCCCGTCAACGCTTTTCGGTGGTCGTTCGAGTCAGATCTTAGGTGTAAAAGGATGTTGGGGAAGTGGGGACTCTTATAATATGGCCAGCTTTCAGATCGAAGGTGTAAAACAACAGTAAGAACTATTTGTACCAAAGCTTAAAAGTTAAAACATTAGAGGAAGCCAAAGAGAATTAGATCAAATTTCGGGGTTCGCGTGCAATTTTTGGTAAATCTGATCAACTTGACTGGTCAATCGAGTCAACATGCAAACTATATTTAATTACGATTTTCCCACTCAAAGCTTTGTTTTTATTTTAATTTGATCCAAACAAGTTGCAAATTGTCATAAATTCAAAGACCTACGTACAATTTAATTCAAAAATTAGGTTAATTTAACACTTCTCCAAAAGTTTGAACTCTTTTTTATACTCAGTATTCGGCCCAAGAACCGACTAATTCAGGGACCCATAACTCTCCGTCCACTAGCTGTAGTCTCCATTTGAAGTCAGAGCAAAGCTCAGTATGAACTGGTCTATTTCAAGTATTGATCGCACCTTGTGAATCTCTAAAAAGTTTGATATTTTAAATGGAATGAAATTATTCTTTCATTGTAACCTACTGTTTAATCCGCATGATAGAATTAACAAGCCTAGAGTTACACTTAACCCACACATGACGGAGAATATTAGGAAACAATATAAATTGATTCATTCTTTCACCTCTTTCAGTATTTTTAGTTTTTAATTTTACAGATTAATCAAATACACAATGAACATCCTTCAGATAACAAAATACTAAAATACCCCTAATATAAATAAAATTCCAGAAGTAGCCCTCACCTCAAAAGGCTCGTGAAAAATGCCAACTAACTGAATTAATTAGACCCTGAGAAGAAAGTAACATATATGGATGACAATCTGTTCCAACTTCCAAGTAAATGCGAAACTGATCTAATTATCTTTTTATAGTTTATTGAGGAAAAAAAAAAGAAAAAAATTGTGTTGGTGAGTCCTCGTTGAAAAGTGTTCACGTTCTTTTCTGTGTCTTCTGCGATCTCTTCTGGGCGGCGTTGCAGGGATTGTCGGCAATCAATGGCAAAAACTTGACCAGGTCGTAGATCAACACCCATCTCTTTTGGGTTTAATTTAAGGTTCAATTTATGTTTCCTCCCACCGAGAAACGGATCTACTGTTTTCATATTATATTTCGAATCACCACAATGATGTGCTGGAATTTTTTTTTTTATAAACTCAAGTTCACGTGATATTTGAAAAAGAAAAAAGTGAACTCAAATTCATAGAAGACCTATATACTCATTATATTGAGTGATATAACTAATATACATGTGATACTTCTTCCATCCCAAACTCATTTTCTCATTTACAATTTGCACGAGTTTTAAAAAAAGAGTTGTTTATAATATTTAAAGTGATAAAGTAGATGTTTATTGTTATTAGTGTATGGAGAATATAATTTTAAAAAATATTGTTACTTTTTTGTCAAAAGTAGATGTAGCAAATGAGTAAAGGACGGACCTTTTTGGTAATATAGCAATCGAGTTTGGGATGGAGGAAGAGTTTATTAAACTGTAATGCAAGATATTTTTGATGTTGTAACTCTATTTTATTTTATTTTTTGCACACCATCTCAGGATGGTAAAAACAAATTATTTTAGTCCTGTAACTTTTGGATTGCTCAATTTATGTATATTTTTCCTATTTTTTGTCCCGTAACTTCATTTCTTGGAAATCATCCAAAGCATGAGTCAAAAATGACAATGTTTAGTAAAAATTGGACATAACTTGAGAATAAAATTTTAATCCTATAGTTTTATTTGATATTTTTTGTCCCAAAAAATTGTAGTTTTGGTCTCAAATGAATGTATAAATTGCAGTTTTAATCCCAAAGAATTGCAGATTTTTTGTCCCAAAATTTAACCGAAAGGACCAAATTTGCAAAAAAATTGGACAAAAAAAGAACGTGGAATCAAAATTGTTATTGAAAAATTCTCACGGGACCAAATTTACAATTTTAATTTCCCTACTTGTTTGCTACATTGCCAAAAAGGTTCGTCTCATACTTGTTTGCTACATCCATTTTTGGCAAAAAAAACTACAATACTTTTTTATATTATATTCTTCAAACTCTCCTAACCAAACGCATCTATTTTATCACTTTAAATACTAATAAATAATTTTTTGTAGCACACAAGTATCGGACGAAGGGAGTATAAATTAACATCCTAGCACCATTTGAATTAGCCAACCCATCTATAAAAGAAAAATTACAACAATACAACTACTCAAGTTCTTATTATAACACCAAGACTACAATCTAGACTTTATATCATCCACCACTTTATCAATTGAGAACTTAACTCCATTAAAAAATCACCTCGTTCCTCTCTTTCCAAAGCCTCCAAGCCATACAAAGTCAAATGAAACAACCACCTTTCCCCCTACCTTACCTCTCAAAGTACGCCTTTGAGCAATAAGATTAGAGAATGTACGAGAGTGTAGAGCAATAGAAATTCCTAGCCAATTAGAGTATTTCATCCCTACCTTGTAAGAGATGTGGCATTCGAAAGAGTACACCTCATGTCTATATTCAAATCTATAACATTTCTTCTTTTTAGATTTAATTTTGTTTGTAGTCTAGCCCAAAGTAGCCTCCAACCATGACCAATTACCTTTAAAGGAGCGAAACTTTTCCATATTAAGTTAAAGTCAAGCTCCTTCTCGGGGTTTATCTTCGTAATTTGTTGTTGATGGATGACGTTGTAAGCATCTTTCGTGTAATATATGTCATTGGCTGACCCTGTCCATCTCCATGAGTCGTCTACTTCTTACCTCACTGGAAACCTGTTAATCAAGAAAAATAAAGCATTTAAAGATTTCAGGTCTCGATCACATAGTGGTGTTCTCCATTTCCACTTCCAAAACCAAAGTCCCTCCTCCCACACACTCATTTCCCCTATGTGATTACCCACATCTAAACTAAGCTTAAAAAGATGAGAAAATTTCAGCTTCAAAGACTCTTCTCTCGTCCAACTATTATACCAGAAATCCGCACTCATTCCATCTCTTAACACTCTCTTAAGTTTTCTTTTAAATCAATCCGTTTTTCTAACAAATTTTTTTTTTCACAATATCTCTCCACCAACTCGACCAACGACTCATTCCTCCTCTAGCTTCAAAGATTGCCCCCAAGACCCTCCCCACTCCATACCTAGACTTCACTACCCTTGCCCATATATATTTTTTTTTTCAATCAAATATCTTCAAGCTCATTTCCTCAACAAAGCAACATTAAACAACTCTAAATTCCAAACCCTAAGACCCCCAAAGTTTTTTTTTTTTATTTACAAACAACTGTCCGTTCGATCCAAGCAATTTTACCACTCAAAACAATATTAATAAAAGATTTTACTACTAAATTAATATATTTTAATAAAACAGTTAATATTGTTCAAAATAAGTTTCAGATATTACTTTGTCATAAATGAATCGTTTGATGAATTGGTTGAAACAGCGATGTAATATTCCATTTGAGATCATAGGACTGCATAATTAATTACTTAATTACTTCATTGGGGAATATATTAATTTACATTTTGTGTGGTTAATTATACAAAGGGAAGTAGATATACAAAATTTTGGGGATAATATATTTAACCTTATTCTGTGATTATCTTTACAAGAACCGATAATGGTGCATCCACTTATATATTAATCAATAAGCATCTTGAAAATTAGATGAAATCGCATGCCTTAAGATCCATTTTTATTATTGATTTTTGTCTACTACTTTCGGGTGATTGCGTGATTTATTTGAGTCGCTGAGATTTGTATATAGTATAAATTACATAGGTAATTGGTTACGTGTGACTTTGATATTTGTATCCCTACTTCCCCTTCATAATTAACTCTACAAAATCCGAGGTTGTGTCGGTGATGAGATATTTTACGAATCGTATAAAATACCTCGTAGATCTTAGTATTTGGAAGGTGAAAATACACCCATGAATGATCTTGGTTTTTTCTAGAAAAGTTGGGCAACTCTCGTCGAAAATCTGTCGAATCTCTCGCCGAAAACCTGCAAAAAAAATTATTTTTTTAGTCAAAAAAATAATTTTTTGGACAAGTATAATGAATTAACAAATAGATTGAATAAAATTAGTTTGTACTATCATTAATTAATTCATCTCATATCACACTTAATTCACCTCTATACCACACTTTATTTAAGCATGTACCATCATTTGTTTAATATATACATTTAAGCCCGTACCACTATATATTTAGTATGTACCACAATTAATTCATATCTAACCACACTTTATTTAAATCTGTACCACCATTAATTCATATTATACCACACTTTATTAATTATGTACCACCACTAATTTGTATCATAGCTTACTTTTTTTAGCCCTTACCACAATTTGTTTCAGTTTGTACACCATTAGTTCACCATATATACTACAATTAATTCACATCGTATCACACTTTATTAAGTTCGTAGCACAATTCATTTAAGTCTGTACCACAATTTATTCACCCCGTACCACCACATATTTAACATTTACCACACATAATTTAACCACATACTACGCTTTATTTAATTTTGTACCATCATTAGTACCCCTCGTGCCACAATTAATTCACACAATACTATATTTTATTAACCTTGTCCACTATCAATTCATCTTGTACCACTATAAATTCATTTCATACTAGAATTAATTAACACATTAATATCAAATTTTATTAAGTCTGTACCACTGTTGATGTCAGCTCGTAGTGCGTCTTATTATGCATGTACTATCATATCTCAAGTCCGTACCACATTTTTAAAGACCATATGATTTTAATGTTTATCCCCGTAAAACGATTTTGAAGACGTATAATCATATATTTAAACTCATATCACTCTATAATTTAAACTAGGCATCCTTGGTATGATAGAATAGATAGGGAATGGAATGATCATTCCTTAGTCAATTAATAAATATGTAATAATTACAAAAATAAATAATAAAATAATATTAAATGATAATTCCGAAAATAAATAATTAAATAATAGTAGTATAATGTTATTTTTTATAAGTATAAGTATTATTAAAAATATATTTTAATAATAACATTTTTTTAGATAATATTTTTATTACGAATATATATAAAAATTCTAACAATCATTATCAGCAACCATTAACAATAATAATTTTGGAATAAGTGCAGGATAATGCAATACCAGACGACTTCTTACAAATTGCTACAAAATAATTGAACAGATGCACAAAAAAAGTTGAACATAAGAACATATTTTTTTAACATTGTACTATCTTGTAAATAATGGTTTGGGATATTACCATTTTGTAAATGCCCCAATAATTTTAAATAACTACAAACAATAATTATATTTCATTCCTAGTCCATATCAATTATAGGAATGACCATTCTGAAATCATATCATTCAAACCTTCATTATATTTATGAGTTCATTCCATCTGTTATTCCAATCAGGCATACCAAGAATGCTCTAATATTTTTTTTTTTTTTGGACATAGAAGCCGCGTCTGATATTGGAGAAGAGGAAATTGAGAGATTAATAGCAACATAGTACATCCGAGAAATTAGAGGGAGAGGAGGGAGAAGATCAACGTAGAAAAGAAAAAGGAAGGAAAAAAGAAGTAAAATATTATTAAATTTAAGAAAAGATGGATAGGGGTAGAGTTGATCCAAAAATATATTCATTTAGCTTTAAAAAAAATTAAAACTTTTAACAAAATAGAATATTTTTTAAGTAGAATTGGCCAAAATGGAGTCCCACTTAAATTAAATCATTCACACTTATTCTCAACCATATCTACCACCTGTTTATTTATTCAACAAAATTGCTTGTAGTTGTTAACCATATCTGGCTGCCTATTTTCTTATTATCTTTCAAGTTAAATCTTCACCCAATATTTAATTATTGAATAGTTCTAATATGTATTTGAGTGCATGGTATACATTTAATATTTTTCTTTAAATACCTTAAGTAAAAATTAGTAATACCCCAAAAAATAATCAATGATACCCCAAAAGGCATCAATAATACTTTAAAAAGTAATCAGTAATACCTCAACTTAAAAAAAAAAAAAAATACAGTCCCTGTATTTGTGAGTGTTTTGAAAAAACCAAAATTGAACTTAAAATTCAAGTGCATGTGCATGCTTAGAATTTGTGTTAATTGTTATATTAATTAGTCAAACCAAATCTCCACAATTTTTCTTTCCTCTTTAATATTTTTTTTCTTATTTTACTTGATACTTCAATAATATATTATCTTATTATAATATATTTCCAAACCTCTCCAAGATGATGTGTCAACACCACCTTATTCTAAGGAAGAGGAGACATGTCTCAAATCTCTTTATTTTGAAATGTTGCGCTCTCATTAAAAGTTGGTTTAAGTTTTGATCTCAACCATTCATTTTATATCATTACATCTAAACCATTGATTTGTAACTAGGGTTAATATAATTATTCATCATTTTCATTCTCCCATAAGCCGTCTCTCTCACATTCGATCTCCCTCACACCACCACACTCTTCTTCGAAGTTTTTCAGAGCGCCGCTTCCTTCCCCTCTCCAATTAGCGCGGACCAGCAACTTATACCAGATTATAATTTTCTCACCGCCGCCTGCCATGTCCACGCCGCCTCATTCCCACAGTCTTTCAAAGGTTAGGATTTTATTTTAATTCACGAAATTTTGTGATATTATCTTCGGTATAAAGTTTTCTCTGTGTATTAAGTTGTTCCTTCGCTTAGCCCAGCACCGTCTCGATGCTCTATTATAGTCGGCCCGCTTAGCCCAGCGCCTTCTTTCCTCCGGGCCAAGCTAAACTCCCGACCCCTTTGCACATATGTGTTTCTCTATTCACAGAAACAATTGGGTACAAACACTACACATACAGAGCAAATGTTTGATAATATCACAAATTCTCGGTGTTTCACTCCACTAATCCGGAAAAAATTCAATTCAACTTGGAATTCAGTCGGCATGGTGGTGGAAAGTATATGTTAAATGTATGGGAGTGAATTCGAAATAAAAAAAAAAAAGGACACTAAGTTTTTACTTAGATATTTTTGGAATTTATTTTTGCAAAATATTTATATATGCTAATTTTGTTGGAGGATATTGAAATATTTTGCAAAAGATATTGTCACGTAAAAGATGGCAAGATTCTCAAAAAAATCTTTCCATCCAATATCATACCTTACATGGATAATAGATTGTAACATTATTTTTTTTGGACAATATTTTATTAGTCAAAATATATTGTCACTCAAATAACATATTATTCACAAAAAAACTTGCCATGAAATACAATATCTTACCATGTATAATACAATAATAGATATTTTTAGAATTTATTTTTGCAGAATATTTATATATGCTAATTTTGTAGGAGGATATTGAAGTATTTTGCAAAAGATATTGTCACGTAAAAGATGACAAGATTCCTAAAGAATCTTGCCATCCAATACCATATCTTACCATGAATAATAGACTGTAACATTTTTTTTTACAAGATTTTACTACCTAAAAGACATTGTCACTGAAATATCATATCATTTCCAAAAAATTTTGCCATGAAATACAATATCTTACCATGTATAATACAATAATATATATTTTTTTAATTTATTTTGTAGAATATTTATATATGTTAATTTTGTAGGAGGATATTGAAATACTTTGCTAAAGATATTGTCACGTAAAAGATTGCAAGATTCCCATATATCATATCTTACCATGGATAATAGATTGTAACATTAATTTTTTTTTTGGACAATATTTTGCTAGCCAAAATATGTTGTCACTGAAATAGCATATTATTCCCAAAAAAATTTGCCATGAAATACAATATCTTACCATTTATAATACAATAATAGATATTTTTGGAATTTTTTTGTAGAATATTTATATATGCTAATTTTGTAGGAGGATATTGAAATATTTTACAAAAGATATTGTCACGTAAAAGATGACAAGATCCCAAAGAATCTTGTCATCCAATACCATATCTTACCATGGGTAATATATTGTAAAATTAGTTTTTTTTTTTTACAAGATTTTACTAACTAAAAGATATTGTCACTGAAATAGCATATTATTCCCAAAAATATTGCCATAAAATACAATATCTTACAAATGTATAATACAATAATAAATATTTTTGGAATTTATTTTTGCAGAATATTTATATATGTTAATTTTGTAGGAGGATATTGAAATATTTTGCAAAAGATATTGTCACATAAAAGATGGCAAGATTCTCAAAGAATCTTGTCATCCATGGATAACAGATTGTAACATTAATTTTTTTTTTTGTACAAGATTTTACTGCCCAAAAGATATTGTCACTGAAATAACATTATTCTCAAAAAATCTTGTCATGATATACAATATCTTACCATGTATAATACTATGTCACATAAGGTTAGCAATTTTTTTATATAAAATACATGTATACATGAAATGTTTAGGAGGAAATTGAATTTTTTTAAATAATTCGAATTGTCGCTTAAATGTAATTCTTAGGGTTGAATTTTTCCATTATAAATACCTGCAAAATTGAATTTGAAACTGTAAAATATAGATATTATTTTGTAGTAGGATTTCGAAATTTTTCAACAATTTCAATTTTTTTAACTCTTTTTTGGTTTTTTTTTTTTTGGAAAATATCTGTAAATGTGAAATGTCCAGGTGGAAAAAAAAAAAGATTGGTGCATAAGGGTCAATTCTTATTGTTGAATTGTGTATTATAAATACCAACACATTAATCAATTGTTCACACACAAACATCTACACAATATTTTATTTTAATTATGACCTAATTTTTGTCAAATGTTACCTTTATATCTGTAGGATTCTATCTTTAGAGTTGAACTTTTGCCGATTTTTATTGTATCTTCATATCATGGGGGAAAATTGGGCATGCAAGTATACAAAAACTGTAATTTTAAGAAATATTGTGTTATACTAATTTGAGATTAAATGTGTGAATTAGTTAATGTTTTTTAAATTTTATATTTATTCATGTTTAGTATTTATTATTATTTGTTGAATTACAATTACAATTTTAAAATTATATCAAAATTACAAGATATTTTTTAAAAATTAATATTTATAATTTGAAACAATAATGGGTAAATTGCAAGGATGGGCCCATGAGAATTTATACTTGACAGATTTGGTCCCATGTTCTTTTTTGGTCCCATTTTTAGCAGAAAATGTCTCATCCGTTAAATATTTTACAGTTTTCTATGGAATACTGGATGAAAAAATCTTTTCAACTTGATTTTTTGAGGAAAATTGGCCAACTTTTGCTATTAACAATCATTTCAAGGTAAAATGCAAGTATGGAGGCGATTCTGCAACTTTAGTTCGTAGAGTTTTAAAATATTGGAAATTAATTATTTTTAAGTTTGGAAATTATACGCGCTAGTTTTTGGCAGAAAACTAACGGGCGTGTGGGCCTCATGCTCGTTAATCTGTTATTTTTTGACGGAAAAATCGTATGGGACTATTTGCGCTTATAAAAGGACCAAATTCATGAGGACCAATTCTTATGGGACCATTTCTGCAATTTCCCCAAACAATAATAACAAATATTTTTTTCAGTCCGCGAAATTTGTGGGGTACGTACTAGTTTCTTTATAATTTTAATTAATCCATCATGTTCTTAATTGATTTCTGTATTTTTATGTTATTGTTAATAGTTAATTTCTCCTGTTCAAATTAAATGATATTTTGACTCTTTATTTTATTTACAATTTAAATAACATTTTGCACTTTTCAGTGTGAATTAATTGTATTTCTTCCTAATTTATATATCTTTAAAAGACATTTAAAATAACTTTGATACGTAGTGTTTAAAGTCTTGTATAAGGGTATAGAAAAAAGTTAATAATTTTCTTGATATATGTATATTGAGATAAAATGACATATATTTTGATTAAGAGATGGTGATTGAGAATTTGGGATGCCTCCTTATAGAAAATATTCATTTCGACATGAAGAAAGTAAGAACAAACAAGAATATTGAACGTGTTGTCTTTGATTTTAATTGAGTGAGTTTTTAGATACACTTCATTATGAAAAAGTTATTGATGTCTTTACAAATAAAACTGTAAGAAGATCAATTTTGCATAGTTATAATTACGCAAGTATTTCCTTTTTTAACTAAATACTGAAGAGTAGATCTTACGTGAAATTGTCCCATGCTGGGAGATGTGATACAAATTGGACATGACGCATTAATTAACACTTTGATAGGGGAGAGTCTTAATTTGTATTGACTCGTATGATAACAAAGTCTCATGCAAGTTTTTCCAATATTGAATTATATTTCATATTGTTTAGAGTTGATGAGTTTGAATAGTTATATTATTTTGTAATCGCATTCTATTTAATTATTTTCATATTAATCAGAACATCATTTTTATTTTTACAAAATATGAAGGACCTAATTTTTTAATTTTTTTTAGCACTAGGCCCCTCAAATTTTAGACGGGCTCTGGAAGAAGGGCACACAAATTTCATAAACTTTTACACATTAGTAAAGAAATTGGTACATGAAAAGTATGTGTATTTGTAAATCCAAAAATAATGAAAAGTTTAAAATAATTAATAACTGGAGTATGTAAGCATTAAATTGGTACATTTGAAGTGTCGAAGCTTTTTGGGATGAGGGAGTAAAACAAATCATAACGGGAGGTTATAAAATACTAGCTACAATAGAAGCTGGAGGATCCCGATGTCTTCAAGGAATCATAACAGCATATTCCAAGATGGTAGGGTTTACCTTGCATAAAATGTGGACCGATACTCTTTGCATGTTGATTGATGATTCATTCAATAGCATGTGTAATACTAATACATGCTTTTTATTAAATGGTTGTAATTTAAGATGGGCAACACCGGCTATATTATTGAACTGAATATATGTCCATCGATGACCACAAATTATTATGTCCATTGTGAATATAATAATAACATATAAGTAGGGAGTCGACTATTATATTAACTGATTGATTGTGTTTGCTTATATGTCATTATCATATTCACAATGATATATAAATTTCGCACACTCTCATATGCACCATGTACACAATGCACTCATTTAACAGTTGAGATTGTTTACACTGAAAAGTGCATTTAGATTACACTTAAAAATTTATGCTAAAAATCGATTTTTAGTGTAATCTAACCAAACCTTGAAGTGTAATCAAATTATATTTTTTAGTGTAAACAATTTCAATTGTTAAGCGAGTACACCAAGTGCACAATAAATTTACTTTATAAATTTATGTTCGCCTGTAATTATTTCCGTATATATACACATACTTAAGCACAATATTAATAAAGTACGGAAATGAAAACAGACCATATTACTATATAAGAAATGATCATTCCATACGCATAGCTTGTAGAAATTTATCTCAATTCAACCTTCTATATTAAATGATTCCTTCCCTAGGGGTCAATAATTAGTTATTTGATACCACGTCGAAGACACATCAAATCTTTTTTTTTTTTTTTTTAGAGGAGACATCAAATCTTTTTTTTTCAGAGGAGACATCAAATCTTGTATAGTCAGCAAGTAATAAAGTCCTAGTGGGATGAAGATAGCAAATGATCCGTATCGCTAGGCATTTATTATTATCACGTTGTCTTAAAAATTGGTTTTCAGAATTATTTTAAAAGGTAATTAAGTGATCGCCCAGTGATTTGTGTGTAAATTGTATTTGACTCGCATGATCGAAAAGTGTAGAATGAGTTAATTTTTAAGGGTGAGTTGCTGACGGCCACTTTTCCTAGGTAGCGATGTTTTTAATAGCACCATAATTATTATTCTACATTACAAAGAATCTCACTTTGCAGGATTTACAGCTCAAAACTATCATCCCCTCTAATATTTTTTTTTTTTTTTTGCAGATTGTAACTTTAATAACCAATTTCATTTCTTGTCCCTTACTTTTAAATTTCAATTTCTTTTTTTGCTTTTTTTTATTTATTTTTTAATTTCATTTCCCCCAATTTTGATGTAGGGGTCGAGTTTTCATTTTGCGGGCCCTTTTGGATTTTTATTTTTTGGGCTTTCATTTTTTGAGCCTTTTTAAATTTTCATTTTTCAGGCTTTCATATTTTACTGGTCATGTTTATTTTTTCGGACCTCAATTTTGGACTTTTAATGTTAGAATTCATTTTCAATTTTGCATATCAATGGAATCGCTTTGCATAACAATAAAAATATTTTGCATAACATCGTAAATGTATTGAACAACAATATAATTTTCACTCTTCTGGAATTACATATGTATAATTCTAAAATTTATGCACAATAGAAATAATTTGCATAGCAAGTGAAATTATTTTTGGACCAAATTTTAATTTATTTACTTATTCTCGTTAACAATATAAAATTTACATGTACAAAATTCTTATATTTACATTAAAATGTAAAATTACATTTAAAAATTCTAAAATTCAAAACGTACATTGAAAACAAAAAAATGAAGACCCTTCCGGTCCTCAAATAAATTTTGCATATTGAGATAATTATTTTGCATAACACAACAATTTATTTGCATAACGCAAAATCAATTTTCCCAGTACGTCCTCTTCTCTTCACTCCAGCATTTTTGTTGAACTTCCCAACATGCAAAAAACAATTCAACATTAGAGAAAAGTTATACAATAAAATACAAGAATATTAACTTAAAGACCTAAAAAATCATAAATACATCAATATCCAAGATTTTTTAGCCGAATAAATTCAATTGCTGTTAGTTTCAACGATCCAGAAATCGGCAAAAACATAATTAAACTTAATTAAACCAAAATAGCACAAATCGGCAATACGACCCAGAAATTGCACAAATCGGCACAAATAACGATCCAGAAAAACTTTATCCCTAAATTAAGCCATTATTGATGATCGGTTCTAATCGCTTGGATTAGTGGTTATTTTTAACCGGAATTAGGATCACCAAATAATTTCGTGTGATTGATTACTATCGTTTATAGTAAATACGATAGATTGAATAAGAAAATTGAAAATACGTAATACGTGTATTGATTACGTATTTATTTTGTATGTATGCATTTTGTGGTGTACGAGTGTGTGTTGGGAGAATTTTGTGTATTTGAAATTGTTTTTATTAAAGGAGAGCAACTCTATTTATACAAGCCACCAAGTAGGTGGTGGACAAGACTTTTGGACTTCCAAGTTTGCATGCTTGACATGTGTCCCTTTGACCTCATTTGACCTTATCTAAACTCAATCTTAGTTACAAAGTCTTTATTTAACTATATCTCGTATATAGAGTTGTTCGTCATTGATTGTGCTGCAGTTCTTCACTTGATTCTTTTCATTATAAGTTGTTCGCATGGTCAAAAGAGGGGTTTAAGAGTTTTTCGCTCATCATTTCTTTATGGTTGACCAATCTGAATCTTCATTTCTATCAAATATTGTTCGTTTAATAGCTGTTCATCGTGAATATATGGTGGATATCAAACACTCTTCAGATTGATTAATACACCATTTCTTCATTAGACATATTCGTCATTCATGCCTTGATTAGCTTAAGCCATGAACCAGGCTTAGGGTTCAAGGCCTATTCGTCTGGAAGTTGGTTTTCAAATATTTGGGTAATCAAAATATACACCTCTCCAGTCGGTTAATGCACCATTTCCTACGTCATCCTTATTTAATCAAGTATGGCTCGCTCGACCGATGCTACAATATGTCCTTAAGCTTTAGAACTTGTTTGCTTAAGGCGGATTGTTGTTCGCCTGTCAACAATTGCCCCCTAGCCTGGTCTCATGTTGATTCTGGGCGAGCTACTTCTTGGCCGAGCAACTGTGGCCAGGATATTAATTTGTTAAGGAGTCACGACGAATAGCTCTTCCTGGGACGAGCAACTTGGGTGCGATGTTCCATATCCCGAGATCTGGGGCTCGTTCAAGGATGACGTGGGCGGCATGATTAAGCACCGCCTATGCGCGCATTGGATCGAGGCCACACGCCCCATAAATTGCAAGAAGGTCCTCCATTTTTTCAATTTATTCGGGAATTACCCCATTTTTTACATTTTGGACCTCGTATTCTTCCAAAATTAGGGGTTTTTTCCCCGTTTTCCCCAGAGAGTATAAGTACGAGAGGGAAATGAAAATTTTCCCACTTCACACTCTCACGTTTTAAATTTCCGGCGACTGTGCGTATCTTCGGCATGGTTTTTAATTTTCCGGTGTCTTCTGGTATTTCGACTGCCACTTCATCTTCAAGGTAGTTATTTACGTTTAAATTTCACTTTCGTTCTTCTTTTTTCTTGTTTTCAACTCTTTGGGGTAGAAATCACGAACCACCACCACTGTCACATATCGCCGCCGCTATCTCAGTTCCTTCGCTAGAATCCGCCTTCAAAATTACCTATTTTTCCAAAAAAAAAAAGTTTAGAATTCTTCATGTCCTCCCACTCTAGTAATGAAAATCCCCGTTCGAACCTTGAAAATCGTCCCCTTGAGGTTGTACCCTTCGAAGGGCAACCTCCCTTCAAAATTTCTTCAGAAACGGATCACAACGCTGAGTCCGTTGTTAGATCGGTGGAGGACACGGGTGCTCGCCCATCTGGCGAGGAGGTTATTGAAGTTGCCCATCGTGAAGTGAGTGAGGAGGAATCCTCGAGTTCAGAATTTGAAGAAGAGTGTCAGGTCCCGAATTTGACGAGCTAACTTGGGATTTTCTGAATGGATTGGGTTTCCAAACCCTAATCTGATGGAAAACAAAATCCCGACGGGAGTTGCTCACCACTTTCAAATGGTGAGCATACACGGAGCAATATGCGAACAACTTTCCGCCTCATGAAAGGCAAAAATGGAAATCTCCAAGAATCGACTTCCAGGCGAGCATGATTAAGAGCATTGTTCGTTCAGATGAGCTTGATTTGATTCGGGAGACGTACAAAATTCCATATGACATCCATATGTGGGCTCCCAAGAAGAGAGAAAGAGTTGATCGCCCTCCTCCCGGATGCACGGCGATCAACATTGACACCTTGATCGCAGGGCTAATGTTACCTCTGCCCCCATTGTTGGCAGATTTCTCGAGGCGAGCAACTTAGCTATTACCTAGATTACTCCTATCGGCTGGATGAATTTGCTCGGTATTTTGAGCCTATTTGCCGTGGAAGGATATATTGACCGCATCACTCCGAATGAGGTCAATTACATGATGACGATCACCAGGTGCTTGCATGTCGAGGAGGGGTACTACTACCAGAAATCCCGTCCGAGGCTAAAAGTAGTTGAAGGAGTGTCGAACAAGATTCGTGACTGAAAATAGCACTTCTTCTTCATCGGGGGTGACTGGCGAGCTGCCGGTGATCCGCGTGGTGGTAGTTCACGAATCAACTCCCTAGCTGCTTATGGAAAAATTAAACATAAGCAAGTTCCTCTTCATTCTTGGAGAAGGTAGGGCTAATTTAACTTTTCTGGTTTGTTCGCAGGTCCTTGATTGCTCAAGTGGAATACTGAAGAGGAGAAAATTGGCTCAGAGTTTCTTTTTACTTCGTGCTTGGTCACTCTTCGCAATCGAGCTGATAAAACAATCGACCATTTAAACAAGGAGAAGTGTAAAAAAGCTGCTCGCCTGTACATTTATCCTCACCATCTCGAAGCTCGAGCCGAAGTACCTCCAGGTATAAAATTGAGATTTTTCAACTGACTTAAAATACTCGATCGCCAAATGTTTCTTTACATTACTTGCTCGCTATACTAAAGTCTTTCTCTTCTTTCTTTTTTTTTTAGCCGAGCAAGTTACCGTTGTTGTTCCTCCGTGCTTCGGACTTCTTGAACAAAGAGTTCCCGAAATGCTGCTTGCTCGAGGGAGAAAGGTTAAAGGTGATCCTCCTACGAAGATCATTTTCCTGGTCACAAGAACTGCCGACGCACAAGCTGCTCAGTAAATTGTTCCTGCCGCACCCTTCCCATCACCAGTACCACAATCTCCACCCCCACATGGGTCCAAGAGACTCAAACAAGTCAATGGCTCGGCCCTCTTTCCCACCCAACATCTAACAGACAAAGGGAAGGAGAAGGTGGGAACTCAGGTTGCTCACCAAATGAGCGAAAAAGTTGCTCGCTCTCCACCTACCGAGGTGGTCACCCATGGAGGAAAAGGGGGAAAGATTCACAAGGCTCGAACTAAAGGCCCCGAGGACCTCACATACTTAGGCTGGGATGGCCTTAAATTTAACGAGTAAGCATTTTATTTTGTATTCTTGACTTGTAAATTTTTCCAAGTTTTTCTAACTGTCTCTTCCTTGTTCACAGATACAGGCCAAATGACCATCCCGGGCGAGCTGAAATAGTGCATCAATTCGCATGCTCGAAGACCCCTACCTCTCTGTTGGTCCCACTAGATAGATTAATTGCGGAAGCCTTTATAGCCAAAATGTCTTTAGAGAAAATCTTTTCTAAGAGCACAAATAATAAACAACAGGTATTAAAGAAAGCAATAAATAACACCGTATATATAGTGGTTCGGATCTGAATATCCTACGTCCACTCTCCCTTGATCAAAGGGGTCTCACTATCCAACCAACAAACTCACTACTTACTGGAATTTCCGAAGTACCAGCACCTTCTTACAATCTCTTTAGATCTAACTTCGATCTAAAGACAAACTTACTCCAACCTTGTCTAACAAGATGAACAGGTTGAGTATATAAACTCCTTACGAGTTGGATGAGTAATTAAGAACAAAGTGAGTGCAAATGCGTAGTGATCAAAAAGCTTAGTATGCTATGTGCGCGTGTAGAGTCTCTAGAGCTTTTTCTTGAACTGCACTCTTGTATATATAGAGGGGATTAGGGCTAGCCGTTGGAGGGCTAATCCAATCAGATCCTCTATATAAGGAAGCCTCAATCAATCAATTCCCTAATTGATTGATTGGGTTGGTGGGATCCTTGGATTGACTATCTTCAAATACTTTCCAATCCTGATCTTGTTGACTTGATTTGAATCACCAACGGTCAATAGCTTCCTCTGCCTAACTCTGATTCTCTCCAGAGAAGGCAGGACCAGACACCAGGCAACCTCGGTGTCTTCTGGTCCTTATCTGGTGAACAACCAGAATACTCAGTAGAATAAGGGGATCAAACTGAGCATCTTTTGTTCCACCAGACTCGTCTGGTCCGGACTCGTCTGGTCTGGGGAAGGTCCTCTGCCTCTGGCCTGTCTCATCTGGTGAAGTCTTCTGGTGGAGTCCTCTGGTGAAGTCCTCTGGTGGGGTCTTCTGGTGACTCTTCTGGTGAAGTCTTCTGGTCTGGCAGTTCCCCCTAGACTAAGTCCTAATCTAGATCATCATCTGGCTAACAGGTCCAGATGGACCTATTACATCTTCTGGTTTGTTTTAACTCATCAAAACTAACAATTTTTATCCTAACAATTTCCCCCTTTTTGATGGAGTTAAAACACTACCAGAACTGATCAAGAATAATAAACTTAAGCAGGAAAACATTAAAGGATAAGACCTTAGAATAGATCTTATCTGGCAAACAATTAAGACAACAAGAGGTTGTCTTTTGAACAGAGAAGATAAGAATTTCATTGATAGAAAAAGGACAAGGATGATTACAGATTACAAAGCAATTCTGGTCCTATTCTAAGCATATCTTCTATTGTCTTTGGGCACCAGAAACCAGTCAAGAAACCTGTCTTGAATGGCCTTCAACTCTGCAGAAGATGATGGGGTGAAGTTTGCCAACACCTTGGTCTTGTACAGTTTCTTCAGCTCAGCCCAATCAACCTGGTCTCCTGCCATTGGAGTGTTGAGAAAATGGAACTCAGGAGCAGTGACTTCCAGGTTGAATTCAATAGTTGAATCCATCAACTGCTTGTACAGATCTGCATCATATGCCTGCATCCAAGAATGGAAGGTCCTGTTAATGAGAGCATCATCCTCTGGTGGAGGTCTCTGGATGTAATGTTGAATGAACCAGAGAGTCTTGGCTTCTCTCAATTTTTCTATCAAAGGCACAGGAACAGTTGAGTCAAAGGACCCTTCTGTCCTGAGAGGGAGGATGTTCATAACTTCAACAGGCCCTTTTCTCTTCTGGCTGGATCCACTAGCACCAGGAGTGATGCCAGTTTCTCTGCTCTTCTTATTTTGCCTTCTAACATATCGGAGCCTCTGCTCTTCATCTATGTTTTTCCTTATCCTTGCTTGCCTCTCTTCAGGCGACTCTTCCTTGAATATCTTCTCTGCTTCTTCAACCACAGATTCAAGGAAGCTCTTCTTTACTTTCCTTATCTTCCTCTTAGCAGGTCCAGAGATGGAAATTGGATCCTGCTCTGCTTCAGACTCCTCTTCTGCAGCAAGCTGCTTAGCCATGGAAAGAGACTTGAACTCTTCCTTCTTCTTCTTTTGCAACTCAGCCTGGGCCAAAGTGTTCTCCAACAGGTCCAGACGAGCTCCATGGCTGAAGATAGTTTCATTGGTGGTCTTCGCCAGATCAGTTCTGGCCTTCTCTTCCCCCTTTTTAACTTCATCAAGGAGGGGCTCCACTACCTGCCTTATAAGATCAGGCAAGGCAGTGTTGGAGGAAGAGTGAAGATCACGAAGCTGCTTGGCTTCCTCCAGATAGGCTTTAGACTCTACAAAAAGTCTTTCCTGCTTCTCCAACATCTCCTGGAGGGAGTCTTTCAGCTTTGCAGTCTGAATCATCTGGCTGGCCATCTCCACCTTGAGAACAGAGACTGGTCTCAACTGCTCCAGCACGTGCTCCTGAGCTGCTTCTGGCTGTGCATGACATCTAGCTTGACAAATAAGCCATTAGCCTTGAAGAAAGCTTTTACCTCTGCCAGAGTGGACTTGATCTGCTTCAGGAAGATTCTCCTCTCATGCTTGATCTGGTGCTCTATCATAGCAGGGGCCATATGTTGAATTGCTTTGGAAAAGCGCCCTATCTGCATGATCTGCTCGTTGAAGAAAGCCTTCATCTTCTGGAGCACAGCAGGAGACATCTCAAAGTCCTCCTCGTCTGAATATAGCTCAGGAGGGAAAGTGAAATGAGGACCAAAGTGGTAGGAGAAGCCCTCTGGAGTGAGCATAACTCCTCTCTGGATAAGGAGAGTCTTGATGAGGATCTTGGCCGCTTCTGGTGTCTCCAACTCTGCCGGGTTTAGAATATTTAGCTTCTTCTTCAGCTCAATCTCCCAAGCAGTGAAGGTAGATGGAGACATCTCCTCTAGCAGAAGCATGAGATCTTCAACATCCTGGAGTCTAGCCATACTCCAAACCTTGGCATCAGTCAGATCTGCCAGGAGGGGTGAGTGCTCCAACAAAATTGGAAATTGCTCTCTTAGCCAGAGCTGAGCACTCACACTCATACTCTGTCTGATAGGGCCCATCTCATCAGAAGAGAAAAAGAAGGGTTTGGGCCCAGAGGCAGAGGAGGAAGGTGCTAAGTGAGCAGGCTCAAGTGAAGCTTCCTCATCTTCACTATCATCGCTTGTTAAACAGGTTGGAGAGGGGGGAGGAGCAGGGAATCCCAGAGCCATAGCAATGGTTGGGTCCTGATCTGTATGGGTTTGGGGAGGGTTAGGATTTTGTGAAGTAGAGGTGGTAGGAATGGGTTGTTCTGCACCAGAAGAGGAAGGAATATCTGGTACAAAATGTGTAGGAGGTGTCTGGGAGGTAGAAGTGTTTGGAGGGGGGATGTCTGCACCAGAAGAGGTTGAGGGTACCTCTGGTACAAAAGGTGGGGGAGAGGGATCTGTGGGAAGATGTGTTTGGGAATTTGGGGGAGAAGGTGTTTGGGTAGGAATGGTAGAGGGAGTATAGACAGGGGTATCTGGGATGATCTGCTCTGGTGGAACAATAGGGTTACCAGAGGCAGAAGGGGTTTGGGGTATATTATCTGGGGGAGAAGTAGAAGGGGAAACAAGATTAATGGGGGAAGAAGATGGAATGGAGGGATTTACCTCTGCTGGGTCAACACCAGCAGGTATAGCAGTCTCTGGAGCATCCTCCATCATCTGGGAGGCCTCATCAATGGCCTTCTCCAAGGCCTCTCCAAGATCAGATCCAGAATCAGGATCTTGAAGAATAGCTCTCTTGGCCTTGGATTTCCTCACAAGAGGCACATCATCGTCTTCATCTTCCTCCTCTGATGGCTCATCCACCAGAAGTGTTGTCTTGGCCTTCCTGCTAGTTTTAGACTTCTTAGCAGAGCCTCTCCTGGCCTCCTCTGGCCGCTTCCTCTTGGCTGCTCCAGCCTTCTTAACAGCTTTATCATCATCACCCATCTTCTTAAGCACATCAAGAAGGGGAATCTGGTCCTCCTCTGAGGAACCAGAAAAGGCAACGGTCGAAGAACCAGTTGCTTCAGAAGCTTTCTTAAGGCTCTTCTGCTTCTGCTGCTTTCTCTGCCCCTTTGGAGGTGAAGGAATAGATTGAATAGGAGGGGCAGGGATGGCTTGCTCCCCATCAGAGTCGGCATGGCCGTGGAGAGGACCATCCTTGGAGAAGAGGATCTTGGACTTGTGATACCTGTGGCACCAAGAAGACTTCCACTTCTTTTCTGGAAGGAGAGAATCCAGAATGAGAGTTAACTTAGTCCCCAAAGAGACATTTGCAGTAAAGAAAAACTGCAACTCCCCTGGCTTGGAAGGACAAGGCTCCTTCTTCACCTTCAGCCTGTTCTTCCTCAACACATCCTAGAAGAACTCCGCCCAATTACACTGCACACCATCATATAAAGCCCTCATCACACACATCCTACCATTGAAAATGGCATCTGTGCTGTGATTTTCACACATAAGCACCTTCACCACGATATCGAACAACACCTTGAACTTCTGCCTTAAATGCTTATCCACAAAGCCCTTTGTGATGTTCTGGCAAGACGAACGAGCAAAAATCTTGAAGGATCCAACAATTTCATCCTCCTTGTACGTCAATGGATCCACTCCCACCGCAGAAATGTTCTCGAACAAAGCGCAGAAGTCGTGCTTAGAAAATACCAAATTGTCTTCATCAATCTTCGAAGAAAAGTAATCCCCATGAATCTTCATACGAACCAACAACTGGGCCGCATATCCGTCAAGAGTACGAAAATCCTTGGGAACAGTGGAGATCAACTTCTCCACCCCTGCTCTCTGGAACATCTCCAGAACCGACAGCACAACTGGGTTCTTGGTGGTATAGAAGTCCACCACCATCTCCGTCTTTAACTTCTTCATCATCAGGACATGGTCAAAATTGCACGGAGGGGCCATTACTGTGAAAGAAAGAGAGAGAGAGAAAATGCTTTGCAGAGAGAGAGGTTAGGGTTTGAAAGTATGAAAATGTGAAAGGACAGATTGAAAGGAAATTTGAAATAAATAGGGTAATACGCGTGGCTAGATTATTAAATGAAGTGTGAACGCGTGTAATTTTAAAATTTAATTGAGGAAACAAAATCAATTTTAGCATTGATTGACATTTTGCACAGTGATTAAATCCGATGGCCACGATGAAAGGCAAGATACGGATTTAATCTGGTGCGTTGGCATAGTCATTGGGACTGGGCATAAAGGGGTTTTGAGGCAGTCAAGAGAAAAAGCGAAATGATTGCCTAGGCCCTATACCCTAGTCTTAAATACACTCCGAAGTTGAAAGGTTTTGAGTGTACTTACTAATTTGAAAAGTGTATCCCAATGATCAGAGGCCAGAGAAGTAAATGCATACCTGTCACCTGATATTGTAACCAGATGAAACCACAGCTACATCTCCTCTGATGGAGCTCATCTGGTCCTGGTCAGAGAAGATTTTGGACAAATGACTCAGCACCTCATCTGGGACAAGTGTCACCTGGTACATACCTCATCTGGTACCTTCTCTGATATATCTAATCTGCAGGTACGTTAGTGTTAAACGAAAAAAGGAATCTGCAATAAAATAAAAGGATACTGATCTGATGTTCCCCCTAAAACAAATCTGTCTCTGGATCCAACAAACCTAACTCAAAAGCTAACTCTCTGAATCTGGTCTCAGCCAAAGGCTTGGTTAAAATATCTGCTCTCTGCCTCTCTGTTGCAATCTTTTCCATCCTTATATCTCCCTTCTCAACATGATCTCTGATAAAATGATGCTTTATATCAACATGTTTACATCTGGTATGAAGAACTGGATTCTGGGTGATTGCAATTGCACTATTACTATCACAGAATATAGGAATATCCTTGGCTCTAATCTGATAATCCCTAAGCTGTTGACTAATCCAGAGTAGTTGAGAACAACAGCTCCCTGCAGCCATGTACTCTGCTTCTGTTGTTGATGTAGCAACTGAAGTCTGCTTCTTAGAAAACCAGGATACCAATTTATTCCCTAAAAATTGGCATGTTCCACTTGTAGATTTCCTATCTATTCTGCATCCACCATAGTCTGAATCTGAATAACCACTCAATTCTAAATTGTCATCTGCAGGATACCATAAGCCTAAGTTCACTGTTCCCTTAAGATATTTCAAAATCTTCCTTGCTGCTTCCAAGTGACTTTTCTTGGGATTAGCTTGAAATCTGGCACAAACTCCAACAGCAAAGGTAATATCTGGTCTGCTTGCAGTCAGGTACAGAAGAGAACCAATAAGTGCTCTGTACTGAGTCTGGTCCACACACTCTCCAGACTCATCTGGATCCATGTTGAAATTTGTCATCATAGGGATCTTGGCTGCTTTGCTAGATCCTACTCCAAATTTCTCTAACATGTTTCTGGTGTACTTTGCCTGATTAATAAAGATTCCCTTCTCTGATTGCTTAACCTGCAAACCTAAAAAGTAATTCATCTCACCCATCATGGACATCTCAAACTGACTCTGCATGAGTTCACCAAACTTTTCACACAGCTTCTTGTTAGGGGATCCAAATATGATGTCATCAACATATATTTGGACCAGAAGGATGTCCTTTCCTTCTTCTTTCCTAAACAAGGTTCTATCAATCTTACCCTTAGAAAAACCATTGTTCAGAAGAAACTGAGATAGAGTGTCATACCATGCTCTGGGTGCCTGCTTCAGCCCATAAAGAGCTTTCTTAAGCTTGAACACCTTGTCACCTTGTTCAAAACCAGGAGGTTGTTCCACATACACTTCCTCAATGAGAATCCCATTAAGAAAGGCAGATTTCACATCCATCTGGTATACTTTGAACTTCATGTGAGCAGCATATGCTAAGAACAATCTGATGGCTTCTAGTCTGGCAACAGGAGCAAATGTCTCATCATAGTCTATTCCTTCAGACTGAGAATAGCCCTGGGCCACTAGCCTTGCCTTGTTCCTAGTAATGACATCATTCTTATCTTTCTTATTCTTGAAAACCCACTTAGTGCCTATCACCTTTTGATGTCTTGGTCTGTCTACCAGCTCCCAAACATCCTGTCTGGTGAATTGATTCAACTCCTCTTGCATAGCAACAATCCAATTTGAATCTTTCAGTGCCTCCTTGATGTTCTTAGGCTCAATCAAGGACACATAGCAACTGAATAAGGCAGCTAAGTTAAGAGATCTCCTAGTCTGGACACCCTTAGTTGGATCTCCAAGGATTAGGTCATTGGGGTGATCAACCAGGGTCCTCCTTCCCGTGGTCTTGCCTGGTTGATCATCTTCTGCAGTACCTTGGTGATTATCACCACCTGCAGAAGAGCTTCCCCCTACAGGAGTTCCAATCTCTTCTGGTTCTGCTCCTTGTGAAGGCTGCTGCTTCAGAGAACCAGGAGATGGGTCATCATCTGAATCTAAATCTGAATCAAGAACAGGTGGATTGACTTTGATTACTCTGGGAGTAGTCTGATTCTGGGTCTCATCAGAAGACTTAGATTCCACCTTGAACTCAAAAGTAGATTCATAAAAAACAACATGAGGTGTTTCCTCCACACAAAGTGAATTCTTATTAAAAACTCTAAAAGCTTTACGGTGCTGGAATATCCTAAGAATATTCCATCAGCCACTTTAGCATCAAAGGTTCTTAATTTAGATTTCCCATTGTCATGGATGAAACACTTACATCCAAAAACATGAAAATATGAAACAGATGGGGTTTTACCTTTCCATACCTCATATGGAGTTTTATTATGTCTCTGGGCAATCAGGCATCTGTTCTGAGTGTAGCAAGCTGTATTGATGGCCTCTGCCCAAAATCTCTGTGGAGTGTTGTATTCTGCCAGAAGTGTTCTTGCAGCTTCTTTGAGGGTCATATTCCTCCTTTCTGCTACTCCATTTTGTTGGGGTGTTCTGGCAGCAGATGTCTCATGAAAAATCCCATGATCCTTGCAGTAATCTGCAATGTGTGAATTCAAAAACTCTGTTCCTTTGTCACTTCTGATCCTGACTATGCTCTGGTTCTGCTCATTCTGAATCTGCTTGAAGAACTCTGGCAGCTTAGTTATAGTTTCATTTTTCTTAAACAAGAACACTACCCAAGTGTATCTTGAAAAGTCATCTACTATTACTAAGGTGTACTTCCTTCCACTGAAACTAAGAGGAGAAACAGGTCCAAACAGGTCCATGTGAAGTAGTTGAAGTACTCTGGTTGTGGTTGTGCTCTGGACATCCTTAAAGGAAGTCTTGGGTTGTTTACCCTTCTGGCATGAACCACAAACCTGGTCCTTCTTAAACACTTCATTTGGAAGACCTTGAATGAGACCTTTCTGGCAATCTTGTTCAATGTTTTGAAGTTAAGATGACACAATCTTTTGTGCCAAATCCAGCTGTTCTCTGCAGATCCTTTAGCAACCAGGCAAGCATTTCTTGGGCAACTGCTAAAATCTGCAAGATAAATGTTACCCTTCCTCAAGCCTATTAGCAAAATATCCTTATAATCAGAAGAGAAAACAGTGCATGAATCACTAGAAAACTTCACTGAGTATCCCTTGTCACAGAATTGGGATACTGAGAGCAGATTATGCTTGAGTCCTTCTACGTAGTAGACTTCATCTACAGATACTCCATTGAAGGTCAACTTTCCAACTCCTCTAGTGACGCCATAATTGTTGTCACCAAACATCACTCTTGGTCCATTCAATGGCTTGAAATCTTGGAGATTATCTTTCTGGAAGGTCATGTGCTTGGAACATCCACTATCAATGTACCAGACATGATTGCTTGAAAATCCTTTCTCCAATGGACTTTTATCTACCTGCAGAGAAATCAATTAGGTCCCCTACTAGTGCTGGGTCCTGATTGGTTAGTTGCAGGTTTTGTAGGAATCCATAGATAAAGATCATCCCTTGATGGATGAGGAGATCTTATCTTCCTTCCAAATCTATCTACCAGCACATGTCCTCTAACAATGACATATTGAGCTACTGGTCTGATATGGACACATTTCCTATAAACAGGTCTGGTGTACCTTTTCTCAAATCTGGCCTTTGGAATGGCCTGCCTCAAAGACATGGTCTTAAAGGTCTAGTTGTAAGGGTACATCCTAGAAGAACCATCTCTGGTGTCATAACTACCCAGATCAGTTGGTTTTCTATAGATGGGTCTGGAAGACCTCCTCTGGTTCTGATAATTAGACTTGCTCTGGTGATTATAGTTCCTTTGAGTATACCTATTCTGGAATTGATTCCTCTGAGAAAATTGTCTCTGGGGTACCTGGTTCTGTTGAACATTAGTTCCTTCTCTGGTAGTTGTTACTCTGATTGGTATTTCCCTTCCTTGAGTGTTTCCTTTGAGGTCCCCTAATCTGTTTAGGTTCCTTTTGAGGATTTCTCTGGGGTCCTCCAATTTGAGTAATTCCTACTCCTTGGGACTCATTGTTCACAGAACCATCAATCTTTAATGGTTTCCCTTTTTGACACTTATTCTCTAGCATCTTCTCTTCCAGAACAGTCAACTCTTCTGGACCATATGTAATGTGATTAACAGAGTGATTCCTTTTCCAGTCAGGATTGTGAACCACCTTGTAACCATTACCAGTTAAGTCTTTATCATCCCAGATTTCTACCAATTTACCAGCTCTTACAGACTTGTCTTTATTATAGAAGTATTTATGAGTTTTAGAGGAAATTCCAGAGTACCCTAAACCACTCTTATCACAAATGCGCTGAGAAGACTCTGATATGATAGATACAACAGATGGTATCTTAGGAGCTTCTCTGGGCATAGGTATCTCCTCTATGTTGTGAGCAACTTGTTTTCCCTTGATAAGAGTCTGGTATTTGGCTCTGAGTTCATTGATCTCATCTTCTTGAGAGGTCCTTTCTTTCATGAGTTGATCTACCAGAGAATCTCTTTCTGTGATCTTATCCTGAAGTTCAGAGACTTCTTTGGAATGATCTTTCATGAGTTCTCTGGTGGATTTTTGCTCATGAGAGAGTGATTGAACTTCAGCTCTGAGCCTACCATTCTCTTTCTCAAGTTTTTGACAAAGTTGGACACAATTTTGGAGATCTGATAGCATTTGTTGCATATCAGACTCTCTGGAGTTACCAGATGAATTAGAGGATTCAGTACATTTGGAATTTGATAAAACTAGAGTAGTTTCATTTACCTCAGTGATGTCTGCCATAAGACACACATCATCATCTGATCCAAAGTCAGAAGAAGAAGAACTGGAATTAGTATCCTCCTCCTCTGCTTCTGCCAGCAATGCTCTCTTATCTGCATATCTCCTATCTCTCTTGATTCTTTTCTCTTCTCTTTCCCTAGGAGTAAGCTGAGGACAATCATAACTGTAGTGACCAGTCTTGTTGCATGTGTAGCAGGCATTGTCTCCTCTGGGACTAGGGCTTGGCTCTCTCCTCCTCTGGTTGTAGTCTGATCTGGCTGGACTACTTTCTCTCCTCTGGTAGTCAGGTCTGCCAGAGCTACCATCCTTCCTCTGATAATCTGATCTCCCAGAGCTGCCAGGGTTGTCATCTCTCCTCCTCTCTGGAGTTCTAAATTTGGTCTCCCTTGAGTCTCCAGATGTCTTCTCCTTCTCTGCAGGCTTGAAAGAACTCTTCCTGTCTCTGGTAGACTCCTTCCAATGCCTTTTGTACCTGCCATACTTTGAACTCATTTTATCTAATTTACGAGTTAGAAGTGCTACCTTCTCCTTGAGGCTCAAGTCATCTGCAGTAGACTCCTTTGGCTTGACATCAGGCTTGAGAGTTGAAGAGAATGCAACTCCTTTCTGGCCAGAAGAGGAAACCTCTTCTGTTTGATCCTCCTCTTGAAGATCATATTCGTAAGCTTTGAGATCAGACAACAGAAGATGATGATCCAGAGTATTGAGATCCTTGTTGTCCTTGATCACAGTAACTTTGATTCTCCACCTGCTAGTTAGTGAACGCAAAATTTTACTATTAATTTCCTTTTCAGAGTAGGTCTTACCTAAGGCACTAGCCTTGTTTAGGAGGTTTGTGAGGCGCATGTCCAGCTGGTCTATGGTCTCGTCTGTTTTCATTTTGAACGTATCAAACGAGTGTTGAACAGCCTGGAGCTTGTTATCTTTAATCTTCTCTGTTCCCTCGCAGAGAAGTGCAAGTTTGTCCCACATCTCCTTCGCAGTGATACAGGTTCTGACCTTCTCTATTACCTCCTTGGTGAGAGTGTTGATAATCTCGGTTCTTGCCACCTGGTCCAGGTTATGTAGCTTTCTCTCATCGTTGTCAAGTTCTTCTTTCTTTTTGAGGATTCGTTGTCTGGGAACTCTATCCTCTGCAGCGTCGCTAGTTTCTTCTCTCGACTCTGACCTGCCACTATCAATAGGAGTCCAGTAAAATTTAATGGGGCCACTCTCTACCACATCTAACATGCGGTGGTGGATAGCTCCCAGATGATTACTCATCATGAAGCTCCAGTGGTTATAGTCCTCAAATGAGAACTCTGGCAATTTGCGACTCTTATAAGAAGATTTTGCAGACATTTTAAATAAAATTTGGCAAATAATAAGAACTTTAACAAAAGCACTTTAAGAGCAATGGATCTGCCCGGTGACCACCAAAAGCTTTACAAAGCAGTGGTCGTTGGACACACTGCTCTGATACCACTTGTTGGTCCCACTAGATAGATTAATTGCGGAAGCCTTTATAGCCAAAATGTCTTTAGAGAAAATCTTTTCTAAGAGCACAAATAATAAACAACAGGTATTAAAGAAAGCAATAAATAACACCGTATATATAGTGGTTCGGATCTGAATATCCTACGTCCACTCTCCCTTGATCAAAGGGGTCTCACTATCCAACCAACAAACTCACTACTTACTGGAATTTCCGAAGTACCAGCACCTTCTTACAATCTCTTTAGATCTAACTTCGATCTAAAGACAAACTTACTCCAACCTTGTCTAACAAGATGAACAGGTTGAGTATATAAACTCCTTACGAGTTGGATGAGTAATTAAGAACAAAGTGAGTGCAAATGCGTAGTGATCAAAAAGCTTAGTATGCTATGTGCGCGTGTAGAGTCTCTAGAGCTTTTTCTTGAACTGCACTCTTGTATATATAGAGGGGATTAGGGCTAGCCGTTGGAGGGCTAATCCAATCAGATCCTCTATATAAGGAAGCCTCAATCAATCAATTCCCTAATTGATTGATTGGGTTGGTGGGATCCTTGGATTGACTATCTTCAAATACTTTTCAATCCTGATCTTGTTGACTTGATTTGAATCACCAACGGTCAATAGCTTCCTCTGCCTAACTCTGATTCTCTCCAGAGAAGGCAGGACCAGACACCAGGCAACCTCGGTGTCTTCTGGTCCTTATCTGGTGAACAACCAGAATACTCAGTAGAATAAGGGGATCAAACTGAGCATCTTTTGTTCCACCAGACTCGTCTGGTCCGGACTCGTCTGGTCTGGGGAAGGTCCTCTGCCTCTGGTCTGTCTCATCTGGTGAAGTCTTCTGGTGGAGTCCTCTGGTGAAGTCCTCTGGTGGGGTCTTCTGGTGACTCTTCTGGTGAAGTCTTCTGGTCTGGCAGTTCCCCCTAGACTAAGTCCTAATCTAGATCATCATCTGGCTAACAGGTCCAGATGGTCCTATTACATCTTCTGGTTTGTTTTAACTCATCAAGACTAACAATTTTTATCCTAACACTCTCTCTGGGACATCTCCGATGACCATGTCCGCCGGGCAACTGAAATAGTTGCTCGGGCTTGGACCAAACCCCTTAATCGAGCTGTGCAAGCACAAGGGGCAGTGGACAACTTTCATCTTTCAATGATCAATGCTGTCAATTCTCTTGTTGCCACCCAAAAAGGGTTATCTCAGTTGGCCGAGATAGAAGAAGCTGCTCGCCGCCACGTGGCCACTGCTCGACAGCTGATCGAGGAAAATAATGGCTTGATTGAGAAGTACAACGCCAAAGTTGCTCGCCTTAATAATCAGCTGAAGCTCGCGGATGACACTGAGAAGAAGAAAGTTGAAGCTTACCAAGAGCTCTCCGCCGAGCTCAAAGAGAAAAAGGTCGAGCTGGTCTCTTCCCAGAATGCATTAGAGGAAGAGAAGAAAAAAAGAGAAGAGGTCGAGCAAAGATTGGCTGAGCTGGAAGCTGAAAATGCTCGCCTTAAGGAAGGGACGGTTAGGATGCTCACCCAAGAGGAGTTCGACACCCAGCTGAACGCCCACCTTGGACCATGTTCAAACCTGGGGTACATTTGTGCCTATGCTGACTGTATCCGTTCAGTTAGTACGCATAATGTCCCGACGGTCGTGGAGGATATAGGTCAAGACTTGATTGAATTCCTTGAGGCCTACCCTCCCCCGCCCGGATCAACCCTTCAGCTGGCTGATATGATCAACTACGGGATCAAGTTAGATTTTCTTGATCCCAGCATTATTCTAACCCGTCCACCGGCCGCAGAGAAAAACAATGAAGGTGAGCAGGCCACTGCTGAAGGCGAGCAAAAAGCAACTAAGACCTAGTTGCTGAGATGCTGGTGGATAATCCGGCCGATCAACCCCAAGACCCAACCTCAGCCGAGCAACAGCAGAGTTAGGCCTTATGATTTTTTTTGTCTTTGTAATAGCTGTTCGCTTCTTTAGGGAGCTTTTGTACTCTTTTTTGGGCTCAAAACCTTTAATTTAATGAACTTTATCTTTTTTGCTCGTCATTTCTCCATATGTTAATTGCTTTACATATATTACAATGCTTTACAATATTAACACATGTAATTGGGCTTTGTTCAATTTGAACTTTGCCTTTAAATAAATTAAATAAGGGTTTAGCCTTAGACTTTGCTCGCTTTAAAAAATGAACATCCTTTTAATGGCTTAGATCCTTAATAAAGGACTTGCACCTTGAGCTTAGACTTCTTTTCTGAACGAACAACCATCATTACATTCACCAAAAAATTTACAAGTGTAGAAAGATTATTCATCACTAACATATGTACTTTGACGAACAACCCTAAATACCTTTAAAAATTACCAGTAAAGAATAGTTATTTGCTTATAATGAATTTTGCCGAATAGCTTTACATTAATATTACAACACACTAAATGTTGTTCGACCTATACAACTCCGCCAAACAACTTTCGTACTATACTTAGTAAAAATTCAAAAAATTGGGCAACTTTTTGGCTTACTTGCACAAGTTAGGACTTGCTCGCCCTGGATAAGAACTTGTTCGCCTTACTGATAGTATTTCTTGAGATGGACCGCATTCCAGGAGTATTGGGCCGAGTTGCCTTCCATGTCTTCAATGCCATAAACACCATTGGGTAACTTGCCAGTTACTCTGTATGGGCCCTCCCAACTCGGGCCAAATACACGTGGAGGTGGAGCGAGCAACTTTCTTAGAACCAAATCTCCAACTTTGAATTCCCTGAGTTTAACATGGGAATTATAATAACGCTCTGCCCGCTGCTTATACGTAGCATTTTTTAGCTAGGCATTCATTATTTTTTCTTCGAGCATATCCAGTTCGGCAGCCAGAGAAGAGCTGTTCGCCCCTTCATCAAAGTTGGTCGTCCATATTATTTTGGTCTTTAGTTCAATTGGAATAACAACCTCCATCCCAAAAGCTAATGTAAAAGGTGTTTCTCAGGTGCTAGACCTGAGAGAAACTCTGTATGGCCATAGAACTTTCGGGAGCTCTTCAGACCAATTACCTCTGCTCTCTGTCAATCGTATTTTCAATACGTGTTTGATTATTTTATTGACGGCCTCTACTTGACCATTACACTGGGGGTGGTATGGAGTCAAATAATGTTTTTTGATTCCCCACTTGGTGCAGAATTCTCTTAGTTCCTTCCTGTCAAATTGCGGACCATTATCTGCCACAATTGTTTGCGGAACTCTAAATCGACAGACAAAGTACATTTAGATGAAATTGATCATTTTCTGTTTCGTAATCTTGACCAGAGCTTCTACTTCTGCCCATTTCGTATAGTAGTTGACTGCCACAACGTTAAATCGAACTTTTCATTTCCCGGGAGGAAAAAGTCCAATTATGTCCATCCCCCATCTTGTAAATGACCAAGGACTGTAAACTGAAACGACCTCTTGGGTCAGAGTATGAATGTTTGAAGCAAAAATCTGGCATCGATGGCAAGTCTTGGCTATCCTGATTGCATCTTGCCATAGAGTTGGCCAATAATAGCCTTGTTTAACAGTCTTGTATGCCAGAGCCTGCCCCCCCCAGTGTGATTTCCACATACTTCGGTATGTATCTCTTCGAGTATGGCTCGCCCTTGCCCCCTAGGCATAAATTTGAGAAGCAGAAGAAAAATTCCCCTATTGTAAAGTTGTTCGCCCACAAGGGTGTACCTGGCTGCTCGTCTGATTAACTTGACTGCTTTAAAGGGGTTGCTTAGTTTTTCTCAACTTCTCAAATATTTGACTATTTCTATTCTTCAGTCATCTTCTTCTGACTGTTCGTCTAGTTGATTGACTTTGTAGTTGGTTGTCGACGGGTTGAACATCTTAGTGATAACAACGTTAGTCAACTCTGCGGGACCGTCACTAGTTGCTAGTCGAGCCAATGCATCGGCTTGTGTGTTGCTCGCCTTAGGCACTTTCTCAATATACACTTAGTCCAATAAGGACATAAGGTGAGCAACTATTCGTTGATATTCCATCATTTGTTCATCTTTGGCTTCATATTCACCTCGAACCTAGTTGACGATCAATTGAGAATCGCCGAATACTTGTAAACGTCTGACACCTACAACAATTGACAGGTAGAGACCAGCAATTAAAGCTTCGTACTCAGCTTCATTATCTGTTGCCATGAACCCAAATCTGATTACCAAGGTGAAGACTTGCTGTCGGGGCTTATTAGTATAACACCTGCTCCCGAGGCCATGTTTGTGGATGATCCGTCAACATAGAGATATCAAGGGTGATCAAGTCCTCTCGTCGGATCTTGGGGAATATTTAGTTCGACTATAAAGTCTGCTAATGCTTGACCCTTGATCGCAGTTCGAGGAGTGAATGTTACCCCAAATTGGCTAATCTCCAGTGACCATTTGAGTAGGCGTCCTGCTGTGTCCGGGCGGTGTAAGATTTGTCTGAGTGGGAAAGTTGTTAGCACTTCTACTTGATGATCAAAGAAGTAGGGCCTTAACTTTCTAACACTCATAACAAGTGCATACGCCAGCTTTTCCATCGGGGAGTATTTGATCTCCGCTTCGTGCAATGCTTGGCTGACACAATAGATTGGTTGATGGAATTTTCCATCAGCCCGTACCAGTACAGAGCTAATCGCCACCTCCGACACTGCTAAGTAGAGTTGTAGCTTTTCACCGGGAACAGGTTATGATAGAATTTTTACATCTCCCAAGTAATCTTTTAGTTGTCCGAACGCTCTCTGGCAGCCGCTCATCCATAAAAAAATTCCTTTCTTGATGGCTTCAAAAAATGGACGACATTTATCTCCAAATCGGGATATAAACCTATTTAGAGCTGCTAGGCAGCCTGTCAGTCTTTGAACCTCCTACGAACTCCATTTTTCGTCCTCTATTCACCTATGAGCATCAAAGAGACAAATTCATCAATGTGTAGAAATAATGCTCAATTGACTCTAAATACTCGATAAACTCGACCAAGATTGGGGTATTTCAAGCTACGAATCATGACAATTTCACGCCTAATCAACCCCCCCAAACTTACCATATTGCTTGTCCCCAAGCAATGAAATAATAAGTCAAGTGAAATTGTTAGGTATGAGTAAAAAAAAATCAATCATGCAAGCTAATGAACTCAAGCTTCAAAAGTCAATCACCCGTATACTCACTCACTTTCTTTTATCGTACTCATGCAACAATGACAAGAAACACCAAGATCAAGCATGGATGTGCACTCAACGATGTGTTTCGCTCCCTCACAAGTGTATAACAATGATCAAGGGACTCACTCAAACAATCAATCACACAAATTGGCAGCCATAGGCTTGTAAGTTCTCTTACATTCGACTGTACTCTAGAAATCAATGCCGAATCAAAAAGGGCTTTTCTCAAGGTTGTAATGTAGGCTCTTTGGACGGGTGGGATAACAATATGGGTAAGTGACTCAAGTGAATGGAGAATAGAAAGTCAAACTTTGGCACTTCGAGATTAGGAACAGAATACTTCAAACATTTTCAATCAACACTCTTTCAATCAACACTCATTTCTCCCCTTTTTTTTTCAATCACTTTTTTTTCTTTTTCGCACAACACATGAGCTCATTTTTTTTCTTTTGCTCATTCTCAATTTTTTTTCTCTTTTTCCCACATCTCATAACTTCATCACACCTTCTTCTCATATTCACTCAACAAACAACCTTTTCCTTTTTCAATTCAATTCACTCCCTTCACATTCACACTTTCCTATTCTCCACTCAAATTGGGACAAAAAGGCTTAGGAATTGGAATAGTGTTCATATGTGCTAGCAAATAAAATAGGCTTTAGGCTCAAAGGGGCTAACAAGGGACACATGTCATTGGTAAGGAAAATTTTGGCTAAGTGACTCCATAAAATCAAAGATGGCCTAAGATCACATTCGGCATATCAAACTGGACACAATCAAGAAGCAAGAGCACACACAAGTTCTAGCATCCTCTAAGGTGACGATCCACTCACAAACGAAGAGATTAAATCATGCATTTAAATCTCGTAAGGCTCAACTCTCACGGTTTTCACATCCATGCTAGTCTAGTGCACTCTCACTCTCATCACACAAGTACTCAAAAGAAAAATTCACAAGCATACAAGTTCTTTCTCAAATCAGCTCAAACTCAAACACTCACACAAAAGAATTTCTAACTCACCCTTACAACTCACTCTACTCATCAAATCATACTCAAAGATAACAATCAACAAGCATAAGATGATTGATAGGCGTGAAATATGCAATAACGAGTCAAATCAAAATCACCCCAAGGAGCATCTCAACAGTCTAATAATCAATCAAACTCAACTCAAAGATAAGGGCGTGCATGCATGTGCAATGTAACAAGAAACATAAAAATCTCCACCCCCTAAACTTCGACCTTGCTAGAGGTCTAAGTTTGAGGTTGTGGGTTACCTCAACCAAATAATTATGTTTCTCTCACTAGCTTTGCACACTTCCTTGTCTCAAGTTGGTTCCTTCAATCTGATTAACTCCATGATACCTCTACTCCTTTAGAGTCAAGCCTACAAGCTACTCACTCAAATATGAGGTTAAACATAAGACTCAAAATAACTCCCTAATAACTAAAAAAAAAATACTCAAAGCAAGTAAATAAAAAATAATGGGTTGCCTCCCATTCAGCGCTATTTTTAAGGTCCTCATGCCGGACCAAGCTCAAAGGAGCTTATGGGACATCATACTCAAATTTACCTCCCTTACTCTCATAAGAGTGGTGTTTGAACTCCTTTCCTTGATGTCCCTCCATCATGAGTTCCTTTCCTCTTTTCTCATTCCCAAGTATTATGTGTCTCAACTCCTTCTTACCTTTATCTGGAGGAGTCTTACCAAACAAGTTCTTGAATTTTGACTTCTTCTTCTTAACTCCTCCTTTTCCCTCTAACTGGACCACGTCCACTTTCTTCACCTCTTCATCCTTCAACTTCTTCTTTTATCCCTATCAAAAGAATCGAGATCATAGTGCTCATGGGTTAAATAATCAAGTGAAGGACTAACCAAATCATGAATATGAGAAGGATTAGGGATAGGAGGTGTGTCTTCAACACGAGGATCAATGGCATCTATGCAATACAAGCTCTCATCCTCCTTCGGGTGCTTCATGGCTTCATATAGGGAGATCTTCACTTCTTGATCATCAACCTTCAGTGTAATCTTCCCGTTTGCCACATCTAGCACCATCCCCGCCGTAGCTAAGAACGGTCTTCCCAAGATCAGGGGCACGTACTCATCCTCCTCCATCTCTAGCACTACAAAGTCGGCTGGAAAAATGTGATCTCCAACTCTCACTAGGACGTCTTCAACCACACCTTGAGGTCTAGTAATAGACCGGTCGGCAAGTTGAAGCGTCATCATTGTGGGTTGAAGTTCAACACCTTCCAACTTCTTGAAAAGCAACAGTGGCATCAAATTAATGCTCGCCCCGAGGTCGCACAACGCTCCCTTCTTGATCCCGTTCCCAATATCACATAGGATCGTGAAGCTCCCGGGATCCTTCAGCTTCGGTGGAAGCGCCTTGTGCACTAATGCACTCACCTCGTGGTTCAGCTGCACCAACTTCGGCTCATCCACTCGCCGTCTTTTCGCGATCAAGTCCTTAAAAAACTTCGCATAGTGCGGCATCTGTTCCAAAGCATCATAAAAAGGAATATTAATATGCAATTGTTTAAAAATATCAAGGAACTTAGCGAATTTCTCATCAAGCGTTTTCTTCATAAAGCGTTGTGGATACGGGACGGGTATCACAGATTTGGGTACCCCCCATTCATCTCGCTCGGTCACTTTCACTTTCTCCCTTGCTTCCTTTGCTTTCTTCCACTTTGGAACTCTCTCAACCTCCTCACTTTCCTTTCCCTTCTGGGACTCATCCATATCTTCATGCCTCTCAATCCCTTCACTTTCAATCCCCTTCTCAACTTGGGGCGTCTCAGAATCAGCAGGCATCTGAGGCCCTTCATAGTTGGTTCCACTTCTTAACTGGATAGCCTTGCAATGCTCCTTCGGGTTCCCCTCTGGCATTCTATTCACTGACTTTGCAATCTGACTCATCTGGAACTCTAAAGAAGTGAACCTTCGATTGTTCTCTTGTTGAGTTCTAGTCCACTCAACGTTCATCTTCTGGAGCTCTTGATCACGATGATCACCCTTCTTGTGCAACTCCTTCACATCGTACTCCAAGGATGACAACCGCTTGCTCCCTTCCTCCACCTTCTGAAGGATCGCTCTCAACATCTCCTCGGTTGATGCACCGCCTTCTCCACCAGGAGGTTTAGACCCCGGATCAACACCTGCAGGAACAGTAACACCAGCTTTTGGGTTAGCATAAGAAAAGTTCTCATTCTTCCTCCATGTGTTTTGAGGAGGCTGCTGGCCTCCTTGAACTCCTTGTGTGTTCCTCCATTGATTTTGAAGTGGCTGAGGACCAGGAGGTACAAATGGTTGGCCATAAGAAGGCCTTCCATACTGGTTTTCACCTTGGTAGCCATTCTGGTTGTAATACAGACCTCCCATGTAATTGGCTACCTCTTGCTGTCCACTGGGCTGGTCTACTCTCTCATTCTCTACTGCATGCTCTCCACCCAAACTCTTTCCCAACTCGAGGTTGTTGATCTTTTCCATCATGGCCATCAGCAGCCTTCTCGTTCCTTCTCCCTCTTCAACCTGATGCACTCTCTGAAAATCTGCATCTCCACTCCAAGCACCGGCATTCGTGACAATGTTGTCCACGATTTCCCTACACCTCTCTATGCCTTGGTTCAAGAATGCTCCGCCCGCACAAGCGTCTAAATGGTCATGCCCCGCCTTGTTGGCACCACTATAGAAGAATGCCATAATGTCTCCCTCATTGTACCCGTGCTGTGGGCACTCAATCAGCATGTTTGAGTATCTCTCCCACGCTTGGCGTAAATCTTCTCCAGACTTCTGGCGAAAGGACGAGATCTCAATTCTAGCCTTGATCGTCATAGATGGAGGGTAGAATTGCTCGAGGAACAGACGCTCGAGCTCGGCCCAAGTGGTAATACCTCCCTGCGGAAGCGTATTATCGTACCACTCCTTGGCTATTCCCGTCAATGAGAATGGGAACAGCCTAAGCCTCTTGTCATCTTCAGACATGCCATTATAATTAAATGTTGAGGCTATCATGAGAAAGCTCCTTAAGTGAGTGTGAGGGTTCTCCTTCCCGATCACCCCTTTTAATTGATTCTCGGTAAGCAGCTTTAAAATCCCCGGGGATATCGAGAAGTTGTTCGCCTCAACAGGAGGTAAAGCCACTCCATCATAGTACCGCTGTGGCTGCGCTGCAAACCTCCCTCGAATAGCCATATTGTGATCTACGTTCTGAGGAATGTGTTGAGGATTAGCAGCTGGTACGGGCACTTGTTGGGGTGGTGGTTGGTAAACAGGTGGTTGGTTGTAGACAGGAGGTGGATGATATGGATATGGTGGGTAAGGATAAGGTGGGTATGGGTAATGTTGGTATACTGGGTTGTTAAAAGGGTTATTTGGGTTTTGTGGGTAAGCAGGGTTGTTATGAGGATTATGGACAAGGTTCTGAGCTGGATTCCTTACGTTTTGTGTATCCGGGTTTAGGCTCTGGCTATCCCCTAATGGAATTTGATTCTAGCTACCACTAACTCCAGTACCTTCAACTCGGTCTACTGCCTGATTGAAATCGTTGGCAGCATCGTCTAACTCATTATTGATATCCATTGGTTCCTTTCCTAAGTCGGCAGCGTTCATCCTTCTCAAGAAGGCTCAGTTCCTTCTGGCTATTGTCTCAGGGTCCAACGGTATTCTCTCTTCGCTCGTATTGCCTTGTGAGCGTGTTTTCATAAACCTGACACACTAGCAGAAGGGTCAAAACACAACTTCCGATTGAATAAAAATAAAAATAAAAACAGAAAATAAATCACCCACTACTAACTACTAAGCTATCTACAAGTCCTATTCAAAAGGCATATAACGCTATCCCCGGCAACGTCGCCATTGACTTGAAGCGATTTTACTAACTTCTACTAGTCGCTCACCCGCAAGCGGACGGGTTCACTGTAGTATAAGTACGTATAATGACCAAGTAGTATCGAACCCAAGGGATGGTGTATATGCGAATAGATCCCTGAAGATGTACGCGTTGTAGTTAATATGAGTGTATGTTTTTGGATTTGAAAACTAAAAGAATTAAGTCTAGACTAAATTACTCTACGAATGCAAAAGGAAAATTAAACTAAGTATCTAAGGTGTGTATGCAAGTATGAGATGGTGATGCTCAGGATAGGAATCCCTACATATACTAACGGAGCAGGTACATAATCAAAGTAATCGTGACAAACAAGAATTAACCTAAGTCTAAGAATGCAAGGTGAAAGCTCAAGATTCTAAACCCTAATACTTTACCCTAACACTCGACTTCACTAATCTACTAACGAATTACTAGATTGTGCTTAATTAATGAGACCCTAATTTAACTAAGGTGATGCGGTCGTCCTCCTTCGCTAAACCGGTAGATGAATTAACCCTTCCTAAACTCTCTCGTTAAGTCTACTCGTTATTAAAGAGTGATACGGTCGTCCTCTCTCTAACACTTTCGTACTAAATTCAAAGGTAAAGTTCAGATTAATTATAAGAATTCATTAACCAAGAGAATTAAAACCTAACGTCACAAGTTACTCTAATTACGTACCCACAACCTACTTCTACGAGTTCATCCTACCCTAAGCATGCAAGGGTTTTAGCTAGACATGACGTTAACAAACACAAAAGCAATAGAAGAAACAACGAACATAAACATAATGAATTGAACGAAGAAAATAAGAAACATGAACTAGGGTTTTAAAAGAAAATAATTCTAAGAACTGAAATTTAATTAACTACAACGAAGTTCAAAGCGTTTAAAGTAATCAAGCTAATGAAAAGAAACTAAGAAACGAAAAGAAACTAAGAATTCGTACGAAAAACCTCAACAAAACGTAAGTAAAGCTTGCTCGTTCTTCTCCTCTTCCTCTCTCTAAAAACTAAGTCTAAAAGTGATTTCTAAAGTTCGGGAATCCTTCAAAACGTGTTTGGAAGAGGTATATATAGGCACGGGTCGAAACGGGAGTTAATGGGCCGAAAATACGCATCCGGAGGCAAAAATCCGAAGTTGCTCGAGCAAAACGCTCGAGCGGTCCCGCTCGAGTAGTGTAGCTCGAATGACACAATCGCTCGAGCGGTTCCGCTCGAGCCGGTCGTGCGCTGAAATTGCACTGTATGTTTTGGGCGCTCGAGCAATTCGCTCGAGCGGTGGCGCTCGAGCTGCTCGAGCGCAAGAAAAGTTCTGTAAGCTTAGGCGCTCGAGCAATGCGCTCGAGCGGTGGCGCTCGACCTAGTCACTCGAGTGACTTCCAACTCATCCCAACTAATACTTTTCCTCGTCCGCACTAATACCAATTGTATTTCTTCAATATCTTCTCATCCGGGCATCCGTTTGAGTCGATTCAAAGTCCTACGAACTCTGTTTTTCATCCTCTATTCACCTATGAGCATCAAAGAGACAAATTCATCAATGTGTAGAAATAATGCTCAATTGACTCTAAATACTCGATAAACTCGACCAATATTGGGGTATTTCAAGCTACGAATCATGACAATTTCACGCCTAATCACTCCCCTTCCAATAAGACTTTATCGAACCTTTCCAAGAAGGACCTATCTGATTCATTGTCGGATTGTTTCAGATCAGATAACCGATGCTTCTGAGAAAGGTATGATCCACCAGTTGAGAAATGGGAGAGAAACTCTTGGCCCAGTTGGGCAAATGAGTGAATGGATGCTGGCGACATAGCTGAAAACCACTTGTGCATCCGATCCCCCAATGTTAGGGAAAAATTACGGCATTGTATAGCATCGCTTGCCCCCATATAATCTGAGTATTTGGTTAAATTAACTCGGGGGTCAGCTATTCCCTCGTATTGGATGCTTGCCGGAAATTGGATTTTTTATGGATTGGGGCCTTTAAAATCACGGGGGATAAGGGCGAAGTAGGCATGTTGGCCGCCCCCATTCCTCTCTGCAGGTCCAACTGACCCTGCATGCTCTTGACCGCCTTCCTCAAGGATACCAACTCTTCCAGTGATGCCCCCTGACTTGGAGGTTGCTCAGTGATCAGAGGTGCATGACTCACTGCTTGTCCCAGTCCCTCGCTTGGTGGAGGCATTTCATGAGTTGGACTCCTTGGGTTTCTCACCGCATTTGGTTCTAATCGCCCAAAGGCCGATCTGGAAAGTCTCTCGTGGACAAAGGGGCGAGCTGGTTGTAAGCCACAAGGTCGAAGGTTCGAACCCTTCTTCTAATCGCGTGGATTAATGGCTATTTTTAACCGGAATTAGGATCACCAAACAATTTCGTGTGATTGATTACTACTGTATATAGTAAATTTGATAGATTGGATAAGAAAATCGAAAATACATGTATTGATTACGTATTTATTTCGTATGTGTGTATTTTGTGGTGTACGAGTGTGTATTGGGAGAATTTTGTGTATTTGAACTTGTTTTTATTAATAGAGAGCAACTCTATTTATACAAGCCACCAAGTAGGTGGTGGACAAGACTTTTTCACTTCCAAGCTTGCATGTTTGACATGTGTCCCTTTGATCTAATTTGACGTTATCTAAGCTCAATCTTAGTTACAAAGTCTTCATTTAACTCTATCTCATCCATAATGTTGTTCGTCATTGATTGTGCTGCAGTTCTTCACTTGATTCTTTTCATTATAAGTTGTTCGCATGGTCAAAAGAGGGGTTTAAGAATTGTTCGATCACCATTTCTTTATGGTTTACCAATTTGAATCTTCATTTCTATCAAATGTTGTTAGTTTAATAGTTGTTCGTCGTGAATGTATGGTAGATATCAGACACTCTTCAGATTGATTAATACACCATTTCTTCATTAGACATGTTCGTCATTCATGCCTTGATTAACTTAGGCCATGATCCAGACTTAGGGTTCAAGGCCTATTCGTCTGGAAGTTGGTCGTCAGATATTTGGGTAATCAAAATATACACCTCTCCAGTTGGTTAATGCACCCTTTCCTACGTCATCCTTATTTAATCAAGTCTGGCTCGCTCAACTGATGCTACAATCCGTCCTTAAGCTTTAGAACCTATTCGCTTAAGGCAGATTGTATTCGCCTATCAAAAGCCACCACAATCACTTTTAAAACATAAGAAACACGAAAAACCCCCACAAATCATCAACCAATTCAAAATTACAAATCGAATGGTTAAGATTTACCTTCATTTCCATATAGCCAGAAAATCGGTATCAGGGATTACAATACGGCTTCGACGCCATCATTGTAGGCGGCGGAGGCGGTATTTTTGGTGATGATGGCTCTCAAAACCTCTGTCGTGGATGGATGGAGAAGAGAGAGACATAATGGCCTTAGGCACGTGTACAGATCTAGCAGATCTTTCTCATTGTCACACACATCTGTCATGGGCAAGCTAACGTTCACCGTCATTCCTCACGTGTTGCACCAGATGGTGGTGGCATACGACGGAGATGACAGATCTCGTCGCACCAGACTGTCACTTCCCTATAATTCTAGGGGTTCACTGCCATCGCACCATGCACAGATCCGTCAGATCCGCCGCAAAATCAGATGTTGCATAGATCTATTCGCGTTCCACAATGGGGGTATCGACTATGTAGAACGAAGGCGTGTGATGCCCATGAAGTGATGCACCTCCATCATCTTCGTCTCACCAAGCTCCTCCCTCCACCGCAAGATACACACTTGCGATTTCTTAAAATCAGATGAATGATCTAGCGGTGACCGTGTGTGGCCGAGATTGAAGAGTGGGAAATTGGACCAGAAAGTGTCGTTGTGGTAATCGCCGTTGCTGCTTTCTCAACCAAGAATCTCGCAGTGGTGGTCGATGGTGGCCGAATTTAATGCAGTGAGAGAAAGGGAGAGAGGGGGTCAAATTTTGGGAGACGATGGGTCTGGTGAGGGTGGTAGGTCGGATGAGGCGGTGGTAGGGGTGGGGGTGGGGGGCGGTGGGTTAGATGAAAGGTAAGAGGATTTGGAGAGAGATAGAAAAGGAGAGCGTAAATAATGAGGGTGGGGTGCCAGTTATAGGCATGGGTTGGGTGGGGGGGGTAGGTCCCAGATTTTGGGGTTATTTGTAACAAAATAAGGTGTTTTGAAAGTTGGGATAATTTGAGTGGTGATTTGAAAATACCTCTTAAGAAATGTGGTTCTATGCAATTTATCCAATTTTAAATAAAGTTTTGTGTTGATCGAGCTTTAAAGTTGTTGTTAGCCTAAAATCAGGACTGGGGATTATGAGAGAATGTGGTAGGAATTAGGCCAAAATATCAAATGAAGATTCATTAATGGGATATTGAATGCATGATAGGAGATACGAATGTTCATCATTGTGATTTAACGATGCTTCAATGAATGCAAAAAGCAATAAAGAAGAGATGATTTGCCAGGGGTTTTATGCCCTGGACTTAATGTGTGTGTGTTTAGAATTGATGAAACTTGTGTTTTTGTACATAGGTTGCCCTATTTATATGGTTTACACTGAAGGGTAAAGAGGTCATTTCTGACCTCGATGGGGGACCATAACAATGCATGATATTCCCTAATTCAACATGGGTGCCCGTCCGTCCTTCGTTACAGACACCGAGCCAATCTCTTTCTGCCGCATGGCTCTGTGGGGAGATATTATGAACATTTTCCTTATTTGTGGTGAATATTCTCCCCGACCTTGTGTACGGAGGAGGCTCTTTACCTTATATGGGCCAATTTTATTTGATCTTATCACGTGCTCATAGAATCTTTACTGGCCTTGAGATAGGAGATGCCCAAAATAAGGTCGGGCTTTGGCCTTCAGAGGAGAAGAATGAGCTCTCTGGTAGGTGAGAGGTCAGCCGTGGATGCTTCGTGGCCGAGCCAACCTCGAAGGTTGGCGAGAAGTCAGTTGTGTGTATTTTGGCAGTTGAGCCAACCTCTAAAGCTGAAGGGAGGTCGGCCGCAGGAGTTTAGTGGCTATGCCAACCTCTATGGCCTTCATTGAGGTCGGTAGTGGTCCAGGAGCCCCAAAAGGGCTCCCATGAATATGGCCGAGGTCGGCCATCCCGTTTTATTATGCTGATCTCGTGTATCTTTCAAGAGATCGGTTGATGACCTCAGGGGCTCTTTTAATGAATATCTTTAAGCTCAAAATTATTATGATCACAACAATTATCCCCCAGTTTAGCTCTCATGGATGGTGAGGGGTGAACTGGATTCTTGAAGTATGAGGTCGGGCCGAACTCTTCGTGGGTAGATAGAGGTTGGGATCTAGAAGCTTCCGTGCATGTGGAAGTAAAAGGATGTGCACGGTTATCCGTACCTAAAAAGATGTGCACGTACTCAAATCATCGCTTACGAATTGCATATAGGGGTCTCGAGCTCGGACTTTTTCCTTTTGGCCCCCACTTTTGAAAAGTTATTTGCATTTTTTTGCCCCGGATTTATGCCTCTAATAGGGGAGGTTTGCCTAATTTTAAAATTTTCCATTCTTCAACTCTTCACTCTTTAGAAAATTTATAAGTCTTAGAGCTTTCGGCGACTTTTGCGGTGACAATTGCGGCGGCGTGGTGTGTTTTCGATTGGTAAGTAGAAGAATTTCTTCCTTTTTTTCTTTCTTCTTATTTTCCCGAAGAGATGGTGAGGAGGTGGAGTGGCGCTCCTCCTAGTCGTAGGGGCAGAGCCTCTTTTGGTAATAGTGGTAGCGGCGGCGTTGGGCGCCAATTGTTCACTCCGCCTCCGTGGATGATCGCGGGAAACTTTTGGGCTCCCGAAGATGATAGTTTGAGCGGGATGTTCCCGCCCCCTGGCCGATCTCTACTAGGGGAGTGTCCTTTGGATCAAAGTCGACCTGAGAATGTCAGGACGTCTTTGCGGGATGTGGACGGCCCGAGTTCTGGAGGGACTTTTGGGACGATATGGATGGCCTGGCCGTGGGAGGTCCGAGAACCTCTCGATGACCTCTTGGAAGAGGATGAGGCCAGCGTGGACGAGGCCGGATCAAACAAGAACGCGGCGGACCTTCTAACGAGTCACCTACTCAAGGATTTGGTGGCCGAAACCGTAAATGAAAGGATGGAGGTTAACTTGGAAGCCGAGAGGTCGGAGGCCGAGGATGTGAGTGCTCGGCCAACGGAGGAGAGGTCGGAGGCCGAGGAAGTGAGTGCCCAGCCGATGGAGGAGAGGAGAAAAAAGGACGGTGCCGAGCTACGGGCCGACTCTATTTATAAGGAGTGGGTGAAAAAGGCCTACAAGTTATGGTCGAATTATATGAAGGATTTGGATGAGGTCAGCCCCTTAAACCTCGACTTCGATAACTATCACAAGAGCCATCCTTTCATCCCGGTCTTGGGGGACCCAAGTATGGTGAAGTCGGCCGACCTAAATGAGTCGGCCAAGTGGTCGATCGAAGCCCTCCAGAGCGTGATCACCCAAGATTTCTTAGATGAGGTCCGGGTGTTGGGAAAATAGGGGTGTCCGGAATCTATTTGGGATGAAATTTAAATACGAATTTAAATTCAATTATTACTAGCATGAATTAATCCTAATTAATTCAAATAATAATTCCAACAACAAATTTAACATCATGCATGTTGAATTAATTCATATAAAATCTAGGCGGAATAAACAAGAATTTATGTAACTTACGTACCTCTTGTAGAATTGACCTTTGAATAAACGGGACAATCACGATCATGCTTTATCAACCCAAAAACCTTCTCATGTATTTCCCTTTCGCCTTACTTGATCACCGGTGGGAGATGCTTTCAAGTAATTTAAATAACTAAGGAAAAAGAAAAATATATATGCTCTTGATTTTTCCAACACATGTAATTATGTACTTGGAGATGAAATAATCATCCCTTATTTATAATAGGAGGTGGACGAAAATTTAAGTATATTTGGGCTTGGAGAAAATCTTTTATGAGACTCTAAAAAATTTTGAATATATCTCATATATTCTTTTCTCCAAAATAAAATATTCCACAAAAATCTCACCCTCCATATTAACTTGAAATTTTTGAAAATTATAGGCAAAGAAACCAAGATTTGGATCTTCTTGAATATATGAGATAATCTTGTATTCCAAGAATACTTATCTTCCATAATATCTTTCCAAGAAAATCAACAAAATCTTTTCTTCCCTAATATTAATATTTTCGAAAAAAATAGGAAAAATCAGCATTATTATTTTCTTTTTATTTTAATCACCTTATCATTATTGGGCTACTTAATGGGCTACTTGAGGGGCCTTTAAGGAGAATTAAGATTGGACCTCCTAATGGACTTCTGAATTTCAATATTGAGCCCCAATATAATTCAATCCATTAATATTAATTATTACCACTAATAAATTAATATTGCACTATCCATCTTAATCCATATTACGATAATATGGGCTCCCAGTTATTATTTCCCGCGTTTAAGATTATCAAGTCCATTAATTAATTAAGCTTCTGAATAGCTCTAAATTAATATATTTCACCTTGGAGTAAAGACAGCTCAACATTATTATCCGTACCGAAGAAATTAATTTTTCACTTGCAAGATTTGGTACGATAAAACTTCTGAGCCCATCAAGGGGACTAATCATACGAGCCGTACTCGTATGTGTTTCTCCGTATTAAATCTTAGCAACCGTCGTATGATTAATATTACTGTCCAAAGCACAAGGTTCGAAGTCACGATGATTCTCACCCAACATGAATCAAAGCAGTAACCATTAAGCACACACGGTCCTATTTAAGTGACGGGGATTAAGAAATCAACAACCACTGAGGTCTAATTCTTCACATTTCAGAACAGAAGAATTTATCATCGCTGCAGGTCCTCTTCAACACATACTAAATGTGCTAGTGCAATCTCTTAGTCAAGACAGACCAATCTGAGACTTACACATCGACCTTTCACGGCGGATTGTTCAATTCCACATAGGTCGTGAAAATGTACGTTTAGTTACAAGGAAACTGGTAATGTTATCTTCCGTGATCGGGTATCACCACATTAACTACAATGTAACTAGTACTATTATGAACTGTTTGCAATAAATATTTAACATTCAATCATATCTAAAACATATGCGATAAAAGAATTATTCTCATAAAACAAGTGTTTGATACACGAGTTACACAAAGTAAAAGCATACTTTCACGTATAACTCCAACAATCTCCCACTTATACTTAAAGTCTGCTTTTTAGTATACATCATGCATGTCTTAGTGTAGTAGCTCTACGTGTCATCTCATGTCAACCTACACTAACCTAATAATTCCTCCCACTTATACTTAAAACAGATTGACAATAGTCTTGACTCTCATTCCATCCACATGTCTCTCGAATGTACTCTGAGGTAGACCCTTTGTGAATGGATCCGCTAGGTTGTCACCCGATGCTATCTTTGCCACCTCTATATCTCCTCTCTTAACAATTTCTCGTATAAGATGATATTTTCTTTCTATGTGTTTGCTGGCCTTGTGGGCTCTCGGTTCCTTTAAATTTGCAACTGCTCCTGCATTGTCACAAAAGACAGTTATCTTGTCGGGCAAATTCGGAACAACATCCAAGTCCACTAAGAAGTTCTTGAGCCAAACTGCCTCTTTCGCTGCTTCACAAGTAGCTACATACTCGGCTTCCATGGTCGAATCGGCAATGCATTTCTGCTTAACGCTTCTCCATGAAATGGCTCCTCCTCCCATGCAAAACACACTACCCGTGGTTGACTTTCTTGAGTCTATGTCTGATTGGAAATCCGAGTCCGTGTATCCCACGGGAACAAGATTATCTGACTGGTAAATCAGCATCCGCTCACGAGTTCTTTTTAGATACCTCAAGATGCACTTTATGGCAGTCCAATGGTCTTTCCCGAGATTACTTTGATATCTTGCCACCATGCCCACGGCAAAGCAAATATCTGGTCTCGTACACAACATTGCATACATAAGGCTTCATACGGCCGAAGCGTACGAAATACCTTTTATGTCATCTATCTCCGCTTGCGTCTTAGGGCTCATTTCTTTAGATAGATGGATTCCGTGCCTAAAAGGTACAAAACCTTTCTTGGAATCTTGCATGCTGAAATGCTTCAAAACAGTGTCAATGTATGAAGCTTGCGATAAGCCCAACATCCTCTTCTTGCGATCGCGAGTGATCTTGATCCCAAGGATGTGACCGGCTTCCCCTAAGTCCTTCATATCAAATTGTTTTGACAGCCATACCTTTACGTCTGACAATACCTTTACGTCTGACAATGCCTTTACATTGTTTCCAATGAGCAGAATATCGTCTACGTATAATACTAAGAATACCACCGCAGTTCTGTCACGCTTCTTATACACACAACTTTCGAACTTGTTTTGATCAAACCCATAAGACTTAATCACGTGATCAAAACACTGGTTTCAAGTACGCGATGCTTGCTTAAGTCTATAAATGGATCTCTTAAGCTTGCATACGAGATTCTCTTGGCCTTTTTCAATGAAACCTTTGGGCTGTTGCATATAGATATCTATCCCGTCAAGACTTCCGTTAAGGAAAGCTGTCTTGACATCTATTTGTCAGATCTCGTAATCTAGGTGCGCAGCGATCGACAAGAGAATACGGATGGACTTAAGCATAGCTACAAGCGAAAAGGTCTCCTCATAATCCATCCCTTCTTTCTGAGTATACCCTTTGGCTACAAGCCTTGCTTTGAAGGTCTCTACCCTTCCGTCCGGTCCTCTTTTCCTCTTGTACACCCACTTGCATCCAATGGGTTCTACCCTATTGGGTGGTTCGACCAACTCCCACACTTGATTATGATCCATCGAACCCATCTCGGCTTCCATTGCCGTTTGCCATGACTCCGCGTCTTTGTCTTGGATTGCCTCGTCGTATGTCCATGGGTCTGATTCATCGCCGGGAACCAAATCCGAAGATTCTCCTATCCCCATGAATCTCTCGGGCTGCCTAGCAATCCTCCCACTTCGACGGGGTTCCGGTTGTGAAGATGTGACGTGTGGTACATCATCTTGTATACTTGGTATCAAGGTTTGACCTCTCAATTCTTCTAAGGTAATTTCACTTTTAGGCTTCCGATTTTTCATATAGTCTTCCTCCAAGAATTTAAAGTGTGTACTAATCACGGTCTTTTGATCCTTGGGACTATAGAACATACACCCTTTCGTTCCCGCAGGGCTATAAATAGCCCTAATTCCGAACGTGGATCCAACTTACCGGCTTCCTTGTCTAGCACGTATGCCGGACAACCCCAAATCCACATATGTCTTAGACTGGGCTTGCGCCCGGTCCACAATTCCATCGGGTTTTTAGGAACCGATTTGGATGACACCAAGTTTAGAATGTAAGTCGCCGTTTCCAAGGCATTACCCCAAAACGACTTGGGTATATGCGAATAACTCATCATGGATCTGACCATCTCTAAAAGAGTTCGGTTCCTTCGTTCCGCCACACTGTTCTGTTGAGGCGTTCCCGGTGCGGTTAACTGGGATACGATCCCTTCGTCCGATAAGTAGTTCAAGAATTCATCGCTGAGGTATTCGCCTCCACGATCTGATCGTAGAAACTTGATACTCTTTTCCCTATGTTTCTCGGCTTCGGCCTTAAACTCCTTGAACTTATCAAAAGACTTATGCCTCATAAGGTAAATGTACCCATATCTCGAGTAATCGTCAATGAAAATGACGAAATACTCATACCCCATTCTCGCTTTGATCGTCATTGGACCACACACATCGGTATGAACAAGTTCTAACACTTCCACGACTCTATTCCCCTTGGCTCCAAATGCCCTCTTGGTCATTTTACCCTCTAAACAGGATTCACTAGTTGGAAACGGCTCGACTTAGAATGATTCCAAGGATCCGTCTTTCACCAATCTCTCTATCCGCTTTAGATTAATATGACCTAGTCTAAGATGCCATAGAAGTGTTTCGTTCATCTCCGAAGAACACTTTCTTTTATTACTCGAAATGATCGACGTGTTATTAGATTCATTATTTGAGTGGTGTGCACACTTAATCATATAGAGATTGTTTACCAACGTTCCATGACAAATAGTATCATTCTTAAAAGAAACAGTAACAACTTTATTAAAAGTAACTGAATATCCATCAAAAAACAACTTAGAAACCGAAATTAAATTCTTCCTAAAGTTCGGAACGTATAAAACATCTCTTAAAATTAAAACTCTATCTTCAAAAGATAGGTGCACGACTCCCACTGCTTCGGCTGCCACTCTCGTAGCATCGCCCAAAGTGACGAGGATCTCATTCTTTCTAAGTCGCTGGGTTAGCTGGAACCCCTGAAGAGTGAAACAAATATGATCAGTTGCCCCGGTATCCACTACCCAAATGTGGGCAGCATACGCCGCAACATAAGTTTTAACGACTAAAGCATGAGACTTACCTTTCTTTACCGCCTTCTTAGGCTTAGAACAGGTAGACCTTCAATGTCCTTTCTCCCCGCAATTGAAGCATTTACTCTTACCGGATACCTTCATGCCGTACGGCTTGAACGCTCTTTCTTTGCCACCAAGAGTGAGTCTACTGGTTTGGTTCCGATCAATCTCCTTCTTCTCAATCTTACCTTCCATTGGCCTAGATTTCGAGAAAAAACTCTTGATTAACAAAACCTCATCCTTACTCCCTAAGTATGACTCCACCGTTATCAGAGCTTTGAGCAGGGTATCTAAGGTGAACTTGTGTTCCGATAACACGTATTCCCAAAAGAACCCATCAAAACTGCTCGATAGCTTTAGGAGTATGGAATCGATTTGACTTTCTTCACTTTGTCCGGTACCAAGAAACTCGAGTTTTTCAAACTCACGCCTAAATTTGAGAACATGATCCCTTACAGGTGTTCCCTTCACCATTTCCTTCGTGAGCTTCTCACGAATGGTGAACAGATTCGCCATGGGGTTCTGATGTTGAAACATCTCTTCAAGGCTATTCATGATATCAACAGCCGCTTCAATGCCTTCATGAATGCGTTTCAAATCTTCAGACATAAATGCCAAGATGATGCGCTTCATGTGCTCATTGGAATGCTTCCAATCATCGAATACCGCCCTTTCCCCATTACTTGACTTATCATTAGGTTTCTTGGGTACGTCAACGCTAAATATCCAATAGTGTTCTTGCGCAGGTAGGACCATATTCATGTTACGTTTCCAATCAACATAGTTCTCACCAACAAGTTTGTTATCTTTAAGTAAACTAAACAGTGGATTAAAAGGTTTCGACATGATGAACTGAGAATAAAACATACATTCATATCAATATCTAGAAAAATACGAAATTATCATATAATTCGATCACATAAATTATATTGAAACCTTAAAACAATATAATTATGCATCAGCCAACATCTCGAAACAATTTAAATGCGCCACGAGGGGTGGTCTATACATTTAAACACATTTAAACGGATTACAAACTTAAAAGTTACAAATCCTTAATTCAAAATTAATAGTTGGCTCCCACTTTGACCACATAAAAATTAACAGGGACTCCGAGGGGAGTAAGTTAATATCAATTTCTTATGCCTAAGTAATAACCATAATTAAATACAGGATTATTATTTCGCTTTGAGCAAGCCACTCGTGGTGAGGGTCAATACCGCCACTAGTAATAATCCACAATCATTCTTTCGGAATTTATTCATGTGAAATCCGTCCTTTTGGCCGATCCGAGGGGGAAATGTATTCCAAAAGAACTTCACAATAAATAAATTATGGAGGCCAAATTACTCCAATTTTAATATCCGGAATAAAATTGCGATTAAATAAATATACTTAGTAATTTTCGAATGTAAGGTTTTTCTTGGACAATAAAATTCATGCAAACACATATTAATAAATAATAATAAGTGCACGAAATAAAACATCCATCAAAACAAAATTAAACACATTGGAGCACTCAAATCCAATTGCCACGGTTTAATTTCTTCACGTTTTGATACGAAATATCGTCCTTGTTGCTTTCCGTCGTTCGTCTCGACACGCTCCCACTCAAACAACAACACTTCATCAAAAACAGCATCGTTTGGAGTTCGGGACGATGTTTAAAATCACACAAAAAAAACGCAGAACTGAAATTTAATTTTTAAAAAAATTCCACGGCCCGAGATACGGCGCGCATTGTTTCGCCGTTCGTTCTTGTTTCTCACCCCATGCATGATTTTACGTCCATGCATGCGCCGCGCAAGCATGCGTCGTCCGGGTACGCCGTCTTTAATTCTTCGTTCTTCGTCTCAATCCGGTTACAATTTATTTTACAAAAGAAAAATACTAGATCTAGACTAGTCTATTACAATGATCGAATCAAAATAAAAACAACTAATCTACTCGTGAATTTTCTCACGAGAAAAACGAATTCAAACAAATCGAATTAAAAATAATTAATTCACACGCATGAAAAATTAACAACATTAAAACCATGACAATTGGATACCTGCAAAAAAGATCTAGCAATTCTACAATCCAATTTCAATTTAATATTAAACAATTTAAATTCCAATTTAAAGATCAGAGCCCGAAACCGTGGATCTGATACCAGTTGTTGGGAAAATAGGGGTGCCCGGAATCTATTCGGGATGAAATTTAAATACGAATTTAAATTCAATTATTACTAGCATGAATTAATCCTAATTAATTCAAATAATAATTCCAACAACAAATTTAACTTCATGCATGTTGAATTAATTCACATAAAATCTAGGCGGAATAAACAAGAATTTATGTGACTTACGTATCTCTTGTAGAATTGGCCTTTGAATAAACGGGACAATCACGATCACGCTTTATCAACCCAAAAACCTTCTCAAGTATTTCCCTTTCGCCTTACTTGATCACAGGTGGGAGATGCTTTCAAGTAATTTAAATAACTAAGGAAAAAGAAAAATATATATGCTCTTGATTTTTCCAACACATGGAATTATGTACTTGGGGATGAAATAATCATTCCCTATTTATAATAGGAGGTGGACGAAAATTTAAGTATATTTGGGCTTGGAGAAAATATTTTCTTAGACTCTAAGAAATCTTGAATATATCTCATATATTCTTTTCTCCAAAATAAAATATTCCACAAAAATCTCACCCTCCATATTAACTTGAAATTTTCGAAAATTATAGGCAAAGAAACAAAGATTTCGATCTTCTTGAATATATGAGATAATCTTGTATTTCAAGAATACTTATCTTCCATAATATCTTTCCAAGAAAATCAACAAAATCTTTTCTTCCCTAATATTAATATTTTCGAAAAAAAATAGGAAAAATCAGCATTATTATTTTCTTTTTATTTTAATCACCTTATCATTATTGGGCTACTTAATGGGCTACTTGAGGGGCCTTTAAGGAGAATTAAGATTGGACCTCCTAATGGACTTCTGAATTTCAATATTGAGCTCCAATATAATTAAATCCATTAATATTAATTATTACCACTAATAAATTAATATTGCACTATCCATCTTAATCCATATTACGATAATATGGGCTCCCGGTTATTATTTCCCGCGTTTAAGATTATCAAGTCCATTAATTAATTAACCTTCTGAATAGCTCTAAATTAATATATTTCACCTTGGAGTAAAGAAAGCTCAACATTATTATCCGTACCGAAGAAACTAATTCTTCACTTGCAAGATTTGGTACGATAAAACTTCTGAGCCCACCAAGGGGACTAATCACACAAGCCGTACTCGCACGCGTTTCTCCGTATTAAATCTTAGCAACCGTCGTATGAATAATATTACTGCCCAAAGCACAAGGTTCGAAGTCACGATGATTCTCACCCAACATGAATCAAAGCAGTAACCATTAAGCACACACGGTCCTATTTAAGTGACGGGGATTAAGAAATCAACAACCACTGAGGTCTAATTCTTCACATTTCAGAACAGAAGAATTTATCCTCGCTGCAGGTCCTCTTAACACATACTAAATATGCTAGTGCAATCTCTTAGTCAAGACAGACCAATCTGAGACTTACACATCGACCTTTCACTACGAATTGTTCAATTCCACCTAGGTCGTGAAAATGTACGTTTAGTTACAAGGAAACTGTTAATGTTATCTTCCGTGATCGGGTATCACCACATTAACTACAATGTAACTAGTACTATTATGAACTGTTTGCAATATATATTCAACATTCAATCATATCTAAAGCATATGCGATAAAAGAATTATTATCATAAAACAAGTGTTTGATACACAAGTTATACAAAGTAAAAGCACACTTTCACGTATAACTCCAACACCGGGTCAACTGGGACATGCCGCAAGACGGTCTCCCGAGCTGAACAAACTGGACGATCAACCTCCTGCCGAAATGGTGGCCGTCACTCAAGATATCATGGATATCGGCCTCCGATTTCCTCTCCACCCGACCATCAGTTATATTCTCAATTTTTGGGATGAGGCTCTGATCCAATTGTTATCGAACGCCTAGATGACCATTTTGAGCATTATGACTTTGTTCAGCCAACACTTCCTCTATCGATTATCGACTCTAGGCGAGATATCTCACATGCTGAGAGTAGTTAGTGCGAAGAATAGGGTTGTCGAAGTATATTTTCAAACTAAAGGGGCCAATTGGTGACCGACCTCCCTAGAAAGACTCGCAATCTTCGCGAGCGCTGGTTTTTGTTGCCGGGACTTGGGGGGCTTGGATGATTGGATATACCGATGGGCCAGAGATCGATATTCCAACCAACCACGACCTAAACACCCTAGTAAGATCTTGTGAATTTAGCTTTAAATTAAAAGTACCAATCTAATTCCTTATTTTCTCTTGTAGGTTATCCTTGTCCGACCGAGCACGAATTAAACTTCAATTACGCCATTGTTCATGAAAAGATAATTCATCTCCCAGCAAGTAAATGAAATCAAGTCCTTCTCCGCACTCGACAAGCTCGGTTTAGCAGTCAGTTTTTTAAATATTGGAGGTATCTTCGGATCACAGGTATCTTTGCCGACCTCAAACTGTAGGTTGTATCTTAGAATTTTTTTTTGTTTGTGACTAAGTTTGTGTTCCTCGTAGTTGTCGAGTACCAGATTGTTCGCCAGTGTCCACCCGAGCTCTTAACCGAGTGTTCGATAATGTTTTCCCGACTCGGAGGTGCCCTCCCCAAGGAGATAGCGCCCAAATGGCCAGCCAAGAAGAAGACGGCCTCCCACAGGATGGGCACTCTCGTAATCCAGGAGCCGACTGCTGCTCGGTCCGACCCTGCCCCCGCCGGTCCTGTCACCGAGGATTCTTCGTCGTCAATCATTGGCAAAAACAGTGCTTGGGCCGAGCTTGAAGGGGCCGGGCAACGAGTTGATACCCCGAGGCCACATCGAATCGATCTAACCAAGCACTCGATATCCAAGCACGTGCAATCTCCTCTTACCCTGGTTGCTCGTCTCTCCGAGCCTGCCCGGGATGATTCCGACCGGACCTTTTCCGGCCGAGATATAGCCAAGTTCCTCGCGGAAGTTTCTTTTATAAACTCTTGTAAGTTCCACTTTTTCTTTTACCTTAGTCATTTTTACTAAAATGTTTTGTCCTTTTCAGGATTGACCCGCAACGATCCCAACCGATTTTATATCCAATTGTTTAGTGGGAGTCTTTATTGGCCTTGTTAGAATGATTGCTAAGGTCGGCCGGCGAGCCCCATGTTTACGAGGTGAAGAACTAAATTTCACTATGTGTTACACTTAGAAAATTTTGGGATTTTTATTTGGGAAGCTTTGGACTAGAAATGGGGTGGTTGTTCCAGTTGCTTTAGTTCGAACTGAGACTTGGAGAATTTTGGAAATTTTGGGATTTTTTCTAAGTATGGGGTGCCGACCTCCTGGGAACCGGTTTATACGAGTTAAGAGTGAGGTGCCAACTTCTTTAGGTCGGCATACACTTTGGCACTTAAACTTTTGTACTTTAAAGCGGAAAGACGATCTCGATGGTCCTCCTTTTCGAGCTGAGTGCGATGTGTTGTCCTCTTGGGGGTCGACACACGCTTTTGAACTTAGTCTTTATTTCGAAAATGGAAGGACGACCTCGGTGATCTTCCTTACCTAGCTAAGTGTGATGTGCCGACCTCTTGGGAGTCGGCACACGCTTTTGAACTTAGCTTTTGATTTGAAAGTAGAGGAATGACCTCGGTGGTCTTCCTTCCCGAGCTAGTGTGATGTGCCGACCTCTTGGAGACCGCACATGCTTTTGAACCTAGCTTTTATTTTGAAAGCGGAAGGATGACCTCGGTGGTCTTCCTTCCCTAGCTAAGAGTGATGTGCCGACCCCCAAGCTTTTGAACTTAGCTTTTAATTTGTTCTTGAGTGGCTTTAAAATTATCACAAGGCTGGCAAACATAGATTTTTTATTGATAATTGAATGAGTTGATCTTGATATAAAATTTCTACTGGAAATATTTCTTCAAGTGGAATGTGTTCCAGGGGTATTGGTCTGGAGTGCTGTCCATGAGTTCGAGCTCATATGCTCCTTTGGAAAACCATTTAGACCAAAAAGACAATGAGTTTTTTGTCTGTGGGCAAAGGTAATAGATTTCATTGAATGATCTGAATGTGGTTACGATGAATCTAATCTATTACAAAAAGCTGTGAACACCTAGACTAATCTCATTTCAGGTTCAAGACCATATCCTGCATAGACTCTTGCCTTTAACTCGTCAACTCTGCTAGGTTGATTCACGTACCCTTCAGCCTTGGCAATCTTCAAGACTTCCATCATTATGGCCTTCGTATTGTGCTTCTGAGTTCTAGGAACTAAGGGAGGAGCTCGAATCGTGAACTCAGGAGCCTTCACCTGAACTTGAGCTGCTTCAGCCTCCTCCAGGATTTTTTGGATCAGCTCAGGATGATTGTCCATCATGTAGTCAGTGAAGTGAGCATCAATATCATCAGAGTCGCCCCACTTCTTCACAACATACCACAACTTCACAAACTCATCCTTCGCGTCAGCCCAGAACTCCTTCAGTGCCTCAGAGATGAACTCGTCGACATATGCTTCCCTTAATCCTGATTCCGACCTTCTGACTTGAAGAATTGTTGATTTTCTTGTTGTAGGCCTCTTTCTGTACTTCCTAGGCTCAGGCTTCGCCTTCTTCCTCCTCAGCAGACTGATCATCGCATCATCAAGTTCTCTTTGTTGAAGCTCAGTGATGTCAGTCAGCTTTTCAACCTTCTTCTCCAAGATGCGCATCTTCTCCTTTTGTGCAATTTCTGCTCTGCGTACAGCCTCAGATTTCTCATAAGGATCTCCCCACGCTTTAGCGCATAACTCCGCCACCGCCTCAACCGAGTAAGTGATAGGATTCTTCCTTGTGCTCATGGGAGACGACTTCTAAATTGGCTCAGGTTGCTTAGAAGGTTCATCAGCCTTCGCCTTTGCTGCCTCCGCCTTCAGCCTGGCAACAATTTCTTCTCCTTCCTTCTCTACTGCCGCCAACCTTGCTGACTTCCTTACCCTCAGCACATTCCCTTCAGGATTGGCTTCAGGATCGGCTTGAATTATTTCGCCTTGGTTGACTGCCTCAGATGCCTCAGGGCGGGATCTTTTCTTCTTCTTTTCCCCCTTTTTGGCATCATCATTGGCCCCAGATGGGAATGCGTCAGATCCGCTGTTGATTACGAAGGAGGCTAGGGAATGGACATCATTGATTCCCTCCTTCAGTAACTCAACTCCCATCGAGATTTCAGTCCCTGCAAACGATACCGATCTGATAGCAGTATGTACTTTCTTCTCAAGGACCTCCATAGAGAGTTGGAGTTTTTGTTCAGCCTTGGTGATCCTTTCCTCCACCTTCAAGGACTCACCGCTGACTCTGCTAGCTTCAGCAAGTATCTTTACAGACTCCTCAGTGGCCTTAGCCAAAACTTCTGCAACTGACTGAGAGGTTCGATCCAACTTCCCTGACTCCAGCTCAAGTTTGGTCGCTGAGTCCTTCATGGCCTGAGTGACAAGTGCCCCAGTCTGAACTGCAAGCCTGTCCACTACCTGATTTAACTTGTCATCCCTGATCGCATCCCTCTCCTCAAGTTGCTTGAGAGTCTTCCTCAGCATCTTCTTGGTGCGCTTCCTCTCACTTCTCACTGACTTGGCCGTATCAGTCATTGTCCTCTTCAACAAAATCAGCTCCCTATTGGCAAGGGTGTTGTAGGCTGACTTTGTCCACCTGATGTGTTTTGCCAGGGCCTTGGAGTCTTCTTCCTTTTCAGCGCGTAGGCTCATCACTTCCTCCTGAAGTTCAGCTAGATTTTCAGTGGTTTTCTCCTTCTTGACTTCCACAATGCTTGTGAATTCAGCACGGCCAACCCCAGTTATCAACACATCTCATCATCATCAACGGCCTCATCAGTGATTGGCTATTTTCCCTTATCAGCCCCTGCATCTTCAGTCCCCTCTTCAGGGTGCACTGAAGGCAGTTGTTGAGTGGTCATGACCGCCTGCTCAGGCTCAGTCATGCCATCTCGAACCTTAGGAACTTGTCCCTCGGAACTGGAAGTCTCCTTAGACGCCTCAACATCTTTCTCCCTTGTCTCAGGGCAGGGAATTCCTTCATCGACAGATGTCTCATCGGCAGCTGAGATGTTCAAAACATCCTCAGCCACTGGTCCACCCTTGGCACCAGTGTCCTTCTCACCTTCCCCCTGAGCTTGAGGCTTAGAGCTCATATCATCAACTTCCCTTGCCGTCTCCTCCACGGCTTTCTCCGTTGCTCCACCCTAAGCATCTTCATCATCATCCTTATCCTCCTCATCCTCAGACAGGATGTCAGTCTTGCTCTTGGACATCAGGCTATTGACTAGCTCCTTCAGATATTCAAAGTTGAGCAGTTGAAGCCAGCTAGTCAGTCCAAAGTAAGAGCACTACCTGGCCTCCTCGGTTTCCCAGTGCTCCCAGCCACGAGCATCCACTAGCAAATGTTGTTCTTGCATGTTGGATTGCTTGAATTCAAACCAGACTTTGAGTTCAACCACATTGGCCAGCAGCTCTCTGTACTTGTTCAGCCCGGGCCAACACTTAGCTGCCCATTCAGTGGCGTTTCCCCTAAGGGTGTTCTCCAGCACACCACCCATCATATGTTCATCCAGTTCCTCCTTCTCCTGCATTAGAAGAAAATCATCTTCTTCGGTTGGAAAGGTTTTGGGACAATCTTTGGGGCTGGGGTAAGAGGGAAAGTCTGTGGGATTGGGAAGATTTGGCTCAGATGACTGGTCAGGCTCATTCATGGGTGAGATTGATGGCACTGACTCAGTTGGAATATTTGGTTCTGAGGTTTGGGGTGTTTGGGTGGGTTGATTTGCTGGGTCAGGGTTGGGTTGAGTTTGGGGTTCAGGGTTAGTGGGTGATTGTGTGGGTACTATCTCAGGCTGCAACAACTCAGCCATCTCGATAGATTTTCTCACCTCCTCCAAGTCAGAGGCTCTAGGAGAGCTTGACTTCTCCCTCTCACTCAATATCGGCAGGCTCTTAGCAGTGGATCTTTTAGGTCCCTTCCTGAGTCGTTTAAGCGGTCTTTCCCCTTGATCACTCTCCCTTCTGACGTTATAGTTAGTTCCCTCAGCTTCAGATACGACTCTCTTGGGATCAGACTCAGTCCCAGACGCAGTGCTCTTCCCTGACAGCACAACTCACACCTTCTTCTTCTTCTTCTTCTTCTTCTTCTTCTTCTTCTTCTTCTTCTTCTTCTTCTTCTTCTTCTTCTTCTTCTTCTTCTTCTTCTTCTTCTTCTTCTTCTTCTTCTTCTTCTTCTTCTTCTTCTTCTTCTTCTTCTTCTTCTTCTTCTTCTTCTTCTTCTTCTTCTTCTTCTTCTTCTTCTTCTTCTTCTTCTTCTTCTTCTTCTTCTTCTTCTTCTTCTTCTTCTTCTTCTTCTTCTTCTTCTTCTTCTTCTTCTTCTTCTTCTTCTTCTTCTTCTTCTTCTTCTTCTTCTTCTTCTTCTTCTTCTTCTTCTTCTTCTTCTTCTTCTTCTTCTTCCTCTTCCTCTTCTTCCTCTTCCTCTTCCCCTTCTTCCTCTTCCCCTTCTTCCTCTTCTTCTTCTTCCTCTTCTTCTTCTTCCTCTTCTTCTTCTTCTTCTTCTTCTTCTTCTCAGCCTCCTCTACTGCAGGCTGATCCACCATCTTCTCAGTCGCCACCTCCTCCTCTATCTCCTTGCTCCTCTCAAGGAGGCCATCTACCCTTTCAACGAGACTGGTAGCCACCTTCTTGGCCTTACCAGCTGGCTTTTTGGCCTGACCCTTTGCCTTAGCATTGGGGTCAGTCAGCCCTAGTATTGAGTAGGTATCACTCAGTGAGGTAAACATCACCTTCTTTGAGGAAAGGCTATCCTCAAAATCGAAGGTGTACCAATGGCAAGCATGAGCAATCAGGACTGAAAGTCTGGTTCCGAAAGGTAGAATGGCACTGACAGAGATGTGCTTCTTCTCCTCATCCCTCTTCAGCTTGTCCAGACCAGCCTGATGAAGTTGATCCAGGAAGAACTGCTCCCAGTTCGCTTCCACGCCATCAACTATAGCCTCCATCAGCCTCAGGTTGGGCAGGCTCAATTGCTCATGAGATCCAGTGGATCCCATCACCACCTTGGACACAAGGTCCACAAGAGCTCTATATTCAGGCTTCAGAGTGTTCTTGTTCTGACGAGCCCTGAACTCAGACGACCCTGCCTTGGTCCATTTACCCAGGAGTTCTCCCTCCGAGTTCTCCTTGTAGAATTTTGGGTTGATGCCTGAGGATGGCAACCCAAAAACTTCCTTGACCGCCCTCCTGATGTCAATGGTAACAATCTCAGAGTTGTAGAGGGGTTCGCCATCGCCGTCCTTCTCCCCCGTCGGCTTGAGCGCAGTCACCTTCGTGAAGAGTTCCCCCCTTCGCAGGAACATGTTGAAATAGGCTTCCACAACCGTTCTTGGAAGCACGGAGATAGGGCGAGTGGTGAAATATGTTTCCAACCCAGATTTGGAAATCCATTTAAAAACGGGTTTGATTTCCTCCACTGTAAGACAAGTACCCTCTATGGAGATGACTTGCTCCATGTGTACGAGCTTGTTATCGACAACATCCTCGAGCTTGTCGGTTGTCCAGCTGGAATCAAGAAGTGCCATTGATTTTGAGAGTATGAGAGATTTTTCAAAAAAATTCTGTGATTGATTGAGCAAGAGAAAACTCAGTATGCAGATGTGCTTGTGTTTGCATAAAAACCTCAAATGGCATTCTTGATTGATATGACTAAGTCAGTTACTCAGACGTGGGGTTGAGATTAATTCCTGAATTCGAAAGGTTTTGAAATGAAGGGCCAGGATTAATCTCAATTCCAATCAATTACCTACGTTAGTCATATTCCGTATAATACGGACACGTATATGAAAAAGTAACTGAAGCATTAAATGCTCCGTTGTGCATGAGTTTAAATATGAAAAGGCGCGCTTTTAATGAAAACGGAATGCATTTAATAAAGATTTTCAGGACGAAGGACTCAGGGAGACGCTTGGAATTCATAAGAGTCAGGATAGGACTCATACCTGTCAGGGAGACATTGTAGCACCCTGATACCTCGCTGAGTTGAGTCTGGCCTGAGTTCCCCCTAGAACCCTACACTGACTGCTCTCCCGGATCTAAGAGTCCTAACTCCACTGACAGTTCCATAAACCTTGCTTCAACCAGAGGCTTAGTCAAGATGGCAGCTCTCTGCCTGTCAGTGTGAATCTTCTCCATCCTAATATCTTTCTTCTCCACATGATCTCGAATGAAGTGATGTCTAATATCCACATGCTTGTACCTTGTGTGAAGCACTGGGTTCTGAGTAATTTTTATTGCACTATTGTTGTCACAATAGATTAGAACCTCATTAGCAAATACCTGGTAATCCCTCAACTGTTGTTTCAACCACAAAATCTGAGCACAACAACTACCTGCAGCCATATACTCAGCCTCAGTTGTGGATGTAGCCACTGAATTCTGCTTCTTACTAAACCACGAGATCAACTTACTTCCCAAAAACTGACATGTCCCTGAGGTTGATTTCCTATCAATCCTACAACCTCCATAATCTGCATCTGAATAACCTGTCAGTTCTATGTTGTCATCTTAAGGATACCATAGTCCCAAATTGATTGTCCTTTTCAAATACTTAAGTATCCTCTTAGCAGCCTCCAAATGACTTCTCTTGGGATCAGACTGATACCTAGCACACACACCAACTGCAAGCGTAATGTCAGGCGTACTTGCAGTCAGGTACAATAAAGAACCTATCCGCCCTCGATACTCAGTCTAATATACTGAAGTCCCTTCGGTGTCAGGATCCATCTTCCAATTTGTGTTCATAGGGATCCTGGCTAGATTGCTGTTCTGAACACCAAACTTATGAATCAAGTCTCTTGTATACTTGGCCTGATTTATGAAGATACCTTGATCAGTCTGCTTGACTTGTAATCCTAAGAAGAAGTTCACCTCTCCCATCATTGACATCTCAAATTTACCAGTCATCAGCTTAGAGAATTTCTCACAGAGCTGATGATTTGGTGATCCAAATATTATGTCATCCACATAAATCTGGACCAAGAGAATGTCATCACCTTCAGTGATCCTGAACAATGTCCTATCCACAGTTCCCTTCTTGAACCCATGGTCTGTCAGGAATTGAGAGAGGGTATCATACCAAGCTCTTGGTGCTTGCTTAAGTCCATAGAGTGCTTTCTTCAAATGGTATACTCTATCTCCAACCTCAAACCCGGGAGGTTGTTCAACATATACCTCTTCATTGAGTACACCATTCAGGAAGGCACTCTAGACACCCATTTGATACACCTTGAACTTCTTATATGTTGCATATGCAAGGAACAACCTGATAGCTTCCAACCTAGCCACTGGAGCAAAAGTCTCATCATAGTCTATTCCCTCAGATTGACAATACCCTTTTGCAACCAGTCTAGCCTTGTTCCTTACCACAACACCATTCTCATCCTTCTTGTTCTTGAAGACCCACTTGGTACCAATTACTCCTTGATGCCTAGGTCTATCCAACAGTTCCCAAACCTGATTCCTTGTGAACTGATTCAACTCCTCTTGCATGGCAATGATCCAGTTCGAGTCAGTGAGAGCTTCTTCAATGTTCTGAGGCTCTTGCTCAGAGAGAAAGCAACAGAACAATGCACTCTCACCATGGAACCGTCTGGTCCTGACTCCCTCAGTTGGATCACCATTGATTTGATCAATGGGATGATCCTCTAGCCATGTTCTCTTGCCAGGAGTTGTTCCTGAAGTACCTGCAATGTTAGTGTCTACAGGCTCATAAAATTCAGGAAATTGAATAGAAGGGGATGATCCTGAGTCTATACCAAAGGGATTAATAAGCTCAATGTCAGGGACATTGATTCCCCCTTGATGAGGTGACTCAGGAACCGTCTCAGCTGCGACAGCATCTTCATAGACGGTACTTACCTCAGGTTGAGCCTGTTCCTCAGTCTGAGGCTCAACAATCCCTGATGTGCTGGGCTTAGGAGTGGCACTTGATTCATCATCCTGATTGTCGTCATCATCCCATCTTGGAATTGGCACAGTTTTGACCTTTGGATCAGGTTGATTCTTCAAACTCAGCCTTGTCACTCTCCTTGTGATCTCCTCAGTGTCAGGATTCAACACTTTTATCCTAGACTCATTAGCAGATTCATAAAAAACAACATGTGGTGACTCTTCCACAACAAGGGTCCTACAATTGTAAACTCTGAAGGATTTACTAACTTCAGAATACCCTAAGAATATTCCTTCATCAGATTTGCTATCAAAAGCTTTCAATTGGGTCTTTCCATTGTTGAGGATGAAGCACTTACAACCAAATACATGAAAATAAGAAATACGAGGTTTCCTTTTATTCCATGTCTCATATGGGGTATGTGCATGTTGTTTGTTCAGCATGAATCTGTTTTGAGTGTAGCATGCAGTGTTGATTGCCTCAGCCCAGAACTTCTTGGGCAATCCTGACTCTGCCAGCATGGTCCTGGCTGCTTCCTTCAGTGTCCTGTTCCTCCTTTCAGCGACACCATTCTGCTGTGGGGTTCTAGCTGTAGAAGTCTCATGAGCTATACCAAGTTCATTACAAAAGTCAGAAATATATGAATTTATAAATTCAGTGCCCTTGTCAGATCTGATCTTAGCAATGGACTGATTCTTCTCATTGCTGAGTCTCCTGAGCAACTCTGGAAGCTTTACCTATGTTTCCTTCTTATTCAACAAGAAAATAACCCAAGTATATCTAGAATAATCATCAATAACCACAAGGGTATATTTCCTACCATTCATACTCACAGGTGTTATGGGACCAAATAAATCCATATGCAAGAGCTGAAGAATCCTGTCAGTGGAATGAGAAGCTTTCTCTTTGAATGATGCTCTGACCTGCTTCCCTTCCTGACAAGCTTTGCACACATGATCTTTGTTAAAAACTTCATTAGGTAGACCTTCAACAAGTGACTGTCTAGAAATTTTGTTAAGAATCTTGAAGTTCAGGTGGCTTAATCTTTTATGCCATAACCAACTGAGCTCTAGAGAGCTTTTAGCAACAAAGCAAGTATTAGGAATAGTGCTGCTCCAGTCAGCGAGATAAACGTTTCCTTTCCTGATACCTGATAGAAGCACTTGTGTTGATTTGTCCTTGACTGAACATATATTCGATGAGAACTCAACACTGAACCCTTTGTCACAGAATTGACTTACTGACAACATTTTATGCTTCAGTCCTTCCACAAAGGACACATTTTCCACTCTGACTGTACCTATTATTAAGACACCAAAACCTTTAGTAACACCTTTTGAGTTATCACCAAAGGTTACCTGTGGACCATCTTTAGCTTGATATTCTTGGAGAAGACTCTTCATTCCGGTCATGTGCCTTGAGCAACCACTGTCTAGGTACCAAACAACTTTGATTGAGTCTCCTCTCCTCTTGTTGTGATCCACAGCCGCCTGCAAGCAAATCAGGCTTTAGGTACCCATTGTGTGTTAGGTCCTATTGTGTCAGCTGTAACCTTCGGGATCCAGACTTGCTTAACAACCCTGATTGCCACAGAGTGGTAAATCTGTCTCCCTGAAACATCGACATACACAACTTTCTTCTTCTTTACCTGAGAGAAAGATGGTGTATGAGTGCTAGACTTAGGCTTCACAGGAGCCTGAGTGGGTGCCTTTTGGGCTGGCTTCCTGTTCTTCCTAGGTCTGGGTGTAGCAGGTCTTGGGCCTTGTTCTTGATAAGGGCCCTGTGTTCTATTCCCCCTAGGCAAGTGAGGGAATGGAAAACAGTTAAAGGCCTCAGGATGCCAAAACCATGGGGGTGACATCATATTTGGCCTTCCCTGTTGGTATTGCCAAGCATGATGGTACCCTCGCTGACCAGTCTGAGGGCTCTTGGCCTGAGTCTTCCTCTGCTTTCGCTGAGGTTTTCCCTGGCCTGAGCACTCAGGGGCCTCCTTAGGTTGCTTTGCCTTTCCCTTGGGTTTTGGCTTAGCTAACTTCGGGGCAACCCTGACTGTGTCAACATTTTCCTTGCCCTTATCAGTTTGACGGGCCTGGAGTACAACCGTGGGTGCACTCTGGCCTGCCTGAACAAATACCCTCTCAGTGTTGCTCCCTAAAGCAACATGAGATTGACCTTTTGAGGATTCCTTAGAAACATATCCAAGTCCCTTTTTCTCATTCCCAAGCATCTGGCTGCTATTTATTTCCTCTCTAGCCACTGAGGATTTATTCATTGCTGCAACCTTTTTCTTGAGAGAGTCCTCACTCTTTTTCAGGATTTCATGTCTGGTAAAGAGGTCATCAAACTTACTCTTAAGTACTTTCAGTTCTTCCTTCCTGACCAACTCTTCATCAGCTAGTTCCTTCAGAATTTTCTCTCTTGGGAGACGCTCAACATTGATTAAATCAATCTCCTGAGTTAGTCTCACAATCTGAGCTGATTCTTTAAGATCAGACTGAGTGAGTTGATCATTCAGGTTTTGAACCTCAGTACTCAATTTCTTGTTCTCCTCTACCACGAAGACATTAGTTTCCTGCAATCTGGAGAAATCAACCATCAATTGTTCCAGGCAGATCTGAAGGTTCATTTCTCTGACTGACTCTGAGCTTAGCTCAGGATTTTGACCAGTGTAGGAACCACATACAGAGTTAGATGTTACCTCAGGTTCCTCCCTTGCCATAAGGCAGACATCATCGTACTCATCATCAGAAAAGAGTTCAGGCGACCTCTCCTCAGGACCATCAGAGTCAGTTGCATCCTCAGCGAGCATGGCTCTCCGGTCAGCAAGTCTCTGGTCTCTCTTGGCCCTCCTGTCCTCTCTTTCTCTTGCACTCAGCTTCGGACAATCATATTGATAGTGTCCGCTCTTGTTACAGTTGTAACACGTTGGTTGCTCATCTCCACTTTCTCTCCTTGGTTCAGGGTTCCTCCTTGAGTCAGGTTCCCTCTGTCTTGATGAGCTTTCAGTCTTTCCTGAGTGCTTGTCATCATGAGTACGTCTCTGTTCATCTCTACGATCGGGCTTTGGATCTGAATATCTTCTTTCATCGCCACGATCTCTCCACTGGTCAGTATTTCTCCTTTCCTCATATCTCGTTGAGCTTTGGTGGGTTCCTTCAGGTTTCCTGTCACGTGAGTCCTGATAAAATTTCTTATAACGACCAAACCTGGAATTAAGCTTATCAAAGCGTCTGGCCATCAGGCTGTACTCCTCAGCAAGCTCTTCCTTGCTCATCTCCATCAGTGACTTTGATGAAGACTCAACAGGTTCAGACCTGGCCTTGAACGCCACACTTTTCTCAGGAGTTTTCTCCTTTTCTTCCTCTTCTGGCTGAACTTTCTTCTTTCTTTTGTTAAGATCAAATTCCAGTGCCTTTAGCTCTGAAAAAAGTAAAGCAGAAGTTATGTTGCTCATATCCTGAGTGTTCTTAAGCATAATTACACTGTTATCCCATCTCTCAGGAAAGACATTCAGGATCTTTGAAGCAACATCTCTCTTTGGGACATCTTTGTCCAGCATCACCAACTCATTCATCAACTTGATGAACCTTGACTCCATCTGATCGATTGTCTCATCAGGCAACATCTCGAACGCTTCGAACTTCTGAATGGCAATGTTTCTCTTGTTCTCCTTTATCTTTTCTGACCCCTCGCACATCCTGGTCAGCTCATCCCAAACCTCCTTTGCCGTTTTTATGTTCATTAGCCTTGCTGACTCCTCGAAGGGTACCGTACGCAAAATGATATTTCTGGCAATGTTGTCCAGTCCCACCATCTTGATCTCATCATTGGTCATGTCTTTCCTTTCTTTTGGAACCTGCACGCCAATCTCAAGATGCTCATATCCCAGTCCTCTGACATTGGGAATAGTGATCTTGATCGGTCCCTCACTGAGAACACGCGGCATTTGGTCATGGATAGCATCAAGATGTGTTTCTAATCTGAACTTCCAATAGACAAAGTTAGATACAGAGAATTCAGGCAGCGAAGCTTCAAGTCTCCTCGAAGACATGATGATGTAAGTTTTATGAAAAGCAAACTCAGATCTGTTCAGTGACCACCAACAGTTTCTCCTCTGAAACTATTAGTATTCAAAGTCAGTGGTCTTTTGAACCACTGCTCTGATACCACTTGTTGGTCCCGGTACAAGACTGAGGAATACGTGTATGGGGGGAGGAATACACGTATACCAATTTTCAAACTTAAAACCTTACTGAGTCCCCTTCACTCAGAGTGATAAAGAACTAGGAGCTGATAATACACCTACTGACTTCACAGGGGTGAGGGTCAGTTGGCTAACTATTAGTTCAAGTTCAGTGCGGAAAAGCTTGAGCCCTGATAGTTTAAAGTCTTGTTTAGTTTGCTTTCTGAAAAACTTATTTTACTCAATTCTGAATAGTGTTTAGTAAGGGCAGTGCTCTTTTTAGAGGATCCGGCTGATTGATTCAGGCCTGATAAACCAAATGCTTATGAATGAACAAGTAATATGGCAGGTATGCACAATATCAAAGCAATAAGAACACAGCAAGTTTAACGTGGTTCAGAGACTCAAGATCCTACGTCCACGGCCTGATTTAACAGGAAATCCACTCAAGGGATTCTTGTTTTTAACGTGCCAAGGTGCACCAAGACCAGCTAACCTCACTGATCTATACAAACTTCCTTACTAACTCACTAACTGACTTACTCCCAACAAACCTAACTTAGGGTTTTGGTTTCAGTTTGGATTCCAACTAGGTTGAGATTATCCTTACAAGACAAAGCTATGCTAAGGGTTGGATAATCTCTCTAAGCTTAAGATATTGCTTGTACGCTCTTTGGAATACAGATTAACTCTCAGTTGCTAAGAAACACTTGGAAAATTTAGAGGGTTTCGAGTGCTTCTTCTAAAGACTGAATGCTTTGAGTGCTTGAGAGCTTGAGTAATTTCTGGCTTGGAAATTTCCCGTAACCTTGAATGGGTTCAAGGCCTTCTGTATTTATAGGTAATTTGAAAAACTATCCGTTGGAGAGATAGCCTTTCTTGTCATCTATGTAGAGTGGCTCGAACGGATATATCTTCATGCAGCAGCCGTCCTTTGCATGGAATTAGGTAGTCGCATTAAATGCACATTAAATGCTTGCCCGTTGAAAATGCAGTCTGAAGTCAGTCTTCTTGTCAGGTTCCGTACGTGCGTGTCCTTCCTGGATTGGTCCACGTTATCAGGTTGGTGAGAATGTCAGAACTTATTCCTGGGTTTCAGGCTTGTCTTATTAAGTTCTTTTTGTCTTGAGCTCACCGGTCTTGTCCTGACGCTGACATTCCTTTTGCATTGCTTGGCTCTTCTCCAAGTCTTCCCATTAACTCAGTTTCATCCTGTTCCCTTCAGGACTGAGTAGTACTGACCTCAGGGTCATACTCTTCATCACTGAGACTTACTCAGCCAGCTTAGGAGACTGCCATAAGTTCAGGATGGTAAAGCGTCTTCAGGCTGTTGTCTTGATTGTCATCAGTAAGTGCTCCTCTTATTGAGTACCTGTGAAGTGCAAAATGACTAAGTACAAAACCTAATCAAGACTAGCCTGACAAACAAATGCAAACATCTTTTCAGGGGCTTTGAGATCTAATCAAAACTGACATTGTCCCAAACACATTTAGACACCCTAAACGGACTCTCTCAGTGTGGGCTATATACACATTTAGACACCCTAAACTTGAAATTGCCTCGCCTTCACCTTTGTGTTGAACTTTTTTTTTAGATTTTTTCTTGTAAGCTGCATTTCTGAGTTCGAAAGAGTGTCTTCTTTCTTCGAGTATATCCAAATTAATTCTTCGAGCTACGTCGTTGTCTTTAATGATTACCTATGCTGTCCTATAGCTCGGGAGTGTGACTTCGGATGGGATAACAGCCTCTGTTCCAAAACCTAAAGTAAACGGGGTCTCCCCCCTGGAATTTCTAGTCGTGGTGCGGTATGACCAAAGTTCATCAGGGAGCTCCGCGGCCCACTTCCCCTTCTTGTCCTCAAGCTTTGCCTTGATGGTGTGCTTTAAGATCTTGTTCACTTGTTTGCAGGTGGTAGGGGGTAGAGAAAATTTTCTTAATTTTCCACTTTTCACAAAACTGGATCATTTGATGACCATCAAATTGCTTTCCGTTATCAGATACGATGACTTGAGGTAGATTAAAACGATAAATTATGTTTTTCCAGATGAATCGGATGATCTGAGCTTAATCAATTTTGTTGAGTGGCTCGGCCTCCGCCCACTTCGGGAAATAGTCTACGACAAATACGGTGAATTTGTGGCCCCCGGCCGCAGTGGGCATTGGTCCGATTAGGTTAATGACCCATTGCGTAAAAGGCTAAGGGTTGTACATCGATGTCAACTACTCAGGCGAAAGCTTGATGTTGGGGCCTAAGACATGGCATTTGTGGCTTGACCTCACATATTGACCGCATCTTTGTTTAAGGTCGGCCAAAAATAGCCTTGTCGGATGGCCTTGTGGGCTAGAGCCCGTCCTCTGGCATGGTTTCCGCATACCCCTTCATGAATTTCAACCAAAATCTTTTGGCCTTATTTCGGCATGAAGAATTTCAAAAGAGGTAGGAAAAATATGAGGGTGTGCCTTGAGGATCGGAGTTGCAATTTCCGAGCTCGAACTTTGTCCTCTAGGAGGTCTCCCGTCTTTAGGTATTGCACAATTGGAGTCATCCAACTTTCTTCCATGTTGACAACGACTGCAATCTGTGCTTTGTTGATGGTAGGTGCCTTGAGTGTGGAAAGTTGGATGTTAGAGAATTCGGCCTCTCCTTCGGTGGTTGCGAGCTTGGATAAGACATCTTCTTGAGAATTTTGTTCGCGTGGGATTTGTTCAATAAAGACTTGGTGGAATTTTTCACAAAGTGTTGCCACTAGCTCCAGATATTTTATCATTTGTTGTGCCCCCAGGCCTTGTAGTCCCCCTTGAATTTGTTCACTACGAGCAAGGAATTCATAAAAATGTAGAGGCGATATAGCCCGATTGCGATGGCGAGCTTGAGACCTCCGACCAGGGCTTCGTATTCGGCTTTATTGTTGGTTGTGGTGAAGTCAAAACAGACCGCGTGAGTGAAGCATTGGCCTTCTTGACCGAACATAATGATACCAGCCCCGGCACAAGTGCTTGTTGATGACCCATCTACATAAATTTCCAAGGGGTGTGGTCAACTCTTGAAAATTTTGGAGGAAATGTGAGCTCTACCACTAAATAGCGAGGGCTTATCCCTTGATAGTCGTTCTCGGGGCATAGATGACCCCGTATTGAGCTTTCTCCAATGAATACTTTAAAAGCCTGCCACTGGTGTCGGGTCGGTGTAAGATTTGCCTCAATGGGAGAGTGGTTAGGAGTTACACTTGGTGATCAAAGAAGTAGGGCCTCAATTTCCTAACACTCATTACTAAAGCATATGCTAATTTTTTAGAGGGGTGTACATAAGCTCGGCATCGTGCAAAGCCTGGCTCACAAAGTAGATCGGGAGGTGAGCTTAACCTTTGACCCTGACTAGCATGACACTCAAGGCGACCTTGGAGGCTGCAAGGTAGAGAAAGAGTTTCTCCCTCGAGATCGGCTTGACCAAAATTTGTGGGTTGGGCAGGTACTCCTTCAGTTTCACGAAAGCCATCTGGCTCTCCTTGTTCTAAGAAAACTTTCCGTTCTTGATGGTGGTAAAGAAATACTTACTTTTTTTTTTCGTCGAGTCAGGATATGAATCTGTTCAGCAACGTGAGGCATCCGGTCAGCCGCTGGACCTGCTTGATGGTCCTCGGCTCTTGCATGTCGAGGACAACCTTATTTTTATGGGGTTGACCTAAATCCCCCTTCGACTCACTATGTGACCGAAGAATTTTCCCGATTCTACGCTAAAACTGCATTTTTTTGGATTTAACTTTATATTGTAAGCTATGAGAATATTGAATGTTTCACCGAGGAAGGAAGATGCTCAATCAGGCCGTGGAGAAGCAGTTGGCTGAGAAGGATGAGCAAAGGAAGGAAGATCTCAATCAGGCCGTGGAGAAGCTTGCAGCTTAGGCTGGAGCCCTATTCACTCAGGCCATTCAGGACTCAGCGTCCAAGTTGGAGCTGGGGTCAAAACGAATTGCTCAGACTTCGAAAGATATTGCTGAGAGGCTGATGCAAGCAGATGATCGATCCGCCAGGGTGGAGGAGAGGATCGAGAAAGCTGAACAAATACTCCAACTCTCCATGGAGATCTTTGAGAAGAAGGTGAATGCTGCAATTAGTTCTGTTTCTTTTGCAGGAACTGGTATCTCAATGGGAGTTAATTTACTGAAGGAGGGAATCAATAATGTTCATTCCCTAGCCTCCTTCGTAATCAACAGCGGATCTGACGCATTCCCATCTGAGGCCAATGATGATGCCAAAAAGGGGGAAAGGAAGAAGAAAAGATCCCGCCCTGAGGCATCTGAGGCAGTTAACCAAGGCGAAACATTTCAAGCTGATCCTGATGCCAATCCTGAAGGGAATGTGCTGAGGGTAAGGAAGTCAGCAAGGTTGGCAGCAGTAGAGAAGAAAGGTGAGGAGATCGTTGCCAAGCTGAAGGCGGAGGCAGCAATGAAGACAAAGGCTAATGAACCTTCAAAGCAACCTGAGCCAGTTCAGAAGTCTTCTCCCATGAGCACAAGAAAGAACCCCATCACTTACTCGGCAGAGACGGTGGCGGAGTTATGCGCTGAAGCGTGGGGAGATCCTTCTGAGAAAACTGAGGCTGTGCATAGAGCTGAGATTGCACAAAAGGAGAAAATGCGCATTTTGGAGAAGAAGGTTGAAAAGCTGACTGATATCACTGAGCTTCAACAAAGGGAACTCGACGATGCAGTGATCAGTATGCTTAGGAGAAAGAAGGCGAAGCCTGAGCCTAGAAAGTACAGAAAGAGGCCAACAACAAAAAAATCAACAATTCTTCAAGTCAGAAGGCCGGAGTCAGGTTTAAGGGAAACCTATGTCGACGAGTTCATCTCCTAGGCACTGAAGGAGTTCTGGGCTGACGCGAAGGATGAGTTTGTGAAGTTGTGGTATGTTGTGAAGAAATGGGGCGACACTGATGATATCAATGCCCACTTCACTGACTACATGATGGACAATCATACTGAGTTAATCCAAAATATATTGGAGGAGGCTGAAGCAACTCAAGTCCAGGTGAAGGCTCCTGAGTTCATGACTCGAGCTCCTCCCTTAGTTCCTGGAACTTAGAAGCACAATACGAAGACCATTATGATAGAAGTTTTGAAGATTGCCAAGGCTGAAGGGTACGTGAATCAACCTAGCAGAGTTGACGAGTTAAAGGCAAGAGTCTATGCAGGATATGGACTTGAACCTGAAATGAGATTAGTCTAGGTGTTCACAGCTCCTTTTAATAGATTAGATTCATTGTAATCACCTTCACATCAATCAATGAAATCTATTACTTTTGCCCACAGACAAAAACTCATTGTCTTTTTGGCTGTTATTTAAATTTTGTACTTTATCAAGAATTGCTCTAACACTGTCTTATCTTATAGATAGGTTCTTATATTTCCTCTAAGTATTTTGAGGATCTTTTCAGTGTTTTAGCATCATCAAAAAGGGGGAAATTGTTGGGATATTGTCAGTTTTGATTAAGATCCCAAAGTCCCTGAAAAGATGATCTGCCTTTTGTTTGTCTTTGTCAGGCTAGTCTTGGTTAGGTTTTGTACTTAGTCATTTTACACTTCACAGGTACTCAGTAAGAGGAGCACTTACTGATGACAATCAAGACTTAGAGCCTGAAGACGCAGTTTACCATCCTGAACTCATGGCAGTCTTCTAAGCTGGCTGAGTAAGTCTCAGCGATGAAGAGTATGACCCTGAGGTCATTTACTACTCAGTCCTGAAGGGAACAGGAGGATACTGAGTTTATGGGAAGACTTGGAGTAGAGCCAAGCAATGCAAAAGGAATGTCAGCGTCAGGACAAGACAGGTGAGCTCAAGACAAAAAGAACTTAATAAGACAAGCCTGAAGCCCAGGAATAAGTTCTGACATTCTCACCAACCTGATGACGTGGACCAATTCTGGAAGGACACTCACGTCCGGAACCTGACAGAAGACTGACTTCAGACTGCATATTCAACGGGCAAGCATTTAATGTGCATTTAATGCAACTACCTAATCCCATGCAAGAACGGCTGCTGCATGAAGATATGTCCGTTTGAACCACTCTACATAGATGACAAAAAAGGCTATCTCTCCAACGGATAGTTTTTCAAATCACCTATAAATACAGAAGGCCTTGAACCAATCAAGGTTACGGGAAATTTCCAAGCCAGAAATTACTCAAACTCTCAAGCATTCAAAAGCATTCAGCCTTAGAAGAAGCACTCGAAACCATCTAAATTTCCCAAGTGTTTCTTAGCTACTGAGAGTTATTCTGTATTCCAAAGAGCGTACAAGCAATATCTTAAGCTTAGAGAGATTATCCAACCCTTAGCATAGCTTTGTCTTGTAAGGATAATCTCAACCTAGTTGGAATCCAAACTGAAACTTGTTGATGATCTGTTCTAATTTTGAAGATTAATGGTTGTTTTTGGTGGTTAATCGATCATCAAACAATTACGTGTGATTGATCACTAACGTAATTAGTGAATACAAATTTTCGGGTTTAGATGGGTTAGAATCGTTTGAAAGCTTACGTGTTTAAGTTCGATTCTAAGTTAATCGAGCTGCTTTAGATTCGTAATCGAAGTTTGGATGTGTATAATAATTTGTGCCTGTTCTATTAGCTGAAAAAATCTAAGTATTTATAGACATTTGCCTAGCAGGAGGTGTTGTGACTTTTGGCCTACCAGGCCTGCATGCACGACATCTGGCCTTTGACTAAGTTGACCTTATCTAAACTAAATTCTATCCTTATCCTGTTGGACTTGCTCGCAGTCAAGAGCTGCTCGTCATGTTAGACTTGTCCTGGAGGAGTCTTTAGTCTGATTTTATCGGTCTTTTGTCTCACTTAGTTGTTGTTTTGGTTTTGTGGTCGGATCTGGTCGGCGGGATGCTAACTGAGTTCGTCATGTGGCTCTTAATCTGATTTTGTTCGCCCATTCACCTTGGTATAGCATGCAGGTTCTGCTCGCCAGATATCTGAGGTGTATCTTGAGTTAATTTTGCCTTAATCTTTAAGTGCTTTGTGCTAATCCAGGTCGCCCAAGTGCTGATTCTGCTCGCCCATCAACAATTGCCCCCTTGCCGATCAATAAATTGTGAAGATGATGAACGAGCACTTTTTGGGTTGGCAACTTTTAAGTGTCGTTGGTGCGAGCAGGAATGTTGTGGGGGCGAGCAACTTTTCACGGGCGGACAACATTGGTCGAGCAGGCTTGGGCTGGTGACGGTTGGGATCCCAAGGCCTGGGTACGGCTCGAGGTGTGACGTGGGCGGAATGATTGCTGCCGCCCACGCGCACGTGATCTCGAGGCGACGCGCCTTTCCGCTTTGTCGGGCAGGTGCTGCACGCGCCCAAAAATTGCACTTTAGTCCTTCCATTCTTCACCTTGTTCGCCCGGTACCCCATTTTTCCAGAGGGTATATAAAGAAAAAAATCGCGATTTTTTGTTATTTTCACTGTTTATTGAGCGCAAATCTCTCCTCCTTCCTCTTTCAAACTTCCGGCGAACGTTTCCAGTTTCCGGCGACCTTCAAACGACTTCGAGGTAGTTTCTTCTTTGCTTTCTTCTTTTCTTGCGTTGTGTGTGTTCTTATTCCATAAGCATCCCTACTCCGCCGTGGAAAGTCCTAAACCGCCGAGCTCTTCCTCGCCGAAATCTGCAAATATTCAAACTTTTTTACCTCCCTTACTGGATGTCGTCGCATTCTGAGACCGGATTATTCCCTCCCCGGAACCCCGCAAAATGGCCCGTCGAAGAGAATCTTCCCATTGTAAACCTGGAGTCCGATCCCGAGGCAGCTTCGATCGCACGCTCCGTTAACTCTGGAGCTCGTCCCTCTGGGGAAAGAGAGGAGTGAGCAAATCCTGCTCGCCAACTTCTGGAGGAAACGAGCTTGAATCTCCATGAGGACGAGGATGAGGAGGTCGAGGTACTTCAGCCGGTGAATCTCGACGAACTAACCTGGGCATATCTTAGGGACATCAACTTTCCTGCGCCCAGATTGATCGAGCATCAAGTTCCAGTCATGGTTGCTCACCGTGTAGACTGGGACGAGTACGAGAAGGAGCATTTAAACCGATTTGTCACCTCTGCTCGCGGGGTACGAAAGCTTAAGGCGACCGAGTTCGCTGCGAGTTGTATCGTGTCTGCCGTTACCGAGGAGGACTTGCCTGGGATTCGGAGGGATTACAAGATTCCCTTCGACATCCCGATGTATGCCCCCTTGGCGGACGACGGAGCTGATCACCCACCACGCGGATTGACGGCGATCAACCTTGCTACCTTGAATGCCGGGGTTTCCCTACCGCTGCATCCTCTGGTCGGCCAATTCTTAAAAGACGCGAACTTGGCTATTACCCAACTTACTCCTGTTGGGTGGATAAATTTGATGGCTCTAATGGTCATGTTCGCCCTAGAGGGATACCCCAATAAGCTGTCCGCCGAGGAGGTTTGCTACCTGATGACGATCACTGGTTGCACTGGGGAAGAAGCAGGTTGGTACTATCTGAAGGCGCGACCAGGCCAGAAACTGGTGGAGGATATCCCCGGGAAGGTGCGAGACTGGAAGCACGACTGGTTCTGGGTCGGGGGTGACTGGCGTGCTTCTGTTCGCCCCTCTGGGGGTCCTGAGCGAATTGAGACCCCGACGGAGTTTAGGGAATTAAAGCGTGAGTCTTACCTCTTCTATAACTTTGAAGTGGTTAGACTAATTTTAATTCTCTTTTTCTTTTGTTTCAGGTCCCAAAAGCTTGGGGTGGCGAACTGTCAGGAATTGCATCAGCGATCAATTTTTGTTCGTCGCGTGTCTGATCGCCCTTCGTCGCCGAGAAGACCGCAACATTGGCCATCTCTTCTCCGAGGACACACTACGTGTTGCTCATCTCACAACTTATCCTCACCATCTTGAGGCTTTGGTACCCATTCCGTAGAGTAAGTATCTTTGCTTGCTGGGCGAACATATCTGTTCGGCATTATACTTGGTGTTATTTAACTTGCTTTACATTTCTTTTACAGATCAGCTCGTCACAGTTGCTCTTCACCCCTCCTTCCTCGAGCTCGATAATCGCGTCTGGGAAATGCCGATGAAACGAGGTCACAAGAAATCTGACCCCCTCTCCAAAATTATTGCCCTTGCAGCACAAGGTGGAAAAGGCGATCCCAGACAAGCCGGGGGGTCGAGTTCGGCGAAACCGCCTGCACCGGTGGCTAGCCCACCCAAAACTCTAGCTCCGAGGGCGAAGAGACTTCTTCGCGGAGACGCCACTCCTGTCTCTGACACTGAGAAGGCAGCTAAGCGAGCAAAAACTGCTCAAGAGAAGGTGACCGTTGCTGTCCGGCCATCTGAAGGCAGTAGCGAGCAAACTCCCTCCGTGGAGCGTCCCGCCGAGCAAACTCTGGTCGCCGCTGCTCGCGAAGGATCTGGTCCTTCAACCGACCCCACTTATCTCGGATGGGACAAGGGTCATTTTGACAGGTTCTACTCTCCTCGCCCAGGACACTTAGCATTTTCTTCTTCTTCTTTTTTTTTACTAACTGTGGATTCCCTTCCAGCTACTTGCCCGAGCAGTACCCTGGGCGGTCTAACATGGTACACCGTTTTGCCTGCTCAAAGGTGCCGACCAACCTCCGCGAGATTCTGGATTCTTTTGTCCGATGCGCTTCTGAGGTCGTTGCTCGCAGTTGGACCAAAGAGCTGAATGAGACCGTCAAGACACAGACGCCTCGTGACAATGGCCGTCTGTGTCTTGTCGAGGCGGGCAACACCCTGGCGGCCGTGCAGCGTTTGGTCGACCAGGTAGAGGATCTCGAGAAGGATTCTCGTCAGCATGCGGCCACTGTCAGCCGTATTGCCAAAGAGCGTGATGACGCTAAGGCAGAGGCGAAGAAGATTATCGCCCGCCTCGAGAACAAAGCCAAAGCTCATCAAATCAGCGAGCAACGTGCTCTGGACCTGCATGTCAAGGTCTCCGAGGAATTGAAGGTCAACATGGCCGAGGTCGAGCAAATGCGGACTGAACTTGCTCGCGCTCAACAGCAGAAGGAGGTCGCAGAGAAATTCACGACCGAGGCGACTGCCAAAATTGCTGACCTCGAATCCCAGCTCGCCAACTCCATTACCCAAGAAGAACTTATTCCTAAGATGGAGGTGAGCTCAATCCTGGGTTACGTGACAGGCTATGCCGAGAGCATTCGAATTGCTCACGAGTTTAAGGCTGCCGCTGTTGTTGAGGAGATCGGCAAAGAGCTCTGTAACTTCGTCGAATCAAACCCTCCAGCCCCGGGCACAACTCTCCAAATTGGCGACCTGCCCGACTACGGAGTCAAGCTTGACTTCATCGTCCCCGACATTATTATCACAAGTTCTCTCGAGGACGAGGAAGAAGAAGAGGGAGATGTTGCCGAGGGCGAGCAAATCCAACCCGCCGACCAAAGTGAGAGATCTCTCCAAGAGCGAGCTGACACCGAGGGGCTTATCGCCGAACTGACTCAAGTGGTCCCAGTTGACCCTGCTCTCGATGGCTCTCCTCGGGAAGATCCTAAGGATGATAACATTTCCCCACCTGCCGCGCAAGGATCGTAGCGGATAGGATTAGCTAGGGACTATGTATTTTTTTCTCTTTTTTGTTGTTCGTTTTTATTGTAATATTTTGGGCGATTAAGCCTTATTATTAATGAAACTATTTTGCACATCTGCTCGTTTTATTTATCTTACATTAATTGTTCCTTGCATTCTTATTTATGCTTCAATAATCTTAATGTAGTTGGGCCTTGTTCCTTAAGAACTTTTTGGCCTTAAAATTTGATGGGCTTTTGGCCTTAGGCTATGTCCATTTAAAAACGAACAGCCTTTAATGGGCTTGGTTGTATAATCAACTTGCGCCTTGAGCTTGCATTTCTGTTTGAACGAACAACTTAACATTGGAACGATCTTAAAAAATTACAAGTGTTGAAAGCGACCAAAAATGTAATCCTGTACTAGCTAGGCTGGATCTGCTCGACAAAAACAATGTTAAGCTTCCAACCATAAAAAACATAATTTACACCAGGAGTCAAAGCTGCGTGACCACTATACATTTTGTCAAGGTATCTTTAGACTCTTAAGAGGAAATAAAACCATACAAGATGCTGGTATTCTAGACTGCGACCAAACTTGACCTAATCCAACCCAGTTCAACCACTTATACTTGGTGAAAATTTCAAAAAATTAGGCAAGTTTTTTGGATCCATCTTGTATTTCTGCCATTATAGCTCGCCCAATGGACATAGTAGCTCGCCCAGCTCAACTTCACCTTCTCATGAGGCAAAACTGGTCGCCTACTGAAAGTACTTTCTTAAGTTAGCTGCATTCCATGAATATTGGTCCGAGTTGCCATCTATAAGTCTTCTATGTCGTATGCTCCATTGGGTAACCTGTCTGTTACCCTGTACGGGCCATCCCAAGTCGGGCCAAATATGCCTGGAGGTGGGGTAAGCTTCTTTCTCAGAACGAGGTCACCAACTTCGAACTTTCTTATCTTGACTTGGGAGTTATAATAATGCTCTGCTCTTTGTTTGTATGTGGCGTTCTTTAGCTCGGCATGTAATCTTCTTTCTTCGAGCAAATCTATTTCTATGGCCAGAGCGGAATGACTTGCTTGTTCATCAAAGCTAGTTGTCCTGACTGTGTTGGTCTTTAATTCAATTGGTATCACAGCCTCTATTCCGAAAGCCATTGCAAAAGGTGTTTCTCCGGTGCTTGACCTGGGAGAAACTCTATATGGCCACAAGACCTCCGGGAGTTTTTCTCACCAACTACTTTTGCTTTCTGCCAGGCGTATTTTTAATGTATGATTGATGATCTTATTTACAGCTTCAACTTGCCCGTTTGACTGGGGATGATAGGGAGTCGAATAGTGTTTCCTGATCCCCCACTTTGCACAGAAGTCTCTTAACTCATTTCCGTCAAACCGCGGGCCATTATCTGTCACAATTGTTCATGGAATTCCAAAGCGACAGACAATGTTCTGCCATATGAAGTTGATCATATTCTGTTGTGTAATTTTTACCATGGCCTTCGCTTCTGCCCACTTTGTGTAATAATCGACTGCTATGACGGCAAATCGAACATTTCCCACTCCTGTCGGGAAAGGACCAATAATGTCTATTCCCCATCTTGCAAATGGCCATGGACTATAAACCGATACAAGTTCCTGGGCCTGGACATGAATACTTGGAGCAAAAATCTGACACTGGTGGCAAGCTTTGGCTAACTGGATTGCATCTTTTCGTAAGGTTGGCCAATAATAACCTTGCCTTACAGTTTTGTAGGCCAAAGCTTGCCCCCCAGTGTGACTTCCACAAACTCCAGAATGTACATCCTCTAGAATCGTCCTTCCTTGCCCCCTAGACAAACACTTGAGCAATGGGAGCGAAAAGCCTCTTTTGTAAAGTTGTTCGTCTACCAGAGTATATCTGGCTGCTTGTTTCGTAATTCTTACAGCTTCAAACGAGTTGCTTGGCAGTTCCCCATTTTTCAAGTATTTGGCTATAGGAGTTCTCCAATCATCGTTGTTGTTTTACTCAACTACTTGGTTCACTTCGTAATCCATTGTTGATGGTTGGACTTTTCTGGTAATGATGATGTCTGTCAGATCTGCTGGCCGTCGCTTGTTGCTAGTCTTGCTAGGGTATCAGCTTGTGTGTTACTCGTTCGAGGTATCTGTTGGATAAATACTTGGTCTAGCAGAGATACCAAGTGAGCAACTATTTGTTGATACTCGATCATTTGCTATTCTCTGGCCTCATATTCACCTCGTACTTGGCTTACAATGAGTTGAGAATCTCCAAAAATCTAGAGTCGTCTTACTCCGACAGCTAATGATAAGTGGAGACCTGCAATGAGGGCTTCATATTCAGCTTCATTGTTGGTTGCCATGAACTCGAATCTGACCGCTGAAGTGAATACTTGCCGGTCGGGACTGATGAGCACTATTCCTGCCCCCGAGGGGTGATCCAGCCCTCTCGTTGGATTTTGAGAGAAGGTTAGTTCGACTATAAAGTCGGCTAACGCTTGTCCCTTAATCGCGGTTCGAGGTGCATATGTCACGCCAAACTGGCTTATCTCTATGGACCATTTTAAAAGACGGCCAGCGGTGTCGGGTCGGTGTAGTATTTGTTTGAGTGGGAAAGTTGTCAATACTTCGACTTGATGATCGAAAAAGTATGGTCTTAACTTCCTGACACTCATGACAAGAGCATAGCCAGCTTTTCGGTTGGTGAGTATTTCCCCTCAGCATCATGCAACGCTTGACTGACATAGTAGATTGGCAGATGAAATTTGCCTTCTGCCCGAACTAACACCGAACTTATGGCTGTATCAGACGCTGCCAGGTATAAATATAACTTTTCACCGTGAATTGGTTTTGACAGAATTTTTACATCCCCAAGATATTCTTTCAGTTGGTCAAAGGCTTTCTGGCAGCTTTCCGTCCAGGCGAAGTTGCCCTTTTTGATGGCCTAAAAAAATGGACGACACTTGTCCCCGGACCGTGATATGAACTTTTTTTAAAACTGCTAAGCAACCGGTTAACCTTTGCACTTCCTTAACCGAGCATGGTGGTTCCATGTCAACGATCGCTTTCACCTTTGCTGGATTGGCTTCGATTCCTCGCTTACTGACCAGATGGCCCAAGAATTTTCCGGAATGTACTCCAAAACTACTCTTCTTTGGATTTAACTTCATATTGTACCTCCGGAGTATGTCGAACACCTGGGAAAGATGATGGAGGTGATCTTCCTTCTATGTGCTTTTAACGACTATGTCGTCGACATACACTTCCACTGTTTCCCCAATATGTTCATCGAACATCTTGTTGACCAGCCTCTGGTAGGTTGCTCCAACATTAATCAGACCAAACGACATCCTCTTCCAGCATAACAAATTTTTGTTAGTATAAAAGGCCATATTTTCTTGGTCATCTGGGTGCATTGGAATCTGGTGGTAACCTGCAAAGGCATCCATGAATGTGAACATTTTGTGCCCGGCAGTACTGTTCACCAGTTGATCGATGTGCGGGAGCGGAAAGTTGTCCTTCGGGCATGCTGCATTTAGATCTGTAAAATCTATGCATAGCCTCCAGGTTCCGTTCGGCTTTCGTACCAAGATAGGATTTGCCACCCATTGAGGACACAATGCCTGTTTAATCAAGTTGTTGTCCAGTAACTTTTTGACCTCCTCGTTTAAAGCTTGATACTTGTCTGGTCCATATTTTCGTCGTTTCTGGTGGACAGGTTTTTGGACTGGGTTGATATTCAGCCTGTGACAGGCATCCTTCGGATCGATTCCCACCATGTCAGCATGGGACCATGCGAAGACGTCTAAGTTAGCCTTTAGAAAGTCCGTCATGCGGGTTCTGCAAGGCTCGGGGAGTTCGGACCCGATGTAAAGTTCAAGGTCATCTTGTTTGGGATCAATTTTGATGGCCTCCAATTCTTCGACCGGAGTTGCCCGTCACTTTTACCCCTTCCATCGAGGGTCAACTATTGGTCCTTCTGGACTTAGCTCATCCTCGCTGTTCATGGGTTCAACACCTAACCGGGGGTCAAAATCTTCTGCGGGTTCTGGGTTGGGTTTGGTCACCATAATCGGGCTCTCCTGGTTATTACTCGGACGTACACTGTCAGTCACGGGGGGTAACATTGCTCCTGGCAAGGTCTGCTCGTCGCCCTGCAGCATCTGCTCGCCCACGGGCGAGGGCAGGTCGTCAATGTTCATCTTATCATTCTGAGCCCCGAGAATGTCTTCCAAAATTGAGGGTTCATTCTCAAGTTGACTGGTTGACGCTTCCATCATAGATACTTGCTCTTGTCTTAATTGAATTTGTAGGAGGCATTCTCGAGCTTTTCTCTGGTCTCCTTTTACTGTGCCAACTCCACTTGCTGTTGGGAATTTTATGCAATAATGGTAAGTTGAACACGCGGCCTTGAATTCATTTAGGAAAGGTCGAACCAGGTATCTGTTGTACGTTGACTCTTGATCAACGACCAAAAAATCCACCATTCTTGCGATATTTTTCTCGGGCTCTTTGACCGTGACAAGTTGCATAGCGAAAGTTACTATTCCCAATGGGATCGTCACAACATTTCCGAATCCCAGAATACGATGATTTGTGTCTCTGATGTAGCCTGCATAATCTCCCATTTGGTCAAGCGTCTTTTTGAAAAGGACATTAGTGTAGGCTCCAGTATCCACCAACAGTCTATGCACCCTACTTTCCATAATCTTGGCACATATCACAAGCGAATCGTTGTGAGGGGTCAGTACTCCTTCCAAGTCTCTGTCGGTAAAAGTTAATTTCGATGATTGCATGGTACGTGGAATAACCCCCATTTCTTGTACATGACCGATCGCTCGTAATTCTACTTTTCTTTTCCGATTAAAAATTGGTGGTCGTCCATCAGAATAACCACCTATGGGCCCTGCAGGTTCCATCATCTGAATGTCTGGAACTGGACCCCCGGCTGGCACCTGAGCTGGTCGCCCAACCCGATTTCGACGAGACGTCTGTTCCTGGTCTTCCTCATCAAAATCTTCGTCCCTGTTTCTTTTGCCGGACTGCCTTTTAACGAACTCGGATAGCTTTCCCTCCTGTTGATCTAGTTGGCCCTGCATGCTCTCTATGGCCTTTCTCATGGAGGCGAGCTCTTCCAAGGATCCCCCCTGACTCTGAGGCTGTCCGGCGAGCAGAGGCGCACAACCGTCTGTTCGCTCCAGTCCCTCATTGGGAGCGGAAACCCCCTGGATTGGCCTCCTAGGATTGGGCTCTGCGTTTGGGCCAAGGCGACCAAAAGCTGACCTAGTCAGCCTGTCATGGACTGATTGGCGAGCAGGTACTACAGCTGGACGAGCTGCTCCTGCAGTGGGATGAACTTCCATGATTCCCCGGCCACGACGACCTAATCTTTCCAGAGCACTTTGGCGTGTGCCCTGACTCCCTGCCATGGCCGAATTCTGAGTCGAACCTCCCTGACTGGCGGCCTCGACGTGCTATTTTTCTTTGCCTTTGGCCTTACGAGCTTGGGCACTGTCCGCTTCATTTAAATGATCCCCCCAGCCTTCTCATGTTCACGAGTCTTTGTGGGGCTATGCCTTGCTCGCACATAAGAAGAGCCAGGTTGGGCTTGTTGTCTTTGTAAAGCCTGGAGCATGGCAATTGTGTGTGCCAATTCATCGGGGTTACGAGCAATGGCGTCCAACTCCGGTGGTATTAACTGACAAGCAACATTGGTCTGATTCTCTTGGTCATTTCTGCTCGCCCACCAGTCTGGGACATCCGAGAGTGTGAATCCCTTGTTATATGTTGTGAACGTTGTGTCTCTCGTGATTGAGGCATGTTCACAGAAGGTATCAAGTATTGTTCTTAGTGTTCTTGAATTTTTCCTTCAAAAGCTCAACCTTGTTCTTCAATTTTGGATTAGCCTTCGTGTTTTCAATGATTCGAAGGTTCGAACCCTCCTTCTAGCGCCAATTTGTTGATGATCTGTTCTAATTTTGAAGATTAATGGCTATTTTTGGTGGTTATTTGATCATCAAACAATTACGTGTGATTGATCACTAACGTAATTAGTGAATATGAATTTTCGGGTTTAGATGGGTTAGAATCGTTTGAAAGCTTACGTGTTTAAATTCGATTGTAAGTTAATAGAGCTGCTTTAGATTCGTAATCAAAGTTTGGACGTGTATAATAATTTGTGCCTGTTCTATTAGCTGAAAAAATCTAAGTATTTATAGACATTTGCCTATCAGGAGGTGTCGTGACTTTTGGCCTACCAGGCCTGCATGCACGACATCCGGCCTTTGACTAAGTTGACCTTATCTAAACTAAATTCTATCCTTATCCTGTTGGACTTGCTCGCAGTCAAGAGCTGCTCGTCATGTTGGACTTGTCCTAGAGGAGTCTTTAGTCTGATTTTATCGGTCTTTTGTCTCACTTAGTTGTTGTTTTGGTTTTGTGGTCGGATCTGGTCGGCGGGATGCTAACTGAGTTCGTCATGTGGCTCTTAATCTGATTTTGTTCGCCCATTCGCCTTGGTATAGCATGCAGGTTCTGCTCGCCAGATATTTGAGGTGTATCTTGAGTCAATTTTGCCTTAATCTTTAAGTGCTTTGTGCTAATCCTGGTCACCCAAGTGCTGATTCTGCTCGCCCATCAACAAAACCAAAACCCTAAGTTAGGTTTGTTGGGAGTAAGTCAGTTAGTGAGTTAGTAAGGAAGTTTGTATAGATCAGTGAGGTTAGCTGGTCTTGGTGCACCTTGGCACGTTTAAAACAAGAATCCCTTGAGTGGATTTCCTGTTAAGTCAGGTCGTGGACGTAGGAGCTTGAGTCTCTGAACCACGTTAAACTCCTTGTGTTCTTACTGCTTTGATATTGTGCATACCTGTCATATCACTTGTTCATTCATAAGCATTTGGTTTATCAGGTCTGAATCAATCAGACTGATCTATTAAAAAGAACACTGCCCTTACTAAACACTTTTCAGTGGAGTAATCAGTTTTTCAGAAGCAAACTAATCAAGACTTTAAACTATCAGGGCTCACGCATTTCCGCACTGAACTTGAACTGATAGTTAGCCAACTGACCCTCACCAAGTGTAGTCAGTAGGTGTATTATCAGCTCCTAGTTCTTTATCACTCTGAGTAAAGGAGACTCAGTAAGGTCTTAAGTTTGAAAAATTGGTATACGTGATTTCCCCCTCCCCCCATACACGTATTCCTCAGTCTTGTATCGGGACCAACAAAAATAATAAGATTAAGAAATCATTAAAAATAAAAATGATAAAGAAGACGAGCAGCAGGGAATAAGGCCATAGGAGGCGAGCAGCTGGGTCTGGTGACCAAGTTAGAGGAGGCGAGCAGCTGGTCATTTAAGCCTACAAGGGAGGCGACCAGCTGGGCCAAGAAGGATAAAGAAGAAGTAAAAGGAGGCGAGCAAGAAGGCACCCCGGAAGATCATCAGAAGTCCTAATAATTAGGCATTACATTAGGAACAAAAAAGTGTTTTAACACTTGTCATTGTGTAAAGATGTAATGGCTTAGGAATTAACAAGTGTCTTAACACTTGTCACCATGTAAATAAGGATGATTAGGGAGGTGCCACCTCCTACTTGCTTGTACCCCTATAAATACCTCTTCATGAGATAATAAGAATAACTTCATTAATTCAAAAAATAGGCAAAACTCTTGCAAATCCTTTTCTCAATTATTCCTTTAAGAAATATAGATTTAATCTTTATTCAAGTCCTTGTTTGATGATCTTATTAGAGTAAAACAGCCACTAAATCACAAATTTGAAGCAAGATCATCAACAAGGGAGAGTGGACGTAGGATTGTTATATCTGAACCACTATAAAATCCTTATGTTATTTAATTTATTGCTTTATTATTTTAATTTTTGCATAGTTTATTTTAGCACTTTAAAAAGGGATTTTTTTTTTATAAAATTATGTATAACACGCTTTCCGCAAATAATATTTTTTTAGAACCAACAAAATGTATTCCAAAAAACTTCAAAAATAAATGAATTATGGAGGTCAAAATTAACCCAATTTTATTATCCGGAATAAAATTTTAATTAATTATAAAATTCATACTTAGTAATTTTAGAAAGTAAGATTTTTTTGGACAATAAAATAATCGTGCAAACACATATTATCAGATAATAAATGCACAAAAATAAAACATCCATCTAAATAAAAGTTAAACACATTGGAGCACTCAATTCCAATTGTCATGATTTAATTTTCTTCTAATTATGATGCGAGAAATCGTCCTTGTTGCTTTCATCATTCGTCTCGACAAGCTCCCACTCGAACAACAATAATTCATAAAAAACGTCATTTGTTTGGGGTAGGGACACGACGTTCGGTATCATAAAAAAATAGGCACGAAAATAAGGTCGCATGGGCCGAAGGCCCGACGAGTGGCAGCCCACCGTGTGGGTGCGCAGCTAAGCCGTCTGGCGTGGGCGTGCCGCGCCTATCACGCATGGGCCGTGTGTACCCCGGTGTTTCGTCTGTGCCTGTTTTCACCCCCATGCACAATCCACATCCATGCATGTGCCATGCATGTATGCATCGTTTGGGTACATCGTTCTTAATTCACCGTCTCTGTCTTCGTTCCGATCCAGTTCAAATTTATTTATAAAAAATAAATAAACCTAGATCTAGACTAGTCTATTACATTGATCGAATCAAACAAATAAAAATAACTAATCTACTTGTGGATTTTCTCACAAGAAAAATAAATTCGAATGAATCGAATTAAAAACAAAACATTCATATGCATGAAAATAAAAAAACATTAATAACCATGACAATTGGATACCTGCAAAAAAAGATCTAACAATTCTACTATCCAATTTCAATTAAATGTTCATAAATTTATATTTAAATTTAAAGATCAGAGCCCAAAACCGTGGCTCTGATACCAGTTGTTGGGGAAATCGAGGTGCCCGGATCTATTCGGGATGAAATTTAAATATGAATTTATATCTAATTATTAATAGCATGAATTAATCCTAAATTAATGCAAATAATAATTAACCAACAACAAAAGATTTCATGCATGTTAGGATAAAAGTTGTTAGTTTTGAAGATGTTAAAACAAACCAGATTATGTAATAGGACCAGCTGAGCCTGTTAGTCAGCTGATGAAAATAGACTAGGACTTAGTCTAGGGGGAACCTGCAAGACCAGACAAGTTAGACCAAAAGACCTCTTCCAGATGAGGTTCAGAGCAGAAGACCTTCAAGCCTCCCCAGATCCAGACGAGTCTGGTGATTTAAGAAAAGCCTTAGAATCATCTCCTGAATCTAGGCAAATCTTTAAATCACTACTCTGGTCTGGACTAGACAACTTTCGAGTCATCTAGTACCTGGTCTTATCTTTACAACAGGCCAGAAGAGTTTAATGAAGTCTTTACCATTGTTGATTGAAGATCAAGTTTGGAAAGTCAAAAGAAAGATTCAGTTCAAAGGATCTCACCAACCAAATCAATCAATTAGGAAAATTAATTGATTGACTTCCATTTAAAGGCATCTGATTAGATTAACTCTACAACGGCTAACCCTAGATCACCCCTATAAATAAGAAGTACTAGAAGAAGAAATATACACGCGCAAGAAAACAATCAAGCCCTCAATAATCAAAGCATCCTAGTACACTTATTAGTTTCTATACATATTCTACTCATTTAAGGAGTTTGTTGGAAAACTAATACTCAACTTGTTCATCTGTTGGTCCCACTAAGTAGATTAATTGCGGAAGATTTAAAGGATATGTCTTTTTATCAAGATCTTTAATAAGAGCACTAAAAGATAAAATTAAGACAGAAATGAAGAAAACAGTAAATGGACCAGATTTATAGTGGTTCAGATTTCAATATCCTACGTCCACACTCCCTTTGATCAAAAGGGGTCTCACTAACCAACCAACAAACCACTTACGTACTGGAATTATGAAGTACCAGTTCCTTCTTACAATCCCTTTTGATCTACCTTCGATCTAAAGTCTACAGTCTTTAACCTTTTCTTAGAGATGAACTGGTTGAGATCCAACTACTCCTTTAAGAGTGTATACAAAATATGAGAGCAATAAGAATGCTTAAGAGTGAATGAACAAGGCTTGGAAGATGTCTTCTTGCGCGTGTGAATCTAGAGCCTTTCTTTTGAAACTGCACTCTTGTATTTATAGAGGTGATTAGAGTATAGCCATTGGAGAGCTAATCTAATCAGATCCTCTATTTAGGGAAGCTTTCAATTAATCAATTCCCTAATTGATTGATTAGGTTGGTGGGATCCTTGGATTGATTGACTTCAAAACTTTCCAATCCTAATCTTGTGGACTTGATTTAAATCACCAACGGTCAAGTGCTTCCAATGCCTAACTCTGATTCTCTCCAGAGAAGGCAGGACCAGGTACCAGGCAACCTCAATGTCTTCTAGTCTGGATCTGGTCAAGAACCAGAATACTCAGTAGAATTAAGAGATAATTCTGAGCATCTTTTGGTTCACCAGACTCGTCTGGTCCAGACTCGTCTGGTTTGCGGAAGGTCCTCTGCCTCGGGTTAGTCACATCTGGTGCAGTCTTCTGGTGGAGCCCTCTGGTGAAGTCCTCTAGTGAAGTCCTCTGGAAGGTCTTCTGGTGAAGTCCTCTGGAAGGTCTTCTGGTGAAGTCCTCTGGAAGGTCTTCTGGTGAAGTCCTCTGGAAGGTCTTCTGGTGAAGTCCTCTGGTGGGGGTCTTCTAGTGACTCTTCTGGTGAAGTCTTCTGGTCTGGCAGTTCCCCCTAGACTAAGTCCTAATCTAGATCCTCGTCTGGCTAACAGGTCCAGATGGTCCCATTACATCTTCTGGTTTGTTTTAACTCATCAAAACTAACAAAGTTTATCCTAACAATTTCCCCCTTTTTGATGGAGTTAAAACTTAACCAGAACTGATCAAAACATAAACACTTAAGCATGAAAGCAATAAAAGGATAAGACCTTAGAATAGATCTTATCAGGCAAACAATAAGACAACAAGAGGTTGTCTTTTGAACAGAGAAGATATGACTTTTCATTAATAATAGAGGATAAAAGATTACATGTTACATTGCATTTCAGAGTCCTAAACTATGCATATCTTCTGTTCCCTTTAGGTACCAGGAACCAGTCGAAGAATCTGTCTTGAATGGCCTTGAGTTCTGCAAAAGATATTGGAGTGAAGTTTGCCAACACCTTGGTCTTGTACAGCTTCTTCAGTTCTGCCCAATCCACCTGGTCCCCTATCATGGGAGTGTTGAGATAATGGAATTCAGGGGCAGTGACTTCCAGGATGAATTCAATGGTGGAGTCCATCAGCTGCTTGTAGAGACCTGCATCGTATGCCTTCATCCAAGAATGGAAAGTACTGTTGATGAGCGCATTATCCTCTGGTGGAGGCCTTTGGATGTAGTGTTGGATGAACCACAAAGTCTTTGCCTCTCTCCATCTTTCAATCAAGGGCACATGCACAGTTGAGTCAAAAGACCCTTCTGTCCTGAGTGGCAAAATCTACATCACTTCAACAGGTGCCTTTCTTCTCTGGCTGGATCCACTGGCACCAGAAGAGATGCCAGCTTCTCTGGTCTTCTTGTTTTGCCTCCTAACATATCGGAGCCTCTGCTCTTCATCTATGTTTTTCCTTATTCTGGCTTGCCTCTCTTCAGGCATCTCTTCCTTGAATCTCTTCTCTGCCTCTTCAACAACAGATTCAACGAAGCTCTTCTTGACTTTCCTTATCTTCCTCTCGGCAGGTCTAGAAACGGACATAGGATCCTGCTCTGTATCCGTGGACTCCTTTTCTGCCGCTAGCTGCTTAGCCATGGTAAGAGATTTCAACTCTTCATTCTTCTTCTTCTGCAGCTCCGCCTGGGCCAAAGTGTTCTCCAGCAGGTCCAGACGAGCCCCATGGCTAAAAAGAGTCTCCAAGGTAGTCTTCGCCAGACCAGTTCTGGCCTGCTCTTCCCCCTTTTTAACTTCATCAATAAGGGGCTGCACTACCTGCCTTATGAGATCAGGCAAGGCAGTGGAGGAGGAAGAGTGAAGATCACGGAGTTGCCTGGCTTCTTCTAGGTAGGCCTTAGACTCAGCTACCAGCTTCTCTTGCTTCTCGAGCATCTCCTGGAGGGAGTCTTTGAGCTTTGCAGTCTCCAGCATCTGTGAGGCCATCTCTACCTTCAGCACTGAAACAGGTCTTACCTGGTCCATAACATATTGTTGAATCTGCCTCTGGCTCTCGTGCACATCCATCTTCAAGTATAGGCAGTCAGACTTGAAAGCTGCTTTGGCAGAGGTAAACACATCCTTGATCTGCTTCAAGAATATTCTTCTCTCAATTTTAATCTGGTGCTCAACCAAAGCAGGAGCCAGGTGCTGCATGGCTTTAGAGAATCTGCCAATTTGCATGATCTGCTCATTGAAGAAGGCCTTCATCTTCTGGAGCACGGCAGGAGTCAGATCAAAGTCCTCCTCATCAGAGTAGAGCTCTGGAGGAAAGGTGAAGTGGGGGCCAAACTTGTAAGAGGGGCCCTTTGGGGAGATCATAACTCCCTGCTGGATTAACAAGGTGCGAATCACCACCTTAGCTGCCTCTGGAGTCTCTAACTCCGCTGGATTCTGGAGATTAAGCTTCTTCTTTAAATCAATCTCCCAGGCAGTGAAATTAGGAGGACCCATCTCCTCAAGCAACAACACCTGGTCCTCCACGTCTTCAAGTCTGGCCTTGCTCCAGACCTTGGCGTCAGTCAGATCCGCCAACAGGGGTAAGTGCTCCAACAGGATGGGAAAATGCTCTCTTAGCCAGAGCTGAGCACTTACACTCATACTCTTCCTAATGGGATCCATTTCTGCAGATGAGAATGAAAAGGGTTTGGGCCCAGAGGCAGAGGAGGATGGGGCTAAGCCAGCAGGCTCAAGTGAAGCATCCTCATCTTCACTATCATCGCTAGTGAGACATGTGGGAGAGGGAGGAGGAGCAACAAATCCCAAAGCCATGGAAGAGGGGGGAATCTGGTCAGTGTGAGATTCGGGAAGGGTAGGAATTTGTGTAGAGGGTGTGGGGAGGGGCTGCTCTGCACCAGAAGAAGTAGTTGGAACTTTTGGCACATAGGCTGGGATGGGAATTTGTGAGGGGGGAGAGGGTGGAAGGGGTTGTTCTGCACCAGAAGTGGATGGCACCTCTGGTAAAGAGGCTGGGGGAGAAGGGTTAGTGGGAAGAGGGATATGTGTAGTGGGGGGAGAAGGTGTTTGAGTAGGAATGGTAGAGGGAGTGTATTGGGGTGTATCTGGTAGGGACTGCTCTGGTGCAGAGATGGGGACACCAGGAGCAGAGGAGGTAGTTTGGTTAAGGGTTTCTGGGGGAGAAGTAGAGGGGGTTACAAGGTTGATGGGGTCAGAGGATGGGATAGGAGGCTTTACCTGCTCTGAAGCCGTGGCTTCCTCCATCAGATGAGAGGCCTCCTCAATGACCTGCTCCAAAGCATCTCCCTGGTTAGATCCAGAGTCTGACTCCTGAAAGATGGCTCTTCTGGCCTGAGACTTCTTCTTCTTAAGAGGCTCAACCTCTTCTTCTTCCTCCTCTTCTGATGGCCCATCCACCAGAAGTGTCTTCTTAGCCCTTCTGCTTGTTCTGGGCTTCTTTGCAGAGGCTTTCTTGGCCTCTTCTGGCCTCTTCCGCTTGGCTGTTCCTGCCTTCTTGGCAGTTTTTTCACCATCACCCTTCTTCTTTAAAACATCTTGAAGGGGAATCTGGTCCTCCTCTGAGGAACCAGAGAAGGCTATGGTTGAAGAACCAGTAGCCTCAGTAGTCTTCTTCTTGCTCTTCTGTTGTTTCTGCCCCTTAGCTGGTGAAGGCACTGCTTGTAGAGGAGGGGCAGGGATGGCTGCTTCTCCATCAGAGTCAGGATGGCCATGGAGAGGACCATCCTTGGAGAAAAGGATCTTGGACTTGTGAAAGCCCTTGCACCATGACTCCTTCCACTGCTTCTCTGGAAAGATGGAGTCCAAGATCAGAGTAAGCTTGGTGCCAAGAGACACGTTGGCATTGAAAAAGAATTGATGCTCTCCTGGCAAGCTAGGACACTCCTCCTTCTACACCTTCAACTTGTTCTTCCTCAACACGCCCCAAAAGAACTCTGCCCAATTACACTAGACACCATCCAAAATAGCCCTCATAACACAGAGCCTGCCAGTAGAGATGGCATCTGTGCTATGGCTCTCACACATCAGAACTTTGACAACAATGTCAAATCAAACCTTGTACCTTTGCCTCAAGTGCTTATCCAAAAAGCCCTTTGTCAAATTCTGGCAAGAATTTCTGGCAAATAACTTGAACGACTCCAATGCTTCTCCTTCCTTGTACTTCAAAGGGTCCACACCTTCTGAAGAAAGATTCCCAAATAGTCTGCAAAAATCGTGCTTCGAGAAGACGACATCCTTTTTGTCAAGCTTGGAGGAGATATGGTCATCGTGGATCTTCATCCTGATCAAAAATTGGGCAGCGTACCCATCCAAAGTGCGCAAGTCCTTGGGAACCTTGGAGATCAACTCCTCCACTCCAGATTTCCTCAACAATTCCAGAATCTCTAGCGCCGCAGGATTATTGGTGGAATAGAAGTCCACCACCATTTCTGACTTTAGTTTCTTGCATACATGCTCAGGGTCGAAATTACATTTGGGTGTCATTTGTGTGATAGAGAGAGAGAGAAAGATAGAACTTGCAGAGAGAGAGGTTAGGGATTTGAGAGTAAGGAAACGTGAAAGGACAAATTGAAGAAAAGTTTGATTTAAATAGGGCAAGACGCGTGGCTTGATCAATTAATGAAGTGTGAACGCGTGTAAGTCCCAATTTAAATTAGGGAACAAAATTAATTTTTAAATTGATTGACATATTGCACTGTTGTTAAATCCGACGGCCACGATTAAAAGGCAAGTTACAGATTTGATATAGTGCGTGGGCATGGTCATTGGGACTGGGATCGAGGGGGTTTTGTGGCAGTCAAGAGAAAATGCGAAATGATTGCCTAGGTCTTCTACCCTAGTCTTTAAATACACCCTGAAGTTGAAATATTTTGAGGGTATTTACTAAATTTAAAAGTGTGTCCCAATGATCAGAGGCCAGAGAAGTAAATACATACCTGTCACCTGGTATTGTAACCAGATGATACCACGGTTAGTCTGGTGTTACATCTCATCTGATGGAAACTCATCTGGTTCTGGTCAGATTTGACTCCTGGATTCCCTGGAATCTATCTCTGTACCTCATCTGGTACATACCTTGTCTGGAGATGTAACTTCCCTGGTATATCTAACCTGTAGGCATGTTAGTTTGAAAAACATAAAATTATATAACAAAATGAAACAAAGGATACTTCTCTGATGTTCCCCCTAAACCAAATCTGTCTCTGGATCCAAAAGTCCTAACTTAAAAGCTAACTCTCTGAATCTGGTTTCAGCCAAAGGCTTAGTCAAAATATCTGCTCTCTGCTTCTCTGTTGCAATCTTTTCCATCCTTATATCTCCCTTCGCAACATGGTCTCTTATGAAGTGATGTCTTATATCAACATGTTTGCATCTGGTATGAAGAACTGGATTCTGGGTGATTGCTATTGCACTATTACTATCACAGAAGATTGGAATATCCTTAGCTCTAATCTGGTAGTCCCTTAACTGTTGACTAATCCAGAGTAGTTGTGAACAACAGCTGCCTGCAGCCATATACTCTGCTTCTGTTGTTGATGTAGCAACTGAAGTATGCTTCTTAGAAAACCAAGATACCAATTTATTCCCCAAAAACTGGCATGTTCCACTTGTAGACTTCCTATCAATTCTGCACCCACCATAATCTGAATCTGAATAACCACTTAACTATAGATTGTCATCTGCAGGATACCATAACCCCAAATTCACTGTTCCTTTAAGATACTTCAATATCCTTCTAGCTGCTTCCAAATGACTTTTCTTAGGATTAGCTTGAAATCTGGCACATACTCCAACAACAAAGGTTATATCTGGTCTGCTTGCAGTCAAGTACAGAAGAGAACCAATAAGTTCTCTGTACTGAGTCTGATCCACACTCTCTCCAGACTCATCTGGATCCATGTTGAAATTTGTCATCATAGGAATCTTGGCTGCTTTGCTAGATCCTATTCCAAATTTCTCTAACATGTTTCTGATGTACTTAGCCTGATTGATGAAAGTTCCCTTCTCTGATTGCTTTACCCGCAGACCTAAGAAATAGTTCATTTCACCCATCATAGACATTTCAAACTGGCTCTGCATGAGTTCACCAAACTTCTCACACAGCTTCTTGTTAGGGGATCCAAATATAATGTCATCAACTTATATTTGGACCAGAAGGATGTCCTTTCCTTCTTCTTTCCTACACAAGGTCCTATCAATCTTACCCTTAGTAAAACTATTGTCCAGAAGAAATTGAGAGAGAGTGTCATACCATGCTCTGGGTGCCTGCTTCAGCCCATAAAGAGCTTTCTTAAGCTTAAACACCTTGTCACCTTGTTCAAAACCAGGAGGTTGTTCCACATACACTTCCTCAATGAGAATCCCATTAAGAAAGGAAGATTTCACATCCATCTGGTATACTTTGAACTTCATGTGAGCAACATATGCAAAGAACAATCTGATGGCTTCTAGTCTGGCAACAAGAGCAAATGTCTCATCATAGCCTATTCTTTCAGACTGAGAATAGCCCTGAGCCACTAGCCTTGCCTTGTTCCTAGTAATGACATCATTTTCATCTTTCTTATTCTTGAAAACCCACTTAGTGCCTATCACCTTTTGATGTCTTGGTCTGTCTACCAGCTCCCAAACATCCTATCTGGTGAATTGATTCAACTCCTTTTGCATAGAAACAATTCAATTTGAATCTTTCAGTGCCTTCTTGATGTTCTTGGGCTCAATCAAGGACACATAGCAACTTAATAAGGCAGCTAAGTTAAGAGTTCTCCTAGTCTGGACACCCTTAGTTGGATCTCCAATTATCAGGTCATTGGGGTGATCAACCAGGGTCCTTCTTCCCGTGGCCTTGCCTGATTGATCATCTGTTGCAATACCTTAGTGATTAACACCAACTGCAGAAGAGGTTCCTGTTGGGATGTAGATTAGATGTTTTGAAGATGTTAAAACAAGAACTTGTAATAGGACTAGCTGAACCTGTTAGTCAGCTACAGATTAGTCTTGGTCTAGAATAGGTCTTTGGTTAAGGGGGAAGAAATCTGTGCAGACCAGAGGAGGTGATCAGATGAGATGACCAGATGAGAGGTGACCAGAGGAGTCTGATCAGAGGAGGTGACCAGATGAGGTGACCAGATGAGATGTCCAGAGCAGAAGTATCACCAGAGCAGAAGAGTCACCAGAGCAGAAGAGTCGCCAGAGCAGATGAGGTCCAGAGGAATCTGACCAGAGGAGTCTGACCAGATGAGCTTGGACCAGAGGAGTCTGACCAGATGAGCTTGGACCAGAGGAGTCACCAGAAGACCTCTTCCAGATGAGGTCCAGAGCAGAAATGTTACCTGACCAGACCAGACGAGTCCTGACCAGATGAGACCAGACCAGAAGACCCCAGACCAGACCAGACGAGAGACGGATTAGTTCACCTACCAGAAGCATCATTGTAATCTGGAGACTAGGAGATTTTGGAGATCATGATAGAGAAGAAGGCAATCTGGATAGTCAACTGATGGAGGATCTGATTGATTGATTGCTTGATTGAAAGTCAACTAATCAATCATATAATCAATCTTTGATTGATTATATCCCTCCAATTATGGTTGTTTGAATTTCTAGCTTCCAACGGCTAGTTAATCCTACAACTATAAATAGGAGTGCTTGGATTAGTTCAAGATACAAGAGTCGCGCGAGAGCACACCAAGAACACACGAACTCTTCCACTCACTCACTTTATCCTTTCAAGTTTATATACACTCTTTAGGAGTTATAGTTGGATCATTCACACAATCTTTATCTGTATAGATAGATTGGTGTAAGGCTTAGATCGTAAGATTGAAGCAGTTGTACGAAGGAGCTGGTACTTCGAAATTCCAGTGGTTAGTGAGTACGTTGGTTGGAGAGTAAGTCCCCTTTGGAGAAAGGGAGAGTGGACGTAGGACCTGTTGTCCGAACCACTATAAATCCTTGTGTTCTTTATTTTCTGCACTTTAAATTTCTGCAATTTCTTTTAGCATTTCTTTAAAGGGTTTTCTTAAAAATAAACTTAAAAATGCTTTCCGCTGGATATTTTTGGGACCAACAAGTGGTATCAGAGCAGTGTGTCCTACAGACCGCTGTTTTGAAATTATCTCGGTGGTCACCAGGGCAGATCCATATTTTATTGAAAAACCCAAATTTTTGTTGTGCTAACAAATTTTGCAGAAATGGGCTCAAAGAGATGCAGTAGAAGAGACACCTGGAGGTACTCCAAAAGAAGCTTAGCAGATGAGGAAGATGAGGTATCCACTTCTGGTTCATCATCTAATTTTGGACCAGACGAAGAGGTTTGTCTTATGACAGACGAGGTATGCAATCGAACTCCCTCTTCTTCTTCTTATTCTTTATTTTCTGAACAATCAGAGGAGTCTAATATGCAGAAGATGCTATTAGATCTCCAAACTTCTATACAACTTTGTCAAAAGTTGGAAGAAGAGAACACAAAGTTGAAAGCAGAAAATCAGAAGCTTTCACAATGTTTTAGCAACCCAACTGATCTATCAGCTGAACAAGTTCAAACTCTGGTAGAAGAGTCCACTGACTTGAAAACCAGATGTGATGTGTTGGTCCCAAAAATATCCAGCGGAAAGCGTTTTTAAGTTTAATTTTTAAGAAAACCCTTTAAAGAAATGCTAAAAGAAATTGCAGAAATTTAAAATACAGAAAATAAAGAACACCAGGATTTATAGTGGTTCGGACCAACTTGTCATACGTCCACTCTCCCTTTCTCCAAAGGGGTCTTTCTCACTCTCCAACCAACTTACTTACTACTGGAATTTCGGAAGTACCAGCTCCTTCTTACAACTTACAGCAACCTTATCTAACAAGATGAACAGGTTGAGTAATAATCCAACTAAACTCCTTAGTAGAGTGTATATAAACTAGAAAGGACAAATGTGAGTGATTGGAAGAGTTCGTGTGTTCTTGTTGTGTGCTCTCGCGCGACTCTTGTCTCTTGAACTAATCCAAGCACTCCTATTTATAGTTGTGAATTAACTAGCCGTTGGAGAGCTAGCAATTCAAACAACCATAATTGGAGGAATATAATCAATCAAAAATTGATTAAATTGATTGATTAGTTGACTTTAATCAAGCAATCAATCAATCAGATCCTCCATCAGTTGACTTCCAGATTGCTTTCTTCTCCATCAGGATCTCCAAAGTCTTCTTGTCTACAGATTACTACGAAGCTATAGGGAGGGTGAACTAATCCGTCTCCCTCATCTGGTCTGGTCTGGTCTGGGGTCTTCTGGTCTGGTCTCATCTGGTCAGGTAAAACTTCAGCTCTGGTCCTCATCTGGAAGAGGTCTCCTGGCAGACTCCTCTGGTCAGACTCCTCTGGTCCAAGCTCCTCTGGCAGACTCCTCTGGTCCAAGCTCATCTGGTCAGACTCCTCTGGACCTCATCTGCTCTGGCGACTCTTCTGCTCTGGTGACTCTTCTGCTCTGGACATCTCATCTGGTCACCTCTCATCTGGTCACCTCATCTGCTACCTTCTCTGGTACCTTCTCTGGTCTGCACAGATTTCTTCCCCCTTAACCAAAGACCTATTCTAGACCAAGACTAATCTATAGCTGACTAACAGTTTCAGCTAGTCCTATTACAAGTTCTTGTTTTAACATCTTCAAAACATCTAATCTATATCCTAACAATTTCCCCCTTTTTGATGATGTTAAAACTGGAAGAACTTAAATAAAACAAGACAAGAAAATATTGAAATAACAAAATAAAGAATCTAGCAGGCTGGGTCAACTGATCTTCCCCCTCAAAGTATGCTCAGCTGATGTTGGGGCAAAACATCAGCTGGTCTTCTTGTATATCTGCAGGCAATCAACTTTTTGGTACCCTACTGGGTCCAGGGGGGTTAGCACAATATTTAGGAAGCCACAAGAATAGATCATCCCTTTTTGGATCAGGTGATCTTATCTTTCTTCCATACATATCAAAAAAAACACACTAAACATAAGGAGCTTCGACATGGTTATTTCTTCTAGAGGTTCTTCTTCTCTTATGAGCTTGTCCAGTAGAAGGAATAACTTATCTTAAAGCAACAGACTTAAAATTCTTTTGATAAGGATAAGTTTTACTAGAACCATCAAATGTTCCAGCTGGTCTGGCAGGTGACTTGAAAGTCCTCTGCAGGTGAGTAGGAGTCATCTGGTTCTGCCTCTTTTGAGAAGATCCAGACTTTCTTCTACTCTGCTGGCCTGGCTGGGGTCTTTTCTGGGTATAGCCCTTCTTAAAATTCCTCCTCTGCCTTTTGGGTTTTTGAGTTTTAGGACTCATCTGCCCATTAGGCTGAGTTGCCTGGTCAGCTGGCCTTTTACCCTTATCAATAAAATTACTAGTCTGTTCTTCTTTCTGAACATGTGAGGATTCAGGTTTGGAATAACCAAGGCCTGTTTTATCATGCTCTCTTTGAGATGAGGCAGTTATGTGTGACACAACATTGTTTGCTGTAGTCAGCTGCTCCAGTCTCATCTTGAGCTTGTCCTCACTATCTTTTACAATTTTGTTTTGATGGAAGAGTTCATCGAACATAGCTTCCAGCAGAGTATATTCATTATCTTTCTCAATGTTTTCAGCAAACAACTTTTCTATTAGCTTAGTTTGTTCATCACATCTGGTTTTCAAGTCAGTGGACTCTTCTACCAGAGTTTGAACTTGTTCAGCTGGTAGATCAGTTGGGTTGTTAAAACATTGTGAAAGCTTCTGATTTTCTGCTTTCAACTTTGTGTTCTCTTATTCCAACTTTTGACAAAGTTGTATAGAAGTTTGGAGATCTAATAGCATCTTCTGCATATCAGACTCCTCTGATTGTTCAGAAAAAGAAGAATAAGAGGAAGAGGGAGTTCGATTACATACCTCGTCTGTCATAAGACAAACCTCTTCGTCTGGTCCAAAATTTGATGATGAACCAGAAGTGGATACCTCTTCTTCCTCATCTGCTAAGCTTCTTTTGGAGAAACTCCTAGTGTTTCTTTTACAGCTTCTGTTTGAGCCCATTTCTGTAAAAATTGTTAGCACAACAAATATTTGGGTTTTTTAAAAAAAATATGGATCTGCCCTGGTGACCACCGAGATAATTTCAAAACAGTGGTCTGTAGGACACACTGCTCTGATACCACTTGTTGGTCCCAAAAATATCTAGCGGAAAGCGTTTTTAAGTTTAATTTTTAAGAAAACCCTTTAAAGAAATGCTAAAAGAAATTGCAGAAATTTAAAATACAGAAAATAAAGAACACCAGGATTTATAGTGGTTCGGACCAACTTGTCCTACGTCCACTCTCCCTTTCTCCAAAGGGGTCTTTCTCACTCTCCAACCAACTTACTTACTACTGGAATTTCGGAAGTACCAGCTCCTTCTTACAACTTAAAGCAACCTTATCTAACAAGATGAACAGGTTGAGTAATAATCCAACTAAACTCCTTAATAGAGTGTATATAAACTAGAAAGGACAAAGGTGAGTGATTGGAAGAGTTCGTGTGTTCTTGTTGTGTGCTCTTGCGCGACTCTTGTCTCTTGAACTAATCCAAGCACTCCTATTTATAGTTGTGAATTAACTAGCCGTTGGAGAGCTAGCAATTCAAACAACCATAATTGGAGGAATATAATCAATCAAAAATTGATTAAATTGATTGATTAGTTGACTTTAAACAAGCAATCAATCAATCAGATCCTCCATCAGTTGACTTCCAGATTGCTTTCTTCTCCATCAAGGATCTCCAAAGTCTTCTTGTCTACAGATTACTACGAAGCTATAGGGAGGGTGAACTAATCCGTCTCCCTCATCTGGGGTCTTCTGGTCTGGTCTCATCTGGTCAGGTAAAACTTCAGCTCTGGTCCTCATCTGGAAGAGGTCTCCTGGCAGACTCCTCTGGTCCAAGCTCCTCTGGCAGACTCCTCTGGTCCAAGCTCATCTGGCCAGACTCCTCTGGACCTCATCTGCTCTGGCGACTCTTCTGCTCTGGTGACTCTTCTGCTCTGGACATCTCATCTGGTCACCTCTCATCTGGTCACCTCATCTGGTACCTTCTCTGGTACCTTCTCTGGTCTGCACAGATTTCTTCCCCCTTAACCAAAGACCTATTCTAGACCAAGACTAATCTGTAGCTGACTAACAGTTTCAGCTAGTCCTATTACAAGTTCTTGTTTTAACATCTTCAAAACATCTAATCTATATCCTAACATGATGAACAAACTAAGCTAATAGAAAAGTTGCTTGCTGAAAACATTGAGAAAGATAATGAATATACTCTGCTGGAAGCTAAGTTCGATGAACTCTTCCATCAAAACAAAATTGTAAAAGATAGTGAGGACAAGCTCAAGCTGAGACTAGAGCAGCTGACTATAGCTAACAATGCTGTGTCACATATAGTTGCCTCATCTCAAAGAGAGCATGATAAAACAGGCCTTGGTTTTACCAAACCTGAATCCTCACCTGTTCAGAAAGAAGAACAGACTAGTAATTTTATTGATAAGGGTAAAAGGCCAGCTGACCAGGCAACTCAGCCTAATGGGCAGATGAGTCCTAAAACTCAAAAACCCAAAAGGCAGAGGAGGAATTTTAAGAAGGGCTATACCCAGAATAAAAGACCTCAGCCAGGCCAGCAGAGTAGAAGACAATCTGGATCTTCTCAAAAGAGGCAGAACCAGATGACTCCTACTCAGCTGCAGAAGACTTTTAAGTCATCTGCCAGACCAGCTGGAACCTTTGATGGTTCTAGTAAGACTTATCCTTATCAAAAGAATTTCAAGTCTGTTGCTTTAAGACAAGTTATTCCTTCTACTGGACAAGCTCATAAGAGAAGAAGAGCCTCTAGAAGAAATAACCATGTCGAAGCTTCTTATGTTCAGTGTGTTTTTGTTGATATATATGGAAGAAAGATAAGATCACCTGATTCAAAAAGGGATGATCTATTCTTGTGGCTTCCTAAATATTGTGCTAACCCCCCTGGACCCAGTAAGGTACCAAAAAGTTGATTGCCTGCAGATACACAAGAAGACCAGCTGATGTTTTGCCCCAATATCAGTTGAGCATACTTTGAGGGGGAAGATCAGTTGACCCAGCCTGCTAGAATCTCTATTTGTTATTTCAATGTTTTCTTGTCTTGTTTTATTTCAGTTCTTCCAGTTTTAACATCATCAAAAAGGGGGAAATTGTTGGGATGTAGATTAGATGTTTTGAAGATGTTAAAACAAGAACTTGTAATAGGACTAGCTGAACCTGTTAGTCAGCTACAGATTAGTCTTGGTCTAGAATAGGTCTTTGGTTAAGGGGGAAGAAATCTGTGCAGACCAGAGGAGGTGATCAGATGAGGTGACCAGATGAGAGGTGACCAGAGGAGGTGACCAGATGAGGTGACCAGATGAGATGTCCAGAGCAGAAGTGTCACCAGAGTAGAAGAGTCACCAGAGCAGAAGAGTCGCCAGAGCAGATGAGGTCCAGAGGAATCTGACCAGAGGAGTCTGACCAGATGAGCTTGGACCAGAGGAGTCTGACCAGAGGAGTCACCAGAAGACCTCTTCCAGATGAGATCCAGAGCAGAAATGTTACCTGACCAGACCAGACGAGTCCTGACCAGATGAGACCAGACCAGAAGACCCCAGACCAGACCAGACGAGAGATGGATTAGTTCACCTACCAGAAGCATCATTGTAATCTGGAGACTAGGAGATTTTGGAGATCATGATAGAGAAGAAGGCAATCTGGATAGTCAACTGATGGAGGATCTGATTGATTGATTGCTTGATTGAAAGTCAACTAATCAATCATATAATCAATCTTTGATTGATTATATCCCTCCAATTATGGTTGTTTGAATTTCTAGCTTCCAACGGCTAGTTAATCCTACAACTATAAATAGGAGTGCTTGGATTAGTTTAAGATACAAGAGTCGCGCGAGAGCACACCAAGAACACACGAACTCTTCCACTCACTCACTTTGTCCTTTCAAGTTTATATACACTCTTTAGGAGTTATAGTTGGATCATTCACACAATCCTTATCTGTATAGATAGATTGGTGTAAGGCTTAGATCGTAAGATTGAAGCAGTTGTACGAAGGAGCTGGTACTTCGAAATTCCAGTGGTTAGTGAGTACGTTGGTTGGAGAGTAAGTCCCCTTTGGAGAAAGGGAGAGTGGACGTAGGACCTGTTGTCCGAACCACTATAAATCCTTGTGTTCTTTATTTTCTGTACTTTAAATTTCTGCAATTTCTTTTAGCATTTCTTTAAAGGGTTTTCTTAAAAATAAACTTAAAAACGCTTTCCGCTGGATATTTTTGGGACCAACAGTTCCCCCTACAGGAGTTCCAACCTCTTCTGGTTCTGCTCCTTGTGAAGACTTCTTCCTCAAAGAACCAGAAGATGGGTCACCATCTGAATCTGAGTCTGAATCAAGAATAGGTGGATTGACCTTGATTACTCTGGGAGTAGTCTAATTCTGTGTCTCATTAGAAGACTTTAATTCCACCTTGCACTCAACAGAAGATTCATAAAAAACAACATGGGGTGTTTCCTCCACACAAAGTGAATTCTTATTAAAAACTCTGAATGTTTTACTAGTGGTGGAATATCCTAAAAATATTCCATCTGCTACTTTAACATCAAAAGTTTTTAATTTTGATTTCCCATTGTCATGGATGAAACGCTTGTAACCAAAAACATGAAAATGTGAAACAGATGGAGTTTTACCTTTCCATACCTCATATGTAGTCCTATTATATCTCTGGGCAATTAGGCATCTGTTCTGTGTATAACAGGCTGTGTTGATAGCTTCTGCCCAAAACCTTTGTGGTGTGTTGTACTCTGCTAGAAGAGTCCTTGTAGCTTCCTTAAGAGTTCTATTCCTCCTTTCAGCTACTCCATTCTGTTGGGGTGTTCTGGCAGCAGATATCTCATGAAAAATCCAATGCTCCTTGCAGTACTCTGCAATATGTGGTTCTTCTCATTCTGAATCTGCTTGAAGAATTCTAGCAGCTTAGTGATAGTTTCATTTTTCTTAAATAAGAACACTACCCAAGTGTATCTTGAAAAGTCATCTACTATCACCAAGGTGTACTTCCTTCCACTGAAACTAAGAGGAGAAACAGGTCCAAACAGGTCCATGTGAAGTAGTTGAAGTACTCTGGTTGTGGTTGTGCTCTAGACATCCTTAAAGGAGGTCTTGGGTTGTTTACCCTTCTGGCATGAACCACAAACCTGATCCTTCTTAAACACATCATTAGGAAGACCTCGAATAAGACCTTTTCTGGCAATCTTGTTCAGTATTTTGAAGTTGAGGTGGCTCAATCTCTTGTGCATAACCAGCTGTCTTTTGCAGATCCTTTAGCAACCAGACAAGCATTTCTTGGGCAACTGCTAAAATCTGCAAGATAAATGTTACCCTTCCTCAAGCCTATAAGCAAAACATCATTATAATCAGAAGAAAAGACAGTGCATGAATCACTAGAAAACTTCACTGAGTATCCCCTGTCACAAAATTGGGATACTGAAAGCAGATTATGCTCGAGTCCTTCAGCATAGTAGACTTCATCTACATATACGCCATTAAAGGTCAACTTTCCAACACCTTTGGTGACTCCATAGTTGTCACCAAACATCACTCTAGGCCCATTCATTGGCTTGAAATCCTGGAGATGATCTCTCTGGAATGTCATGTGCTCGGAACATCCACTATCAATGTACCACACATGTTTGCTTGAAAGTCCTTTCTCCAATGGGCTCTTATCCTCCTGCAGAGAAATCAATTAGGTCCCCTACTGGAGCTGGGTCCTGATTGGTTAGTTGCAGGTTTTGTAGGAATCCAAAGATAAAGATCATCCCTTGCTGGATGAGGAGATCTTATCTTCCTTCCAAATCTATCTACCAGCACATGTCCTCTTAAAATAACATATTGAGCTACTGGTCTGATCAGAGCACCTTTCCTATAAACAGGTTTGGTGTATCTTTTCTCAAATCTGGCCTTTGGAATGGCCTGCCTTAAAGACATGGTCTTAAAGGTTTGGTTGTAAGGGTACATCCTAGAAGAACCATCTCTGGTGTCATAGCTACCCAGATCAGTTGGTTTTCTATAGATGGGTCTGGAAGACCTCATCTGGTTCTGAAAATTGGATCTATTCTGATGATAAAATTCCTTCTGAGTATTCCTGTTCTGGAATCTTCTTTGAGCATAACCCCTTTGAGATCCCTGAATTTGATTGAGGTTCTCTGGTTCAGTATATCTCCTTTGATATCTCCTATTCTAATTAGGTTTCTGTTGTGCCACGAATAATCCAGTATTTGGCCTAAATACTATCTCAGAACCGGAGTATGCCGGAACCAGGGTTTAGGCCTCGATAATAGGATCTCAGCACTAAATAACCCGGTAGACGAACTAACGCAACTGTTCAAGGTGAACGAACCCCGGCCTAGTCAGGGACCTCGACCTCGTCGGACCACTCGGCCTCGTCAGGGACCTTGACCTCGTCGGACCACTCGGCCTCGTCAGGGACCTCGACCTCGTCGGACCACTCGGCCTCGTCAGGGACCTCAACCTCGTCGGACCACTCGGCCTCGTCAGGGACCTCGACCTCGTCGGACCACTCGGCCTCGTCAGACCTTCCCTCCTCGACAGAATCAAGGGTCAACATCATTGAAGATATCGAAGACTGACAAGATATTGTAATAGTAGATTTAATACTATTTGATATTGTTCGTTAGATCTACGGTTGTAATGAATACCCTAAAATTAAGGGTCAGGGTTGCTCCTTTAGTGAGGAGCTTGGGGCTCTATAAATATAGGCCCCAACTCATTGTAAGAGGGACTTCAGGATCTTCCTCCCCACAAAAGACTCCCCACATATATAAAAACACCATAGGCTAGGGTGTTCATCTTCACGAACCGCCCGACGCCATATTTAAGGGAGGAACCTCTCGGTTCTTCCCGCAGTGCTTGTGTTCTTCGTGTTTCGTACCCGATTATATGTTACACCGTCCAAAATGTCCTATCCCTATATACGGATAAATACGGTAACAACAATTGGCGCTAGAGGAAGGGGACACGTAGTTCATCAAGACAATCATCAAGAAAATCATCAAGAAATCATCAAAGCTAATTATTCATTTCATGAAAACTTCATTTATTCATCAATGGGGAAATTTTAGAGTTCACTGTTATCATCTCTTTATTTCACCAGCTTACAACCCATATTGAAAACTTCCTCACGAATTTTCAATCACTACCTAAAGAATTAAATATATCCCTTCTGTACAAAGGAAAAATCAAACTCCAAAAATCAATTCCAAGCCACCATTAAACAGCCACACTTACAAAATTCCCTAGCATTCATTCCTTACTCTGTTCCTTCTTTCCAAGGAACCAAATTTCAGAAAGCTAAGGTTTTAGCTTACAAAAAGAGTTCCACCTTCTCAAAACTCATCTTTTTTGGAGTAATCACCCCAAAAACTCGTTATCGGTTCATTTCACTATCATTTACAGAAAGAACTACAAACCCAGGAAAATCAAATCCCAAATCCAAGACCTCAAAGATACATTCACACATACAGAAAATCCCACTTGGAAACTTCTTACAATCTGTCCCAAGTTCACTCATCATGCTGGGAAAATGCCATTCAAAATGTTCATTACAAATAGCTACTCATACAAAAATCCAAGAAAAAAAAACGTCCAGTTTCCTCACGAAACAAGAACTGCACAAATACATCCAAAATATTCGTGTTTACGTTCATAGACTAAAAATAACCAGGGACCTTTCGATGTTACAAATGGCTTCAAGCCCAGTTCGATTCGCGTCCCTACTCAATCAAATCTCGAAGGGGTCCAGACATTTTGATCTCCCCCTCGGAATCTGCTTTCCTGAAATGGCGAGCCTACGGACCGACACCGGTGGGTGTTTCCCATCCTAGGCTAAACAACACCGCTCAACGGACGAAATGGTGGGCCCAAGGACCAGCACCGGTGGGTGCTCCCGTACTCGGATCCACCTCTATACGGTCAAATTATGACAGCCTTCCGAAGCCAACCGCTCCCGGTCACCATCGCAGTTATCAGCACCGGAGAGGCCAAATCTATGAAGAACATCAAAGAAGTTCAGAGTAATACGGAATAGAAATAAAGAAAAAGGAAAACAAAAATGGTTCAGCCTCACTGTTGTCCGTACTGTTGCAGTAAGGTCACGGGTTCAGGGAGGCCTCACACATTTTCAGAGGTGGGTACAACCACTCCCATCTACTCAATGAATAAAGGAGTTCGTCTGAAAAAGTCAAAGATTACATACTACGCATCGATTTGCGTATCATCGAGGTCGAGCAATGGCTTCCGCTGAGACTGACGTCGGTCAGCCAAGGTGCACCTCTCTCCATCGAGGTCGACGTCCTTTGACGTCCCTCTACCGAGGTCGGAGTCCCTCCGCCGAGACCGTCGATCATCCACCGAATCCCAGCCTCGCCAAAGCCAAACATCAAATAAGTATGGGTGCGGGCCTCAGCTTCATCACATAGCCGATGTCGTTTAACCCTTATCCACCGATGACCGAGGTCGGCTGCTATCGCCCTCGCCGAGACCGGCCAATCCTGTCTCTGCCGAGATCGTCTAGCTGTTACCGACTCCAGCCGAATCATATGGCGACTTTGCCAGATTCTGAGTCGCACCTCGATGAGTGTTGACATCGGCATCACCACGCCAAGCCTCGGTATCAACGACACTAGACCCAAAGTCGACAGCAGCGGAGGCCGAGCATGCCCTCAACCACGACGATGGCCGATCAACACATCACCGCATCAGGGACATGGGCCCCGATTTCGACGCGACAGAGTTTCACCTATCTCGACCGCCTCACTGTCTCAATTCTAGTGAAGCACCATCTCCAGAACAATTATACCAGTCACGCTAAGGCCGAGCACATGTCTAGACCAGAGTACGGAGCGTAACTAAGGATTGACATGTCATCCGCCGAGGTCGACGTCCCTCCCCGAGGTCGAGGCCGCTTCCACCGAGGCCGACGTCCATTGGCTGAGACCCACACGCATCAGCCGAGGCTGACCTCTATGCCGCTCTGCCTAGCCTGGACCGCGGCTTCACCGCATAAACTGGAAATTAGCACAAATGACCGAGTTTGACTACTCCCATCTCCGCCCAGATCGGCCCTTTTCACCTCGACCTGGGCCGCCACCAGACTCGACATCGGCTTCCGAGACCGAGCAACGTCCATCACCGGGGTCTGAAGCCAGAAGCCAACACCAGTCAATAAAGCCAGCAGCAACGCCGGCATCCAACAACCAAGCTCGGCCCAACCACCACCGAGGCCGAGCACGAGCCAACCACCGGCCTCAAATCGCCGAAGGACGGCGACCTCCGCTCGTCTCTGCCACAAGATGAATGCACACGAGCACCGCCTTCACGTCCGATTACCGCCTCACGCGGGTGCCACCGCCGCCTCACCACCTCAATCCGTCACCACCAGGCGACCCAGTCGCCGGCTTGGGCGGCACCGAGTCAAGCACAGCCGCCACCCGGAGTTGCAATACTCACCATCCAACCCTCACGCCCATCGAGACGAACAGTCAACCCTCACGCCCATCTAAGTACATTCTCACTAAGACTAAAACTATCAGGAGAGGACCAAGGTCCACTGATGGTAACTAACAATGCACATTCAATACTAAACATATTAAAAGCTGTTAGTCAATCTGGTTGGAACAAGGCAAAACGAATTACATTGAAGCTTACAACAAACGAAGGAATAAGGAGGTTCTCTCAGAGTAGTTCCACCTTAAAGCAAGACAAGAATCTGGGCATACAGACTAAAGGTCCAATGAGAAGATGACACATTAGTGTACTTTACTGACAGTCGACCTGCCCCAGCCTGACAAGTACCAAAAGTCTTTCTCTAGCAATCTACAGAAAGTTGGTGAACATGCATGGTCTTTTAGCCATTTCTTAACATGACTTAAAGCTTCAAATAGAGTCGTTTGAACCAATCAGATACAAGAAGACTTACTTGAGAAGATTCAAATCCAACGGGAAGATTTTCAAAGAAGCCTATAAATACAGAAGGACGTGTTCATTTCTATGCACGGAAACTCACAAGATCAAAGCTATCTCTACATTCATAACAACTAAGAAGCACTCGAAATTATCATTGTTTCCCAAGTGTTTCACATTTGTAGTGAGCCTAACAAACCTTATGTAACCAAGCTTAAAAGCTATATCCAAATCTTAGAAAGAGATAATCTAATCCTAAGCCTTGAGCTAAACTTGTAAGGATTATCTCAAAATAGTTGGAACCAAAACCCTACTCAAAACCCTACTCAGTGTTTAGGTTGAGAGCTAGTGTTAAGTGGGGTTAGTAAGCTGATTGTTGTATCAGTCTGAAAGATGGTTTGTTTTGGGAACTAGGACCTGGAATTTCCTAGTGATCAATCATCCTAAGAGAGGATTAGTTGATCAGTGCACCTTGGCACTATAACACAAGGAATTCCAAGTGAAAGGAATTCTCCTGTTTAATCAGGACAGTGGACGTAGGAGATTCATCTCTGAACCACTTTATACCTTTGTGTTCTTATTATCTGCTTTCCTAAGTGTGTGTTCATCTCAAAGTTTATCAAAGTAAAACGAGTTTTCTAAGGGCTCACTAATCCGCATCTGAAAGCTAATTAGATAGTAGTTCAACTGAAAGTCTTGAGCTTTCAGTGGAGGTATTATCTCAGTAAGCTTTCACAAAGTAACTCTCTGCAGACCTCAAGTCCACTGACGAGCTACTGTCTTAAGTAACCTGATAAGTTTTACAAGAAGTTTGAATTTATAACCACAAGTGTATTCCCCCCCCCATACACCTGTTTACTCGTTTCGGGACCAACAATTGGTATCAGAGCAGTGGTTCAAAAGACCATTGTTCTAAGTATACCCTGTGCTTAAAGGTATTTTCAAGGTCACCTGAATTGATCTTTTGATAAGCTTATTTTTATACTATGGCTGACAATGCAGCTAGGGTAGCACCACCAGCAGAGAACAACATGGGAGTTAATCCCTTGAACCATATGTCTCATCACAAGCTTCCACAATTCTCAGTGGAAAATTATGACTTCTGGAAGATCAAAATGAGAGCTCATCTTGCCTGTGTGCATGATGAAATGTTGAGGGTTATTACTAAAGGTCCATTTGTTTTTATGACACCTAACCCTAGAACTACAGCTGAAACTATTGCAGATTCTAGAGAAGAATGGCCCAAGGATGAAGATAATTTCACTGCAGATGAGAGGAGGAGAAACAACCTCAACTTCATTGCCATGAATATTCTCTACACCACTATTCTAGATTCTGTAATGGGAAGAGTGATCCACTGCAAGACTGCAAAAGAACTATGGGACACTCTTGCTCTCATGTGTGAAGGAACTTACAAGATAAAGGAGAACAAGCTTTCAGTAGCTATTCAAAAGTATGAGCAGTTCACCATGGAGCCCACTGAGACCATTGACCAGCTTGATGGGAGGTTCACTGACATCATGAATGAGATAAATTCTCAGGGAAAAGTCTATACCAAAAGGGAGGTTGCCTTAAAGATCCTGAGAGGTCTAACCTCAAGATGGGATGTGTACTCTGTGATGATGCAGAATACCAAGGATCTATCCAGCATGTCTATGCAATAGGTATTCTCTGAACTCAAGGCTTATGAGTTTGATCTGAATAGGAAAAGGGCTCCTGATGAGACCTCAGCTGAGAAGAGAGTAGCCTTCAAAGCCAAGGAGTATGAGCCAAAATCCCCAAAGCCTTAGAAGAGTACAAAGGCAAGCAAGTCTCAAAGCAAGGCTGAGATGCAGGAGGAACTCAACCTGATGGCTAGAAGGTTTGAACAACTTAACAGCCGCTTTGGCAAGTATAAAAGATTTTACAGGGATAACAGGGAAGGTAGAAGTAATCCACAAAAGACCACCAGAGAAGGAGAGAAAAGCTCATCTGAGCTGGAAAAGAAGAAGGAATACAAGAATTACACCAAGGCTGAAGGATCATCATCAAAGACCAGAGAGGCCACTGAGGAAAAGAATAATGATGCCAATAGGTGTTTTCAATGCAAGAAGATTGGGCACTTTCAATATGACTGTCCTCAACTGAGCACAAAAGAAAGAAAGGAAAGGCAAGCCAAAAGAGACAGAAGATATGGAGAAAGGAAAGCCAAGGTGGCTGAGGATGTGGATGAAAATCTGGAGTCATCTGATGGACTGTTCTCTGACAGCAGTGATGATGACATGTGCCTCATGGCAAGAGAAGAACCTGAGGTACAATCTAAACCATCCATTTCTCTAGAACACACACCTGAGCTAAGCTCAGAGTCAACTGAGGAACTCAATCTTCAGTTCGCTTTGGAACAATTGATGATTGATTTCTCAAGGTTGCAAGAAGCAAGTTTCTGTCTTCAAGATAAGAACAAACAACTCTTGAGTGAAAACTCCTAGTTAATTGAGTCTGCGAATCAAGCAGATCTGAACTCAGCCAAATCTACCATTTAACTGACAAAAGAGGTGGAAACCCTCAGGAGTCAAGGAAATGGTAGAGATCAACTGATAAAAGATCTCAATGAATCTAAGACTAAGTTAACTGAAGAGAATTTAAAATTGGTAAGCCAAATAAAGGAATCTCTCCTGAAAATTGATGTCTTACAAAAATCTGAAGAGACCTTGTTAAAAAGGATTGATGCTCTAAACAAACCCTCTCTTTCCATAGAAGAGATTCAAAATTTTCAAATTAATCCTAATAACAAGTGTGGGATAGGCTTTATTCCAAAACCTTCAGAAGGTCCTCTGAGTGTTGCTTCTTCAAGTGGCACAAAGAGAGTTTTTGTTAAGTCTGTGACATTTCAACCACAGACTGTGGATAAAGGAAAAAGACCAGCTGAGATCACTCAAAAGAAAAGTCAATCTAAGCCAAAACCAAATGGAAAGGCTCAGGTGACTTATCAAACTAGATCTCAGCAGAGGTACTATCAGCCGAGGTCTTCACAGATGAAGCAACCACAGCTGAAAGCATCCAGGCATGAGCAGTCCTCAAGGAATGACTCATATGGAAGACCTATTCCTTTTGTGTCTAAAGGAAAAGGTCCTTCATACCTTTATCAACAAAAACCAAGACCAGATGCACCCAAGCCAAAGAGAAAGAATGTGAAGAAGGTTCCTGTTCCTTCAAAGGCTGACACCCATAGAAAGTTTACTCCTAAGGCACCTAGGGAGATAACAATCTATGTAGATGTTTATGGAAGACAAATTAGCCAATCTAAAGTGATTAGAACTGTGAGGCAAATTTGGATTCCGAAAGGTACAGCTAACCTGGTAGGACCCAACACCAAATGGGTACCTAAAGCTTGATCTGTGATTGCAGGGCTCAGTGGACCTCAACAAAGGAGAAGCTCTCAAATCTTCAGTCTGGTACTTGGACAGTGGATGTTCTAGGCACATGACTGGCAACAAAGATCTCCTTACAGAATTTGTTGAGAAAGAAGGTCCACAAGTCACCTTTGGTGACAACTCCCAAGGAGCCACTAAAGGTTATGGTACTTTAATCATTGGCTCAGTAAGGGTAAGCAATGTATCCTTTGTCAGTGGACTTAAGCATAATCTTCTGTCCATAAGTCAATTCTGTGATAAAGGATACAGTGTTGAATTTTCATGTAACCTGTGTTTTGTTAAGAATATATCTTCACAACAGGTACTACTAACTGGGTCAAGAAAGGGAAATGTCTATCTTGCAGATTGGAAGTCTTGCACACCAAATGCATGTCTTATTGCTAAGAGCTCAACTGACACTAATTGGTTATGGCACAAAAGGCTAAGTCATCTGAACTTCAAGATGATGAACAGGATAGCAAGACATGGACTGGTAGAAGGAATGCCAAATGAAGTATACAACAAAGAACATATATGTAAAGCTTGTCAGGAGGGAAAGCAAGTAAAGGCATCTTTCAAGAGCAAAGTAGCAACCTCTACTGACAGAATACTTCAACTGTTACATATGGATCTCTTTGGTCCAATAACCCCTGTAAGTATCAATGGGAGAAAGTATACACTTGTTATTGTTGATGACTTCTCCAGGTACACATGGGTGATATTCCTAGCAAGCAAAAAGGAGACTCAACTGAGGCTGCCAGAGCTCCTGAAGAAAGTTAGCAATGAGAAGAGCCTAAACATTGTAAAGATGGGATCAGATAAGGGCACTGAATTCATTAATTCTATTATATCTGATTACTGCAAAGAATTAGATATTTCACATGAGACATCAGCTGCAAGAACTCCACAACAAAATGGAGTAGCTGAAAGAAGAAATAGAACTCTCAAGGAGGCAGCAAGGACAATGCTTGCAGAAGCTCAAATTCTTAAAAGATTTTGGGGTGAAGCTATCAACACTGCCTGCCACACTCAAAATAGATCCATGGTAACCAAACATCAAGGAAAAACTCCATATGAATTATGGAATGGCAGAAAGCCACATGTATCTTACTTTCATATTTTTGGTTGCAAGTGTTTCATTCACAACAATGGGAAAACTCAACTGAAAGCTTTTGATAGCAAAGCTGATGAAGGAATTTTCTTAGGATATTCCCAAATCAGTAGATCTTTCAGATTTTACAACTGTAGAACTCTTGTTGTGGAAGAAACACCTCATGTGGTCTTTGATGAATCTACTTTTAATTCCAGGAGTAAGGAGAATGATGAGGTAATTAGCAAAAGACTAACCAGACTAAGTATCAAGTCTAAAGGCTATCCTGAGAATTGTGTTGATACATACATCCCAACATGGGACAATTTAGAAGATCAACAATTTAAGGAGGTTACCCAAAGTCAAACCACCCCTCAAAGCTCACCTGAGAGCTCTCCTGAACAAGCAACAGAACTGATGAACACTATCCCAATTCAAGAGGTAAGTAATGTCAATGAAGATGTGGTCACAGCTGAGACATTCACTGAACCCATCATTCAAGGGGGAACCAATGAAATTACCATTGAGAATGAGAATACCTTGAATGATGACTCAGGACTTCAACCCTCTGTTTTATTTCCTGAATTCGATTTTATTCCAATATCTAGTGACTCAACTTCAGAAGAGTTAAACTCTACTGAAGGGCATCAGCCTAGGAGAACTTGGCTCTCAGATCACCCTGTTGAGCAAATCCTAGGTGATCCTTCCTCAGGAGTCAAAACTAGAAGTTTTCATGGAGAAAGTGCTTTGTTTTGTTGTTTCTTATCAAACCAGGAACCAAGTTCCATAGCAGAAGCACTTCAAGATTCCAACTGGATCATTGCCATGCAAGAAGAGCTCAACCAGTTCACAAGGAATCAAGTTTGGGAGTTGGTGGACAGACCATATCACTGCAATGTGATAGGAACCAAGTGGGTATTCAAGAACAAGAAGGATGAGAATGATATCATAGTCAGAAACAAAGCCAGGCTAGTTGCAAAGGGCTACTCTCAAGTTGAAGGATTTGACTATGATGAAACATTTGCCCCAGTAGCCAGATTGGAGGCAATAAGGTTATTTCTTGCATATGCTGCTCACAAGAAATTCAAGGTGTACCAGATGGATGTTAATAGTGCCTTCTTGAATGGAGTACTCAATGAAGAAGTCTATGTGGAGCAACCCCCATGTTTTGAAGAAAGTCACAAAGTATATAGACTGAGGAAAGCTCTATATGGACTGAAACAGGCTCCAAGAGCTTGGTATGATACTTTGTCACAATTCCTTTTGGATCATGGTTTCATCAAAGGGAGAGTTGATAGAACTCTATTCAGGATCACAAAAGGAGAGGACACTTTGCTTGTACAAATCTATGTGGATGATATCATTTTTGGTTGTCCCAACCAAGTCCTCTGTGAAAAGTTTTCTCAACTGATGAAGGGAAAATTTGAGATGTCTATGATGGGAGAAATGAATTTCTTCCTAGGACTTCAAGTTAAGCAGTCCCCTGAAGGAATCTTCATCAATCAAGCCAAATATACAAGGGAGCTGATCAACAAGTTTGGATGCCAGACCAGCAAAGTAGCAAGAGTTCCACTCAACACCAACACCAAAATGGAACCAGATGAGGATGGTGAATCAGTAGACCAGACTCATTACAGAGCCATCATTGGATCTCTACTGTATCTCACAGCAAGCAGGCCTGATATCACTTTTGCAGTTGGGATTTGTGCAAGATATCAAGCCAACCCCAAGAAAAGTCATCTGGAAGCTGCTAAGAGGATTCTCAAATATCTTAAGGGTACTGTGAATATGGGATTGTGGTATCCCTCAGATGACAATCTGGAACTCACAGGATACTCAGATGCTGACTATGGAGGATGTAGAATTGACAGGAAATCAACCTCAGGCACTTGTCAATTCTTGGAAAGTAAGCTGATTTCTTGGTTCTCCAAGAAACCGAATTCAGTAGCCACAAGCACTACTGAAGCTGAGTATATGGCAGCTGGAAGTTGTTGTGCACAAATTCTTTGGCTAAGACAACAACTGAGAGATTACCACATTTTTGCCAATGAAGTCCCTATTTTCTGTGGCAACAATAGTGCAATTGCTATTTCAAAAAATCCAGTTCTCCACACAAGATGCAAACATGTGGATATAAGGCATCATTTCATCAGAGATCATGTGGAGAAGAAGGACATCAAAATGCTCAAAATCCACACTGAAGCAAGGTTTCAAGAATTGTCAGTAGAGCTTGGACTCCTAGATCCAGGAGAGTAAAGAAAGGATGCAATCTCAGAAGAGTTACCTTCAACTCAGTGGAGGTTCATATTCAGAAGAGGATCTTTCTCAGTAGAAGCTCCTCATCTCAGAAGAGTTCTGAATATCAGACGAGGTCAAACCTCAGTGGAGGTCAAGCTTATACTTAGTGTTTTTCAAAACTAAAGCCTCTTAGTTTTTTTTTAAAAAAAATATATATTTTGATTCAATAGAATTACTAATGAGTGCTTTCTGAAAATTAAATCTTTCTTACACTTTTTCGAAGAGATTTTGGTATGGCAAGCATTTAATGCGCATTGTACAAGCCAGGTTCACTTTTACAGTAACCTATCTCACGCGCCTTAAAACCCGGACGATGTGACCTTCCGGCTACCAACTTTTTCAATCCATACCATTCATTTTGGGTGGTTCCTTCCAAACCATCAAGATCTCTTAAAAACTCCCCACTAATCCATTCAACTATCCACGATTTCAAACCAAATCAATCTCAAACATTGATTGTGGGATTCAATCTAACCGCTCATTTCTCATATAAAAGCCCCAAATTTCAGCCTAAGAACCTTTTCGAATACACTTTCAAGCAAACACTTCCTATACTCTCTGCAAATTTTTCTCTCGAACCCCTTTGTTCAAATGGCAAAACTGAATCTTAGTTTCCTTACCAATAAGGTAAACTTCTGGTATGAACCCATTGTGGTTTTTGATAATCCTGAGATAGAAACCAAACCAGAGTTTGCCCATATCAAAGAAGCCCTAGAGTTACTCAAATCTGCTGGGTTAGAGAAATTTCTATCTGTTCATCCTACGAACTGCTTTGACAGGCAGGTTCTTGAGTTCTTCAATAATGTTTCCAACACTGATTCGAGGATCAGGTCTCATCTTATACTCCATAGAAAGAAGAAGGTGATAAGGGATGATACAGAAATAGTTGAACACCAGAATATTAAGAAGGAGATCCGTGTCAGTGGTGATGATCTGAAGGAGTTATTCAATCTCCCCTCTGAAGGTCCGAATCCAGATACCTGCATCGCGGATGAAGAGGAAGAATGGGTCAATACCATTATGCAGAGGAAGGTCAAGTATAGTCCAACAATGAACAGAAATATACTCTTACCAGTATACAATGTTCTCTGTGAAGTGGTGGGAAAATGTATCTTGGGAAACCAAGGGAGCACAGAACAAGTGAGCAAGCCGAAGCTCAGGTTTATGAAAGCAATAGTGGAGAGCAAGGAGAAGTCATACAACTGGCAGCAATTCTTCTTGAGAGCATTGAACAAGGAGCACTCAAAACTCCAACCTGACAAAACTCCCCAGCTATCCAGTAAGCTCAACTTTGCAACCAAAATTTCTTATCTAATAGAGAACGTAGATCTGGGAGTAGACTGGATCCCAGATTGGAAATGGAGCAATCTCAAGGTCTTGTTCAAATCTGGAAAGGCTCTGGAGATTAGAATGATCAAGCCTGCTGTGGAGAGCCCAGAGGCAGTTGAGGAAGAGGAAGCTAACCCAACTGAAAGGAAGAAAACCAAGCTGAAGAGGAGGCTGGTTAAGTTAAGTGACCAGATGGCACAGCACAAAGAAGCAGAGGCAGAGAAAGCTTCTAAAAAGAAGAAGAAGTGGTCTACTGAGGCAGAGAAGGACAGTGCCTCCAAGAAGGTCAGAGTCACCAACTCTACTGATGAATCTTCATCAGGTAACCCAGACTCTTCTCCTAACATCATCTCAACTGAGTCTGACTCAGATGTCCCTGCACCTATCCCTATCAAATCCAAAACAACTAAACCTCGCACTCCTGCCAAAACCTAACGCATCTCCACAATAACCAAAACCCCCACTGATGGCTCTCAACAGCCAGAAAGTGGATCCCAAACAACCCCCACTGAACCTATCTCAACCCCTGTTGGTCCCACTAGATAGATTAATTGCGGAAGCCTTTTTAACCGATATGTCTTTAGAAGAAATCCTTTTCTAAGAGCACAAATTATAAACAAGCAAGTATTAAGGAAAGCAATAAATAAGACCGTATATATAGTGGTTCGGATCTGAATATCCTACGTCCACTCTCCCTTGATCAAAGGGGTCTCACTATCAACCAACAAACTCACTAACCACTGGAATTTCCGAAGTACCAGCACCTTCTTACAATCTCTTTACATCTAACTTCGATCTAAAGACAAACTTACTCCAACCTTATCTAACAAGATGAACAGGTTGAGTATATAAACTCCTTACGACTTGGATGAGTAAATAAGAACAAAGTGAGTGCAAATGCGTAGTGATCAAAAGCTTAGAATGCTATGTGCGCGTGTAGAGTCTCTAGAGCTTTTTCTTAAACTGCACTCTTGTATATATAGAGGGGATTAGGGCTAGCCGTTGGAGGGCTAATCCAATCAGATCCTCTATATATGGAAGCTTCAATCAATCAATTCCCTAATTGATTGATTGGGTTGGTGGGATCCTTGGATTGATTATCTTCAAATACTTTCCAATCCTGATCTTGTTGACTTGATTTGAATCACCAACGGTCAATAGCTTCATCTGCCTAACTCTGATTCTCTCCAGAGAAGGCAGGACCAGACACCAGGCAACCTCGGTGTCTTCTGGTCCTCATCTGGTGAACAACCAGAATACTCAGTAGAATAAGGGGATCAAACTGAGCATCTTTTGTTCCACCAGACTCGTCTGGTCAGAACTCGTCTGGTCGGGGAATGTCCACTGCCTCTGGTCTGATCTCATCTGGTGAAGTCCTCTGGTGGGGTCTTCTGGTGACTCTTCTGGTGAGGTCTTCTGATCTGGCAGTTCCCCCTAGACTAAGTCCTAATCTAGATTATCATCTGGCTAACAGGTCCAGATGGTCCTATTACATCTTCTGGTTTGTTTTAACTCATCAAAACTAACAATTTTTATCCTAACAATTTCCCCCTTTTTTATGGAGTTAAAACACTACCAGAACTGATCAAAAGTAAAACTGAAGCAAGAAAACAATAAAGGGATGAGACCTTAGAATAGATCTCATCAGGCAAATAATAAGACAACAAGGAGTTGTCTTTAGAGCAAAGAGGATATGTATTTTTCCATTAATAATCAGAGGACAAAATAATTACAGATTACATTGAAGTTCATAGTCCTACTCTAGGCATATCTTCTGTTCTCTTTAGGGACAAGAAACCAGTCAAGGAACCTATCCTGGACGGCCTTCAACTCTGCAGAAGATGTTGGGGTGAAATTCACCAACACCTTGGTCTTGTAAAGCTTCTTCAGTTCTGCCCAATCCACCTGGTTCCCATTCATGGGAGTGTTAAGATAAGTAAATTCAGGAGCAGTCACCTCCAGGTTGAACTCAATGGTTGAATCCATCAGCTGCTTGTACAAGTCTGCATCATAGGCTTGCATCCAAGAATGGAAGGTTCTGTTGATCAGCTCATCATCTTCTGGTGCTGGCCTCTGGATATAATGCTGAATGAACCAGAGGGTCTTGGCTTCTCTCCATCTTTCAATCAGAGGATACGACACAGTAGAGTCAAAGGACCCTTCTGTCCTGAGTGGCAAGATGTTCATAACTTCCACAGGAGCTTTCCTCTTCTGACCTGAGCCACCTGCACCAGAAGGAATACCAACTTCTCTGGCCTTCTTGTTCTGCCTCTTAACATATCTGAGCCTCTGCTATTCATCTATGTTCTTCCTGATTTTGGCTTGCCTCTCTTCTGGAGTCTCTTCCTTGTATCTCTTCTCTGCTTCTTCAACAACAGATTCAAGGAAACTCTTATTTACTTTTCTAATCTTCCTCTTAGCAGGACCAGGAATGGTAGAAGGATCCTTCTCAGCTTCAAATGACTCTTCTTCTGCAGCAAGTTGTTTAGCCATAGTAAGAGACTTCAACTCTTCTTTCTTCTTCTTCTGCAACTCAGCCTGGGCCAGAGTGTTCTCCAACAGGTCCAGACGAGCTCCATGGCTAAACAGAGTCTCATTGGTGGTCTTCGCCAGATCAGTTCTGGCCTTCTCTTCCCCCTTTTTAACTTCATCAAGGAGGGGCTCCACTACCTGCCTTATAAGATTAGGCAAGGCAGTGTTGGAGGAAGAGTGAAGATCACGAAGCTGCTTGGCTTCCTCCAGATAAGCTTTAGACTCTGCAACAAGTCTCTCTTGCTTCTCCAACATCTCCTGGAGGGAGTCCTTCAACTTAGCAGTTTGAATCATCTGACTGGCCATTTCTACTTTGAGTACAGAAACTGGCCTCATCTGCTCCAGCACGTGCTCCTGGAGCTGCTTCTGGCTGTTCATGACATCTAACTTGACAAATAAGCCATTAGCCTTGAATGAAGCTTTTACCTCTGCCAGAGAGGACTTGATCTGCTTCAGGAAGATTCTCCTCTCATGCTTGATCTGATGCTCAATCATAGCAGGGGCCATATGCTGGATCGCTTTGGAAAACCGCCCAATCTGCATAATTTGCTCATTGAAGAAAGCCTTCATCTTCTGGAGCACTGCAGGAGACATCTCAAAGTCCTCCTCATCAGAGTACAACTCTGGAGGGAATGAGAAATGCGGACCAAAATTATAGGAGAAGCCCTCTGGAGTGAGCATGACACCTTTCTGGATTAAGAGGGTTCTGATCAAGACCTTGGCCGCCTCTGGTGTCTCCAACTCTGCTGGGTTTTGAATGTTTAAATTCTTCTTCAGCTCAATCTCCCACGCAGTGAAGGCAGAAGGAGACATCTCTTCCAGCAGAAGTATGAGATCTTCAACATCCTGGAGTCTAGCCATACTCCAAACCTTGGCATCAGTCAGAACTGCCAGGAGGGGTGAGTGCTCCAACAAAATTGGAAACTGCTCTCTTAGCCAGAGCTGAGCACTCACACTCATACTCTGCCTAATGGGACCCATATCATCAGAAGAGAATATAAAGGGTTTGGGCCCAGAGGCAGAGGAGGAAGGTGCTAAGTGAGCAGGCTCAAGTGAAGCTTCCTCATCTTCACTATCATCGCTTGTTAAACAGGTTGGGGAGGGGGGAGGGGCAGGGAATCCCAGAGCCATAGCAATGGTTGGGTCCTGATCTGTATGGGTTTGGGGAGGGTTGGGGTTTTGTGAAGTAGAGGTGGTAGGAAGGGGTTGTTCTGCACCAGAAGAGGAGGGAATATCTGGTACAGAGTGTGTAGGAGGGATCTGGGAGGTGAAAGAGTTTGAAGGGGGGACTTCTGCACCAGAGGAGGTTGAGGGTACCTCTGGTACAGAAGGTGGGGGAGAGGGGTCTGTGGGAAGATGTGTTTGGGAGTTTGGGGAAGAAGGTGTTTGAGCAGGAATGGTAGAGGGTGTAAAGACAGGGGTATCTGGGATAGTCTGCTCTGGTGGAAGAGTGGGTGTTGGGACATTGTCAGTTTTGATTTAGATCCCAAAACCCCTGAAAAGATGATTGCCTTAATCTGTCTTTGTCAGGCTAGTCTTGGTTAGGATTAGTACTTAGTCATTTTACACTTCACAGGTACTCAGTGAGAGGAGAACTCACTGGAGACAATCAAGACTCAGAGCCTGAAGACGAAGAGCACCATCCTGAACTTATGGCAGTCTTCTAAGTTGGCTGAGTAAGTGTCAGTGATGAAGAGTATGACTCTGAGGTCATTACTAACTCAGTCCTGAAGGGAACAGGTTGTCACTGAGTAAATGGGAAGACTTGGAGTACAGCCAAGCAATGCAAAAGGAATTTCAGCGTCAGGACAAGACCGGTGAGCTCAAGACAAAATGAACTTAATAAGACAAGCCTGAAGCTCAGGAATAAGTTCTGACATTCTCACCAACCTGATGAAGTGGACCAATCCGAGGAGGACACGCACGTACGGAACCTGACATATAGACTGAATTCAGACTGCATATTCAACGGGCAAGCATTTAATGTGCATTAAATGCAAATACCAAATCCATGCAAAGACGGCTGCTGCATAGAGATATGTCCGTTTGAAGCCCCTCTACATAGATGACTAGAAGGCTATCTCTCCAACGGATAGTTTTTCAAACCACCTATAAATACAGAAGGCCTTGAACCCATTCAAGGTTACGGGAAATTTCCAAGCCAGAAATTACTCAAACTCTCAAGCAATCAAAGCATTCAGCCTTTAAGAGAAACACTCGAAACCTTCTAAATTTCCCAAGTGTTTCTTAGCAACTGAGAGTTATTCTGTATTCCAAGAGCTAATTAGAATTATCTTAAGCTTATAGAGATTATCCAATCCTTAGCATAGCTTTGCCTTGTAAGGATAATCTCAACTTAGTTGGAATCCAAACTGAAACCAAAACCCTAAGTTAGGCTTGTTGGGAGTAAGTCAGTTAGTGTGATAGTAAGAGGAGTTTGTATAGATCAGTGAGGTAACTGGTCTTGGTGCACCTTGGCACGTTAAAAACAAGAATCCCTTGAGTGGATTTCCTGTTAAGTCAGGCCGTGGACGTAGGAGCTTGAGACTCTGAACCACGTTAAACTCCTTGTGTTCTTACTGCTTTGACATTGTGCATACTTGCCATATTACCTGTTCATTCATTGCATTCAAGTTTATCAGGTCTGAATCAATCAACCTGATCTTCAAAAGAACACTGCCCTACTAAACACTTCTAAGTTTTGAGTAAAACAAGTTTTCAGAAAGCAAACTAAACAAGACTTTAAACTATCAGGGCTCAAACATTTCCGCACTGAACTTGAATTGATAGCTAGCCAACTGACCCGCACCAAGTGTAGTCAGTGGGTGTTTATCAGCTCCTAGTTCTTTACCACTCTGAGTGAAGGGGACTCAGTCAGTTTTAAGTTTGAAAATTGGTATACGTGTATTCCCCCCCATACACGTATTCCTCAGTCTTGTACCGGGACCAACAAGTGGTATCAGAGCAGTGGTTCGAAAGACCACTGACTTTGAATACTAATAGTTTCAGAGGAGAAACTGTTGGTGGTCACTGAACAGATCTGAGTTTGCTTTTCACAAAACTTGCATCATCATCATGACTTCGAGGAGACTTGAAGCTTCGTTACCTGAATTCTCTGTATCTAACTTTGTCTATTGGAAGTTCAGACTAGAGGCACATCTAGATGCCATCCATGACCAGATGCCGCGTGTGCTCAGGGAAGGACCGATCAAAATCACTATTCCTAACGTCAGAGGACTGGGATACGATGATCTTGCGATTGGCGTGCAGGTTCCTAAGGAGAGGAAAGACATGACCAACGATGAAATCAAGATGGTAGGGCTTGACAACGTCGCCAGAAACATCATCTTGCATACGGTGCCTTTCGAGGAGTAAGCCAGGCTGATGAACCTAAAGACGGCAAAGGAGGTTTGGGATGAGCTGACCAGGATGTGCGAAGGGTCAGAAAAGATAAAGGAGAACAAGAGGAATATTGCCATTCAGAAATTCGAAGCGTTCGAGATACTGCCTGATGAGAGCATAGATCAGATGGAGTCTAGATTCATCAAGTTGATGAATGAGTTGGTGATGTTGGACAAGGATGTCCCAAGGAGAGATGTTGCTTCAAAGATCCTGAATGCCCTTCCTGAGAGATGGGACAACAGTGTAATTATGCTTAAGAACACTCAGGATATGAGTAACATAACTTCTGCTTTACTTTTTTCAGAGCTAAAAGCGCTTGAATTTGATCTTAACAAAAGAAAGAAGAAAGTTCAGTCAGAAGAGGAAGGGAAGGAGAAAACTCCTGAGAAAAGTGTGGCGTTCAAGGCCAGGTCTGAACCTGTTGAGCCCTCATCAAATTCTTCATCAAAGTCACTGATGGAGATGAGCAGGGAAGAACTCGCTGAGGAGTACAGCCTGATGGCCAGACGATTTGACAAGCTCAATTCCAGGTTTGGTCGTTATAAAAAGTTTTATCAGGACTCACGTGACAGGAAACCTGAAGGAACCCACCAAAGCTCGAGGAGATATGAGGAGCGAAGAAACACTGACCAGAGGAGAGAACGTGGTGATGAAAGGAGATATTCTGAACCAAAACCTGAAAGAAGAGACGAACAGAGACGTACTCGCGATGATAGATATCCAACCAAGGCTGAAAGCTCACCGAGAACTAGGGAACCTGACTCAAGGAGGAACCCTGAACCGAGAAAAGAAAGAATAAGTGAGCAGGTAGCATGTTACAACTGTAACAAGATTGGTCACTATCAGTACGATTGCCCGGAGCTGAGTGCTAGGGAGAGAGAGGAAAGGAGAGCCACGAGGGATCTAAGATCTGCTGATCGGAGGGCTATGGTGGCTGAGGATGCAACAGACTCTGATGGCCCCACTGAAAGGTCACCTGAACTCTTCTCGGATGATGAGTACGATGATGTCTGCCTAATGGCTAGGGATGAGCCTGAGGTAACATCAAATTCTGTTTGTGCTTCTTACACTGGTCAAAATCCTGAGCTCAGCTCAGAGTCAGTTAGAGAAATGAACCTTCAGATCTGTCTTGATCAATTGATGGTTGATTTCTCCAGACTGCAGGAAACTAATGTCTTCTTGGTAGAGGAGAACAAGAAATTGAGTACTGAAGTTCAAAACCTGAATGAACAACTCACTCAGTCTGATCTCAAAGAATCAGCTCAGATTGTGAGACTAACTCAGGAAATTGACATGATCAATTCTGAGCGTCTCCCAAGAGAGAAAATTCTGAAGGAACTGGCTGAGGAAGAGCTGGTCAGGAAGGAAGAGCTGAAAGCACTTAAGAGTAAGTTTGATGACCTCTTTACCAAACATGAAATCCTGAAAAAGAGTGAGGACTCTCTCAAGAAAAAGGTTGCAGCAATGAATAAATCCTCAGTGGCTAGAGAGGAAATAAATAGCAACCAGATACTTGGGAACAAGAAAAAGGGATTTGGATATATTCCTGAGAAATCCTCACAAGGTCAGTCTCATGTTGCTTCAGGGAGCAACACTGAGAGGGTATTTGTTCAGACAGGCCAGAGTGCACCTAAGGTTGTGCTCCAGGCCCGTCAAACTGATAAGGGCAAGGAAACCGTTGACACAGTCAGGGTTGCTCCTAAGGTAGCTAAGCCAAAACCCAAGGGAAAGGCAAAGCAACCTACGGAAGCCCCTGAGAGCTCAGGCCAGGGAAAACCTCAGCGAAAGCAGAGGAAAACTCAGGCCAAGAGCCCTCAGACTGGTCAGCGAGGGTACCATCATGCTTGGCAATACCATCAGGGAAGGCCAAACATGATGACACCCCCGTGGTTTTGGCATCCTGAGGCCTTTAACTGTTTTCCTTTCCCTCACTTGCCTAGGGGGAATAGAAATCAGGGTCCTTATCAAGAACAAGGCCCAAGACCTGCTGCACCCAGACCTAGGAAGAACAGGAGGCCAGCCCAAAAGGCACCCACTCAGGCTCCTGCGAAGCCTAAGTCTAGCACCCATACACCATCTTCCTCTCAGGCTAAGAAGAAGAAAGTTGTGTATGTCGATGTTTCAGGGAGACAGATTCACCACTCTGAGGCAATCAGGGTTGTGAAGCAAGTCTGGATTCCGAAAGGTACAGCTGACACAATAGGACCCAACACCCAATGGGTACCTAAAGCCTGATTTGCTTACAGGCGGCTGTGGATCACAACAAGAGGAGAGAAGACTCAATCAAAGCTGTTTGGTACCTAGACAGTGGTTGCTCAAGGCACATGACTGGAATGAAGAGTCTTCTCCAAGAATATCAGGCTAAAGATGGTCCACAGGTAACCTTTGGTGATAACTCAAAAGGTGTTACTAAAGGTTTTGGTGTTCTAATTATAGGTACAGTAAGAGTGGAAAATGTGTCCTTTGTGGAAGGACTGAAGCATAACCTGCTGTCAGTAAGTCAATTCTGTGATAAAGGGTTCAGTGTTGAGTTATCGAATAAATGTTCAGTCAAGGACAAATCAACACAAGTGCTTCTATCAGGTATAAGGAAAGGTAACGTTTATCTCGCTGATTGGAGCAGCACTATTCCTAATACTTGTCTTGTTGCTAAAAGCTCTCTAGAGCTCAGTTGGTTATGGCATAAAAGATTAAGCCACCTGAACTTCAAGATTCTTAACAAAATTTCTAGACAGTCACTTGTTGATGGTCTACCTAATGAAGTTTTTAGCAAAGATCACGTGTGCAAAGCTTGTCAGGAAGGGAAGCAAGTCAGAGCGTCATTCAAAGAAAAGGCTTCCCACTCCACTGACAGGATACTTCAGCTCCTGCACATGGATCTATTTGGTCCCATAACACCTGTGAGTATGAATGGTAGAATATATACCCTTGTGGTTATTGATGATTATTCTAGATATACTTGGGTTATTTTCCTGTTAAATAAGAAGGAAACACAGGCGAAGCTTCCAGAGTTGCTCAGAAGACTCAGCAATGAGAAAAATCAGTCCATTACTAAGATCAGATCTGACAAGGGCACTGAATTTATAAATTCATATATTTCTGACTTTTGTAATGAACTTGGTATAGCTCATGAGACTTCTGCAGCTAGAACCCCACAACAGAATGGTGTCGCTGAAAGGAGGAATCGGACACTGAAGGAAGCTGCAAGGACCATGCTGGCTGAGTCAGGATTGCCCAAGAAGTTTTGGGCTGAGGCAATCAACACTGCATGCTACACTCAGAACAGATCCATGCTGAACAAGAAACATGCTCAGACCCCATATGAGACATGGAACAAAAGAAAACCTCATATTTCTTACTTTCATGTGTTTGGTTGTAAGTGCTTCATCCTCAACAATGGGAAGACCCAGTTGAAAGCCTTTGATAGCAAATCTGATGAAAGAATATTCTTGGGATATTCTGAAATTAGCAAAGCCTTCAGAGTGTACAATTGTAGGACCCTTGTTGTGGAAGAATCACCTCATGTTGTCTTTGATGAATCTGCTAATGAGTCTAGGGCAAAGGTGCTGAATCCTGACACTGAGGAGGTCACGAGGAGTGTGACAAGGCTGAGCTTGAAGAGTCAACCTGATCCCAAGACCAAGACTGTGCCAATTCCCAGATGGGATGATGATGATGACGATCAGGATGATGAACCAAGTGCCACTCCTAAACCCAGCACATCAGGGATTGTTGAGCCTCAGACAGAGGAACAGGCTCAACCTGAGGTAAGTATCGTCTATGAAGATGCTGTTGCAGCTGAGACGGCTCCTGAGTCACCTCATCAAGGGGGAATCAATGTCCCTGACATTGAGCTTGTTAATCCCTTCGGCATAGACTCAGGATCATCCCCTTCTGTTCAATTTCCAGAATTTTATGAGCCTGTAGACACTAACATTGCAGGTACCTCAGGAACAACTCCTGGCAAAAGAACATGGTTAGAAGATCATCCCATTGATCAAATTATTGGTGATCCAACTGAGGGAGTCAGGACCAGACGGTTTCATGGTGAGAGTGCATTGTTCTGTTGCTTTCTCTCTGAGCAAGAGCCTCAGAACATTGAAGAAGCTCTCACTGACTCGAACTGGATCATTGCCATGCAAGAGGAGTTGAATCAGTTCACAAGGAATCAGGTTTGGGAACTGGTAGATAGACCTAGACATCAAGGTGTGATTGGTACCAAGTGGGTCTTTAAGAACAAGAAGGATGAGAATGGTGTTGTGGTAAGGAACAAGGCTAGACTGGTTGCAAAAGGGTATTGTCAGTCTGAAGGAATAGACTATGATGAGACTTTTGCTCCAGTGGCTAGATTGGAAGCTATCAGGTTGTTCCTTGCCTATGCGACATATAAGAAGTTCAAGGTGTATCAAATGGATGTCAAGAGTGCATTCTTGAATGGTGTACTCAATGAAGAGGTATATGTTGAACAACCTCCCGGGTTTGAGGTTGGAGATAGAGTATACCATTTGAAGAAAGCACTCTATGGACTTAAGCAAGCACCAAGAGCTTGGTATGATACCCTCTCTCAATTCCTGACTGATCATGGGTTCAAGAAGGGAACAGTGGATAGGACTTTGTTCAGGATCACTGAAGGTGATGACATTCTCTTGGTCCAAATTTATGTGGATGACATAATATTTGGATCACCAAATCAGCAGTTATGTGAGAAATTCTCTAAACTGATGACTGGTAAATTTGAGATGTCAATGATGGGAGAGATGAACTTCTTCTTAGGATTGCAGGTCAAGCAGACTGATCAAGGTATATTTATTAATCAGGCCAAGTATACAAGAGACTTGATTCATAAGTTTGGTGTTCAGAACAGCAATCCAGCCAGGATCCCAATGAACACAAATTGGAAGATGGATCCTGACACTGAAGGGACTTCAGTGAATCAGACTGAGTATCGTGGGCTGATAGGTTCTTTACTGTACCTGACTGCAAGTAGGCCTGACATTACGTTTGCAGTTGGTGTGTGTGCTAGGTATCAGTCTGACCCCAAGAGAAGTCATTTGGAGGCTGCTAAGAGGATACTTAAGTATTTGAAAAGGACAGTTAATATGGGACTATGGTATCCTTCAGATGACAACCTTGAACTGACAGGGTATTCAGATGCAGATTATGGAGGTTGTAGGATTGATAGGAAATCAACCTCAGGGACATGTCAGTTTTTGGGAAGTAAGTTGATCTCGTGGTTTAGTAAGAAGCAGAATTCAGTGGCAACATCCACAACTGAGGCTGAGTATATGGCTGCAGGGAGTTGTTGTGCTCAGATCCTATGGTTAAGGCAACAGTTGAGGGACTACCAAGTATTTGCTAATCAGGTTCCAATCTATTGTGATAACAATAGTGCAATAGCAATCACTCAGAACCCAGTGCTTCACACAAGGTGCAAGCATGTGGATATTAGACACCACTTCATTCGAGATCATGTGGAAAAGAAAGATATTAGGATGGAAAAGATTCACACTGATAGGCAAAGAGCTGACATCTTGACTAAGCCCTTGGCTGAAGCAAGGTTTGTGGAACTGTCAGTGGAATTGAGACTCTTAGATCCGGGAGAGCAGTCAGTGTAGGGTTCTAGGGGGAACTCAGGCCAGACTCGACTCAGCGAGGTATCAGGGTGCTACAATGTCTCCCTGACAGGTATGGGTTCTAACCTGACTCTTGTGAATCTCAAGCGTCTCCCTGAGTTATTCGTCCTGAAAATCTTTATTAAATACATTCCGTTATCATTAAAAGCGCGCCTTTTTATATTTAAACCCATGCGCACGGAGCATTTAATGCCACAGTTACTTTTTCATATACGTGTCCGTTTTATACGGAATGTGACTGACTTGGGGTTTTAATTAAAACTGAGATTAATCCTGGCCTCTCATTTCAAAACCTTTCGAATTCAGGAATCAATCTCAACCCCACATTTGAGTAACTGACTTAGTCTTATCAATCAAGGGTGTCATTTGAGGTCTTTACGCAAACACAACGCACAACTTGCACACTGAGTTTTCTCTTGCTCAAGCACAGAATTTCTAAAAACCTCTTTCTCAAAACACAATGGCATTCCTTGATTCCGACTGGACAACCGACAAGATCGTCGATGTTGTTGAGAAGAAGCTGGTACACATGGAGCAAGTCATCTCCATGGAAGGTATCTGTCTAACGGTTGAGGAAATCAAACCCGTTTTTAAATGGATTTCCGACGCCGGGTTGGAAACATACTTCACCACCCGCCCCTCTTCTGTGCTCCCAAGAACAGTGGTGGAAGCTTATTTGAACATGTTCTTGCGGAAGGGTGAAGTCTTCACCAAGGCGACTGCGCTAAAGCCGACGGGGGAAAAGAACAGCGACGGAGAGCCTCTCTACGACTCGGAGGTGGTCACCATTGATCTCAGGCAGGCGGTGAGGGAAGTCTTCAAGCTGCCATCCTCTGGCATCAACCCCAGGACTTACAAGGAAAACTCGGAGGGAGAATTCCTTGGGAAATGGACCAAGTCAGGGTCTTCGGAGTTCAGGGCCCGTCAGAACAAGAGCACTCTGAAGCCGGAGTACAGGGCTCTGGTGGACTTGGTGTCCAAGATGGTGATGGGAGCAACTGGCTCTCACGAGCAGTTGAGTCTGCCCAAGCTGAGGCTCATGGGAGCAATCGCTGATGGAGTGGAAGCGAACTGGGAGCAGTTCTTCCTCGATCAACTCCATCAGGCGGGATTGGACAAGATCACGCGAGACAAGGAGAAGAAGCACATATCAGTCAGTGCCATCTTGCCATTTGGCACAAGATTGTCCATACTGATTGCTCATGCGTGCCATGAGTACACTTTTGACTTTGAGGACAACCTTTCCTCAAAGAAGGTCATGTTTTCCTTACTGAGTGACACCTATTCAGTGCTAGGGCTGACTGATCCCAATGCGAAAGCAAAGGGTCAGGCCAGAAAGCCAGCTGGGACGGCCAAGAGAGTGGCAACCAGCCTCATTGAAAAGGTGGATGAGCTCCTTGAGAGGAGTAAGGAGGCTGAGAAGGCTGTTGCTGAAGAGGTGGAGCAACCTGAGGTGGGCGTGGCTGAGAAGAAGGAGAGGAGGGTGAAAATCGTGCTGTCAGGGAAGAGCACGAAGTTAGGGACTGAGTCAGATCCCAAGAAGGCCGGGACTGAGGCTGAGGGAACTGATGATGACGTCAGTATAGAGGGCGCTCAGGGAAAGAGGCCCCTGAAGAGACTTAGGAGGGGAGTCAAGAAGTCTCCTGCTAAGAAACTCCCTGAATTGAGTGAGAGGGAGAAGTCAAGCTCTCCTGGAGCCTCTGATTTAGAGGAGGTGAGAAAGACTGTCGAGACGGCTGAGTCATTGCAGCCTGAGACAGCACCCACACAAACACCCCCACATCCTGAAACCCAAACACCTTCCATCCCTGACCCCACACCTCAAACTCCCCAACTCCCCCAACCTTCAGAGCCAAATTACCCTACTGAGTCAGTGCCATCAACCTCACTTACAATTGAGCCTGACCAGTTAGCCGAGCCAAACCTTCCCAACCCCTCAGATTTTCCCTCATACCCCAACCCCAAAGACTATCCCAAATCTATTTCAACGGAAGAGGATGTGTTCCTTGAAATAGAGGAGGAGGAGCTGGATGAGCACATGGCGGGAGGTATACTGGAGAATACGCTCAGGGGGAATGCCACGGAGTGGGCAGGAAAGTGCTGGCCTGGGCTGTACAAATACACTGAATTGCTGGCATATGTGGTGGAGCTCAAAGTTTGGTTGGACTTCAAACAATCAAACATGCAGGAGCAACATATGCTAGTAGACGCACGCGGCTGGGAGCATTGGGAGACGGAGGAGGCCAAGATCTGCTCATTCTTTGGCCTGACAAGCTGGCTTCAACTATTGAACTTCGACAACCTGAAGAAGCTTGTGGCTGAAATGATGGCCAAAAACAAGGCTGATCTTCTCTCCGTTGAAGAGAAGGAGGATGATGAGGAGGATGATGACGCTCAAGGTGGAGCTGTGGAAAAGGCAGTGGAGGAGACTGCAAGGGAAGTTGATGAGATGGACTCTGAGCCTCAGGCTCAGGGGGAAGGTGACAAGAACACTGGTGCCAAGGGTGGACCAGTGGCTGAGGATGTTGTGAACATCTCAGCTGCCAATGAGACATCTGTCGATGAAGGGATTCCCTGCCCTGAGACACGAGAGGATGATGTTGAGGCATTCAAGGAGACTCTCAGTTCCGAAGGACAAGTTCCTAAGGTTCAAGTTAGCTTAGCTGAGCCTGAGGAGGCGGCTATGACTACTTCACAACTGCCTTCAGTGTACCTTGAAGAAGGGACTGATGCTGCAGGGGCTGACAAGGGAAAGCAGCCAATCACTGATGAGGCCGCTGATGATGAAGATGTGGTCATAACCGGGGTCGGCCGTGCTGAGTTTACAAGCATAGTGGAGGTCAAACAGGAGAAAACCTCAGAAAATCTAGCTGAACTTCAGGAGGAAGTAATGAGGCTACGTGCTGAAAAAGATGAAGACTCCAAGGCCCTGGCGAAACACATCAGGTGGACAAAGTCAGCTTACAACACCCTTGCCAACAGGGAGCTGATCTTGTTAAAGCGCACAATGACTGACACGGCCAAGTCAGTGAAGAATGAGAGGAAGCGCACAAAGAAGATGCTCAGAAACACTCTCAAAAAGCTTGAAGAGAGGGATGCGATCAGGGACGAAAAGATGAATCAGGCAGTGGACAGGCTTGCAGTTCAGACTGGAGCTATTGTCACTCAGGCCTTGAAGGACTCAGCGTCCAAGTTGGAGCTGGAGTCAGGGAAGCTGGATCGCACATCTCAATCAGTGGCGGACATTTTGGCTAAGGCCACTGAGGAGTCTGCGAAGATACTGACTGAGGTTAGCAGAGTCAGCGATGAGTTCTTGAAGGTGGAAGAAAGGATCACCAAGGCTGAACAAAGTCTCCAACTCTCTATGGAGGTCTTTGAGAAGAAAGTCAATGCTGCCATCAGTTCCGTATCCTTTGCAGGGACTGGGATTTCAATGGGAGTTGAGTTATTGAAGGAGGGAATCAACGATGTCCATTCCCTAGCCTCCTTCGTAATCAACAGCGGATCTGACGCATTCCCATCTGAGGCCAATGATGATGCCAAAAAGGGGGAAAAGAAGAAGAAAAGATCCCGCCCTGAGGCATCTGAGGCAGTTAGTCAAGGAGAGACCGTCCTAGCTGATCCTGAAGCCAATCCTGATGGAAATATTCTAAGGGTAAGGAAGTGTTGGTCCCACTCGATAGATTAATTGCGGAAGCTTATGTAAAAATGTCTTTCCAAAATCTTTTATAAGAGATCAATAAACAATATTTAAAATAAAGCGATAAAAGACACAAGATATATAGTGGTTCGGATAGATATCCTACGTCCACTCTCCCTTATCACCAAGGGGTCTCACTAACAACCAACTCACAAACTTACTCACTGGAATTTCTGAAGTACCAGCACCTTCTTACAAACTCTTTAGATCTAACTTCGATCTAAAGATAAACTCACTCCAATCTTATCTTAACAAGATGAACAGGTTGAGTGTATAAACTCCTTACGAGTAGATAAGTAATTAAGAACAAAGTGTGAGTGCAATATGCGTAGTGATCACAAGCTTAGTATGGCTATATGCGCGTGAATACTTCTAGAGCTTTTTCTTGATCTGCACTCAAATATATATAGAGGGGATTAGGGACATAGCCGTTGGGAGGCTAATCCAATCAGATCCTCTATATATGGAAGCTTCAATCAATCAATTCCCTAATTGATTGATTGGGTTGGTGAGATCTTGATTGATTGTCTTCATATCTTCTCAATCCAATCTTGTTTGACTTGATTTGAATCACCAACGGTCAATGCTTCCAATTGCCTAACTCTGATTCTCTCCAGAGAAGGCAGGACCAGACACCAGGCAACCTCGGTGTCTTCTGGTCCTTATCTGGTGAACAACCAGAATACTCAGTAGAATAAGAGGATCAAACTGAGCATCTTTTGTTCCACCAGACTCGTCTGGTCCGGACTCGTCTGGTCTGGGGAAGGTCATCTGCCTCTGGTCTGATCTCCTCTGGTGAAGTCCTCTGGTGACTCTTCTGGTGAGGTCTTCTGGTCTGGCAGTTCCCCCTAGACTAAGTCCTAATCTAGATCATCATCTGGCTAACAGGTCTAGATGGTCCTATTACATCTTCTGGTTTGTTTTAACTCATCAAAACTAACAAATTTTTATCCTAACAATTTCCCCCTTTTTGATGGAGTTAAAACACTACCAGAACTGATCAAAAGTAAACTTAAGCAAGAAAACAATAAAGGGATGAGACCTTAGAATAGATCTCATCAGGCAAATAATAAGACAACAAGGAGTTGTCTTTAGAACAGAGAAGATATGTATTTTTCATTAATAATCAGAGGACAAAATAATTACAGATTACATTGAAGTTCATTGTCCTATTCTAGGCATATCTTCTGTTCTCTTTAGGGACAAGAAACCAGTCAAGGAACCTATCCTGGACGGCCTTCAACTCTGCAGAAGATGTTGGGGTGAAATTCACCAACACCTTGGTCTTGTAAAGCTTCTTCAGTTCTGCCCAATCCACCTGGTTCCCAATCATGGGAGTGTTAAGGTAAGTAAATTCAGGAGCAGTCACCTCCAGGTTGAACTCAATGGTAGAATCCATCAGCTGCTTGTACAAGTCTGCATCATAGGCTTGCATCCAAGAATGGAAGGTTCTGTTGATTAGCTCATCATCTTCTGGTGCTGGCCTCTGGATATAATGCTGAATGAACCAGAGGGTCTTGGCTTCTCTCCATCTCTCAATCAGAGGATAAGGCACAGTAGAGTCAAAAGACCCTTCTGTCCTTAGTGGCAAGATGTTCATAACCTCCACAGGAGCTTTCCTCTTCTGTCCTGAGCCACCTGCACCAGAAGGAATACCAGCTTCTCTGGCCTTCTTGTTATGTCTCCTAACATATCTGAGCCTCTGCTCTTCATCTATGTTCTTCCTGATTCTGGCTTGCCTCTCCTCTGGAGTCTCTTCCTTGTATCTCTTCTCTGCTTCTTCGACAACAGATTCAAGGAAACTCTTCTTTACTTTTCTAATCTTCCTCTTAGCAGGACCAGGAATGGTAGAAGGATCCTGCTCAGCTTCAGATGACTCTTCTTCTGCAGCAAGTTGTTTAGCCATAGATAGAGATTTCAACTCTTCTTTCTTCTTCTTCTGCAACTCAGCCTGGGCCAGAGTGTTCTCCAACAGGTCCAGACGAGCTCCATGGCTAAACAGAGTCTCATTGGTGGTCTTCGCCAGATCAGTTCTGGCCTTCTCTTCCCCCTTTTTAACTTCATCAAGGAGGGGCTCCACTACCTGCCTTATGAGATCAGGCAAGGCAGTGTTGGAGGAAGAGTGAAGATCACGAAGCTGCTTGGCCTCCTCCAGGTAAGCCTTAGACTCTGCAACAAGTCTCTCTTGCTTCTCCAACATCTCCTGGAGGGAGTCCTTCAGTCTAGCAGTCTGAATCATCTGGCTGGCCATTTCCACCTTGAGTACAGAAACTGGCCTCATCTGCTCCATCACATGTTCCTGGAGCTGCTTCTGGCTGTGCATAACATCTAGCTTGGCAAACAAGCCATTAGCCTTGAACGAAGCTTTAACCTCTGCCAGAGAGGACTTGAGCTGCTTCATGAAGATTCTCCTCTCTTGCTTAATCTGATGCTCAATCATAGCAGGGGCCATATGTTGGATTGCTTTGGAAAAGCGCCCTATCTGCATGATCTGCTCGTTGAAGAAAGCCTTCATCTTCTGGAGCACAGCAGGAGACATCTCAAAGTCCTCCTCGTCTGAATAAAGCTCTGGAGGGAAGACAAAGTGAGGACCAAACTTGTAAGTGGGGCCCTCTGGAGTGAGCATGACTCCTCTTTGGATGAGCAAGGTGCGAATCAAGACTTTGGCTGCACCAGGAGTCTCCAGCTCTGCTGGGTTCTGAATGTTCATCTTCTGCTTCAGCTCAATCTCCCAGGCAGTGAAGTTGGAGGCACCCATTTCCTCAAGCAAAAGCACCAGGTCCTCCACATCTTCAAGTCTGGCCTTGCTCCAGACCTTGGCATCAGTAAGCTCTGCCAGAAGTGGTAAGTGCTCCAGAAGAACTGGAAAATGCTCTCTTAGCCAGAGCTGAGCACTTACACTCATACTCTGCCTAATGGGACCCATTTCTGCAGATGAGAAAGTGAAGGGTTTGGGCCCAGAGGCAGAGGAGGAAGGGGCTAAGTCAACAGGCTCAAGTGAAGCTTCCTCATCTTCACTATCATCGCTGGATAAACAGGTTGGAGAGGGGGGAGGGCCAACGAATCCCAGAGCCATAGAAATGGTTGGGTCCTGGTCTGTATGGGTTTGGGGAGGGTTTGGATTTTGTGAAGTAGAGGTTGTGGGGATTGGTTGCTCTGCACCAGAAGAGGAAGGGATATCTGGTACAGAATGTGTAGGAGGGATTTGGAAGGTGGAAGTGTTTGAAGGGGGGACTTCTGCACCAGAGGAGGTTGAGGGTACCTCTGATACAGAAGGTGGGGGAGAGGGGTTAGTGGGGATATGTGTTTGGAAATTTGGGGGAGAAGGTGTTTGTGTAGGAATGGTAGAGGGAGTAAAGATGGGGGTATCTGGGATAGTCTGCTCTGGTGGAAGAATGGGGTTACCAGAGGCAGATGGGGTTTGGGGAATGTTATCTGGGGGAGAGGTAGAAGGGGAAACAAGATTTATGGGGGAGGAAGAGGGAAAGGAAGGGTTTACCTCTGCTGGGTCAACACCAGCAGGCAAAACAAGCTCTGGAGCATCCTCCATCATCTGGGTGGCATCCTCAATGGCCTTCTCCAAGGCCTCTCCAAGATCAGATCCAGAGTCTGAATCTTGAAGAAGGGCTCTCTTGGCCTTGGATTTCCTCACAAGAGGCACTTCATCTTCTTCCTCTTCCTCTTCTGAAGGCTCATCCACCAGAAGGGTTTTCTTTGCCTTTCTGCTAGTCCTCCTCTTCTAAGCAGAACCTCTCCTGGCCTCGTCTGGCTGCTTCCTCTTAGCTGCTCCAGCCTTCTTAACAGCTTTATCATCATCAGCCTTCTTCTTAAGCACATCAAGAAGGGGAATCTGGTCCTCCTCTGAGGAACCAGAAAAGGCAACGGCTGAAGAACCAGTTGCTCCAGCAGCTTTCTTCTGTGACTTCTGCTGCTGCTGCCTTCTCTGCCCCTTAGGAGGAGAGGGAATAGATTGAATAGGAGGGGCAGGGATGGCTTGCTCTCCATCAGAGTCAGGATGGCCATGGAGAGGACCATCCTTGGAGAACATAATCTTGGACTTATGAAAGCCCTTACACCAGGATTGTCTCCAATTCTTCTCTGGAAGAATCGAATCCAGAATTAGAGTGAGTTTTGTGCCCAATGAAACATTAGCATTGAACACAAATTGTTGCTCTCCTGGCAACTGGGGGCATTCTTCCTTCTGTATTTTCACCTTGTTCTTCCTCAGCACCCCCCAGAAGAACTCAGCCCAGTTACATTGAACACCATCCAGAATGGCCCTCATAACACAGAGCCTGCCAACGAAGATGGCATCTGTGCTATGGCTCTCACACATGAGAATCTTCACCACAATGTCAAATAACACTTTATACTTCTGCCTAAGATGCTTGTCCAAGAAACCCTTGGTAATATTTTGGCATGAATTTCTGGCAAACATCTTGAAGGATTCCAACGCCTCTCCTTCTCTGTACTTCAGTGGGTCCACTCCTTCCGCAGAAAGATTACCAAAAAGACCACAGAAGTCTGCCTTAGAGAAAACAAGATCTTCTGAATCAATCTTGGAAGAAACATAGTCTTCATGGATCTTCATCCGGATAAGAAACTGTGCAGCATATCCATCCAAGGTACGCAGATCCTTGGGAACCTTTGAGATCAACTCCTCCAGCCCAGAACGTCGGAGAAGTTCCAAAATCTCCAAAGCGGCCGGATTCTTAGTGGAATAGAAGTCCACCACCATTTCTGACTTGAGTTTCTTGCAGACATAGTCTGGATCAAAATTGCACTTGGGTGCCATAACTGTGAGAGAGAGAGAGAGAAAAAAAAATGCTTCGCAGAGAGAGGTTAGGGTTTGAATAGTATGGAAACGTGAAAGGACAGATTGAAAACAAAAGTGATTTAAATAGAGTAATACGCGTGGCTTGAAAATTAAATGAAGAGTGAACGCGTGTTGTTTCAAATTCAATTTAGGAAACAAAATCAATTTTAGAATTGATTGACATTTTGCACAGTGATTAAATCCGATGGCCATGATGAAAGGCGAAATACAGATTTAATCTGGTGCGTTGGCATAGTCATTGGGACTGGGTATAAAGGGGTTTTGTGGCAGTCAAGAGAAAAAGCGAAATGATTGCCTAGGCCCTATACCCTAGTCTTAAATACACTCCGAAGGTGAAAGGTTTTGAGTGTACTTATTAATTTGAAAAGTGTATCCCAATGATCAGAGGCCAGAGTAGAAAAGACATACCTGTCACCTGATATTGTAACCAGATGATACCACAACTAGTCTGGTGAAACTTCTCCTCTGATGGAACTTATCTGGACCTGGTCAATAAAGACTTTGGACATATCTCTGACTCAGCACCTCATCTGGGATTAGTGTCACCTGGTGTATACCTCATCTGGAAGTATACCCTCTCTGATATATCTAATCTGCAGGTATGTTAGCATAAAGAAAATTTATGAAGAGAATAAAGTAAGGATACTTCTCTGATGTTCCCCCTAAATCAAATCTGTCTCTGGATCCAACAATCCTAACTCAAAAGCTAACTCTCTGAATCTGGTCTCAGCCAAAGGCTTGGTTAAAATATCTGCTCTCTGCCTCTCTGTTGCAATCTTTTCCATCCTTATATCTCCCTTCTCAACATGATCTCTGATAAAATGATGCCTTATATCAACATGTTTGCATCTGGTATGAAGAACTGAATTCTGGGTGATTGCAATGGCACTATTACTATCACAGAAAATAGGAATATCCTTAGCTCTAATCTGGTAATCCCTAAGCTGTTGACTAATCCAAAGAAGTTGAGAACAACAACTCCCTGCAGCCATGTACTCTGCTTCTGTTGTTGATGTAGCAACTGAAGTCTGCTTCTTGGAAAACCAGGATACCAATTTGTTCCCTAAAAATTGGCATGTACCACTTGTAGATTTCCTATCTATTCTGCACCCACCATAGTCTGAATCTGAATAACCACTTAATTCTAAATTGTCATCTGCAGGATACCATAATCCTAAATTCACAGTTCCCTTGAGATATTTCAATATTTTCTTAGCTGCTTCCAAGTGACTCTTCTTGGGGTTAGCTTGAAATCTGGCACAAACTCCTACAGCAAAAGTAATATCTGGTCTGCTTGCAGTCAGATACAAAAGAGAACCAATAAGTGCTATGTACTGAGTCTGGTCCACACTCTCTCCAGACTCATCTGGATCCATGTTGAAATTTGTCATCATAGGGATCTTGGCTGCTCTGCTAGATCCTATTCCAAATTTCTCCAACATGTTTCTGGTGTACTTAGCTTGATTAATAAAAATTCCCTTCTCTGATTGCTTAACCTGCAAACCCAAAAAGTAATTTAATTCTCCCATCATGGACATCTCAAACTGTCCCTGCATGAGTTCACCAAACTTCTCACACAGCTTCTTGTTAGGGGATCCAAATATGATGTCATCAACATATATTTGGACCAGAAGGATATCCTTTCCTTCTTCTTTCCTAAACAAGGTCCTATCAATCTTACCTTTAGTAAAACCATTGTCCAGAAGAAATTGAGATAGAGTGTCATACCATGCTCTGGGTGCCTGCTTCAGCCCATAAAGAGCTTTCTTAAGCTTAAACACCTTGTCACCTTGTTCAAAACCAGGAGGTTGTTCAACATACACTTCCTCAATGAGAATCCCATTAAGAAAGGCAGATTTCACATCCATCTGGTATACTTTGAACTTCATGTGAGCAGCATATGCTAAGAACAATCTGATGGCTTCTAGTCTGGCAACAGGAGCAAAAGTCTCATCATAGTCTATTCCTTCAGACTGAGAATAGCCCTGGGCCACTAGCCTTGCCTTGTTCCTAGTAATGACATCATTCTCATCTTTCTTATTTTTGAAAACCCACTTAGTGCCTATCACCTTTTGATGTCTTGGTCTGTCTACCAGCTCCCAAACATCCTGTCTGGTGAATTGATTCAATTCCTCCTGCATAGCCACAATCCAATTTGAATCTTTCAGTGCCTCCTTGATGTTCTTGGGCTCAATCAAGGACACATAGCAACTGAATAAGGCAGCTAAGTTAATAGTTCTCCTAGTCTGGACACCCTTAGTTGGATCTCCTAAGATCAGGTCATTGGGGTGATCAACCAGGGTCCTCCTTCCCGTGGTCTTGCCTGGGTGACCATCTTCTGCAGTACCTTGGTGATTATTACCACCTGCAGAAGAGCTTCCCCCTACAGGAGTTCCAACCTCTTCTGGTTCTGCTCCTTGTGAAGGCTGCTGCTTCAGAGAACCAGGAGATGGGTCATCATCTGAATCTGAATCTGAATCAAGAATAGGTGGATTGACTTTGATTACTCTGGGTGTAGTCTGATTCTGGGTCTCATCAGAAGAATTAGAATCCACCTTGCACTCAAAAGCAGATTCATCAAAAACAACATGAGGTGTTTCCTCCACACAAAGTGAATTCTTATTAAAAACTCTAAAAGCTTTACTGGTGCTGGAATATCCCAAAAATATTCCATCAGCCACTTTAGCATCAAAGGTTCTTAATTTAGATTTCCCATTGTCATGGATGAAACACTTACATCCAAAAACATGAAAATATGGAACAGATGGGGTTTTACCTTTCCATACCTCATATGGGGTCTTATTGTGTCTCTGGGCAATCAGGCACCTGTTCTGAGTGTAACAAGCTGTATTGATGGCCTCTGCCCAAAATCTCTGTGGAGTGTTGTATTCTGCCAGAAGTGTTCTTGCAGCTTCTTTGAGAGTCCTATTCCTCCTTTCTGCAACTCCATTTTGTTGAGGTGTTCTGGCAGCAGATGTCTCATGAAAAATCCCATGATCCTTGCAATAGTCTGCAATATGTGAATTCAAAAACTCTGTTCCTTTGTCACTCCTGATCCTGACAATGCTCTGGTTCTGCTCATTCTGAATCTGCTTGAAGAACTCTGGCAGCTTAGTTATAGTTTCATTTTTCTTAAACAAGAACACTACCCAAGTGTATCTTGAAAAGTCATCTACTATTACTAAGGTGTACTTCCTTCCACTGAAACTAAGAGGAGAAACAGGTCCAAACAGGTCCATGTGAAGTAGTTGAAGTACTCTGGTTGTGGTTGTGCTCTGGACATCCTTAAAGGAAGTCTTGGGTTGTTTACCCTTCTGGCATGACCCACAAACCTGATCCTTCTTAAACACTTCATTTGGAAGACCTCGAATGAGACCCTTTCTAGCAATCTTGTTCAATGTTTTGAAGTTAAGATGACACAATCTCTTGTGCCAAATCCAGCTGTTCTCTGCAGATCCTTTAGCAACCAGGCAAGCATTCCTTGGGCAACTGCTAAAATCTGCAAGATAAATGTTACCCTTCCTCAAGCCTATTAGCAAGATATCATTATAATCAGAAGAGAAAACAGTGCATGAATCACTAGAAAACTTCACTGAGTATCCCTTGTCACAGAATTGGGATACTGAAAGCAGATTATGCTTGAGTCCTTCTACGTAGTAGACTTCATCTACAGATACACCATTGAAGGTCAACTTTCCAACTCCTCTGGTGACTCCATAGTTGTTGTCACCAAACATCACTCTTGGTCCATTTAATGGCTTGAAATCTAGGAGATTATCCTTCTGGAATGTCATGTGCTTGGAACATCCACTATCAATGTACCAGACATGGTTGCTTGAAAATCCTTTCTCCAATGGACTCTTATCTACCTGCAGAGAGATTAATTAGGTCCCCTACTAGTGCTGGGTCCTGATTGGTTAGTTGCAGGTTTTGTAGGAATCCATAGATAAAGATCATCTCTTGATGGATGAGGAGATCTTATCTTCCTTCCAAATCTATCTACCAGTACATGTCCTCTTACTATGACATATTGAGCTACTGGTCTGATAAGGACACCTTTCCTATAAACAGGTCTGGTGTACCTTTTCTCAAATCTGGCCTTTGGAATGGCCTGCCTCAAAGACATGGTCTTAAAGGTCTGGTTATAAGGGTACATCCTAGAAGAACCATCTCTGGTGTCATAACTTCCCAGATCAGTTGGTTTTCTATAGATGGGTCTGGAAGACCTCCTCTGGTTCTGATAATTAGACCTGTTCTGGTGATTATTGTTCCTTTGAGTATACCTATTCTGGAATTGATTTTTCTGAGAAAATTGTCTCTGGGGTACCTGGTTCTGTTGAACATTGTTCCTTCTCTGGTAGTTATTACTCTGATTGGTATTCCCCCTTTTTGAGTGTTTCCTTTGAGGTCCCCTAATCTGTTTAGGTTCCCTTTGAGGATTTCTCTGGGGTCCTCCAATTTGAGTAATTCCTACTCCTTGGGACTCATTGTTCACAGAACCATTAATCTTTAATGGTTCCCCTTTTTGACACTTATTCTCAAGCATCTTCTCTTCCAGAGTAGTCAACTCTTCTGGACCATTAGTTAAGTGATTAACAGAGTGATTCCTTTTCCAATCAGGATTGTGAACCACCTTGTAACCATTACCAGTTAAGTCTTTATCATTCCAGATTTCTACCACTTTACCAGCTCTTACAGACTTGTCTTTGTTATAAAAGTACTTGTGACTTTTAGTGGTAATTCCAGAATATCCTAAACCACTCTTATCACAAATGCGCTGAGAAGACTCTGATATTATAGATACAACCGATGGTATCTTAGGAGCTTCTCTGGGCATAGGTATCTCCTCTATGTTGTGGACAACTTGTTTTCCCTTGATAAGAGTTTGGTATTTGGCTCTGAGTTCAGTGATCTCATCCTCTTGAGAATTCCTTTCTTTCATGAGTTGATCTACCAGAGTATCTCTTTCTGTGATCTTATCCTGAAGTGCAGAGACTTCTTTGGAATGATCTTTCATGAGTTCTCTGGTGGATTTGTGCTCATGAGAGAGAGATTGAACTTCTGCTCTGAGCCTACCATTCTCTTTCTCAAGTTTTTGACAGAGTTGGACACAATTTTGGAGATCTGATAGCATTTGTTGCATATCAGACTCTCTGGAGTTACCAGATGAATTAGAGGATTCAGTACATTTGGAATTAGATAAAACAAGAGTAGTTTCATTTACCTCAGTGATGTCTGCCATGAGACACACATCATCATCTGATCCAAAGTCAGAAGAAGAAGAACTGGAACTAGTATCCTCCTCCTCTGCTTCTGCCAGCAGTGCTCTCTTATCTGCATATCTCCTATCTCTCTTGATTCTTTTCTCTTCTCTTTCCCTAGGAGTAAGCTGAGGACAATCATAACTGTAGTGACCAGTCTTGTTGCATGTGTAGCAGGCATTGTCTCCTCTGGGACTAGGACTTGGCTCTCTCCTCCTCTGGTTGTAGTCTGATCTGGCAGGGCTACTTTCTCTCCTCTGGTAGTCAGGTCTGCCAGAGCTACCATCCCTCCTCTGATGATCTGATCTCCCAGAGCTGCCAGGGTTGTCATCTCTCCTCCTCTCTGGAGTTCTGAATCTGGTCTCCCTTGAGTCTCCAGATGTCTTCTCCTTCTCTGCAGGCTTGAAAGAACTCTTCCTGTTTCTGGTAGACTCCTTCCAATGCCTTTTGTACCTGCCATATTTTGAACTCATTTTGTCTAATTTATGAGTTAGAAGTGCTACCTGCTCCTTGAGGCTCAAGTCATCTGCAGTAGACTCCTTTGGCATGGCATCAGATTTGAGAGTTGAAGAGAATGCAACTCCTTTCTGGCCAGAAGAGGAAACCTCTTCTGTTTGATCCTCCTCTTGAAGATCATATTCGTAAGCCTTGAGATCAGACAACAGAAGATGGTGATCCAGAGTGTTGAGATCCTTGTTGTCCTTGATCACAGTGACTTTAATTCTCCACCTGCTTGTTAGTGAACGTAATATTTTACTATTAATCTCTTTTTCAAAATAGGTCTTACCTAAGGCACTAGCCTTGTTCAAGAGATTCGTGAGACGCATGTCCAGCTGGTCAATGGTCTCGTCTGGTTTCATCTTAAATGTGTCAAAAGAGTGTTGAACAGCTTGGAGCTTGTTATCTTTAATCTTCTCTGTTCCTTCACAGAGCAAAGCTAACTTGTCCCACATCTCTTTTGCAGTGGTGCACGTCCTGACCTTTTCAATGACTTCTTTAGTAAGAGTGTTGATAATCTCAGTCCTCGCCACCTGGTCCAGGTTATGTAGCTTTCTCTCATCGTTGTCAAGTTCGTCTTTCTTTTTGAGGATTCGTTGTCTGGGAACTCTATCCTCTGCAGCGTCGCTAGTTTCTTCTCTGGACTCAGACCTGCCACTATCAATAGGAGTCCAATAAAATTTAATGGGGCCACTTTCAACCACATCTAACATGCGGTGATGAATAGCTCCAAGATGATTACTCATCATGAAGCTCCAGTGGCTATAATCCTCAAAAGAGAATTCTGGCAATTTGCGACTCTTATAAGAAGATTTCGAAGACATATTGATAAGAAATTTTAGGGAAATAACAAGAACTTTAATAAGATCACTAAAGAGCAATGGATCTGCCCGGTGACCACCAAAAGCTTTTCAAAGCAGTGGTCGTGGACACACTGCTCTGATACCACTTGTTGGTCCCACTCGATAGATTAATTGCGGAAGCTTATGTAAAAATGTCTTTCCAAAATCTTTTATAAGAGATCAATAAACAATATTTAAAATAAAGCGATAAAAGACACAAGATATATAGTGGTTCGGATAGATATCCTACGTCCACTCTCCCTTATCACCAAGGGGTCTCACTAACAACCAACTCACAAACTTACTCACTGGAATTTCTGAAGTACCAGCACCTTCTTACAAACTCTTTAGATCTAACTTCGATCTAAAGATAAACTCACTCCAACCTTATCTTAACAAGATGAACAGGTTGAGTGTATAAACCCCTTACGAGTAGATAAGTAATTAAGAACAAAGTGTGAGTGCAATATGCGTAGTGATCACAAGCTTAGTATGGCTATATGCGCGTGAATACTTCTAGAGCTTTTTCTTGATCTGCACTCAAATATATATAGAGGGGATTAGGGACATAGCCGTTGGGAGGCTAATCCAATCAGATCCTCTATATATGGAAGCTTCAATCAATCAATTCCCTAATTGATTGATTGGGTTGGTGAGATCTTGATTGATTGTCTTCATATCTTCTCAATCCAATCTTGTTTGACTTGATTTGAATCACCAACGGTCAATGCTTCCAATTGCCTAACTCTAATTCTCTCCAGAGAAGGCAGGACCAGACACCAGGCAACCTCGGTGTCTTCTGGTCCTTATCTGGTGAACAACCAGAATACTCAGTAGAATAAGAGGATCAAACTGAGCATCTTTTGTTCCACCAGACTCGTCTGGTCCGGACTCGTCTGGTCTGGGGAAGGTCATCTGCCTCTGGTCTGATCTCCTCTGGTGAAGTCCTCTGGTGACTCTTCTGGTGAGGTCTTCTGGTCTGGCAGTTCCCCCTAGACTAAGTCCTAATCTAGATCATCATCTGGCTAACAGGTCCAGATGGTCCTATTACATCTTCTGGTTTGTTTTAACTCATCAAAACTAACAAATTTTTATCCTAACAGGAAGTCAGCTAGGTTAGCGGCCGTGGAGAAGGAAGGAGAACAATTAGTTGCCAAGCTGAGGGAGGAGGCAACAAAGGCAAAGGCTAATGAACCTTCAAAGCAACAACCTGAGCCAGTCCAAAGATCTTCACCCATGAGCTCAAGGAAGAATCCCATCACTTACTCAGGTGAGTTAGTTGCGGAGCTATGTGCTGAAGCATGGGGAGATCAACCTGAAAAGACTGAGGCTATGCGCAGAGCTGAAATTGTTCAGAAGGAGAAGATGCGCATTTTGGAGAAGAAGGTTGAGAAGCTGACGGATATCACTGAGCTTCAACAACGTGAACTAGATGATGCAGTGATCAGCTTGCTAAGGAGGAAGAAGGCGAAGCCTGAGCCAAGGAAGTACAGAAAGAAGCCAACAGTTAGGAAGGCAACAATTCTTCAAGTCAGTAGGCCAGAATTAGGAGCAAGGGAAGCTTTTGTTGATGAGTTCGTCTCAGAGACTTTAAAGGAGTTTTGGACTGATGCAAGGGATGAATTTGTCAGGCTATGGTTTGTTGTGAAGAAGTGGGGCGACACTGACGATATTGATGCCCACTTCACTGACTATATGATGGACAATCATCCTGAGCTATTCCAGAAGATCTTGGAGGAGGCTGAGGCAGCTAAAGTCCAAGTGAAGACTCCTGAGTTCACCATTCGAGCTCCTCCCTTGATTCCTGGAACTCAAAAGCATGACACTAAGGCCATAATGATGGAAGTCTTGAAGATAGCCAGAGCTGAAGGATATGTGAACCAACCTGGAAGACTTGACGAGCTAAAGGCAAGAGTTTATGCAGGATATGGACTCAAGCCTGAAATGAGATTAGTCTAGGTGTTCACAGGCTTCTTTGTAATAGATTAGATTCATTGTAATCATTTCCACATCTATCAATGAAATCTATTATTTTTGCCCACAGACAAAAACTCATTGTCTTTTTGGCTTGTTTAAATTCTGTACTTTATCAAGAATTGCTCTAACACTGTCTTATCTTATAGATAGGTTTGTCTTATTTCCTCTAAGTGTTTTGAGGATCTTTTCAGTGTTTTGGCATCATCAAAAAGGGGGAAATTGTTGGGACATTGTCAGTTTTGATTTAGATCCCAAAACCCCTGAAAAGATGATTGCCTTAATCTGTCTTTGTCAGGCTAGTCTTGGTTAGGATTAGTACTTAGTCATTTTACACTTCACAGGTACTCAGTGAGAGGAGAACTCACTGGAGACAATCAAGACTCAGAGCCTGAAGACGAAGAGCACCATCCTGAACTTATGGCAGTCTTCTAAGTTGGCTGAGTAAGTGTCAGTGATGAAGAGTATGACTCTGAGGTCATTACTAACTCAGTCCTGAAGGGAACAGGTTGTCACTGAGTAAATGGGAAGACTTGGAGTAGAGCCAAGCAATGCAAAAGGAATTTCAGCGTCAGGACAAGACCGGTGAGCTCAAGACAAAATGAACTTAATAAGACAAGCCTGAAGCTCAGGAATAAGTTCTGACATTCTCACCAACCTGATGACGTGGACCAATCCGAGGAGGACACGCACGTACGGAACCTGACATATAGACTGAATTCAGACTGCATATTCAACGGGCAAGCATTTAATGTGCATTAAATGCAAATACCAAATCCATGCAAAGGCGGCTGCTGCATAGAGATATGTCCGTTTGAAGCCCCTCTACATAGATGGCTAGAAGGCTATCTCTCCAACGGATAGTTTTTCAAACCACCTATAAATACAGAAGGCCTTGAACCCATTCAAGGTTACGGGAAATTTCCAAGCCAGAAATTACTCAAACTCTCAAGCAATCAAAGCATTCAGCCTTTAAGAGAAACACTCGAAACCTTCTAAATTTCCCAAGTGTTTCTTAGCAACTGAGAGTTATTCTGTATTCCAAGAGCTAATTAGAATTATCTTAAGCTTAGAGAGATTATCCAATCCTTAGCATAGCTTTGCCTTGTAAGGATAATCTCAACTTAGTTGGAATCCAAACTGAAACCAAAACCCTAAGTTAGGCTTGTTGGGAGTAAGTCAGTTAGTGTGATAGTAAGAGGAGTTTGTATAGATCAGTGAGGTAACTGGTCTTGGTGCATCTTGGCACGTTAAAAACAAGAATCCCTTGAGTGGATTTCCTGTTAAGTCAGGCCGTGGACGTAGGAGCTTGAGACTCTGAACCACGTTAAACTCCTTGTGTTCTTACTGCTTTGACATTGTGCATACTTGCCATATTACCTGTTCATTCATTGCATTCAAGTTTATCAGGTCTGAATCAATCAACCTGATCTTCAAAAGAACACTGCCCTACTAAACACTTCTAAGTTTTGAGTAAAACAAGTTTTCAGAAAGCAAACTAAACAAGACTTTAAACTATCAGGGCTCAAACATTTTCGCACTGAACTTATATTGATAGCTAGCCAACTGACCCGCACCAAGTGTAGTCAGTGGGTGTTTATCAGCTCCTAGTTCTTTACCACTCTGAGTGAAGGGGACTCAGTCAGTTTTAAGTTTGAAAATTGGTATACGTGTATTCCCCCCCCATACACGTATTCCTCAGTCTTGTACCGGGACCAACAGTGGGGTTACCAGAGGCAGATGGGCTTTGGGGAATGTTATCTGGGGGAGAGGTAGAAGGGGAAACAAGATTAATGGGAAAAGAAGATGGAATGGAGGGATTTACCTCTGCTGGGTCAACACCAGCAGGTATAGCTGTCTCTGGAGCATCCTCCATCAACTGGGAGGCCTCATCAATAGCCTTCTCCAAGGCCTCTCCAAGATCAGATCCAGATTCAGGATTTTGAAGAATAGCTCTCTTAGCCTTGGATTTCCTCACAAGAGGCACTTCCTTTTCTTCCTCTTCTTCTTCTGATGGCTCATCCACCAGAAGGGTTTTCTTGGCCTTCCTGCTAATCTTAGACTTTTTAGCAGAGCCTCTTCTGGCCTCCTCTGGCCGCTTCCTCTTGGCTGCTCCAGCCTTCTTGACAGCTTTATCATCACCCTTCTTCTTAAGCACATCAAGAAGGGGAATCTGGTCCTCCTCTGAGGAACCAGAAAAGGCAACGGTTGAAGAACCAGTTGCTTCAGCAGCTTTCTTCTGTGTCTTCTGCTGCTGCTGCTTTCTCTGCCCCTTAGGAGGTGAGGGAATAGATTGAATAGGAGGGGCAGGGATGGCTTGCTCTCCATCAGAGTCGGCATGGCCGTGGAGAGGACCATCCTTGGAGAAGAGGATCTTGGACTTGTGATAATTGTGGCACCAAGATGACCTCCACTTCTTCTCTGGAAGGAGAGAATCCAGAATAAGTGTTAACTTAGTCCCCAAAGAGACATTTGCAGTGAAACAGAACTGCAACTCCCCTGGCTTGGAAGGACAAGGCTCCTTCTTCACCTTCAGCTTGTTCTTCCTCAACACATCCCAGAAAAACTCCGCCCAATTACATTGCACACCATCATATAACGCTCTCATCACACACATCCTACCATTGAAAATGGCATCTGTGCTGTGATTCTCACATATAAGTACTTTTACCACGATATCGAACAACACCTTGAACTTCTGCCTTAAATGCTTATCCACAAAGCCTTTTGTGATGTTCTGGCAGGAAGAGCGAGCAAAAATCTTGAAAGATCCAACGATATCATCCTCCTTGTACGTCAACGGATCCACTCCCACCGCAGAAATGTTCTCGAACAAACCGCAGAAATCGTGCTTAGAAAACACCAAATCATCTTCACCAATCTTTGAAGAGATGTAATCCTCATGAATCTTCATGCGAACCAGAAACTGGGCCGCATAACCGTCAAGGGTGCGAAAATCCTTGGGAACAGTGGAGATCAACTTCTCCACCCCTGCATTCTGGAACATCTCCAGAACCGACAGCACAACTGGATTCTTGGTGGTATAAAAGTCCACCACCATCTCCGTCTTAAGCTTTTTCATCATCAGGACATGATCGAAGTTGCACGGAGGAGCCATTACTGTGAAAGAGAGAGAGAGAGAGAAAATGCTTTGCAGAGAGAGGTTAGGGTTTGAATAGTATAGAAACGTGAAAGGACAGATTGAAAACAAAATTGATTTAAATAGAGTAATACGCGTGGCTTTAAAATTAAATGAAGTGTGAACGCGTGTTGTTTCAAATTCAATTTAGGAAACAAAATCAATTTTAGCATTGATTGACATTTTGCACAGTGATTAAATCTGATGGCCACGATGAAAGGCAAGATACAGATTTAATCTGGTGCGTTGGCATAGTCATTGGGACTGGGCATAAAGGGGTTTTGTGGCAGTCAAGAGAAAAAGCGAAATGATTGCCTAGGCCCTATACCCTAGTCTTAAATACACTCCGAAGTTGAAACGTTTTGAGTGTATTTACTAATTTGAAAAGTGTATCCCAATGATCAGAGGCCAGAGAAGTAAATGCATACCTGTCACCTGATATTGTAACCAGATGAAACCACAGCTACATCTCCTCTGATGGAGCTCATCTGGTTCTGGTCAGAGAAGATTTTGGACAAATGACTCAGCACCTCATCTGTTGCCTTCTCTGATATATCTAATCTGCAGGTATGTTAACTCAAGAAAATAAATATATTAAGAAAAGTAATGAAACAAGGATACTTCTCTGATGTTCCCCCTAAAACAAATCTATCTCTGGATCCAACAAACCTAACTCAAAAGCTAACTCTCTGAATCTGGTCTCAGCTAAAGGCTTAGTTAAAATATCTGCTCTCTGCCTCTCTGTTGCAATCTTTTCCATCCTTATATCTCCCTTCTCAACATGATCTCTGATAAAATGATGCCTTATATCAACATGTTTACACCTGGTATGAAGAACTGGATTCTGGGTGATGGCTATGGCACTATTACTATCACAGAAAATAGGAATATCCTTGGCTCTAATCTGGTAATCCCTAAGTTGTTGACTAATCCAGAGAAGCTGTGAGCAACAGCTCCCTGCAGCCATGTACTCTGCTTCTGTTGTTGATGTAGCAACTGAAGTCTGCTTCTTGGAAAACCAGGATACCAATTTATTCCCTAAAAATTGGCATGTTCCACTTGTAGATTTCCTATCTATTCTGCACCCACCATAGTCTGAATCCGAATAACCACTCAATTCTAAGTTGTCATCTGCAGGATACCATAATCCTAAATTCACAGTTCCCTTAAGATATTTCAATATATTCCTAGCTGCTTCCAAGTGACTCTTCTTGGGATTAGCTTGAAATCTGGCACAAACTCCTACAGCAAAAGTAATATCTGGTCTGCTTGCAGTCAGATACAAAAGAGAACCAATAAGTGCTCTGTACTGAGTCTGGTCCACACTCTCTCCAGACTCATCTGGATCCATGTTGAAATTTGTCATCATAGGGATCTTGGCTGCCTTGCTAGATCCTGTTCCAAATTTCTCTAACATGTTTCTGGTGTACTTAGCTTGATTAATAAAAATTCCCTTCTCTGATTGCTTAACCTGCAAACCTAAAAAGTAATTCAATTCTCCCATCATGGACATCTCAAACTGTCCCTGCATGAGCTCACCAAACTTCTCACACAGCTTCTTGTTAGGGGATCCAAATATGATGTCATCAACATATATTTGGACCAGAAGGATGTCCTTTCCTTCTTCTTTCCTAAACAAGGTCCTATCAATCTTACCTTTAGTAAAACCATTGTCCAGAAGAAATTGAGATAGAGTGTCATACCATGCTCTGGGTGCCTGCTTCAGCCCATAAAGAGCTTTCTTATGCCTAAACACCTTGTCACCTTGTTCAAAACCAGGAGGTTGTTCCACATACACTTCCTCAATGAGAATCCCATTAAGAAAGGCAAATTTCACATCCATCTGGTATACTTTGAACTTCATGTGAGCAGCATATGCTAAGAACAATCTGATGGCTTCTAGTCTGGCAACAGGAGCAAATGTCTCATCATAGTCTATTCCTTCAGACTGAGAATAGCCCTGGGCCACTAGCCTTGCCTTGTTCCTAGTAATGACATCATTCTCATCTTTCTTATTTTTGAAAACCCACTTAGTGCCTATCACCTTTTGATGTCTTGGTCTGTCTACCAGCTCCCAAACATCTTGTCTGGTGAATTGATTCAATTCCTCCTGCATAGCAACAATCCAATTTGAATCTTTCAGTGCCTCCTTGATGTTCTTGGGCTCAATCAAGGACACATAGCAACTGAATAAGACAGCTAAGTTAATAGTTCTCCTAGTCTGGACACCCTTAGTTGGATCTCCTAAGATCAGGTCATTGGGGTGATCAACCAGGGTCCTCCTACCCGTGGTCTTACCTGGATGATCATCTTCTGCAGTACCTTGGTGATTATCACCACCTGCAGAAGAGCTTCCCCCTACAGGAGTTCCAACCTCTTCTGGTTCTGCTCCTTGTGAAGGCTGCTGCTTCAGAGAACCAGGAGATGGGTCATCATCTGAATCTGAATCTGAATCAAGAATAGGTGGATTGACTTTGATTACTCTGGGTGTAGTCTGATTCTGGGTCTCATCAGAAGAATTAGAATCCACCTTGCACTCAAAAGCAGATTCATCAAAAACAACATGAGGTGTTTCCTCCACACAAAGTGAATTCTTATTAAAAACTCTAAAAGCTTTACTGGTGCTGGAATATCCCAAAAATATTCCATCAGCCACTTTAGCATCAAAGGTTCTTAATTTAGATTTCCCATTGTCATGGATGAAACACTTACATCCAAAAACATGAAAATATGGAACAGATGGGGTTTTACCTTTCCATACCTCATATGGGGTCTTATTGTGTCTCTGGGCAATCAGGCACCTGTTCTGAGTGTAACAAGCTGTATTGATGGCCTCTGCCCAAAATCTCTGTGGAGTGCTATACTCTGCCAGAAGTGTTCTTGCAGCTTCTTTGAGAGTCCTATTCCTCCTTTCTGCAACTCCATTTTGTTGAGGTGTTCTGGCAGCAGATGTCTCATGAAAAATCCCATGATCCTTGCAGTAATTTGCAATGTGTGAATTCAAAAACTCTGTTCCTTTGTCACTTCTGATCCTGACTATGCTCTGGTTCTGCTCATTCTGAATCTGCTTGAAGAACTCTGGCAGCTTAGTCATAGTTTCATTTTTCTTAAACAAGAACACCACCCAAGTGTATCTTGAAAAGTCATCTACTATTACTAAGGTGTACTTCCTTCCACTGAAACTAAGAGAGAAACAGGTCCAAACAGGTCCATGTGAAGTAGTTGAAGTACTCTGGTTGTGGTTGTGCTCTGGACATCCTTAAAGGAAGTCTTGGGTTGTTTACCCTTCTGGCATGATCCACAAACCTGATCTTTCTTAAACACTTCATTAGGAAGACCTCGAATGAGACCTTTTCTAGCATTCTTGTTCAATGTTTTGAAGTTAAGATGACACAATCTCTTGTGCCAAATCCAGCTGTTCTCTGCAGATCCTTTAGCAACCAGGCAAGCATTCCTTGGGCAACTGCTAAAATCTGCAAGATAAATGTTACCCTTCCTCAAGCCTATTAGCAAGATATCATTATAATCAGAAGAGAAAACAGTGCATGAATCACTAGAAAACTTCACTGAGTATCCCTTGTCACAGAATTGGGATACTGAAAGCAGATTATGCTTGAGTCCTTCTACGTAGTAGACTTCATCTACAAATACTCCATTGAAGGTCAACTTTCCAACTCCTCTGGTGACTCCATAGTTGTTGTCACCAAACATCACTCTTGGTCCATTTAATGGCTTGAAATCTTGGAGATTATCCTTCTGGAAGGTCATGTGCTTGGAACATCCACTATCAATGTACCAGACATGGTTGCTTGAAAATCCTTTCTCCAATGGACTCTTATCTACCTGCAGAGAAATCAATTAGGTCCCCTACTAGTGCTGGGTCCTGATTGGTTAGTTGCAGGTTTTGTAGGAATCCATAGATAAAGATCATCCCTTGATGGATGAGGAGATCCTATCTTCCTTCCAAATCTATCTACCAGCACATGTCCTCTGACAATGACATATTGAGCTACTGGTCTGATAAGGACACCTTTCCTATAAACAGGTCTGGTGTACCTTTTCTCAAATCTGGCCTTTGGAATGGCCTGCCTCAAAGACATGGTCTTAAAGATCTGGTTATAAGGGTACATCCTAGAAGAACCATCTCTGGTGTCATAACTCCCCAGATCAGTTGGTTTTCTATAGATGGGTCTGGAAGACCTCCTCTGGTTCTGATAATTAGACTTGTTCTGGTGATTATAGTTCCTTTGAGTATACCTATTCTGGAATTGATTCCTCTGAGAAAATTGTCTCTGGGGTACCTGGTTCTGCTGAACATTGTTCCTTCTCTGGTAGTTGTTACTCTGATTGGTATTCCCCTTTCTTGAGTGTTTCCTTTGAGGTCCCCTAATCTGTTTAGGTTCCCTTTGAGGATTTCTCTGGGGTCCTCCAATTTGAGTAATTCCTATTCTTTGGGACTGATTGTTCACAGAACCATAAATCTTTAATGGTTCCCCTTTTTGACACTTATTCTCTAGCATCTTCTCTTCCAGAATAGTCAACTCTTCTGGACCATTTGTTATGTGATTAACAGAGTGATTCCTTTTCCAATCAGGATTGTGAACCACCTTGTAACCATTACCAGTTGAGTCTTTATCATTCCAGATTTCTACCAATTTACCAGCTCTTACAGACTTGTCTTTATTATAGAGGTATTTATGAGTTTTAGTGGTAATTCCAGAATATCCTAAACCACTCTTATCACAAATGCGCTGAGAAGACTCTGATATGATAGATACAACAGATGGTATCTTAGGAGCTTCTCTGGGCATAGGTATCTCCTCTATGTTGTGAGAAACTTGTTTTCCCTTGATAATAGTCTGATATTTGGCTCTGATTTCATTGATCTCATCTTCTTGAGAGGTCCTTTCTTTCATGAGTTGATCTACCAGAGTATCTCTTTCTGTGATCTTATCCTGAAGTTCAGAGACTTCTTTGGAATGATATTTCATGAGTTCTCTGGTGGATTTGTGCTCATGAGAGAGTGATTGAACTTCAGCTCTGAGCCTACCATTCTCTTTCTCAAGTTTTTGACAAAGTTGGACACAATTTTGGAGATCTGATAGCATTTGTTGCATATCAGACTCTCTGGAGTTACCAGATGCATTAGAGGATTCAGTACATTTGGAATTAGATAAAACTAGAGTAGTTTCATTTACCTCAGTGATGTCTGCCATGAGACACACATCATCATCTGATCCAAAGTCAGAAGAAGAAGAACTGGAACTAGTATCCTCCTCCTCTGCTTCTGCCAGCAGTGCTCTCTTATCTGCATATCTCCTATCTCTCTTGATTCTTTTCTCTTCTCTTTCCCTAGGAGTAAGCTGAGGACAATCATAACTGTAGTGACCAATCTTGTTGCATGTGTAGCAAGCATTGTCTCCTCTGGGACTAGGACTTGGCTCTCTCCTCCTCTGGTTGTAGTCTGATCTGGCTGGACTACTCTCTCTCCTCTGGTAGTCAGGTCTGCCAGAGCTACCATCCCTCCTCTGATAATCTGATCTCCCAGAGTTGCCAGGGTTGTCATCTCTCCTCCTCTCTGGAGTTCTGAATCTGGTCTCCCTTGAGTCTCCAGATGTCTTCTCCTTCTCTGCAGGCTTGAAAGAACTCTTCCTGTCTCTGGTAGACTCCTTCCAATGCCTTTTGTACCTGCCATATTTTGAACTCATTTTGTCTAATTTACGAGTTAGAAGTGCTACCTGCTCCTTGAGGCTCAAGTCATCTGCAGTAGACTCCTTTGGCTTGACATCAGGCTTGAGAGTTGAAGAGAATGCAACTCCTTTCTGACCAAAAGAGGAAACCTCTTCTGTTTGATCCTCCTCTTGAAGATCATACTCATAGGCTTTGAGATCAGACAACAGAAGATGATGATCCAGAGTATTGAGATCCTTGTTGTCCTTGATCACAGTGACTTTAATTCTCCACCTGCTTGTTAGTGAACGCAAGATTTTACTATTAATTTCTTTTTCAGAGTAGGTCTTACCTAAGGCACTAGCCTTGTTTAGAAGGTTTGTGAGACGCATGTCCAGTTGGTCAATGGTCTCGTCTGGTTTCATCTTGAAGGTGTCAAACGAGTGTTAAACAGCTTGGAGCTTGTTGTCTTTGATCTTCTCTGTTCCCTCACAGAGAAGTGCGAGTTTGTCCCACATCTCCTTGGCAGTGACACAGGTTCTGACCTTCTCTATTACCTCCTTGGTGAGAGTGTTGATAATCTCGGTTCTTGCCACCTGGTCCAGGTTATGTAGCTTTCTCTCATCGTTGTCAAGTTCGTCTTTCTTTTTGAGGATTCGTTGTCTGGGAACTCTATCCTCTGCAGCGTCGCTAGTTTCTTCTCTGGACTCAGACCTGCCACTATCAATAGGAGTACAATAGAATTTAATGGGGCCACTTTCAACCACATCTAACATGCGGTGGTGAATAGCTCCAAGATGATTACTCATCATGAAGCTCCAGTGGCTATAATCCTCGAACGAGAATTCTGGCAGTTTGCGACTCTTATAAGAAGATTTCGAAGACATATTTACTAAAATAAGGATTTATCTAGATTTTGAACAAAAACAATAAATGAGCAATGGATCTGCCCGGTGACCACCAAAAGCTTTTCAAAGCAGTGGTCGTTGGACACACTGCTCTGATACCACTTGTTGGTCCCACTAGATAGATTAATTGCGGAAGCCTTTTTAACCGATATGTCTTTAGAAGAAATCCTTTTCTAAGAGCACAAATTATAAACAAGCAAGTATTAAGGAAAGCAATAAATAAGACCGTATATATAGTGGTTCGGATCTGAATATCCTACGTCCACTCTCCCTTGATCAAAGGGGTCTCACTATCAACCAACAAACTCACTAACCACTGGAATTTCCGAAGTACCAGCACCTTCTTACAATCTCTTTAGATCTAACTTCGATCTAAAGACAAACTTACTCCAACCTTATCTAACAAGATGAACAGGTTGAGTATATAAACTCCTTACGAGTTGGATGAGTAAATAAGAACAAAGTGAGTGCAAATGCGTAGTGATCAAAAGCTTAGAATGCTATGTGCGCGTGTAGAGTCTCTAGAGCTTTTTCTTAAACTGCACTCTTGTATATATAGAGGGGATTAGGGCTAGCCATTGGAGGGCTAATCCAATCAGATCCTCTATATATGGAAGCTTCAATCAATCAATTCCCTAATTGATTGATTGGGTTGGTGGGATCCTTGGATTGATTATCTTCAAATACTTTCCAATCCTGATCTTGTTGACTTGATTTGAATCACCAACGGTCAATAGCTTCCTCTGCCTAACTCTGATTCTCTCCAGAGAAGGCAGGACCAGACACCAGGCAACCTCGGTGTCTTCTGGTCCTCATCTGGTGAACAACCATAATACTCAGTAGAATAAGGGGATCAAACTGAGCATCTTTTGTTCCACCAGACTCGTCTGGTCAGAACTCGTCTGGTCGGGGAATGTCCACTGCCTCTGGTCTGATCTCATCTGGTGAAGTCCTCTGGTGGGGTCTTCTGGTGACTCTTCTGGTGAGGTCTTCTGATCTGGCAGTTCCCCCAAGACTAAGTCCTAATCTAGATTATCATCTGGCTAACAGGTCCAGATGGTCCTATTACATCTTCTGGTTTGTTTTAACTCATCAAAACTAACAATTTTTATCCTAACAACCCCTACTGAAACCACTCCATCAAACCCTACTGAACCCATCCCCTCAACCCCTTCTGAACCCACATCATCAACCCCCACTGATGAAAATCAAACTTCCACTGATACTCAAAACCAAACCCCCTCTGAACCAACTCAACTGGAGTCTATCCCAGAAGAGCCAACCGAAAGCAGATCCCCTACCCCTTCCCTTCCTTCAGATGATGAAGAAGATTATTCATTCCTAGATACTCTCAAGGATGAGGTAGCTTACTCTTTAGAGTCTAAATACCCTGAACTTGATCAATTTCCCACACTCAAAGCCATGTTCTTGAGACTGAGACTCATTGTCCAGCTCAAGGATAGAAGACTTGGTGAAATCCTTCTAGCTGTAAGAGGCAGCAATGCAGAGGAGTGGAAGAAGGAGGAAGTTGAAGTGCTGCAATTTGCTGGGATGCACAAGACCAGACTTCTCTGTGATGAGAAGATCTTTGAAAGTTTGGTCTTGGAGAAGATTGTTGAGGCAAAGAAGGAGGTAGAAGTTGAAAAGGCTGCTGATGGAGAAAAGCCAGCTGAACCCATAGCTGAGAAGGAGGAGGAGAAGGAGAAGAGTGAGGTGGAGAAGGTAGTTGAGACTGTACAAGAAGGAGGTGCTTCACCTAAGCAAGGTGGTGGTGAAGCAGCCAAGGATGTATCCATGACAAGGGATTCTGAGGCACAAAATTTGCCACAGGAGGGCTCAGTAGAGGTGTCTACTGAACCTCTCCCACAACAGCCCTCAGTGGTGGCTATAGAGTCAACTGAGGTGTCTGGTACTGAAGGAGTTGAAAAAATGAGTGAGAAAGAAAAAGAGGTAGAAATCACTGCTGTGAAGAGTGGAGAGATAAGAGCAATCATCCCTGTAAAGGGTGAATTGGCTGAAAAAATGCAGTTGAAAAAGAAAGTGAAGGAGAGAAAAGAAAGTTGAGTGAGGAGGAGGGAGTCCCCATGGAGATAGAGACATCAGGAGACCTAGGTGGTGAGGCTGAGGGAGTTAGAACTAACACTTCTTGCCATGCAGGTACTCAAACCATTGAAATTCCCCCAGCTGTGGTCAACCTAACTCCACTGAGTGATGCTGTTCACTCAATCAAAGAAGAAAGCCTTCCATCTCTTCAAACTCAGCTAAGGGAGGTCCAGGAGATTGTACAAGAGGAGGTGGATGAGATGGTTATTCTCTCAGACCACATTGATGAACTCATGGAGTCCACATCACTTAAGAATCTCACACTTAAAGTTGAAGACTCTCAGCAGATAGTGATTGATGTAGTTGAGGGACAAAGTGTGCTAGTCATTGATGCCCTGAAGAAGCTGGAGAAGTCTGAAGAAGAGGCCAGGACCAAATTTCTCAAAGACTCAGTAGAGAACGTATCCATCAACCTGAAGTCGTCAGTAGAGGCCTTCTCAGAAGACCTACTTGGAAAGGTTGAAGGATTATGGAACTCTAAGATGTCTGAATTCGAGGCCAAGCATGCTGAGCTAGGAGCTAAACTGGGAGAGGTACTAAAGAAGGCAGCTGAAGACTTCCCAACACAAGAGAAAACAGATGTGCTGATCAATGAGAAGCTAGCACAATTTGTTCAATTTGGGCAGACAGCTGGAGCTACCTTGGAAAGGCTTGAAGATGAGGTAGATCACTGCTCAACTGAGCTGAAGGCATTGGCTCATGATCAACTGAAGCTCAACATCACTATAGCTGAATGCATGATTAATGCCGGAAATGGGGAAAAGAGGATAAGTGCTAAGGACATGAAGGCTGACCCTAAGAACAAGATGCATATTATCCTTGAAACCCCTGACTTCGAGAAAGGCCAACAGGTGAAGAGCACTCTAAAGAAAGTTGATGCTGAAGCTCAAAAGATAGCAGAAGCCAAGAAAGGCAAAGAGACCACCTCAGCTGATCTTTCAAAGTTCAAAGAGGAGCATCTTAAGGAGAAGGAGGAGAGAGCTGCGAAGAAGGGGGAAACCACAAAGAGAAAGGCATCTGATGCCCTCTCAGCAGAGGTTGCCAAAAAGACAAGAACCTCGGGAAGGTTGGCAGCTAAGTCCACAACCTCTACTGATGAAGTTCAGGTACTCCCTATTCTCAATCCTGAACCTTTATCTTCTGAACCTCCCAAGTCTGCACCCACAAAAGTCACAGAGCTCGCTGAGCTAATCAAAGAGGCTGGAGGAATGAATGAAAGAGCAAGGAAGCTGACAGCTCAACAGCAGGAGAGGAGAGATAAGGTGGTTGGGAAGATGGAGACAATTGCTGAATTAGCTGAGAGAAAAAGAAAGGAGAGGCTAGCCACATTTGATAAAACTACTTCAAAGAAATTCAGGAGTGGTTATCAAAGGTGGGCTGCTAAGCTGAAGAGAGACAAGATCACTCCATCTCTGAACAGATTTCCTCATCATGATGCCTGGGTTCCTAAGAAGCTCAATGATGCTTGGGAGACTACTAAAAGGGAATTTGTGTATTCATTTTATGTCAGTGGAGAGTTAGGAAGGGACAATGCTCAAGAAGTCTTCAACTCATGGTTGTTTGATGCCTATCCCAAATACTATCCTGAGATCAGTGATGCTTGGAATGATGCCTTCCCTGATTAAGCCCTGAAGGCCCCTGAGCAAATCACCTACTGGCCTCCTCAAGATGCAACAGGTGCTGTTGATAGAGAAAGGATCACTGAAGAGTGGACATCCTTGTGTGAGCATCTTGGACTCAGAGGACACTCGAAGGAGATAATGGAGAGGAAGAACGAGCTGAAGATTAGAGTATACAAGCAGTATGGACTTGAACCCATTTTCGAATCCATCTGAGAAGTTTGTATCTTTTGCTGGGCATTTGTTTATAAGTCCCAGGTGTGTTTAAGTTTGAAACTTTTGAGAGTAGACTTCATGTAATATGTACTTCATCATTTTTCAATGAAATGAACTCTACTGATGTTTTGCCCAAGATAATATCTCATTATCATTTAGGCTTATGTACTTGAATGTTTTTACTTACAAAATCTGTGAACTTTGTATGTCATCTAAAGAACCTCATCTGAAAGAAGATATGTAATAAGATAGGTTCCGGCATAATCAAAAAGGGGGAAATTGTTGGGAAAATGTATAAGACTTATGTTTTGATTAAATGCCAAAATGTTCCTCCTAAGTTGTTTTGTAAGTAAATTATTCAGTAGAGCTAGTACTTAGTAAATCAGTTCAACTGTTAAGGAACTAGAGTGCAGTTAGTAATTGTAAGAGTGTATTTAAGAATGAAGTCCGCTGAAGATGAAGTCCACTGAAGTGAAGTCCGCTGAAGACATGTGATCTGAGAATAAGTCTAAGTCTTGAATGTTTTCTAAGTACATTCTCACTAAGACTAAAACTATCAGGAGAGGACCAAGGTCCACTGATGGTAACTAACAATGCACATTCAATACTAAACATATTAAAAGTTGTTAGTCAATCTGGTTGGAACAAGGCAAAACGAATTACATTGAAGCTTACAACAAACGAAGGAATAGGGAGGTTCTCTCAGAGGAGTTCCACCTTAAAGCAAGACAAGAATCTGGGCATACAGACTAAAGGTCCAATGAGAAGATGACACGTTAGTGTACTTTACTGACAGCCGACCTGCCCCAGCCTGACAAGTACCAAAAGTCTTTCTCTAGCAATCTACAGAAAGTTGGTGAACAGGCATGGTCTTTTAGCCATTTCTTGACAAGACTTAAAGCTTCAAATAGAGCCGTTTGAACCAATCAGATACAAGAAGACTTACTTGAGAAGATTCAAATCCAACGGGAAGATTTTCAAGGAAGCCTATAAATACAGAAGGACGTGCTCATTTCTATGCACGGGAAACTCACAAGATCAAAGCTATCTCTACATTCATAACAACTAAGAAGCACTCGAAATTATCATTGTTTCCCAAGTGTTTCACATTTGTAGAGAGCCTAACAAACCTTCTGTAACCAAGCTTAAAAGCTATATCCAAATCTTAGAAAGAGATAATCTAATCCTAAGCCTTGAGCTAAACTTGTAAGGATTATCTCAAAATAGTTGGAACCAAAACCCTACTCAAAACCATACTCAGTGTTTAGGTTGAGAGCTAGTGTTAAGTGGTGTTAGTAAGTTGATTGTTGTATCAGTCTGAAAGCTGGTTTGTTTTGGGAACTATGACCTGGAATTTCCTAGTGATCAATCATCCTAAGAGAGGATTAGTTGATCAGTGCACCTTGGCACTATAACACAAGGAATTCCAAGTGAAAGGAATTCTCCTGTTTAATCAGGACAGTGGACGTAGGAGATTCATCTCTGAACCACTTTATACCTTTGTGTTCTTATTATCTGCTTTCCTAAGTGTGTGTTCATCTCAAAGTTTATCAAAGTAAAATGAGTTTTCTAAGGGCTCACTAATCCGCATCTGAAAGCTAATTAGATAGTAGTTCAACTGAAAGTCTTGAGCTTTCAGTGGAGGTATTATCTCAGTAAGCTTTCACAAAGTAACTCTTAGCACACCTCAAGTCCACTGACGAGCTACTGTCTTAAGTAACCTGATAAGTTTTACAAGAAGTTTTAATTTGTAACCACAGGTGTATTCCCCCCCCATACACCTGTTTACTCATTTTGGGACCAACAAAGGTCCTCTGCCTCTGGTCAGTCACATCTGATGAAGTCTTCTGGTGGAGTCCTCTGGTGAAGTCCTCTGGAAGGTCATCTGGTGAAGTCCTCTGGAAGGTCTTCTGGTGAAGTCCTCTGGAAGGTCTTCTGGTGAAGTCCTCTGGAAGGTCTTCTGGTGACTCTTCTGGTGAAGTCTTCTGGTCTGGCAGTTCCCCCTAGACTAAGTCCTAATCTAGATCCTCATCTGGCTAACAGGTCCAGATGGTCCTATTACATCTTCTGGTTTGTTTTAACTCATCAAAACTAACAACTTTTATCCTAATATCATCTATTAGATAAGGTTATTGTGTTAAGGATTAAAGGTGTAAGCAAGAAACTGGTACTTGTCAATTCCAGTATTGAGTGAGAAAGACCCCTTGTTAAAGGGAGAGTGGATGTAGGATTTGATATCCGAACTACTATACATCTTTTGTTATTTATTTTATGCTTTACTTACTTACATATTCCTGCATTCTTACTCAAGCATTAAAAAGGGATTTTATCAAAAGTTAGTATTCTCAAGCTTCCGCATTTGCACCAGACGAGTCTTCCACTAGACAAATGTGATATTTCGAAAATATGAAAAACTATGTTTTGGTGAGAGAAGTCTATTCAACCCCCCCTAGACTTCTCATCACACTTATATTGTTACTAGTGGGACCAAAAAGTGGGGTCAGAGCAGTGTGTCCTAGACCACTACTTTGAAAAGCTTTTGGTGGTTACCAGGGCAGATCAACTGTTTTCATTAAAACTTTTGCATACAAATCTTTTCATTCATTCAAAATTTTCAAAATATCTTCTTACTCAAACTACTGGAGTTCTCTTTTGATGACTATAACTACTGGAGTTTCATGATGATCAATCATCTTGGAGTTATCCATGACCTCATGTTAGAAGTGGTAGAAAGTGGTCCTATTAAGTTTTATTGGACACCTATTGATGATGGTAGATCCGGAGTAGAAACCAGTGCAGATGGAGAAAGAACTGCAACAGTACCCAGACCTTCCAGAGAAAAGGTGTTGAAAAAGATAGAAGAACTCAACAATGATGAAAGAAAGCTGCACAATTTGGACCTGTTGGTCCCGGTACTAGACTGAGTGATACGTGTAGGGGGGGTGCACGTATAAAAAGTTTCTTAACTTAAACCTCACTGAGTCCCCTTACTCAGAGTGATAAAGAACACAGGGTAGATAACAAACCTACTAACTGCACTGAGGTGAGTCAGTTGACAAACTATCTACTTATGTTCAGTGCGGAATGTGTGAGCCCTGAAAGTTTATAGTCTTGTTTAGTTTGCTTTCTGAAAACTTGTTTGTCTTTTTATGAAACCGTGATTAGAAGGGCAGTGCTCTCATTTTAAAGACCAGGCTGATTAGTTCAAGTATGATTAAAGATGCAATGAATGACTTAAGCAATTAAGAACAAATATCAAAGCAGTAAGAACACTGGGAAGTTAACGTGGTTCAGAGACTCAAGCTCCTACGTCCACGGTCCTGATTTAACAGGAGAATCCACTAAGGATTAACTTGTTTTTAACGTGCCAAGGTGCACCAAGATCAGCTTTACTTACTGACTCTTACTTCCTCCTTCTAACACACTAACGAACTTCCACCAACAAACCTGACTAGAGGGTTTTGATTTCAGTTTGGATTCCAACTAAGTTATGATTATCGTTACAAGGCAAACATATTCTAAGAATTGGATAATCACTCTAAGCTTAAGATAATTCTAGTACGCTCAGGGAATACAAAATAACTCTCTAACTAAGAAACACTTGGGAAATTTAAGGTATTTCGAGTGCTTCTTTGAATGCTGAATGCTTTGTGCGCTGAGAGTTTGAGTAATTTCTTTGCTTTGAAATTTCCTATAACATTGATTGGGTCCAAGGTCTTCTGTATTTATAGGCAACTTTGAAAAACTATCAGTTGGAAGAGATAGTCTTCTAGGTTGTCTTTCTTGTAGGATACTTCAACGGATACAATCTTTATACAGCAGCCGTCCTTGCATGTATTTGGTAAATGCATTAAATGCATGCCCGTTGAACTGTGCAGGGATGTCAGGTTCAAGTTAGTATCCGTACAAGACTTGGCGCTCTCTGATTGGTCCATGTCATCAGGTAGGTGAGACTGTCAGTACTCATTCTTCAGTTCAGTCTTATCTTTACTGAGTTCAGGTTTGTCCTTATCTACGTATGTTTCCCAACGCTGACATTCCTTTTGACTTGCTTGGATCCTACTCCAAGTCTTCTCCCAAATACGCAGTGCCGTCCTATTCCCTTCAGGCTGAGTTAGCAATGATCTTAGGATCATGCTCTTCATCATGACACTTACTCAGTCAGCTTAGAAGAACTACCATAAGCTCGGGATGGTGCTCTTGTGTCTTCAGGCTTCAGTCTTGATTTTCATCAATGAGTACTCCTCTCATTGAGTACCTGTGAATGTAAAAATAACTAACTTATAAACCTAACCAAGACTAGCCTGACTACTAAGGCAACTCATCTTTTCAGGGGATTTGAGATCTAATCAAAACTGACGTTGTCCCAACAATATCCCCCTTTTTTATGATGTCAAAATACTGAAAAGATCCTCAAAACACTTAGAGGAAATTGCAGTCCTATTCTATAAGATAAGATCAGTGTTAGAGCAATTCTTGATAAGTACATAACTTAAATTGCAGCCAAAAAGACAGTGAGTTTTTGTCTAAGGGCAAATGTAATAGATTTCATTGATAATATATTTCAGTGAGTACAATGAGCTAATCTATTATAGATACTCAGATCCTACGCATTCCGGGTTCAATGCCGTAGCCAGAATATACTCGGTTCTTCAGTTCTTCAACTCTCTTGAACTGATTCTGGTATCCTTCAACGCGGGCTATCTTCATTACCTCTCTCATAATCTCCTTCGAGTCATACATGCTGCAGCCTGGAATCATTGGAGGATTGCGAATGATCAGTTCAGGCGCCTTGATGTGAACCTTAGATTTCTCAGCCTCGTCCAAGATCAACTTGAAATGATCAGGGTAGTTGTCGACCATGAAGTCAGTGAAGTGAGCCTCAATATCTTCAGTGTCGCCCCACTTCTTGACAACCTACCACAGCCTGATGAATTCGTTCCTAGCATCCTCCCCAAACTCCTTGATCTTCTCAGAAATGAACGAATTGATAACCACATGCTTAGTGTTTGACTCTCTGGGAAATAACAACTTCTTTGCCCGAGATGCAGCCCTCTTCCTGTACTTTCTCGGCTCAGGCTTCTCCTTCTTTCTCCTAAGCAAGCTGATCACTGCATCATCTAGTTCTCTTTGTTGAAGCTCAGTGATATCAGTCAGCTTCTCAACCTTCTTTTCCAATATCTTCACTTTCTCCTTCTGAGCTATCTCAGCCCTGCGCGCTGCCTCGCTCTTCTCAGGGGCAGATCCCCAAGCTTCCTCATATAACTCAGTGACCTTGTCCGGGTCGTATGTGATCGGATTCATCCTTGTGTTCACTGGCGAGCACTCTGAAGACTCTTGGATGGTTGGCAGTTTTGGAGCATCCCTTGAAGGATCATTAGCCTTTGCCGCAGCCTCAATTCTGGCTGACTTTCTTGGTGTTCTCAACACCTCATTCTTCTCAGCCTCCGATGCCTCAGGGAGAGATCTTTTCTTTCATTTTCCCCCTTTTTGTTATCATCCTTGGCCTGCGGAGGTGGGAGTGCTTCTCTCAATGCTTCCTCACCGTTGTTGATAACAAAGGCAGTTAAGGACTGGACTTCCTTAACTCCTTCCTTCAGCATCTCAACTCCGGTGGCAATCCCAGTCCCCGCAAAAGATACACTACCAATGCTTGCCTGGAGCTTCTTCTAAAATATTTCCATAGACGTATGCAAGCTTTGCTCAGTGCGGGTCAGCCTGGCCTCAACTTTCCCTGACTCTTCGATGAGTGCCTCAGACTTGGTCAGAATCTTCTCCGTCGCCTGAGTGATTTTGGTGGACTCCTGAGCAATCCTCTCTGACTCCAAAGCCATCTTAGCCGCTGAGTCATTGAGTGCCTGAGTTAATAGTTCTGTAGCCTGACTCGCCAAGTGCTCAACTGCCTTTTCCATCCTCGCATCATGCTCATCTCGAAGCTAGGTCAGCGTGTTGGCCATTATCTTCTTCATTTTCTTCCTTTCTGACTTGATGGACTTGATGGTTGACAACATCAGTTTCTTCAGACTTTTCACCTCAGAGTTGGCAATTCTTGATAGCAGACTTCACCCATCTTAACTGATTCTGAATCCCATTATCTTTAGAATCGGTCTGAGCCTTAAGCAATTCAACTTCGTGTTGAAGGTCAGCGAGATTCTCAGTAGTCTTTTCCTACTTGACTAGTACAATGCTGGTGAAAGTGCCTCGTCGAGTTCCAGTGAAGACCACATCATCTTCCTCGGCTCCGTCAGTCAGTGGCTGATCTCCCTTGTTAGCCCCTGCATCTTTAGTCCCCTCTTTAGGGTGCACTAAAGGCAGTTGTTGAGTAGTCATAGCTGCCTGCTCAGGCTCAGCTAAGTTATCTCGAACTTTGGGAACAAGTCCCTCAGAACTAGGAGTCTCCTTGGATGCCTCTACATCATCCTCCTTTGTCTTAGGGCAGGGAGTCCCATCATCGACAGATGTATCATTGGCGGATGAGATGTTCAAAACATCCTCAGCGACTGGTCCACCCTTGGCACCAGTCTTCCTTTCAACTTCCCCCTAAGCCTGAGGCTCAGTGCTCATTTCGTCCAACTCCTTTGCTATCTCATCGACCAACTTCTTATTCGCCTTCTCAACTCAACTCGATCCCTTTCCACTCATAACTTTTCCTATTCTCCACTCAAATTAGGACAAAAAGAGTTTTAGAATGTGGATAAGTTCAAATGTGCTACCAAATAAATAGTTTAAGGCTCAAACGGACTAACAAGGGATAAATGTCATTGGTAGGGAATATTTGGCTAAGTGACTTATCAATTCAAAGATGGCCTAAGATCATTTTCGGCATTTCAAACTAGACACAATCAAGAAGCGAGAGTACCCACAAGTTCTAGCACCTCTAAGGTGAAGATCCACTCACAAACGATGAGATCAATTTAGTGAATTTTAATCTCTTAAAAGGCTCAAATCTCACGGCTTTCACATCCATGCTAGACCTAGTGAATTCTCACTTTTTACCACACAAGTATTCAAAAGGAAAATTCGTAAGTGTACGAGTTCCCTCTCAAATCCACTCTAATTACTACACTCCCACAATCTAGTCCCTAACTCAATTCCAAAATTCACTAACTCATAAACACACTTAAAGATAACAATCAATAAGCATAAGAGAGTTAATAAGCATGAAAATAGTCAAGAGCACCGATATAAGTTCGAGATAATAACAGCTCAATATAGCATTAGTGTACAATATATAACCCAACTCAACTCAACGAGAGGGTGTGCGCCTATGCAATGTCAAATAAACATCTCAAGTGCGCCGGTGCATAAAACATATAAAAACTCCACCCCCAAACTTGGACCTTGTGAAGCGGTCTAAGTTTGGGGGGTGGTTACCTCATATGCATGATACCGGTTGACTCATAGAAAAATAGTGCACTCCCTCATTAATGTCTGCCATCAGACCCAAAATCAGAAGATGAAGAACTGGAACTAGTATCCTCCTCCTCTGCTTCTGCCAGCAATGCTCTCTTGTCTGCATATCTCCTATCTCTCTTGAGTCTTTTCTCTTCTCTTTCCCTAGGAGTAAGTTGAGGACAATCATAACTGTAGTGACCAGTCTTGTTGCATGTGTCGCAGGCATTGTCTCCTCTGGAACTAGGACTTGGCTCTCTCCTCCTCTGGTTGTAGTCTGATCTGGCTGGACTACTCTCTCTCCTCTTGTACTCAGGTCTGCCAGAGCTACCATCCCTCCTCTGATAATCTGATCTCCCAGAGCTGCCAGGGTTGTCATCTCTCCTCATTTCTAGAGTTCTGAATTTGGTCTCCCTTGAGTCTCCAGTTGTCTTCTCCTTTTCTGCAGGCTTGAAGGAACTCTTCCTGTCTCTGGTAGACTCCTTCCAATGCCTTTTGTACCTGCCATATTTTGAACTCATTTTATCCAATTTACAGGTTAGAAGTGCTACCTGCTCCTTGAGGCTCAAGTCATCTGCAGTAGACTCATTTGGCTTGTCATCAGTCTTGATAGTTGAGGAGAATGCAACTCCTTTCTGACCAGAAGAGGAAACCTCTTTTGTTTGATCCTCCTCTTGAAGATCATACTCATAAGCTTTGAGATCAGACAACAGAAGATGATGATCCAGAATGTTGAGATCCTTGTTGTCCTTGATCACAGTGACTTTGATTCTCCACCTGCTGGTTAGTGAACGCAATATTTTACTATTTATTTCTTTCTCTGAATAGGTCTTACCTAAGGCACTAGCCTTGTTCAGGAGGTTTGTGAGACGCATATCCAGCTGGTCAATGGTCTCGTCTGGTTTCATCTTGAAAGTATCAAACGAATGTTGAACACCTTGAAGCTTGTTATCTTTAATCTTCTCTGTTCCCTCACAGAGTAGTGCTAGTTTGTCCCACATCTCCTTGGCAGTGGCACACGTTCTGACTTTTTCAATCACCTCTTTAGTAAGTGTGTTGATGATCTCAGATCTTGCTACCTGGTCCAAGTTGTACAGCTTTCTTTCATCATTGTCTAACTCATCTCTCTTCTTGAGGATTCTTTGCCTGGGGACTCTGTCCTCAGCAGCTTTCTGGGCAGTTTCACTCATTTCTTCTCTGGGCTCTGACCTGCCACTATCAATAGGAGTCCAGTAAAATTGAATTGGGCCACTTTCTACCACATCTAACATGCGGTGGTGGATAGCTCCAAGCTGATTACTCATCATGATGCTCCAGTGGCTATAATCCTCGAATGAGAATTCTGGCAGTTTGCGACTCTTATAAGAAGATTTCGAAGACATATTTACTAAAATAAAGGATTTAACAAGAATTTGAACAAAAACAATAAAGAGCAATGGATCTGCCCGATGACCACCAAAAGCTTTACAAAGCAGTGGTCGTTGGACACACTGCTCTGATACCACTTGTTGGTCCCACTAGATAGATTGATTGCGGAAGCTTTAAAGTTATATCTGAACAAACTTCTTATTATAAGAGCACAAAACAAGTAAGAGAATAAATAAACGAAAGCAATAAATAACACCGGATATATAGTGGTTCAGATCTGAATATCCTACGTCCACTCTCCCTTTTATCCAAGGGGTCTCACTATCAACCAACCAACTTACTCACGTACTGGAATTTTTGAAGTACCAGTTTCTTCTTTCAACTCCTTTAGATCTAACAACAATCTAAAGTAATCAACCTTCAACCTTATCTTAGAGATGAACAGGTTAAAGTCCAACAACTCCTTAAGAGTAGATATGTAATGTGAACAATAAGAGTGCTAAGAGTGATTATCAAAAGCTTGGAATGTGACTTGTGCGCGTAAGAGTCTCTAGAGCTTTTTCTTGATACTACACTCTTGTATTTATAGAGGAGATTAGGGTTAGCCGTTGGAGAGCTAATCTAATCAGATCCTCTATTTAAGGAAACTTCCAATCAATCAATTCCCTAATTGATTGATTGGGTTGGTGGGATCCTTGGATTGATTTGATGGAACGCGCCGGTAAAGGCGGTCCGTCCCCAAGATCGTTGTTGGGATACCAAACGTGTATAAACAATTAAAGACCTAAACATGCATCTAAAGACAAGTTTAGATCCGTTACCCTTGAAGACCGAGGTGTTGATTCCACTACTGATCTTCTAGTCTGTCTCCCAACCTCGTTCGTACACCGGGTGGATGGCGAACTAGCGAACGTGGAGAAAAGTGCCTCACAATTTCGCCTTCCTCTCAACCCCACTCACGAATTTCGGCTGCTGTACGTTTTATCTTAGAGTGCTAGGGTTTTAAACACGAAATTGAAGCCTTTATATAGACTCCTTAAGTTTCATGGGCCAGACTAGGGATCTGTTAGAAGGTATAGGGTTTGGGCTCCTCACGGACCCAAATACTCTTATGTTCAACCCAGAACAATTATTTGGCCCGTGAACATTAATTCATTCCACTAGAGAATTAATGTTGCACTCCCATCCTATCCCGAACCGAATCAGGGCTTCTATTAGACTCTATAATTCCCCGTGTTAAAGATATCGCACGTCCATTAATTATTAAAGCTCCTGACCGCTTTAATTAATTAACATCTATTATTCCTTGAGTAGTACCACTCAACCTTGTTGTCGTACGGATATAATCCACCTGCAGGGTTTAATACGACAATCCTTTATGAGTTTCCTCAGGGGGACATCATCAACCTGGATCACCAGGACACGGTGCCTTAATGTCAATAAATAGACATCGTGCAAACGATGTCACTACCCAAAATACATAGTGCGCTGAATCTAACAAGATTCTCACCCATAGTAAATCAAAGTAGTGAACAAGCGCTCCACATATCTAGATATCACAATTAGGGTTAAGAATTACAAGAGTCACCAAGACCTTTAGTTCTTCATAACAGTCAGAATAGAAGAACATGTCTTAACTGTGATCCATTCAATACGACATAGCGTACTAGTATGAACTAATGGCCAAGACAAGCCACTAACAAGTTCATACTACAACTTATACCAATAGTTATGTCCAGAACTATCTCTGTTGTGAATATTGTTTATATCTTATAAGGAACTGACAATGTGATCTTCTGTGTGACTACAAACCCACCACATTATCTACAATATAAGATAAACAGACATACAAGTAATACAAGCAATTAATAAGATTGCAATAATGTGAAAAACCATTTATTTCAGATAATAAGGAAATCGAATATATCCATAAAAGCCCAACAAAAGTTTGCTTTACAGTATACACCAACATGATTGACTTCAAATACTTTCCAATCCTGATCTTGTTGACTTGATTTGAATCACCAACGGTCAAATGCTTCCTCTGCCTAACTCTAATTCTCTCCAGAGAAGGCAAAACCAGACACCAGGCAACCTCGGTGTCTTCTGGTCCAGATCTGGTTAACAAGCAGAATACTCAGTAGAAACAGGGGATCAAACTGAGTATCTTTTGTTCCACCAGACTCGTCTGGTCCGGACTCGTCTAGTCTGGGGAAATGTCCTCTGCCTCTGGTCAGGTCTCATCTGGTGAAGTCTTCTGGTGGAGTCCTCTGGTGAAGTCCTCTGGTGGGGTCTTCTGGTGACTCTTCTGGTGAAGTCTTCTGGTCTGGCAGTTCCCCCTAGACTAAGTCCTAATCTAGATCATCATCTAGTTAACAGGTCCAGATGGTCCTATTACATCCTCTGGTTTGTTTTAACTCATCAAAACTATACAATATTTATCCTAACAATCAGGCTTGAATCAGAGCATTGCCCTTACTAAACACTTTTCATTTGAGTACTCACGTTTTTCAGAAAGCGAACTAAACAAGACTTTAAACTATCAGGGATCATGCATTTCCGCACTGAACTTAAACTGATAGTTAGCCAACTGACCCGCACCAAGTGTAGTCAGTAGGTGTATTATCAGTTCCTAGTTCTTTATCACTCTGAGTATAGGGGACTCAGTAAGGTTTTAAGTTTGAAAAATTGGTATACGTGTATTCCCCCCCCCCATACACGTATTCCTCAGTCTTGTAACGGGACCAACATTTAGTATTCTCAAGCTTCCGCATTTGCACCAGACAAGTCTGCCACCAGACACGTCTGATATTTCGAAAATCTGAAAAATTGTATTTTGGTGAGAGAAGTGTATTCAACCCCCCCCCCCCCCCTCCCCTTCTAGACTTTTTTATCACCCTTCTATTGTTACTAGTGGGACCAACAATGTCATATGAATATAATCACATAAAATTCTACGGCGATAAACTAAGAATTTCACGTGAATACGTACCTCTTGAAGCAACGTCCAACAGAGATAAATGGGACAAGCGTAACAATCCTATCAATCGTAAAAATCTTCTCAAGTATCCCATGTTTGCCTTATTCATTCGCCGGTGGGAAGCGCTCACGAACAATTTAATATAATATGGAAGAAAGAAAATATTTATTGCTTTCGATTTTTCCAACTCATGGAATCACGAAACTGTAAACTAGAAATGAAATAATCATCTCATATATATAATAGTAGGGTGGCCGAAAATAGCATGGAAATATGGGGAGAGACAATATTTTTCTTGGCCTCCAAGAAATCTTGCATATATCTCATATATTCTTTTCTCCATAATAAAATATTCCATAAAAATATCACCATCCTTATTATAAGGCAATTTTCGAAATTCATGGAGCGAGAATACAAGATTTGGATCATCTTAAATTTATGAGGTAATCTTGTATTCAAAGAATACATATCTTCCATAATATCTTTCCAAGAAAATCAACAAAATCTTTTTATCTCTCTTAAACATTAATTTTCAAAAATTATATGAAAAAATCAACAATAATATTTTTCTTTTATTTTAATCACCTTATTATTATCGAACTACTTATTGGGCTACTTGAGGGGACTTTAGGAGAATTAACATTGGACCTCCATTGGGCTACTGAATTACAATATTGAGCCTCAATATTATTCAGCCCATTAATATTAATTAATACCACTATTAAATTAATATTGCACTATCCATCTTAATCCATGTTACGATAATATGGGTTCCCGGTTATTATTTCCCATGTTTAAGATTATCTAGTTCATTAATTAATTGAGCTTCTGAATAGTTCTAAATTAATTAATATCTTTTACACCTTGGAGTAAAGACAGCTCAACATTATTATCTATACCGAAGAAACTAATTCTCCACTTGCAAGATTTGGTACGATAAAACTTCTGAGCCCACCAAGGGGATAAATCACACAAGCCGTACTCGCACAGGTTTCTCAATATTAAATCTTAGCAACCATCGTATGATTAATATTATATCCCAAAACACAAGGTTCAAAGTCGCGATGTCTTACCCAATATGAATCAAAGCAATAACTATTAACCACACATGATCCTATTTAAGTGACGAAGATTAAGAAATCAATAATCACTGAGGTCTAATTCTTCACATTTCAGAATAGGAGAATGTATTATCGTTGTAGGTCCTCTTCAACACATACAAAATGTGCTAGTGCAATATCTTGATCAAGACAGGCCAATTTGAGAACTACACATTGACCTTTCGCGACATTTCATTCAATTCTACCTGGGTTGTGAATTTGTATGTTTAGTTACAAGAAACTCATTAATGTGATCTTCTGTGATCTGATATCACCATATTAACTGCAATGTAACACATACTATAAATAGAACAGGTTGCAATAAATATTTAACATTCATTCATATCTAAAGCAAATGTGATAAAAGAATTATTCTCAATAAAATAAGTATTTAATACATGAGTTATACAAAGTAAAAGCATACTTTCATGTATAACTCCAATAATAGTTAGGTTAAATGTATATATATAATTAGGTTAAGTCGCTGACTATAAGTATAAGTTGGACATTGATGCATTAACACTTTCATGTGAAAAAAATAATATACGTTGGATCAAGAATCTATTGGAATATAATTTAAAGTTTCAAGAATATGTCTTTTTTACTCTGGATTTAATTTGGTTCATGTAGTCAAGATATAATTAATTTCTAGTTCATGTATTCAAAGTGTATTTCAAGTTACACCATTATTAGATTACATGAATGATGTATTTCTTGTATATATAAATACCCCATGTATTTGACATTTGGAAATCAAGAAAATTCATTTGAGTGTTCTCCACCAAATTTTATGTTCCTCTACCTCTAACAAAGTGGTACCAGTGCCACATGAATGGAGTGAGAAAAAAAGGCAAATAATGGAATATCTATGACATCATTCCAGTTCCCTCGTCTTACGAAAGATAACTACAAGAAGTGGTATCTAAGAATGAAAGCGCTTTTCGGCGCCCAAGATGTATGGGAGATTGTAGAGAATGGCTACAAAGAGGCCTAAAATGAAGTTGTGTTATCTCTGGTGGAGAGGGATGTCTTATCAAAGACAAGGAAAAAGGATCAACAAGCTCTCACCCTCATCCATCAATGTTTGGATGATACGATGTTCGAGAAAGTGGTGGATGCATCCACTTCGAGGGAAGCTTGAGAGATTCTAGCAAAATCTTTTCAAGGAGAAGAGAAAGTAAATAAGGTTAGGCTTCAATCATTAAGGGGTGATTTTGAAGCACTAAAGATGAATGAATCCAAATTAATTTCGGATTATTGCTTACGGGTGAAGGCAACTGTGAACCAACTAAGAAGATATGGAGATAAACTTAAAGATGTTTGAGCAATGGAAAAGATTCTTCGTTCTTTGACTCCTAAATTTGATCACATCATTTGCATCATTGAAGAAACGATAGATCTTGAGTCAATGACCATAGAAGAACTTGAGGATTATTTACAAGCTTATGAAGAGAAAATCAATAGGAAGACATGAAGAGACATTGGATCAGGCTCTTAAAACTAAAGCTACTTTGAAAAATGACGAAGGTGAAAAGCAATACTACGAGAAAGGGACGTGGTGGACATCAAAATGGACAAGGAAAATACAAATAAGGGAGTTCAAATAATCATGAGAGCAATTCATCATCGTTAAGAGGCCGAAGAAGAAGTCGAGGTAGAGGACGTGGTTACCAATAAACAAATGAGAGAAGGTGTGACTAGTCTAAATTTGAATGTTATAATTATCATAGACTTGGTCATTGCGCATCAAATTGTGCAGATAATAATGAAGAGCGAGCCAATCTTGAAAAAACTGATGAATCCACTTTATTACTAATAATAAGATAAGGAGAAAATGATGCTGACAATTTGTTGTATTTGGATAATGGTGTAAGAAATCATATGTGTGGATACAAAGAAAAATTTATGGAGCTCAATGACAAGGTGAAAGGTAATGTCTCTTTTGGAGACTCCTCAAAAATCCACATTGAAGGAAAATGTACAGTTCTTATCTCTTCCAAAGATAGGGGTCATAAGTTGATTTCGAATGTTTATTATGTGCCTAAACTAAGAAGTAATATTCTTAGGCTCCGTCAATTTGTTGAAAATGGATATGAAGTGCTGATGAAAGATATATATCTTTGGCTTAGATATAAGAATGTTAATTTGATTGCAAAGGTGGCTATGTCAACAAACAAGATGTTCAAGTTAAACATCTAGACTCTTGAAGCAAAATGTTTGAAGGCTAATGTGCAAGATCAAGACTGGTGTTGGCACATGAGTTTTGGACACTTGAACTTTGAAATACTAAAGACAATGGGAGAAAAGAAAATGGTAAAAGGGATATCTTTCATTAACCATCTTAATCAATTGTGTGAAGCATGTTTGCTCGGGAAACATGCAAGAAAGATTTTTCCAAAAGAAGCAACACCAAGAGCAACCAAACCACTTGAGCTTGTGCACACAGATATTTTATGGGCCCATCAACCTATGTTCATTTAGTAAGAGTAAATATTTAATACTCTTCATTGATGATTATAGCAGAAAAAACTAGGTCTATTTTTTGAAGCGGAAATCAGAAGCCTTCTCTATATTAAAGAATTTCAAGATGCTTGTTGAGAAGGAAAGTGGCTACAAGATCAAGCCATTAAGATCCGATAGAGGAGGCGAATTCATTTCCAATAATTTTAATAATTTTTGTGCAGCCCATGGAATTCGCTGCCCTTTCACAATTCCAAGGTCCCCTCAATAAAATGGTATAGCGAAGAGAAAAAATAGAACAATTCTCAACATGGCAAGATGTATGTTGAAGGCGAAGAATATGCCAAGGGAGTTTTGGGTCGAAGTTGTCTCTTGTGTGGTTTATCTATCAAATTTCTCCCCAACAGTGAATGTCAATAATCAAACTTCTCAAGAGGCATGGAATGGGAGAAAGCCAAGTGTTCATCATCTGCTAGTTTTGGAAGCATCGCGTATGCTCAAGTTCCATAACAAGAGAGATTCCAACAATACAAGAAAATTGATCTTTACTGACAGAGATCTTTTTACTATTACTTTTCAAGCTAAAAAGTCTTTAATGACAAAATCATAATCTTTAGTGACAAGCCCTGTCATTAAAGATTATTTTCCTGTCACTAAAAACTTTTAACTAGTGAAGCAATAGTGACAGGATTTGTCATTAAAGGTCAACTTTCTTGTAGTGAAACTCGACGATCGAAGTATCAAGTATGTGTTTGTTGGATATGATTATTAATCCAAAGGCTACAAGTTATTTAATCCAGATAATGGAAAAGTAGTGGTAAGTCGAGTTGTCGAGTTTGACGAAGGAGCCTCTTGGAATTGGGAAGGACAACAAGAAAACACTTACAATTTTCTTCTATACTTTGATGAAGAAGTAGAAGAGTCTGAGAATATTATTGTTGTGCAAGAACCGTTGTTCACCAGTTCCACATTATGAGGGCTCAAATGAAAGACCGTCAAGAATGAGATCTCTTGAAGATATCTATGAAAGAACCGAAGAGATATCACTTGATAATGATGTGTTATATTATCTTCTTGCAGATAGTTAGCCAATAAAGTTTCAGGAAGCCATGCAGGATTAAAGGTGGAGAGGAGCAATGGACGAAGAAACAAATCCATTGAAAAGAACAATACTTGGGAACTATCATCACTTCCCAAAGGTCATGAATCCATGGGAGTAAAATGGATATATAAGGTGAAGAAGAATGCAAAGGGAGAAGTGGAGAAATACAAAGCAAGACTTGTAGTCAAAGGCAACAAACAAAAATAAGGAGTCGATTATGATGAAGTCTTTGCTTCTGTGGCACGGATGAAGTCCATTCGCCTACTCATCTCACTTGCAGCACATAAGAGATGGAAAATTCATCAACTAGACGTGAAAATGGCTCTCTTGAATGGATATCTCGAGGAGGAAGTTTACTTTGAGCAACCATTGGGCTATGTGGTTGATGGTAATGAAGAAAAGGTGTTGAGATTGAAGAAGTCTTTATACGAGCTAAAACAAGCACCACAAGTATGGAATAGCCACATCAACAAATACTTTCAAGGATAACGAGTTTTTTCGTTACCTTAATGAGTATTCTCTTTACTCTAAAAATTATGGCAATAGAGATATTATGTTTGTTTTCCTTTACATTGATGATCTTATTTTTACCGGCAACAATCCTGATGTGCTTGATGAATTTACAAAGACCATGCCAACAAAATTTGGGATGGCTGGTTTGTTGGGAAAATTCAGGGTGTCCGAATCTATTCATTATGAAATTTAAATACGAATTTAAATCTAATTATTACTAGCATGAATTAATCCTAAATTAATTCATAAAATAACTATGTCAACAACAAATTTACATGCATATGAATATAAACACGTAAAATTCTACGGGGAAAAAACTAAGAATTTCACGTAAATCATACCTCTTAAAGCGACGTCCAACCGAGATCTACGGGACAAGAGAAATGATCCTATCAACCGTAAAAACCTTCTCAAGTTTTCCCTTTCGTCTTATTCGTTCGCCGGTGGGAAGCGCCCACAAACAATTTTAAATACAAGGAAGAAAGAAAATATTTATTGCTCTTGATTTTTTCAACTCATGGAATTGTGTACTTGGGGATGAAATAACCAGCCCCTTATATAGATGTGAAGTGGCAAAAAATTATCATGTGAAATAGGGGAGAGAAAGTCTTTTCTTGGCCTCCAAAAAATCTTGAATATATCTCATATATTCTTTTCTCCATAATAAAATATTCCACAAATATCTCAACTCCTCATCTAAGGGTAATTTTTTAAAATAATAGGCTAAGAATACAAGATTTGGATCTTCTTGAATTTATGAGATAATCTTGTATTCCAAAAAATACATATCTTCCATAATATATTTCCAAGAAAATCAACAAAATTTTTTCTCTACCATATCCAAAATTTTCGAAAATTGTAAGCAAAAATCATCAATAATAATTTTCTTTTATTTTAATCATCTTATTATTATCGGGCTACTTATTGGGCTACTTGAGGGGCCTTTAGGAGAATTAAGATTGGACCTCCAATGGGCATCTGAATTACAATATTGAGCCCCAATATTATTCAGCCCACTAATATTAATTAGTACTGTTGGGAAATTGTATAGACTTAAGTTTTGATTAAGATGCCAAAATGTTCCTCCTAAGTTATTTGTAAGTAAAATGTTCAGTAGAGTTAGTACTTAGTTAACTCAGTTCAAATGTTAAGGAACTGGAGTGCAGTTATAAATTTCTAAAGTGTATTGAAAAATGAAAGCCACTGAAGACGAAGTCTGCTGAAGACAAGTGATCTGAAGATTAGTCTAAGTCTTGAATGTTTTCTAAGTACATTCTCGCTAAGACTAAAGCCATCAGGAGAGGACCAAGGTCCACTGATGAGAACTAACAAAGCACATTAAATGATAAACACATTAAAAGCTGTTAGTTAATCTGGTTGGAACAAGGCAAAAAGAATTTCAGTGAAGCTTATAATTAATGAAGAATTAAGAAGGTTCTCTCAGAGGAGTTCCACCTTAAAACAAGACAGAACTCTGAGCAAGCAGACTGAATGGCCCAATGAGAAGATGTCACGTAGGTGTACTCTACTGACAGCCGACCTGTCCCAGACTGACAAGTACCAAAAGTCTTTCCCTAGCATTCTACAGAAAGTTGGTGAATAGACATGGTCTTTTAGCCATTTCTTGACAAGACTTAAAGCTTCAAAAAGAGCCGTTTGAACCAATCAGATACAAGAAGACTTACTTGAGAAGAATTAAATCCAACGGGAAGATATTCAAGGAAGCCTATAAATACAGAAGGATGTGCTCATTTATATGCACGGGAAACTCACAAGATCAAAGCTATCTCTACATTCATAACATTTTAGAAGCACTCAAAATTACTTTTGTTTCCCAAGTGTTTCACATTTGTAGAGAGCATAACAAGCCTTCAGTAACCAAGCTTAAAAGTTATATCTAAACCTTAGAAAGAGATAATCCATCCTAAGCCTTGAGCTAAACTGTAAGGATTATCTCACAACAGTTGGAACCAAAACCCTACTCAAAACCCTACTCAGTTGTTAGGTTGAGAGTTAGTGTTAAGTGGTGTTAGTAAGCTGATTATTTGTATCAGTCTGAAAGCTGGTTTATTTTGGGAACTAGGACCTGGAATTATCCTAGTGATCAATCATCCTAAGAGAGGATTAATTGATCAGTGCACCTTGACACTATAACACAAGGAATTCCAAGTGAAAGGAATTCTCCTGTTTAATCAGGATAGTGGACGTTGGAGATTCTTCTCTGAACCACTTTATATCTTGTGTACTTACTTTTTGCTATTTCTTTAGTGTGTGTTATTCATTCAAAGTTTATCAAGTAAAATGAGTTTTCTAAAAGGCTCACTAATCCGCACTTGAAAGCTAATTAGATAGTAGTTCAACTGAAAGTCTTGAGCTTTCAGTGGAGGTATTATCTCAGTAAGCTTTCACAAGTAATTCTCAGCAGAATTAAAGTCCACTGACGAGTTACTATTGAAGTAAACTGATAAGTTTTAAAGAAGTTTAAATTTGTAACCTCAGGTGTATCCCCCCCCCCCCATACACCTGTTTACTCATTTCGGGACCAACAATTGGTATCAGAGCAGTGGTTCAAAAGACCATTGTTCTAAGTATACCTTGTGCTAATGGTATTTTCTATTTGGTCATCTGAATTGATCTTATTGATAAACTTGTTTGGATATTATGGCTGACAATGCAGCTAGGGTAGCACCACCAGCAGAGAACAATATGGGAGTTAATCCTTTGAACCACATGTCCCATCACAAACTTCCACAATTCTCAGTGGAAAATTATGACTTCTGGAAGATCAGAATGAGAGCTCATCTTGCCTGTGTGCATGATGAGATGTTAAGGGTAATTACTAAAGGTCCATTTATTTTTATGACCCCTAACCCTAGGACCACAGCTGAGACTATTGCAGATCCAAGAGAAGAATGACCCAAGGATGAAGATAACTTTACTGCAGATGAAAGGAGGAGAAACAACCTCAACTTCATAGCCATGAATATTCTCTACACCACCATTCCAGATTCTATAATGGGAAGAGTGATCCACTGCAAGAGGGCAAAGGAACTTTGGGACACTCTTGCTCTCATGTGTGAAGGAACTGATAAGATAAAGGAGAACAAGCTTTTTGTAGATGTTCAAAAGTATGAGCAGTTCACCATGGAGCCCACTGAGACCATTGACCAGCTTGATGGGAGGTTCACTGATATCGTGAATGAGATAAATTCTCTGGCAAAAGTATACACCAAAAGAGAAGTTGCCTTAAAGATCCTGAGAGGGTTAACCTCAAGATGGGATGTGTACTCTGTGATGATGCAGAATACCAAGGATTTGTTGTTGGTCCCGTTTTCGAATACCAAAATGGGAATTCAGGAGCAAATTTTTTTTAAACTCTGCATCGCACCCTGACTGAGTTCAGTAAGTGGACACTCAAGTCACTGCATTGCTAAGAGTCAGAGCACTCAAGTCAGTGCAACTGACTTGCGAGCTCAGGCTCTTAATAAGGCAGTAACTCGAGAGACTAAACTCTTGAGTGCGTTGCCTGAACTGGTCAGTGAGAAGGATTCTCCCTGACCTGAATACTTAACCAAAGTTTTCTTTTAACAATGCTCTCAGTGAGCAGATTTTCTCAACACTTAAGTAAATACTCTGAAAGATAAGTACGCTCAGTTTAACATGGTTCAGAGACTCAAGCTCTTACATCCACGGCCTGATTTAACAAGAAATCCACTAACTGGGATTCTTGTTTTTAACGGGCCAAGGTGCACTTACAACTGGACTCACGCCACTCCCTGGGCTGCCCCTCCTCACTAACTCACTGACAACTTACTCCCAACAAACCTAACTAGAGGGTTTTGGTTTCGGTTTGGTTTCTCCAACTAAGTGAGGTTTTCCTTTACAATGTGTAGCCTCAAGCTAGGATTAGGAAAACCTCTCTAAGCTATGAGTTACAAGCTGAACACTCATTTGTGTATATCTATGAACTCTAAGATTCAGTATACAAGATGTGAATCGTGCCTCCTTATAACTCTCAATATCATGCACTAAACACTCACACCTTCATAGCTCGTAGGTGTTGATTTCCTCCTATCACACACTCTTGAATAAGCAGCTATGAGCTTGTATTTATAGTGTGGATTCAAATGTAACCGTTGGATGAAATTACATTTGAATCCATACAATTAATGGTTTCAACCACTTTTCTTGGAATGCGGCCTTTGTCAGTGTCAGAGTTGCTTCCTCGTGCTGATTGGTCCACGTGGCCTGGATCCAACGGATCTTTGACTCAGTGGGTTTGACTAAGACCCACTGACTTTAGGTAGCTTCCTCCTTCACTGACTTGATGATCTTTAGTGGACTGAATCGTCCTCAGTGTAGTTGTCCTTCAGAGACTGTGAAGATCACTCCAAGAAGTTTGTCATAAGGCTGAATGACAAACTTCCCTGACCACAGTAGCCTGACTCCTTCAGGGCCTACTTGGTCCAGCACAGATCCTTCTGATCATTCTCTTCACTGAGTGGTCCATCTGACTTAGCTTAGATCAGCCTGGTTTACACTCAGTAGGACATCCTCCAGGCTTCTCTACAGGTTCAGGTCTTCCTTCTATGGCTTCAGTCTGTTCTCTTGAGATGTCATCTTGACTTCCTCAGGCTGTGTCAGTGAGTTCCCCCTTGCTGAGTTCCCCCTCAACTGAGTGCTTCCTCAGCTAAGTTCTTCTCACATTACAACCTGTCTAACTGAATAAACAAACTATCCTGACCTGAATCTAAAGATACTATCCTGACTGCTTTCAAACCTATTACATGTGGTTTTGTAAAATCATCAAAACTAAACATATCCCAACATTTGTCTAGCATGTCTATGCAACAGGTATTTTCGGAACTTAAGGCTTATGAGTTTGATCTTAACAGGAAAAGGTTTTACAGGGATAACAGAGAAGGAAGAAGTTATCCACAAAAAGACACCAGAGAAGGAGAGAAAAGCTCAACTGAGCTGGAAAAGAGGAAGGGTTACAAGAACTATACCAGAGGTGAAGGCTCATCATCAAAGACCAAGGAGTCTACTGAGGAAAAGAATGATGATGCCAATAGATATTTCCAATGCAAGAAGGTTGGGCATTTTCAATATGATTGTCCTCTACTGAGCACCAAGGAGAGGAAGGAAAGGCAAGCCAAAAGTGACAGGAGATATGGAGAAAGAAAAGCCATGGTGGCTGAGGATGTTGATGAAGATCTGGAATCATCTGACGGACTGTTCTCAGACAGCAGTGATGATGACATGTGCCTCATGGCAAGAGAAGAACCAGAGGTACAATCTAAACCACCAATTTCTCTATAACACTCACCTGAGCTGAGCTCAGAGTCAACTGAGGAACTCAATCTTCAGTCCGCTTTGGAACAATTGATGATTGATTTCTCTAGGTTGCAAGAAGCAAGTTTTTGTCTCCAAGATTAAAACAAAAATCTCCTGAGAGAAAAATCTAACTTAATTGAGTCTGGGAATCAGGCAGATCTTAACTCAGCTCAGTCTACCATTGAATTGACAAAAGAGGTGGAAACCCTCAAGAGTCAAGGAAATGGCAAAGATCAACTGATAAAAGATCTTACTGAATCTAAGATAAAATTAACTGAAGAAAATGTAAAACTGGTAAGCCAAATAAAGGATTCTTTCCTGAAAATTGATGTCTTACATAAATCTGAAGAGACCTTGTTAAAAAGGATTGATGCTCTTAACAAACCCTCTCTTGCCATAGTGGAGATTCAAAACTTTCAGATCAATCCAAATAACAAGTGTGGAATAGGTTTTATTCCAAAACCTTCAGAAGGTCCTCTGAGTGTTGCTTCTTCAAGTGGCACAGAGAGAGTTTTTGTTAAGTCTGTGACCTTTCAATCACAGATTTTAGATAAAGGTAAAAGACCAGCTGAGGTCCAACAAAAGAGAAGTCAAACTCAGCCAAAACCAAATGGAAAGGCTCAGTTGACTAATCAGAATAGATCTCAGCAGAGGTACTATCAGCCGAGGTCTTCACAGATGAAGCAACCTCAGCTGAAAGTACCCAGGCATGAGCACTCCTCAAGGAATGACTTATACAGAAGACCTATTCCTTATGTGCCTAAAGGAAAAGGACCTTCATACCCTTATCAACAAAAACTTAGGCCAGGTGCACCCAAGCCTAAAAGAAAGAATGTAAAGAAGGTTCTTATTTCTTCAAAGGCTGACACCCATAGAAAGTTTACTCCCAAGGCACCTAGGGAGATAACAATCTATGTAGATGTTTATGGAAGACAAATTAGCCATTCTAAAGGGATTAGAACTGTGAGGCAAATTTGGATTCCGAAAGGTACAACTAACCTGGTAGGACCCAACACAAAATGGGTACCTAAAGCTTGATTTTGATTACAGGGCTAAGTGGACCTCAACAAAGGAGAAGCTCTGAAATCTTCAGTCTGGTACTTGGACAGTGGATGTTCCAGGCATATGACAGGCAACAAAGATCTCCTGACAGAGTTTGTTGAGAAAGAAGGTCCACAAGTCACTTTTGGTGACAATTCACAAGGAGCCACTAAAGGCTATGGTACCTTAATAATTGGCCCAGTAAGAGTAAGCAATGTATCCTATGTCAGTGGACTTAAGCACAATCTTTTGTCCATAAGTCAGTTTTGTGATAAAGGATACAGTGTTGAATTTTCTTGTAACCTGTGTTATGTCAAGAATATATCTTCACAATAAGTTCTACTAACTGGATCAAGGAAAGGAAACGTCTATCTTGCAGATTGAAAGTCTTGCACACCAAATGCATGTCTTATTGCAAAGAGATCACTGATACTAATTGGCTGTGTCACAAGAGACTAAGTCATCTGAACTTCAAGATGATGAACAGGATAGCAAGACATGGACTGGTGGAAGGGATGCCAAATGAAGTATACAACAAAGAACATATCTGCAAAGCCTGTAAGGAGGGAAAGCAAGTGAAAGCATCTTTCAAAAGCAAATTAGTAACCTCTAATGACAAAGTACTTCAACTGTTACATATGGATCTCTTTGGTCATGTAACCCCTGTAAGTATCAATGGGAGAAAATATACACTTGTTGTTGTTGATGATTTTTTCCAGGTACACGTGGGTGGTATTCTTAGCAAGCAAGAAGGAAAATCAACTCGGGATACCAGAGCTCCTGAAGAAAGTTAGCAATGAAAAGAGTCTGAACATTGTAAAGATAAGATCAGACAAGGGTACTGATTTTATCAATTCAATAAGATCTAACTTCTGCAAAGAGTTAGGTATTGCTCATGAGACCTCAGCTGCAAGAACTCCACAACAAAATGGAGTAGCTGAAAGAAGAAATAGGACCCTTAAGGAGGCAGCAAGGACAATGCTTGCAGAAGCTCAAGTTCCTAAAAGATTTTGGGCTGAAGCTATTAATACTGCCTGCCATACTCAAAATAGATCCATGGTGACCAAGCATCAAGGAAAAACTCCATATGAGTTATGGAATGGTAGAAAGCCACATGTATCTTACTTTCATATCTTTGGTTTTAAGTGTTTCATTCACAACAATGGGAAAACTTAACTGAAAGCTTTTGATAGCAAAGCTGATGAAGGAATCTTCTTAGGATATTCCTAAATCAGTAGAGCTTTCAGAGTTTACAATTGTAGAACTCTTGTTGTGGAAGAAACACCTCATGTGGTTTTTGATGAGTCTACTTTTGAGTCCAGGAGTAAGGAGAATGAGGAAGTGATAAGCCGAAGACTAACTAGATTGAGTATCATGTCTAAAGCCTATCCTGAGAATTGTGTTGTTACATACATCCCAACCTGGGATAACTTCAATGATCAACAATTCAAAGAGGTCACCCAAAGTCAAACCACTCATCAAAGCTCACCTGAGAGCTCTCCTGAACAAGTAACTGAACTGATGAACACAATCCCAGTTCAAGAGGTAAGTGATGTCAATGAAGATGTGGTCACAGCTGAGACATCCACTGAGCCCATCATTCAAGGGGGAACCAATGATATTACCATTGAGAATGAGAATACCTTGAATGATGACTCAGGACTTCAACCCTCTGTTTTATTTCCTGAATTTAATTTCATTCCAATATCTAGTGACTGAACTTCAGAAGAGTTAAACTCTACTGAAGGACATCAGCCTAGGAGGACATGGCTCTCAGATCCCCTGTTGAGCAAATCCTAGGATATCCTACCTCAGGAGTCAAAACTAGAAGTTTTCATGGAGAAAGTGCTTTGTTTTGTTGTTTCTTATCTAACCAGGAACCAAGTTCCATTGGAGAAGCACTTCAAGATTCAAATTGGATCATTGCTATGCAAGAAGAGCTCAACCAATTTACAAGAAATCAAGTATGGGAGCTGGTTGACAGACCATATCACTGCAATGTGATAGGAACCAAGTGGGTATTCAAGAACAAGAAGGATGAAAATGATGCCATAGTCAGAAACAAGGCCAGGCTACTTGCAAAGGGCTATTCTCAAGTTGAAGGCTTTGACTATGATGAAATTTTTGCTCCAGTAGCCAGATTGGAGGCAATAAGATTATTTCTTACTTATACTGCTCGCATGAAATTCAAGGTGTATCAAATGGATGTAAAGAGTGCATTCTTGAATGGAATACTCAATGAGGAAGTCTATGTGGAGCAACCCCCAGGCTTTGAAGAAAGTCACAAAGTATATAGACTGAGAAAAGCTCTATATGGACTGAAACAGGCTCCAAGAGCTTGGTATGATACTTTGTCACAATTCCTTTTGAATCATGGCTTTATCAAAGGAAGAGTAGATAGAACTCTCTTCAGGATCACAAAAGGAGAGGACACTTTGCTAGTTCAAATCTATGTGGATGATATCATTTTTTATTGTCCTAACCAAGTCCTCTATGAGAAATTTTCTCAACTGATGTAAGGAAAGTTTGAGATGTCAATGATGGGAGAAATGAACTTCTTCTTAGGACTTCAAGTCAAGCAGTCTCCTGAAGGAATCTTCACCAACCAAGACAAATACACAAGGGAGCTGATCAACAAGTTTGGATGCCAGACTAGCAAAGTTGCAAGAGTTCCACTGAACACCAACACCAAGATGGAACCTGATGAAGATGGTGAATCAGTAGACCAGACTCATTACAGAGCTATCATTGGATCTCTACTGTACCTCATAGCAAGCAGACCTGATATCACATTTGCAGTTGGGATATGTGCAAGATATCAAGCAAATCCCAAGAAAAGTCATCTGGAAGCTGCTAAGAGGATTCTTAAATATCTCAAGGGTACTGTGAATATGGGATTGTGCTATCCCACAGATGACAATCTGGAACTCACAGGATACTCAGATGCTGACTATGGAGGATGTAGAATTGACAGGAAATCAACATCAGGCACTTGTCAATTCTTGGGAAGTAAGCTGATCTCTTGGTTTTCCAAGAAACAAAATTCAGTAGCTACAAGCACTACTGAAGCTAAATATATGGCAGCTGGAAGTTGTTGTGCTCAAATTCTTTGGCGAAGACAACAACTGAGAGATTACAATATCTTTGCTAATGAAGTTCATATTTTCTGTGACAACAATAGTGCAATTGTTATTTCAGAAAATCCAAGTCTCCACACAAGATGCAAACATGTGGATATAAGGCATCATTTCATCAGAGATCATGTGGAGAAGAAGGATATCAAAATGCTCAAGATTCATACTGACAAACAAAGGGCTGACATATTTACTAAACCCTTGGCTGAAGCAAGGTTTCAAGAACCGTCAGTAGAGCTTGGACTTCTAGATCCAGGAGAGTAAAGGAAGGAGCCTATCTCAGATGAGTTGATTTCGAGTCAGTAGAGGCTCAACCTTAGAAGTGGATTAACCTCAGTAGAGTCACTGATCACAGAAGAGCTTATGTCTCTCAGAAGAGGTTCCACCTCAGTAGATTTCAAAGTTTTAACTCTGCTATTTTTCCAAGCCTTAAGGCTATTAGTTTCATTTTATAAAACTCTTATAAAAAATAGCTAATGAGTATTTTCTTGGAAATTAAATCTTTTTACTCTGTTTCAAAAAGATTTCATTATGGCAAGCATTTAATGCGCGTTGTACAAGTCAGTTTTGCTTTTACAGTTACCTATCTCATGCGCCTTAAAAGTCGGATGATGTGACCTTCCGGTTACCAACTCCTTTAATCCATACCCTTCGTTTTAGGCGGTTCTTTTTTAACCGTTGAGATCTCTCAAATACTCCCCACTAATCCTTTCAACTATCCACGACCCTTCATCCAATCAATCTCAGACGTTGATTGCGGGATTAGATCTCACCGTTCATTTATCATATAAAACCCCCCAAAATCAGCCAAAGAACCTTTTCGAACACACTTTCAAGCAATCACCTAATATCCTTCTAAACACTCTCTGCAAACTTTCTCTTCATACTTTTTCAATGGCCAAAGTAAATCTTGGATTTTTGACAAACAAAGAAAATTTCTGGTATGAACCCATAGTGGTTTTCGATAACCCAGAAATTGAATCAAGACCGGAATTCGCACACATTAAAGAAGCTTTGGAGATGGTCAAAGCTGCTGGGTTGGAGAAGTTCTTATCAGTTCATCCTGAGAACTGTTTCGATAGGCAGGTTCTTGAGTTCTTCTACAGTATATCCAACTCTGACTAAGAGGAGGATTGCTGACAAAGAGGAGGATTGGGTGTACACTATTATGTAGAAGAAGACAAAGTACAGCCCCACCATGAATAGAAGTGTACTTCTTCCCGTATACAATATCCTGTGTAAGATTATTGGGAAATGTATATTGGGAAACCAGGGGAGCACTGAGCAAGTGAGCAAGCCCAAGCTGAGATTGATGAGGGCAATAGTTGAAAGCAAGGAGAAGACGTTCAACTGGCAACAATTCTTCCTAAGGGCTTTTAACAAAGAGCACTCAAAATTCCAGCCAGGGAAGTCTCCCCAACTATCAAGCAAGTTGTGCTTTGCAACCAAGATTTCCTACTTGATAGAAAACGTGGATGTGGGAGTAGACTGGATAAAGGATAGGAAGTGGAGTAATCTAAAAGCCTTGTTCAAATCTGGAAAGGAACTGGAAACGATGATGATAAAGCCAGCAGAGGAGGAAGTGGAAGCTGGTTCTACTAAAGGGAAAAGAACCAAACTAAAAAGGAGGATGGTGAAATTGAGTGATAAAATAGTACTTCATAAGGAGGAGGAGGAGGCACAGAAGGCTTCAAAGAAGGAGAAAAGAAGGTCTACTGAGGCTGAGAAGGAGATTGCCTCTAAGAAAGTCAGAGTCACAAACTCTACTGATGAGTCTTCATCAGGTAACCCTGACTCTTCTCCGAATGTAATTTCAACTGAGTCTGACTCAGATGTACCTGCCCCTACCCCCATCAAATCCAAAACCAAACCCAGAACCCCTGTAAGAACCAAGAAAATCTCCAAAATGACCAAAACCACCACTGAAGGCTCTCAACAGCCGAAAAGTGGATCCCAAACAACTATCCCCTCTGAGGCATCTGCTGAGGCATCCTCAACCCCATCTGAACCCATTCCTTCTAACCCCACTGAACAAACCCCATCTGACCCCCAACCCCAAACCCCCTCTGAACCTAACCCTCCTGAGACCCATTCAACTCACCTAGAATCCATTCCAGAAGAACCTACCGATCTCAGATCCCCTACCCCTTCCCTACCCTCAAATGATGAGGAGGAGTACTCCTTCCTGGATACTCTGAAAGATGAGGTAGCCTACTCCTTGGAGTCTAAATATCCTGAGCTTGATGGGTACCCCACCCTAAAAGCAATTTTTTTAGGCTAAGACTCCTTGTCCAGCTAAAAGACAGGAGACTAGGTGAGATCATGATGGCTGTTAGAGGCAGTAGTGCTGATGAATGGAAGAAGGAGGAGGTGGAGGTGATGAAGTTTGCTAGAATGACCAAAACCAGACTTCTCTGTGATGAGAAAATATTTGAGAGTCTGTTTATGGACAAACTGGCTGAGGCCAAGAAGGGATCTGAGAAGGAGAAAGCTGCTGAAAAAGAGTCAGAGAAGGAGGGAGAGAAAGAAAAAGAGATGGGAGAAGGAGAAGGTACTTCACCAAAGCAAGGTGGTGGTGAAGTAGCCAAGGATGTATCTTTGGCAAGAGATACTGAGGCACAAAATTTGCCACAGGAGAGCTCAGTAGAGGTGTCTACTGAAGTTCTTCCACAACAGCCCTCAGTGGTGACTAAGGAGTCAGCTGAGGTGTCTGGAATTGAATGAGTTGAAAATGAAAAGGAGAAAGAAACTGAGGTCGAAATAACTGATGTTGTAAGTGGTGAGATAAGAGCAAGCATTCCTGTAAAGGATGAATTGGCTGAAAAGAAATCAGTTGAAAAGAATGAGGAGAGTGAGAAAAGTGAGAAGAGAGAGGAGGGGGGAGTTTCTATGGAGGTAGATGTGTCTGAAGAATTAGGTTGTGAGAAAGAGGGGGAAAGGGCTAACATTGTTTGTCATGCAGGTGTACAAACTGATGAAGTTCCCCCAGTCCAAGTCAACCTAACTCCACTGAAAGATGTTGTTCACTCACTCCAAAATGAAAGTCTTCCTTCTCTTCAAGCTCAACTGATGGATGTTCAAGAGATTATACAAGAAGAAGTGGATGAGATGGTCATCCTCTCAGACCATGTAGATGAGATGATGGAGTCCACAACCATATCACTTCAGAACCTGACCCTAAAGATTGAAGACTCTCAGCAGATGGTGCTGGATGTGGTGGAAGGCCAAAGTGTGCTGGTTATTGAAGGCCTAAAGAAGCTGGAACAAAAAGAAGAAGAAGCCAGAGCTCAATTTTTGAAGGACTCTGTGGAGAACGTGTCCATTAACCTAAAGTCCTCTGTTAAGGCTTTCTCAGCTAACCTTATTGGAAAGGTTGAAGGGTTATGGAACCAGAAGATACAGGAGTTTGAAGCAAAGCATGAGGAGCTTGGAGCCAAGCTGGGTGAAGTCATAAAGAAGGCGGCATAGGACTTCCCTACTCAGGAGAAGACCAATGTCTTAATAGAAGAAAAGTTGGCCCAGTTTGTGAACTTTGGGCAGACAGCTGGAGCAACTTTGGAGAGGCTGGAGGATGAAGTTGACCATTGCTCCACTGAGCTGAAGGCCCTTGCCCATGATCAGATGAAGCTAAACATTACTGTGGCCGAATGCATGATTAATGCCGGAAAGGGGGAAAAGAGGATAAGTGCTAATGACATGAAGCTGGATCCTAAGAACAAAATGAACATCATTCTTGAGACCCCTGAATTTGAGAGAGGCCAACAAGTCAAGAGCACCCTAAAGAAGATAGATGTTGAGGCCCAGAAGATTGCAGAAGCCAAGAAAGGGAAGGAGACCCCATCTGAAGACTTCTCAAAGTTCAAGGAAGCTCACCTGAAGGAGAAAGAAGAAAGAGTTGCTCAGAAGGGAGAATCAACCAAGAGGAAGGCAACTGATGTCCTCTCAGCAGAGGTAGCCAAGAAGACCAGAACCTCAGGGAGGTTGGCTGCTAAGTCCACTGGCTCAACCGAGTCAGTTGAGGTACTTCCTATTCTGAACCCTGATCCTATCTCCTCTGAAACTCCAAAATCTGCCCCCACCAAAGTTACAGACTGAGCTAATCAAGTCGGCTGGGGGTATGAATGAAAGAGCCAAAAAGTTAACTGCTCAACAGCAAGAAAGGAGAGACATGGTTGTTGGGAAGATGGAAACCATTGTTGAGTTGGCTGAAAGGAAGAGGCAGGAGAGGCTAGCTACTTTCGAAAAGTCCACGACAAAGAAATTCAGAAATGGCTATCAAAGGTGGGCTGCAAAGTTGAAGAAGGAGAAGGTGGCACTTGCAAAGGCTCAGTTCCCTCATCTCGACACTTGGGTTCCCAAGAAGCTGAATGATGCTTGGGAAACTGCCAAGAGGGAATTCGTATACGTATATTATGTCAGTGGAGAATTGGGGAAAGAAAACACACAGGACTTATTCAATGATTGGCTTTTTGAATCTTACCCAAAACTCTATCCTGACATAAGTGAAGCCTGGAATGATAAATTCCCAGATCATGCCCTGAAGGCTCCTGAGCCAATCATCTACTAGCCTCCTCAAGATGCAACTGGAGCTGTGGACAGAGAGCGGATTACAGAAGAGTGGGTATCCCTATGTGAGCATCTTGGTCTCAAAGGTCATGCAAAAGAAGTGATGGAGAGGAAGAATGAGCTGAAGATCAGAGTTTTCAAACAATATGGACTTGAGCCTCTGTTTGAAACCATTTGAAGATGTGAAGTATTTTTGCTGGGTATTTGTTTATAAGTCCCAGATGTTTTAGTTAGAACTGTTTGATAGTAGACTTCATGTAAACTGTACTCCTCATACCTTTTCATGAAATGAAACTCTACTGATGTTTTTGCCCAAGATAATATCTCATTATCATTTAGGCTTATATACTTGAATGTTTTTACTTACAAAATCCTTGAACTTTTTATGCCATCTGAAGAACCTCATCTGGAAGAAGATATGTAATAAGATAGGATTCGGCATAATAAAAAAGGGGGAAATTGTTTGGAAATTGTATAGACTTAAGTTTTGATTAAGATGCCAAAATGTTCCTCCTAAGTTATTTGTAAGTAAAATGTTCAGTAGAGTTAGTACTTTGTTAACTCAGTTCAAATGTTAAGGAACTGGAGTGCAGTTATAAATTTCTAAAGTGTATTGAAAAATGAAGTCCACTGAAGACGAAGTCTGCTGAAGACAAGTGATCTGAAGATTAGTCTAAGTCTTGAATGTTTTCTAAGTACATTCTCGCTAAGACTAAAGCCATCAGGAGAGGACCAAGGTCCACTGATGAGAACTAACAAAGCACATTAAATGCTAAACACATTAAAAGCTGTTTGTTAATCTGGTTGGAATAAGGCAAAAAGAATTTCAGTGAAGCTTACAATTAATGAAGAATTAAGAAGGTTCTCTCAGAGGAGTTCCACCTTAAAACAAGACAGGACTCTGAGCAAGCAGACTGGACGACCCAATGAGAAGATGACACGTAGGTGTACTCTACTGACAGCCGACCTGTCCTAGACTGACAAGTACCAAAAGTCTTTCCCTAGAATTTTACAGAAAGTTGGTGAATAAGCATGGTCTTTCAGCCGTTTCTTGACAAGACTTAAATCTTCAAAAAGAGCTGTTTGAACCAATCAGATACAAGAAGACTTACTTGAGAAGATTCAAATCCAACGGGAAGATTTTCAAGAAAGCCTATAAATACAGAAGGACGTGCTCAGTTATATGCACGGGAAACTCACAAGATCAAAGCTATCTCTACATTCATAACCTTTTAGAAGCACTCGAAATTACTTTTGTTTCCCAAGTGTTTCACATTTGTAGAGAGCATAACAAGCCTTCTGTAACCAAGCTTAAAAGCTATATCTAAACCTTAGAAAGAGATAATCCATCCTAAGCCTTGAGCTAAACTGTAAGGATTATCTCACAACAGTTGGAACCAAAACCCTACTCAAAACCCTACTCAATTGTTAGGTTGAGAGTTAGTGTTAAGTGGTGTTAGTAAGCTGATTATTTGTATCAGTCTGAAAGCTGGTTTGTTTTGGGAACTAGGACCTGGAATTATCCTAGTGATCAATCATCCTAAGAGAGGATTAATTGATCAGTGCACCTTGGCATTATAACACAAGGAATTCCAAGTGAAAGTAATTCTCATGTTTAATCAGGACATTGGACGTAGGAGATTCTTCTCTGAACCACTTTATATTTTGTGTACTTACTTTCTGCTATTTTTTAAGTGTGTGTTATTCATTCAAAGTTTATCAAGTAAAACGAGTTTTCTAAAGGGCTCACTAATCCGCACTTGAAAGCTAATTAGATAGTAGTTCAACTGAAAGTCCTGAGCTTTCAGTGGAGGTATTATCTCAGTAAGCTTTCACAAGTAATTCTCAGCAGACCTAAAGTCTACTGACGAGTTACTATCTGAAGTAACCTGATAAGTTTTAAAGAAGTTTAAATTTGTAACCCCAGGTGTATTCCCCCCTCCCCCCATACACCTGTTTACTCATTTCAGAACCAACAAGTACCACTAATAAATTAATATTGCACTGTCCATCTTAATCCATATTACGATAATATGGCCTCCCGGTTATTATTTCCCGTGTTTAAGATTATTTAGTCCATTAATTAATTGAGCTTCTGAATAGCTCTAAATTAATTAATACCTTTTATCTTGTAGTACAGACAGCTCAACATTATTATCCGTACCGAAGAAACTAATTCTTCACTTGCAACATTTGGTACGATAAAACTTTTGAGCCCACCAAGGGGACAAATCACACGAGCTGTACTCGCACACATTTCTCCGTATTAAATCTTAGCAACTGTCGTATGATTAATATTACTGCCCAAAACAAAAGGTTCGAAGTCACGATGATTCTCACCCAACATGAATCAAAGCAATAACTATTAATCACACACGGTCATATTTAAGTGACGCAGATTAAGAAATCAATAACCAATGAGGTCTAATTTTTCACATTTCAGAACAGAAGAATTTATCCTCGTTGTAGGTCCTCTTCAACACATACTAAATGTGCTAGTGCAATCTCTTGGTTAAGACATGCCAATCTGAGATATACACATCGATCTTTCGGGCCATTAATTTGTACGTTTAGTTACAAGGAACTCATTAACGTGATCTTTCGCGATCTGGTATCACCACATTAACTACAATGTAACTCGTACTATAAATAGAACGAAATTGCAATAAATATTTAACATTCATTCATATTTAAAATAAATGTGGTAGAAGAATTATTCTCATAAAATAAAGTGTTCAATACATGAGTTATACGAAGTAAAAGCATACTTTCATGTATAACTCCAACATGGTTTGGGGCTCATGTCCTACTACTTGGGACTAGAAGTGAAGCAAATGGAGAAAGGAATTTTCCTTTCCCACACAGGTTAGGCGATTGAAGTTTTCAAAAAGTTTAACATGATTAATTGCAATCCTGTTAATACACCCATGGAGGTCGATATGAAGCTGTTAAAATTTGGAGACGAAGAAAAAGAAGACCCCACTTTGATCAAAAGTCTCGGGGAAGTTTGAGATATTTGACAAATACAAGGCCCGACATATTTTATGTGATACACTTAATTTTGGAATTATTTATTCTCCATCTGAAGATTTTGAGCTTAATGGATTTTTTCATATTGATTTCACGGGTGATGTTGATGATACAAAGAGCACTACGAGTTTTTTGTTTTATTTGGGTAATAGTGTTATTTCTTGTAGTTAAAAGAAACATCCTATTGTTACATTGTCAAACATGCGAGTCTAAGTATGTTGTTGCATGTTTCTCTACTTATAATGCTATATAGTTGAGGAGATTATTGAAAGAACTTCACTTGCCACAAGAAAAAGCTAATGAAATTGGCATTGATAATAAGTTTGCACAAGCACTTGCAAAGAATCTGGTATTCCATGATCGAAGCAAGCATATAGATACGAAGCATGATTTTATTCGAGAGTGTATTGCCAACAAGCAAGTGGAGCTGAGGTATGTGAGAACTCAAGATCAAGTTGCAGGTATTCTAACAAAACCATTAAAGTTTGAAGATTTTCGAAGGTTGAGAACTATGCTTGGAGTAACGAAGGAAATTTCAAATTAACGGAAGTGTTGGAATATAATTTGAAGTTTCAAGAATATGTATTTTACATTCTAGAATTAATTTGGTTCATGTAGTCAAGATATAATTAATTTTTAGTTCATGTATTCAAAGTGTCTTTCAAGTTTCACCATTATTAGATTAGATGAATGGTGTATTTCATGTAACTATAAATACCCTATGTATTTGGCATTTGAAAATCAAGAAAATTCATTTGAGTGTTATCCACCAAATTTATATGTTTCTCTACCTCTAATAGAATCCAATGATATTTAAATGGTTTCATGACATCAAGAAAGGTTTTGGTTAGTTGGGTTTCTCTTCGGTCAGAAAAGTTCCGCAAGGAATCCTCTAGATGATCCTCAATCCAGCATTTAATATTTTTCTCAAAATTGTCACTTCGCTTTAGAGCTTTTGCATATTGCAATCTTACTGCATCGCCCTACTAATAAATTAAATTAATCGATATAATTTTTTTTTAAATACTCTTTTTGCTTTAAAATAATTTAAAATATTATTATAAAACTACATATTTTGTATTTAAATAGATTTTTTAGGCATAATTACTATAAATAAATTATTTTTAATATCATTATGAACCATGTCAGTAGATTAGGATATTGCAACATTGTATGTTTTCTTCATAAATTCAGGGATAAATTAATATGGCAACAAGTGCAATAGTGTAGTCATGGTAGAATCTGAATTAGATTTCCGAATTTCGATAACGTTGAAAATTTTGTGTACTCTGTTTTAATCATATTTACAGAGATCTTCCACAAAAATATTGCCGGAATTTGATCCCAATGTTTCCGGCGACATCACGGCTGAGTTTCTCCACGATCCCGACCATTTAACAAATCATCTAGCTAGTAAAGGATTATCATCAAACATTAATAAATTCTCCGCAATTTAAATTGCATAGGTGAAATCATGATCAGCCATTTGGATTTGTGTATTGAGCGATTGATCCGGTGAAAATTGACAGCAGAAGCAATGGTGGCAACGCCTGCTATGGACCAAGCGCCGCCGTCTTCAATTCTGAAACACAGACACGGTTAATATGAAAAATCCGTAGAGTAATTCATATTAAAACCCAAATCTCTCGCCACCGGAGAAGAATTAGCGCAAGAACCCTTCAGTCCAATATATTCATCTTCGTTACCTCCAGAGATTTTCTGACGGACCTGCTCCGGGTTTCTTCATCGGTATCGATAGCCACCACCAATTCCTCTCCGGATACGATTCCCATTTGCAGCTATGCTACGGCGATCCTAACGCTAGACACTCAGCTCACAAAGGAAACGACAAGAACTGATCCTTAATCCATCCACCTGCAGATAATTTTTCTCATTGTTTATATTTTTCCATTATTTGGACTCTCGCCATAATTCTTCTATTCCCCATGAATCTGAGGGATGTTCAATTACTTTGATTTGATTTAAAAAAAATGAGACATTAATTGGGGGACATATAATTAATTAATGAAAAGTCCCGGTTATTAGAGTTGTAGTCGACTGATTGTTTGGTGTTTTCTTGTTTCTAACATAAGCTACCCCGAGCAAATATGTGTTAATGTTAGAAAAAATGTGCATTACTGGTAGAGAAAATGCGTGTTGATGTTAGAGTAAATATGTTTTATTGCAAATGTGTGTTACTGGTAGAGGAAATGCGTGTTGATGTTAGAGTAAATATGTTTTATTGCAAATGTGTGTTACCGGTAGAGGAAATGCGTGTTGATGTTAGAGTAAATATGTTTTATTGCAAATGTGTGTTACCGGTAGAGGAAATGCGTGTTGATGTTAGAGTAAATATGTTTTATTGCAAATGTGTATTACTGGTAGAGTAAATGCGTGGTGATGTTAGAGTAAATATTAGTTACTGCAAATGTGTGTCCATGTTAGATTAGATATCATTACCTCTTCTATTTGTGAATCTCCTCTCTCCTGTGTGGCATGTCCCATTATAAATTATTTCAAAATCCTGCGATCACATGACTTCTCTTCTTAACTTCCTGTTCCATTTAACTTCCTATATTAACTTTCTATTTTATTAATTCTATTAACTTCTATTTTAAAAATTCTAAATTACTTAAATTAAATTAATAACTACCACCTTTGAATCAATCCACTGTCATCCACTCCTATTTTTTTATATCTCCAAAAAATTCCACATTTATCTATAATGCACGCATATATATATATATATATATATATATATATATATATATATATATATGAGTGAATCTCTCCACCTCTTTCAATCATTTATTTCAAAATCCTACAATTTTATAACTTTATAATATTTTTGGTAATATTATATATCCTATATTTATATTCATACCCCTCTTCACTTATTTTTACTATATAACCCACCTTTTTTAATTTGCATGAGTTAGTTAGAATAATTTATTATATTTTTTAATTACAAATTGATATTTTAATTAAATTAAAAAAATAATATATTTTGATTGAATTAATATTTAAAATATTTAATTTAAATATTTTATATATATATATATATATTATTAACCCGCGTAATACGCGGGGATCTGGGCTAGTGTGTTACTATTGGAGCAAATTTGTGTTAATGTTAGGGAAAATGTGTGTTACTGCAAATGTGTTTTAATGTTAGAATAAATGTGTGTTACTATTGGAGCAAAGTTATGTTAATGTTAGAGTAAATATGTGTTACTGCAAATGTGTGTTAATGTTAGAGTAAATGTGTGTTACTAAAAATATATGTTACTATTGAAGCAAATGTGTGTTAATGTTAGAGAAAATATGTGTTACAATTGGAGTAAATGTATATTATTGGTGGAGCAAATGTGTTTTAATGTATGAAATAATAAATCTCAATTTAAAAGGATGATGAATAAATTAAAAAACACATATTTGTTCTTGTAAAAATATATATTCGTCCTTATTGTTATTTTAAAGTAAAAAATTATATTTTTTAAGGAATAGTAACACAGATTTTGTCATTCAATAACATGCATCTGCCCATATAGTAACACAAACTGGAAGCGAAAATCTTGAAACTTGACTTGCGCGAGATTTTGGGAAAAATCCACCAAATTCAACCCGACCAAGATCCGCAAATTTTAACATGGAACGACCCGAACCATGATTTTTTTAATATTTGCCTATTTTAGGTATATTTTTCATGTGAAATATTTCACAAGAGAGTGCCCCTTAATTTATAACTTCGGTCTTTTTTTTAAAGTTATTTGAATATATTGGTAATTATATATATATATATATATATATATATATATATGTATATATATATTTAGTAAATTAATTAATTCATCAAGCTATATCGCCCCGGGCAAAGTGAGGTGATGTGTCAATTTTTATTGGTTCTCTGACGTCAAGCAGTGCAAATACCCATTTTAACTGTAGAAAAGTCCTAATTGATATATATTTTAGGAAAATTGTTTTCTTTTTGTCCTGTAAGTTTATCATATTTTGATTTTATTCCTATTGACTTTCAAATTTTGATTTTCATCCTATAACTTACACATTTTTATGTTTTTGGTCCTATGACCTGTTATATCGGGTAATTACCCGGTAATAGTGACCTGGCTTCCATTTTTTATTTTTTTTAATTCGAAGGGAGTATTTGTTTTCGTTTATGGCACATGCATAGAAAATTAAAGATGACTTAGGAAATGGGGGTACTTTTTTGGGACCGTAATTTAAAAAGTGTGATAAAACGAGGATCATAACCTTTTTTGACATTAATATTTTTTATTCACAAATTAAGTCCAAATAAACTTTAATAAACAAAAATGGGTCCAAAATTCAACTCAAAATGACCCGTATTTCCGCCTGAATTCAATCCAAATCGAACCAGGTAGCACATTATGCATTGATTACTACTATATGATGTTTAAAAATTCTCTCGAAAAAAATGTAGGACAATCGATGAATTACTCACGTGATTAAATCCATGGAAACATTTTGAAGACTTCCATTGATGCGTTCACACGTGAGTATTTTCTTAGTAATTTATCGATATGTGAAGGCTTCCAATTCGCATTGATTACTCTTTCCCGTATTGGGCTGCTAAAAGCTCGGATAAATATTTTAAACATGATGGAAACCATATTATCCAATATTTACAAATTTTAACTATTTTTATAAAATCAAAAATATATTATCCTACTTTTACAAATAAAATAAAAAAAATTATTCTACTTTTACAAAATTGAAAAGAGTAACTTTCTTGTGTACTTGGTGCATGATGCACTCAAGCAACAATTGAAATTGTTTATAATGAAAAGTATGATTTGATTACACCAAAAAGTTTGATTAGATTACATTGAAAAATTAATTTATACTGAAAATCGGTTTGCAGTTTAAACTTTTCAGTGTAATTTAATTATACTTTTCAATGTAATCAGTCTATACTTTTCAGTGTAAACAACTGTAACTGTTGAGTGGGTGCACCGTACACCTGATGTATATGAGAGTATCCTAATTGAAAATATATTGTTTTATTTTTACAAACTCAAAAACTTCTTATCCTACCTTTACCGATTCCGAAAATATGTTATCCTTGTACGGATCCCTGGAGAAACTTTTAACATCACATAAGAGTAATCCAACAGCAAAATAGAGTTTTCAATAGTAAAATTTTCAGGAACATGTAAAAAATTATTTTGACATATATGCTAGAAAGGCCCTATAAAAGCAACAACCCTCTCATCAAATTTCTGCAACCTCTACAAAACAGCAATCTCCTCCAATTTTTGCAAGTAGATAATACAATGGGAAGCCTTCAAAATCAACAACCCGAAAATGGCTTCTCATCTCCTATCACCAAAGCCTTCGAGTCCGAAGACTTCAGAAGACAAGCCCATTTAGTCATAGACTTCATCGTTGATTACTACAACAAAATCGAAACGTACCCGGTTCGAAGCCAAGTCGAACCCGGGTATCTCAAGAAACGGGTTCCACGATCAGCTCCGTACGACCCGGAACCCATAGAAGATATCCTTCGCGACATGCAAAAGGATATCGTTCCGGGCATTACCCACTGGCAAAGCCCCAATTTCTTCGCCTACTTCCCCAGCAACATGAGCACGGCCGGATTTCTCGGAGAGATGATTTGCACCGGATTTAATACCCCGGGTTTTAACTGGATCACATCGCCGGCCGCCACCGAGCTCGAAAACATCGTCATGGATTGGGTCGGCAAAATGCTCCAGCTTCCCGCGGAGTTCCTCTTCTCCGGCGGCGGTGGCGGCGTCCTGCAGGGCACCACCTGCGAGGCCATACTGTCCACGGTGGTCGCCGCCCGGGATAAGACGCTCAACAAAATCGGCGGGGACAATATCAACAAGCTCGTCGTGTACGGATCCGATCAGACCCACTCCGCCCTCCAGAAGGCGGCGCAGATCGCGGGGATCCCCCGGAGAAACTTCCGGGCCGTTGGGACCGTAAGGGCGAACGCGTTCGCCCTCACGGCCCAAGCTCTCCGGGAAACTATAGAGTCTGATATTAAATCGGGGCTGGTGCCGTTCTTCATATGCGCCACGGTTGGGACGACGTCGTCCGCGGCCGTGGACCCACTCGCGCCGCTATGCGCGGTGGCGAGGGAGTTCGGGATATGGGTCCACGTGGACGCTGCTTACGCGGGAAGCGCGTGCATTTGCCCGGAGTACCGGCATTTAATAGATGGAGTGGAGGGAACCGATTCGTTCAGCTTCAACCCGCATAAATGGTTCTTCACGACCGTCGATTCGTGCTGCCTCTGGGTGAAGGATCCGACGGCGCTGGTGAAATCGCTGTCCACAAATCCGGAATATCTGAGAAACAAAGCGACGGAGACGAAGCAGGTGGTGGATTACAAAGACTGGCAAATCGTTCTCAACCGTCGGTTTCGCTCCGTAAAGCTATGGATGGTGCTCCGTAGCTACGGCGTGGCGAATCTCCGAAACTTCATTCGTAACCACGTGAAAATGGCGGAGAATTTGGAAGGGTTGATCGGGAAGGACCGGAGGTTCGAGGTGGTGGTGCCGAGGAACCTGTCCACCATCGTCTTCCGCGTGTCGCCAAATTTATCCGGTGAAGAAGAAGCAAATGATTGCACGGCCAAGTTGCTGGAGTCCATAAACGGGTCGGGTCGGGTTTTCATGACCCATACGGTGATCGGTGGAGCGTACGTCATCCGGGTCGCGATCGGGGCGACCCTGACGGAGAAGAGGCACATTGAGATGGCGTGGAAGGTGGTGCAGGAGCATGCTGATGCATTAATTAGCAGATTTTATCAACTTTGAGGTGTGAGAAATTGCAAATTTATGTTTTATTAATTGCGAAAAAATAAAATGATCGCTTTTGATTATGTATGTAATGACTTGCGACTTGGTTGCAAAAATGAGAGCAAATAATTTGCAACTTAATTACATATATGTATACCTACGTGTTACATATATCTAGTTGTTGCAAGTCTATTCTCAGTTTCTTGGCCACTAATAGGGTTTCACAGTTTAATTAGTTGCCTACTCATTATCATAATTATTTACTATTAATATTATTATTACTACTCTACCTTATGTTTGTCAAAAGAAAATTAAGAATAATATTACAAACTAATCCATGATCTTCTGAAAGTATTTTTTTTTTTTTTTAGTTTAATTGAGTTTACTTTAATATATGTATCACGGTTTTTCTTCAATTTCATTAAAGAACCTATCTTCTTTAATTGAGTTTACTTTAATATATGTATCACGGTTTTTCTTCAATTTCATTAAAGAACCTATCTTCTTAAAATTTATGCTAGACTATATATCAAAATACCATCATTTTATTTGCATTTTTTTTTCAAAACTGTCACATCAGCAATAAATTGTCCAAAATAACGTGTCAAATTTAAAAAATAAGAACATAAAAAGTGATTAAATTATAATAAAATATCAAAATATCATAAATTCATTATAAATATAATTAAATAAGTAAAAATGTGAGGGGAAAGCAACAGGTTTTGTCTCGATTTTATTCCATGTTTATAATGGATGAAGGAATAAAATTCAAAACAATTTTAAATTTGAAATAATTATTCATTATACAGGTGGCTATTACATCTTAAATAATTGTTCATTATCCAGATGAAGGTTACAACAATTTTTTCTTTTGAAGTTTCAAAACGTTTTCGATATTATTGCCAAGCTCCAATAATTATATTTTTTAGGACTATGAGTAGCACCTTAAACGTTAATGAAAACGACAAGGTGAGAACACACTTAATTGAGAGAGATGCAGATAGTATCTCCGACAATTGCTATATTCCTCTTGCTTTCATTTTGTCCTCGAAATTTGTTCTTATTTCAGTAATAAATTTAATTAGAACTCTTCTCAGATCGCCTTGAACAAGATATAGGGCTGATATTGTTGTTCTTAAATTGTTGTATCTTGGAAAACAAGTATTTTACGATTCACTAGCACCGAAAATAAAGGACATGATTTGTTTTACGTAAATCGTGTGCAACACGAGCCTTAATTCTTCATTTGTTTTACTTTAAGTCATTTGTTGATATGTCTTGAATCACACACTTCTCTGAGCTGTACGGGGGTCTCGCTGTTTTATCTCAGTGCTATATATATAGTCTTTGAGATCTGTAATCTGTAACCTACATCAGTAATAAAATCCGTTCTCCTCTCTGCCCGTGGACGTAGCCAATTTATTGGTGAACCACGTAAATCTCTTGTCTTCTTTACGTTTCTTGTTTATGCTCTATAATCCTATTCTGTCACAACAAACTGGTATCAAGAGCCTGGTCGTTTCGATCAGGGTTTTTTCCGCACTATTAGGGTGTTTTGGAGCCGATCGAGAATGTCTGCTTTCAACGTAAAGGTTGACAAATTCACCGGGAGAAATAGTTTTGGCTTATGGTAAATCAAGATGCGATCTCTGCTGAAGCAGCAGGGTTTGTGGGCGCCACTATCAGGAAAACCTAAATCTGAGGATGCAGATGAAGAAGAGTGGAATACCCTAGAAGAAAAGGCCCACTCGACTATCATGCTATGTCTGTCTGACGATGTTATCATCGAGGTTGCGGATCAGGAAACTGCCGATGGTCTCTGGAAGAAGTTAGAGAGTCTCTACATGACGAAGTCTCTAACCAATAAATTGCTTTTGAAGCAACGTCTGTTCCGTTTACGCATGCAGGAAGGTACACCCCTTCGGGATCATCTAGATAAATTAAACAAAATTTTACTAGATTTGCGTAATATTGATGTTAAAGTAGAAGATGAGGACGCTGCTTTAATTCTGTTAGTATCTTTACCTGAATCGTATGAGAATTTTGTTGAACCGTTTATTACTGGGAAAGATACTCTGTCTCTGGAAGATGTTCGATCTGCCCTCCACAGCAGAGAAGATCGTCAACAGGCAACTGGCTCGGCCACAGAAAATCAGGCATCGGGGCTGTATGTCACGGGTAAGGGACAAAAGAAATCTGGGAAGAAAACTGGAAAGCCGAATCAAAAAGGTTCAAAAGTTCCTAAACCCAATGACATCTGCAATTACTGTAAAGAACCAGGGCACTGGAAGAATGATTGTCCTAAGAAGAAGAGGAAGCAGGAGAAGAAAGAGGGTGTCGGCGGTTCTACAGCTGTTGCAGAAACTGATACAAATTCTGAAGATGATCTGGCCTTGGTTGCAGCTGAACAGTCACATCGTAATGATGTGTGGGTTCTTGATTCTGGGGCATCATACCATATTTGTCCTAACAGGGAGTTCTTCTCGACCTATGAGCAGATAGATGGAGGAAATATTACCATGGCTAACAGTGCTGCCTGCAAGGTGGTTGGGATTGGCTCAGTCAGGATACGGACACATGATGGGGTATTCTGCACCTTGGATGAAGTCAGGCATGTTCCACAGATGACGAAGAATCTGATATCATTGAGTCTCCTTGACAGCAAGGGTTTCAGTTTCAAAGGTGAAGGTGGAGTTATGTATGTTTGTCAAGGTTCAAAGGTGGTTCTGACAGGCTTGAAACGTGGTACCTTATATTATCTGCGAGGTTCCACTGTGAAAGGTTCTGCTGATGTTGCATCATCTGAGGTTCAGACCATGGATATGACCAGGTTGTGGCATATGAGGCTCGGTCATATGGGAGAAAGAGGGATGCAGATTTTGTCAAAGCGGGATCTTCTATCTGGGCATAAAGTGCAGAGTCTTGAATTCTGCGAACATTGTGTATTTGGGAAGCTTCATCGCAGCAAGTTCCCAAAGAAGGCAGTTCATCAGACCAAGGGGACTCTTGACTACATTCATATGGATTGTTGGGGTCCGTCACGTGTTGAGTCTATTGGAGGCCACAGATATTTTGTGTCTATGATTGACGACTACTCAAGGATGACTTGGGTAATTATGATGAAACACAAAAGTGAAGCTTTCAAGAAATTCAAGCAGTGGAAGGCGTTGGTAGAAAATCAGACTGGGAAGAAGATCAAGAGACTGCGAACTGATAATGGCCTGGAGTTCTGTTCGTCTGAGTTCAATGAGTTCTGCAAGGATGCAGGGATTGCTCGACACCACACTATTCGACATACACCGCAGCAGAATGGTGTGGCAGAGCGCATGAATCAGACATTGCTGGAGAGAGCAAGATGCATGCTCTCGAATGCTGGTTTGGCTAGAAAGTTCTGGGCAGAAGCAGTAAACACGGCGTGCTATCTGATCAACCGTGGTCCTCACACTGGCATTGATTGCCAGACACCTTATGAGGTATGGTCTAATAAACCTGCAGATTATTCTTTGTTGAAGGTTTTTGGTTGTACTGTTTACTATCATGTTAGTGAGGGTAAATTAGAGCCAAGAGCTAAGAAGGGTATATTCGTTGGTTTCGGGGATGGAGTTAAGGGATATAGAATCTGGTCACCTTCAGAGAATAGAGTTATATTCAGTAGGAATGTGATTTTTTATGAGAATTCTATGTTTAACCCTACTGTGAAGTCTGTTTGTACAGAAAATTGTAGTAGTGTTGATAAACAGGTGGAGCTGCAAGTCACTCTCGATGAGAGTAAATCACAACTCCAAGGTGGAGAAGATCAACATACTCCTGCTGAAAGTACAAGTTCTGATGTTCATCCAGAAGCTCGCCAGACAAGCATAGCTGTTGATAGAGCTAGGAGAACAGGCGTGAAGCCTCCTGTGCGGTACGGTTTTGAGGATATGGTGACTTATGCATTACAAGTCGCTGACGAGGTGGAAGAGGAAGAACCATCTGCAGGTGAACCATTCACCTACAGAGAGGCTGTTTCATGTAGTGAGTCGGCCCAATGGCTCACTGCGATGAGAGAAGAGATGGAATCGCTTGCCAAGAATGAGACTTGGGAGCTGGTCAAACGGCCTAAGGAGAGGAAGATTGTTACTTGCAAATGGATATTCAAGAAGAAGGAAGAAACCACACCTGGTGAGGGTGTGAGATACAAAGCTCGGCTAGTTGCAAGAGGGTTCACACAGAAGGAGGGGGTTGATTATAATGAGATATTCTCACCAGTGGTCAGACACACTTCCATCAGAGTGTTACTAGCAATGGTTGCACATCAGGATTTAGAACTTGAGCAACTAGATGTGAAGACAGCTTTTCTACATGGAAAGCTCGAAGACGATATCTACATGACTCAGCCAGAGGGGTTCCAGGTTCCGGGGAAGGAAGATTATGTTTGCAAGTTGATGAGGTCTTTATATGGGCTAAAGCAGTCTCCAAGGCAGTGGTATAAGAGGTTTGACAGTTACATGATCCAGTTGGGATACAACAGGAGTCCGTATGATTGTTGTGTGTATCACAACAAAGCTGATGATGGTTCCATGATCTATCTTGTCCTGTATGTGGATGATATGCTCATAGCTGCAAAGTCCAAGTCTGATATTCAGAAGTTGAAGGATCTGCTCAGTGCTGAGTTCGATATGAAGGATTTGGGTGCTGCCAAGAAAATTTTGGGTATGGAGATTGATGGTCCCGTTTTCGAAGGGCAAAATGGGAATTCAGGAGCACAAAATTTTTTTTAACCTTTTCCTCAGGGAGTTCAGCAAGAGTGAGAAATACTCAAGTCACTGCTCTGCTCAGAGGCTGAGTTACCAAGTCAGAGAGAAGGCTTGGAGATTCATGCTCTGAGCAAGGACAGTGGCTTGAGAAGCTGAACTCTAGAGTGCGTTATCAAATCACAGCTTGCACCCTGAACAAGTTCAGTGACGAAATACTCAAGTCACTGCGTTGCTGAGAGTCAGAGCTATCAAGTCAGAGATGAGACTTGAAAGCTCAGGCTCTCAACAAGGCAGTGACTCGAGAGACTGAACTCTCGAGTGCCTTGCCTGATTTAGTCAGTGAGATGGAATCTCCCTGACCTGAAATGCTTAACTAAAGTTCCTTTTAAACAATGCTCTCAGTGAGCAGATTTTCGCAATACTTTAGAAGAAAAGACATTCCAAATAATAACTCTTGGTTTAACGTGGTTCAGAGACTCAAGCTCTTACATCCACGGCCTGATTTAACAGGAAATCCACTCCTTTGGATTCTTGTTTTTAACGTGCCAAGGTGCACTTACAACTTGACTCACGCCACTCCCTTGGCTGCCCTTCTCCTCACTTACTACCAACAAACCTGACTAGAGGGTTTTGGTTTCAGTTAGGTTTTCTCCAACTAGGTGAGGTTTTCCCTTTACAATGTGTTAGCCAATAGCTAAGGTAGGGAAAACCTCTCTAAGCCTAGAGTTACAAGCTGAACACTCATATGTGTATATTTGAAGACCCTAATGGTCAGTGTTTAAGATGTGAGTAAACCCTCCTTATAACTCCCATGCACGTATGCTACTACTCACACTTTCAGCTCGTAGGTGTTTGTTTATTAAACAACAATACAACTTTTAAACAAAACAACACACACCTATCAACAAGCCATGAGCTTGTATTTATAATGGGGATTCAAATGTATCCGTTGGAGAGGAAAATACATTTGAATCCAGCATTAAATGGTTTCAACCACTTTTCTTGGAATGCGGCCTTGTCAGTGTCAGATTTACCGCCTTGTGCTGATTGGTCCACGTGGCCTGAATTCACGGATCTTTGACTCAGTAGGTTTGACTAAGACCCACTGACTTTAGGTAGCTTTCTCCTTCACTGACAGATGATCTTCAGTGGACTGACTCGTCCTCAGTGTAGTTGTCCTTCAGGGACTGTTTGAAGATCACTCCAAGAAGTTTGTCATAAGGCTGAATGACAAACTTCCCTGACCACAGTAGCCTGACTCCTTCAGGGCCTACTTGGTGCAGCACTGATCCACCTGATCAGGCTCTTCACTGAGTGGTCCATCAGACTTGGCTTAGATCAGCCTGACTTGCACTCAGTGGGACATCCTTCAGGCTTCTCCATTGGTTCAGGTTGATGGCATGTCTTCAGTCAGCTCTACTGGTTGTCATCTTGATATCTTCAGGCTTGTGTTGAGAAGTTCCCCCTCGCTGAGTTCCCCCTCAACTGAGTTCCCCCTCAACTGAGCAGCCTATTCTACTGAGAGCTAACCTAGCCTGACCTGATCTAAAGGATACTATCCTGACTGCTTTCATACCTATTACATGTCGTTTTGGAAAATCATCAAAACTAAACATATCCCAACAGAGATATATAGGGAAAGAGAGAAGAAGAAGCTTTTCTTGTCACAGAAGAGTTACATTCAGAAGATTTTGTCTAGATTTGGCATGTCTACTGCCAAGCCTATTGATACTCCAAGTGCTACAAATATTCATTTATCCACTGATCATGCACCAAAATCTGTAGCTGAGCAGGTGTACATGTCTCGAGTCCCATACTCTAATGCAGTAGGGAGTTTGATGTATGCTATGGTCTGCACTAGACCAGATCTTGCACATGCTGTTAGTGTTGTCAGCAGGTTCATGGGACAACCTGGAAAGGAGCATTGGCAAGCTGTGAAGAGGATTTTTCGTTATCTCAGAGGTACGTCTGATGTTGGTCTCATTTATGGAGGTGATGCTCACATTTATGTGACTGGTTATTCTGATTCTGACTATGCTGGAGATGTTGATAGTAGAAGATCTATGACTGGTTATGTTTTCACTTTTTGTGGTTCCGTTGTTAGTTGGAAGGCAACTCTGCAGGCTACAGTTACTTTGTCTACAACTGAAGCAGAGTATATGGCACTGATAGAAGCTGCTAAAGAGGGAGTTTGGTTGAAAGGGCTTGTAGGTGATCTTGGTCTACATCATGATCAAGTTATTGTATTCTGTGACAGTTTGAGTGCAATCTGTTTGACCAAGGATCAGGTCCATCATGAGAGGACAAAGCATATTGATGTGAGGTATCATTTTCTGAGGAATGAGTAGAGAATCAAGGTGATGAAAGTAGGTACTGCTGATAATCCTGCTGACATGTTCACCAAGCCAGTCCCGCATAGCAAGTTTCGATATTGTTTGGACTTGCTAAACGTCACAAGCTGTTAGTTGCCCAAGGAGGGCAAATCTGAGGCAGAAAGGAGGAGTCTGTTTCATCTGGCATTGTAATGATGCATCTGCAAGGAAGATTCAAGTCAAGGTGGAGATTTGTTGATATGTCTTGAATCACACACTTCTCTGTAATCTGTAACCTACATCAGTAATACAATCCGTTCTCCTCTCTGCCCGTGGACGTAGCCAATTTATTGGTGAACCACGTAAATCTCTTGTCTTCTTTACGTTTCTTGTTTATGCTCTATAATCCTATTCCGTCACAACATCATTTATGGTGCTTATTCCACAGTCCATTTGCTTTTTCCTTTTCCAACTCTTTCACATATTTTCCAGCATTTTGTCCGGAAAAATGAAATACTAAACAAGACTGAGCTAGCTTTCTCAACCAGAAATTATATCACCTCCAATCATTTTGGTGTTTCATTTTTTAATTCCAATATTTAAATAGTAGAACTAAAAAAGTATCAAGAAACTGATATCTTATTGATACGTATGTATTAGTGCTCTAAAAAATAAAATATAATACAAAATGTGCCATAGAAGAATCAAACTGTCGACTCCGAAAATTTAGATCTAAATATTTATTTATTATTCCAATCATCATCCTAAAATCACTTCTTCTATTTCACTAATTTCCAGACACCATTGTGCAGTTGCGAGGTTAATTTCTCGTTGCAAAAGTAGTATAGTTGAAATTAAAAAAGTAACGAGAGACCTGTGATTAATTAGTCACGAAATTTTATAAAAACATATGTATGGAATTCTCCACATATTCAAGTATAGTGTACACCTGTCTTATTATAACAATTATAGTCCACACGATATTCTGCCTTGTTGTACCATTTACTACTATATGGATATGGTTTGCATTAATAGGTCGTATTTAATTTTTTTATGCAGGAACGGCATTCTCGACTTTCCCCTTCACATCCAATTAAAGCTGCTAAATCTGTCCGATTCTATTCACATTTAATTCTTGTATCTAATTTTATCTACAGGATTCTGAAAAAAAAAAAAAATATATCTACAGGATTCATAACAGCTTGCTGACAGAAGAATACGGACTATTTCCTCAAACTTATTATAAAAATAAAAAATACTTTATAATAATTTTATATTCTAAAATATGGTCATATAAATACTTTCTAAGGGTTGTATTGTACTTGTATATTTCATTTTATACCCATTGTTCTTGTAAACTATCCTGAAACAAAAAATAGACACTACCACATTTTTGCTTATAGATAACGGAAAATTTATGTTATCTATGAGCGAAATGGTCAGTTATCGAGGAAGGTGTTATCTATGCTCCTCCCTTATTGATAACAGATATCAACCAATAAATATTCGTTATCTATGAGCACTACGTTATCATATCACACTCATAGATAACTTTTTAAATTTGTTATCTAATTATACATATATCTGTTATCTATTCTATCTTTTATAATTTATTTATAATTAAATAAATATTTATATTTGTCCATTTCTTTTAATTCATGTAATTAAAAAATTAAAATATACACAATAGAAACACTAAATAAAAGTCAATACATTCATTAAATTGCAAAATATCCCAACATTAAAAAAATTTCATCAAAACAATCATCTCAATTATATCCAAAAGTTAAACCTACATGTTAATACTCAAATACTCACTAGCTACAATTATAAGACAGTCATCAACAACAAACCATTTGGTTGCAAACATGAGAACTTATTGGTGAAATTAAATGGAGATAACTGTGAAAGGCAAAAGAATTTAACTTATTTTACAACTAAATGTAGCAAGTGTAAACAAAAACCAGCATCTCGTGGGATATAAAACTCATTCAGGACATCTATCCTAGTCATTTATCAGCAACTTGGTATTTTTCTGTGTTGGATATTTCCCTTGCTAAAATCCCAATATTGTGCAGATTATATGATGGTTAATATATGTTATGTATATGGAAAATAATTTGATGATTTTGAACTGAGACCAAGTGAAGCTTAAGTAAGCACTCAAAGAAAGTGGAAAAAGTGTTTGTCAAAGATTAGCCAGTGTTTACCAATAAACTACTTGGATAGATCTAGTACTAGCCCTAAATCAACAAGTGGGAACAGAGTCAGATGGTCAATTCTAGCTCACTATATGGGCAGAAAATTGGTTTAAATTAATATAAATGCAAAGAGAAAAGCAGAGGCTTGCATGTTGGTAAGCATTCTTGGTGCAAATAAGTGAGAATTAAATGTATAATCCGATTTTCCGATGGTATAATACAAGCCAAAGAAAGATTAAAAATATTGCGAAAACATAATCAAGCTGAAAGAAATATTTATTTGAATATTTGTTAGGCTTAGAGAACAAACAATATGACCATCTAATTAACCAGAACTATTTACTTATGCAGACAAATAAAAAAAAAATCCGCGCAATTCCATAAGACAACAATAAGAGAGTACATGGGAGATTAAAAAAAGTAGAGGAATATGAGGACATACCGGAGTTATCTTATCCAGTTGCTTCTTTTTTGGGTTTAAAACCTCTTCTGGCTTGCCATCAAGTCTGGTACAAACATTTTGACAGCTATATCAATAAAAATGCCATATACGTAGCTTTATGTTAGATATCCTAGGAAAAGGCACATCAAAAGGAATGAAAACTAATAAAAATGGCATGTTATGCTTAAATATAGGTGATAAATATGTCAGGTGCATGTTATGCTTAAAACTGTATTAAATCTTACTTTCATGTCAAAAATGGCATTTTTATAAGCGTGATCACCATGTTATGCTAAAAAATACAAGCGTGATCACCGTGACATCTTACTTTCTGAATATTAAATCTTTTGAACAGCCACAAGGTACAATTTATCAACAGCAGCAACAACAATTAGAACATATATAAACACTTGACATCATAATTAATTTAGTAGTAGAGATTGTTGTATAACAAGTGCAACATCAATTGGAACATGTATAAATGTGTCAAGTGCATGTTATGCTGAAAATAATCATCACAGTCATAGTAGCATTTGCTGTATCATTTCATTATGCAGACAAATAAAAGGTTTTTTTCTAAATTAGGAACGCAAGGAAGAAACCATTGGGCATAGAGAAAAACATGCAAATTTGATAAATGCTCCAAAGTCATTTTTCTTAACATTCCAATAGACACATACATAAATAATAAATTAGATCAAATGTGCCAAGGTAAATATCAGAGAACCTGTATAACAAACTATAATCTTCACTGATGCTTGAAAATGTTGTTATATTAGGATTTCCACTTGAGCATTATTAATTGTTTTCAAAATCAATACTCTCATTTAAAGGAAGCACCAGACGATCTTGTATCAAGTGAAGCAACATTTACTCCGACCATTGGTTGATTACATTGTTAGACTTGTGTCTTGAGATACAACAATCCATTAACACAAGACATCTAATTTAAAGACCACGCTGAGGTATATGGTTTGGCAGCCAAAAATGCAATTAAATTTGCTATTTTCCATCCGACCTACCTTACTGTAGCAACCCGAATTTCTCAGAAACCAAATGTATTTGGCAGTAAATAATAATTTAAAGACCTTACTGAGGTAATGCATGAAATACACTCTGTAATTTTCCGTTTTTCTCAGAAACCAAATGTATTTGGCAGTAAACAATAATTTTGGATTTATAAAGCGACTGTGTTTTACCCTCCACACATCATTTTGTAAAGGTATTCTGGCCCATAATGTTCAATTACCAGACATCAAATTGATATATTGTAGATAACTTTCTGAAAAACATATTTCAACATATACACACATCAGATGTTGGAAATCCCAACTCAAATATGGGTATGCAGTCTTGAAAATTTCAAGAAAATATCAGATTTTGACAATAGATATGTCCCATTTTCTATTAATTTGGTGTGCATAAAAAAGAGGGCCACCGAATAATTAATCTATAAAATTGAGACATAATGTGCATGGGGATAGAATGTATACAAAATGGGCGCAAAAGATGGGCACTCAAGCTAACTTTTCACTTTTACAGCAAAAAAGGTAAGATGTGCATGGGCCATGTTACATACACATCTTTGTATGTATATGCAGAGAGAGAGAGACTTACACAACTTAGCGCTGGTTTCAAACTTTGTACATTTTGGTTCCAAAGATACTATTGTAGATATCACTGTAATTACAAAACACAGATAACGGATTCAATAGTATCCGTTATCTATGTTCAGTTATCTATGAGCGAAAATGTAGTAGTGAGATGGAAGCTTTATAATGCCGATTTGAAAAATCAATAATTAGAATGAAAAATATCCTCCATTTAACCTTTCAAACCTTCAAAATAAAATATCATCCAATTATAATACTCTCACAATGCCCTTTTAATTTAAAAAATGCATTGTAATTGGACCCACTTCTTTTAATTAAAACTAAACTTATACCCAAACCCAACTTCAATTAAAACTAGGCCCAAACCCCCCATCATCCTTTAACACCACAAAAAAATTATGTTTTAGCAATGGAAATTTGAGACGGACAATAAATTTTTCGCTAAGTTGTGGAATAGATTTGGGATGGACGAAGTCCACTAGTCTTTTAAAAAAAATAAGCAGAAGATAACATGATCCGTTGCTAATCTCTCCGAATTAGTGACGGATTGGTTGTCGCTAAATTACGGTCTTCTAAATTTGTCTGTGTTGGACTGAACCGAGTGACGGATTATCCATCACTAATTTTAATGTTGTGATTAATGATGTGTATGAGACCGTCGCAAAATCGACCCATTGACCCACACCCCTGGGTAACTAATGCGCATTTAAGTGACTAAAAATATTAGAGATGGAACATACATCACTAATTTTAAAATTAGGATTAGTGACGGCTCTTCCGTCGCTAATATTAAAAAGTCGTTGTTTTGGTTGATGAAGTGGAAAAATTAGCCATTTAAGGAAAGAGAGGGTGAAATGGACAGTGAGTGAGAAGATCGTCGAAAAACTTATGTGTCGTCGCTGAAGAGCTATTATTTCTCGTTTAAAGTGCTCACCTCTCGATCATCTATATACACATTAATTGTAAATTCTTTCATATTTAACCGTTTAAAATTGATTATGAAGCATGTTTATCATATGTTTAATCGTATGTTTGTATTCTGTTGAAACGTTTAAGTTTAGCATGTTTTAGGATATTTGATGTGGATATTAGTATATTGATGGAGTATATGGATATTAGTATATTGAATATTATATTGAACTGTTTAAGTTAAGTATGTACAATAGTATGCTGGCCGAGTATATGTTGAATCGTTTAATATTAGTATATTTATTAAATAATATTAGTTAAACCGTTTAAGATGCGTATATTGATTGACTATGTATATATATATATATATATATATATATATATTATATGTGTGTGAGTGTGTGTGTGTGTGTGTGTGTGTGTGTGTGTTGAATCGTTTACGATTAGTATGTTGATTGAATAATATTAGTTGAACCGTTTAAGATTAGTATGTTGATTGAGTATATATGTTGGATCATTTAAGATTGGTATGTTGATTGCTTGTTATATTGCATGGTTTATAGTTTATATGTTCGTTTATTAGATTGTATATTTTATAATTATGATAGATTAATTGTTTGTTTATTGTATTCAAAGTTGATATATTTAAGTTATTGTTAAGAAATGAATATGATTATGTAAGGTCGAAACTATGCTGAATTTTTTAATGCATATTTTACATATTAAACAATGTTATAATAGCAAATGAAAAAATAGAGATTACCGTTGTGTATGGGCGGTAAGTACACTTTATTTATTTTAACTATTAGTAAGTTAATTAATTTATCATTTTATTAATAATAATTAATTTTGGTGATTAAATGCAGCTTGATGCTTATTGAGGAAGTTTTGTGGGTCATCAATTATATCTTAAAAATAAACTCCATGGAGTTCGGTGCTGCATTCTGGTTGTTGATCGGAATTCGGAGGATTATTTTGTACTGGAAGCAGTTCAAGGTATTCAATTAAATTATTGTTATGTAAATTTATATGATTATGTATGTGCATATATATATACTATACACATACATAATATATATATTAATTAGTCACAAATTTAATTTTTTTTTATTAAAAGTTCACATGGGATCCCGCTATTTCTCAAGAGGTATATCGGGCATTACTTGATAAGATAAGGATAAAGTATATGGACATGGTGAGCAAGTGGAAGCAAAGATATCTATATATATATATATATATATATAGAAATGAGGAGAGAGAAAAAGTTGGCATTATTAAAGTAAGTGAAGTCTACTTATTTTGTGGTGTAATGGTGAATCTCACTCTCCATTAAAGAGAGTGGATTAACTTTACCATTTTCATTTCTTTTTTCTTTTGAATCAATACTTTCAATATTCTTTAAGTTATTAATTTTAAGTTTATTTTCAATACACTATATATCAAATTAATTATCTTTTGAAGATTTTTATTTAATATATACTACACATATAAAAAGAAAAATAATATTTAATTTTTTAAAGTATTTTTTTATTGACTTTAACTATATATGATGAATTGAATTTAAATAATTTTTATTTAGACTACATAAGTTTTGTTAAATATTAAAATTATTTTATGAATTTTAGTATTAATTGTGAATTGAGTACATAATTGAAAATTGTATTAAATAATTATAATGCTCACATATATACAATATATTCTTTACATATTAATTGGATTATAGATTAAATAAATTTAAATTAAACTTTTTATATAAGTCATTATACGATCTCACATTTAAAAAATATAATATTCAATCAGTGCATCGCACTGGAGAAACGCTAGTATATATAAAAGTAGAAGTGAGGAGAGAGAAAAAAGTTATATTTATTGGAGCAAGTGAAGTGCACTTGCTTTATGGTGCAATAGTGAATCTCACTCTCCACTAAAGAGAGATGATTAATTTTACCAATATCTTTTCTTTTTTACTTTGCACAAATAATTTCAAACTTTTTTAACTTTTTAATTTTAAATCTATTTTCAACACACTATATATCAAATTACATTGTCTTTTGAATTTTTTTAATTTAACATATATATTGCACATTTAAAAAGAAAAAATATATTTAAAATATTTATTTTATTATTAAATATTTTCTATTGACTTCAACTATATGATTGATTGAATTTAGATAATTTTTATTTAGACTATATACCTTTTTTTAATATTAATTTTTTTTATGAATTTTAGTATTTGTTGTGAATTTAGTATACAATTAAATAAACAATATAATCTTTAAATATTAATTGATTTATGAATAAAATAAATTTAATTTGAACTTTTTTATAATCGTTCATTATACAATCTCGTTTTTTAAATTTATAATATTATATCCATGCATCGCACGGGAAAAATACTAGTTATTATAAAGATGAAAATAATCTTTGTTGGTCCCGGTACAAGACTGAGGAATACGTGTATGGGGGGGGGGGGAATACACGTATACCAATTTTCCAAACTTAAAACCTAACTGAGTCCCCTTTACTCAGAGTGATAAAGAACTAGGGACTGATAATACACCTACTGACTACACTTGGTGCGGGTCAGTTGGCTAACTATCAGTTCAAGTTCAGTGCGGAAATACGTGAGCCCTGATAGTTTAAAGTCTTGATTAGTTTGCTTCTGAAAAACTGAGTACTCCACTGAAAAGTGTTTAGTAAGGGCAGTGCTCTTTTTGATAGATCAGGCTGATTGATTCAGACCTGATAAAACCGAATGCAATGAATGAATAAGCAATATGGCAGTTATGAGCAATATCAAAGCAATAAGAACACGGCAAGTTTAACGTGGTTCATAGACTCAAGCTCCTACGTCCACAGCCTGATTTAACAGGAAATCCACTCAAGGGATTCTTGTTTTTAACGTGCCAAGGTGCACCAAGACCAGCTAACCTCACTGATCTATACAAATTTTCTTACTAACTTACAAACTGACTTACTCCCAACAAACCTAACTTAGGGTTTTGGTTTCAGTTTAGATTCCAACTAAGTTGAGATTATCCTTACAAGACAAAGCTATGCTAAGGGTTGGATAATCTCTCTAAGCTTAAGATATTGCTTGTACGCTCTTTGGAATACAGATTAACTCTCAGTTGCTAAGAAATACTTGGGAAATTTAGAGGGTTTCGAGTGCTTCTTCTAAAGACTGAATGCTTTTGAGTGCTTAAGAGTTTGAGTAATTTCTGGCTTGGAAATTTCCCGTAACCTTGAATGGGTTCAAGGTCTTCTGTATTTATAGGTGATTTGAAAAACTATCCGTAGGAGAGATAGTCTTTCTTGTCAACTATGTAGAGTGATTCAAACGGACATATCTTCATGCAGCAGCCGTCCTTGCATGGAATTAGGTAGTCGCATTAAATGCACATTAAATGCTTGCCCGTTGAAAATGCAGTCTGAAGTCAGTCTCCTGTCAGGGTCCGTACGTGCGTGTCCTTCCCGGATTGGTCCACGTCATCAGGTTGGTGAGAATGTCAGAACTTATTCCTGGGCTTCAGGTTTGTCTTATTAAGTTCTTTTTGTCTTGAGCTCACCGGTCTTGTCCCAACGCTGACATTCTTTTTGCATTGCTTGCCTCTACTCCAAGTCTTCCCATAACCTCAGTGTCATCCTGTTCCCTTCAGGACTGAGTAGTAATGACCTCAGGGTCATACTCTTCATCACTGAGACTTACTCAGCCAGCTTAGAAGACTGCCATAAGTTCAGGATGGTAAACCGTCTTCAGGCTCTTATCTTGATTGTCATCAGTAAGTGCTCCTCTTACTGAGTACCTGTGAAGTGTAAAATGACTAAGTACAAATCCTAACCAAAACTAGCCTGACATTGTCCCAACAATTTCCCCATTTTTGATGATGCCAAAACACTGAAAAGATCCTCAAAACACTTAGAGAAAATATAAGATCATATCTATAAGATAAGACAGTGTTAGAGCAATTCTTGATAAAGTACAGAATTTAAATAACAGCCAAAAAGACAATGAGTTTTTGTCTGTGGGCAGAAGTAATAGATTTCATTGAATGATTTGAAAGTGGTTACAATGAATCTAATATATTACAAAGAAGTAGTGAACACCTAGACTAATCTCATTTCAGGTTTAAGTCCATAGCCTGCATAGACTCTTGCCTTCAGCTCGTCAAGTCTTCTAGGTTTGTTCACAAACCCTTCAGCCTTCGCAATCTTCAACACCTCAGTCATAATGGCCTTAGTATCATGCTTTCCAGTTCCAGGGACTAAGGGAGGCGTTTTGACAATGAATTTTAGCCTTCACTTGGACTTGAGCTGCTTCAGCCTCCTCCAAGATCTTTTGGATCAGCTCAGGATGATTGTCCATCATGTAGTCAGTGAAGTGGGCATTGATGTCTTCAGAGTCGCCCCACTTCTTCATCACGTACCACAATTTCACAAACTCATCCCTTGCATCAGCCCAAAACTCCTTCAATGTTTCTGAGATAAACTCATCAGCATATGCTTCCCTCTGTCCTGATTCTGGCCTTCTGACCTGAAGAATTGTTGACTTTCTTGTTGTAGGCCTCTTCATGTACTTCCTAGGCTCAGGCTTCGCCTTCTTCCTCCTAAGCAGACTGATCATAGCATCATCGAGTTCCCTTTGTTGAAGCTCAGTGAGATCAGTCAGCTTCTCCACTTTCTTCTCCAAGATACGCATCTTTTCTTTCTGTGAAATCTCAGCCCTGCGCTCAGCCTCAGTCTTTTCAGAAGGTGTCCCCCACGCCTCAGCGCATAACTCCACCACCATCTCCCCAGAGTAAGTGATGGGGTTCTTCTTTGTGTTCATGGGGGGAGACTTCTGAACTGACTCGGGTTGCTTGGATACTTGGATCTCTTTAGAAGGTTCATCAGCCTTTGCCTTCTTTGCTGCCTCCACCTTCAGCCTGGCAACAGTCTCCTCTCCTTCCTTCTCTACAGCTGCCAACCTTGCTGATTTCCTTACCCTTAGCACATTCCCTTCAGGATTGGCTTCTGGATCAGCTAGAATTGATGCGCCTTGGTTGACTGCCTCCGATGCCTCAGGGCGGGATCTTTTCTTCTTCTTTTCCCCCTTTTTGGCATCATCATCGGCCTGGGATGGGAGTCCTCCAGCTCCACTGTTGATTACGAAGGAAGCTAACGATTGAACTTCAAGCACACCTTCCTTCAACATCTCAACTCCCGTGACAATCCCAGTGCCAGCATACGAGACTGAACTGATAGCAGCGTTCACCTTTTTCTCAAAGACCTCCATGTTGTGTTGGAGACTTTGTTCAGCCTTAGTGATCCTTTCCTCCACCTTCAAGGACTCACCGCTGATTCTGCTAGCTTCAGTCAGTATCTTCACTGACTCCTCTGTGGCCTTAGCCAAAACATCTGCAGCAGTCTGAGAGGTGTGATCAATCTTCCCTGACACCAGCTCCAACTTGGACACTGAGTCATTCAAGGCCTGAGTGAAGAGTGCTCCAGCCTGAGCAGCAAGCCTCTCCACTGCCTGATTTAGTTTGTCCTCCCTGATTGCATCCTTCTCTTCAAGCTGTTTGAGAGTTTGCCTCAGCATCTTCTTCGTACGTTTCCTCTCAGTCCTCACTGATTTGGCCGTGTCAGTCATTGTGCACTTTAACAAAATCAGCTCTTTATTTGCAAGAGTGTTGTATGCTGATTTTGTCCATTTGATATGCTTGGCCAGGGTCTTGGCTTCCTCCTCTTTGTCAGCTCGTAGCCTCATTACTTCCTCCTGAAGTTCAGCTAGATTCTCAGTAGTCTTCTCTTTCTTCACCTCGACAATACTTGTGAATTCAGCATGTCTGACCCCAGTGATTAACACATCTTCGTCTCCATCAGTGGTCTCGTCAGTGGCAGGCTGTTTTCCCTTGTCAGCCCCTGCAGCTTCAGTCCCCTCTTCAGGGTGCACTGAAGGCAGTTGTGGAGTGGTCCTGGCCGCCTGCTCAGGCTCAACCATGCCATCTCGTACCTTAGGAACTTGTCCTTCGGAACTGGGAGTCTCCTCTGACGCCTCAACATCTTTCTCCCTTGTCTTAGGGCAGGGAATCCCGTCATCGACAGATGTGTCATCGGCGACTGAGATGTTCACAACATCCTCAGCCACTGGTCCACCCTTAGCACCACTGTCTTTCACACCTTCCCCCTGAGCCTGAGACTCAGGGATCATACTGTCAACTTCTTTGGCTGTCTCCTCCACGGCTTTCTCCAATGCTCCACCTTGACCCTCATCATCATCCTCATCCTTATCCTCCTCATCACCAGAAAGGATGTCAGTCTTCGCCTTGGACATCATCTCAGCTACTAGCTGCTTCAGGTTCTCGAGATTTAGCAATTGCAGCCAGCTAGTCAGTCCAAAGAAGGTGCACAGTCTTGCCTCCTCAGTCTCCCAATGCTCCCAGCCTCGAGCATCCACCAGCATATGTTGCTCTTGCATGTTGGATTGTTTGAATTCCAGCCACACCTTCAGCTCAACAACATTAGCCAGCAACTCCTTCTACCTATTCAGCCCGGGCCAGCACTTAGCTGCCCACCCATCAAGTGTTCATCCAGCTCCTCCTCCTCCTGCATCTCGAGGAAGTCATCCTCTTTATTGGGCAGGGATTTGGGGCAATCTTTAGGATTGGGGTATGAGGGGAAATCATCAGGGTTGGGGATAGGATCTGAGGTTTGGTCAGGCCTCTGAGGGGATGGCACTGACTCTGGAATATTTGGCTCTGATGTATGGGGTGAGTTGGTGGGTTGAGGTATGGGGTCATGGTTGGTTGGTGTTTGGGTTTCAGGGTGAGTGGGTACAATCTTAGGCTGCATCAACTCAGCCGTCTCGATAGATTTTCTAACCTCCTCCAAGTCAGAGGCTCTAGGAGAGTTTGACTTCTCCCTCTCTTCTATCTCAGGTAGACTCTTAGCAGGAGACCTTTTTGGTCCCTTCCTAAGTCGTTTGAAAGGCCTCTCTCCCTGCTCTCTTCTGACGTCATCGTCAGTTCCCTCAGCCTCAGAGTCGGCTCTCTTGGGAAGTGACTCAGTCCCTAACTTAGTGCTCTTCCCTGACACCACTATCTTCACCTTCTTCTTCTTCTCGGCCTCCTCCACTGCAGGCTGAGTCTCCTCTCTCTCAGCGGCAGCATCCTCCTCAACCTCCTTACTCCTTTCAAAGAGGTCATCCACTCTCTCAATGAGACTGGTTGCCACTTTCTTGGCCTTCCCAGCTGGCTTTTTAACCTGACCCTTTGTCTTAGCGTTGGGATCAGTCAGCCCTAGCATTGAGTAAGTGTCACTCAATGAAGTAAACATCACCTTCTTGGAGGAAAGATTGTCCTCGAAGTCGAAGGTGTACTCATGGCAAGCATGAGCAATCGGGATGGACATTCTCGTTCCAAAGGGCAGGATGGCACCAACAGATACGTGCTTCTTCTCCTCATCCCGTTTCAGCTTGTCCAGTCCAGCCTGATGGAGTTGATCAAGGAAGAACTTCTCCCAGTTCGCTTCCACACCATCAACTATAGCTCCCATAATTCTCAGCTTGGGCAAGCTCAACCGCTCATGAGAGCCTGTGGACCCCATCACCACCTTGGACACCAAGTCCACAAGAGCTCTGTACTCAGGCTTCAGAGTACTCTTGTTTTGATGGGCTCTGAACTCAGGGGAGCCAGTCTTGGTCCACTTCCTTAGGAACTCTCCCTCCGAATTTTCCTTGTAAAATCTGGGATTGATTCCTGAGGATGGCAAAGCAAAAACCTCCTTGACTACCCTCCGAAGGTCAATGTCAACCACTTTTGAGTTATAGAGAGGTTCACCGTCGTTGTCCTTTTCTCCCGTCGGCTTGAGCGCGGTCACCTTCGTGAAAAGTTCCCCCCTACGCAGAACATGTTGAAGTAGGCTTCTACGACCGTCCTTGGAAGTATAGAGAGAGGACGCGAGGTGAAATATGTTTCCAAACCAGCTTTGGAAATCCAGTTGAAAACTGGTTTGATTTCCTCAACTGTTAGACATGTACCTTCCATGGAGATGACTTGCTCCATGTGTACCAGCTTGTTGTTGACAACATCCTCAAGCTTGTCTGTAGTCCAGTTGGAATTAAGAAGTGCCATTGATTTTGAAAGAAAGTGAGGTTTTTAGGAATTCTGTGAGTATTTTGAGCAAGAGAATACTCAGTGTGCAGATGTGCTTTGTGCTTGCGTGAAAACCTCAATGGCATTCTTTGATTGATAAGATTAAATCAGTTACTCAGATGTGGGGTTGAGATTAATTCCTGAATTCGAAAGGTTTTGAAATGAAGGGTCAGGATTAATCTCAGTTTCAATCAATTACCCATGTCAGTCATATTCCGTATAAAACGGACACGTATATGAAAAAGTAACTGAAGTATTAAATGCTCCGCTGCGCGTGGGTTTAAATATGAAAAGGCACGCTTTTAATGAAAACGGAATGCATTTAATAAAGATTTTCAGGACGAAGGACTCAGGGAGACGCTTGAAATTCACAGTCAGGATGGAATTCATATCTGTCAGGGAGACTTTGTAGCACCCTGATACCTCGCTGAGTCGAGTCTGGTCTGAGTTCCCTCCTAGATCCTACACTGACTGCTCTCCCGGATCTAAAAGTCCTAACTCCACTGACAGTTCCATAAACCTTGCTTCAGCCAAAGGCTTAGTCAAGATGTCAGCTTTTTGCCTGTCAGTGTGAATTTTCTCCATCCTAATATCCTTCTTCTCCACATGATCTCGAATGAAGTGATGCCTAATATCCACATGCTTGCACCTTGTGTGAAGCACTGGGTTCTGAGTAATTGCTATAGCACTATTGTTGTCACAATAGATTGGAACCTCATTAGCAAATACCTGGTAGTCCCTCAACTGTTGCCTTAACCATAAGATCTGAGCACAACAACTACCAGCTGCCATATACTCAGCCTCAGTTGTGGATGTTGCAACTGAATTATGCTTCTTGCTAAACCACGAGATCAACTTGCTCCCCAAAAACTGACATGTCCCTGAGGTTGATTTCCTATCAATCCTACAACCTCCATAATCTGCATCTGAATAACCTGTCAGTTCTAGGTTGTCATCTGAAGGATACCATAGTCCCATATTGACTGTCCTTTTCAAATAATTAAGTATTTTCTTAGCAGCCTCCAAATGACTTTTCTTGGGATCAGACTGATACCTAGCACACACACCAACTGCAAACATAATGTCAGGCCTACTTGCAGTTAGGTACAATAAGGAACCTATCAGCCCTCGATACTCAGTCTGACTTTTCTTGGAATCAGACTAATACCTAGCACACACACCAACTGCAAACGTAATGTCAGGCCTACTTGCAGTCAGGTACAATAAGGAACCTATCAGCCCTCGATACTTCAGTGTCAGGATCCATCTTCCAATTTGTGTTCATAGGGATCCTGGCTGGATTGTTGTTCTGAACACCAAACTTGTGAATCAAGTCTCTTGTATACTTGGCCTGATTAATGAAGATACCTTGATCAGTCTGCTTGACCTGCAATCCTAAGAAGAAGTTCATCTCTCCCATCATAGACATCTCAAATTTACCAGTCATCAGCTTAGAGAATTTCTCACAGAGCTGATGTTTTGGTGATCCAAATATTATGTCATCCACATAAATCTGGACCAAGAGAATGTCATCACCTTCAGTGATCCTGAACAATGTCCTATCCACGGTTCCCTTCTTGAACCCATGGTCAGTCAGGAATTGAGAGAGGGTATCATACCAAGCTCTTGGTGCTTGCTTAAGTTCATAGAGTACTTTCTTTAAATGGTATACTCTATCTCCAACCTCAAACCCAGGAGGTTGTTCAATATATACCTCTTCATTGAGTACACCATTCAGGAAGGCACTCTTGACATCCATTTGATACACCTTAAACTTCTTGTATGTTGCATATGCAAGGAACAACCTGATAGCTTCCAACCTAGCCACTGGAGCAAAGGTCTCATCATAGTCTATTCCTTCAGACTGACAATACCCCTTTGCAACCAGTCTAGCCTTGTTCCTTACTACAACACCATTCTCATCCTTCTTGTTCTTGAAGACCCACTTGGTACCACTAACACCTTGATGCCTAGGTCTATCAACCAGTTCCCAATCTTGATTCCTTGTGAACTGATTCAACTCCTCTTGTATGACAATGATCCAGTTCGAGTCAGTGAGAGCTTCTTCAATGTTCTGAGGCTCTTGCTCAGAGAGAAAGCAACAGAACAATGCACTCTCACCATGAAACCGTCTTGTCCTGACTCCCTCAGTTGGATCACCAATGACTTGATCAATAAGATGATCCTCTATCCATGTTCTCTTGCCAAGAGTTATTCCTGAAGTACCTGCAATGTTAGTGTCTACAGGCTCATAAAATTCAGGAAATTAAACAGAAGGGGATAATCCTGAATCTATACCAAAGGGATTAACAAGCTCAATGTCAGGGACATTGATTCCCCCTTAATGAGGTGACTCAGGAACCGTCTCAGCTGCAACCGCATCTTCATAGACGTTACTTACCTCAGGTTGAGCCTGTTCTTCAGTCTGAGGCTCAACTATCCCTGATGTGCTGGGCTTAGGAGTGGCACTTGATTCATCATCCTGATCATCTTCATCATCCCATCTTGGAATTGGCACAATTTTAACCTTTGGATCAGGTTGATTCTTTAAGCTCAGCCTTGTCACTCTTTTTGTGACCTCCTCAGTGTCAGGATTCAACACTCTTACCCTAGACTCATTAGCAAATTCATCAAACACAACATGTGGTGATTCTTCCACAACAAGGGTCCTACAATTGTAAACCCTGAAACCTTTACTAACTTCGGAATATCCTAAGAATATTCCTTCATCAGATTTGCTATCAAAGGCTTTCAGTTGGGTCTTCCCATTGTTGAGAATGAAGCACTTACAACCAAATATATGAAAGTGGGAAATACGAGGTTTCCTCTTATTCCATGTCTCATATGGGGTCTGTGCATGTTGTTTGTTCAACATGGATCTGTTCTGAGTGTAGCATGCAGTGTTGATTGCCTCAGCCCATAATTTTTTGGGCAATCCTGACTCAGCCAGCATGGTTCTGGCAGCTTCCTTCAGTGTCTTGTTCCTTCTTTCAGCGACATCATTCTGTTGTGGGGTTATAGCTGCAGAAGTCTCATGAGCTATACCAAGTTCATTACCAAAGTCAGAAATATATGAATTTATAAATTCAGTGCCCTTGTCAGATCTGATCTTAGTAATAGACTGATTCTTCTCATTGCTGAGTCTTCTGAGCAACTCTAGAAGTTTCACCTGTGTTTCCTTCTTATTCAACAAGAAAATAACCCAAGTATATCTAGAATAATCATCAATAACCACAAGGGTATATTTCCAACCATTCATACTCACAGGTGTTATGGGACCAAATAAGTCCATGTGCAAGAGCTGAAGTATCCTGTCAGAGGAGTGGGAAGCTTTCTCTTTGAATGAAGCTCTAACCTGCTTCCCTTCCTGACATGCTTTGCACACATGATCTTTGCTAAAAACTTCATTAGGTAGACCTTCAACAAGTGACTGTCTAGAAATTTTGTAAGAATCTTGAAGTTCAGGTGGCTTAATCTTTTATGCCATATCCAACTGAGCTCTAGAGAGCTTTTAGCAACAAAACAAGTATTAGGAATAGTGCTGCTCCAATCAGCGAGATAAACGTTACCTTTCCTGATACCTGATAGAAGCACTTGTGTTGATTTGTCCTTGACTGAACATATATTCGATGAGAACTCAACACTGAAACCTTTGTCACAGAATTGGCTTACTGACAGTAGGTTATGCTTCAGTCCTTCCACAAAGGACACATTTTCCACTCTGACTGTACCTATTATCAAGACACCAAAACCTTTAGTAACACCTTTTGAGTTATCACCAAAGGTTACCTGTGGACCATCTTTAACTTGATATTCTTGGAGAAGACTCTTCATTCCAGTCATATGCCTTGAGCATCCACTGTCTAGGTACCAAACAGCTTTGTTTGAGTCTCCTCTCCTCTTGTCGTGGTCCACAGCCGCCTGCAAGCAAATCAGGCTTTAGGTACCCATTGGGTGTTGGGTCCTATCGTGTCAGTTGTACCCTTCGGAATCCAGACTTGCTTAACAACCCTGATTGCCTCAGAGTGGTAAATCTGTCTCCCTGAAATATCAACATACACAACTTTCTTCTTCTTTGCCTGAGAGGAAGATGGTGTATGAGTGCTAGACTTAGGCTTCATAGGAGCCTGAGTGGATGCCTTTTGGGCTGGCTTCCTGCTCTTCCTAAGTCTGGGTGCAGCAGGTCTTGGGCCTTGTTCTTGATAAGGGCCTGTGTTCTATTCCCCCTAGGCAAGTGAGGGAATGGAAAACAGTTAAAGGCCTCAGGATGCCAAAACTATGGGGGTGTCATCATATTTGGCCTTCCCTGTTGGTATTGCCAAGCATGATGGTACCCTCGCTGACCAGTCTGAGGGCTCTTGGCCTGAGGCTTCCTCTGCTTTCGCTGAGGCTTTCTCTGGCCTGAGCTCTCAGGGACCTCCCTTGGTTGCTTTGCTTTTCCCTTGGGTTTCGGCTTAACAACCTTGGGGGCAACCCTGACTGTGTCAACAGTTTCCTTGCCCTTATCAGTTTGACGGGCCTGAAGTACAACCTTGGGTGCATTCTGGCCTGCCTGAACAAATACCCTCTCAGTGTTGCTCCCTGAAGCAACATGAGATTGACCCTGTGAGGATTTCTTAGGAACATATCCAAGTCCCTTTTTCTCGTTCCCAATCATCTGGTTGCTATTTATTTCCTCTCTAGTCACTGAGGATTTATTCATTGCTGCAACCTTCTGCTTGAGTGAGTCCTCACTCTTTTTCAGGATTTCATGTCTGGCAAAGAGGTCATCAAACTTACTCTTGAGTACCTTCAGCTCCTCCTTCCTAATCAGCTCTTCATCAGCCAATTCCTTCAGAATCTTCTCTCTTGGGAGACGCTCAGCATTGATTAGATCAATCTTCTGAGTTAGTCTCACAATCTGAGTTGATTCTTTAAGATCAGACTGAGTGAGCTGATCATTCAGGTTCTGAACCTCAGTACTCAATTTCTTGTTCTCCTCTACCAAGAAGACATTAGTTTCCTGCAATCTGGAGAAATCAACCATCAATTGATCCAGGCAGATCTGAAGGTTCATTTCTCTGACTGACTCTGAGCTAAGCTTAGGATTTTGACCAGTGTAGGAAGCACATACAGAGTTAGACGTTACCTCAGGTTCCTCCCTTTCAATAAGGCAAACATCATCGTACTCATCGTCAGAAAAGAGTTCAGGCGACCTCTCCTCAGGACCATCAGAGTCAGTTGCATCCTCAGCGAGCATCGCTCTTCGGTCAGCAAGTCTCTGGTCTCTCTTAGCCCTCATGTCCTCTCTTTCCCTTGCACTCAGCTTCGGACAATCATATTGATAGTGCATGCTCTTATTACAGTTGTAACATGTTGGTTGCTCATCTCCTCTTTCTCTCCTTGGTTTAGGGATCCTCCTTGAGTCAGGTTCCCTCTGTCTTGATGAGCTTTCAATTTTCCCTGAGTGTTTATCATCGTGAGTACGTCTCTGTTCATCTCTGCGATCGGGCTTTGGATCTGAATATCTTCTTTCATCGCCACGATCTCTCCTTTGGTTAGTATTTCTCCTTTCCTCATATCTCCTCGAGCTTTGGTGGGTTCCTTCAGGTTTCCTGTCACGTGAGTCCTGATAAAATTTCTTATAACGACCAAACCTGGAATTAAGCTTATCAAAGCGTCTGACCATTAGGCTGTACTCCTCAACAAGCTCTTCCTTGCTCATCTCCATCAGTGACTTAGATGAAGATTCAACAGGTTCAGACCTGGCTTTGAACGCCACACTTTTCTTAGGAGTTTTCTCCTTTTCTTCCTCTTCTGGCTGAACTTTCTTCTTTCTTTTGTTAAGATCAAATTCCAGTGTCTTTAGCTCTGAAAAAAGTAAAGCAGAAGTTATGTTGCTCATATCCTGAGTGTTCTTAACCATAATTACACTGTTATCCCATCTCCCAGGAAGGGAATTCAGGATCTTTGAAGCAACATCTCTCTTTGGGACATCTTTGTCCAGCATCACCAACTCATTCATCAACTTGATGAACCTTGACTCCATCTGATCGATTGTCTCATCAGGAAACATCTCAAATGCTTCGAATTTCTGAATGGCAATGTTTCTCTTGTTCTCCTTTATCTTTTCTGACCCCTCGCAAATCCTGGTCAGCTCATCCCAAACCTCCTTTGCCGTCTTTAAGTTCATCAGCCTGGCTGACTCCTCGAAGGGCACCGTATGCAAAATGATGTTTCTGGTAATGTTGTACAGTCCCACCATTTTGATTTCATCGTTGGTCATGTCTTTCCTTTCTTTCGAAACCTACACGTCAATCTCAAGATGCTCATATCCTAGTCCTCTGACATTAGGAATGGTGATCTTGATCGGTCCTTCCCTGAGAACACGCGGCGTCTGGTCATGGATGGCATCAATATGCGCTTCGAATCTGAACTTCCAATAGACAAAGTTAGATACAGAGAATTCAGGTAACGAATCTTCAAGTCTTCTCGAAGTCATGATGATGCAAGTTTTATGAAAAGCAAACTCAGATCTGTTCAGTGACTACCAACAGTTTCTCCTCTGAAACTATTAGTATTCAAAGTTAGTGGTCTTTTGAACCACTGCTCTGATACCACTTGTTGGTCCCGGTACAAGACTGAGGAATACGTGTATGGGGGGGGAATACACGTATACCAATTTTCCAAACTTAAAACCTAACTGAGTCCCCTTTACTCAGAGTGATAAAGAACTAGGGACTGATAATACACCTACTGACTACACTTGGTGCGGGTCAGTTGGCTAACTATCAGTTCAAGTTCAGTGCGGAAATGCGTGAGCCCTGATAGTTTAAAGTCTTGATTAGTTTGCTTCTGAAAAACTGAGTACTCCACTGAAAAGTGTTTAGTAAGGGCAGTGCTCTTTTTGATAGATCAGGCTGATTGATTCAGACCTGATAAAACCGAATGCAATGAATGAATAAGCAATATGGCAGTTATGAGCAATATCAAAGTAATAAGAACACGATAAGTTTAACGTGGTTCAGAGACTTAAGCTCCTACGTCCACAACCTGATTTAACAGGAAATCCACTCAAGGGATTCTTGTTTTTAATGTGCCAAGGTGCACCAAGACCAGCTAACCTCACTGATCTATACAAACTTCCTTACTAACTTACTAACTGACTTACTCCTAACAAACCTAACTTAGGGTTTTGGTTTCAGTTTGGATTCCAACTAAGTTAAGATTATCCTTACAAGACAAAGCTATGGTAAGGGTTGGATAATCTCTCTATGCTTAAGATATTGCTTGTACGCTCTTTGGAATACAGATTAACTCTCAGTTGCTAAGAAATACTTGGGAAATTTAGAGGGTTTCGAGTGCTTCTTCTAAAGACTGAATGCTTTTGAGTGCTTGAGAGTTTGAGTAATTTCTGGCTTGGAAATTTCCCGTAACCTTGAATGGGTTCAAGGCCTTCTGTATTTATAGGTAATTTGAAAAACTATCCATTGGAGAGATAGCCTTTCTTGTCAACTATGTAGAGTGATTCAAACGGACATATCTTCATGCAACAGCCGTCCTTGCATGGAATTAGGTAGTCGCATTAAATGCACATTAAATGCTTGCCCGTTGAAAATGCAGTCTGAAGTCAGTCTCCTGTCAGGGTCCGTACGTGCGTGTCCTTCCCGGATTGGTCCACGTCATCAGGTTGGTGAGAATGTCAGAACTTATTCCTGGGCTTCAGGTTTGTCTTATTAAGTTCTTTTTGTCTTGAGCTCACCGGTCTTGTCCCAATGCTGACATTCCTTTTGCATTGCTTGCCTCTACTCCAAGTCTTCCCATAACCTCAGTGTCATCATGTTCCCTTCAGGACTGAGTAGTAATGACCTCAGGGTCATACTTTTCATCACTGGGACTTACTCAGCTAGCTTAGAAGACTGCCATAAGTTCAGGATGGTAAACCGTCTTCAGGCTCTTGTCATGATTGTCATCAGTAAGTGCTCCTCTTACTGAGTACCTGTGAAGTGTAAAATGACTAAGTACAAATCCTAACCAAGACTAGCCTGATAAACAAATGCAAACATCTTTTCAGGGGCTTTGGGATCTAATCAAAACTGACATTGTCCCAACAATCTTGTTGAGATGTCGCCTGAGGTATGGATATCATTTGTCAAGTATTGAAACAATTTTTTTGTTGAGAAAAAATTTGAAGAAAACTTATTTAACGATTAGTAATTTGAAGTATAAATTAATTACAGTGAAGAGCATACACTTTGCCCTCAAAACACAAAAAATATTACACACAATTTGTACTTAGATAAGCTTAGAATGGAATTAAGGGTTTTACGGATCTTTATTATTCTCTATCCATGTTTTTCCACATGTATATTAAGGTTCAAGCTTTTATGGCCCCTCTACTAATTACCCATATTTTCATTCAAATATTCAAGTTAAGCTAATTTATGGGGTTTCAATGAATTTATTCAACTTTCGTTGTGATAAACCAGTATCAATGGTAATTTCACAATCTCATCAACTCACACTCGTACAATTTATACACAAGTATCCAACTCATTGCAACGATCATGCATCAATATATATATGAACTCATAGAAGAAATTATGCAATTGATCAATTAAAACCTAAAAACTTAATCTAACAATTGAGAAATTGAACTAAAATAAATTAAATCAAAATATAAGTTCATTATTTCTAAATGGTAAGCTATAGAGTGAAAATGAATTCATACATGAATTATTTAAGACTGTTAGTTATATCTTCACAAAAGAGTATTAGTTATTTTTACTGAAAGGTATTAGTTCTGAAAGGTATTAGTTGAAGGTTGTATTAGTTGTTTAACTAAAGAGTTTTAGTTAATTAAACTAAAGAGTATTAATTAATTGGTTACACTAAAAATTATTGTAAAGTGGTTCATTTATAAACCAAATTTCACTCCATACATACTCTTGCCAAATATCAAATTACCAATTTAAAGAACACTAGCCCAATCCAAAATTATGGGTAAAAATTAGAAAATAAACATATATCACAAAACTAATTAATGCAAAATACTAAAATTAAAGCAAAGAATAAACTCCAAATGATCTTGTGAGAGGATCTTCTCTTTATTCTTAAAGCTCAAACTTCTCTTTTTTCCAAGTAGACGCCACATCCAGTGAGTGCAAGTGTGTGGACTCTTTTTTAACTCTAAGCTATTGGAATATGCATACATAAGGTCACATGCAGAGTTACCTAACTCTGCACATCCAACTCTGCAGCTCATCATCCAACTCTACAACTCATCATCCAAATCTACCGCTCATCCATAACAACTCTACAGCTCATCCATAACCAACTCTACAGATAACCTGTTCACCACTACGGCAATTATAACTAACTCAGGATGCGTGTCAGCTTCATCAGTACGACGGTTATAACTAACTCAGGAACATTCTAGAATAGCTACATAATAAGCATATATATATATATGCACTTGTATTGAAGGCTAAGATTGTAACAACAGTTTATGAACTTTATCACTTCAATGTCTATCTTCTTCAATATGGCTTATATCGTGTGCTTTATGCTATGTTGCTCTTTGCCACTTGATTTTAACATGGTAGCAGAGCTGTGTTGATCCATGGCGAGAGGAAGGAACAATCCAGCGACTGCACCACCAAACATGTAGCAAAACATGTTCGATACTGGAAACCGTGATGAAGAAAATGATACAAATCAACAAATACCTCCAGCCTTTATGGTAGGGTTGTAAACAAATCGAATCGAGTCGAATACCACTTGATTTGAATTTGTATTCGTGAAATTATTCCGAATATCGAATTCGAATCGAATATTTTTCGAATAATAAATGTGATTTATATTCGATTTGAAACTCGTATCGAATTATAAGAAAATATACGAATACACGAAGCGAATATTCGAATTGAATTTTTCTCAAACATCTACAAAACAAATATTATAAACTTAAAAGTTTCATAACATAATCGAGTACCTAAATAAAAAAACGTTAACTATTAAATTCATGAAAATAAAACTTTAATAAACAAATGACGAGCATCAAATCTTCCATCGAGTGTGCAACTCAAGTGGTTTGCAACATGACATGTATAGGCTCCTCTTGCTCCTAAATAAAAATAAAAATATATTATAAATAAATTTATTTATGAAAAATATGATATATAACAAATGAATTAAAAAATTAATATAACTCACATATGTCATAATGGGCTTCTTGATTCCATGAAGTTGACGAACCCAATCTGCTCCACAAATCAAAACTTGTACCATATCAGGAGTTAATCTCGAACGATAAGGATCCAACACTCGAGTTCCTGCGCTAGATGTGGCTTCTGATGTAACTGTACTGATAGGAATAGCTAGAACATCACGAGCTAACTTAGATAGAATGTGAAACTTCGATTCTTGAGATTTCCACCAAGCCAAGACATCAAACACTATACTTGCATCCCCATCTTGACATCTAAAAACCCCCTCCTCCAAGTAAATGTCCAACTCTGATTTCAAAGGAACACCAGCCTCAACAGTATTCAGTTATGCATCATACATAGATAAACCAGAAGACATTGATTTTTCTGTAGATGTGAAGTTTGCAGATGTAGAAGATTTTTCTGAAGTGGTATACTTTCGAGATCTTGTATTATCAACTTCAACATACTCAAAGAACAAACTATACAATGCATCTCGAATCTTCATCACATTTGTACGTGCAACAATCTCACCATATATTTTATTGAAGGTAAAATCAACCAACCTCATTTTGAACATGGGGTCTAGTATTGCTCCAATGGCCATCAAAAGATTGCAATTTCCCCAATATTTGTCAAATTTTTCTTTCATCTTTTTTATCATCACTCGAATAAACTCATCACCATCATTTTCTTTTTCATTCAACACATGCTTAACTCTCCAAATAAGAACAAGATAAACATTAGAAGTAGGATAATCAACTCCAGGAATTACGTGAGTGGCTTCATAAAAAACCTCTAAAATGTCAATAACATCCTTCACTTTTTTCCAATCATAAAGGCTAGGACAATAAAGATATAAAGGGTCCTCCTCTTTATATATAGAGAATGCATCTTTAACTCTACATGCCTCAACTAACATCTCATATGTAGAATTCCAACGAGTTGGACAATCAATGATCAACCTTTTTACTGGGATTCCTAAATGATGCACAACATCAGAGAATTTCCTTAACCTAGATTCTGATTGGTTAATAAATCGCACACTTTTTTTGACATTTTTAGAAATTTCTTCAATCTCAGAAAGGCCATCTTGGACAACAAGATTCAATATATGTGCAGTACACTGAAAATGAAACAATTTACCTTCCAGTGGCAATTTATGACTCTTAGAGAATGTTTCTTTAGCAATTAGAATTGTTGCATCATTGTTAGATGCATTGTCCACAGAGATAGTAAAAACTTTATTCTCTATCCCTCAATCCTTCGTACACTTCATAAGCACATTAAAGATATCATGGCCTAAAAAATATTAACAAGCATATCAAATAACTAACAATAATTATGATGCAAGATAATTTTAATTTTCACATATATATAGGAAAATAAATTTACCGGCACCTTTGACTTCCAAATATCAGTGGTCAATGAAATCTTATTGATGTTTTTCAACGCCAACTGCAACTTATTCTTCTCTACATCATACACATCGATGACATCTTTCTTTGCCATAACACGAGAAATCTTCTCAAATTATGGTTGATTGACGCTTAACATGAAAGTAAAGGCAAGATTTTCCACAACATTAAATGGTTGCTCATTCATTAATATCCAATGGGCAATGGCCTCTCTTTACTTCGAATGATAATATTTACCATTTGACAAAGGATTTATCTCAATCTTGGAATTTGTGGGCTGGAATTGCATCTTCTTTTGATTCGCGTTGTGCACTTGCTTTTGTGTACACCTCTTTAGGTGATTCAAAAGATGAGATGTTGTACCACTAGCTGACTTGGAAAGGCGTTTCTTGCAATATATGCATTGCAATTATGTACTTCCATTCGGTAGAGTTACTTCAATGAAATCAGTATGAGCTTTTGAAAGCTTTTTTCTCTTTTTCCTTTCAAAATGATCTTTGTCTTCATCATCTTCACCATTATTTTTCTCCCCATCAACATCTTCAGTTTGTGGGCCACCAATACCATCACCTCCATCATCATTTATTTCTAAAGTAGATTTCTCCACCTTTCATTATAAGTATTTAATTAGATCTAAAATGTTAGGATATACAAAATATATAATTATAAATCTAAGGTGCGATATTTACCTCACGTTCTTCCTCTCTAATCTTGTTTTCTTGAGTTATTTGTTCAATTGAATTTGCGGCATCCATATTCTACATAAATAAATTTTAAAAATTAGAAACTTCATCTTAATTTAAAAATATATTTAATTGGATATGAATGTAGATTAAGATGTATACTATATGAGGTTGTGCTCCTAAGTTAGGGATAAAAAAAATATATAACTGGACTAAAACAAAATTTATTAAAAGCAGGAATTCAAAGGTCATAATTAAGAAGTAACATGATTATCTTAAATTAGTGATTTTAGCAAAAAGTACTCAATATTCCTATTTAATTTCTAATTAATATATATAGGATTATAAATATATAGAGATGATCCACGGGTTAAATTAATTTATACTAGGTATGATGTTAACTTGATTATATATATATATATATATATATATATATATATAATTCTGGGGAAAAAAGGTTCATTACCTTTAAACTATTATCCCAACTCCCAAGTACAGGTAGGTTTCTTAAGTGTTTGCTTTTTTTTTTTTAAATAAAAATCTTGTGCATTGGTGTCATAGTTGCCACTTCCTTTAATTCCTATATTATTTGTAGATATTAAATGCCTAATTCCTGAGAGCTATACGACCCAAAATAATAAAAGCACACACACACTATAGGATCTAACAACACCTGTAACCACATATACTTAAGGCAAAAAGACATAAAGCATACGGTGATAATAAGTTGATTATTAAGTACACTTGAAAGAAAATGAATAATTGAAAAGGCACGAGTGGGCAAGGACGAACACTAACCTGGGGGAGGTGACGGTTGTAAAATGCAAAACGCCGGATGAAGAAGAACGCAGACGGCAGAGTTCTTATTTAGTTTAATAGGGTTTTAATTTTTAATAAGTAAATTATATTAAAATAGTTTTTTAAATAAAAGTATTAAATTATGGGCCATCTAAAGGCCTTGTCTTTATTAAAAAGTTAATATCTTGATATATTTATAATGGGCTTAAATTTATAAATTAGTATATATATTATTACTATTATTATATAATTATTATATAATATACATTTAACCGAATATTTAATCGAATATTTATGAATATCGAATCGAATAACATAAGGTTTGGATTTGTATTTGATAACTAGTCGAATAAAAAAAAATTGTACTCGAATTCGAATTATAAAATTTTGAATACGAATACCGAATTTCGAATAAAAATACCAAATCGAACCAAAAAAGTTTGATTCGTTTACAACCCTACTTTGTGGTGCATGGATCGGAGCATCCAGGTTTGGTCTTAGTCTCACAACCATTGAATGGATTAAACTTTGTCTCATGGCAGAAATCCATGGTAATAGCCCTAGGAGCCAAGTCTAAGCTAGGTTTCATTGATGGAACAATTGTGGCACCTAATAGAAACTCACCAGATTTTGCACTTTGGAAGAAAGTAGACTACCTGGTGGTAGGATGGTTGTTAAGTTCAATCAGTAAGGAGCTGTACAATACCTTTGTTTCTGCAAAATCTGCCAAAACCTTATAGGATGATATTTGTGAGCGGTTTAGTTCTGCAAATGGCACAAAATTCTTTCATTTACAGAGGAAAATTAATACATTGAAGCAAGGGCATGATTCTATAGCAACATTCTATGGAAAAATACAATCTGCAATGTACTCAAAGGCAAGGACATATGAACCTAAAGAGTATCAGAAGTATGAAAGAGGAAGAGGAGACTATAAGACCAAGGCAGAGAAGGATTTGCTGACCTGCTCTCATTGTGGGCGAAAAAAGCATGATGTTTCAGCATGTTTCAAGCTTCATGGGTATCCAGACTGGTTTAAGAAAAGTGATGAAAAGAAAGCATTGGCTCAGTGCAGTATTGAAGATTCTACACCTGTTCAAAGCCACACACAAGATATTGCAGCTATCATACAACAAGAGGTTGTTAAGTATCTTAACAAATCACAAGGAGGTGAACAAAGTTATGCACGTTTTGTTGAATGCGCAAGTGTTGGGATATGTTTAGTTTTGATGATTTTCCAAAACAACATGTAATAGGCTTGAAAGCAGTCAGGATAGTATCTTTAGAATCAGGTCAGGATAGTTTGTTTATTCAGTTAGACAGGTTGTAATGTGAGAAGAACTTAGCTGAGGAAGCACTCAGTTGAGGGGGAACTCACTGACAGCCTGAGGAAGTCAAGATGACATCTCAAGAGAACTGACTGAAGCCAATGAAGAAAGACCTGAACCTGAAGAGAAGCCTGAAGGATGTCCCACTGAGTGTAAACCAGGCTAATCTAAGCTAAGTCAGGTGGACCACTCAGTGAAGAGCATGATCAGGAGGATCAGTGCTGCACCAAGTAGGCCCTGAAGGAGTCAGGCTACGGTGGTCAGGGAAGTTTGTCATTTAGCCTTATGACAAACTTCTTGGAGGAGATCTTCAAACAGTCCCCGAAGGACAACATCACTGAAGATATTCATGTCTACTGAAGATCGTCAGAGTCAGTGGAGGATATGTTAACTGAAGTCAGTGCGCCCTGATCAAGCACACTGAGTCAAAGATCCGTTGGACTCAGTCCACATGGACCAATCAAGTCAAGTCAAACATGTCTGACACTGATAAGGCCGCATTCCAAGAAAAGTGGTTGAAACCATTAATTGTATGGATTCAAATGTAATTTCCTCCAACGGTTACATTTGAATCCACACTATAAATACAAGCTCATAGCGTTGTTGTAAGGGGGTGTGAAAGAAGAAAATAAACACCTACAAGCTGTGAGGGTGTGTTAGTTGTTAGGGAGTCATAAGGAAGTGTTCCACACCCACGACACTGACCACTTGAAGTCTTCACATATATTCATTGAGTGTCAAGCTTGTAACTCTTAGCTTAGAGAGGTTTTCCTAATCTTAGCTTTAAGGCTAACACATTGTAAAGGAAAACCTCACCTAGTTGGAGAAAACCAAACCGAAACCAAAACCCTCTAGTTAGGTTTGTTGGGAGTAAGTTAGTGAGGAGAGGCAGCCCAGGGAGTGGCGTGAGTCCAGTTGTAAGTGCACCTTGGCACGTTAAAAACAAGAATCCCAGTAGTGGATTTCCTGTTAAATCAGGCCGTGGATGTAAGAGCTTGAGTCTCTGAACCACGTTAAACTGAGCGTACTTATCTTTCAAAGTATTTACTAAAGTGTTGTGAAAATCAGCTCACTGAGAGCTTTGTTAAGAAAACTTTAGTTAAGCAATCAGGTCAGGGAGATTCCTCTCACTGACCAGATCAGGCAAGGCACTCGAGAGTTCAGTCTCTCGAGTCACTGCCTTGTTGAGAGCCTGAGCTTTCAAGTCTCATCACTGACTTGATAGCTCTGACTCTCAGCAATGCAGTGACTTGAGTATTCCACCACTGAACTCAGTCAGGGTGCAACGCGAAGGTTTTAAAAAAAAATTTGCTCCTGAATTCCCATTTTGCCCTTCGAAAACGGGACCATCAGCAAGTACATCTATTACTGAGATTTCTGGATTCACCAACTCTGATAATATAGTAAAAAAAACTTGGATATTTGATATACAGGAGCAAGTAGACACATGAGTTTTGACATAAGCCTTTTTAATCAACCACTAAAAAGCCTAAACACCCCTATATATGTGTTGCTACCAAATGGAAGCAAACAAACTATTACACAATCTGGAACTGTTATTCTTAACAGTATATTGACCATTACTGATGTTTTATACATCCCTACCATTAAATATTACTTGCTCTCCATACCCTATCTTCTTGCTAACTCTGATCTCATATGCACCTTTACTGGTACCTCATGTGTTCTGCAAGACCCCAAGAGTGATGCACCTTTGGCAGCTGGAAAAATGCTTGGAAAGTTGTACATTTTACAATCTCATACCACTGATTCTTCTTCTTGTAATCCACATCTTGCAGCTTCTGTTTCTATTGATACATGGCATAAGAGACTAGGTGATTAGTGTTTATTTTTACACATGCTATATCTGTTTCATGTATTGTTTTAAGTATTATTATATATTATTTGTAGGCTATTTATATATATAATTGTATATTTTAGTTTAATATTAAATATCTAATTTTCTACAATAATGTAAAATATAAGCATGATTTAACATGGCTAGTATATGTATTGATTATTCTTGAGATTATAACTTGAGTTATATTCATTCAAAAGATATGATATTGATGATCTTGGACACCTAAGACTATGTACTAAAGTTATAAGTTTTCATACTTATTCAATCTTGCAAGTTTATGGTCCAATTATACTCAAATAATCAAAACTACATTGTAGTCCAAATACTTAGTGAATTTTAATTCAAGACACATTTTCGTATTTGGACAATATTTTGAGATATACTTATCCGTTTGATCTAATTCAAGTTGCATTGGATAACGAACTTGTTTTATTACAAGTTGTCTTCAGGTCCAAAAGGCTAAAAACATCGTCTTCATGGATGAAAAGTAAAATCTATGTGAATGTTCCAGATTCAAAACTTCACAGGACACAATTTGGAAATGTATTCACCATAATTCGATAAAAAATCCAAATAACTCAAGACCACTTGGAATTATCAACTGAGAAGTCTATGAAAACACAGTAAAATTACCCAAGCCCTTTAATGCATACAAGTGGAGATATGAAGTTTTCAACTTGACACCAGAATCTGCCAAGACTTTTTATTTCAGTGTTGAACAACTCTACCATTTTGGTCATAATTTTCTGCTCATAAAGCCAATTTTCGAGATCTTGGTCTTCATGGAAAGACAATTCAAAGGCCTAAAAGTCTTATTCAGGGAAGAAGATGAGATTCATATGGTTGGAAGGCTTAAATTATAAATATTTGCAGGCCACCAAACTTGATTACAAGTTCCTGCAAAGCACTAGCTTGTGGCCTATATAAAGGGCTCTTTAGCAAAGCACTAGTTTTCAAGGTTCTCTAAGTGTTCAATGTATCATCTTCCGATTGAAATCACTTGATTGTTAGATTTCAATTGAATTATCAAAGATATCTAAGAATAACTCTAGCGTTTTACTTCAAGTGAATTCACAAAGCTCTAGTAATTTACAAATTATATAAACCCTTAAGACCATACAACTAGTTGATATTTTCTTCCAAGCCTCCTTGTGGTTCGACACTCGGACTTCCGAGAAATTTATTACTTGAGACAAACCTATACTTGGGTGTGCAACTTTAAGGTGTTATCAAGTTTTTGGCGCCGTTGTCGGGGTGATTTTGCGAAGAACAATTCATCTTTTATTAGGTTTTTCGTCATGAGAAGGTAACTTCTTCTCTTTAGCTCTTTACTTTATTTTTTTTAATTTTATTTATTGTATGCATAATTGGACTCGTGATATAATTAACAGTCATTTAAAAATAAGTACTATAGTTAATTTAAATAGCATTACTTCAATCATGGATGATAATGAAAGTGTTGATGGAGGTAATATACAAGATCAAATTGAAAGACGTAATGGAAATTTACAAGCTCACTCCATGCGAGATTTCTTAGAACCTCAACGTAATTCTATTCCATCATGTATTGTATATCCTCAAAATGCAAATAATTTTATATTCAAACCTGGTATGATTCAATTGCTTCCCAATTTTCATGGCTTTAAATCTGAAAATCCTTATTTACATTTAAAAAAATTTGATGAAATTTGTGCAACATTTAGTGAACCATTGTGTACTCAAGAATCAATTAAGCTAAAGTTATTTCCTTTCTCTCTTAAAGATAAAGCGAAAACATGGCTTAATTCTCTAAAACCTGGTTCAATTACATCTTGGCAACAAATTCAAACCGAATTCTTGAAAAAATTATTTCCGATTCATAAAACAAATTCTTTAAAGAAGCATATTAAGAATTTTGTCCAAAAACATGATGACCAATATTTTCAATGTTGGGAACGTTTTAAGGATTTGTTAAACTCTTGCCCTCACCATGGTTTTGAAAATTGGAGAACTATAAGTTTTTTCTACGAAGGTCTAAACTTTGAAACTAAACAGTTTGTGGAAATGATGTGTAATGGTGAATTTTTAGACAAAAATCCTGAAGATGCACTTGAGTATTTAGACCATTTAGTTGAAAAAACTCAATCTTGGTATAATGAAAATACTTCTGAAGGTTCAATTCGATCTAGCCGTAAAAATGCTAATAAAGGAAAATATCATCGTAGTGAAGAAGACGATTTAAGTGCTAGAATTGCTAGTTTAACTAAACAAGTTGAAAACATGCAATTAAAGAAGCCCAGAGAAGTAAAATTTGTGCAAAACAATGATGTATGTGATATATGTGCTATTGGTGGACACTTAACTAAAGAATGCCCAAAAATTCCTGTTTTCCAAGAGATGTGTCATGAACAAGCAAATGCAATGTCTAATTTTAAGAAATTATATCCATCAGTTTTTTCTGAAACCTATAATTCAAATTGGAGGAATCATCCAAATTTTAGTTGGAAAAATGATAGTAATGCACAGCTTATACCCAACCAAAACACCTCTCACTCCAATTTCACCACATATAATAAGCCACAAACAAAAATTCTTGAAGAAACTTTACAAGCCTTTATGCAAAGTCAAACAACAATCAACAACCAAACTTCACAGGCTATCAACGAGATTAAGATTACACTTCACTTTAACAAACTATTTGAGAACTACTGAGAAAGGAAAATTTCCTGCTCAACCTAAACAAAACCCTGCTAGTCAATGTCAAATCTCATCTGATATATCATCAGAAAATGTCAATTCTATCACTACCTTACGGAGTGGAAATATAATTGATAAGACAATCCCAGTCAAGAAGTCAGAGTCAAGATCTATTTCAATTGATGAAGATAAGAATGAGGGTAAGGATGACAGAAGGCATGCTAATAATTTAAATTCCCATAAAGAACTATCATCTGCTCCTTTTCCTCAAAGATTACATCCTATTAAGAAACTGAACCAAAATTCTGAGATATTCGAGATTTTGAAACAAGTGAAAGTTAATATTCCACTACTTGATGCAATAAAGCAAATTCCATCTTATTCCAAATTTTTGAAAGATTTGTGTATTGTAAAAAGGAAATTAAATGTTCAGAATAAGGCATTTTTGACTGAAAGTGTGAGTTCAATCATTCAACAGGAAACCCCACCAAAATACAAAGATCCTGGATGTCCAACTATATCTTGTATAATTGGAAATACTAAAATAGAACATGCACTTCTTGATCTCGGTGCAAGTGTTAATCTTTTACCATTTTCTGTGTATAAACAATTGGACTTAAGTGAATTAAAGAAGACGACTATCACACTTCAATTGGCAGACCGTTCTATAAAAATTCCAAAAGGTATAATAGAGGATGTATTAGTGCAAATTGATAAATTCTATTTTCCGGTGGATTTTATTGTCTTGGACACACACCCAGTATCAAACCCATCATCCCAACATCCAATCATTTTAGGTAGACCATTTCTTGCAACTTCTAATGCCTTAATAAATTGTAGAAATGGGGTTTTAAATCTTTCTTTTGGAAATATGAAATTGGAGTTAAATGTTTTCAACATTTCTAAACAACCAGAAAATAATGATGAAGCATATGAAATTGATGTAATTGAGAAATACACTCTTGAACATTTCATAACTTCATTTACTGATCCATTAGAAAATTTAATAACTAGTGATTATGTTAATGAAGACAATTCAGAATTTGCTTCTATATTTAAGATCTCACAGGTTTCAGAGGTTAATGAATGGAAACCTAAATTTGAACAATTGTCAAAATCTGAAAAAGCTCCAATTCCATCAAGTATTCAACCACCAGTGTTAGAATTGAAGCTTCTACCATCAAGTTTGAAGTATGCTTATTTGGGTGATAATGATACGCATCTGGTAATAACATCTTCAAAATTAAGTCATGAACAAGAGCACAAATTGTTAGAAGTATTAAAAGTTCATAAACATGCAATAGGATGGACTATAGCTGACATAAAAGGAATTAGCCCATTGATTTGTACCCATAATATTTATTTAGAAGAAAATGCTAAACCCTCTAGGCAAATGCAACGCAGGCTCAATCCTAATATGAAAGAAGTCGTAAGGAATGAAGTCATTAAGCTACTAGATAATGACATTATTTATCCTATTTCTTATAGTAAATGGGTAAGTCCTACTCAAGTTGTGCCTAAAAAATCAGGAGTAACTGTAGTTAAAAATGATAACAATGAATTGATTCCAACTAGGACTGTTACTGGTTTGCGTGTGTGCATTGACTACAGAAAATTAAATTCAATGACTAGGAAAGATCATTTTCCCTTACCCTTTATGGATCAAATCTTAGAAAGAATTGCTGGACATGAGTTTTATTGCTTTTTAGATGGATATTCAGGGTATAACCAAATTGCAATTTCATTAGAGGACCAGGAAAAAACAACATTTACATGTCCCTTTGGAACCTTTGATATCGAAGAATGCCATTTGGATTATGTAATGCACCAGCAACATTTCAAAGATGTATGGTAAGAATCTTTAGTGACATGATTGAACATATTCTCGAAGCTTTCATGGATGATTTCTCTGTCTTTGGAAACTCTTTCGATGATTGTCTAATAAATTTAGCTAAAGTTTTGACCAGATGTGAGGAGAAAAATCTTGTTCTTAATTGGAAAAAATGTCATTTCATGGTAACTGGGGGAATTGTATTAGGACACATTATTTCATCAAAAGGAATAGAAGTTGACAGATCTAAAATTGATCTAATTGCTAACTTACTAACACCAAAATCAGTTAAAGATATTAGATCATTTTTAGGACATGCAGGTTTTTATAGAAGGTTCATAAAAAACTTTAGCACAATTTTTAGACCAATATGTAACCTTTTATTAAAAGATGCAGTATTTGAATGGACTAATTCTTGTGAAAAAGCTTTTGTAACACTTAAAGAAATGCTCACTTCTGCACATATTATACAACCTCCAGATTGGACCTTGCCTTTTGAAATTATGTGTGATGCTAGTGATTATGTTGTTGGAGCTGTTTTAGGACAGAGAAAAGATAAGAAACCTTATGTGATATATTACGCAAGTAAAACTCTAAACAATGCTCAATTGAATTATTCTACCACTGAAAAAGAATTACTTGCTATAGTATTCGCACTGGAAAAGTTTAGGTCTTATCTTGTTGGTTCAGCCATTCTTGTGTATACAGATCATTCAGCTTTAAAATATTTACTAGAAAAAAAAGATGCAAAGCCCAGGTTAATTAGGTGGATACTTTTACTCCAAGAATTTGATATTATAATTAAAGATAAAAGGGGGATAGGAAATGTAGTTGCTGACCACTTATCCAGGCTTACATGTGACGCATCTTTTGAGGCAAGCCCCATAAATGACTCTTTTCCCGATGAACAATTGTTCACCGTATCTAGCGAGCCATGGTTTGCGGATATTGCTAACTTTCTTGCGACAGGTCAAATTCCAATTCATTGGAATGCTCAAGATAAGAAGAAATTTTTTTAGGAGGTGAGAAATTTCTTTTGGGATGATCCATATCTTTTTAAATATTATCCTGACCAAATAATAAGAAGTTGTGTCCCGGATAATGAAATTCAAAGCATAATAATCTTTTCTCACTCAGAAGCTTGTGGTGGGCACTTTTCATCAAGAAAAACCGCTGCTAAAATATTACAGTGTGGATTTTATTGGCCGACACTTTTCAAAGATACACATGAATTTTACAAATCTTGTGATAGGTGTCAGAGAATGGGGGTATAACTCGTAGAAATATGATGCCATTAAATCCTATTTTAAATGTTGAAGTGTTTGATTGTTGGGGAATTGATTTTATGGGTCCTTTTAATCCACCATCTTTTGGTTATCAATACATTTTAGTTGGAGTTGACTATGTTTCAAAATGGATCGAGGCAGTCCCTTGTAAAATTAACGATCATAAAATTGTGTTAAAATTTTTAAAGGAAAATATTTTTTCAAGATTTGGAATGCCTCGTGCAATAATAAGTGACGGAGGTTCACACTTTTGTAATAAACCTTTTGAAAATTTAATGAAAAAATATGGAATTCATCACCAAGTATCCACCCCATATCACCCAAATACTAGTGGACAAGCTGAACTTGCTAATAGGGAGATAAAATATATCTTGGAAAAGACAGTTAATCTAAATCGAAAAGATTGGTCACTTAAATTAACAGATGCATTGTGGGCTTATCGGACAGCATTCAAAATAATCCTTGGTATGTCTCCTTATCCACTTGTCTATGGAAAACCATGTCATTTACCTGTTGAAATAGAACATAAAGCTTTTTGGGCCATCAAAACATTCAATTTTAATAGAGAAAAAACTAGTTCTCTAAGAAAACTCCAGTTAAATGAATTGGAAGAAATTAGGAATGAAGCATATGAAAATTCTAGAATTTACAAAGAAAAAATGAAAGTATTTTATGACAAACACATTGTTAGGAAAACCTTTGAAATTGGGCAAAAGGTTCTTTTGTATAATTCTAGATTACATTTGTTTCCTGGAAAATTGCGTTCAAAATGGTCAGGCCCTTTTGTTGTAAAAACTGTTTTCTCAAATGGAGCAGTTGAAATTGAGAATCCAAGAATAGGTGACATATTTAAAGTTAATGGACAACGATTAAAAGCATATCTTGGAGGTTTTACAAAAGAAATTGAGTCAACACCTTTAACTAATCCTGTATATACGACTTAATTTGTTCTTTTATTTTCCCAGTATAAATGGTGGATTCGGTACTCCGTGACTTTAGAGTCGGAAGTTCAGTTGCCCACAAAAACTTACCTCAAAAGTTAGGTTTGGAGGGGAATTTCCTAATTCATTTGTTCCACGCTTAGCTGGTTTGGGTAAAAGTTCATATTCTAAAAGATGAAGAGCTAAAAGAATGAGTGTTTGCAATAAGTGTGCTAGATGGACTTGTAACACTCGTTGTAGGAATATAGGATTTGCATCCAGAAATCAATGTGATAAGATAGATTTCATTAAGAATGGGCTGAGTAAGGAGTCTTTGGATAATATTCGATCGACTCTTGATAAGCATTCTTGTGGAATGGTGCAACGAACCATTATCGATTTTATGGGATGAATTCAAAAAAGAATATGCACTTAGTCTTGGGAATCTGACGTTAAAAGACCCTGTTTGCCAATTTTTAAGAAAATTGGTTGGGAAGCATATCCCCGACTCATAGAAGGTGTTTAAGCCGTTTCTAGACGTAAAATCAGAGGAAGATATGAGCCACAATCACAACTATTGTCCCCTAAGTGGGACCCTTAATTTTGAACTTAATTTTACTTTTAGTAAGTATATGCATCTAGAATCGTATCTTGTAAGCTTTATTTATTTATTTATTTTTTCACTTTTCCTTTATATATAACCCGTTGTTTTATCACAACTCAAATCATCTTTGAAAAAGGACTAGATATGGAAACATCATCTTCTAAAAAAATAGCTTTTATTTGTATATTAGGTGGGACTAGACCTGGTTATAATATTGAATTTTCTCTAATAGCAAATAACGTTGGTAGTACGCTAGCATGAAGAAAAATCAATGTTGTATACGGAGGTGGTACACTTGGTTTAATAGGCAATACTGCTATCATCGCATCTTTTGGAGGGTCTAGCATTTTAGTAATTGTTCACAGTTCTATTAAAAGATTTATTGGCAATACACTTGGTAAGGAAATAGAAATTTCATCTATACTTGAAAGGTTGCCAAAGTTATTGGAACACTACAATGTCTCCCTGACAGGTATGAGTTCTATCCTGACTCTTATGAATTCCAAGCGTCTCCCTGAGTCCTTCGTCCTGAAAATCTTTATTAAATGCATTCCGTTTTCATTAAAAGTGCGCCTTTTCATATTTAAACCCACGCGCAATGGAGAATTTAATGCCTCAGTTACTTTTTCATATACGTGTCTGTTTTATACGGAATATGACTGACGTAGGTAATTGATTAAAACTGAGATTAATCCTGGCCCTTCATTTCAAAACGTTTCAAATTCAGGGATCAATCTCAACCCCACGTCTGTGTAACTGACTTAGTCATATCAATCAAGAATGTCAATCGAGGTTTTTACGCAAACACAAAGCACATTTGCACACTGAGTTTTCTCTTGCTCAAGCAATCTCAGTATTTTCAAAAATCTCTCTTCAAAATTAAATGGCACTTCTTGATTCCAACTGGACAACTGACAAGATCGAGGATGTTGTCAATAACAAACTCGTGCACATATTTCACTACTCGCCCCATTTCCATACTTTCAAGAACGGTTGTGGAAGCCTACCTCAATATGTTCTTGCGGAGGGATGAACTCTTCATGAAAGTGACCGCGCTCAAGCCGACGGGGGAGAAGGACGGCAACGGCGAACCTCTTTACAACTCAGAGGTGGTCACCATCGACATTCGAAGGGCGGTTAGAGAAGTTTTTGGACTGCCATCCTCAGGCATCAACCCAAGGCTCTACAAGGAGAAATCGGAGGGAGAACTCCTGGGTAGATGGACCAAGGAGGGGTCATCTGTGTTCAGGGCTCATCAGAATAAGAACACGTTGAAGCCTGAATACAGAGCGCTTGTGGACCTTGTGTCCAAGATGGTGATGGGATCCACGGGATCTCATGAGCAGTTGAGCCTACCTAAGTTGAGGCTGATGGGGGCCATTGTTGATGGAGTTGAAGCCAACTGGGAGCAGTTCTTTCTGGACCAACTTCATCAGGGTGGTCTGGACAAGCTGAGAAGGGATGAGGAGAAGAAGCACATCTCCGTTGGTGTTATTCTGCTTTTTGGAACCTGGCTCTCAGTCTTGATCACTCATGCGTGCCATGGGTACACCTTCGACTATGAGGATAGCCTCTCATCGAAGAAGGTGATGTTTGCCTCACAGAGCGATACCTACTCAGTGCTAGGGCTGACTGATCCCAATGCTCAGGCAAAGGGTCAGGTCAAAAAGCCAGCTGGTAAGGCCAAGAAGGTGGCTACCAGTCTCATTGAAAGGGTAGATGACCTCTTAGAGAGGAGCAAGGAGGTTGATCAGCCTGCAGTGGATGAGGCTGAGAAGAAGAAGAAGAAAAAGGTGCGTATTGTGCTGTCAGGGAAGAGCACTAGTTATGGGACTGAGTCTGTTCCCAAGAGAGCCGATGCTGAGGCTGAGAGGACTGACGATGAAGTCAGGAAGGAGGATGATCAGGGTGAGAGGCCCCTGAAGCGACTTAGGAAGGGGGTTCGAAGGTCCCCTGCTAAGAAGTTGCCTTCACTGAGTGAGAGGGAGAAGTCAAGCTCTCCTGGAGCCTCAGACTTAGAGGAGGTGAGAAAATCTGTCGAGACGGCTGAGTTGTTGCAGCCTGAGATAGTACCCTCTAAATCACCCACACATCCTGAACCCCAAACCCAATCCATCCTTAAACCAACACCTCAACCCACCCAAACACCCCATACCTCAGAGCCAAACATTCCAACTGAGTCAGTGCCATCAAACTCACCCACTAATGAGCCTGACCAGTCATCTGAGCCAAACCTTCCCGATCCCACAGATTTTCCTTCTTACCCCAACCCCAAGGATTGCCCCAAATCCTTCCAGACTGAAGAGGACGATTTCCTTGCCATTCAGGAGGAGGAGGAGCTTGATGAAAACATGATGGGGGGAGTGCTGGAGAACACCCTTAGGGGTAATGCCACTAAATGGGCAGCTAAGTGCTGGCCCAGGTTAAATAGGTTCAAGGGGCTGCTAGCAAATGTGATTGAATTGAAAGTTTGGTTGGAATTCAAACAATCAAACATGCAAGAGCAACATTTGTTGGTGGATGCTCGTGGCTGGGAGCACTGGGAGACTGAGGAGGCCAGGCTGTGCTCCTAATTTGGACTGACTAGCAGGCTTCAACTACTAAACTTCGAAAATCTGAAGGAGCTAGTCAACAGCCTGATATCCAAGAGCAAGGCTGACATCCTATCTGAGGATGAGGAGGACAAGGAGGATGATGAAGATACTCAGGATGGAACATTGGAGAAGGCTGTGGAGGAGACAGCAAGGGAGGTTGATGGTATGGACTCTGAGCCTCAGGCTCAGGGGGAAGGTGAACAGGACACTGGTGCCAAGGGTGGACCAGTGGCTGAGGATGTTTTGAATATCTCAGCCGCCGATGAGACATCTGTCGATGAAGGGATTCCCTGCCCTGAGACAAGGGAGAAAGATGTTAAGGCGTCTAAGGAGACTCCCAGTTCCGAGGGACAAGCTCCTAAGGTTCGAGATGGCATGGCTGAGCCTGAGCAGGCGGCCTTGACCACTCAACAACTACCTTCAGTGCACCCTGAAGAGGGGACTGAGGATGCAGGGGCTAACAGGGGAAAACAGCCAGTCACTGATGAGGCCGTTGATGAAGATGACGATGTGATGATAACCGGGGTCGGCCGTCCTGAGTTTACAAGCATTGTGGAGGTCAAGATGGAGAAAACCAATGAAAATCTAGTTAACTTCAGGAGGAAGTAATGAGGCTAAAAGCTGAAAAAGAAGAAGACTCCAAGGCCCTGGCTAAACACATAAGGTGGACGAAGTCAGCCTACAACACCCTTGCCAAGAGGGAGCTGATTTTGCTAAAGAGAACGATGACTGACACGACCAAGTCAGTGAGGGATGAGCGGAAGAGAACGAAGAAGATGTTAAGGCAGACCTTGAAGCAACTAGCTGAGAAGGATGAGCAGAGGAAGGAGGATCTCAATCAGGCTATGGAGAAGCTTGCAGCTCAGGCTGGAGCGCTATTCACTCAGGTCATCTCTGGCTCAGCCTCAAAGTTGGAGCTGGAGTCAGAACGCTTTGCTCAGACTTCCAAAGATATTGCTGTGAGGCTGACTCAAGTAGATAAACGATCTGCTCTGGTGGAGGAGAAGATTGAGAAGGCTGAACAAAGACTCCAACTCTCCATGGAGGTCTTTGAGAAGAAGGTGAACGCTGCAATCAGTTATGTATCATTTGCAGGGACTGGTATCTCGATGGGAGTTGAGCTACTGAAGGAGGGAATTAATGATGTCCATTCCCTTGCCTCCTTCGTAATCAACAACGGATCTGACGCATTCCCATCCGGGGCCAATGATGATGCCAAAAAGGGGGAAAAGAAGAAAAGATCCCGCCCTGAGGCATCGAAGGCAGTCAACCAAGGCGAAACAGTTCAAGCCAATCCTGAAGCCGATCCTGAAGGAAATGTGCTGAGGGTAAGAAAGTCAGCAAGGTTGGCGGCAGTGGAGAAAGAAGGAGAGGAAATTGTTGCCAGGCTGAGGGCGGAGGCAGCAAAGGCAAAGGCTGATGAACCTTCCAAGCAACCTGAGCCAGTTCAGAAGTCTTCTCCCATGAGCTCAAGGAAGAACCCCATCACTTACTCAGCTGAGGCAGTGGCGGAGTTATGCGCTGAAGCATGGGGAGACCCTTCTGAGAAATCTGAGGTTGTGCGCAGAGCTGAAATTGCACAGAAGGAGAAGATGCGCATCTTGGAAAAGAAGGTTGAAAAGCTGACTGACATCACTGAGCTTCAAAAAAGAGAACTGGATGATGCGGTGATCAGTCTGCTAAGGAGGAAGAAGGCGAAGCCTGAGCCTAGGAAGTACAGAAAGAGGCCAACAGTTAGAAAGTCATCAATTCTTCAAGTCAGTAGGCCAGAATCAGGAATAAGGGAAGTTTATATCGATGAGTTCGTCTCAGAGGCACTGAAGGAGTTTTGGACTGATGAGTTTTAGGATAAAAATTGTTAGTTTTGATGAGTTAAAACAAACCAGAAGATGTAATAGGACCATCTGGACCTGTTAGCCAGATGATGATCTAGATTAGGACTTAGTCTAGGGGGAACTGCCAGACCAGAAGACTTCACCAGAAGAGTCACCAGAAGACCCCACCAGAGGACTTCACCAGAGGACTCCACCAGAAGACTTCACCAGATGAGATCAGACCAGAGGCAGAGGACCTTCCCCAGACCAGACGAGTCAGGACCAGACGAGTCTGGTGGAACAAAAGATGCTCAGTTTGATCTCCTGTTTCTACTGAGTATTCTGGTTGTTCACCAGATTAGGACCAGAAGACACCGAGGTTGCCTGGTGTCTGGTCTTGCCTTCTCTGGAGAGAATCAGAGTTAGGCAGAGGAAGCATTTGACCGTTGGTGATTCAAATAAAGTCAACAAGATCAGGATTGGAAAGTATTTGAAGATAATCAATCCAAGGATCCCACCAACCCAATCAATCAATCAGGGAATTGATTGATTGAAGCTTTCTTAAATAGAGGATCTGATTGGATTAGCCCTCCAACGGCTATTTCCTAATCCCCTCTATATATACAAGAGTGCAGTTCAAGAAAAAGCTCTAGAGAGACTACACACGCGCATAAGTTGATCCAAGCTTTTGATATTCATACCAAGAACTCTTATTGTTCATAATATTTATCTACTCTTAAGGAGTTATTGAAACCACAACCTGTTCATCCATCAGACAAGGTTATTGGCTGTTTGATCTTTAGATTGAAGTCAAATCTAAAGAGGTTGTAAGAAGGAACTGGTACTTCACAATTCCATTGAGTAAGTAAGTGAGTTGGTTGTTAGTGAGACCCCTTGGATATAAGGGAGAGTGGACGTAGGATATTCAATCCGAACCACTATATATCTTGTGTTCTTTATTGCTTTCATTTACTTATTGTCCTTTTGATTATTGTTCTCTTGTAAAAGGAAGTTGAAAGACATTTAACCTAAGCTTCCGCAATCAATCTAACTAGTGGGACCAACAAGTGGTATCAGAGCAGTGTGTCCAACGACCACTGCTTTGAAAAGCTTTTGGTGGTCACCGGGCAGATCCATTGCTCTTTAGTGCTTTTGTTCAAGTTCTTGTTATTTCCCTTAATTTTATCAAAATGTCTGCAAAATCTTCATACAAGAGCCGTAAGCTCCCAAAATTCTCTTTTGAGGATTACAACCACTGGAGCTTCATGATGAGCAATCATCTTGGAGCTATTCACCACCGCATGCTAGATGTGGTTGAAAGTGGCCCCATTCAATTTTACTGGACTCCTATTGATAGTGGCAGGTCAGAGTCAAGAGAAGAAACTAGTGAAGCTGCCCAGAAAACTGCAGAGGATAGAGTCCCCAGGCAAAGAATCCTCAAAAAGAAAGATGAGCTTGATAATGATGAAAGAAAGCTCTACAACTTGGACCAGGTGGCAAGAACAGAGATCATCAACACACTTACCAAAGAGGTGATTGAAAAGGTCAGAACGTGTGCCACTGCCAAGGAGATGTGGGACAAACTGGCACTACTCTGTGAGGGAACAGAGAAGATCAAAGACAACAAGCTCCAAGTTGTTCAACACTCGTTTGATACCTTCAAGATGAAACCAGACGAGACCATTGACCAGCTGGACATGCGTCTCACAAATCTCCTGAACAAGGCTAGAGCCTTAGGTAAGACCTACTCTGAAAAGGAAATTAATAGTAAGATCTTGCGTTCACTAACCAGCAGGGGGAGAATTAAAGTCACTGTGATCAAGGACAACAAGGATCTCAATACTCTGGATCATCATCTTCTGTTGTCTGATCTCAAAGCCTATGAGTATGATCTTCAAGAGGAGGATCAAACAGAAGAGGTTTCCTCTTCTGGTCAGAAAGGTGTTGCATTCTCTTCAACCATCAAGCCTGATGTCAAGCCAAAGGAGTCTACTGCAGATGACTTGAGCCTCAAGGAGCAGGTAGCACTTCTAACTCGTAAATTAGATAAAATGAGTTCAAAATATGGCAGGTACAAAAGGTATTGGAAGGAATCTACCAGAGACAGAAAGAGTTCCTTCAAGCCTGCAGAGAATGAGAAGACATCTGGAGACTCAAGGGAGACCAGATTCAGAACTCCAGAAAGGAGCAGAGATGACAACCCTGGCAACTCTGGGAGATCAGATTATCAGAGGAGAGATGGTAGCTCTGGCAGACCTGACTACCAGAGGAGAGAGAGTAGTCCAGCCAGATCAGACTACAATCAGAGGAGGAGAGAGCCAAGTCCTAGTCCCAGAGGAGACAATGCCTGCTACACATGCAACAAGACTGGTCACTACAGTTATGATTGTCCTCAACTCACTCCTAGGGAAAGAGAAGAGAAAAGGATCAAGAGAGATAGGAGATATGCAGATAAGAGAGCATTGCTGGCAGAAGCAGAAGAGGAGGATACTAGTTCCAGTTCTCCTTCTTCTGATTTAGGATCAGATGATGATGTGTGTCTTATGGCAGACATCACTGAGGTAAATGAAACTACTCTAGTCTTATCAAATTCCAAATGTACTGAATCCTCTAATTCATCTGGTAACTCTAGAGAGTCTGATATGCAACAAATGCTATCAGATCTCCAAAATTGTGTCCAAATCTGTCAAAAACTTGAGAAAAAGAATGGTAGGCTCAGAGCTGAAGTTCAATCTCTCTCTCATGAGCATAAATCCACCAGAGAACTCATGAAAGATCATTCCAAAGAAGTCTCTCAACTTCAGGATAAGATCACAGAAAGAGATACTCTGGTAGATCAACTCATGAAAGAAAAGAACTCTCAAGAAGATGAGATCAATGAACTCAGAGCCAAATACCAGACTCTTATCAAGGGAAAACAAGTTGCTCACAACATAGAGGAGATACCCATGCCCAGAGAAGCTCCTAAGATACCATCTGTTGTATCTAGCATATCAGAGTCTTTTCAGCGCATTAGTGATAAGAGTGGTTTAGGATATTCTGGAATTACCACTAAAACTCATAAATACCTTTATAATAAAGACAAGTCTGTAAGAGCTGGTAAATTGGTAGAAATCTGGGATGATAAAGACTTAACTGGAAATGATTACAAGGTGGTTCACAATCCTAATTGGAAAAGGAATCACTCTTATAATCACATAACATGTGGTCCAGAAGAGTTGACTGTTCTGGAAGAGAAGATGCTAGAAAATAAATGTCAACAAGGGGAACCATTGAAAATTGATGGTTCTGTGAACAATGAGTCCCAAGGAGTAGAACTTACTCAAATTGGAGGACCCCAGAGAAATCCTCAAAGGGAACCTAACCAGATTAGGGGACCTCAAAGGAAACACTCAAAAAGGGGGAATACCAATCAGAGTAATAACTACTAGAGAAGGAACAATGTTCAACAGCACCAGGTACCCCAGAGATAATTTTCTCAGAGGAATCAATTCCAGAATAGGCATACTCAAAGGACCTATAACAACCAGAGCAGGTCTAATTCTCAGAACCAGAGGAGGTCTTCCAGACCCATCTATAGAAAACCAACTGATCTGGGAAGTTATGACACCAGAGATGGTTCTTCTAGGATGTATCATTACAACCAGACCTTTAAGACCATGTCTTTGAGGCAGGCCATTCCAAAGGCCAGATTTGAGAAAAGGTACACCAGACCTGTTTATAGGAAAGGTGTCCTTATCAGACCAGTAGCTCAATATGTCATTGTCAGAGGACATGTGCTGGTAGATAGATTTGGAAGGAAGATAAGATCTCTTCATCCATCAAGGGATGATCTTTATCTATGGATTCCTACAAAACCTGCAACTAACCAATCAGGACCCAGCACTAGATAAGAGTCCATTGGAGAAAGGATTTTCAAGCAACCATGTCTGGTACATTGATAGTGGATGTTCCAAGCACATGACCTTCCAGAGGGATAATCTCCAAGATTTCAAGCCTTTGAATGGACCAAGAGTGATGTTTGGTGACAACAACTATGGAGTCACCAGAGGAGTTGGAAAGTTGACCTTCAATGGAGTATCTGTAGATGAAGTCTACTATGTAGAAGGACTCAAGCATAATCTGCTTTCAGTATCCCAATTCTGTGACAAGGGATACTCAGTGAAGTTTTCTAGTGATTCATGCACTATTTTCTCTTCTGATTATAATGATATCTTGCTAATAGGCTTGAGGAAGGGTAACATTTATCTTGCAGATTTTAGCAGTTGCCCAAGAAATGCTTTCCTGGTTGTAAAAGGATCTGCAGAGAACAGCTGGATTAGGCACAAGAGATTGTGTCATCTTAACTTTAAAACACTGAATAAGATTGCCAGAAAAGGTCTCATTCGAGGTCTTCCTAATGAAGTGTTTAAGAAGAATCAGGTTTGTGGTTCATGCCAGAAGGGTAAACAACCCAAGACTTCCTTCAAGGATGTCCAGAGCACAACCACAACCAGAGTACTTCAACTACTTCACATGGACCTGTTTGGACCTGTTTCTCCTCTTAGCTTCAGTGGAAGGAAGTACACCTTGGTGATAGTAGATGACTTTTCAAGATACACTTGGGTAGTGTTCTTGTTTAAGAAAAATGAAACTATCACTAAGCTGCCAGAGTTTTTCAAGCAGATTCAGAATGAGCAGAACCAGAGCATAGTCAGGATCAGAAGTGATAAAGGAACAGAGTTTTTGAATTCGCACATTGCAGATTACTGCAAGGACCATGGGATTTTTCATGAGACATCTGCTGCCAGAACACCCCAACAAAATGGAGTAGCAGAAAGGAGGAATAGGACTCTCAAAGAAGCTGCAAGAACACTTCTGGCAGAATACAACACTCCACAGAGATTTTGGGCAGAGGCTATTAATACAACTTGCTACACTCAGAACAGGTGCCTGATTGCCCAGAGACATAGTAAGACTCCTTATGAGGTATGGAAAGGTAAAACCCCATCTGTTTCATATTTTCATGGTTTTGGATGTAAGTGTTTCATCCATGACAATGGGAAATCTAAATTAAGAACTTTTGATGCTAAAGTGGCTGATGGAATATTTTTAGGATATTCCAGCACCAGTAAAGCTTTCAGATTTTTTAATAAGAATTCACTTTGTGTGGAGGAAACACCTCATGTTGTTTTTTATGAATCTACTTTTGAGTGCAAGGTGGACTCTAAGTCTTCTGATGAGACCCAGAATTAGACTACTCCCAGAGTAATCAAGGTCACTCCACCTATTCTTGATTCAGATTCAGATTCAGATGATCACCCATCTCCTGGTTCTCTGAAGCAGAAGCCTTCACAAGGAGCAGAACCAGAAGAGGTTGGAACTCCTGTAGGGGGAAGCTCTTCTGCACGTGGTGATAATCACCAAGGTACTGCAGAAGATGATCAACCAGGCAAGACCACGGGAAGGAGGACCTTGGTTGATCACCCCAATGACCTGATCTTAGGAGATCCAACTAAGGGTGTCCAAACTAGGAGAACTCTTAACTTAGCTGTCTTATTCAGTTGCTATGTGTCCTTGATTGAGCCCAAGAACATCAAGGAGGCACTGAAAGATTCAAATTGGATTGTAGCTATGCAGGAGGAGTTGAATCAATTCACCAGACAGGATGTTTGGGAGCTGGTAGACAGACCAAGACATCAAAAGGTGATAGGCACTAAGTGGGTTTTCAAGAATAAGAAAGATGAGAATGATGTCATTACTAGGAACAAGGCAAGGCTAGTGGCCCAGGGCTATTCTCAGTCTGAAGGAATAGACTATGATGAGACATTTGCTCTTGTTGCCAGACTAGAAGCTATCAGATTGTTCTTAGCATATGCTGCTCACATGAAGTTCAAAGTATACCAGATGGATGTGAAATCTGTCTTTCTTAATGGGATTCTCATTGAGGAAGTGTATGTGGAACAACCTCCTGGTTTTGAACAAGATGACAAGGTGTTTAAGCTTAAGAAAGCTCTTTATGGGCTGAAGCAGGCACCCAGAGCATGGTATGACACTCTATCTCAATTTCTTCTGGACAATAGGTTTACTAAGGGTAAGATTGATAGGACCTTGTTTAGGAAAGAAGAAGGAAAGGATATCCTTCTGGTCCAAATATATGTTGATGACATTATATTTGGATCCCCTAACAAGAAGCTGTGTGAGAAGTTTGGTGAACTCATGCAGGGTCAGTTTGAGATGCCCATGATGGGTGAAATGAATTATTTTTTAGGTTTGCAGATTAAGCAATCAGAGAAGGGAATTTTTATTAATCAGGCAAAGTACACCAGAAACATGTTAGAGAAATTTGGAATAGGATCTAGCAAAGCAGCCAAGATTTCTATGATGACAAATTTTAACATGGATCCAGATGAGTATGGAGAGAGTGTGGACCAGACTAAGTACAGAGCACTTATTGGTTCTCTTCTGTACCTGACTGCAAGCAGACCAGATATTACTTTTTCCGTAGGTGTTTGTGCCAGATTTCAAGCTAATCCCAAGAAGAGTCACTTGGAAGCAGCTAGGAAGATATTGAAATATCTTAAGGGAACGGTGAACCTAGGATTATGGTATCCTGCAGATGATAACTTAGAATTGAGTGGCTATTCAGATTCAGATTATGGTGGATTCAGAATAGATAGGAAATCTACAAGTGGAACATGCCAATTTTTAGGGAATAAATTGGTATCCTGGTTTTCTAAGAAGCAGACTTCAGTTGCTACATCAACAACAGAAGCAGAGTAAATGGCTGCAGGGAGTTGTTGTTCACAACTTCTCTGGTTTAGTCAACAGCTTAGGGATTACCAGATTAGAGCTAAGGACATTCCTATTTTCTGTGATAGTAATAGTGCCATAGCAATCACCCAGAATCCAGTTCTTCATACCTGGTGTAAACATGTTGATATAAGGCATCACTTTATCAGAGATCATGTTGAGAAGGGAGATATAAGGATGGAAAAGATTGCAACAGAGAAGCAGAGAGCAGATATCTTAACTAAGCCTTTGGCTGAGACCAGATTCAGAGAGTTAGCTTTTGAACTAGGTTTGTTGGATCCAGAGACAGATTTGTTTTAGGGGGAACATCAGAGAAGTATCCTTTGTTTCATTAATTTACTTCATATATTTTTTTTCTCTCTTCAAACTAACATACCTGCAGATTAGACATATCAGAGAAGGTATATCTCCAGATGAGGTATACACCAGGTGCCACTTGTCCCAGATAAGGTGCTGAGTTAGATTCCAAATATATCCAAAATCTTCTCTGGCCAGGACCAGATGAGCTCCATCAGAGGAGATGTAGCACCAGACTGGCTGTGGTATCATCTGGTTACAATATCAGGCGACAGGTATGTCTTTACTTCTCTGGCCTCTGATCATTGGGATACACTTTTCAAATTAGTGAGTACACTCACTCAAAACGTTTCAACTTCGGAGTGTATTTAAGACTAGGGTATAGGGCCTAGGCAATCATTTCGCTTTTTCTCTTGACTGCCACAAAACCCCTTTTACACCCAGTCCCAATGACCAAGCCCACGCACCAGATTAAATCCGTATTTCGCCTTTCATCCTAGCCATCGGATTTAATTACTGTGCAAAATGTCAATCAATGCTTAAATTGATTTTGTTTCCTCAATTAAATTTGAAATTACACGCGTTCACATTTCATTTATTAATCAAGCCACACGTACTGCCCTATTTAAATCAAAATTTTACTCAATCTGTCCTTTCACGTTTCATATCCTTTCAAACCCTAACCTCTCTCTGCAAAGTATTTCTTTCTCTCTCTCTCTCTCTCTTATACAGAAATGGCTCCTCCGTGCAACTTCAATCATGTTCTTATGATGAAAAAGCTAAAGACGGAGATGGTGGTGGACTTTTATACCACCAAGAACCCTGTTGTGCTGTCGATTCTGGAGATGCTCCAGAGAGCAGGGGTGGAGAAGTTGATTTCCACAGTTCCCAAGGACTTTCGCACTCTTGACGGTTATGCGGCCCAGTTGTTGGTTCTTATGAAGATCCACGAGGACCACATTTCCTCCAAGATTGATGAAGATGATTTGTTTTTTTCTAAGCACGATTTTTGCGCTCTATTCGAGAACATTTCTGATGTGGGAGTAGATCCTTTGACGTACAAGGAGGATGATATGATTAGATCCTTCAAGATCTTTGCTCGTTCTTCTTGTCAGAACATCACGAAGGGGTTTTTGGACAAACATTTAAGGCAGAAATACAAGGTGGTGTTCGATATAGTTGTAAAGGTGCTTATGTGTGAGAATCACAGCACAGATGCCATTTTCAACGGCAAGATGTGTGTGATGAGGGCATTGTATGACGGCGTTCAATGCAATTGGGCGGAGTTCTTCTGGGATGTGTTGAGGAAGAACAGACTGAAGGTGAAGAAGGAGCCTTGTCCTTCCAAGCCAGGGGAGTTGCAGTTCTTCTTCACTGCAAATGTCTCTTTGGGGACTAAGTTGACTCATATTCTGGATTCTCTCCTTCCAGAGAAGAAGTGGAAAGCATCTTGGTGCCATGGTTATCACAAATCCAAGATCCTCTTCTCCAAGGATGGCCCTCTCCATGGCCATGCCGACTCTGATGGAGAGCAAGCCATCCCTGCCCCTCCTATTCAATCTATTCCCTCACCTGCAAAGGGGCAGAGGCAGCAGCAGAAGCAGAAGACCCATAAGAAAGCTGCTGAAGCAACTGGTTCCTCAACCATTGCTTTCTCTGGTTCCTCGGAGGAGGACCAGATTCCCCTTCTTGAAGTGCTTAAGAAGAAGGGTGATGATGATAAAGCTGTTAAGAAGGCTGGAGCAGCCAAGAGGAAGAGGCCTGAGGAGGCTAGAAAAGGCTCTGCTAAGAAGTCGAGGACTAGCAGGAAGGCCAAGAAAACCCTTCTGGTGGATGAGCCATCAGAGGACGAAGGAGAAGAAGAGGTTGAGCCTCTTGTGAAGAAATCAAAGGCCAAGAGAGCCATTCTTCAAGATCCTGACTCTGGATCTGATCTTGAAGAAGCCTTGGAGAAGTCCATTGATGAGGCTTCCCAGATGATGGAGAATATCTCTGCTCCAGAGCATATTTTACCTGCTGATGTTGACTCAGCAGAGGTAAACCCTTCTATTCCATCTTCTACCCCTATTAATCTTGTCTCCCCCTCTACCTCTCCCCCAGATAATATTCCCCAAACCCCATCTGCTTCTGGTAACCCTATTTTCCCACCAGAGCAGACTCTGCCAGACACTCCCACTTTCACTACTTCAACCATCCCTCAAACACCTTCTCCCCCACCTTCCCATATACCTTTAAACACTTTTCCCTCTCCCCAAACTTCTATACCAGATGTGCCCTCAACCTCGTCTGGGGCAGAAATCCCCCCTCCAAACACTTCTACCTCACAAATCCCCATCCCACCTTCTGTACCATAGATTCCGCCTTCTTCTGGTGCAGAGCAACCCATCCCCTCCACCTCACAAAATCCTAACCCTCCCCAAACCCATACAGACCAGGACCCAACCATTTCTATGGCTCTGGGATTCCCTGCCCCTCCTCCTTCCCCCACCTGTTTAACCAGCGATGATAGTGAAGATGAGGAAGCTTCACTTGAGCCTGCTAACTTAGCACCTTCCTCCTCTGCCTCTGGGCCCAGACCCTTTATTTTCTCTTCTGATGAGATGGGTCCCATCAGGCAGAGTATGAGTGTGAGTGCTCAGCTCTGGCTAAGAGAGCAATTTCCAATTTTGTTGGAGCACTCACCCCTCCTGGCAGATCTGGCGGATGCCAAGGTTTGGAGTATGGCCAGACTCCAAGATGTTGAAGATCTCATGCTTCTGCTGGAGGAGATGTCTCCCTCTGCCTTCACTGCGTGGGAGATTGAGCTGAAGAAGAAGCTAAACTTACAAAACCCAGCAGAGTTGGAGACACCAGAGGCGGCCAAGATCCTCATCAGAACTCTCCTAATCCAGAGAGGAGTTATGCTCACTCCAGAGGGCTTCTCTTACAACTTTGGCCCTCATTTCTCATTCCCTCCAGAGCTATATTTAGACGAGGAGGACTTTGAGATGTCTCCTGCTGTGCTCCAGAAGATGAAAGCATTCTTCAACGAGCAGATCATGCAGATAGGGCGCTTTTCAAAAGCTATTCAACACATGGCCCCTGCTATGATAGAGCATCAAATCAGGCAGGAGAAGAGGATCTTCCTGAAGCAGATCAAGTCTACACTGGCAGAAGTTAAAGCTTCTTTCAAGGCCAATGGCCTCTTTGTCAAACTGGATGTCATGCACAGCCAGAAGCAGCTCCAGGAGCACGTGCTGGAGCAGATGAGGCCAGTCTCTGTGCTTAAAGTTGAAATGGCCAGCCAGATGATCCAGACTGCCAAGTTGAAAGACTCCCTCCAGGAGATGTTAGAGAAGCAGGAAAGGCTTGTTGCAGAATCGAGAGCCTACCTGGAGGAGGCCAAGCAGCTACGTGATCTTCACTCTTCCTCCAACACTGCCTTGTCTGATCTTATAAGGCAAGTAGTGGAGCCCCTCCTTGATGAAGTTAAAAAGGGGGAAGAGAAGGCCAGAACTGATCTGGCGAAGACCATAAATGAAACTCTCTTCAGTCATGGAGCTCGTCTGGACCTGCTGGAGAACACTTTGGCCCAGGCTGAGTTGCAGAAGAAGAAGAAAGAGGAGTTCAAATCCCTTTCCATGGCTAAGCAGCTTGCTGCAGAAGAGGAGTCAGAAGCTGAGCAGGATCCAATCTCCATCTCTGGACCTGCAAAGAGAAAGATAAAGAGAGTCAAGAAAAGCTTCCTTGAGACTGTTGTTGAAGAAGCTCAAAAGAGATACAAGGAAGAGACTCCAGAGGAGAAGCAAGCAAGGATCAGGAAGAACATAGATGAAGAGCAGAGGCTCAGATATGTTAGGAGGCAAAACAAGAAGAGCAGAGAAGCAGGTGCTTCTTCTGGTGCAGGTGGCTCGAGCCAGAGGAGGAAAGCTCCCATTGAAGTGATGAACATTCTGCCTCTCAGGACAGAAGGGTCTTTTGACACTACTGTGCCTGTGCCCTTGATTGAGAAATGGAAGGAGGCAAAGACTCTCTAGTTCATCCAACACTATATCCAGAGGCCAGCGCCAGAGGATGATGAGCTGATCAACAAAACCTTTCACACCTGGATGCAAGCTTATGATGCAGAGCTGTACAAACAATTGATGGACTCTACCATTGAGTTCAACCTGGAAGTGACTGCCCCTGAGTTCACTTATCTTAACACTCCCATGGCAGGAGACCAGGTTGATTGGGCTGAGCTGAAGAGACTGTACAAGACAAAGGTGTTGGTGAACTTCACTCCAACATCTTCTGCAGAGTTGAAGGCCGTCCAAGATAGGTTCCTTGATTGGTTCCTTGTGCCCAAGGAAAACAGGAGATATGCATAGAATAGGACTACTAAACTTCAATGTAATTTGTAATCATCTTGTCCTTATTATCTATGAAAATATCATATCTTCTCTGTTCAAAAGATAACCTCTTGTTGTCTTAATTGTTTGCCTGATAAGATCTATTCTAAGGTCTTATCTTTTACTGTTTTCTTGCTTAAGTTGTGATCAGTTCTGGTAGTGTTTTAACTCCATCAAAAAGGGGGAAATTGTTAGGATAAAAATTGTTAGTTTTGATGAGTTAAAACAAACCAGAAGATGTAATAGGACCATTTGGACCTGTTAGCCAGATGTTGATCTAGATTAGGACTTAGTCTAGGGGGAACTGCCAGACCAGAAGACTTCACCAGAAGAGTCACCAGAAGATCCCACCAGAGGACTTCACCAGAGGACTCCACCAGAAGACTTCACCAGATGAGATCAGACCAGAGGCAGAGGACCTTCCCCAGACCAGACGAGTCTGGTGGAACAAAAGATGCTCAGTTTGATCTCCTGTTTCTACTGAGTATTCTGGTTGTTCACCATATTAGGACCAGAAGACACCGAGGTTGCCTGGTGTCTGGTCTTGCCTTCTCTGGAGAGAATCAGAGTTAGGCAGAGGAAGCATTTGACCGTTGGTGATTCAAATCAAGTCAACAAGATCAGGATTGGAAAGTATTTGAAGATAATCAATCCAAGGATCCCACCAACCCAATCAATCAATCAGGGAATTGATTGATTGAAGCTTCCTTAAATAGAGGATCTGATTGGATTAGCCCTCCAACGGCTATTTCCTAATCCCCTCTATATATACAAGAGTGCAGTTCAAGAAAAAGCTCTAGAGAGACTACACACGCGCATAAGTTGATCCAAGCTTTTGATATTCATACCAAGCACTCTTATTGTTCATAATATTTATCTACTCTTAAGGAGTTATTGAAACCACAACCTGTTCATCCATCAGACAAGGTTGTTGGCTGTTTGATCTTTAGATTGAAGTCAAATCTAAAGAGGTATTAAGAAGGAACTGGTACTTCACAATTCCAGTGAGTAAGTAAGTGAGTTGGTTGTTAGTGAGACCCCTTGGATATAAGGGAGAGTGGACGTAGGATATTCAATCCGAACCACTATATATCTTGTGTTCTTTATTGTTTTCATTTACTTATTGTCCTTTTGATTATTGTTCTCTTGTAAAAGGAAGTTGAAAGACATTTAACCTAAGCTTCCGCAATCAATCTAACTAGTGGGACCAACAGTTGTGAAGAAGTGGGGCGACACTGACGATATCAATGCCCACTTCACTAACTACATGATGGACAATCATCCTGAGTTGTTCCAAAAGATCTTGGAGGAGGCTGATGAAGCTCAAGTCCAAGTGAAGGCTCCTGAGTTCATCATTCGAGCTCCTCCCTTAGTTCCTGGAACTCAGAAGCACAACACGAAGGCCATTATGATGGAAGTCTTGAAGATCGCCAAAGCTGAAGGATATGTGAACCAACCTAGAAGACTTGACGAGCTGAAGGTAAGAGTCTATGCTGGATATGGACTCGAACCTGAAATGAGATTAGTCTAGGAGTTCATTACCTCTTTATAATAGATTAGATTCATTGTAACCACTTTTATATCAATCAATGAAATCTATTACTTTTGCTCACAGACAAAAACTCATTGTCTTTTTGGCTGTTGTTTAAATTCTGTACTTTATCAAGAATTGCTCTAACACTGTCTTATCTTATAGATAGATCTTTATATTTCCACTAAGTGTTTTGAGGATCTTTTCAGTGTTTTGGCATCATCAAAAAGGGAAAAATTGTTGGGACATTGTCAATTTTGATTAAGATCCCAAAGCCCCTGAAAAGATGTTTGCATTTGTTTTGTCAGGCTAGTCTTGGTTAGGATTTGTACTTAGTCATTTTACACTTCACGGGTACTCAGTAAGAGGAGCACTTACTGATGACAATCAAGACTCAGAGCCTGAAGACAATTTACCATCCTGAACTTATGGCAGTCTCCTAAGCTGGCTGAGTAAGTCTCAGTGATGAAGAGTATGACCCTGAGGTCAGTACTACTCAGTCCTGAAGGGAACAGGATGAAACTGAGTTATTGGGAAGACTTGGAGTAGAGCCAAGCAATGCAAAAGGAATGTCAGCGTCAGGACAAGACCGGTGAGCACAAGACAAAATGAACTTAATGAGACAAGCCTGAAGCTCAGAAATAAGTTCTGACCTTCTCACTAACCTGATGACGTGGACCAATCCAAGAAGGACACGCACGTACGGAACCTGACAAGAAGACTGAATTCAGACTGCATGTTCAACGGGCAAGCATTTAATGTGCATTTAATGCAACTACCAAATCCATGCAAGGACGGCTGCTGCATGAAGATATGTCCGTTTGAAGCCACTCTACATAGATGACTTGAAGGCTATCTCTCCAACGGATAGGTTTTCAAATCACCTATATATACAGAAGACCTTGAACCCATTCAAGGTTACGGGAAATTTCCAAGCCAGAAATTACTCAAGCACTCAAAGCATTCAGCTTAGAAGAAGAACTCGAAACCATCTAAATTTCCCAAGTGTTAATTAGTTACTGAGAGGCATTCTGTATTCCAAGAGCGAACTAGCATTATCTTAAGCTTAGAGAGATTATCCAATCCTTAGCATAGCCTTGCCTTGTAAGGATAATCTCAACCTAGTTGGAATCCAAACTGAAACCAAAACCCTAAGTTAGGTTTGTTGGGAGTAAGTCAGTTAGTGAGTTAGTAAGTGGAGTTTGAATAGATCAGTGAGGTTAGCTGGTCTTGGTGCACCTTGGCACGTTAAAAACAAGAATCCCTTGAGTGGATTTCCTGTTAAATCAGGCCGTGGACGTAGGAGCTTGAGTCTCTGAACCACGTTAAACTCCCTGTGTTCTTTTTGCTTTGATATTGTGCATACTTGCTATATTACATATTCATTCATTGCATTCGGTTTATCAGTCTTGAATCAATCAGCCTGATCCTCTAAAGAGAGCACTGCCCTTACTAAACACTATTCAGAATTGAGTAAAACAAGTTTTTCAGAAATCAAACTAAACAAGACTTTAAATTATCAGGGCTTACGCATTTCCGCACTGAACTTGAACTGATAGTTAGCCAACTGACCCGCACCAAGTGTAGTCAGTAGGTGTGTTATCAGCTCCTAGTTCTTTATCACTCTGAGTGGAGGGGACTCAGTCAGGTTTTAAGTTTGAAAAATTGGTATACGTGTATTCCCCCCCCCCCCATACACGTATTCCTCAGTGTTGTACCGGGACCAACAGTCAGGTAATATCTTCTAATTTTTGCTACACCAACTTTTAACCATTGAGGACAATGTGTTGGTTAGGTTGGGAGGGGGGGAAGGATTAGTTGAATAACCTATTTAAAAAAAAAAGGGTAAATAAAAGTTAAAGTATTATTCTCCTACGAAGATGGCAGAGTAAGGGGTAAACCAACCCCTGAGACACATCAAAAACAAAAATATTTTAAACTTACTTGGACTCCTTAACTTCAATATGTTAAATTTAATAAACTTAAAACATTTCTCTTCTATTTGAGTCGAGTATTATCTAATAGTTGTTTATAAGTCATCTTCATCTCACACACAGTTAGTGACAAAATATTATTGATTGTACACTGAATAATTATACTAGTCTTTCTGTTTTGCAAATAGTTGCAATTAATTGATTGGGTTAAAAAAACAAGATCTACATTAGAGTATTCCAATTATTGTTTTGTAGATAACCTACCCTGTGAGAATTTGTGCATAAATATCATACTCGAACATTCTTTCTTGGTGTGATGATCTGTCATAAATTGTGTTCTTCATAACTTGTTTTGAATCTGTCTCTGTTTCTTTGCATGCATGCATACATGAGAATGATGAAGGCAATTAGGATTTACCCTATTTTTCCTATAAAAAGTATCTTAAATTTTTATCCTCTAGTAATCCCCTTTGAGCCTAAATAACCCTTCTTTTGTGATTGAACCATATTTTGAGAGAAAAAAAATCGTGATTTTCTATCTTCAAGGAGTGTGTAACTTGAATTAATCTTGTGGAGTGGTGGTTTGTTCATGGGAGAATTTTTTTTAAAAAAAGAAGAAGAAATTATTAAGAATGATGTGCAAGTTGAACGATGGAGTTGAAGAAACTAAAATATGTGAAGTAGAGCTTAAATGAAATTGTTATTACATGGTTAATTCATTATTACACATCTTTAATTTGAGACCAGAGTCAAATATGTTCTTATCCTCGCCCTAAGCATCATCATAACCCACCAAAGACCTTCTGACTTTTGTTGCATGCACTGTTAACTGATTGATAGATGTATAACCAAGCTTATGATAGAAACATTTATGATTCAGAGTTTGAGCATAAACACTAACCACTTGGAGAGATGTCAGGGTGAAAGATCTACAAACACGAGTTGTTTGCTTTAATGAATATCTTGTTTTTAAAAAAAGTTATATATATATATATATATATATATATATATATATATATATATATAATAACCCATTAAGAAAATTATCACCTAAGTAAAGCAGTGAGATAGTGGAGTTATGATGTGAGCTCCATACCTTTTAGTCACTTAACTTGAGCACAACAGAGGAAGATTATTAAACTACTTATTTAGGTAATATTAGATATTAAATGGTTTTGAAGTGCAATAATTTGTTAAATTTGGATATATTAGAAGAAGGAATTGGTAGTAACAAATTTTAATAAGAATTTATTTTGCGCTTTTATCACTAGGGACTAGTAATAAGCTGGTTGGAGGTTGTGATTAGTGTTTATTTTTACACATGCTATATCTGTTTCATGTATTGTTTTAAGTATTATTATATATTATTTGTAGGCTATTTATATATATAATTGTATATTTTAGTTTAATATTAAATATCTATTTTTCTACAATAATGTAAAATATAAGCATGATTTAACATGGCTAGTATATGTATTGATTATTCTTGAGATTATAACTTGAGTTATATTCATTCAAAAGATATGATATTGATGATGTTGGACACCTAAGACTATGTACTAAAGTTATAAGTTTTCATACTTATTCAATCTTGCAAGTTTATGGTCCAATTATACTCAAATAATCAAAACTACATTGTAGTCCAAATACTTAGTGAATTTTAATTCTAGACACATTTTCGTATTTGGACAATATTTTGAGATATACTTATCCGTTTGATCTAATTCCAGTTGCATTGGATCACAAACTCGTTTTATTACAAGTTGTCTTCAGGTCCAAAAGGCTAAAAACATCATCTTCATGGATAAAATGTAAACTCTATGTGAATGTTCCAGATTCGAAACTTCACAGGACACAATTTGGAAATGTATTCACCATAATTTGAGAAAAAGTCCAAATAACTCAAGACCACTTGGAATGATCAACTGAGAAGTCTATGAAAACACAGTAAAATTCCCCAAGTCATTTAATGCATACAAGTGGAGATATGAAGTTTTCAACTTGACACCAGAATCTGCCAATACTTTTTATTTCAGTGTTGAACAACTCTACCCATTTTGGTCATAATTTTCAGCTCATAAAGCCAATTTTCGAGATCTTGGTCTTCATGGAAAGACAATTCAAAGGCCTAAAAGTCTTATTCAGGGAACAAGATGAGATTCATATGGTTGGAAGGCTTAAATTGTCAATATTTGCAGGCCACCGAAATTGATTACAAGTTCCTGCAAAGCACTAGCTTGTGGCCTATATAAAGGGCTCTTTAGCAACCATTTTGGACATCAAACTTTCTTCAATATATCTTTCTTTTGTCTAGTATCTCTCAAAGAAAAATGAGTTGTGTTTGTATTAGTATGAGTAGCTAAATATTTTTCTAGAGCTAGGGATGAAACTTTAGTAGAATACTAGTGTTGTTCTTAGCTTTTCAATAAAGATCTTCAATGATAAATCCCTTTAGTTGTTTTATGAATTATGAAAAATGTTTTGATTAGTCGAGGCTTTGATTTGTTGTAGACATATTGGCACAAGGAATGCTTAGTCTCACACATTAACAATTGATTTCATATACTCCTAAAGTCAACTAAAAGGTAGTTTTCAAGGTTCTCTAAGTGTTCAATGTATCATCTTCCGATTGAAATCACTTGATTGTTAGATTTTAATTGAGTTATCAAAGATAGCTAAGAATAACTCTAGTGTTTTACTTCATGTGAATTCCCAAAGCTCTAGTAATTTACAAATTATATAAACCCTTAAGACCATACAACTAGTTGATATTTTCTTCCAAACCTCCTTGTGGTTCGACACTCAGACTTCCGATAAATTTATTACTTGAGACAAACCTATACTTGGGTGTGCAACTTTAAGGTGTTATCACTAGGCCATGCATCCATTGATGTACTCAAACATATTTGTTCCTGTTGGGACATTGTCAGTTTTGATTAAGATCCCAAAGCCCCTAAAAAGATGACTTGCCTTTTTGTTTGTCTTTATCAGGCTAGTCTTGGTTAGGTTTTATACTTAGTCATTTTACATTTCACAGATACTCAGTAAGAGGAGCACTTACTGATGACAATCAAGACTTAGAGCCTGAAGACGATTTACCATCCTGAACTTATGGCAGTCTCCTAAGCTGGCTGAGTAAGTCTCAGTGATGAAGAGTATGACCCTGAGGTCAGTACTACTCAGTCCTGAAGGGAACAGGATGATACTGAGTTTATGGGAAGACTTGGAGTAGAGTCAAGCAATGCAAATGGAATGTCAGCGTCAGGACAAGACCGGTGAGCTCAAGACAAAAAGAACTTAATAAGACAAGCCTGAAGCCCAGGAATAAGTTCTGACATTCTCACCAACCTGATGACGTGGACCAATCCAGGAAAGACACGCACGTTCGGAACCTGACAAGAAGACTGACTTCAGACTGCATTTTCAACGGGCATGCATTCAATATGCATTTAATGCAACTACCTAATTCCATGCAAAGGACAGCTGCTGCATGAAGATATGTCCGTTCGAGCCACTCTACATAGATGACAAGAAAGACTATCTCTCCAATGGATAGTTTTTCAAATCACCTATAAATACAGAAGGCCTTGATCCCATTCAAGGTTACGGGAAATTTCCAAGCCAGAAATTACTCAAACTCTCAAGCACTCAAAGTATTCAGTCTTTAGAAGAAGCACTCGAAACCCACTAAATTTCCCAAGTGTTTCTTAGCAACTGAGAGTTAATCTGTATTCCAAAGAGCGTACAAGCAATATCTCAAGCTTAGAGAGATTATCCATCCCTTAGCATAGCTTTGTCTTGTAAGGATAATCTCAACCTAGTTGGAATCTAAACTGAAACCAAAACCCTAAGTTAGGTTTGTTGGGAGTAAGTCAGTTAGTGAGTTAGTAAGGAAGTTTGTATAGATCAGTGAGGTTAGCTGGTCTTGGTGCACCTTGGCACGTTAAAAACAAGAATCCCTTGAGTGGATTTCCTGTTAAATCAGGCCGTGGACGTAGGAGCATGAGTCTCTGAACTACGTTAAACTTGTTGTGTTCTTATTGCTTTGATAATGTGCATACCTGCCATATTACTTGTTCATTCATAAGCATTTGGTTTATCAGGCCTGAATCAATCAGCCTGATCCTCAAAAAGAGTATTGCCCTTACTAAACACTTTTCAGTGGAGTAATCAGTTTTTCAGAAGCAAACTAATCAAGACTTTAAACTATCAGGGCTCACGCATTTCCGCACTGAACTTGAACTGATAGTTTGCCAACTGGCCCTCACCCCTGTGTAGTCAGTAGGTGTATTATCAGCTTCTTGTTCTTTATCACTCTGAGTGAAGGGGACTCAGTAAGGTTTTAAGTGAAAATTGGTATACGTGTATCCCCCCCCCATACACGTATTCCTCAGTCTTGTACCGGGACCAACAAGTGGTATCAGAGCAGTGGTTCAAAAGACCACTGACTTTGAATACTAATAGTTTCAGAGGAGAAACTGTTGGTGGTCACTGGACAGATCTGAGTTTTCTTTTCATAAAACTTGCATTATCATGACTTCGAGAAGACTTGAAGCTTCGTTACCTGAATTCTCTATGTCTAACTTTGTGTATTGGAAGTTCAGATTAGAAGCACATCTAGATGCCATCCATGACCAGATGTCGCGTGTTCTCAGGGAAGGACCGATCAAAATCACTGTCCCTAATACCAGAGGAAGAGGATATGATGATCTTAATATTGGTGTACCCATTCCTAAGGAAAGGAAGGATATGACCACTGATGAGATCAAGATGATAGGGCTTGATAATGTGGCCAGAAATATCATCTTGCATACGGTGCCTTTCGAGGAGTCAGCAAGGCTAATGAACTTAAAGACGGCAAAGGAGGTTTGGGATGAGCTGACCAGGATGTGCGAGGGGTCAGAAAAGATAAAGGAGAACAAGAGAAACATTGCCATTCAGAAATTTGAAGCATTCGAGATGTTGCCTGATGAGACAATCGATCAGATGGAGTCAAGGTTCATCAAGTTGATGAATGAGCTGGTGATGCTGGACAAAGATGTTCCAAAAAGAGATGTTGCTTCAAAGATCCTGAATGCCCTTCCTGAGAGATGGGACAACAGTGTAATTATGCTTAAGAACACTCAGGATATGAGCAACATAACTTCTGCTTTACTTTTTTCAGAGCTAAAGGCACTGGAATTTGATCTTAACAAAAGAAAGAAGAAAGTTCAGCCAGAAGAGGAAGAAAAAGAGAAAACTTCTGAGAAAAGTATGGCGTTCAAAGCCAGGTCTGAACCTGTTGAGTCTTCATCAAAGTCACTGATGGGGATGAGCAAGGAAGAGCTTGCTGAGGAGTACAGCCTGATGGCAATACGCTTTGATAAGCTTAATTCCAGGTTTGGTCGTTATAAGAAATTTTATCAGGACTCACGTAACAGGAAACCTGAAGAAACCCACCAAAGCTCAAGGAGATATGAGGAAAAGAGAAACACTGACCAGAGGAGAGATCGTGGCGAAGAAAGAAGATATTCAGATCCAAAGCCCGATCAAGGAGATGAACAGAGACGTACTTATGATGACAAGCACTCGGGGAAGACTGAAAGCTCATCAAGACAGAGGGAACCTAACTCAAGGAGGAACCCTGAACCAAGAAGAGAAATAGTAGATGAGCAACCAACATGTTACAACTATAACAAGAGCGGGCACTATCAGTATGACTGTCCGAAGCTGAGTGCAAGGGAAAGAGAGGATAGGAGGACCAAGAGAGACCAGAGTCAGTCAGAGAAATGAACCTTCAGATCTGCCTGGATCAATTGATGGTTGATTTCTCCAGATTACAGGAAATTAATGTCTTCTTGGTAGAGGAGAACAAGAAATTGAGTACTGAGGTTCAAAACCTGAATGATCAACTCACTCAGTCTGATCTTAAAGAATCAGCTCAGATTGTGAGACTAACTCGGGAGATTGATTTGATCAATGTTGAGCGTCTCCCAAGAGAGAAAATTCTGAAGGAACTAGCTAATGAAGAGTTGGTCAGGAAGGAGAACTGAAAGAACTTAAGAGTAAGTTTGATGACCTCTTTACCAGACATGAAATCCTGAAAAAGAGTGAGGACTCTCTCAAGAAAAAGGTTGCAGCAATGAATAAATCCTCAGTGGCTAGAGAGGAAATAAATAGCAGCCAGATGATTGGGAATGAGAAAAAGGGACATGGATATGTTCCAAAGAAATCCTCACAAGGTCAATCTCATGTTGCTTCAGGGAGCAACACTAAGAGGGTATTTGTTCAGGCAGGCCAGAGTGCACCCAAGGTTGTACTCCAGGCCCGTCAAACTGATAAGGGCAAGGAAACTGTTAACACAGTCAGGGTTGCCCCTAAGGTAACTAAGCCAAAACTCAAGGGAAAGGCAAAGCAACCTAAGGAGGCCCCTGAGAGCTCAGGTCAGGGAAAACCTCAGTGAAAGCAGAGGAAAACTCAGAGCCCTCAGACTGGTCAGCGAGGGTACCATCATGCTTGGCAATACCAATAGGGAAGGCCAAATATGATGACACCCCCATGGTTTTGGCATCCTGAGGCCTTTAACTATTTTCCATTCCCTCACTTGCCTAGGGGGAATAGAACGCAGGGCCCTTATCAAGAACAAGGCCCAAGACCTGCTGCACCCAGACCTAGGAAGAACAGAAAGCCAGCCCAAAAGGCACCCACTCAGGCCCCTGTGAAGCCTAAGTCTAGCACTCTTACACCATCTTTCTCTCAGGCAAAGAAGAAGAAAGTTGTGTATGTCGATGTTTCAGGGAGACAGATTTACCACTCTGAGGCAATCAGGGTTGTTAAGCAAGTCTGGATCCCGAAGGGTATAGCTGACACAATAGGACCCAACACCCAATGGGTACCTAAAGTCTGATTTGCTTGCAGGCGGTTGTGGATCACAACAAGAGGAGAGGAGGCTCAATCAAAGCTGTTTGGTACCTAGACAGTGGTTAGTCAAGGCACATGACTGGAATGAAGAGTCTTCTCCAAGAATATCAAGCTAAAGATGGTCCACAGGTAACCTTTGGTGATAACTCAAAAGGTGTTACTAAAGGTTTTGGTGTCTTGATAATAGGTACAGTCAGAGTGGAAAATGTGTCATTTGTGGAAGGACTGAAGCATAACCTGTTGTCAGTAAGTCAATTTTGTGACAAAGGTTTCAGTGTTGAGTTCTCATCGAATATATGTTCAGTCAAGGACAAATCAACACAAGTGCTTCTATCAGGTATAAGAAAAGGTAATGTTTATCTCGCTGACTGGAGCAGCACTATTCCTGATACTTGCTTTGTTGCTAAAAGCTCTCTAGAGCTCAATTGGTTATGGCATAAAAGATTAAGCCACCTGAACTTCAAGATTCTTAACAAAATTTCTAGACAGTCACTTGTTGAAGGTCTACCTAATGAAGTTTTTAGCAAAGATCATGTGAGCAAAGCTTGTCAGGAAGGAAAGCAGATCAGAGCATCATTCAAAGAGAAAGCTTCTCATTCCACTGACAGGATTCTTCAGCTCTTGCACATGGATTTATTTGGTCCCATAACACCTGTGAGTATGAATGGTAGGAAATATACCCTTGTGGTTATTGATGATTATTCTAGATATACTTGGGTTATTTTCTTGTTGAATAAGAAGGAAACACAGGTAAAGCTTCCAGAGTTGCGCAGGAGACTCAGCAATGAGAAGAATTAGTCCATTACTAAGATCAGATCTGACAAGGGCACTGAATTTATAAATTCATATATTTCTGACTTTTATAATGAACTTGGTATAGCTCATGAGACTTCTGCAGCTAGAACTCCACAGCAGAATGGTGTCGCTGAAAGGAGGAACAGGACACTGAAGGAAGCTGCTAGGACCATGCTGGCAGAGTCAGGATTGCCCAAGAAGTTCTGGGCTGAGGCAATCAACACTGCATGCTACACTTAGAACAGATCCATGCTAAACAAACAACATGCACAGACCCCATATGAGACATGGAATAAAAGGAAACCTCGTATTTCTTATTTTCATGTATTTGGCTGTAAGTCCTTCATCCTCAACAATGGGAAGACCCAATTGAAAGCTTTTGATAGCAAATCTGATAAAGGAATATTCTTAGGGTATTCTGAAATTAGTAAAGCCTTCAGAGTTTACAATTGTAGGACCCTTGTTGTGGAAGAATCACCACATGTTTTTTATGAATCTGCTAATGAGTCTAGGGTAAAAGTGCTGAATTCTGACTCTGAGGAGATCACAAGGAGAGTGACAAGGCTGAGCTTGAAGAATCAACCTGATCCAAAGGTCAAAACTGTGCCAATTCCAAGATGGGATGATGACGACGATCAGGATGATGAATTAAGTGTCACTCCTAAGCCCAGCACATCAGGGATTGTTAAGCCTCAGACTGAGGAACAGGCTCAACCTGAGGTAAGTAACGTCTATAAAGATGTTGTCGCAGCTGAGACAGTTCCTGAGTCACCTCATCAAGGGGGAATCAATGTCCCTAACATTGAGCTTGTTAATCCCTTTGGTATAGACTCAGAATCATCCTCTTCTGTTCAATTTCCTGAATTTTATGAGCCTGTAGACACTAACATTGTAGGTACTTCAGGAACAACTCCTGGCAAGAGAACATGGCTAGAGGATCATCCCATTGATCAAATCATTGGTGATCCAACTAAGGGAGTCAGGACCAGACGGTTCCATGATGAGAGTGCATTGTTTTGTTGCTTTCTCTCTGAGCAAGAGCCTCAGAACATTGAAGAAGCTCTCACTGACTCGAACTGGATCATTGCCATACAAGAGGAGTTGAATCAATTCACAAGGAATCAGGTTTGGGAATTGGTGGATAGACCTAGGCATCAAGGAGTAATTGGTACCAAGTGGGTCTTCAAGAACAAGAAGGATGAGAATGGTGTTGTAGTAAGGAACAAGGCAAGACTGGTTGCAAAAGGGTATTGTCAATCTGAGGGAATAGACTACGATGAGACTTTTGCTTCAGTGGCTAGGTTGGAAGCTATCAGATTGTTCCTTGCATATGCAACATATAAGAAGTTCAAGGTATATCAAATGGATGTCAAGAGTGTCTTCCTGAATGGTGTACTCAATGAAGAGGTCTATGTAGAACAACCTCCCGGGTTTGAGGTTGGAGATAGAGTATACCATTTGAAGAAAGCACTCTATGGACTTAAGCATGCACCAAGAGCTTGGTATGATACCCTCTCTCAATTCCTGACAGACCATGGGTTCAAAAAGGGAACTGTGGATAGGACATTATTCAGGATCACTGAAGGTGATGACATTCTCTTGGTCCAGATTTATGTGGATGACATAATATTTGGATCACCAAATCATTAGCTCTGTGAGAAATTCTCTAAGCTGATGACTGGTAAATTTGAGATGTCAATGATTGGAGAGATGAACTTCTTCTTAGGATTGCAGGTCAAGCAGATTGATCAAGGTATCTTCATAAATCAGGCCAAGTATACAAGAGACTTGATTCATAAGTTTGGTGTTCAGAACAGCAATCCAGCCAGGATCCCTTTGAACACAAATTGGAGAATGGATCCTGACACTGAAGGGACTTCAGTAAATCAGACTGAGTACCGAGGGATGATAGGTTCTTTGTTGTACCTGACTGCAAGCAGGCCTGACATTACATTTGCAGTTGGTGTGTGTGCTAGGTATCAGTCTGATCCCAAGAGAAGTCATTTGGAGGCTGCTAAGAGGATACTTAAGTATTTGAAAAGGACAGTCAATATGGGACTATGGTATCCTTCAGATGACAACTTAGAACTGACAGGTTATTCAGATGCAGATTATGGAGATTGTAGGATTGATAGGAAATCAACCTCAGGGATATGTCAGTTTTTGGGAAGTAAGTTGATCTCGTGGTTTAGTAAGAAGCAGAATTCAGTGGCTACATCCACAACTGAGGCTGAGTATATGGCTGCAGGTAGTTGTTGTGCTCAGATTTTATGGTTGAGGCAACAGTTGAGGGACTACCAAGTATTTGCTAATGAGGTTCCAATCTATTGTGACAACAATAGTGCTATAGCAATTACTCAGAACCCAGTGCTTCACACAAGGTGCAAGCATGTGGATATTAGGCATCACTTCATCCGAGATCATGTGGAGAAGAAAGATATTAGGATGGAGAAGATTCACACTGACAGGCAAAGAGCTGACATCTTGACTAAGCCTCTGGCTGAAGCAAGGTTTATGGAACTGTCAGTGGAGTTAGGACTCTTAGATCCGGTAGAGTAGTCAGTGTAGGGTTCTAGGGGGAACTCAGGCCAGACTCGACTCAGCAAGGTATCAGGGTACTACAGTGTCTCCCTGACAGGTATTTGTTCTATCCTGAATCTTATGAATTCCAAGCATCTCCCTGAGTCCTTCGTCCTGAAAATCCTTATTAAATGCATTTCGTTTTCATTAAAAGCGTGCCTTTTCATATATAAACCCAGGCGCAACGGAGCATTTAGTTCTTCAGTTACTTTTTCATATACGTGTCCGTTTTATACGGAATATGACTGATGTAGGTAATTGATTGAAATTGAGATTAATCCTGGCCCTTCATTTCAAAACCTTTCAAATTCAGGAATTAATCCCAACCCCACGTCTGGGTAACTGACTTAGTCTTATCAATCAAGAATGTCATTCGAGGTTTTTACGCAAACACAAAGCACATCTGCACACTGAGTTTTCTCTTGCTCAATCAATCTCAGAAATTTTTTCAAAAAAAAAATCTCCCTTCCTCTCAAAGAACAATGGCACTTCTTGATTCCAACTGGACAACCGACAAACTTGAGGATGTTGTCGATAACAAGCTCGTACACATGGGGCAAGTCATCTCCATGGAAGGTACTTGTCTTACAGTGGAGGAAATCAAGCCTGTTTTTAATTGGATTTCCAAAGCTGGGTTGGAAACATATTTCACCACTCGTCCTATCTCCGTGCTTCCAAGAACGACATTAGAAGCCTATTTCAATTTGTTCCTGCGTAGGGGGGAACTGTTCACAAAGGTGACTGCGCTCAAACCAATGGGAGAGAAAGACGACGACGGCGAACCTCTCTACAACTCAGAGGTGGTCAACATTGACCTTAGGAGGGCGGTCAAGGAGGTGTTTGGGTTGCCATCCTCAGGCATCAACCCAAGGTTCTACAAGGAGAACTCGGAGGGAGAACTCCTGGGTAAATGGACCAAGGCAGAATCATCTTAGTTCAAGGCTCGTCAGAACAAGAATACTCTGAAGCCTGAATACAGAGCTCTCGTGGACCTTGTGTCCAAGGTGGTGATGGGATCCACAGGATCTCATGAGCAATTGAGCCTGCCCAAGCTGAGGCTAATGGGAGCTATAGTTGATGGCGTGGAAGCGAACTGGGAGCAGTTCTTCCTGGATCAACTTCATCAGGCTGGTTTGGACAAGATAAAGCGGGATGAGGAAAAGAAGCACATTTCTGTTAGTGCCATTCTGCCTTTTGGAACCAGACTTTCCATCCTGATTGCTCATGCTTGCCATGGGTACACTTTTGACTTCGAGGACAGCCTTTCCTCAAAGAAGGTGATGTTTACCTCACTGAGTGATACCTACTCAATGCTAGGGCTGACTGATCCCAATGCGAAGGCAAAGGGTCAGGACAAAAAGCCAGCTGGTAAGGCCAAGAAGGTGGCTACCAGTCTCATTGAAAGGGTAGAGGACCTCTTTGAGAGGAGCAAGGAGATAGAAGAGGAGGTGGCGTCTGAGAAGGTTGTGGATCAGCCTAAAATGGAGGAGGCTGAGAAGAAGAAGAAGAAGAAGAAGAAGAAGAAGAAGAAGAAGAAGAAGAAGAAGAAGAAGAAGAAGAAGAAGAAGAAGAAGAAGAAGAAGAAGAAGAAGAAGAAGAAGAAGAAGAAGAAGAAGAAGAAGAAGAAGAAGAAGAAGAAGAAGAAGAAGAAGAAGGTGAGAGTTATGCTGTCAGGGAAGAGCACTGTGTCTGGGACTAGGTCTGATCCCAAGAGAGCCGTATCTGAGACTGAGGGAACTGACGATGACGTCAGGAAGGAGAGTGATCAGGGGAAGAGGCCCTTGAAGAGACTGAGGAAGGGGGTCAGAAAGTCTCCTGCCAAGAGGTTGCCTGCATTAAGTGAGAGGGAGGAGTCAAGCTCTCTGACTTGGAGGAGGTAAGGAAATCTATCGAGACGGCTGAGTTGTTGCAGCCTGAGATAGTACCCACCCAATCACCCCGTACCTCGGAACCAAATATTCCTACTGAGTCAGTGCCATCAACCTCACCCACGAATGAGCCTGACCAATCATCTGAGCCAAACCTTCCCAATCCCACAGACTTCCCCTCTTACCCCAACCCCAAAGATTGCCCCAAATCCTTCCAAACTGAAGAGGATGATTTCCTTATAATGCAGGAGGAGGAGGAGTTGGATGAACATATGATGGGTGGAGTGCTGGAGAACACCCTTAGGGGAAATGCCACAGAATGGGCAGCTAAGTGCTGGCCCGGGCTGAACAAGTACAAGGAGCTGCTGGCGAATGTGGTTGAACTTAAAGTTTGGTTGGAATTTAAACAATCAAATATGCAAGAGCAACATTTGCTGGTGGATGCTCGTGGCTGGGAGCACTGGGAAACCGAGGAGGCCAGGTTATGCTCTTACTTTGGACTGACTAGCTGGCTTCAACTGCTCAACTTTGAAAATCTGAAGGAGCTGGTAAATGACTTGATGTCCAAGAGCAAGGCTGGTCTTCTGTCAGATGAGGAGGATGATGATGATGCTCAGGGTGGAGCAATGGAGAAAGCCGTGGAGGAGACGGCAAGGGAAGTTGATGATATGAGCTATGAGCCTCAAGCTCAGGGGGAAAGTGAGAAGGACACTAGTGCCAAGGGTGGACCAGTGGCTGAGGATGTTTTGAACATCTCAGCTGCCGATGAGACATCTGTCGATGAAGGGATTCCCTGCCCTGAGACAAGGGAGAAAGATGTTGAGGCGTCTAAGGAGACTCCCAGTTCCGAGGGATAAGTTCCCAAGGTTCGAGATGGCTTGGTTGAGCCTGAGCAGGCGACCATGACCACTCAACAACTGCCTTCAGTGCACCCTGGAGAGGGGACTGAGGATGCAGGGGCTGATAAGGGAAAGCAGCCAATTACTGATGAGGTCTTTGATGATGATGAGGATGTGATGATAACTGGGGTCGGCCGTGCTAAATTCACAAGCATTGTGGAGGTCAAGAAGGAGAAAACCACTGAAATCTAGCTGAACTTCAAGAGGAAGTGATGAGGCTACGCGCTGAAAAAGAAGAAGACTCCAAGGCCCTGGCAAAACACATCAGGTGGACAAAGTCAGCTTACAACACCCTTGCCAACAGGGAGCTGATTTTGTTGAAAAGAACAATGACTGACACGGCCAAGTTAGTGAGAAATGAGAGGAAGCGCACCAAGAAGATGCTGAGGAAGACTCTCAAGCAACTTGAGGAGAGGGATGCGATCAGGGATGACAAATTGAATCAGGCAGTGGACAGGCTTGCAGTTCAGACAGGGGCACTTGTCACTCAGGCCATGAAGGACTCAGCGACCAAACTAGAGCTGGAGTCAGGGAAGTTGGATCGAACCTCTCAGTCAGTTGCAGAAATTTTGGCTAAGGCCACTGAGGAGTCGGTAAAGATACTTACTGAAGCCAGCAGAGTCAGCGGTGAGTCCTTGAAGGTGGAGGAAAGGATCACCAAGGCTGAACAAAGACTCCAACTCTCTATGGAGATCTTTGAGAAGAAAGTAAATATTGCTATCAGTTCGGTATCGTTTGCAGGGACTGGAATCTCGATGGGAGTTGAGTTACTAAAGGAGGGAATCAATGATGTCCATTCCTTAGCCTCCTTCGTAATCAACAGTGGATCTGATGCATTCCCATCCGGGGCCAATGATGATGCCAAAAGGGGGGAAAAGGAGAAGAAAAGATCCTGCCCTGAGGCATCTGAGGCAGTCAACCAAGGCGAAACAATTCAAGCCGATCCTGAAGGGAATGTGCTAAGGGTAAGGAAGTCAGCAAGGTTGGCGGCAGTAGAGAAGGAAGGAGAAGAGATTGTTACCGGGCTAAAGGCGGAGGCAGCAAAGGCAAAGGCTAATGAACCTTCTAAGCAACCTAAGCCAGTTCAGAAGTCTTCTCCCATGAGCACAAGGAAGAATCCCATCACTTACTCGGCTGAGGCGGTGGCGGAGTTATGCGCTGAAGCATGGGGAGATCCTTCTGAGAAACCTGAGGCTGTGCGCAGAGCTGAAATTGCACAAAAGAAGAAGATGAACATCTTGGAGAAGAAGGTTGAGAAGCTGACTGACATCACTGAGCTTCAACAAAGAGAACTCGACGATGCGATGATCAGTCTGCTGAGGAGAAAGAAGGCGAAGACTGAGCCTAGGAAGTACAGAAAGAGGCCTACAACAAGAAAATCAATAATTCTTCAAGTCAGAAGGCCGGAGTCAGGATTAAGGGAAGCCTATGTCGACGAGTTCATCTCCGAGGCACTGAAGGAGTTCTGGGCTGACGCGAAGGATGAGTTTGTAAAGTTGTGGTATGTTGTGAAGAAGTGGGGCGACACTGAAGATATTAATGCTCACTTCACTGACTACATGATGGACAATCATCCTGAGCTGATCCAAAAGATCCTGGAGGAGGCTGAAGCAGCTCAAGTCCAGGTGAAGGCTCCTGAGTTCACGATTCGAGCTCCTCCCTTAGTTCCTGGAACTCAGAAGCACAATACAAAGGCCATTATAATGGAAGTTTTGAAGATTGCCAAGGCTGAAGGGTACGTGAATCAACCTAGCAGAGTTGACGAATTAAAGGCAAGAGTCTATGCAGGGTATGGACTTGAACCTGAAATGAGATTAGTCTAGGTGTTCACAGCCTTTTGTAATAGATTAGATTCATTGTAATCACTTCCACATATATCAATGAAACCTATTACTTTTGCCCACAGACAAAAACTCATTGTCTTTTTGGCTGTTATTTAAATTCTGTACTTTATCAAGAATTTCTCTAACACTGTCTTATCTTATAGATAGGTTCTTATATTTCCTCTAAGTGTTTTGAGAATCTTTTCAGTGTTTTGGCATCATCAAAAAGGGGGAAATTGTTGGGACATTGTCAGTTTTGATTAAGAACCCAAAGCCCCTGAAAAGATGACTTGCCTTTTTGTTTGTCTTTATCAGGCTAGTCTTGGTTAGGTTTTATACGTAGTCATTTTACATTTCACAGATACTCAATAAGAGGAGCACTTACTGATGACAATCAAGACTTAGAGCCTGAAGACGATTTACCATCCTGAACTTATGGCAGTCTCCTAAGCTGGCTGAGTAAGTCTCAGTGATGAAGAGTATGACCCTGAGGTCAGTACTACTCAGTCCTGAAAGGAACAGGATGATACTGAGTTTATGGGAAGACTTGGAGTAGAGTCAATCAATGCAAAAGGAATGTCAGCGTCAGGATAAGACCGGTGAGCTCAAGATAAAAAGAACTTAATAAGACAAGCCTGAAGCCCAGGAATAAGTTCTGAAATTCTCACCAACCTGATGACGTGGACCAATCCAGGAAGGACATGCACGTACGGAACCTGACAAGAAGACTGACTTCAGACTGCATTTTCAATGGGCAAGCATTTAATGTGCATTTAATGCAACTACCTAATTCCATGCAAAGGACGACTGCTGCATGAAGATATTTCCGTTCGAGCCACTCTACATAGATGACAAGAAAGGCTATCTCTCCAACGGATAGTTTTTCAAATCACCTATAAATACAGAAGGCCTTGATCCCATTCAAGGTTACGGGAAATTTCCAAGCCAAAAATTACTCAAACTCTCAAGCACTCAAAGCATTCAGTCTTTAGAAGAAGCACTCGAAACCCACTAAATTTCCCAAGTGTTTCTTAGAAACTGAGAGTTAATCTGTATTCCAAAGAGCGTACAAGCAATATCTCAAGCTTAGAGAGATTATCCATCCCTTAGCATAGCTTTGTCTTGTAAGGATAATCTCAACCTAGTTGGAATCCAAACTGAAACCAAAACCCTAAGTTAGGTTTGTTGGGAGTAAGTCAGTTAGTGAGTTAGTAAGGAAGTTTGTATAGATCAGTGAGGTTAGCTGGTCTTGGTGGACCTTGTCACGTTAAAAACAAGAATCCCTTGAGTGGATTTCCTGTTAAATCAGGATGTGGACGTAGGAGCTTGAGTCTCTGAACCACGTTAAACTTGTTGTGTTCTTATTGCTTTGATATTGTGCATACCTGCCATATTACTTGTTCATTCATAAGCATTTGGTTTATCAGGCCTAGATCAATCAGTCTGATCCTCAAAAAGAGCACTGCCCTTACTAAACATTTTTCATTGGAGTAATCAGTTTTTCAGAAGCAAACTAATCAAGACTTTAAACTATCAGGGCTCACGCATTTCCGTACTAAACTTGAACTGATAGTTAGCTTCTGACCCTCACCCCTGTGTAGTCGGTAGGTGTATTATCAGCTCCTTGTTCTTTATCACTCTGAGTGAAGGGGACTCAGTAAGGTTTTAAGTGAAAATTGGTATACGTGTATCCCCCCCCATACACGTATTCCTCAGTCTTGTACCGGGACCAACAGTTCCATATTCCTGCATAATAAACATGAGGATATTGACAAATTCTCTCCATGTGTTGTGTGTCAAGAGGCAAAGTAAACCAGAAAGTCTTTTCCAACTCATACCATTCAAACAAAATCTATATTTGACCTCATTCATGTTGACATTTGGGGACCATACACCCATCCTTCTATGACAAATACTCCATATTTCTTAACCCTCGTAGATGACTATTCCAGAGCTACATGGGTATTTCTTCTGACTACTACACAAGTCAATAACAGTTCTCAAATACTTTCTAACCATGATACAAACTCAATTCAAAGTGAAACCCAAGGCTATCCAAACAGAAAATAGTTCTGAATTTCTCAGTAATGATTGCCAAATATGTTCAAAGAGCTTGGGATGATACATCAGAAATCGTGTGTTTACACTCCACAACAAAATGGAGTTGTAGAGAGAAAACACAGACACCTGCTTAATATAGCAAGAGCTTTAATGTTTGAATCAAAACTACCCTTGACCTTCTGGCCCTATTCTATCTTACATGCAGCTTATATTATCAATAAGCTACCTACACCTATTTTGAACTGGGCAATATCCTTTTCCATACTCTACATATGATTCCCTTAAGACTTTTGGTTGTCTTGCTTTTGCCACTGATACACAACCCGCCAAATCAAAGTTTGCACCAAGGGCCATTAAATTTATTTTTCTTGGCTTTGAACCAGGACAAAAGGGCTACAAACTATACAGTTTATCTGATCATTCAATCTTTGTATCCAGGGATATTGTTAGGATAAAAATTGTATAGTTTTGATGAGTTAAAACAAACCAGAAGATGTAATAGGACCATCTGGACCTGTTAGCCAGATGATGATCTAGATTAGGACTTAGTCTAGGGGGAACTGCCAGACCAGAAGACTTCACCAGATGAGATCTGACCAGAGGCAGAGGACCTTCCCCAGACCAGATGAGTCCGGACCAGACGAGTCTGGTAGAACAAAAGATGCTCAGTTTGATCCCTTGTCTCTACTGAGTATTCTGGTTGTTCACCAGATTAGGACCAGAAGACACCTAGGTTGCCTGGTCTGGTCTTGCCTTCTCTGGAGAAAATCAGAGTTAGGTAGAGGAAGCTATTGACCGTTGGTGTTTCAAATCAGTCAACAAGATCAGGATTGGAAAGTTCTGAAGATAATCAATCCAAGGATCCCACCAACCCAATCAATCAATTAGGGAATTGATTGATTGAGGCTTCCTTAAATAGAGGATCTGATTGGGTTAGCCCTCCAACGGCTAGCCCTAATCCCCTCTATAAATACAAGAGTGCAGTTCAAGAAAAAGCTCTAGTGAGACTACATACGCGCATAAGTCCATCCAAGCTTTTGATAATCACTCTTAGCACTCTTACTGTTCATAATGTTTATCTACTCTTAAGGAGTTGTTGAAACCTCAACCTGTTCATCTATCAGATAAGGTTGAAGGCTGTTGATCTTTAGATTGAAGTCAAATCTAAAGAGGTTGTAAGAAGGAACTGGTACTTCCCAATTCCAGTGAGTAAGTAAGTGAGTTGGTTGATAGTGAGACCCCTTGGATAAAAGGGAGAGTGGACGTAGGATATTCAAATCTGAACCACTATATATCTTGTGTTCTTTATTGCTTTCGATTTAGTTATTCTCTTATTAGTTGTTGCTCTCTTGTAAAAGAGAATTTGAAAGACATATTAACTTAAGCTTCCGCAATTAATCTAACTAGTGGGACCAACAAGTGGTATCAGAGCAGTGTGTCCAACGACCACTGCTTTGAAAAGCTTTTGGTGGTCACCGGGCAGATCCATTGCTCTTTAGTGCTTTTGTTCAAGTTCTTGTTATTTCCCTTAATTTTATCAAAATGTCTGCAAAATCTTCTTACAAGAGCCGTAAGCTCCCAGAATTCTCTTTTGAGGATTACAGCCACTGGAGCTTCATGATGAGCAATCATCTTGGAGCTATTCACCACCGCATGTTAGATGTGGTAGAAAGTGGCCCCATTCAATTTTACTGGACTCTTATTGATAGTGGCAGGTCAGAGTCCAGAGAAGAAACTAGTGAAGCTGCCCAGAAAACTGCAGAGGATAGAGTCCCCAGGCAAAGAATCCTCAAAAAGAAAGATGAGCTTGATAATGATGAAAGAAAGCTCTACAACTTGGACCAGGTGGCAAGAACAGAGATCATCAACACACTTACTAAAGAGGTGATTGAAAAGGTCAGAACGTGTGCCACTGCCAAGGAGATGTGGGACAAACTGGCACTACTCTGTGAGGGAACAGAAAATATCAAAGACAACAAGCTCCAAGCTGTTCAACACTCATTTGATACCTTCAAGATGGAACCAGACGAGACCATTGACCAGCTGGACATGCGTCTCACAAATCTCCTGAACAAGGCTAGTGCCTTAGGTAAGACTTACTCTGAAAAGGAAATTAATAGTAAGATCTTGCGTTCACTAACCAGCAGGTGGAGAATTAAAGTCACTGTGATCAAGGACATCAAGGATCTCAATACTCTGGATCATCATCTTCTGTTGTCTGATCTCAATGCCTATGAGTATGATCTTCAAGAGGAGGATCAAACAGAAGAGGTTTCCTCTTCTGGTCAGAAAGGTGTTGCATTCTCTTCAACCATCAAGCCTGATGTCAAGCCAAATGAGTCTACTGCAGATGACTTGAGCCTCAAGGAGCAGGCAGCACTTCTAACTCGTAAATTAGATAAAATGAGTTCAAAATATGGCAGGTACAAAAGGCACTGGAAGGAATCTACCAGGGACAGAAAGAGTTCCTTCAAGCCTGCAGAGAAGGAGAAAACATCTGGAGACTCAAGAGAGGCCAGATTCAGAACTCCAGAGAGGAGGAGAGATGACAACCCTGGCAACTCTGGGAGATCAGATTATCAGAGGAGGGATGGTAACTCTGGCAGACCTGACTACCAGAGGAGAGAGAGTAGTCCAGCCAGATCAGACTACAACCAGAGGAGGAGAGAGCCAAGTCCTAGTCCCAGAGGAGACAATGCCTGCTACACATGCAACAAGACTGGTCACTACAGTTATGATTGTCCTCAACTCACTCCTAGGGAAAGAGAAGAGAAAAGGATCAAGAGAGATAGGAGATATGCAGATAAGAGAGCATTGCTGGCAGAAGCAGAAGAGGAGGATACTAGTTCCAGTTCTTCTTCTTCTGATTTCAGATCAGATGATGATGTGTGTCTTATGGCAGACATCACTGAGGTAAATGAAACTACTCTAGTCTTGTCAAATTCCAAATGTATTGAATCCTCTAATTCATCTGGTAACTCCAGAGAGTCTGATATGCAACAAATGCTATCAGATCTCCAAAATTGTGTCCAACTCTGTCAAAAACTTGACAAAGAGAATGGTAGGCCCAGAGCTGAAGTTCAATCTCTCTCTCATGAGCATAAATCCACCAGAGAACTCCTGAAAGATCATTCCAAAGAAGTCTTTGAACTTCAGGATAAGATCACAGAAAGAGATACTCTGGTAGATCAACTCATGAAAGAAAAGAACTCTCAAGAAGATGAGATCAATGAACTCAGAACCAAATACCATACTCTTATCAAGGGAAAACAAGTTGCTCACAACATAGAGGAGATACCCATGCCCAGAGAAGCTCCTAAGATACCATCTGTTGTATCTATCATATTAGAGTCTTCTCAGCACATTAGTGATAAGAGTGGTTTAGGATATCCTGGAATTACCACTAAAACTCATAAATACCTTTATAATAAAGACAAGTCTGTAAGAGCTGGTAAATTGGTAGAAATCTGGGATGAAAAAGACTTAACTGGTAATGGTTACAAGGTGGTTCACAATCCTGATTGGAAAAGGAATCACTCTGTTAATCACATAACATATGGTCCAGAAGAGTTTACTGTCCTGGAAGAGAAGATGCTAGAGAATAAGTGTCAACAAGGGGAACCATTGAAGATTGATGGTTCTGTGAACAATGAGTCCCAAGAAGTAGAACTTACTCAAATTGGAGGACCCCAGAGAAATCCTCAAAGGGAACCTAACCAGATTAGGGGACCTCAAAGGAAACACTCAAGAAAGGGAAATACCAATCAGAGTAGTAACTACCAGAGAAGGAACAATGTTCAACAGCACCAGGTACCCCAGAGACAATTTTCTCAGAGGAATCAATTCCAGAATAGGTATACTCAAAGGACCTATAACCACCAGAGCAGGTCTAATTCTCAGAACCAGAGGAGGTCTTCCAGACCCATCTATAGAAAACCAACTGATCTGGGAAGTTATGACACCAGAGATGGTTCTTCTAGGATGTACCCTTACAACCAGACCTTTAAGACCATGTCTTTGAGGCAGGCCATTCCAAAGGCCAGATTTGAGAAAAGGTACACCAGACTTGTTTATAGGAAAGGTGTCCTTATCAGACCAGTAGCTCAATATGTCATTGTCAGAGGACATGTGCTGGTAGATAGATTTGGAAGGAAGATAAGATCTCCTCATTCAACAAGGGATGATCTTTATCTATGGATTCCTACAAAACCTACAACTAACCAATCAGGACCCAGCACTAGTAGGGGACCTAATTGATTTCTCTGCAGGTAGATAAGAGCCCATTGGAGAAAGGACTCTCAAGCAACCATGTCTGGTACATTGATAGTGGATGTTCCAAGCACATGACCTTCCAGAAAGATAATCTCCAAGATTTCAAGCCATTAAATGGACCAAGAGTGATGTTTGGTGACAACAACTATGGAGTAACCAGAGGAGTTGGAAAGTTGACCTTCAATGGAGTTTCTGTAGATGAAGTCTACTATGTAGAAGGACTCAAGCATAATCTGCTTTCAGTATCCCAATTCTGTGACAAGGGATACTCAGTGAAGTTTTCTAGTGATTCATGCACTGTTTTCTCTTCTGATTATAATGATATCTTGCTAATAGGCTTGAGGAAGGGTAACATTTATCTTGCAGATTTTAGCAGTTGCCCAAGAAATGCTTGCCTGGTTGCTAAAGGATCTGCAGAGAATAGCTGGATTTGGTACAAGAGATTGTGTCATCTTAACTTCAAAACACTTAACAAGATTGCCAGAAAAGGTCTCATTCGAGGTCTTCCTAATGAAGTGTTTAAGAAGAATCAGGTTTGTGGTTCATGCCAGAAGGGTAAACAACCCAAGACTTCCTTTAAGGATGTCCAGAGCACAACCACAACCAGAGTACTTCAACTACTTCACATGGACCTGCTTGGACCTATTTCTCCTCTCAGTTTCAGTGGAAGGAAGTACACCTTGGTGATAGTGGATGACTTTTCAAGATACACTTGGGTAGTGTTCTTGTTTAAGAAAAATGAAACTATCACTAAGCTGCCAGAGTTCTTCAAGCAGATTCAGAATGAGCAGAACCAGAGCATAGTCAGAATCAGAAGTGATAAAGGGACAGAGTTTTTGAATTCACACATTACAGATTACTGCAAGGACCATGGGATTTTTCATGAGACATCTGCTGCCATAACACCCCAACAAAATGGAGTAGCAGAAGGAGGAATAGGACTCTCAAAGAAGCTGCAAGAACACTTCTGGCAGAATACAACACTCCACAAAGATTTTGGGCAGAGGCCATTAATACAGCCTGCTACACTCAGAACAGGTGCCTGATTGCCCAGAGACATAATAAGACTCCATATGAGGTATGGAAAGGTAAAACCCCATCTGTTTTATATTTTCATGTTTTTGGATGTAAGTGTTTCATCCATGACAATGGGAAATCTAAATCAAGAACCTTTGATGCTAAAGTGGCTGATGGAATATTTTTAGGATATTCCAGCACCAGTAAAGCTTTTAGAGTTTTTAATAAGAATTCACTTTGTGTGGAGGAAACACCTCATGTTGTTTTTTATGAATCTACTTTTGAGTGCAAGGTGGACTCTAAGTCTTCTGATGAGACCCAGAATCAGACTACACCCAGAGTTATCAAAGTCAATCCTCCTATTCTTGATTCAGATTCAGATTCAGATTCAGATGATGACCCATCTCCTGGTTCTCTGAAGCAGAAGCCTTCACAAGGAGCAGAACCAGAAGAGGTTGGAACTCCTGTAGGGGGAAGCTCTTCTGCAGGTGGTGATAATCACCAAGGTGCTACAGAAGATGCTCAACCAGGCAAGACCACGGGAAGGAGGACCCTGGCTGATCACCCCAAAGACCTGATCTTAGGAGATCCAACTAAGGGTGTCCAGACTAGGAGAACTCTTAACTTAGCTGCCTTATTCAGTTGCTATGTGTCCTTGATTGAGCCCAAGAACATCAAGGAGGCACTGAAAGATTCAAATTGGATTGTTGCTATGCAGGAGGAGTTGAATCAATTCACCAGACAGGATGTTTGGGAGCTAGTAGACAGACTAAGACATCAAAAGGTGATAGGCACTAAGTGGGTTTTCAAGAATAAGAAAGATGAGAATGATGTCATTACTTGGAACAGGGCAAGGCTAGTGGCCCAGGGCTATTCTCAGTCTGAGGGAATAGACTATGATGAGACATTTGCTCCTGTTACCAGACTAGAAGCCATCAGATTGTTCTTAGCATATGTTGCTCACATGAAGTTCAAAGTATACCAGATGGATGTTAAATCTGCCTTTCTTAATGGGATTCTCATTGAGAAAGTGTATGTGGAACAACCTCCTGGTTTTGAACAAGGTGACAAGGTGTTTAAGCTTAAGAAAGCTCTTTATGGGCTGAAGCAGGCACCCAGAGCATGGTATGACACTCTATCTCAATTTCTTCTGGACAATGGTTTTACTAAGGGTAAGATTGATAGAACCTTGTTTAGGAAAGAAGAAGGAAAGGACATCCTTCTGGTCCAAATATATGTTGATGACATTATATTTGGATCCCCTAACAAGAAGCTGTGTGAGAAGTTTGGTGAGCTCATGCAGAGTCAGTTTGAGATGTCCATGATGGGAGAAATGAATTACTTTTTAGGTTTGCAGGTTAAGCAATCAGAGAAGGGAATTTTTATTAATCAGGCAAAGTACACCAGAAACATGTTAGAGAAATTTGGAGTAGGATCTAGCAAAGCAGCCAAGATCCCTATGATGACAAACTTCAATATGGATCCAGATGAGTCTGGAGAGAGTGTGGACCAGACTCAGTACAGAGCACTTATTTGTTCTCTACTGTACCTGACTACAAGCAGACCAGATATTACTTTTGATGTAGGAGTTTGTGCCAGATTTCAAGCTAATCCCAAGAAGAGTCACTTGGAAGCAGCTAGGAAGATATTGAAATATCTTAAGGGAACAGTGAACCTAGGATTATGGTATCCTGCAGATGATAACTTAGAGTTGAGTGGTTATTCAGATTCAGACTATGGTGGATGCAGAATAGATCGGAAGTCTACAAGTGGAACATGCCAATTTTTAGGGAATAAATTGGTATCTTGGTTTTCTAAGAAGCAGACTTCGGTTGCTACATCTACAAGGGGTCTCACTCTCCCTTTTATCCAAGGGGTCTCACTATCAACCAACTCACTTACTTACTCACTGGAATTGGGAAGTACCAGTTCCTTCTTACAACCTCTTTAGATTTGACTTCAATCTAAAGATCAACAGCCTTCAACCTTATCTGATAGATGAACAGGTTGAGGTTTCAACAACTCCTTAAGAGTAGATAAATATTATGAACAGTAAGAGTGCTAAGAGTGATTATCAAAAGCTTGGATGGACTTATGCGCGTATGTAGTCTCACTAGAGCTTTTTCTTGAACTGCACTCTTGTATTTATAGAGGGGATTAGGGCTAGCCGTTGGAGGGCTAATCCAAACAAATCCTCTATTTGAGGAAGCCTCAATCAATCAATTCCCTAATTGATTGATTGGGTTGGTGGGATCCTTGGATTGATTATCTTCAGAACTTTACTAGCTTCAAGTCAAACCCACTTACACCCAATAGGAGTTTTATGAGAAGGACAATGTTGATCTTTGGTTTTCTTAATGGTCCCGCTTTTACTAGCTTCAAGTCAAAGATGAAGCTCATTCCTATTTCTTTGGCTTCATCTTGAGGGGGGGATATTGGAATATGCATACATAAGGTCACATGCAGAGTTACCAAACTCTGCACATCCAACTCTACAGCTCATCATCCAACTCTACAGCTTATCCATAACAACTCTACAGCTCATTCATAACCAACTCTACAGCTCATCCATAACTAACTCTACAGATTACCCATTCACCACTACGGTAGTTATAACTAACTCAGGAGGTGTGCCAGTTGTACGACGGTTATAACTAACTCAGGATGCGTGCCAGCTTCATCAGTACGGCGGTTATAACAAACTCAGGATCATTCTAGAATAGCTACATAATAAGCATATATATATATATATATATGCACTTGTATTGAAGGTTGTTGGGATATGTTTTTAGTTTTGATGATTTTCCAAAACAACATGTAATAGGTTTGGAAGCAGTCAGGATAGTATCTTTTGTTTTAGGTCAGGCTAGGTTAGCTCTTAATAGAATAGGCTGTCAGTTGAGAAGAACTCAGTTGAGGAAACACTCAGTTGAGGGGGAACTCAGCAACACAGCCTGAGGATATCAAGATAACACCAAGGAGAACTAACTGAAGCCATACTGTAACCTGAACCAGAAGAGAAGCCTGAAGGATGTCCCACTGAGTGTAAACCAGGCTGATCTAAGCTAAGTCAGGTGAACCACTCAGTGAAGAGCATGATCAGGAGGATCAGTGTTGCACCAAGTAGGCCCTGAAGGAGTCAAGCTACTGTGGTCAGGGAACTTTGTCATTCAGCCTTATGACAAAGTTCTTGGAGAGATCTTCAAAGAGTCTCTGAAGGACAACTACACTGAAGACGTTCAGTCCACTGAAGATCATCAAGTCAGTGAAGGAGGAAGCTACCTAAAGTAATTGGGTCTTGGTCAACCCACTGAGTCAAAGATCCGTTGGATGCAGTTCACGTGGACCAATCAGCACGAGGCAGCAACTCTGACACTGACAAGGCCGCATTCCAAGAAAAGTGGTTGAAACCATTAATTGTATGGATTCAAATGTAATTCCCTCCAACGGTTACATTTGAATCCACACTATAAATACAAGCTCATAGCTTCGTTTCAAGGGTGTGAAGAAAGAGAAATCAACACCTACAAGTTGTGAGGGTGTGTGAGTTGTTAGGGAGTCATAAGGAAGTGTTTCACACCCATGACACTGACCATTAGGGTTTTCACTAATATTTATTGAGTGTCAAGCTTATAACACTTAGCTTAGAGAGGTTTTCCCAATCTTAGCTTGAAGCCAATACATTGTAAGGGAAAACCTCACATAGTTGGAGAAACCAAACTGAAACCAAAACTCTCTAGTTAGGTTTGTTGGTTGAAGTTAGTTAGTGAGGAGAGGCAGCCCAGGGAGTGGCGTGAGTCCAGTGTATCTGTGCACCTTAGCACGTTAAAAATAAGAATCCCAGTTAGTGGATTTCCTGTTAAATCCGGCCGTGGATGTAAGAGCTTGAGTCTCCGAACCACGTTAAACTGAGCGTTTACTCTTTTAAAGTATTTACTAAAGTGTTGTGAAAATCTGCTCACTGAGAGCATTGTTAAAAGAAAACTTTGGTTAAGTATTCAGGTCAGGGAGAATCCTTCTCACTAACCAGTTAAGGCAACGCACTCGAGAGTTCAGCATCTCGTGTCACTGTGTTGCTTAGAGCATGAGTTTTCAAGTCTTCACTGACTTGGTAACTCAGCCTCTAAGCAGCGAAGTGACTTGAAGTGTAACCTCTCGAGTCACTGCCTTGTTAAGAGACTGAGCCTTCAAGTCATCCCACTGACTTGATGTCTCTGACTCTTAGCAATGCAGTGACTTGAGTATTATTCATTCTTGCTGAACTCCCTGAGGTAAAGGTTTAAAAAAAATTGCTCCTGAATTCCCATTTTGCCTTTCAAAAAATGGGACCATCAAGGTTAAGATTGTAACAACAGTTTATGAACTTTATCACTTCAATGCCTATTTTCTTCAATATGGCTTATATCGTGTTCTTTATGCTATGTTGCTTTTTGCCACTTGATTTTAACATATGCTAATTCTAGTCTCCTGAAAAAAAAATTAGATTGTGAATTATTTTAAGTGGGTTCTCCATACAAAAAAAATGTCCTGCTCTACTCTATATGTATTACTCTCGTCTCTCGGCTTCTTAGCTTGAAAAGTCGTTGAAATGAATAGCACAATCTAAGTGGCACTTTCTTTAGCATTGCAGCTGCTTGGTTGCTCCAAAAGAATATTACAGTTTTCTCAATCAAATAAGTAGAAGCATTACAGGTATGTTTGATTTGCGATGCGAAAATAAGATTTTCAATTTTAAAATTTAAATATTATTTTATTTTATAATTTTATAATTTGAATTTTAAAATTTAATCGTATAAATACTTATATCTATATCTATATCTATACTATATAAAAAGTGGTTTGAGATTGTAAATCATTTTTGGACAGTTTTACCCCTCACATTTTAATACTGATATTATTTTACCCTTTTTATACTTTCATTTATATCCTTATATCGATCGCCCTTCATCCGTTTCTTGCTTATACTTTCAGTTACATCCTTATATAGATCGCCCCTACTTCTTATGTCGCTTGGTCGATATCCATTGAGCTTCTGAAGATTCCAGAGGAAACAATTAATTATTGTCGAGTGAACTTTTAATGGTGCGAAATACGGATGTTGTTTAACTTTTCGGATTGGAAAAGAGAGAGACAAATGGATTTCTTTGCTTCGTCAACCTCATCAATGAGCTTCTCTTTGATACATCCAACCCTTCCGGTGGCATTGACACCGAAATCAAGAACTCTCCAATATTATCCGGTCATTTTTCGATTTTTATCATTTGATTAGATATTTTAGGGGATTACTTGTGTTAGGTTTTTGTCCATGATCTGATTTAATTTCAATTGCATTTCAATTTTATGATTGCATACACTCACACTCTCTTTTCAGTTTGGATTCAATGATGAGAACAAAAACCCATTTTACAGATTCAGGAAGAGGCAAAGTTACCTGATTTCTTTTCAGATTTCCCCTAATCTTTCTCTGTATTCACTGCTGAAATCTCCTCAATTTTAGTCCTTTAAAGATTGATATGTTGAGTAACAACAACACGAAAATTAAATTGTGTTTATTGAACTAAAGATCATATGGTACACTGATGTGATTATATACAATGTGAAAGATCTAGAGACTTCTGTAGACGGTTACAGAAAGGAATCTAACTAATATCCTTGTAACAAACTAACTGTCTAACAAACTTAACAATTCAGCTATCTTGACTCGTGAGGCAGTACGGTGCATGAGATGAGCATGCATGGTCATGCATGTGAATAATGCATGCAATACATGCATGGTGTTAATATGATAAAGAATCAAGAACAATGGGTCTGTTTCAAATAGGTATTATTTTTGCTTCTTGTATAACCCTTGATCAAGCACTCCTTTCAGGATTATCCTGTTTGTTCTCAAATCCTTAACAAGGCAACCATTAGCATGAAATTCAATGACCGCATCATTATCATGTAAAAATTGACTAATGCTCATGAGATTTTTGGTGATAGAAGTCACATGTAGGACACTGCGTAGAGTAATATTAGAAGATTCACTCAAGCTAGGCATATTGACCGAACCAATATTAGCAATTGAAGCACCACAACCATTACCAACAAGTAGAGTAGTATTACCTTGATATGGAGATGAGATGTTCATGCTGCCTAACTGAGATGTTATATGATGTGTAGCACCGCTGTCCACATACCACTCTGATGTAGAAGGTGGAGTAGAAGAGGAAGCACCACCATCATGAGAGTTATGAGGAGAGGAAGATGATGAACACCTCATGTGAGTAACAGTATAAAAACTTAATTATGCAATATTACACATATATAGATTCGTACAATATTGTTTATTTTGACTCATATTCATTTCAAATTGATCTTCTTCTTTTTCTTGTGCGCTTCCTTGGCGATTTTTTTCGCACAGTCTTTCTTCCTCTTTCTTGTCTTCATGATATTTCTTCTTCTTTTTTGTGAGCTTCCATTACAATTTTATCCATCTTTTCATTATATTCTTCCATATTCATCAATGTTAGATTTTATCACGTCCACTACTCTGTTATTCATAATGCTAAAAATTATATTTCTATTAGTATTAGTGTCCTAGAGACAATCTGATTGTGAGGACATAATGTTGGAATTTTGAGGCACGTAAACATGCGCAGCGGAAATAAGTTCACCAACAACGAACAGATTAATTGCATAATTAAATTCAAGATATCTAAACAAAGAATCTTACAGTGCTTCGTACGTAGATTCATCTACTATGATATCCACGCGACAGCTATTCACGGACCTGCACCGGGGTGCCAGTGTTGAATCTCAAGACGGACTTGCTAGGAAAATCCAAGCTAGAGATTTTACGGAGAAATTATATTTCTTATTTTCTATATATTTAGAATTCTCATGGGACACGTATTTATAGAGATTAACTTGGCTTAATTTCTAAGCAAGATATCGAGCCAGCCCGTAATATAATCTCTACAGATTATATTTCCCTAGACATGTTCCTACGAATAATATATTTACCATATCTATTATTCTTGTATAATAATATTCTAAATATTATTATTGGAATTTCATATCTAATTAAATCCAATTTAATTAGATGATAATAATAATTAATTTCAAATATAATTATTATTATATTCTCCATAAATTAAATATTATATCCAATATAATACTTTAATCAACCAACTATAATCAGTGAATTGTCATTGTTTGTTGTGTGACACATAGGCCCTCATATATCGAGCGATTAGTCAAACTAATAGTTTTAATTGAACCCTAGACAATAAATCAGACATTCTCAATATACGAGGTACGTTGCGAGGTAACGTACAACTACCTGTAATACTGTAGGCTATTGTGATATCTTTCTTTCATTCACGAATACTCGATTAAGCCTTGAACATGATGAAGTGTTTATTCAAATAACTTAAGCATGTTATCTCCAATCACTAATTGATCATTGCGTCGCACTTGGCCACAAAGTCCAAGTCAACCAGCATCGGCCGATGTCTTTGATCCAATTATGATGAGAAGACGAGCATTCTCTCTAAATCCACATTGAGGAATGAATCCTATTCTTGGCTCAACTACCACGCACATGTACTTCGTGATGAACTCAATCCATGTCATATCTACCATTGGAGGGTGCAAGCGTCGGTCATGGTCAAAGTTCATCACTCCGCACATATCGTGCGTATTGACCTCAAGTCAGAGGAGTATCACATCGCTCCCACTAACTGAGATACCCGTAGACACATTATGTGGAATTACATCAAGCAGTTTATCGGATGGGTATACCAATACCCTCTAAGGTATTTGTGCATCCATTTTGAGATACCTAGTATCTCGTAGTAAGTGAGATCTTACTACACTCTCCCAAAGAGTATAATACACATCGCACACCAATCTCCATTGCATCATCAATATCCATTTCTTGATGATCCTTGATCAGGGCTATTTGAGAATCGTACTTCGGTCATCTGAGTTCTCACTCACTTAATGACAGTATCGATTCAAGGGAACACAGATATGAATAATACAAACAATCAAACATAATATTCATATAAGTGTAAAGCCATACATTTAATATTAAACAAATCAATAATATTAAACCATAAACTGAATATCATCTTAGTATTATGTCCTTACAAAGGATTGTCTTTAGGACACTAACACTAACAATCTCCCACTTGGACTAGAGTCAATCACCTACAGTCTAACCCCTAGACCATCAAAATGTCTAGTGTGTACACGAACACTCAAAGCCTTGGTGAATGGGTCAGCCATATTATCATCTATAGGAATGCGCTCTAACTATATTTCTTTGTTAGCGATCATCCCTTTTATCAAGTGATAACGCCTTGGTATATGCTTATTTCTGTTGTTGGATCTCGGTTTCTTTACTTGCACAACCGCACCAGTGTTGTCACAATACAATTTTATTGGACTACTGGCACTCGGAACTACCTCTAGTTCAGTTAAAAATTGTTTTATCCAAACAGCTTCTTTGGCAGCCTCTGCCGCAGCTATGTACTCGACCTCAGTTATTGAATTCGCATTTGTCTCTTGCTTGGAACTATTCCAACAAACTGCACCTCCATTGAGAATGAAGATGTATCCTTACTGTGATTTGTAATCATCACAGTCGGACTGAAAACTCGCATCAGCGTAGCCCGTAATGACTAACTCTGATTGTCCACCGTAGACAAGAAAATGTGCTTTAGTACGCCTGAGGTACTTCAAAATATTCTTGACAACAATCCAGTGAGGCTTACCTGGATTTTGTTGGTATCTACCCGTGATGCTGACAGCGTAGGCCACGTCTGGCCTGGTGTAAGTCATGACGTACATGATGGATCCAATTGCAGATGCATATGGAACATCCTTCATATGCTCGATACCAGTCTCGCTAGAAGGGCAATCCTTCTTCGATAGCTTTATCCCATTATTTGCTGGAAGATACCATCTCTTAGAGTTCTCTATCGCAAAATGCTTCAACACCTTATCTATGTAGGTGGATTGTAACAGCCCTAGCATCTTCTTGGATCTACCCCTATGGATCTTGATCCTTAAGATGTAGCATGCTTCACCAAGATCCTTCATCATGAAGGTCTTTGATAACCAATCTTTCACGGACTGCATGAGCGGGATGTTATTTCCTATAATCAATATGTCATCGACATATACAACTATAAAGACAATATTCTTCCCACTGTGTTTACAATAAACGTATGGATCTTCCGGATTTCTAATGAAGCCAAAAGACTTAACTGCTTCATCAAATCGGATATTCCAACTCCTAGAAGCTTGCTTCAATCCATAGATGGATCGTTTAAGCTTGCACACGAGATTATACTTTGGCTTAGATATAAAACCCTCTGGTTGAGTCATAAATGTTGGTCCCGGTACAAGACTGAGGAATACGTGTATGGGGGGGGAATACACGTATACCAATTTTTCAACTTTAAAACTGACTGAGTCCCCTTTGCTCAGAGTGGTAAAGAACTAGGAGTTGATAACACACCTACTGACTACACTTGGTGCGGGTCAGTTGGCTAACTATCAGTTCAAGTTCAGTGCGGAAATGTTTGAGCCCTGAAAGTTTAAAGTCTTGTTTAGTTTGCTTTCTGAAAAACTTGTTTTACTCAAATCTGAAGTGTTTAGTAGGGCAGTGCTCTTTTGAAGATCAGCCTGATTGATTCAGGCCTGATAAACTTGAATGCAATGAATGAACAAGTAATATAGCAAGTATGCACAATATCAAAGCAGTAAGAACACAGGGAGTTTAACGTGGTTCAGAGTCTCAAGCTCCTACGTCCACGGCCTGACTTAACAGGAAATCCACTCAAGGGATTCTTGTTTTTAACGTGCCAAGGTGCACCAAGACCAGCTAACCTCACTGATCTATACAACTCCACTTACTAACACTCTAACTGACTTACTCCCAACAAGCCTATCTTAGGGTTTTGGTTTCAGTTTGGATTCCAACTAAGTTGAGATTATCCTTACAAGGCAAAGCTATGCTAAGGATTGGATAATCTCTCTAAGCTTGAGATCATTCTAATTAGCTCTTGGAATACAGAATAACTCTCAACTGCTAAGAAACACTTGGGAAATTTAGAAGGTTTCGAGTGCTTCTCTTAAAGGTTGAATGCTTTGAATGCTTGAGAGTTTGAGTAATTTCTGGCTTGAAAATTTCCCGTAACCTTGAATGGGTTCAAGGCCTTCTGTATTTATAGGTTATTTGAATAACTATCCGTTGGAGAGATAGCCTTCTAGTCATCTATGTAGAGTGGCTTCAAACGGACATATCTTCATGCAGCAGCCGTCCTTTGCATGGATTTGGTATTTGCATTAAATGCACATTAAATGCTTGCCTGTTGAATATGCAGTCTGAATTCAGTCTTCATGTCAGGTTCCGTACGTGCGTGTCCTTCTCGGATTGGTCCACGTCATCAGGTTGGTGAGAATGTCAGAACTTATTCCTGGGCTTCAGGCTTGTCTTATTAAGTTCATTTTGTCTTGGGCCCACCAGTCTTGTCCTGACGCTGAAATTCCTTTTGCATTGCTTGGCTCTACTCCAAGTCTTCCCATTAACTCAGTGACATCCCGTTCCCTTCAGGACTGAGTTAGTAATGACCTCAGGGTCATACTCTTCATCACTGACACTTACTCAGCCAGCTTAGAAGACTGCCATAAGTTCAGGATGGTGCTCTTCGTCTTCAGGCTCTGAGTCTTGATTGTCTCTAGTGCGTTCTTCTCTCACTGAGTACCTGTGAAGTGTAAAATGACTAAGTACTAATCCTAACCAAGACTGGCCTGACAAAGACAGATTAAGGCAATCATCTTTTCAGGGGCTTTGGAATCTTAATCAAAACTGACAATGTCCCAACAATTTCCCCCTTTTTGATGATGCCAAAACACTGAAAAGATCCTCAAACCACTTAGAGGAAATAAGATAAACCTATCTATAAGATAAGACAGTGTTAGAGCAATTCTTGATAAAGTACAGAATTTTAAACAACAGCCAAAAAAGACAATGAGTTTTTATCTTTGGGCAAAAGTAATAGATTTCATTGATTGATGTGGAAATGATTACAATGAATCTAATCTATTACAAAGAAGCCTGTGAACACCTAGACTAATCTCATTTCAGGCTTGAGTCCATATCCTGCATAAACTCTTGCCTTCAGCTCGTCAAGTCTTCCAGGTTGATTCACGTACCCTTCAGCTTTGGCTATCTTCAAAACTTCCATCATAATGGCCTTTGTATCATGCTTTTGAGTTCCAGGAACCAAGGGAGGAGCTCGAATGGTGAACTCAGGAGCCTTCACTTGAACTTGAGCTGCCTCAGCCTCCTCCAAGATCTTCTGGAATAGCTCAGGATGATTGTCCATCATGTAGTCAGTGAAGTGGGCATTGATATCGTCAGTGTCGCCACACTTCTTCACAACAAACCACAGTCTAACAAATTCATCCCTTGCATCAGTCCAAAACTCCTTCAAAGTCTCTGAGACGAACTCATCAACAAAAGCTTCCCTTGCTCCTAATTCTGGCCTTCTGACTTGAAGAATTGTTGATTTCCTAACTGTTGGCTTCTTCCTGTACTTCCTTGGCTCAGGCTTCGCCTTCTTCCTCCTTAGCAAGCTGATCACTGCATCATCTAGTTCACGTTGTTGAAGCTCAGTGATATCCGTCAGCTTCTCAACCTTCTTCTCTAAGATGCGCATCTTCTCCTTCTGAGCAATTTCAGCTCTGCGCATAGCCTCAGATTTTTCAGATTGATCTCCCCACGCTTCAGCACATAGCTCCGCAACCAACTCACCTAAATAAGTGATGGGATTCTTCCTTGAGCTCATGGGAGACGACCTCTGAACTGGCTCAGGTTGTTGCTTGGAAGGTTCATTAGTCTTTGCCTTTGTTGCCTCCTCTCTCAGCTTGGCAACAATTTCCTCTCCTTCCTTTTCCACCGCCGCTAACCTAGTTGACTTCCTCACCCTTAAGATGTTTCCATCAGGATTGGCTTCAGGGTCAGCTAGAACGGTCTCACCTTGATTGACTGCCTCCGATGCCTCAGGGCGGGATCTTTTCTTCTTCTTTTCCCCCTTTTTGGCATCATCATTGGCCTGGGATGGGAGTGACTCAGCTCCACTGTTGATGACAAAAGAGGCTAAGGATTGTACTTCCAAAACGCCCTCCTTCAGCATCTCAACTCCCGTGGCAATCCCAGTGCCTGCAAAAGAAACTGAACTAATAGCAGCATTGACTTTCTTTTCAAAGACCTCCATGGAGAGTTGGAGTCTTTGTTCAGCCTTGGTGATCCTTTCCTCCACCTTCAAGGACTCACCGCTGACTCTGCTAGCCTCAGTTAGTATCTTTGCCGATTCCTCAGTGGCCTTTGCCAAGGTGTCGGCCACTGACTGAGAGGTGCGATCCATCCTCCCTGACTCCAGCTCCAGTTTGGACGCTGAGTCCTTCAAGGCCTGAGTGACAATAGCTCCAGTCTGAACAGCAAGCCTGTCCACTGCCTGATTCATCTTCTCGTCCCTGATCGCATCCCTCTCTTCAAGCTTCTTGAGAGTATTCCTAAGCATTTTCTTGGTGCGCTTCCTCTCATTCCTCACTGACTTGGCTGTGTCAGTCATCGTTTTCTTTAACAAAATCAGCTCCCTGTTAGCAAGGGTGTTGTAAGCTGACTTCGTCCACCTGATGTGCTTTGCCAGGGCCTTGGAGTCTTCTTCCTTCTCAGCTCGTAGCCTCATTACCTCCTCCTGAAGTTCAGCTAGATTTTCTGAGGTTTTCTCCTACTTGACCTCCACTATGCAGGTGAATTCAGCACGTCTGACCCCGGTTATGATCACATCCTCATCATCAACGGCCGCCTCAGTGATTGGCTGCTTTCCCTTGTCAGCCCTTGCAGCATCAGTCCCTTCTTCAAGGTGCACTGAAGGCAGTTGTGAAGTAGTCATAGCCGCCTCCTCAGGATCAGCTAAGCTAACTTGAACCTTGGGAGCAAGTCCCTCGGAACTGAGAGTCTCCTTGAATGCCTCAACATCTTCCTCTCTTGTCTCAGGGCAGGGAATCCCTTCATCGACAGATGTCTCATCGGTAGCTGAGATGTTCACAACATCCTCAGCCACTGGTCCACCCTTGGCACCAGTGTTCTTATCACCTTCCCCCTGAGCCTGAGGTTCAGAGTTCATCTCATCAACTTCCTGTGCAGTTTCCTCCACTGCCTTCTCCAAGTCTCCACCCTGAGCTTCTTCATCATCCTCATCACCATCCTTCCCGTCATCAGATAGGAGGTCAGCCTTGCTCTTGGACATCATATCAGCCACTAGCTGCTTCAGGTTGTCAAAGTTCAAGAGTTGAAGCCAGCTAGTAAGTCCAAAGAATGAGCAAATCTTGGCCTCTTCCGCCTCCCAGTGCTCCCAGCCACGAGCATCCACCAGCATATGTTGCTCCTGCATGTTTGATTGTTTGAAGTCCAACCAAACTTTGAGCTCTATTACATACGCCAGTAGCTCAGTATACTTGGATAGCCCAGGCCAGCACTTCCCTGCCCATTCTGTGGCGTTCCCCCTGAGGGTGTTCTCCAGAATCCCTCCAGCCATGTGTTCATCCAAATCCTCCTCCTCCACTTCGAGGAATTCATCCTCCTCAGCTGAAATGGATTTGGGACAGTCTTTGGGATTAGGGTATGAGGGAAAATCTGAGGGGTTTGGAAGGTTTGGCTCGGCTGACTGGTCAGGCTCATTCATGTGAGAAGTTGAAGGCGCTGACTCAGTAGGATGATTTGGCTCTGAGGTTTGGGGTGGTTGGGGAGATTGAGGTGTGGGGTCAGGAATGAAGGGTGTTTGGGTTTCAGGGTGTGGGGGTGTTTGAGTGGGTACTGTCTCAGGCTGCAACGACTCAGCCGTCTCGACAGTTTTTCTCACTTCCTCCAAGTCAGAGGCTCCAGGAGAGCTTGACTTCTCCCTCTCACTCACCTCAGGCAGCTTCTTAGCAGGGGATTTTCTGGTCCCCTTCCTAAGCCTTTTCAGGGGCCTCTCCCCCTGAGCACCCTCCTTTCTGACGTCATCGTCAGTTCCCTCAGCCTCAGATCCGGCCTTCTTGGGATCAGACTCAGTCCCAGATATCGTGCTCTTCCCTGACAACACTATCTTCACCATTTTCCTCTTCTCAGCCGCTTCCACTTCAGGCTGCTCCACCTCCTCAGCTGCAACCTCTTCACCATCCTTACTCCTCTCAAGGAGCTCATCTACCCGTTCAATGAGACTGGTTGCCACTCTCTTGGCTTTACCAGCTGGCCTTTTGACATGACCCTTTGCTTTCGCATTGGGATCAGTTAGCCCTAGCACTGAATAGGTATCACTCAGTGAGGAAAACATTACCTTCTTCGAGGAGAGACTATCCTCAAAGTCGAAGGTATACCCATGGCAAGCATGAGCAATCAGGATGGACATCCTCGTACCGAAAGGCAAGATGGCACTGACGGAAATGTGCTTCTTCTCCTCGTCTCACGTGAGTTTGTCCAGTCCTGCCTGATGGAGTTGATCGAGGAAGAGCTGCTCCCAGTTTGCTTCCACTCCATCAACGATAGCTCCCATGAGTCTCAGCTTGGGCAGACTCAATTGCTCGTGAGAGCCAGTTGCGCCCATCACCATCTTGGATACCAAGTCCACCAGAGCTCTATACTCAGGCTTTAACGTACTCTTGTTCTGGCGAGCCCTGAACTCCGATGACCCTGACTTGGTCCATTTCCCAAGAAACTCTCCCTCTGAGTTCTCCTTGTAGGTTCTTGGGTTGATGCCTGAGAATGGCAGCTTGAAGACTTCCCTCACCGCCTGCCTGAAGTTTATAGTGACCACCTCTGTGTTGTAAAGAGGTTCGCCGTCGCCGTCCTTCTCTCCCGTCGGCTTCAACGCAGTCACCTTTGTGAAAACTTCCCCCTTCCGCAAGAACATATTCAAATATGCTTCCACAACTGTTCTTGGGAGCACGGAAATGGGTCGGGTGGTGAAGTATGTTTCCAACCCGGCATTGGAAATCCATTTAAACACGGGTTTGATTTCCTCAACCGTAAGACAGATACCTTCCATGGAGATGACTTGCTCCATGTGTACCAGTTTCTTCTCAACAACGTCGACGATCTTGTCGGTTGTCCAGTTGGAATCAAGGAATGCCATTGTTTTTGAAAGAAAGGTTTTTGAAAATTTCTGTGTTTGAGCAAGAGAAAACTCAGTGTGCTGATTGTGCGTTGTGTTTGCGTAAAAACCTCAAATGGCACTCTTGATTGATAAGACTAAGTCAGTTACTCGAACGTGGGGTTGAGATTGATCCCTGAATTCGAAAGGTTTTGAAATGAGGGGCCAGGATTAATCTCAGCTTCAATTAAACCCCATGTCAGTCATATTCCGTATAAAACGGACACGTATATGAAAAAGTAACTGAGGCATTAAATGCTCCGTGCGCGTGGGTTTTAAATATGAAAAGGCGCGCTTTTAATGAGAACGGAATGCATTTAATAAAGATTCTCAGGACGAAGGACTCAGGGAGACGCTTGAAATTCACAAGAGTCAGGTTAGAATTCATACCTGTCAGGGAGACATTGTAGCACCCTGATACCTCGTTGAGTCGAGTCTGGCCTGAGTTCCCCCTAGAACCCTACGCTGACTGCTCTCCCGGATCTAAGAGTCCTAACTCCACTGACAGTTCCATAAACCTCGATTCAGCCAGAGGCTTAGTCAAGATGTCAGCTCTTTGCCTGTCAGTGTGAATCTTCTCCATCCTAATATCTTTCTTCTCCACATGATCTCGAATGAAGTGGTGTCTAATATCCACATGCTTGCACCTTGTGTGAAGCACTGGGTTCTGAGTAATAGCTATAGCACTATTGTTGTCACAATAGATTAGAACCTGATTAGCAAACACTTGGTAGTCCCTCAATTGTTGCCTCAACCATAAAATCTGAGCACAACAACTACCTGCAGCCATATACTCAGAATTCTGCTTCTTACTAAACCACGAGATCAACTTACTTCCCAAAAACTGACATGTCCCTGAGGTTGATTTCCTATCAATCCTACAACCTCCATAATCTGCATCTGAATAACCTGTCAGTTCTAAGTTGTCATCTGAAGGATACCATAGTCCCATATTGACTGTCCTTTTCAAATACTTAAGTATCCTCTTAGCAGCCTCCAAATGACTTTTCTTGGGATCAGACTGATACCTAGCACACACACCAACTGCAAACGTAATGTCAGGCCTACTTGCAGTCAGGTACAATAAAGAACCTATCAGCCCACGATACTCAGTCTGATTTACTGAAGTCCCTTCATTGTCAGGATCCATCTTCCAATTTGTGTTCATAGGGATCCTTGCTGGATTGCTGTTCTGAACACCAAACTTATGAATCAAGTCTCTTGTATACTTGGCCTGATTAATGAATATACCTTGATCAGTCTGCTTGACCTGCAATCCTAAGAAGAAGTTCATCTCTCCCATCATGGACATCTCAAATTTACCAGTCATCAGCTTAGAGAATTTCTCACAAAGCTGATGATTTGGTGATCCAAATATTATGTCGTCCACATAAATCTGGACCAAGAGAATGTCATCACCTTCAGTGATCCTGAACAATGTCCTATCCACAGTTCCTTTCTTGAACCCATGGTCTGTTAGGAATTGAGAGAGGGTATCATACCAAGCTCTTGGTGCTTGCTTAAGTCCATAGAGTGCTTTCTTCAAATGGTATACTCTATCTCCAACCTCAAACCCGGGAGGTTGTTCAACATATACCTCTTCATTGAGTACACCATTCAGGAAGGCACTCTTGACATCCATTTGATACACCTTGAACTTTTTGTATGTTGCATATGCAAGGAACAACCTGATAGCTTCCAACCTAGCCACTGGAGCAAAAGTCTCATCATAGTCTATTCCTTCAGACTGACAATACCCTTTTGCAACCAGTCTAGCCTTGTTCCTTACCACAACACCATTCTCATCCTTATTGTTCTTAAAGACCCACTTGGTACCAATCACACCTTGATGCCTAGGTCTATCCACCAGTTCCCAAACCTGATTCCTTGTGAACTGATTCAACTCCTCTTGCATGGCAATGATCCAGTTCGAGTCAGTGAGAGCTTCTTCAATGTTCTTAGGCTCTTGCTCAGAGAGAAAGCAACAGAACAATGCACTCTCACCATGGAACCGTCTGGTCCTGACTCCCTCAGTTGGATCACCAATGATTTGATCAATGGGATGATCTTCTAACCAAGTTCTCTTGCCAGGAGTTGTTCCTGAAGTACCTGTAATGTTAGTGTCTACAGGTTCATAAAATTCAGGAAATTGAACAGAAGGGGATGATCCTGAATCTATACCAAAGGGATTAATAAGTTCAATGTCAGGGACATTGATTCCCCCTTGATGAGGTGACTCAGGAACCGTCTCAGCTGCAACAGCATCTTCATAGATGGTGCTTACCTCAGGTTGAGCCTGTTCCTCAGTCTGAGGCTCAACAATCCCTGATGTGCTGGGCTTAGGAGTGGCACCTGATTCATCATCCTGATCATCATCATCATCCCATCTCGGAATTGGCACAGTCTTGATCTTGGGATCAGGTTGATTCTTCAAGCTCAGCCTTGTCACACTCCTTGTGACCTCCTCAGAGTCAGGATTCAACACCTTTGCCCTAGACTCATTTTCAGATTCATCAAAGACAACATGAGGTGATTCTTCAACAACAAGGGTCCTACAATTGTAAACCCTGAAGGCTTTACTAACTTCAGAATATCCTAAGAATATCCCTTCATCAGATTTGCTATCAAAGGCTTTCAACTGGGTCTTCCCGTTGTTGAGGATGAAGCACTTACAACCAAATACATGAAAATAAGAAATACGAGGTTTCCTTTTGTTCCATGTCTCATATGGGGTCTGTGCATGTTGCTTGTTCAGCATGGATCTGTTCTGAGTGTAGCATGCAGTGTTGATTGCCTCAGCCCAGAATTTCTTGGGCAATCCTGACTCAGCCAGCATGGTCCTTGCAGCCTCCTTCAGCGTCTTGTTCCTTCTTTCAGCGACACCATTCTGTTGTGGAGTTCTAGCTGCAGAAGTCTCATGAGCTATACCAAGTTCATTACAGAAGTCAGAAATATATGAATTTATAAATTCAGTGCCCTTGTCAGATCTGATCTTAGTAATGGACTGATTCTTCTCATTGGTGAGTCTCCTGAGCAACTCTGGAAGCTTCACCTGTGTTTCCTTCTTATTTAACAAGAAAATAACCCAAGTATATCTAGAATAATCATCAATAACCACAAGGGTATACTTTCTACCATTCATACTCACAGGTGTTATGGGACCAAACAAATCCATGTGCAAGAGCTGAAGTATCCTGTCAGTGGAATAAAAGGCTTTCTCTTTGAATGACGCTCTGACCTGCTTCCCTTCCTGACAAGCTTTGCACACATGATCTTTGCTAAAAACTTCATTAGGTAGACCATCAACAAGTGACTGTCTAGAAATTTTGTTAAGAATCTTGAAGTTCAGGTGGCTTAATCTTTTATGCCATAACCAACTGAGCTCTAAAGAGCTTTTAGCAATAAAATAGGTATTAGGAATAGTGCTACTCCAATCAGCGAGATAAACGTTACCTTTCCTTATACCTGATAGAAGCACCTGTGTTGATTTGTCCTTGACTGAACATGTATTCGATGAGAACTCAACACTGAACCCTTTGTCACAGAATTGACTTACTGACAGCAGGTTATGCTTCAGTCCTTCCACAAAGGACACATTTTCCACTCTGACTGTACCTATAATTAGAACACCAAAACCTTTAGTAACACCTTTTGAGTTATCACCAAAGGTTACCTGTGGACCATCTTTAGCTTGATACTCTTGGAGAAGACTCTTCATTCCAGTCATGTGCCTTGAGCAACCACTGTCTAGGTACCAAACAGCTTTGATTGAGTCTCATCTCTTCTTGTTGTGATCCACAACCGCCTGCAAGCAAATCAGGCTTTAGGTACCCATTGGGTGTTGGGTCCTATCGTGTCAGTTGTACCCTTCGGGATCCAGACTTGCTTCACAACCCTGATTACCTCAGAGTGGTAAATCTGTCTCCCTGAAACATCGACATACACAACTTTCTTCTTCTTTGCCTTAGAGGAAGATGGTGTATGAGTGTTAGACTTAGGCTTCGCAGGAGCCTGAGTAGGTACCTTTTGGGCTGGCTTCCTGTTCTTCCTAGGTCTGGGTGCAGCAGGTCTTGAGCCTTGTTCTTGATAAGGACCCTAATTTCTATTTCCCCTAGGCAAGTGAGGAAATGGAAAACAGTTAAAGGCCTCAGGATGCCAAAACCACGGGGGTGTCATCATATTTGGCCTTCCCTGTTGGTATTGCCAAGCATGATGGTACCCTCGCTGACCAGTCTGAGGGCTCTTGGCCTGAGTCTTCCTCTGCTTTCGCTGAGGTTTTCCCTGGCCTGAGCTCTCAGGGGCTTCCGTAGGTTGTTTTGCCTTTCCCTTGGGTTTTGGCTTAGCTACCTTAGGAGCAACCCTGACTGTGTCAACGGTTTCCTTGCCCTTATCAGTTTGACGGGCCTGGAGCACAACCTTAGGTGCACTCTGGCCTGTCTGAACAAATACCCTCTCAGTGTTGCTCCCTGAAGCAACATGAGACTGACCTTGTGAGGATTTCTCAGGAACATATCCAAGTCCCTTTTTCTTGTTCCCAAGTATCTGGTTGCTATTTATTTCCTCTCTAGCCACTGAGGATTTATTCATTGCTGCAACCTTTTTCTTGAGAGAGTCCTCACTCTTTTTCAGGATTTCATGTCTGGTAAAGAGGTCATCAAACTTACTCTTAAGTGCTTTCAGCTCTTCCTTCCTGACCAGCTCTTCCTCAGCCAATTCCTTCAGAATCTTCTCTCTTGGGAGACGCTCAGAATTGATCATATCAATTTCCTGAGTTAGTCTCACAATCTGAGCTGATTCTTTAAGATCAGACTGAGTGAGTTGTTCATTCAGGTTTTGAACTTCAGTACTCAATTTCTTGTTCTCCTCAACCAAGAAGACATTAGTTTCCTGCAGTCTGGAGAAATCAACCATCAATTGATCAAGACAGATCTGAAGGTTCATTTCTCTAACTGACTCTGAGCTAAGCTCAGGATTTTGACCAGTGTAAGAAGCACAAACAGAATTTGATGTTACCTCAGGCTCATCCCTAGCCATCAGACAGACATCATCGTACTCGTCATCTGAGAAGAGTTCAGGTGACCTTTCAGTAGGACCGTCAGAATCTGTCGCATCTTCAGCGATCATCGCTCTCCGATCAGCAGATCTTAGATCCCTAGTGGCTCTCCTTTCCTCTCTCTCTCTCGCACTCAGCTCCGGGCAGTCGTACTGATAGTGACCAATCTTGTTACAGTTGTAACATGCTACCTGCTTACTCACTCTTTCTTTTCTCGGTTCAGGGTTCCTCCTTGAGTCAGGTTCCCTGGTTCTTGGTGAGCTTTCAGTCTTTGTTGGATATCTATCATCGCGAGTACGTCTCTGTTCGTCTCTTCTTTCAGGTTTTGGTTCAGAATATCTTCTATCATCACCACGTTCTCTCCTCTGGTCAGTATTCCTTCGCTCCTCATATCTCCTTGAGCTTTGGTGGGTTCCTTCAGGTTTCCTGTCATGTGAGTCTTGATAAAACTTTTTATAACGACCAAACCTGGAATTGAGCTTGTCAAATCGTCTGGCCATCAGGCTGTACTCCTCAGCGAGTTCTTCCCTGCTCATCTCCATCAGTGACTTTGATGAAGAATTTGATGAGGGCTCAACAGGTTCAGACCTGGCCTTGAACGCCACACTTTTCTCAGGAGTTTTCTCCTTCACTTCCTCTTCTGACTGGACTTTCTTCTTTCTCTTGTTAAGGTCAAATTCAAGCGCTTTGAGCTCTGAAAAAAGTAAAGCAGAAGTTATGTTACTCATATCCTGAGTGTTCTTAAGCATAATTACACTGTTGTCCCATCTCTCAGGAAGGGCATTCAGGATCTTTGAAGCAACATCTCTCCTTGGGACGTCCTTGTCCAACATCACCAACTCATTCATCAACTTGATGAATCTAGACTCCATTTGATCTATGCTCTCGTCAGGCAGCATCTCAAACGTCTCGAATTTCTGAATGGTAATATTTCTCTTGTTCTCCTTGATCTTTTCAGATCCCTCACACATCCTTGTCAGCTCATCCCAGACCTCCTTTGCCGTCTTTAAGTTCATTAGCCTGGCTGACTCCTCGAAGGGCACCGTGTGCAAGATGATATTTCTGGCGACGTTGTCAAGTCCCACCATCTTGATTTTATCGTTGGTCATGTCTTTCATTTCTTTAGGAACCTGCACGCCAATCGCAAGATCCTCATATCCCAGTCCTCTGATGTTAGGAATAGTGATCTTGATCGGTCCCTCCCTGAGTACACGCGGCATCTGGTCATGGATGGCATCTAGATGTGCTTCTAATCTGAACTTCCAATAGACAAAGTTAGACACAGAGAATTCAGGTAACGAAGCTTCAAGTCTCCTCGAAGTCATGATGATGCAAATTTTATGAAAAGCAAACTCAGATCTGTTCAGTGACCACCAACAGTTTCTCCTCTGAAACTATTAGTATTCAAAGTCAGTGGTCTTTCGAACCACTGCTCTGATACCACTTGTTGGTCCCGGTACAAGACTGAGGAATACGTGTATGGGGGGGAATACACGTATACCAATTTTTCAACCTTAAAACTGACTGAGTCCCCTTTGCTCAGAGTGGTAAAGAACTAGGAGCTGATAACACACCTACTGACTACACTTGGTGCGGGTCAGTTGGCTAACTATCAGTTCAAGTTCAGTGCGGAAATGTTTGAGCCCTGAAAGTTTAAAGTCTTGTTTAGTTTGCTTTATGAAAAACTTGTTTTACTCAAATCTGAAGTGTTTAGTAGGGCAGTGCTCTTTTGAAGATCAGCCTGATTGATTCAGGCCTGATAAACTTGAATGCAATGAATGAACAAGTAATATAGCAAGTATGCACAATATCAAAGCAGTAAGAACACAGGGAGTTTAACGTGGTTCAGAGTCTCAAGCTCCTACGTCCACGGCCTGACTTAACAGGAAATCCACTCAAGGGATTCTTGTTTTTAACGTGCCAAGGTGCACCAAGACCAGCTAACCTCACTGATCTATACAACTCCACTTACTAACACTCTAACTGACTTACTCCCAACAAGCCTATCTTAGGGTTTTGGTTTCAGTTTGGATTCCAACTAAGTTGAGATTATCCTTACAAGGCAAAGCTATGCTAAGGATTGGATAATCTCTCTAAGCTTGAGATAATTCTAATTAGCTCTTGGAATACAGAATAACTCTCAACTGCTAAGAAACACTTGGGAAATTTAGAAGGTTTCGAGTGCTTCTCTTAAAGGTTGAATGCTTTGAATGCTTGAGAGTTTGAGTAATTTCTGGCTTGGAAATTTCCCGTAACCTTGAATGGGTTCAAGGCCTTCTGTATTTATAGGTGATTTGAATAACTATCCGTTGGAGAGATAGCCTTCTAGTCATCTATGTAGAGTGGCTTCAAACGGACATATCTTCATGCAGCAGCCGTCCTTTGCATGGATTTGGTATTTGCATTAAATGCACATTAAATGCTTGCCGTTGAATATGCAGTCTGAATTCAGTCTTCATGTCAGGTTCCGTACGTGCGTGTCCTTCTCGGATTGGTCCACGTCATCAGGTTGGTGAGAATGTCAGAACTTATTCCTGGGCTTCAGGCTTATCTTATTAAGTTCATTTTGTCTTGGGCCCACCAGTCTTGTCCTGACGCTGAAATTCCTTTTGCATTGCTTGGCTCTACTCCAAGTCTTCCCATTAACTCAGTGACATCCCGTTCCCTTCAGGACTGAGTTAGTAATGACCTCAGGGTCATACTCTTCATCACTGACACTTACTCAGCCAGCTTAGAAGACTGCCATAAGTTCAGGATGGTGCTCTTCGTCTTCAGGCTCTGAGTCTTGATTGTCTCTAGTGCGTTCTCCTCTCACTGAGTACCTGTGAAGTGTAAAATGACTAAGTACTAATCCTAACCAAGACTAGCCTGACAAAGACAGATTAAGGCAATCATCTTTTCAGGGGCTTTGGGATCTTAATCAAAACTGACAATGTCCCAACAATAAACACATCCTTATCAATGTTTCCATTGAGGAAGGCTGTTTTGACGTCCATCTGCCAAATCTCATAATCATATTGTGCGGCTATCGCAAGTAAAATATGAATGGACTTGATCTTCGCAATAGGCGAGAAGGTCTCGTCATAGTCAATGCCTTTGCGTTGACTATACCCTTTTGCCACCAACCTAGCCTTGTAGGTTTGTACCTTGCCATTTACATCGGTCTTTCTCTTGAAGACCCACTTGCAACCTATGGGTTTTACCCCTTTTGGCAATTCAGCCAAGTCTCAAACTTGATTGATGTACATCGAGTCCATCTCAAATTTCATGGCTTCATGCCACTTCTCTGAGTCAACATCTAATGTCGCCTCAGTGTAAATCTTAGGTTCTTCCTTATCTGGAATTTCCACGTCATCGTGTTCCACCACAAGGAAACCATAGTACCTATCAATTGGATTATGAATCCTAGTTGACTTACGGAGTTGTGGTTGTGCAAGCTGTACATTCTGATCGTGAAAATTTTGTGGTGCAGTGACTTCATCGTTGACCGGAGAGTCCTCAAGAGCGACACTTTCAGATGCCTCTTGGGCGAGAGTTTGAACTATACTATTCTCATTCAGCCTACTTGGAGGTTGTTGCGAGGGCAACGCAACTCCAATTACGCTCCCACTGGCTGAAAGAGGATCACCTAGTGATAAACTTCCACCATGAGAGTCGTTGAATGCTCCCACTGATTCTTTGTCATGTTGCTTTGACAAATCATCAGTCTCTATGTTAATTTGTGGTTCTTAAATTTCTTCAACTTCTATCTTCTTACGGCTTTGTTCCTTAAAGACATACTCGTCTTCTAGGAACCTTGCCTGCCTAGAAACAATCACTGTTTGTTTCTCCGGAAGATAGAAATAATATCCTCTAGTCTTCTTAGAATACCCCACAAAATAACCTTTTTCACCTTTGGATTCCAACTTATCAGTTTGCATTTTCTTCACAATTGCGGGGCAACCCCACGTTCTAATGTGTAGAAAACATGGCTTCTTGCCATACCATAGCTCGTATGGAGTTTGCACAACTGATTTGGAAGGAATCCTATTCAGAATGTAGATTGAGGTTTGCAATGCGTGTCCCCATAAGAATGTTGGAAGGGAGATAAAACTTATCATGGACCGGACCATGTCCAATAGGGTTCGATTTCTCCTTTCGGACATAATGTTCATCTGAGGGGTTCCGGGAGGATTCCATTGTGATTGGATCCCATGAAGCTTCAAGTAATCCATGAATTCATGGCTAAGGTACTCACATCCTCGATCTGATCGAAGAGTCTTGATACTCTTACCAAGACATTTCTCTACTTCAACCCTGTACTCTTTAAATTTTTCAAACAATTCAGATTTGTGTTTCATGAGATACATGTATCCGTATCTTGAGTAATCGTTGGTAAAGGTGATAAAGTAGCCGAATTGACTCCTAGCTAGAGAGGGCAATGGTCCACAAACATCGTTGTGGATTAACTCTAGAACTTCTTTGGCACGCACCCCTTTCCCGAAAAAAGGTTTGTTGGCAATCTTGCCCATGAGACAAGATTCGCAATTACCATAAGATTCTAAGTCAAATGAGGTTAAGTAGTCCAACTTTCTTAACCTTGCGATTTTTTTCTCATTTGCATGAACAAGTCTACAATGCCACAAGTAAGTTGGGTTTTCGTGATTACTAAGCTTGAGTCTTTTATTTTGTATATTAAGAACATTATATCCACAATGTAACAAGTATAAATTATTCACAAGAGGAGCATTTCCATAATCACCATTAAGCGAAAAATAACAAGTATTATTTGCAAAATAGAAGAAAAATTCCTCAATGTCTAACATAGGAACGGAAATAATATTACGAGTAATAGACAGAACGAAATAATAATTATTCAATTCAAGTCTAAAACCAGAAGGTAAGTCTAAAATATAAGTCCCAACACATTCAGCAGCAACTCTTGCTCCATTCCCCACGTGAAGGGTGACTTCACCCGGTCTAACTGCTCTGCTGTCCTTGAGCCCCTGCACATTTGTACAAATGTGTGAGCCACAACTGGTATCTAATACCCAGCAGTTAGAATCATTTGTGAACATGTTTATCTCAATAACAAACATACATGTTCCAGTGGCTGAAGTGTCTTGTGCCTTCTTTTCAGCTTCTAGAACCTTACAATCCTTCTTCCAATGCCCCTTTTGCTTACAGTGGAGGCATACATCCTTATTCACCCGCTCCTTCTTCTGAATCCCACCTTTCGGCTTGAGGAAATTAGGCTTAAAACCTTTCTTAGCCTTGCTCCTTCGCTTCTTCTTGCCTTTCGAGGCAGATGAAGTAGAAGTGCCCACCATAAGCACGGGTTTTTTCTTAGCAGTGGAAGACTCAAAAGTCTTGAGCATGTTATGAAGCTCAGGCATGGTTGAAACTATCTTATTCATATTGAAGTTTACCACGAAGCTCGAGTATGAATTGGGTAGCGACTGAAGAATGGCGTAAACAGCAACATTGTTCTGCAACTCAATGCCCAAACGACCAAGTTTCTCGATTAGCACTATCATCTTTAATACATGAGAGGAGACCTTCCCTCCTTCAGAACGAGACTCAGAATCAAAAAGATCCTTCAGATGTCTAAGCATCTCATAGGGAAGCATCCTCTCGTGTTGCCTTTGCAACTTGGGAGTCATGCCGAGCAACATAACACACTGAGCCTAGGAAGCATCATCTTGATATTTCTTTTGAGATTCGGCATCAAACGCTTTGGCTTCATCTGAACCAGCCTCGGGGGTATCAGTGATTGGCGTGTCCAACACGTACTCAATCTTTTCTTGCCTTAGCACCAAACGCATATTTCGGTGCCAGTCCAGAAAATTTGGCCCAGCCAATTTGTTTGTTTCCAAAATACTTCTCAATGACAAGTTATTCATTTCAACAATCCTAGAAAATAAAATTTAAACGGGAATTAAAAAATATAATTCCTATGATCAATATTCAACAATCAAAATAAACATGGCCTTTTATTTATTTTGTCTCCATTATTTTCATTTACTCAACGACCACAACGGGAGAGTACGAATTTATATCAAATATAAATTGTAATGGACTAGGATCCACATTCCTACTATTACAATGACTGCTAGGGCTAAACATTGCAACAGCGGAATTGGTAGGTCTCTAAATCAATTGCCTCATGCAATTCCTAGTTGATCGAATCTAGTTCAATCGTATGTCACCCAATTCTCATTTCCCTGTTAGGGCTGGTGAAACAGAATTAAGTTGGTTTACAACCATTAAGCGGCGATAAACATGTCCCTATAAAAATCCTGTTAGATGTAGATCCGAGCAAAAGATTAGGGCCTTAAATACTCACTGGAACGAAATCTCCGGTTTACTTATAATTTTAATGAAAGACATCTTTCAATTTAATGAAAAACCATATTTTGGTGAGGATCATTTTAAAGGCGGGGTATTAATTGCTTAAACGAGATTCACATGTTAATCTGTATCACGTTTGAGCAATTATAGGGCGCCGCCTACCCAAACATGATTTTACGCGGACTAACAATTATTTGGGCACCGTCTACCCAATCATATAACACGGTCCGATAATTATTGGGTGTCACCTACCCAAGCAATTATAACGCGGACGTAGAAAATGAAACAATTTTCAAGTGGGATTAATAATATTTTTTAAAGAATTGATTTTTAAAATCTAATTTCAAGGTTTCAATTCAACTCATTATTAAACAACAATTAATCCAATTAATTTAATAAATCAATAAAAGTCCAACTTTTAATCTTGATCACGTCTAACCTATCAAAATTTCACCCGTCTCAAATAATTTCAATTCAAATATTTCTAAAATATTTTAATTTACTTTTATCATTTAGGGCTCAGCTATGCAATTTCCAAAATTGCAATATCCAATTTGCAATATCATCATCGCCCAATTCATTAGGATCCAATCCCGGATTCAATTCAGTCAATTCAAAATTCACTAATGAATCCACCAAAATCAAATTCAATAAGGAACAGTGTTGTATCGAAATAAGAAAAACCCGCACAGGAGTCCGTCTAGGGACACATCGCCGCCGCCGAAGGGCGCTGCAATTTCAAAAAAATTGGGCAAGTAAAGTCGCATCGCCAAGCCGTTTTCAACGGCGGTGGATGCGTTCAATTTTGGATGACAAAGGGACAGCGCGCGATGGCTGGCGAATCGCCACCTCCTGACTTGAAAGCAAAATACTAGTTATACTAGTAGTTGCCCCACAAGAGCATGGGATCCCTTTAGTATTGACAAGTATAGGGACCAAGTAGTATCGAACCCAAGGGAAAATATGTATGCGAGTAAATCCCTGGAGGTGTACGTCTCGTAGCTAATATGAATGTATGTTCTGGGATTTAAAATTGTACTATACTACTCTATACTAATAATTAAGTTAAACTAAATAACTTTGGTTTTTAATGCAATTAAGAGATGGTGATGCCCGGGATAGGAATTCCTACGTATACTAATGGAGTTGGTACAGTAACTAGAATAATCGTGATGTGCAAGTAATAATCCTAAGTGTACTAAAACTAGGCAATCAACTTCCCTAATCTAGCACAAGATTGAAAGACTAAAAACTCAAGAATTAACCCTAATACTTCGTCCTATCAACCTACTTCACTAATGCAATAATCAAATTATATGGATTGTGCTTAATTATTGAGACCCTGATTTAACTAAGGTGATGTGGTTGTCCTCCCTAGATGAAACGGTAGATGATAAACCCCTTCTAAAACCCTTTCGTTAAGCCTATTCGTTATTAAAGAGTGATGCGGTCGTCTTCTCTATAACAATTTTCGTACTCAATTCCAATATAATTCTAGGGTTTATTTTAATAATTCAATTAATTAAGAGAACTAAAACTAAACATCACGAATTATCCTAATTACGTATCAACGTCCTACTTCTACGAGTTCATCCTATCCTAAACATGCAAGGGTTCTAGCCTAACATGGTAATTATACTAACGAAAGCAATAAAACTAACAATAAACATAAACATGGTGAATTTAAAGAAAGAACTCAAGAACATAAACTAGGGTTAACAATGAATCGAAGCCTCAAAATGAATCTCAATAAATTACGAAAAATAGGTTTAATGGTATCAAGTGTTGAAGGAAGAAAGAACTAAATAAAACTCTAATCTAAGAATTTGTAAGATCAAAAACCTCGATTACACGTTCAAAACTCTTGCTAAAATTTCTCAAGCTCTTCTCTATCAAAATCTATCTCTAAGTATGAAGTGGTATCCAAAAATGAGCTTGGGAAGGGGTATTTATAGGCAACGGGCCATTTTGGAGTGTTTGGGCCAAAAACCCACGAACTGCTTGAGCACCTGCTCGAGCGCCTAGTGCTCAAGTGACTTCCACTTGAGCACTCAAAGCTTGCAGAGCCAAAATAGTTCTCAAGCACCTCTACTCGAGCACCTAATCAAACACCAGATCAGAAAAGACCACGACAGTGAAGAAGTCGCCGCCGGAAACTGCTGCGCGATATCGCGTGGTGGTCGCAAGGCACCGGCCTAGCCGCGACCTTGAGCGGTGCTGCTCTGGCAGTCACGAATCCAATGTGCATGGTCCGCCATCAATTCGGCTGCCCGACCGTGAGCGGGGGTTCGTGAGGCGCTGGCCTAGCCACAATCTTGAGCGGCGGCCGCGAGGCGCTGGCCTAGCCGCGGTCTCAAGCGGTACACCGCAGGTCAAGCGTCGTAGTGGATGCAAAAGGGGGAAGACTAAGGGCGAAAGCCCTAATCTCTAAATAAGAGACCCGAAGTCTCAGTATAGGGAAAAGGCTCCAAAACAATATACCATAACAATAAATTCACTCCAAGAACATGGTCGAATCTAATTCGGCCGTGTTAGATTTATAAAAGAATTAATATAAATCAAACAATTACGCAATTAAATAAGAGCCTAAGCTCTGATACCACTGTTGGAATTTTGAGGCACGTAAACATGTGCAGCGAAAATAACGTTCACCAACAACAAACATATTAATTGCATAATTAAATTCAAGATTTCTAAACAAGAAATCTTATAGAGCTTCGTACGCAGATTCCTCTACTATGGTATCCATGCAACAGCTATTCACAGACCTGAATCGGGGTGCCAATGTTGAATCACAAGACGGACTTGCTAGGAAAATCCAAGCTAGAGATTTTACGGAGAAATTATATTTCTTGTTTTCTATATATTTGGAATTCTCATAGGACACATATTTATAGGGATTAACTTGGCTTAATTCCTAAGCAAAATATTAGACCTAGCCCGTAATATAATCTCTATAGATTATATTTCCCTAAATATGTATCTACGAATAATATATTTACCATATTTATTATTCTTGTATAATAATATTCTAAATATTATTATTGAGATTTCATATCTAATTAAATCTAATTTAATTAGATGATAATAATAATTAATTCCAAATATAATAATTATTATATTTTACCATAAATTAAATATTATATCCAATATAATACTTTAATAAACCAACTATAATCAGTGAATTGTCATTGCTTGTTGTGTGACCCATAGGCCCTCGTATATCGAGCGATTAGTCAAACAAATAATTTTAATTGAATCCTAAACAATAAATCAGACATTCTCAATATACGAGATACGTTGCGAGGTAACCTGCAACTACCTGTAATACTGTAGGCTATTGTGATATCTTCATTTCATTTACGATTACTCGATTAAGCCTTGAACATGATGAAGTGTCTATTCAAATAACTTAATCATATTATCTCCAATCACTAATTGATCATTTGCGTCGCACTTGGCCACAAAGTCCAAGTCGGCCTGCATCGGCCGATGTCTTTGATCCAATTATGATGAGAAGACGAGCATTCTCTCTAAATCCACATTGAGGAATGAATCTTATTCTTGGCTCAACTACCACGCACATGTACTTCGTGATGAACCTAATCCATGTTATATCTACCCTTGGAGGGTGCAAGCGTCGGTCATGGTCAAAGTTCATCAATCCGCACATGTCGTGTGTATTGACCTCAAGTCAGAGGAGTATCACATCGCTCTTACTAACCGAGACATCCGTAGACATATTATGTGAAATTACATCAAACAGTTTCTCGGATGGGTATAGCAATACCCTCTAAGGTATTTGTGCATCCATTATGAGATACCTAGTATCTCGTAGTAAGTGAGATCTTACTACACTCTCCCAAAGAGTATAATGCAGATCGCACACCAATCTCCATTGCATCATCAATATCCCTTTCTTAATGATCCTTGATCGGGGCTATTTGGGAATCGTACTTCGGTCATCTAAGTTCTCACTCACTCAATGACAGTATCGGTTCAAGGGAACACAAATATGAATAATGCAAACAATCAAACATAATATTCAAATAAGTGTAATGCCATACATTTATTATTAAACCAATCAATAATATTAAATCATAAACTGAATATCATCTTAGTATTATGTCCTTACAAAGGATTGTCTCTAGGACACTAATACTAACACATAATACTAAGATAATATTCAGTTTCGGTTTTAATATTATTGGTTATTTAATATTGAATAAATGACATTACACTTATTTGGATATTATGCTTGGTTGTTTGCATTTATTCTTATTTGTGTTCCCATGAGTCATTGTTGTCACTGAGAGTGTAAGAACTCAGATGGCTTAAGCATGATTCTCAAATAGCCCCCGATCAAGAATCATCAAGAATGATATTGATGATGCAATTGAGATTGGTGTGTGATCTGCATTATACTCTTAGAGAATGTAGTAAGATCTTACTTACTACAAGATACTAGGTATCTCATAATGGATGCACAGATACCTTAAAGGGTATTGGTATACCCATCCGAGAAACCATTTGATGTAATTCCACTTTACATATCTACGGGTATCTCGGTTAGTGGGAGCGGTGTGATATTCCTTTTACTTGAGGTCAATAAGCACGACATGTGTGGAGTGATGCACTTTGACCATGACCGACTCTTGCACCCTTCCATGGGTAGATATGTCTCGGATTTGATTCATCACGAAATGCATGTGTGTGGTAGTTGAATCAAGAATAGGATTCATTTCTCAATATAGATTTAGAGAGAATACTTGTCTTCTCATTATAATTGGATCCAAGTCATCGATCGATGCATGTCAACTTGGACTTTGTGACCAAGTGTGATATGAGTGATCAATGAGTGATTTAAGATAATATGATTAAGTTATTTGAATAGACACTTCATCATGTTCAAGACTTAATCGAGTATTCACGAGTGAAAGGACATTATCACAATAGCCCACATTTAGCTATAGGTAGTTGCACATTTTCTCGCAACGTACCTCATATATTGAGAATGTCTGATTTATTGTCTATGGTTCAATCATGACCGTTAGTTTAACTAATCGCTCGATATATGAGGGTCTATGGGTCACACAATAAGTAATTCACTTCGCAAATTAAAGTTGGTTGATTAAGTATTAAATTGGATTTATTATTTAATTTATGGAGAATTAATAATATATTAATTTGAATAGGAATTCCAGAATAATATATGGAATATTATTTTAGGATTCTAAATAAATAGGGAAATCAAATCAATGAGATTTGATTTGCAAGATTAGGGAATATATATCCTAATCTTAATAGCTTAAGATTTAAGCTGGGATTTCCCTATAACTATAAGACCGTAGGGATTCATTTATTCATGACTTCAATGACTTCAATGACTTCATAATTTCTCCATGAAATCTCTAGTTGAATTCTCCAAGCAAATTCGTCTCGGGATTCAAAGCTGGCAAATCTGTGCGGATCTGTGAACGTGAGTTATGTGGATACCATAGTTGAGGATTCTATCTTCGAAACACTATAAGGATTTATATTGTTAATTTATCTTTTATGTTTTATGTTATACAACCATGTATTCGATTCGTTGTTGGTGAATCTATAACTTTTTCTTTGTCGAACATGTTGTCCATCCCAACAAAACCCAACAGTTTATATATGAGCAAACGAGTGTCACCGCATGAGTAAAAGTGTGTTACTAGTTCATATCGCAATATTGTTTTGTTCTTGTAGTAACACGCATTTGCTCATGTGGTAACACATGAATTAATTAACCATGATCTTTTTATTGTTCATATTCTTTCATTTTCACATATAATTAAGAATTATGATGTTATGATAATAGTTTTCAAATTATTTTGACATGTTTCATGTTTTTCTTCTTCATGATTTAAATCTTTGTTTTTCATGATTCCACATTATTTATGATATAGTAACACATAAATACTCTTAGAGTAACACATACTTGCTCTTATAGTAACACAGACCTGGAATTGAGATTTTCTATTTGCTTTTGCGCGGTTTTTTTGGAATGATCTATTTGACCCGACATGACCCATCGTGGATCCGCATATTTTTTTCCTTCTTTAAATATGTTCATATTGCATGTGCAATGTTATACAAGAGACCACCTATATATTTTGACTCCATTGTCTCGACTTTCTTTTTTGTTTCACCCTCATCTTTTTTATTGAATTCAATAAAATAATAAACACCTGTTTTGCTTTTGAAAATTGTAATTTTCCTACAAAATAATAAAATATTAATTTTCTCGATAATTAAACACAATTAGTTTCATTTTAGTGCAAATAATGCATGAAATTCTATTAAACACATAAATTCTAAACAATTTTCACACTAATGACAGCATTAATGCTCGTCTTGCCCTCGCTGTAATGTGTAATATTTAACGTTGAATAACCAATTAATAAAACAAATTCAAAATCCATTAATTTCTAAAAGAAGAATTGGTTGATCGCCACCATTGGTATGCCTCGAGTGTAGATAGCGTCATCCAAATGATATAAATGATATGTACTCGCTAATGACGAAGGATTGGTGGAGGTACTTTGCTTAGCAACGTTCCCTAATGGTTCTAATTTGTGTTTTCATAAGTAGATTGATAAATTATTTTGTTCCCATTCTCAGGATCGAGTTCTCAGTTTCAAATTTCAATTACAGACTCTTAAGAAAGGTTCTCTCACTATTGATGAATACATCTTACAAATGAGGTCTATCGTTGATAATCGTCGTGTTGCTGGTCAAGTTCTGAGTGATGATGATTTGGTTATGTATCTATTGGGTGGTTTAGGATCCGAATATGATGCTATAGTGGTTAATCTTACCATTAGGGGTGTGCAACGGTCGATCTGCTCACTGAACCGAACTATATTAGCCAAACCGAACACCAAAACAATTTTTTTTTACAAACCAAAAATTGAACCATATTTTGAAAAACTGTTCGGTCCCAAACCAAAATATTTCGTTTCGGTTCGATCCCAAACCGTACAAACCAAAAAAATTTACACTTTTCCTTTTTTAAAATCAACTTAAATTTTTTTAGCATCAACGCACATGTTTCATTCAATTATTTGCAACATGTTAATATCTAAATACTAATTTAAGCATCATAACCCTACTACATAATCCAATAAAAACATCAACATATGTAATAGTTTTCAAAAGCTAAGAAACAATTTGAAAAATATAATCAACACAAAACAACACTTCTCAAGTATTTTATGCAAAACACAAATCAACTCAAGTCTTTTATGCATGAATCTAAATTATCTAATATTAATATTATTATATTATATTAGAATATAAGCTATTAAATATTAATTTAGTAAATATTAATATAAATATAATATATTATTATTATTGTTAATAAAAATATTTCGGCTCGGTTCGGTCTATATGGTTTTTAATTCGTAAAACTCGTAAACCGAACCGAAATAAAAAATTCAAATTACAAAACCGTAAATCGAACCATAAATCGAAAACTGAACCAAAATTAATATATTCTTCATATTCATGAAATGAGACTACTCCAGGCCTCTTCGTCGCATCATATCTCCTCGATTCCTACCACAGCTCAACCTTTTGCTAATGTTGCAACTCGTGATGGAAAACCCTCTAGAAATTCTAAATTTTGTGGCAAATCTAAGTTTGTTTCGAAATCTAAGATCTATTGTAACCTATGTGGAAAATCAAATCGCATTGCATCAAAGTGCTACAAAAGATATGATGAGAATTTTCATGGTCTAGAATCGGTTAACTCTCAAGGTTCCTCCAGGGTGAATCAAGCTTAGGCTAATGTTGCTCAGACCACTTTCAAAGCTTCATTTGAACCTGTTTCATCCCTTCTTCAGTACACTACTATAGCATCTTCGTCTCAAGCTCCCTCCACTTCCGATTGGTATGTCGATAGTGGTGCTATGCATCACTTCACCTCTCAACTTGCCAATATGAACATATCTTCTCCGTATCAAGGTAATAATCATCTCTTAGTAGGTAATGGTTCTACAGCTCCTATTAAGAATGTTGGATTCATTTACCTTGTTTACAAGCTGATAGACATCTTGTGTTGAACAATGTGCTACATGTGCCTACTATAATAAAAAAAATCTTATGAGTATTAGTCAGTTCTCAAGGATAACAATGCTATAATTGAGTTTCATGCTAATGACTGCTTTGTTAAGGACTTGAAAACAAGCAAGATTCTTCTGAGAGGGGTGCTTAATCAAGGGCTATATCAACTAGATTTTAATGGATTTGTTGGAGTGATGTAACACCCCGAACCAAAATTCCGGAAAGAGATTATATGATTTAATGTTTTATATATTATATGAACAACGTATGTCTTCGAGTTCTAATTTTTCAGGAACTGGACGAGTTTTCTGAATCGGGGGCACTCCTAGCACTTTTAAGAATAAAAGTTTAAGGTTTGAATGATATTAAAACTATATAAGATTTCATTCTATAAAATTAGAGAAAAATACGAGGCCTTAAATTTAAAGGGCGTTTTCAAACGGAAGTTTTGCGTGTTATAAAATATAGTAACAAGTGACGGCGATGACAATCTTATCACGTCTGAATAATTTTACAATATCCAAAAATAGACAAATGAAGCACTTAAAATAAATATGAGAAAACTAATATGTATGAAATAATTAGTACGATGTGTAAGTACGATCATTTAAAATAGGCAACATTTATGATATTTTTTGTATCTTTAAAATACGACTCCTTCATGATTAAATAATACGTTTCATATTAAACGCGTGTAGTAAATAAGAGTGGTAATTAAAATATAGTATGAATAATTAAAATATCTAAGAATTTCCTTTTAAAATTTAATCCTAAACTAATTACCTTTTTCATGGTCCATATTTAACCACCTATCTTAACTTTTACCCTCCTTCTCTTACTTGGCCAAGATTCGGCCAACACCTCCCCTCCCCCTTATAAATAAGTTGGTTCCCTTCAACAAAATTCAGCAACAATCTTCTCCAAACAAAAAATTCCAACAGCTCTCTCTCCCTCTCTTCTCCTCACCATTGAAGCAAGAAAGACAAGCTTAATTTCTTCTCTTCTCTTCAAAGCTCAAGCTACTCCTTCTTCCATAAGGAGATAGCTAAGCTCTTATACATATCACCATATTCAATCAACTGCAAGGCACCTTCAAAAAACTTGCAAAAGAATTCGATCCAAGAAGAAAACTACAAGAGGTTACACGATAACTCTCTTTTCTGTGATTACGTATTTTATATTCTCTCGTTTTCTATATTTTTGTGCTCCAAAAATTATGAAATTAATTGTGCTTGATCAAATCTAATAAACTAGAACCTATCCAAAATTCATGGTGATTTGCCTTAAGACTAAAGATTTATGAGTTTTGTAAGTTAACATATATTTCCCGATTGAAACTGTAAACAGTAACTTTTTAGCTTCTGTTATTATATTTTTAACCTTAGGAATATTATGAGATTATTACCACATGATCCTTTAATGATGAACTAAAAACTGTATAAATTTCATGATCATCAGACTCGAATCAAAAGAGAATTGAAATCCTAAATTTGCACTGTCCAGAATCGATTGAAACTGTAATACCCCTATTTACGGACCTAATTCCTATACTTATACTATACCGAAAATTATGAAATTTGGTATGCATATTCTCATCGAAGTATACTGTATCTTTTTAAATTTTGATAATTTTTAGAGTTGATCCCTAAGAGAAACCAATTTTTAAACTTGATGTGTCCAGAATGAACCCTCGTGATGTTTTACCTTGAAAAACATGTTTACTTAACCTTTTTTCGAAAAGTAAGAATTGGATGTTGTAGAGAACTTGTATAAGAGTCACCATGTCGAAATTTATAATTTTTAGAACTCCCTATATGTGTTTTTTCTATTTTTGTTTAGACTAGATAGAAACTGGAGTAATCTGTCAGTCTGTTTATTAAGATTCGAAAGTGATCGACTTAGCTACTTTGAGCTCATTTATCTCCTACTTATAACAATGATAGAATTGAACTAAAAGTATGATGTTAAACCTGGAATGGAGTAGTTTATGCCTGCAAAATGGTATCTATAAGTCTTATATCTTAGGAGATATGGATGTTCGAAAATGAAATAAAATGCAATAAACCACTGTCCTTGTTTCATAAATAATGAAAATATAACTTTTTACAGAATCATTTAAGTTTGCAAAAAGTCATATTCATATTTTATATGTATTTATGTGTTACCATGTCGAAATTCATAGTTTTAAGAAGTGTCTAAATAATTATAAATAATTGCGACGTTTCTAGGCTTTATTTTACTATTTTTTCGATAGGATTCACGTTTAGGTATATCTTCCTTGAGGAATCACAACATAATATTATTGTATGCATGTTTAGATAATATTCTGGAAGTCCCCGTATTTTTATTAAAGGGTTTAAATATTTTTTAACGAAATTGTTAGAATATAGAAAAGTTAAAGGACTAAAATTGAAAGTTTAGAAAAACCTAATTCGAACAGGCCGTTTGAGTCCAAAAATAATATCATGTAGGCTGTTACATATTTGTATGATCAATTTTGTTGATTATCTTCACACTTTAGTAATTATCTCAAAATATTTTTAAAGTTAAATTGTTTAATCGATCTTTTGCGAATAAATTATTCTAATGAATTATTGTGGATTAATTGAATGTATTATGTTGTCATTTTCATATTTAAATGCAAATATGTTAATTATATGTTTTGGTTGAATACTTGTTTTATTTGCAAACGTGCTAAGACTTATAAAAGTATAAGTAATTTATCGTCAAAATAATATTTACTCTCTAAAGAACCATTAAAAGAACAAAGTTTATTGTCCTCGTTAAACTTGTTAAACTTCGTTATCAGCTACCTATATTTATAAGTTATGAAAGAAGTAAAAGTTTTTATAAAAAGACTCTGGACTAAAAGACGAATTAAAAACCTTAATAGTTTAACCAAACGAAAGAACGCTTATAAAAATTAATACGTATTACCAAAAGCAATTTATATGAATTAAATGATCACTAAGATGAAAGGAAATCGTGCTAGGTGAAGTGCGACCCAAGTCAGAGCTCAGACGTGCCTACTTGTACTAAGTCGATAACTATTTCAAGAATTTTGTAACTTTTCTTAAAAAGTTAAGAGGTGGGTGACACTATCTGTATTAGCCGATAATGTTATACGGACCGTTGATGTATTTCTGAAGCACACTAATCAAACATAAATATTATGTATACAAATATAATAAGCTCATTAAATGGGGATTTACTTTGTGCTCACTTTATGTTATATGTTATGAGGATTTACTTAGTGCCCACTATAAGATATATGTTATTGGGATTTACTTAGTGCCCACTATATGATATATATATTATGGGGATTTACTTTGTGCTCACTATATGAAATAAGATATATGTGTACAAAATGCAAGTAAAGTTTAGTTATAAAATAAACTTAAACAAACCTTAATACTTAAATCGGGAAGAGGTAAAACTATCAACTTTTCAGGATCGCGCCAATCTTTAAAAGAGCGTACAGGTTATCCACTGAGATTTTTATCTCACATTTCAACAATTTAAAAAAAATCAGGATATGATCGAGAGGGGTCGGAGCTGCAGCAACAACACAGAGTTTTCTCTATATATGATGCTATATATATAAATATTCAAATAATATTGTAATCTCTTTCAAAGACGATTTTAATTATGATGTTGAGTAACGGACCTTTAAAGGTTACTTGATGAATATCTTGTACGCAAATTTCCTCTTTAACTATGACTTTTAGAGTTAAATAAAAAACCTTGTTCACTCAGCTTAATTTATATATGATCTTCCGCTGCAAAGTATTTCATGTACACTTACCTCTTAGCTAATAAAAAGAAATTTTTAAGTTCAGATTTTTGGTTACCAAGTGGCGACCCGAGTTCGTAGTGTTTAAAGCCACAAGGACCTTCATTCCGGAAACGAGGCGTTACAAGTGAAGAGTGAAGTTACACCTTCATGTCATTATCTTTCTTCTTCTGCTAATAATAAAGTGAATAAATCTGTATTGTGGCACATAAGGTTATGTTGGATTTTGTTGGGATGAACACCATGTTCGATGCAGTGGAAGTTATGTATTCACCAACTATAAATCAAGTACACGGTTGTATAACATAAAATATAAAGGATGAATAAACAATATAAATCCTTACAGTGCTTTGAAGACAGAATCCTCAACTACAGTATCTGCACAATTCACGTTCACAGATACACAGAGATTTGCCAGCATTGAATCTCGAGACAAATTTGCTAGGAAAATTCAACTAGAGATTTTATGGAGAAATTATGAAGTAACCCCGAAGAGAACATTGGACTGCAATTAAAAAATATTTGAAGTATCTGAAAAGAACTCGTAATGGAATGTTGGTTTAACAATCAGACAGTCTAATTCTTGTGGGATATACGGACTTGGATTTCCAGTCAGACTTAGATTCTAAAAGATCTACCTCGGGTAGTGTGTTTTGCATGGGAGGAGGAGCCATGACATGGAGAATCGTTAAGCAGATATGCATCGCAGATTTGATCATGGAAGCCGAATATGTAGCTGCTTGTGAAGCAGCGAAAGAAGCGGTTTGACTCAAGAACTTCTTAGTGGACTTGGACGTTGTTTTGAATTTGCCCAGCATTCTTTTTTTTAAATTCCGTTGACCGAGAGATGTAAAGGAATGGAGAGCCTACAAGGCTAAAAAATACATTAAAAGAAAATATCATCTTATACGAGAAATCGTTAAGAGATGAGATATAGAGGTGGCAAAGTGCCCAACACAAAGATCGTGTTGGAGGACAACCTAGCAGATCCATTCACAAAGGGTCTGTCTCAGAATACATTCGAGAGACTTGTGGATGGAATGAGTGTCAAGACCGTTGTCAATCTGCTTTGAGTATAAGCGGGAGAAATATTATTAGGTTCGTGTAGGTGACATTAGATGTCACGTGATACACGAGATATATTGCAGTATACTTAAAAGCAGACTTTGAGTACAAGTGGGAGATTGTTGGGGTTATACGTGAAAGTATGCTTTTACTTTGTATAACCTATGTATTAAACGCTTATTTATGAGATTAAATATTTTATCACTATTGCTTTAAATATGAATCAATGTTATATATATTTATTGCAAACCATTTAATATAAAGTACGTGTTACATTGTAGTTAATGTGGTGATACCAGATCACAGAAGATCACATTAACAGTTTCCTTGTATATAAAAGTACAACTTCACGACCTAGGTGGAATTGAACAATCCATCGTGAAAGGTTAAGATGCAATTCTCAGATTGGTCTGTCTTGACCAAGAGATTACACTAGCACGTTTTGTATGTGCCGAAGAGGACATACAGAGATGATAAATTATGTTGTGTTGAACGAAGAAGAATTAGACCTCAGTGGTTGTTGATTTCTTAATCTCTGTCACTTAAATAGGACTGTGTGTGATTAATACTTATTGCTTTGATTCATGTTGGGTGAGAATCATTATGACTTCAATACCTTGTGTTTTGGGGAATAATATTAATTATACTACAATTGCTAAGATTTAATACAGAGAAACGTGTGCAAGTACGTCTTGTGTGATTTTTCCCCTTGGTGGGCTCAGAAGTTTTATCATACCAAATCTTGCAAGTGGAAATTAGTTTTCCGGTATGGATAATAATGTTGAGCTGTCTTTACTCCAAGACACAAGATATTAATTAATTTAGAGCTATTCAGAAGCTCAATTAATTAATGGACTAAATAATCTTAAACACGAGAAATAATAACTGGGAGCCCATATTATCATAATATGGATTAAGATGGATAGTGCAGTATTAATTTAATAGTGGCATTAGTTGATATTAATGGGTTAAATTATATTGTGGCTCAATATTAAAAATTCAGAAGTCAATTGGAGGTTCAATCTTAATTCTTTTAAAGGCCCCTCAAGTAGCCCAACAATAGATCAATAATAATAAGGTGGTTAAAATAAAAGAAAAATATTGTTGATTTTCTTTGAATTTTTTATGGAATGAAGATATGAATTCTTAGAATACAAGATTATCTTATTAATTCAAGAAAATCTCCCACTTGGTTTCTTATATTGAAATTTTTGATAATTAGGAGAGAGGAAAGATTTTGTTGATTTTCTTGAAAAGATATTATGGAAGATATGTATTCTTGGAATACAAGATTATCTCATAAATTCAAGAAGATCCAAATCTTAGTTCTTATCTCCAAATTTTCGAAAATTACACCATAAAATAAGGAGGTGAGATTTTTGTGGAATATTTAATTATGGAGAAAAGAATATATGGGATATATTCAAGATTTCTTGGATATCAAGAAAGAGATTTTCTCTCCCCCTTTCCACATGATATTTTCGGCCACCACCCTATTATAAATACGGGGTGATACTTTCATCCCTAGTTGAGAGTTCCGTGTGTTGGAAAAATTAGGTGCAACATATTTTTCTTATTCATTGTCTTATTATATTGTTTGTTAAGCACTTCCCACCGGTGAACGAGCAAGGCTAAAGGGGAATACTTGAGAAATTCTTTCGGTTGATAAGATTAATTAGCTTATCTCGTTCTACTCAAAGACCGTCTCTCCAAGAGGTACGTAATTGCGTAAACTCCTAGATATTCTGCTATAGGACTTTTACGTGAATTTAATTTATATGCATGAAATTACATGTTGTTGGTAAATTATTATTTTAATTAATTAGGATTAATTCATGCTAGTAATAAATATATTTAAATTCGTATTTAAATTTCATCCCAAATAGATTCGGGCAAAACGATTTTCCCCAACATAGCCTAATTCCACACCTATTCTCTAGTCATTAAACCTCTCACTCTTCGCATATTGTTTAGTGTTGTTGTTACCAAGGGCTAGACTATTCAACAGGTTGACATTAATAATGAATTCTTAAAAGGAAAGTTTCGAGATTTTGTTTATATTCGTCAATATGAGGGGTTTAAGAATTCTAAGTTTTCAGATCATGTTTGCAAATTAATTTAGTAAAGCATTATATGGCCTTAAACAAGCCCCAAAGGCATGATATGATCAACTTAAAGACTTTCTTGTATCGCTTGGGTTTATACACTCCATAGCGGATCACTGCTTATTTCATAAGCGTACTCATGGAAAAATGATGGTTCTTCTTGTCTATGTAGATGACATTTTGATTACTGGTGAGATGATAATGATGTTCAGAAAATCATAGATCAAATTCATGATACTTTCTCGCTAAAACATCTTGGGGTGGTGAATTACTTCTTGGGTATTGAAGTCAAAGTTACTTCCTCCTCCATTCATCTTACCTAATCTAAATATATCCATGATCTTCTTCTCAAAACTGGTCTACAAGATTGTTCTCCTTGTCCTACACCTTCCTATCCTAGGGTGAAATTATCACTTGAAGATAGTCCTTTATTCTCTAAGTCATCGTTGTTTCGTAGTGTCATTGGTACTCTCCAATATCTTACCCTCACACGTCCTGACATTAGTTTCAGTGTGAACAGGTTTTCCCAGTTTCTCAATGCTCCAACTCAGTCTCATTGGATGGCTTGCAAATGAATACTCTGATACTTGCGAGGTACACTAAGACATGGTTTACTTTTTTTTTCTGTTTCAAATTTCAAGTTAGATGGTTTTGCTGATACCAACTATGGTTCTAATATCGATGATCATCGTAGTACCTTGGGCTATTGTATCAAATTGGGTCCCAACCCCATCTCTCGGTGTTCATGAAAGCAGAACGTCGTTGCTTGTAGCTCAATCAAAGTTGAATATCGTTCTTTAGATCTTGCCACAACGGATCTGCTTTGGATAAACACTCTCTTTGCTGAATTATGTCTTCTGCTTGCTAAACCATCTGTTCTTTGGTGTGACAAACAAGGTGTTACCACCCTCGCATTTAGCCCTGCATTTAATTCTCAGACCAAACACATTGAAATAGATGTGCATTTTCTTCGGGAAAAGGTTCAGGACAACATTCTGGACGTTAAATATGTTCCCACTGAAGATCAACCGACTGATTTGCTCACCAAGCCACTACCTCCTGCTCATTTCACGTTGCTTCGATCCCACCTTGGCATATCTTCGTTAGGAAGTTCCTAACATTTGGAAATTTTATGATACACGTGAGAAATAGCTATGGTGCAGCAAGGATAAAGGTTGTTAGTCTGTTACTTCTTCAAATTTATAACCAACTATAACCAACTAACAGAATTTGTTATTTATCCTCCATTGTGTAGTCGGTTGCCATAAGAAGATTCTAGATCTTCCACATACTATAAATACACATCAATGTAACCTCATTCATTTCAGATCAATAATACACATTTTAATTTCGTGTGGTTGTTCCAACACGAATCACCAGCAAAATTTCAATTTTAAGGTTAAATAAGTCAAAATTGATATTATTTTATTATTATTAATTGAGTAGGTTTTGCATGACTTACAGTGAGACGGAGCATAAGTTAGGTATGATGCATTTAACACCTCCTAAAGAATGAGTGTTAATTTGAGTTAATTTATGAATTGTCTCATCGCAAGACTGTCTCACACAAATATTTTGCTTATTAATTTTATTTCTAACTTTCTTTTTTATTTTACTTAATTTAATCGTGATCATGCCCCAAACAGCTAGCACCCAACATCCCTGTTCTTACTCAAACTTATTTTTACTTAGCAATTTATCTATTTAAAATTCTACTCTCACCATCCCGAAATTACTTTCACAGTAGGAAATAACACATTTAAAAAAAGAGTGAGTGTAGAGTTATATATTTTAAAATAAAGTAAAATTATTTTAGTGACTTTTGTGAGAGAGAACTATATTTTTTTTTAGAATGTGAAAGTAATTGTAAGACGTTCAAATAAGGCAAGTGTGAAAGTAGTTGTGGGATGGAGTGAGTGGTACTTAATATATTTAATTTGTGACTTCATTACGAATTATAGAGCATGAAATATAGTTTGATGGAATTGATCACATGTCCACCGGTGAACACAAACTTATATATCCACCGAATGTGTTAATGACGCATAAGCAGATATAAACAATCAATTAAAATTATAGTGGGTTTTCTGCTTATGTGTCATTAATACATTTGTGGTGGGTATATAAGTTTGTGTCCACTAGGGGTGACATACCGTATCGCACCGAACATACTCTACCAAAAATTTCGGTACACAAAAATGCAAAACGATACGGTACCGGATATTCCGGTATACCGAAAAGGCATAACACATATCGTACCAAATATTCGGTATGTTGTACCTTACCGATGTCTCGTGTATATCGGTTCATACCGAAATACCGGTCATATCGGTCCATACCGAAGTATTTTAATTATTTAATTTGAAAATAAATTAAATAAATTTTAATAATGAATTATCGGCATGGTATGTATCGATTTATACCGAATTTGCCGAAATACTGAAATATTTTTGATAATTCGGTATATACCGACTTATACCGAAAATATTTCGGTATGATACTGAATACTGGAATTTTCTAAATATTAATACTGATATTGTTTCAAAAACTTCAGTATGGTATCATACCGTACCTAAAACTTCAAAATTTTTGGTAAATTCTATATCTTTCAGTATGTAAATACAATATACCGATTTTTTCGGTATTTGCTCCATCCCTAGTGCCCACCGGTGGGCATGCGATCATTTATGTATAGTGTGATACTTTAATTTGAATTTTTTTTAGCCAATTGACTTTTGTTTTGTGTATGAATCTATAATGTTTATTTTATTTCAATATGAAACTTATAAGTTATAATTTTATAATTCTTTAAATGTAAAATTATTTTATTTTTAATGTGCCATAGAGAATATTGAAAAAAAATTAACAGGGTTCATTTTAATGAACTAAATAAACCCTTCAAATATGTATAAGTATTAACAGGACCGTTGGTTCAACCGGTTGGACCAGATGCCCAATCCAATTTAATTGTCGATTCGATTATGAAAATACTAATTAGAACTAAGGATATTAACGAGGTACACTAATTATGAAAACTACTAATAAGGGACACTAATTACCTTAATATTGATCATGGCTGTAGTTTTTGCATCAGATTATCCATTACAAGAAAAATAAAGAGTTACTTACAATATTTTCCAACAAAAAATTATGTGGTAGAATTGTCTACGATTTGTCTACAAAATTTTTTAAAATTTTTATTCTTCAACCTACAATCTATTTGCCTACGAAATGAAATTCCTAGATAATTAATTACCTATAAGCAATTGCTTACACAAATTTATCTGCAAACAAATTTTCGTAGGTAAATTCTTTGTGAGTAAGGAATGAAGATGTCTATATAATAAGAAATTTTTTTAGGTAATTTCGCGGGCAATCCGAGTCAAGCAGCTGAGTCCTAAGCATTAGCTGACTTGAACTCACCTAACCCAACAAAATGAGGTCAGCAGAGGATGATAGAAGATCAAAGGCAAGTACCAGATTAGTTAACCCCAGTTGAAGGTGACAGTCAGAAGACCTACGTAGTTGACCGTTGGTGAGTTAAAGAATCTCGCACAAGATGGAAAGATATGGTTTGAAGATCAATCAAGAAATTCAAGTCAACTATTCTGATCACAAATCAAGGAATGAAGATCAAACACTTAATCAATCTTCCAGATTAATCATCTTTCTATAATTATGATTGATTGATTGTCAGCTCTTCCAACGACAGTAATCAACAACTATAAATAAGAGTGAAGAGTAAAGGTTCAAATGAGCGAGAGGGACAGCAACAAGATCAATACACTCATGAACCTCCATACACTCACAAAAGCTTACACGCTTATCTTGCTTAGACAAGTTGGATTGTATTCACACCTTTGAGTATCTCGTAAGAGAAAATATAGTATGATTTAGTCGAGCGCTAGTGTGATAGTTCGAAAAGTCTAACCAAGTTTTCTGGAACTTGTGAAAAATCCAGACCATAAGTGAGTTGGTAGTGGAGACCTCTTTTGACGAAAAGGGAGAGTGGATAGAAAAAGTTTTCTTCAAACTGAGAGTAACAAAACTTTTCCGCATTTATCAGTGATAATATCAGTTGATAATTAATCAAGTCTGCGAATTTTTCTGTACTTGACCAGTTTCATCAAACTTTGTTTTGGTGCAAAAAGTCTACGCAACCCCTTTTCTAGACTTCTAAACTCTTCCTCCAAGTACCTCGTGGGACCAACAATATTTATTACTCTCTCCGTCCCAAACTCGTTTGCTAGATTACTGTTTTTGCGGATTTTAAGAAAAGTGTTGTTTATTAATATTTAAATTGATAAAGTAGATGATTTTAGTTATTAGTGTATGAAAAATATAATATTAAAAAATATTATTACTCCCTCCGTTCCAAACTCGTTTGCTAGGTTACTGTTTGCGCGGATTTTAAGAAAAGAGTTGTTTATTAGTATTTAAAATGATAAACTGATAAAGTAGATACTTTTGATTATTAGTGTATGGAGAATATAATACTAAAAGTATTGTTACTTTTTTGCAAAAAATGGATGTAGCAAACAAGTATGAGACGAACCATTTTGACAATGTAGCAAACAAGTATGGGACAGAGGAAGTACTTTTTTTGCCAAAAATGGATGTAGCAAACAAATATAAGATAGACCTTTTTGGCAATGTAGCAAACAAGTATGGGACGAAGGGAGTATAACATATCCGAAATAACTAGATAGAAATATTGTAGCATGGGAATACACAAATTTTATTATGTGTCACTCCAAACAATTCGAAATTAAAATATAATTGTCAAAAAAAAAAAAAAAAAAACTATTTTACCACCTTTATTCTTTGATGAAATGTTTCAAGTCTTCAACCTTTCAAGTCTTCAACCACAATTTATTGTATTTCAAGCCTACATTTTTCTTGAAAGATTCTGTCTAAATTCTAATTGAGACATTTTTATGTATATAAAATTTCAATGATAAATATATAAATAATATAAGGTTAATTGCAAATAAAATCATAACCTTTTCGCAAATTGCAATCTAATCTAAACTTTTGAATCTTTGCAAATAAAACCCCAATTTAACATTTGGTTACAATTCGACCCAACTAACACATTTTCTATTGTCCAAAAATGATGTTTCACTTACCTCACAATGAATAATTAATTGTATTAATATGTTTAGATTAGTTCGGGTAACACCACATAATTAATCATCGTTTTCGGGCTGATTCAAATTTGTCTTTTGGTTAGAATTGCAACCAAATGTTACGTTGAGGTTTTGTTTGCAAAGATTCAAAAGTTTAGATTAAATTGCAATTTGCGAAAAGATTGTGATTTTATTTGCAATTAATCCAATAATATATGCTTAATTCAACTTCTTGTTTATTTATTCATTCATTGCCCCACAAAAGAAGAATTATGGTCCGCCTTATTCGAGTTTGATAACTTTGAACTTACCTAGCTACTATGCTTTTGAATGCATTATAAAAAAATTATGATGAAAATGTTTGCATTGTTTCAGATGGACTTAGTCCATACACTTTCTCTTCAATTTAAAATGAAAAGAGAAAAGGGTCATACTATACAATCATGAATGCTGAGTACTTCAATTCGGAGGCAAAAAAAATAAAAAATTCATAAAATGCCTAGCTATTTATGGCGTCAAGTATTTTCCTTTTTTCTTTTTTGAAATTAAAATATGATAAGAATCCAGTATGGGGCTATTTTCAATTATTTTGTAGTCATCAATAACTTTTATAGCAAACAGTATTAATGACATTTACGACAAAAGGAGTAAAAGACACAACACACAATTTAAAGAATTTTGACTTTTTCTTTAATGTGACCCACTAGCATAATACTCCATGTATTTATCAAGAACTTGCAGAATTTCAATTTTTATACTCCACCCAAATTAATTTCCAGTACAATATTCATTTCTTATAAAAATCTGTAAATTATATCACATTTCACTAATAATTAGGTACAAAAATATTCTTAATTTGTTTCATTGACTTATATTGAACAATATTTCTTCATCAAAAAATTATATTTAAATACTATAAATCAACTTTATACTAAAGTTCCAAAAACTTAACTGAGAAAACTAATTTGGGACGGAGGTAGTATGTAAAATATAGTGATTATTACTCTCTTCATTTCAATTTAAAATTACCTCTTTAGAGGAAAAAAATTTCAAAAAATATGTAGCTTTTAATTTTTCAATAGATATTAAATATTTTTTTCCAACTTTGCTTCTTTTTTTTTTTTGTGATGTGTCATTTAGTGAGATACAAGAATTATTATCTTAGTATTAAATGATTCACCAATAACATGTAGGAGAATATATTAAGGGTGTGTTTGGTTAACAATTCTTTTAATGAGAGTCAAACAAAAATTAGGGTCCGCTTGGTTGGGGGTAATGATTATAGGGTAATGGGAATTAAAGTGAATGAGGAGTCATTCAAGTAGAGAGTAGTGAATGAAGAGTCTTTTGATAGGTAAATTATATCTCATTTTTAATTTTATTACAATATATTGATAATATCGAGCACTACTAATGGAATCATTCCCATTACCTTATACTCATTACCCCCAACCAAGCGGGCCCTTAGTGTAATTATGATGGTTTCATAAAAACAAAACCATTATCTCTCCTTCTAAATAAGGTAATCACTGCCCCATTTTGATTATATTTTTCTCCTCTTACAATCATCCCCTCAATCATTTTCCTATTCCCCAATCAACAATCATGTGTTGTTCACCTTTATTTTAAAATTGGAGCATTATATTGGCATTGTAATTATCATTGGACAATCATTTTCCCAATATATTATTTTTACTACGGGGTATAAATTAGGGTTGTTCATGGTACAAACCAAAATAGATATTTGAAAATATCTGTGTCCGTATCAAAATTCGATTATTCTAAAATTCGAGTGTTTGTGTCCGTACCGAAATTTTGGTACGGTATTGTTGGGCGCGGAATCTAGCATCTCCCAGCCGAGTCGGGCGCAATAACGGTCCGATGCGCCAAGTCCGGCGGAGGCTATTCGACCCGTGGCGCTGCAACTAGATGGGGTTAAAGGATATAAAGTAGCACCTCACTACAAGTCCGGACTTTTATTATAGTGGCAAGCGCTTGATCCTACAATTGATAGCAGAGCACATGTCACGGGTTCGAATCCCCTAGAAGGGCATTTGTTGGCAAGGAGCTGACAGATGCTGGGGGGTTGTTGGGGGCGGAGTCCAGCATCTCCCAGCCGAGTCGGGTGCGATGACGGCCAGGTGCGCCAAGTCCGGCGGAGGATATTCGACCTGTGGCACTGCAGCTAGATAGGGTTAAAGAAAATAAAGTAGCACTTCACTACAAGTCCAGACTTTTAGTCTAGTGTCAAGCGTTTGATCTTACTGGTACGGTACATATATCTTATTTTTGGGTATGGATCGGAGTGGATTTTTAGTTACAAACAGACCAAATCGAATCGGTACGGAATAGAGCGGAGAAATGGATTTTTACCTTTTTTTTTTATCATTCTATCCTTTTTTTAATCAATTTAAAAAAATTGATGCATGTACACTCACACGAATACTACACAATTTCAACTACAATCAAACATATATCATTACAAGTTCGAATATAACACATTGTATGATAATTGATGGTTAAAAAATTAACATAAATCACCACCAATAGAGTATTTAAAATACAGTATATACATATATATTTAAAAAATTCTTTTGAAATATCTTGTGAATGAAAAGTGCAATATAAGAATCATGTTGATCGTAAATTCTGACACAGTGTACACCATATCCAAGTGTTTGTAAGAAACTAATATACATGAACAATGAAATTAAAAGAATAAAAAATTAAATTTAAATCAATTTGATATATAACTGAACATAAGTTAACGTTTTAAAAACTTAATAAGTTAATAATATAGTGTTTGTATTCTGAAAATGAGGAGAAAGTATGCTAACGTATAGTTGTACTTGAATTCAATAACATTGTAATAAAGTTTGATAAATAAAAAATAATTAAATTTTAATGCATATTTAATTCGGTTATTTGGTTCGGTTCGGTTCGGTTCGGTACGGTCACATTCGGTTTTTTGGTACGGTTAATTTGGTAATATCCAGATCCGTACCCAAAAAATATTCAGTTCGGTTTCAGTACGGTTAAAATAAAAAAGTCCACTATTTTTTTTGTTCGATTCTTTTTCGGTGTGGGTTTGATAATCTCCAAACTCCGTCAACAGCTCTAATTTAAATAATAAATAAATATTAAAAAGTAACTTAAATTAAATGGATAGAGTATCTTTATTTTCCTGTAAGTTTAGTAACATAATATAAATCCATCTATTAAATATGACTTGGATCCCTTATTGGACTGGACCGTTAATTAATAAATAAAAATCCAAAAACATATTAAAATAAGGGGCACTTGCACTAGAGTTAACTTTCAAACTCTAAATTGCATACAAGTGTAGTACCTTTTTAAAATTGCAATTGAGTTAACTTTTCAGATACTATTCATTGATTATAAATCTATCTTTTAAATTTGTTTTAAATTTTTTAATTTGACAAATTTTCTGTCCATTTTTTTTAATTAAAATTACAACTTTTTCCCTGCATTTTTTTATTTTGTAATTATTCTCGCAAATAATTTGTACAAATAATAATATTATAGTACAAATACAATATGTGAGGATTATTGTCAATGAATTAATTGTACCATAGTACACAATATAATATCATAGTATAAACGTTACAAATAAAGTACAAAATATATGCAAGAGTATATAATTTTTTTGTACCATAGTGTAAAATATAATACCATATTTACAATTTTGTATTACAAGGGTGTGTATGTTTGTACTATGAAATTAAATATAATATCATAATACACAAAGAATTAATTGCCCTCTACTACACCATTTCAACTATTTTTACCTCCCACTTTCAATTACAAATTAAATTTACAAAAGATACATTTTATTTACACCAACTACATTGGATACTCTCTCTCCTCCTCCACGTTCTCTCTCATACTTCAATTCAAATTTGCACACTATCTCCTCTATTATCTCCACCACTCATTCTCTCTAATCTCATAACCCACAATCTCAAATTCAGATTATTCTCTCTCCTCTCTCTCTCAACCACCGGCACTCTCGGTTTTCGCCGCCACCGTCGTGGAAACCGTGGAAATTGGGGCCAATGAACGCCGTCGGCGAGGCGTACCTCGACAACACCCGTAGAGCTCGACTGAATTTCACTCGGAGGAAAAGAGAGAGCCCCTTCGATGATGCCTGCGCCGATCGAGGAAAAGAGAGAGCCCATTTTCATCCCCGCTGGCAAATAGACCACCGAGGTCTTGTTGTGGTCGCTGACCTGTATGGTAAAGGGGATACGGCAGCCGAAGAAGACTCGGTTGTTGGCGGCGGATCTAGGGTTTCGTGGCAGGTCTATGGCAATTTCTGGGGTGGCGGCGGGTCATGGCGGATATATCAAAGTTCTTTCGCAAATTTCTTGATTCATCGACACCTATTCTAAAAGGTACGACTCATATATTGCATTGTTGATATGATTTTGTGTTTATGATAATTTTGGGTTCAACGATTGTGCATTGTTGATTATGTAATTTTTCTGCTATTATTTTAGGGTTTTGCGTTGGGTGTTGTATTGTTTGATGCTCTGTGTTGAGTGTAATGCCTGGGTTATGTACGGATAGAAATTAATCAGCATTTTCTAGATGTTGAGGTCTGTTGTTTAATCAAATTCCTTTCTGTTAATTCAAATGTTAAGTTCCCACAAGGAAATTTTGTTGGATTTACATCTACTCTAAGTGAATTATTTTGAGCCCTGGTGTTTTAGGTGATAAAATTCTTACAGCGATGGATTTTTGGGTTTTTTTTTTCTGGATTCTTTGATTCTTGCTTTGAGATATAAATATTTGATTTTAGCCTTGGTTCTCTTTTTTAGAAACACATTAAGAGTGTTGATGTTGCCATCCGTCGGAGCCGTCAATCTGAGAGAGAAAAGACTATTTTGGATCCTTTGTTTTAGAAAGAGTGAGAGAGGGTTAATGTTTGTTTGTGGGAAGATTGTGAAATAGATGGTAAATTTCTACTTTATTTTTAAATTCAGTGTTTTAAGTTATCATTCCTACTTACGAATTCACATTAGAGCTGGGACAATTTTTCAAGTTAGAACGGCAAAAGAAATCCGTGTTTAACAATTTTATTTGTAATATCTTGATAACATTGACCAAAATATCAAATATGGGGATTATTGTTGGTATTTTTCTCCTATAAGTTGGATGTGTAAAGTTCAAGCTATATGGGAATGTTGATTTGGATAATTTTTTGTTAGTATATTTTTTTTATTGTATAGTATATTATATTTAATCATAGTATACTCAATATAACAATGATATATAAAATTACACTATAGTATATATTTTTTAATTGTATAGTATATTGAATATAACCATAGTATACTCAGCATAACAATGGTACATAAAATTACACTGTGGTACACTAAAAAACAGTGTAGTATATATATTCCGATAAAGTTGTTGCAGTGTCAAATCAATATCAGTGAATAGTGTAAAGTGTCAGTGAACAGTGTAACGTGTCAGTTACTGTTTACGAATTACACCACACTACATTGTAGTTCTTGTAAACAAATAAAGTGTTTATTACTTTTACTTAATAAAAGTCTATAGAGTGTACCTCTATGTCACTCCCCGATACACAAAAGATAATACAAATCTCTGTATTTATCTCTAGAACATTATACACTCTACATAACTCAATTCAATTTTTTTTCCTAAGTATGCACAAAAAAATCCATCTCTACCTGCAAATCAAACTCCTGCAACAACAAAACAAAAAATTAAGTAAATTATTATGAAGGAAAAATAGATGAAAAAAAAAAAAATTAAACCCAGCAGCCCCCTCCCCCTTCCCCTTCCCCTTCCCCCACACTTGCAGGCAACAACCCCTAATCCAAACCCAATCCCCGCAGCCAAAATCCTTCACCCCACTCTCTCCCACCCCCTCCCCCCTTCCCCTTCCCCAACCCCCACACAGCCCTCTCATTTTCCCTTCCCCCACCGTCCCCAGTCCCCACCCTTCAGTAGCCCCCTTTCCCCTCCCCCGCCCCAACTTTCAGCAACGAAAAAAAAAATCCCAACAAATTATAAATCTGAACCTCATCTTCAAATCAATAAGCAACAGATAAATAATTTAATCATCTCCCAAAATAAAAAAACTCAACATAAGTAGAAGAAAATCCTAATTTACTGTGTTTTTATGCGTACCTCATTAGTCTGACGCTAAAAATGTCCGATCCTCGAGATATGGAACAAATCGACGGAGATTGGGATGCAGGTGTGGCGCGTGAATCGTCGGCCCGATCTTGCGGTGTCGTCAAAGCTTGGACAGTGGGCAATGTCGTCGGAGCTTGAAGGCTAAGGGAAATCGTCGGCGCGATCTTGATTATTTTGACGGAGGAAGACCATGACTTTTAGAGAGAGATGCTTGAATTTTGAAATTTGAATTGTAGTTTAATGATAGAGATAAGAGATAAATAGATGTGAGAGAATGCATATATATTATTAAAATTAAACTAAAAGATATAAATATTATTAAATTAAATAAGTTAACCCCTATGCGATTTAAAAAAGTTGGTTAACCCCAATGCAATTTTGCTCAAAAATACTACACCCTATTGCAATTTTCTCTTAAAATAAAATCAAGAGGATAAAAAAAAAATTGAACCCGAGTTCACGTGAACTCAATTTCATCAAATATTATTATTATGTATATTTATAAAAGTATTTTTTGAACGATAAAAATATTTATTATAAAAATTGAGTAAAACGAATGCTCTAATCCATATAATAAAACCAAATTTTTTTATTTCAGTCCTAGCAACTTATACAGTATAACAACAAGACTTAGGCCACTATTCCAATCAGAATAAGAAAGATTTCTAAGAAGATCTTTTTTGACAACTAACCAACATCATAATTTTGTTGTGATAGTCAAGATTCTAAACTCACTTGGCTACCTCTTATTAAAGATCACTTCATTCCTCTCTGTTACACCCGATATTTACTACCCGACCCGTCGGGTATCCGACATGGACCTACTACTGTAGCGGGCTCGGGTAAGAATGGTCCGCCGACCGGTCAGGCAGACGGGCGGGGACGTAGAGGCTACCCGACGTGAGCCTCTGAGAGCTACCGGGCAGGATACTTGGTTACCCACAGGTCCGGGTATCGGGCGGCCAGCGGCGAGCTCCGGAGCAGGTGCTCTACCCGCCTACCCGCAGATGAACAACCAGGGTACTCTCGTCCGGACTCGTTTCCCGATACCCGAGTACCCGTCTGCCCGACCCCAGACCGTGCCAGCTGTGAGAGGATGTCGGATGCTATCAGTCCAGAGGATGTGACAGGGTCAAAGAGGGCAGTTGGGGCCAAGTCCAATCACCTCACGGGTGACAGTGCCACGTGGCGTCCCCTCATTGGCTCGTAGGGGAGGCTGTAGCCACTTATTACCTTCCAGCTAGGAGTAGGGGGGACCCACAAGTCCACCTACCAAGCGTGGGGAACCCCCACCTTGTATACTATAAATAGGGCTTTAAATGCCCATTTGTAAGGGACATCACATTTATTGCAAATACACTCTTGAGAGCTCGTTTACTCACACATTGATTGCTTCTTGTTATCATTAATATCAAATCCTACCCGCTAGGAACCCGGCAGCGAGATCCGTTATAAATCGCTGCCAACATTTTGGCGCTAGAAGGAGGGTGGCTAATATCGAAGTACACTCGGTTTCGTTTATCTAGTCACATCGAACAAAACCCCATCCACTTTCATTCAAAGAAAAAATGACCACTTCAAAGGCCACACGAACCCAGCACCAAGCCGAGGACATCGGCGAAACCGCCACCCCGGCTCCAGCCACGACGGAAACACTCCAGGGTCCTTTCGAGTTCTTGTCAGCCATAAGAACTCCGGAAGACCTCCAGGCCGCCAAGGCCATGATCGAACGCCGTCAGGCCGAGATCAACGCCGCTCCTATCCGTACTCATAGACCCGGAAAGGAGCCAGCCCGGTCCAGGGCCACCGGCCAGCCACAGCAGGAACAGGAAATGGCCAGGAGGGCCGCCAGTAACCCACGGCCTCAGAACCTAAAGAGGCGCCTCGACGAGGAGGCCGACTCGCAACGGGTTTCACGCCGACCTGCGGGGTCAGTTTTCTCTCGGTTGGGTTCCCAAGCTCGGGGAGCTGCCCGACGCTGCGAGTCCAACGCCAGCTCCAGACCCCGGGAGCAAGAGCGGGCACGATCCCCCAGGCGTCACAACGACACGGCCCCGAGGCCGTCGGTCCGTGACCGCTTGGGGGACAACCCTCGTCCCCGCTCACCACCCGCGGCCGACAGCGCTATGGCCGCTATCCTAAAGAAGGTCACGGACCTAGGGGCCAAACTCGAAAGGCGGGACGGGCAACATCATGTCCCCTACATGCCCAACTCGCCCCTCGCAGACATCCTGGTGCGGGCCCCAGCCCAACCAAAAATCAACGTGGCCGCTGTGGGCCAATATGACGGGGAGATGGACCCCGTCACCCACCTGAGCAAGTACTCTACTTACATGATCTCCATGGGAGCTACAGACGCAACCCAGTGCCGGATGTTTCCATTAACCCTCGGTGACCGGGCACACCGTTGGTACTCCTCGCTGCCCGCGGGGAAGGTGGTCTCATTCCACCAATTGGGAGAGCTGTTCCTGGAACATTTCTCCTCGATGGCGCCATGAATGGCCGGCGCCAACCGCATGGCAAACCTGGCCCAAGGAAAGGACGAGACAGACCGGGCGTACATCGACCGGGTAGATTGCATCATTATGGATGGCGAGCCCGTCGGGGACGAGGTCAAGCTCGTCGGGATCATAGGCGGACTCCGCCTAAAAACAAAACTGTGGAAGTCGATGAACAAGGACTACCCCAAGTCCTACGCGGAGTTCCGGCAGCGAGCCGGAAAAATCATCTACAACGCTGACATCCTGGCGCAGCGGCTGGGCGAGAGCAACCCTACCGAGAAGGAGAAACCTCATGCCCAGGCGGGCACCGCATCAAGCCGGAGGAACTTTTCCTACCGGGCTCCCCAGCCTTTCAAGCCTTTCGATTCCGTCGAGGTGAAGCTAGCCGAAAAATTATCGGCCACCCCGGAGTACGTCTATGTGCAAATCCGGGACAAAAATATGATGCCCAAGGCACGGCCGTGGGTCCACAAGCCAGGGGTGCAGCTCAACCCCAACAAGTATTGCCACTACCATCAAACTGTCGGGCACAACACAAGTGAGTGTCGCGACCTCCTGAAACAACTCTGGCGTCTCTTCGAGGAAGGGAAGCTGGAGGAATTCGTGAAGAGACCGGCGGCCAGACCGGAAGCTCAAGCCGCTGCCCGCCCCGCAGAGCCAAACCGGGAGGCAGCCCTCATATGCCCACCTATGTCAGAACATCAAGCCCGTCGGGCAGTCAACATGCTCTCCCCGGTGGGTGGCTTCGCACCCACCACCTCGCTGTCCAACCGCAGGCAGAAGAGCGAGCTGCGGGCAATGGACAACGTCCACCAGATCACCATGCCGGTCAACATGACGGCAAGAGAGACAGACCTCCTCGCCTTCAAGGAGGAGGATCGCACCGGGGTCATCTACCCGAACCACGATGCCCTGGTCGTATCCGTCAACATCATGGGCGTCACCGTCCACCGCATGCTCGTCGACAACGGGGCCTACTGCAACATTCTCTTCAAGACCGCATTCGACCAGCTGGACAGCTCCTTTGAAAAGTATGTTGAACCATGCGACCAGGTCATCAAGGGCTTCGGCGACGCCACAGTTAAACCCTACGGGATAGTTAGGCTAGCTGTAGAATTAGTTTCTAGTATAGACGCTGAGGTTAAGGCTTCAAAACAGCTCGACTTTATTATTGTCGACCAGCCGTCAACCTATAACGGGTTTCTCGGCAGGCCATTCGAGCACGAGTTCGAAGCCGCCGCCTCAGCATTCTATTATTGTATCAAGTTCCCAACCCCCTCCGGGAAGGTTGGGACTCTTAAGGGAAATCAGAAAATGGCACGCGGATGTTTGGCGTATATCGATGTTATTTCAAATTTTGCAAATCTAGATTATGTCTGCACAATCGGGGAGGGAGACATGGAAATAGACGAAGAAATCCCACCCACTGCCCTCCCAATGGAAGAAGATTCACAAACTTTTGAGAACATCCAAGTCGACCTGGAGCCAAGGCTCGGGTACGAACCCATGGAGATTGACAAAACCCTGACAGGGCAAATCGACGATCCACGCTACGGCGAGCGGGGAGCCAGCCCGATCGAGGAATTAATTTCGGTCACAATGATGAATCGGCCAGAAGTAAGTGTTCAACTCGGTTCGTCAATATCCGGCGAGATGCGGGCAAAGATGACCGCATTTTTAGAAGAGAACTTAGACGTATTCGCCTGGTCCCACGAAGACATGGTCGGGATCGATCCAGCCGTATGTTCACACCAACTACACATCGATCCATCCCGCAAGCCAATCTCACAGAAAAGAAGGAAATTCGGCCCAGACAAATACGCGGTCATTGCCACCGAAGTCAAAAAGCTGCTCGACAACAAACTCATCGGAATGGTCGACCCCGACGACAAGCCTCAATGGGTATCAAACGCTGTACTCGTCAAAAAGAGCAACAACACCTGGCGGCTATGCATCGACTTCACAGACCTGAACAAAGCTTGCCCAAAAGATCATTTACCGATGCCACACATCGACCATCTGGTGGACAGCACGGCCGGGCACGAGATGCTCACTTTCATGGACGCATTTGCCGGCTACCACCAGATCCCGATGGCCGCAGACGACCAGAGACACACCACTTTCCTCACCGAGAAAAACATGTATTTCTGGAAGTGGATGTCATTCGGGCTCATGAACGCTGGGGCAACCTACCAGAGGCTGGTCAACCACATATTTCACGATCAGATCGGGGCGACCATGGAGGTATATATCGACGACATCATCGTCAAGAGCGAGAAGAAAGAAGACCACCTCACACACCTAGCCGAAACGTTCGAGATCTTGAGAAAGTATCGGATGAGGCTCAACCAGAAAAAGTGCAGTTTCGGCGTCGAGTCGGGCAAGTTCTTGGGGCACATGGTTAGCCAGCGGGGAATCGAGGTAAACCCGACCAAGGTACAGGCGATCCTCGACATGAGCCCTCCCCGCACGGTGAAGGAGGTGCAGAGAGTGACGGGCAGCCTGGCCGCCCTCAGCCATTTCATCTCCCGCATGGGGGACCGATGCAAGCCTTTATTCGACAGCATGCGGAAGGGGAAACTAAACTGGACTCCCCAGAGTCAGCTCGTTTTCGATAACTTGAAAGCATACCTGTCAAACGCCCAGGTGCTGGCCAAACCCGCCCCGGAGAGAAGCTTTTCTTATACTTGGCAGCTTCAGACTCAGCTCTCAGCGCCGTGCTGGTGCGGGCTGAGGGGCAGGCACATCTGCCAATCTACTATGTCAGCCAGACACTTCACGACGCCGAGCTACGGTACCCACCCCTGGAAAAATTAGCATACGCTCTAGTAATGAGTGTACGTAAGTTACGCCCATACTTTTTCGATCACCAAGTAGAGGTACTGACAACAATGCCACTTCGCCAAGTACTTCATCGGCCAGACACGGCGGGCAGATGCCTCAAGTGGGCTGTTGAGATCGGGCAATTCGGAGTCACATACGCTCCTCGAACATCCATCAAAGGCCAAGCCATGGCCGACTTCATAGTCGAGCTCACTTACCTGGAGGCGATGTACAAGATCGAGCAGCCACCGTGGAAAATGTACGTTGACGGATCCTCCACAACTACGCGGGCAGGCGCGGGAATTGTCCTTCTCAGCCCATCCGGCCAGTCGTTCACGACAGCCATAAGATTCGGTTTCCACGCGACCAACAATGAGGCCGAGTACGAAGCATTAATTAACGGCCTGGAAATGGCCATGGCCATGGGAGTGAAGAGACTCCAGGTCTACATCGACTCACTGCTCGTTACATGTCAAATCTCAGGAGAATACGAGGCACGCAGCGATAGGATGTTGGCCTACCAAGGGTTAGCCAAGAACCTGCTCGAAAAATTCGATCAAGTTTGCATAGAGGTGGTACCCCGACTCGACAATACTCAAGCAGACGCACTTGCCCGCCTCGCAACATCCGAAGGGGCAGCCGACATGTCCCAGATCACAGTTACTTACCTGACCGCCCCCACGAGCTCCAACCAGTGGGTGAGTAACCTGGGGCAGCAGGAGGACAGCTGGATGACCCCCATCCTAAAGTACCTCCGTGACGGCCAACTCCCAGTCGAACGGGTAGCGGCAAGACAGTTGCAGCTCCGGGCGGCCCGGTACACGATCATCGGGGACCAGTTGTACAAGCGAGGCTTCACCCTGCCCCTCCTAAAGTGCGTAACGCCGGGGCAAGGAAGGAAGATCTTGGTCGAGGTCCACGAAGGACGCTGCGGGAACCACGCCGGCGGCCGGGTGCTCGCCCAGAAGGTTATCCGACAGGGATATTTCTGTCCCACCCTAAAGAAGGACGCAATCAACTACGCACGGGCATGCCACAAGTGTCAAGTCTATTTGCCGGCAATCCACCAGGCTCCGACCGAGCTCACCTCAATCCTGAGCCCATGGTCGTTCGCAAAGTGGGGGATCGATCTCATTGGCCCTTTACCTACGGCCCCGGGCAGCGTCAAGTACGCAATCGTCGCCGTGGATTACTTCACCAAATGGGCGGAGGCGGAATCACTGAAAACGATCGATCAGGAACATGTTATCAGGTTCATCTGGCGCAACATAATCTGTCGATTCGGCCTCCCACAGATAATCATTTCGGACAACGGGAAGCAATTCGACGGGCTAGAGATGGAAAGATTCTGCCAGAAGCATAAGATCAAGAGGCTGTTCTCGTCACCCTACCACCCCCAGTCGAACGGGCAGGTCGAGGCAGTAAACAAGATAATCAAACACACGTTGAAGACAAGGTTGGAGGAGAGCAAGGGAACATGGGCAAGCAAGCTACCCGAAGTGTTATGGTCGTACAGAACAACCTGTCGAACAGTAATCGGAGAGACTCATTTCGCTCTAGCTTTCGGAACAGAGGCAGTCATCCCGGCCGAGGTCATTATCCCAAGCCTCCGCACCTCACAACCCGTAGGGACCGAGAACGACCAAGCCATGCTAGACGAGTTGGACCTGCTGGAGGAGAGAAGGCTATCCGCCGAGCGAAGAAACATCGCTTACAAACGACGGGCTGAAAAATACTTCAATACGAAAATCAAAGTCAGGGAATTCGAAGCCGGGGACCTAGTGCTTCGACGGACGGTCGAACAACCCAAAGGGGCATTTGGCCCGAATTGGGAGGGACCCCTAAGGATATCTAAGCGCCTAGCCAACGGTGCCTACGAGCTAGAAAGCCTTGAGGGCAACCCGGCCCAATACCCTTGGAACGCCTCCCTACTCAAAAAATACTACCAGTAGGGGCTCATTGTAATCGCTACTCGAAGCGCAAATTTGTAAAAATCATGAAGCGGTTGTTAAATCAATCCCATCTTCATGAAGTCGCTGCCCGACATTCGGCTATAGCACTTCATTAATTAATCTGTTGGTTAATTCTTTAAGCGATTGTTAAATCAATCCCATCTTCGTGAAGTCGCTGCCCGACATTCGGCTATAGCACTTCATTAATTAATCTGTTGGTTAATTCTTTAAGCGATTGTTAAATCAATCCCATCTTCGTGAAGTCGCTGCCCAACATTCGGCTGTAGCACTTCATTAATTAATCTGTTGGTTAATTCTTTAAGCGATTGTTAAATCAATCCCATCTTCGTGAAGTCGCTGCCCGACATTCGGCTATAGCACTTCATTAATTAATCTTTTGGTTAATTCTTTAAGCGATTGTAAAATCAATCCCATCTTCGTGAAGTCGCTGCCCGACATTCGGCTATAGCACTTCATTAATTAATCTGTTGGTTAATTTTACAGTTTTATTATCTGATTACGTTATTAACCCAATCGTCGGGCTAAGTGCAAAGGAACGAGAACGAAAGCAAAATAAAGAGCAAAAGGGATCTCTCATTAACAAGGATTAGCAAAAGGAAAGTACAAAGGCCTGCGGCCAACAAACTTAACAAAATAAAAAGAAAAGAGTTCACGGGCCCGCCGCATCCACCACGGCCGGATCCTCGGCCGCCTCATCGTCGGCCAGAGGGTAGGTGAAGGTCGCCGGGTCCCCAAGGAACGAAAGGTCCAGCCCGCGATCGACCAGATCCCTCAGGGTAATGTCGTAGTCCGGGGAGGGAGGATTGGACTCGACATAGCTCCTCAGATCAGCCAACGGCCTGGAATAGTCGGCCTCAGGGTTCTGACGGAGCAGAGAACGGATCGAGTCGGCGTAGGCGTTAATGTACACCATGGATCCGGTCGACTCGCTCTCAGCGGCCAGTCGGGGGGCACGCTCGGCTTCCAGGCGCGTTTCCGCCTCCGCCGCGATGGCCTCCCTGGCTTGGCGGACTTCTTCAGCCGTCCTTACCTCAGCTTCGGCGAGCGCCCTCCGCTTCTCCTCCTCCAACTCTACCCGACTCGTTCGGGCGGCCTCCAGCTCTTCCCGGAGCTTTTTGTTCTCTTCTTCCAGACGAGCGGCCTCGTCTCTCTTCGTCTGGAAGGCTGCCTTGTATGAGGAGGCAGTCCGCATCTCCCGCTCGAACTCGAGCATGATGCCCTCCATGGCAATAGCATTGCGGGAGGTACGGATGGCCGCCGCCCTCATCCGATCGGCGAGCGAGACGGTCCTCGTGGCCTTCTGGCAGTTGAGGGTCCAGGACCGGGGAAGATTCAGCACGGCGCGGCGTAGGTCTTCCGGCCAAGACTCCGGCACGGCCTCCGAGTACGGAGGATCCTGCGAGCGCAGGAATTGAAGGACCTCGGGCGGGGGCAGAGGCTCAGGCCTGCATGACCACGGGAAGAAAAGTTGTGTTAAAAAACCTACATTGCAAAATCGACCAGAAAACTTGGAAAAGGAAAACGAAATACTTACGTGAGGTGATTGCCCCACCCCAAGAAGGAGAAGTCGCTGCGATCGCGAGCAGGGGAGGCCGGGCTCCCTATAGTCGCCTCGACGGTGTCGGCCACAAGCCCGCCCGTCGCCGGGTTCAGGTTGACCGTCACCATGGCCGGGTCGACAGATGTCTGGCCTTCAACCCGGGCCTGCTTCAATGGACGCTGCCCGTCCGTCGGGGAGGAGGATGTCGGGGGCACCGGGATCGCAGGAGGACCGCGGATCGTCGCCCCAGTGGCGCGGACAGCTCCCCGCTTCGCCAGCTTTGCCAGGGCGTTCCTCTTAGGAGCCATGTCGACGGTCTCCTCGGATGATTCTACGTTGACGACCGGGATGGCTGCCTGGCCGGCCTCAGGTGCGGCCCTCGGGGAGGCTTCCGGGGAAGATGATGGCGTGGAGGATTCGTCCGGGAAACGTTGCGCTGCAAGAGGAGTGACAAGGTTAAAAATCGAGAAGCGAGAACGAGGATAGGAAGGGTCGGGCAGGAAAGAGACTTACCACCGAAATTTAAATGGCGCGGGAAGGTCTGAAGTCCGGAGAGCCTTCTATACTCGTCGTCGTTGAGAAGGTCGACGTCGCGATTGTCCACGCTCTCGGATCTCACCAGGGCAAGCGCCTGCCTGAAGTCGTCGGTCAGGTCGGCCTGGTTTGGGACCGCGCAGCCTGCACAATGAAAGAAGAATTAGATCAGTACTAAGAGAGGAGAAAAAATTCAGTATCTACCTCGACGGTCGCGCTCCTGATACTCCCGGGGAACCGGGATGGTGTGCCCGTCAACACCAACGCTCTCCCAGGCGCCGCCGACCCACCACCATTTCTCCTGCCAGTGCGTCACCTTCGTCGAGATGCCGAAGACAATGGCATCTCCGCCCCGGGGCTTCACGGAGTAATACCCGTGGTTCATCCGCCCGACCGAAGCCACGGTGTAATAAAGATAGTTGATCTCGGATGGAGTAGGCATACGATGCAGCCCGCGCCGACCGAGCGCAACCATTGCCCCCAGAATGTAGCTCCACCCGTTCGGGGTGATCTGGGTGATCGACAGGTTCCATGCAGCGAGCAACTTGGAGATCGCCGGGTGAAGCGGGAAGCGGAGCCCGGCATGAAGTGTGTCCGAGTTAATGGCGATTAGGCCTTCCGGAGGTTGGTCAGCCCGTTCATTCTCCCGGGGGGCATAAAAGAAGACGTCGGAGGGCGTCTGGAACGTCCAATACAACTCCTTTACGTCGGCGTCCGGGGGAAGGCAGCTGGGGCGGCGAGAGGCCCCAAAGTCGGTGTCCCGGGCCTCGAGATATGCGCGGGGAGAGCGCTTTCGCATGAACCGGCTCATATATTTCGAGTAGTCGAACCTGTTTAGCCGGCTGTCCGCGTAGTCTATTTAATCGGGTACAGCTTCCCGATCGAACAAAAAATCTTCGGCCCTGGGCGGGTAGGCTGAGACCGGGGAAACACTTAGGGCTTCCCCCTCTCGTTGGGGGCTCATCCCCTCCAAATCTTCGGCGAAGGCATCCACATCCGTGGAATTGCCCTCGCCCTCCCGGGCGGCGGCACGGGAAGTCCCTTCCCCGGCGGGATGGAGAGGCCTCTCGACGTCGGCGGCGGCGCGGCGACGGTAGTGGTAGTCATCGGCTGCCCCAAAGCTTTCAACGGAATCACTCATGGCGAGTGGGGGTAGAGAGAAGAGAGTTTGAAAAAGAAAACAAGGAAATTACCTCGGAAGTCGAAAAAGTCGCCGGAATCTGGGAAATTCGCCGGAAAATTTGAATCTTCTTAAGGGGGGGCACGAGTTTGCAAGGGAGCGAAAATGAGAAAATGGGCTGAAAGCCCCTATTTATAGAAGAAGGAGGAGGGACTAAACTGCAAAAAACAGGGTCAAAAATGGAATAAAACAAAATTCAGGGGGCGCGCGTGGGGGCCACGCGCGCAACGGTTGGGGAGCAGGTTCGGCGGACGTGACCCCTGTACTTCTGCGCATCAGTCACGCCATCCCGTGACGTCAGCAGACGCGGCATACGAGGCGTCGTCTCGGAAACCGAAACGTCATCCCCAAAATTCAAAATTCAAATTCAAAATAGTCTGCAGTTCGACCAGCCCGCCACCCGACGACTGCGGCCCCCCGATGTCGGGCTGGTGGGGCAATTGTTACACCCGATATTTACTACCCGACCCGTCGGGTATCCGACATGGACCTACTACTGTAGCGGGCTCGGGTAAGAATGGTCCGCCGACCGGTCAGGCAGACGGGCGGGGACGTAGAGGCTACCCGACGTGAGCCTCTGGGAGCTACCGGGCAGGATACTTGGTTACCCACAGGTCCGGGTATCGGGCGGCCAGCGGCGAGCTCCGGAGCAGGTGCTCTACCCGCCTACCCGCAGATGAACAACCAGGGTACTCTTGTCCGGACTCGTTTCCCGATACCCGAGTACCCGTCTGCCCGACCCCAGACCGTGCCAGCTGTGAGAGGATGTCGGATGCCATCAGTCCAGAGGATGTGACAGGGTCAAAGAGGGCAGTTGGGGCCAAGTCCAATCACCTCACGGGTGACAGTGCCACGTGGCGTCCCCTCATTGGCTCGTAGGGGAGGCTGTAGCCACTTATTACCTTCCAGCTAGGAGTAGGGGGGACCCACAAGTCCACCTACCAAGCGTGGGGAACCCCCACCTTGTATACTATAAATAGGGCTTTAAATGCCCATTTGTAAGGGACATCACATTTATTGCAAATACACTCTTGAGAGCTCGTTTACTCACACATTGATTGCTTCTTGTTATCATTAATATCAAATCCTACCCGCTAGGAACCCGGCAGCGAGATCCGTTATAAATCGCTGCCAACACTCTCATTCAATAAAAAATAAATAACTGTTATCTATAAAGTTGAAAAAAACTTTAATTTTTTCGAGTTACCAAGTAAATTCCTATATTTGTGGGAAATGCTGAATGAGATTAATATGAGGTGCTAGGATAATCGACGTCCATGTGTTCACACCTTCTGTGCAAGATCACAAGTGATAGTATAATAGTGTAGTTATATATAACACAGGCACTTGAAAAAAAAAAAAAAAAAAAATCACATGTAAGAACTTTTTTTTCTAAAAAGAAAAATATGAATAAACAAAAAGCTTAACACTCTATTCTTGGGCCTACACTTTGTGTACTTCCAATAATAAGAGCCCAAGTGGCCCAATCCAAATCCTCATCTCCATCAAAACCACCTAAATAAACACTCAATTGACAATTATATCTTCATTAAAAGGATTTTTCCTTAGATTGTCGGCAACCCTTTTTTCCTCCATAATAGCTGTCACTGCAACTCAAGGGTCCCCTCTCCCTCTCCCTCTCCCATGGCTCTTCCCCATTCGCTCTTCCAATTTCAATTCACTTCCGTAACGTTTTCTCTTCCAACTACCGCATCATAATTTGTACCTCAAGGTATTACTCACTGCAATTGCGCCCACGTCTATTTAATTCGCTTCATAAAAGGAAGGCAGTTTGTTGAAATTTCTTTTGATCGGTTTTTTCTATCTGTGAAGATGTTGAATCGTCGATTAAACTTCAACACTCGGAGGAGCGAAGCGCCGGAGGCCACGACGACGTCGTCCTCTGCTCCAGCAGAGGAGGATGTGGAATGGGAGATGCGACCCGGCGGAATGCTCGTGCAGAAGCGAATTGGCAATTCCGTCGACGCCGCGGTGCCTAATATACGAATCCGAGTGGCGCACGGCGCCGTTCGGTATCAGATCTCGGCGAATTCGCAGTCGACATTCGGTAATTTCGTTGCAATTAGGTTTGGTCGGTGGTCGATTTGGGGAATTAGGTTTTGATTATTGATGAGTTTTGATTTTGGAAGGTGAATTGAAGAAGCTGTTGACGGCGGAGTCAGGGCTGGAGGCGGCGGAGCAGCGGTTGTTCTTCAAAGGCAAGGAGAGAGAAAACGGCGACTATTTAGACATGTGCGGAGTGAAAGATCGATCGAAGGTCGTCTTAACGGAGGATCCGGAGAGGAGAGAGAGGCGTATGATCGAGATGCGACGGAATGCGAAGATCCAGGGGATCCAACGGTTGATCGACGACGTCACATTGGAAGTCGATAGACTCGCGGAACAGGTGAGTAAATCCTCATGTAATTAATTGTATGTTAATTCTTTAATTAGCGAAATAATGTGAGAAAGAACGTTGCATGGATTATTAGCGTTCAGTTAATTAATGCCTTAATGGTAGATTTGTTGGATAATTATAATAATTATATAGGCCTAAAAAGTGTCGTTAATCTGCAGAAAAAAATTGGGAAAAAAAAAATGAAACGTAATAAAAAAAACTCGAATGAAGTTAGGTTACGTGCCTTTTTATTTTCTATAACAGAAAAAACTAAATTAATTATCTATAAACTAAAGCGTCATCAAGCTAGGTTTTGTGTGTAAATTATTATAATAACCACACAGTTACAGTAAAAATTTCTTAAATTAATTTAATTAAAAACTTTTCTTATATAATAAAAATAATAATTAATGTTCTCCATAGAATAAATTAACAATTTTGATAAAACAACAATATTAGTTCGCATTTTGTATGTATTTATTAAGAATGAACATATTTATTTATTCTATTTTCATTAAAAATATATGTATAAGTTTATAAATACATTGTACAGTGAAATTATTTTACATAAGAAAAACTCTATTAAATTATGACTCATGTTATAATTTGCCTTTTCGTAAATTTAAAATGGAACAAGACCTAATCTATCATAGTTTCTCTTTTTTTTTTTTTTTTTTGAATTATGTCTTGAACAATTAATTTTCTTATCTATAATTCATACTAAAAAATGTTTTAGCTTCATCAACTTTTCATTTTTACATTAACAAAATTTATAGGAGGTCTTCTCTTAATTTAGTGAAAATGTCTATAACAAGATTTCGAATATAGAAGATCTCCTATAAATGTCTGCATTAACTTTTTTTTATTTACAATAACAAGATTTATAGGAGACCTTCTCTTAATTTAGATAGAATAAAACATACATGTGAAATAATAAATTATAGAGTATAGTAAATATTTTATTGAATGTATTAATTTAGTATGCATTACTCCTAATAATGATGACAATAATGAAAGAAATAAAGTCGGTGAGACGGCAGAAGGCAGTTAGATACGCGTCCCTTTAGCTGGCAACCATGCATAGTTCCTAAATATTCGGATCTTTTGTTGGAATGAAATCATTTATTATCATTTTTATGTTTCGTACCTGGATATATGACATCTATAATCTTTAAAAATATCAACACACCACTATAATTTTAAATTCATGAATATGAAGTGAATGGTAAAAAGTGGCACCAAAAAAATTGAATTGGAAATAATGTACTCCTATTAGATATTCTACTGGCAATATATTGCGTTGCATAGTCTCTTGTAGAATAATATTCCATTTAATACATTAAAAATTATGACGTGGAGTTCATTTATAAATAAAGTAATTGTTTAAGAGTATAGGTGAGTGATATAAATATACTTTTGGTGGATGTCTAAATAAAAAAGTAGACAATTTTTTTAGGATTGAGCAAATAGGTATATTTATCTTGTAAATTCCATTGCATCTCTTATAAAATTAATTAATTAATTAAATGAATTTTTAATCTATTCAATATCCATTCAACACATACAATTAATAAAATAAAATAGCAATTTGAAATATAGAAATAAAATGAACTACTTCCGCAGTTTACTACGGATAATTATTTTTCGTTGGAGGCTAATACTAAAATTCTCCTATTTTTAAAAATATATTTTTATGTGGATCTTAGGTAAATGTAATTGAGAAATCAATTGCAAATGGAAATAAAGTAGCAGAGGTGCAGATAACGACTTTGACCGAAATGTTAATGAGACAAGCTGTCAAATTGGATAACATCCCAGCTGAAGGAGATGCATGTGCAAAGAAAGTCACACAGGTTTATATGCTCTATCCGTTTTTCTTTCATGTACATATTGTTATTACAAAGAATACAGTAATTTCACCGTAAAATTAATTTATAATATTACTTTTTTTATTAAACAGTATTAATATTTAATAATTAATACCTTTAAAAATGTATTTGAGTTGACAACGTTTTATATATTATAAAACTTTTTTTAAGTATAAAAAATATCACCAAAAGTATAAAAAAATCGAGGTCAGCGGTATTATATTGTAATTGTTAGTGATTTTTTTTATCCTAACTTTTGATACTCTTGATAAGATTTTTTATACTCTTAATCAAATATTTGATATTCTAAAACAGTTTCATAATAAATTTATTATGAACTATATTCATATAAAACCTACCCGTCTTCACAAAGTCTCCTATGAACATGTTTTGTAGTATGAAATTTATATCATTACATGTACTCATTGATACCATTAGACTAATAAATTGAGATCATAGTTTTAAATATTATAGTATCAATAAATGCATGTAATGATATAATTTAAAGATATCAGCTTTATTCTATGAAAAAGTTTCACACGAGACCTATCCTACTGTCCATTTCGAAAATTCTTCCAAATATTAATAAAAATACCATTATAGGGGAAGATAGTGCAAAAGTGTGTGGAAACACTGGATGTGCTCAAGGTATCAAACGCAAAGCAGAAAGTACCACCAGCACCTCTTGTAAGCACAAAGTGGGAAATATTTGAATCACCCCCAGCTGCAACCAAATGGGAACTCTTTGATTGATGTATGTAATATGTTCCTCTTTTTTTTTTTTTTTTTTGGCTCCAATTATATATATATTTGTCTTGTCGTGTGATGCTATATATATAATGTGGTCTTTGTTGATTATCAATTGACAAAAAAAAAGTATTTTATCTCGTATTTTTAATTCTAGCTTCGTGGATATCAGATTATCAACGTCGGTGAACTATTAATGGCCTGATATCTATATATGATTAGGAAGTAAGTATTTGTAAACTGGTTCATCAGTAAGACTCAAAACGACATTATGTTTTTTCCATAATACAATATGACTATTCTACTAAAATTATTTTAATTAAATAATTAATACTGTTAGAAAATACACACAATACAAGTAAAATTTACAATGATATTGTTCGCACTAAAAATTTACAATGATATTGTTTACACTATACTTGGTCACGATTAGGAGATAGAGTTGTTTATTTATTTATTTTCTAAATAATTATTCCTTGTGCAATTTAGAGAATGTTTGGTTGAGTTTATAAGCTCTTTAAAATAGCTTATAAGTTGTTTAAAAGCTTATAAACACTATCAATGTGTTTGATAAAATAAAATATTGAATAGCATATAAAATCTTAAGATAAGCTCCTAATAAATTATTAGCTGTAAAAAAAAAAAAAATCCCTAACCACCTCCACCCCCAACCACTCACCCCATCCTTGTACCACCCCGCCCCCCCTCCTCATCCACCCACCTCTACCTCAACATAAAATAAAAATTATATTAAAATTTAAATGATATTTATTATAAATTTTCAAATATCTTATAAGTTATATTAGTCAAACACTTTTAGTAATTTATTATAAACTAGAGACTAGCAGCTAGTCCCCCTTTTCGCCCCTCCCTTTTTGGAGTACGCGGCGGGGGGCCACTGCTAGTGTAGACACTACAAAAAAAACCTCAAATAAAGAGGGGGTTTAAAGAGGGCTTTAGTAACCCTCGTTATTAAAGAGGGGCGAGACGAGGGGAAATATTTTGTATATTAACGAGGGCATTAACGAGTGTGGGGACCCCCCTCGTTAGTTAAAGAGGGTGGTCCCCTCGCCTCAGCAAAATTAACGGGGCATGAGTCCCCTCGTCAGTTAGGGAGGGTTTTTCCCTCGCCTCGGTCAACCTGCTACAAACTTAAAGAGGGTGTGGGCCCCCCTCGGCAGGTAACGAGGGCAATCCCCCTCGCCAATTTTAAATGATATATTTAACGAGGACATTGCCCGCCCTAATTAACAAGGGCAAAATTTCCCTCTTTAATTAGTGAGGGCGATGTTTGCCCTTGTTAATTAGCAAGGGGCAAATTCCCTTGGTAAACTCTATTACAATATTAAAAAGGGCAACATGCCCTTGTTAATAATTATCCTTGTTAAAACCCTCGTTAAGTGATAGTTTAATTTCATTTTAAATATTTTAATTAAAATAAATATTTATATGTTAAAATATAATTAAAATAAATATACAATTTGTTGAATATACAAGTGACAATTTAAATTAATTTAAAATAAAAAATATTTGTGTTAATATACAATTAAAATTATATTCTAAATATTTTAATAAAATATCAATATGTGTGTATATATGTGTTCATATACAACTAAAAGGAAAAGAAAATACAAGTGATACTATCATGTGTAGATTTATAAATGTTAAAAATTGATGATAATGCATTTATTAGGTATATACATGTGCTAATATGTAATTTAAAATAATATATAAGTGAACATTTAACTTTATTCAAATTTTCTAATTAAAACAATCAATATATGTGCATATATGTAAATACATGTGTTAATATGTAATTTAAAAGAATATATAATTAAGTATTTAATTTTATTAATTTTTTTTAATTAAAACGATAAATATATGCTTATAATGTATACATATATGTCAATATATAAAAAAAGAAAAAAATATTACAAGTGATAATTTAAAATATTATTTGATAATAATAATAATTAAATGTATATATAAATTTATTAAAAATATATTTATATATGTTAGGTCCCGGTACAAGACTGAGGAATACGTTTATGGGGGGGGGGGGGGGAATACACGTATACCAATTTTTCAAACTTAAAACCTGACTAAGTCTCCTTCACTCAGAGTGATAAAGAACTAGGAGCTGATAACACACCTACTGACTACACTTGGTGCGGGTCAGTTGGCTAACTATCAGTTCAAGTTCAGTGCGGAAATGCGTAAGCCCTGATAGTTTAAAGTTCTGTTTAGTTTGCTTTCTGAAAAACTTGTTTTACTCAATTCTGAATAGTGTTTAGTAAGGGCAGTGCTCTTTTTAGAGGATCAGGCTGATTGATTCAAGCCTGATAAACCAAATGCAATGAGTGAATATGTAATATAGCAAGTATGCACAATATCAAAGCAGTAAGAACACAGGGAGTTTAACGTGGTTCAGAGACTCGAGCTCCTACGTGCACGGCCTGATCTAACAGGAAATCCACTCAAGGGATTCTTGTTTTTAACGTGTCAAGGTGCACCAAGACCAGCTAACCTCACTGATCTATACAAACTCCACTTACTAACTCACTAACTGACTTACTCCCAACAAACCTAACTTAGGGTTTTGGTTTCAGTTTGGATTCCAACTAGGTTGAGATTATCCTTACAAGGCAAAGCTATGCTAAGGATTAGATAATCTCTCTAAGCTTGAGATAATGCTAGTTCGCTCTTGGAATTCAGAATAACTCTCAGTAACTAAGAAACACTTGGGAAATTTAGATGGTTTCGAGTGCTTCTTCTAAGCTGAATGCTTTGAGTGCTTGAGAGCTTGATTAATTTCTGGCTTGGAAATTTCCCGTAACCTTGAATGGGTTCAAGGTCTTCTGTATATATAGGTGATTTGAAAAAACTATCCGTTGGAGAGATAGCCTTCAAGTCATCTGTGTAGAGTGGCTTCAAACGGACATATCTTCATGCAGCAGCCGTCCTTGCATGGATTTGGTAGTTGCATTAAATGCACATTAAATGCTTGTCCGTTGAACATGCAGTCTGAATTCAGTCTTCTTGTCAGGTTTCGTACGTGCGTGTCCTTCCCGGATTGTCCACGTCATCAGGTTGGTGAGAATGTCAGAACTTATTCCTGAGCTTAAGGCTTGTCTTATTAAGTTCATTTTGTCTTGAGCTCACCGGTCTTGTCCTGACGCTGACATTCCTTTTGCATTGCTTGGCTATACTCCAAGTCTTCCCAATAACTCAGTTTCATCATGTTCCCTTCAGGACTGAGTAGTACTGACCTCAGGGTCATACTCTTCATCACTGAGACTTGCTCAGTCAGCTTAGGAGACTGTCATAAGTTCAGGATGGTAGACTTCGTCTTCAGGCTCTGAGTCTTGATTGTCATCAGTAAGTGCTCCTCTTACTGAGTACCTGTGAAGTGTGAAATGACTAAGTACAAATCCTACCCAAGACTAGCCTGACAAAATAAATGCAAACATCTTTTCAGGGGCTTTGGGATCTTAATCAAAACTGACAATGTCCCAACAATTTCCCCCTTTTTGATGATGCCAAAACACTGAAAAGATCCTCAAAACACTTAGAGGAAATATAAAGACCTATCTATAAGATAAACCAGTGTTAGAGCAATTCTTGATAAAGTAAAAAATTTAAACAACAGCCAAAAAGACAATGAGTTTTTGTCTGTGGGCAAAAGTAATAGATTTTATTGATTGATATGAAAGTGGTTACAATGAATCTAATCTATTACAAAGAGGTAATGAACTCCTAGACTAATCTCATTTCAGGTTCGAGTCCATATCCAGCATAGACTCTTGCCTTCAGCTCGTCAAGTCTTCTAGGTTGGTTCACATATCCTTCAGCTTTGGCAATCTTCAAGACTTCCATCATAATGGCCTTCGTGTTGTGCTTCTGAGTTCCAGGAACTAAGGGAGGAGCTCGAATGGTGAACTCAGGAGCCTTCACTTGGACTTGAGCTGCATCAGCCTCCTCCAAGATCTTTTGGAACAACTCAGGATGATTGTCCATCATGTAGTCAGTGAAGTGGGCATTGATATCGTCAGTGTCGCCCCATTTCTTCACAACATACCACAATTTCACAAACTCATCCTTTGCATCAGTCCAAAACTCCTTCAATGCCTCTGAGATGAACTCATCGACATACGCTTCCCTTATTCCTGATTCTGGCCTACTGACTTGAAGAATTGATGACTTCCTAACTGTTGGCCTCTTTCTGTACTTCCTAGGCTCAGGCTTCGCCTTCTTCCTCCTTAGCAAACTGATCACCGCATCATCCAGTTCTCTTTGTTGAAGCTCAGTGAAGTCAGTCATCTTTTCAACCTTCTTTTCCAAGATGCGCATCTTCTCCCTTTGAGCAATTTCAACTCTGCGCACAGCCTCAGATTTCTCAGAAGGATCTCCCCATGCTTCAGCGCATAACTCCGCCACTGCCTCAGCTGAGTAAGTGATGGGGTTCTTCCTTGAGCTCATGGGAGAAGACTTCTGAACTGGCTCAGGTTGCTTGGAAGGTTCATCAGCCTTTGCCTTTGTTGCCTCCGCCCTCAGCCTGGCAACAGTTTCCTCTCCTTCTTTCTCCACTGCCGCCAACCTTGTTGACTTCCTTACCCTCAGCACATTTCCTTCAGGATCGGCTTCAGGATTGGCTTGAACTGTTTCGCCTTGGTTGACTGCCTCCGATGCCTCAGGGCGGGATCTTTTTTTCTTCTTTTCCCCCTTTTTGGCATCATCATTGGCCCCGGATGGGAATGCGTCAGATCCGCTGTTGATTACGAAGGAGGCTAGGGAATGGACATCATTAATTCCCTCCTTCAGTAGCTCAACTCCCATCGAGATACCAGTCCCTGCAAATGATACAGAACTGATTGCAGCGTTCACCTTCTTCTCAAAGACCTCCATGGAGAGTTGGAGTCTTTGTTCAACCTTCTCAATCTTCTCCTCCACCAGAGCAGATCGTTCATCTGCTTGAGTCAGCCTCTCAGCAATATCTTTTGAAGTCTGAGCAAGGCGTTCTAACTCCAGCTCCAACTTTGAGGCTGAGCCAGAGATGGCCTGAGTGAATAGTGCTCCAGCCTGAGCTGCAAGCTTCTCCACAGCCTGATTGAGATCCTCCTTCCTTTGCTCATCCTTCTCAGCTAGTTGCTTCAAGGTCTGACTTAGCATCTTCTTCGTTTTCTTCAGCTCATTTCTCACTGACTTGGCCGTGTCAGTCATCGTCCTCTTTAGCAAAATCAGCTCCCTGTTGGCAAGGGTGTTGTAGGCTGACTTCGTCCATCTTATGTGTTTCGCCAGGGCCTTGGAGTCTTCTTCTTTTTCAGCTCGTAGCCTCATTACTTCCTCCTGAGGTTCAGCTAGATTTTCAGTGGTTTTCTCCGTCTTGACCTCCACAATGCTTGTAAACTCAGCACTGCCGACCCCAGTTATTAACACATCGTCATCTTCATCAACGGCCTCATCAGTGATTGGTTGTTTTCCCTTGTCAGCCCCTGCATCCTCAGTCCCCTCTTCAGGGTGCACTGAAGGCAGTTGTTGAGTGGTCAAGGCCGCCTGCTCAGGCTCAGCCATGCCATCTCGAACCTTAGGAACTTGTCCCTCGGAACTGGGAGTCTCCTTAGACGCCTCAACATCTTTCTCCCTTGTCTCAGGGCAGGGAATCCCTTCATCGACATATGTCTCATCGGCGGCTGAGATGTTCAAAACATCCTCAGCCACTGGTCCACCCTTGGCACCAGTGTCCTTATCACCTTCCCCCTGAGGGGGAACTCAACTGAGTTCTTCTCAACTGATAGCCTATTCTACTGAGAAATAACCTAGTCTGACCTGAAACAAAAGATACTATCCTGACTGCTTTCAAACCTATTACATGTTGTTTTGGAAAATCATCAAAACTAATAACATATCCCAACAATTTCCCCCTTTTTGATGATTCCAAAACTTCTAACCAAATGATTTTCTATTACAAGAGTAATGTCAGAACACAAGTAATAGTTTGAAATATGCAGAAATTCCCATAGTTTAAAACATTTAAGATCTGTTCGGTTGACCATTTTTCTTAACAAAACTGGATCAGTGGTCATGTGAACAACCCGCTCTGATACCAATTGATGGTCCCATTTTCGAATGGCAAAATGGGAATTCAGGAGCAAATTTTTTTTTTTAACTTTTTACTCAGGGAGTTCAGCAAGAGTGAATAATACTCAAGTCACTGCATTGCTAAGAGTCAGAGACATCAAGTCAGTGTGATGACTTGAGGGCTCAGTCTCTTAACAAGGCAGTGACTCGAGAGGTTACACTTCAAGTCACTGCTGTACTTAGAGGCTGAGCTACCAAGTCAGTGAAGGCTTGGAGGCTCATGCTCTAAGCAAGGCAGTGACTCGAGATGCTGAACTTCTCGAGTGCGTTGCCTGAACTGGTTAGTGAGTGAAATCTCCCTGACCTGAATACTTAATCAAAGTTTCCTTTTTAACAATGCTCTCAGTGAGCAGATTTTCACAACACTTTAGTAAATACTTTGAAAGAGTAAACACTCAGTTTAACGTGGTTCAGAGACTCAAGCTCTTACATCCACGGCCTGATTTAACAGGAAATCCACTACTTGGGATTCTTATTTTTAACGTGCCAAGGTGCACTTACAACTGGACTCACGCCACTCCCTGGGATGCCTCTCCTTACTCACTGACTTACTCCCAACAAACCTAACTAGAGGGTTTTGGTTTCGGTTTGGTTTCTCCAACTATGTGAGGTTTTCCTTTACAATGTGTTAGCCTCAAGCTAGGATTAGGAAAACCCCTCTAAGCTATGAGTTACAAGCTTGACACTCAATGAATATAAGTGATGACACTGAAGGTCAGTGTCGTGGGTGTGAGCAACACTTCCTTATGACTCCCTAACAACTCACACACTTTTATAGCTTGTAGGTGTTGATTTTCCTTTCTTCACACACAACACTACCGCAATTATGAGCTTGTATTTATAGTGTGTATTCAAATGTAACCGTTGGAGAAAATTACATTTGAATCCATACAATTAATGGTTTCAACCACTTTTCTTGGAATGCGGCCTTGTCAGTGTCAGAGTTGCTGCCTCGTGCTGATTGGTCCACGTGGCCTGGATCTAACGGATCTTTGACTCAGTGGGTTGACCAAGACCCACTGACTTTAGGTAGCTTCCTCCTTCACTGACTGATGATCTTCAGTGGACTGAACGTCTTCAGTGTGGTTGTCCTTCAGAGACTGTTTGAAGATCACTCCAAGAAGTTTGTCATAAGGCTGAATGACAAACTTCCCTGACCACAGTAGCCTGACTCCTTCAGGGCCTACTTGGTGCAGCACTGATCCTCCTGATCATGCTCTTCACTGAGTGGTCCACCTGACTTAGCTTAGATCAGCCTGGTTTACACTCAGTGGGACATCCTTCAGGTTTCTCTTCTGGTTCAGGTCTCTGACTTGGCTTCAGTCAGTTCTGCTTGTGATGTCATCTTGATATCCTCAGACTGTGTTGCTGAGTTCCCCCTCGCTGAGTTCCCCCTCAACTGAGTGTTCCCTCAACTGAGTTCTTCTCAACTGACAGCCTATTCTACTGAGAAATAATCTAGTCTGACCTGAAACAAAAGATACTATCCTGACTGCTTTCAAACCTATTACATGTTGTTTTGGAAAATCATCAAAACTAATAACATATCCCAACAATATAGTATATATATTTAAAGTGAAAACATAATGAATGACTTGCCTAGCCCAGACGGCTAGGCAAAATGCGCTAAGTCTTGCAAATGTGGGAGGTCACGAGTTCGAAACTTCTCCCACGCGAAACCTGGTAATATTTGGTGGGTTGGGGTGGGGGTTGCGGGTTCGAGTCCTGTTCGGCACTTTTTTTTCTACAACACTGAGTTGGCGAGGGCGTGGTCCTCGGGAATTAGCGAGGGGGTCCCCCTCTTTAACTAACGAGGGCCGAGACGAGGGCCACAAATAAAGAATTTAACGAGGGCTATGCCCTCGCTAATTGCCGAGTGATCTTCCCCCTCGCTAATTAACGAGGGCCGAGACGAGGGGCCTTGCTAACGAGGCTCATTTTATCGAGGGCTGGTTTCCCTCGTTAAAACCCTCGTTATCCTTGTTTCCCTCGTTAAAACCCTCTTTATTTCCCTCTTTAAATGAGAGTATTTTTGTGGTGAGAGCTTCTTACCTCTCTTTCGGACATCTCACCCGAGATTCCCTCATTTGAGGAGCGTGTAACGTTAGTTGCAAGCGATCAACACAACGCCATCTTTATAAGACTTTTTAGTATCTTTACCTTCTAATACTCAATTAGCTATCACTAATTTCTATTCAGCTTGCTTAATCGCTTCGCTCACTCAGTGACCCCGCCTTATTTCGCCGGATTGAGTTTGTGGTCCGCAATTCCAGAAGGAATTGAATAAGGACCTACATAACCCTTGTTAATGCTCCGACTATTGAATAAGAATATGGAGCACCTTATCCGTTGTTAATGCTCCTTCTTTTCCTTTTCAGGAAAAGAGGAGGGATGACAATATAATCCGCTCCGCAAGCGATCCATTCCACCCCTCTCTAATTGGATCAGCCCCGCCCTGCCCCATTCTGAGAATGGAGCAGATCAGCCCCACCCCGCTCACGGAGCAGATCATGCATTAATCTATATATTTACTACTCTGCTCCACTCTGCTTCATATAATATTAAATATATTTTTAATATTATAATTATAATATATATATATATATATATATATATATATATATATATTTAATTTTACATTAAATATATGCAATAATGAAACTCACTTACCATATATTTCCAACTTTCCCATTTCCACAATCCCACCCACCCACACACACACACACATATATAGGTTTTTTTTTAATATATTAATTTTGAAAAACTATAAATTTGTATTAGATGGAGCAGGGCGGATCAGATCTGCCCCACGCGGGGTAGACATGGATCAAAAAATACTGCCCCGCAGTGGGACATGAAGCAGGGCTGGGCGGCAGGGCACAGGCGCGGGGCAAGCATGGATATTGAGATATCCACCCTGATTTGTTCCATTGCTATCCCTAGAAAAGAGTAAGGAGCACCATAACTGCAGATACTGCTCCTGCTATTCCTGCAAGGAATGGAATAAGGTGCACCTTACTAATGTAGCTAAGGGCCCTACTATTCCCGACATAAGGAAAGAATTGATGGATCTATCATCAAGGCTTAAAAATGTGGTTTAAAAGCCCATTCCTTCATTACTTGATGGGAATACTAATACTGGGCTAGCTACCTAGAACACCTTGTTTAAGAAAGAAAGAAGGATGATGCAAGCATCACCTTTCTTTCTTTTAGTCCACTTATTGTTCTATCAGAAGTAGCTACCAAAGTTTTGTATATAATACGATAATTAGTTCCAAAAGTCATGAACGAACTAAACGTACTGAAACTCATATTTCACGTAGTGAAATTACGGTAAATACCGAAAAGGAAGTCTCGTTAGACTAGTCCGACTAGGATAACTAGACCAGTCGCTCCGACTATTCCCTCAGGGAATAGAGTAAGGAGCTACTATCGTTCGTGAATCTCACCCGAGATTTCCGCACTTGAAGAGCGAGAAACTCTTCTTACAGTTTTGAGCTCGGCGCGTTCTGCTTACGCAGAACTAGTCTCGAGTTCGCAATTCCTAAGACTATCTTTATCGATAGTTTTTCACAATCGATCAACTGCTACCGGACAAAAAAAAGTAAAAAGAAAAAAGAAAAAGAAAATGGTTTCCACAATCGTTTCCCCAGCCGTTCGGATTGTTAGATTCATTTTCCTTCATGACATGTGTCAAGATTAGATTGGTTAACATTAATTTTATTAAATAAGTTTTAAATTTTAATATATTATTAATAAAAAATATATTGATAATAATTATATCAATTTTTTTTTATTCTCTACAAATAGAGACCCATATTGATATATTTTAAATCACAATTTAATTTTCTATATTTCCTCTTCTAATTTTTATTGTCTCCCTAATACCTTCCATTTTTCATACATATTTGTATTCCAAATATTGTAATTTTAGTTTTGATATTGAAATTGTATTTTATTCAAAAAGGAAAATAATTTTCTTTTATTATTATAATTACGAAATTTGGATAATAAATAATGTAATATATTTTGTACACCTTTAAACATGTAATTTTATCATATGCAGTGTTGTATTTTATTCATCTATATGTAACTTGACATAATTATTTATAATTTTACATTCTAATTCTTGTAATTTAAATTTTATTATGAGATTGTAACTTATTTTTAATGTGTAGTAATTTTTTTCTTATTATAATTACAAATATTGAATATCAGATAATTAACATATCAATCAAATTAATGAAAAAGAAATTATTTAGGTTGTACTGGATTGTTGATAAAGTATGGAAAAATATAAAATTAGATTGAGCAGTAGGTTGTATATGTGGAAGGGGGATAAATAAATTATTTATTAAGAGGTTGGATGTTGAGGGATTGTTGATAAATATAGTCTAAAGCAACGGAAGGAATTGTGTAAGAAGCGCACTTTGACCTTAAAAATTACATTTTCTAAACTCTTAAAATTACTTTAAGATGTTAAAACATACATGATATTTCAAATAAACTTAGTCAAATAAATTCTCAATTTATCGGATCGTATTCTTATTTTACTAGGAATCTTCAAACACGATGTGTTTTTCTCCTGGGTTCGTAATCTTGCTTAAATTAAAATAGGCATCGATTATCAAGATATGTTGGTAGGTGCTACAAGAAATGATTAAAATCACATATTATTGTTTTAATTCTGGGTGGAGAATGTATGAGCATTTCATACATTCTTTTTCATTTCTTGATTTTTATGTGTCTCTATGATAACAAATGCATTATTTTTCTTATAATAATTAATTCATTTATAGCTTTGGACTAGTATATTGTTTTAAATGTCAAAGATTGTGAGGCGACAAATTTAAAATTGAAACCAAAAAAAATTACGGAGGTGTCAAACAAATAATCAAAAGGGCCTTGGCCAGTCAAAAGATGCCCTTTTGGCCCATGGCTTTAGCCCAAATCGGCTAAAAAAGCCTGCTTAATTAGAGAAACCCCTAAAAAAAAAACGCGGTTCGAAATACTAACTATTTTTCAACGAACCAGGTTCGAAAATTGGTGTCGTGATTTTTTTTCAAAAAACGCGGGAATCACAAACTTGGTACACAATATACGAAAATTGTAGGCTAAAATACGAAATTCTTGGTACACAATACTCATTTCATAAACAAAAAACAACATTCAAAGAAAAAACAAAATTATACTTCATCAAAAAAAATTCAAACAAATACACTTACACACATAGCGTAAGACTCCTGAGTGTACACCATCTTTGTAACAAAATAACGAACTAATGTTGCATCACCGCCGTAAACATGCTAAAATGGTGGACAATATCAATTTTCTCCTCTTTTCTTCCTGGATTGATGTTTTTCTTTGTATTTGTGTTCTTGTGACTTTTGGTATTCCAGTGTGTGTAGCAAGCATTCAACTTTTTCTTTTTTTTATTATAAGGACACAAAAGTCATTCAACAAGTATATTATAATAAATCAAAAATAAGGTGGGGGTATCAAATAAAAATGGAGGGGTATATAGCAGGACCCAAAAATCAATACAAGATTTTGCGCTAACATATTTTTTAGGCCCAGGTTAAATACAGTCCCCTGTTTTGTTAATACAATCCCACCCAAAAAATTGTTCGGAAATTTTTCCAAAAAATGTAACAATTTTCAGAATTTTATTTCGAAAATTCATATGTTTAGTGTTTTTTTTTTTTTTTTGTATTTTCGGAAAATTTTTCCGAAAATTGTCAAACTTTTCGGATTTTTTTTCCGAAAACTTTTTGATGGGGTTGTATTAACAAAAGATAGGACTGTATATAACCTTGGCCATTTTTTTTAAGGAAAACGAATATTTTGAAAAGAAAAAAAATGATACTTTTCAAATCAGTTTAAAAGAATATGAAAAGATTAAAAAATGATACTTTTCAATATCACAAACTTTTTTGTATTCAATATAATATATCACAACATAAACTATCAAAATAAAATCACGAGAAAAGGTACATAATGAATGGGGCAGCAAAAAACCTTAATTTCATCATGAGAAAAGCTAACAAGAACCTTAAATTGTTGCCTATAACATTGATTTTACTAAAAAAAAAAAAATTGTCAGGCTATCTTTACAAAAATCACTAATATTGTACAATAACACAGGCTGATAAGCTACACAAATCATCAGCCATTCACAAAACACACACACACAAGAATATACACAATGTTAACCCTCCTGAATAACTCACTTAGGTTTATACTATATCTTATTACAATGTCATAACTTAAAAAGAAACATCAAAACTAGTTCCAATCAAAAATGAAAAAAAAAAAAAAACAAAAATTCAACTCAATCACCGCCCCTCCGCCTGGTCTATTCACGCGAGAATAGAAGGCTTACAGGCACTGATCTCGCCATTCTGGTGACCACATTCGCTTAGTTTCTTATCGTGCTTCTCCACCACCGTTTTGAAGCCCTCGAACATCCTCTCCAATACGACAATCTCTTGTTGAACATCGACGGGAGATTCAGACGAAGAAGACATCCCTTCTTTAAGGCTTCTAACTCTCTCGAGACTCCTAACAACCTTGGCCCCCATCTCGTCTATAGTATCATGCATCATCACATTCTCCTCTTGAGCCACTTTAAGCTTCCTCTTCATAGACCTATAACCATCGAGCGACCTCAATAATTGCTCCGACAAAACCTTATTCCTCTCCTGCAACACCAAAGCCACCGGCGGCTCCCCACTACCACCACCACTGCCGCCAGTTCTCTTCTCCTTATGCTCGGAGAAACACTCTTGCACCTTTTGGCGTAACGTCTCGTTTTGCTCCTTTAGGTTATTTATAATCTCCTCCATCTCACTCAACTCGTGCACTTTCTTCGAAAGCTCAGCAGTCATAATCTGTTTTTCTTTCCCTAAGCTAGAACACATCATTTGGAGTCTCTTCTGAGCGGCTAAGCTCGCGCTCAACTCCCGTCTCAGGCCCTCCTTCTCCTCGTCCGCCACCTCATCCACGGCTGCATCACCCCGTCTCTTAGTATCCCTGGGGACAGGGCTACGCCGCAGATCGGTGTTGCATCGCCTAAGCTCTGCCACACTCTTATTCCCAAAAGATTGACATTTTTGAATTCTTTCTCTTACATTATCCAAAATTGTCATCATTGTAGCTACCCTCAACATCCTCCTATGATCAGTTTTCTCTTGATCACAAGCTATTTTATGATCTTGGATTAATTTTAGCAGTAATTTTACATTTGCTGCTACCCCTGTACATTAAAACCATTTTTATTCATTCGATCAAATAATTAGACCTAATTAATAACCTAAACAAGGTCTAATTTCAAGAATTTCAATCTTTTTCTTCTCAAAATTAAAACCCTTTTGCAAATGCAATCTAAAAAACTCCAAGATTCAATCTTTACTACATAAACAACAAACATTAAGCAAATCCCACAATTTCAACATTAAAAAAAAGGAAAATCAAGATTACAAAATTAAGATCATTTGTACCTTGTAATGCCACATCATCGAATGGTTGATTCTTTGTTGCTGAGTGAAAAATCAAATCAGGAGATGAATTTGCTCGAACCTGGCTCATAATTTTTCTACAAAATGGAAAATGTTCCTCAATTTAATCAGGAAAGAAAATAGAAATCAAATTCCAAGAAAGGGTTCTTATAACAAATACATTTGCAAGAAATCAAGAATAGATAAGACAAACAATCACAGGTAAACCCACGTCGCTTACCTTTTTTTTTTTTTTTTTTTTCTTGTTTTCCTGGAACAAATACCTGTTCCTTTTAATTTAATCAGAAAAGATTAATATAATTGAGAGATCCAAAGAAGAGAGGTTGCTTTGCAGACCCTCTCTCTCCTCTTTCTATCTCTTCCTATTTTATAGCATTATCAATTATGATGACACAACACAAGTTTATAGTCGGCGTTATTTTGATTTGGTGTCAACCCATGAGAGAATTATTTACATTGTTAATTTATTTTTTTAAATGGTAGATAATATTTGCGAAATTGTTGGCTTAGGTTTGACAATTTTGTTTGGTTGTTGTTTCGTTTGACTTTCATAGACAAGAGTTGGCATATGCCCAACTGTTCATGCCCATTAATCAAGAATATTACTTACATCATATAGAGACAAAAATGCGTTTGAGAATATGCCATGTGAGATCAAGACTATACTTCAATTATAATTTGCAAAATCTTATTTTAGTCGGCCTTATGTACTAATTTGAAATTCTATTTCTTAAGCCTAAACTATAACATTATATTTAGAAAGAAAAAAAATTTGTATGACACGATCTTATTAATAACACGAAATATTTTTACATTTTTTTAATACTTTTAAAATTCAAGTACCACAAAAAAATTACAAAATTATTAAGTCTAATATATGAGAATTATGACGATTTCATGTATGCAACAATCTTATGTATTAAACTATGATACCATGTAATTTTTTGTGACTATAATATTTTGTGTTTTAATTTAGTGTTGCATTATATTTTAAAGTATAAAAAAAAAATATCTTCTTCACATAATAATTTGTACACTTTCTTTACTTGAGCGTCCAAAATAACTGCATATAATTTTTTTTTTTAAATCCATAAACTTCACTTTTACCGTACCTAAAATTATACACAAAATGTCATTACTTTTAGACTCATACAAACACACAATCCAATTCATTTCATTTTTCTATACATAAAGATTTACAAAATTACCCCTCAAAACCCCACACTTTACTAACTTTTCTTATTTTGTGTGTCCATCAAATAAGTTAATCTGGGACGGAGGGAGTAGTAATATAAAGGAACCTGACAAACTATTATTATAATTAATTTAAATTTTTAAATAGAATCTTAAAATTTGTATTCGAATTTATTTTATTATAATTTGATTATGAGTTGGGATCCAATAAATTTCTGTTAATTTTTTAGATTCACAAGAAAACTTTGAATCCGGGATTGCGAATGACCAATTGAGTAGAAAATTGAAAATCAATTGAAATTAAGAACACCATAATTTTACGTGGTTCGGAGAAGAAACTCCTACATCCACAAGATCAAAGAGGATAGATCTTTCACTAATCAAAGATGGAAGCAATTACCACACTCAATCTCACTATCACTCACAAGGAATTCTTCAATTCAACTAAGAATAGCTAAGAACCCTAAAATTTCATATAACTAATCAGTGCGTAATTCACAAAATTAATATGAGTTGTTTTTATTTAAGGTGGGAATTGTCATAGATATACTAGTATCCAGTTAGAAACCACCCAATAACTACTCAGTAACTGCCTTCAGTTGAAATTAGTTGGAACCGCCTTAACCGTCACATTAAATTGAAGAAATTCGCTAAGTATAGACCAAATCAGAAGACTTGCTCTCGTCTGCCAGAAGACCTCGAGCTCTTCTGGTATATTGAAATTTGCCCAACTCCAGGACTAAACAAGATTGACTCCATTCAAATTAATAATTAACACCGCACGATTAACTACTGATACTCAAGTCTAGCAAGAGAGATACTTCATATATGATCTACACAATATTATTTCTTTTTTTTTGTATGATTTCATACACTATTGTTGAGTTGGGGTCGAGTGATAAATTGTTATTAAATCAAAAAAGTATTTAGCCTTATTTATCAAAGGGTGCGGATAAATACCCCTCCATCTTTAATACATTCACCTCTTTATTAGTTCACCCAACTAATAATTATATTATTAGTAGATACACTCCACCAGAAATTTCAATTTTGTCCTTTTTTTTTTAGATTTCCTTTTCCCCTCAATACACCCCATGTTCCCATCCAGAAAAGAAAAAAAAATCTCGATCACCGGCGCAACCCCGCCTGCCGCACATTCGTCCCTAGTTTTCCGGGTCAAAAGACTAAATACGAGGTGTAGAGTCAAACCATTGGATTTTCTGAGAGCTCTAGCGATCGGTAATCTGTGATTCTCGTTAACTGCCCTACGACTTCGGCAGGGGATCGATAAGTCAATCTGTTCCAATCCCCTAGGTGAGATAAGTCGGCCTATTAATCATATGAGGTGCCCATATCCGTTGAAGAATTCTGCTCACCAACTGAAAGCAGGCTCATTTTTTTAGCAATTAAGTTTTTAAATATTTTTTATTTTTCATAAAAAAAAAAAACAGTTTTGGATTGATTATACAATTTTAATCTAATTCTTAGTTCAGAAATACAACACTTTATACTCACTCAACATACAACACTTACAATGGAGGAATGAAAAATTGGAGTGCGGTATGAAACCCATTCCTCAACTAATTGGGAGGAATAATAGATATCTGAAAAGTGGGGAATCATTCTCATCCCTTCACCATACCAAATAATATTTTGTGATTCCATTGTCATTCCTTCACCCCAAAAATATTAATCCTATGAAAATAAATAAAAAATAACAAAAGAGATAAATTTACATATGTATGTTGATTACCACTCATCTTGTATTTTTCAGAAAATCAAAAACTACCCGGTGATGGAGGCGTTGGAGCGAAATCTTGTAGAAGAAGAAACTTTTGTATTATGTGTTTAGAAGAAAAGGACGGCTGAAAGGGGGCTGGGGGTGTATGGATCAAATTAGTTAGGTTATTTTTCATTAGAATGGGCATATAAGTAATTTAATAAATATATTATAATAAAAAAAATTAAGAGGGTGTATGTATTAAAGATAGAGGGGTATTTAACCGGGCCCTTTATCAAATTTTAGTTGGGCCCAAATTTCATTAGATCTTGGATTGTTCTAGTAATTTTCCCCAGGCCCACGACTAACTTTTAGTTGGGCTGAGTGCTTTTGGGCTTAAGCATATTTAAGGTTATATACGGCTCTAACTTTTATTAATACATTCCACAAAACAAAATTGGAAAAAAAAAATTCGAAAATTTTAACAATTTTCGGAAAAAAAATTCCAAAAATGCAAAAAAAAAAAATACTAAACATATGAAAATTGTTACATTTTTCGAAAAAAAAAATTCTAAATATTTTTTTGGGTGGGGTGTATTAACAAAACATAGGAATGTATTTAACCTGGGCTTTTCTTGAATTTTGATTGTGACTTCTCTTTATTATTCTTTTACTTTAGGATTATGATTTTTGCAATTCAAGTAAAAAATGCTCTGTTAAAATTTATGGGCCAAGTTAAATCATAATTACACCTGACATATAGTTCAAGTGATGAGTCTAAAAATTATCGTTAAACTTTATTTTCCTCGGGTATATCTTAATATCTAAGTCTCGACGAGTTTTTGGAATGAATTTTATTTTGTTTGATAAAAAAAAAGCAGTAATATTTGAAGAAAAAAAAAATTATGTGAACTCTAAGGCTATGTTCTTTTCGGGTTTTAAGTGGCTTTTAAAAATCAATTTTTAAAAATTAATGGTTTTTGTAATTCATGAGATTTTTTTAAAAATCTATATTCGTTTTTAATTTTGAGTAGGGTACATTTTAACTTTATTATGTAAAAGTAATGACAAATTTTTTTATTTAGGCCAAATCACAAATTAGATTGCAAAAATAGGGGGTTTTGAAAAGCATTTACGAATATAGGGTTGATCGCGCCCGGGAGAGGCGATCAACTGAGTAGATCGCGCTCCCCAGGCGCGATGCTTGCAGGGTCTCCTTTTCTATTTGCCACGTCGTGGATCGCCTCTGGCAAGGGCGATCCACGACAACTTCTGACGCACATCACATGGCAAGATTCCCTCGTTCCGCGTGAAGACTCCTCTACTCCCAAGACTTATTTTGTTGGAAAGTCAGCATATATGTTTTATGACCATGGTTCAAATTTCTTGCATCTTTGATTAAAGTAGGTGGATACATGTTTTATTTATATAAATGGAATAAATGACATTTTAAAATTATTTTTAAGCTATTAAAGTAGGTGAAATTTTAAAAGGAATTTTATTTTATATTTTGGACTGAAATTTCGGTCAAAATGAAGGAAGGAGGAGGAATACTAAAATAGCGGGTGAAAGATGAGGGTATTTAAAATTTAATTTTATACGAGAATAAATTTAATAATATTACTGAATAAATTTAATTTTATACGGGAACAAATTAGTTAATTAAAATTAATTAAAAAAATGGGACGGAGGTAGTACTAATTAAATTATTTGTGTAATTGTATTAATGAATACATTTAATTTTATATGGGAACAAATTTTACTGGACATAATTTTCTTATTAAGGAATTAAAATTAATTTAAAAAAATATCACAAGTAGCGGTATTTAAAATTGCAGACATAAAAAAAAAAATTATCAATTAAAATAAATATATATACAAAATATCATACAATTAGTGACGACGTAAATGACCACCCGTGCCACATCGTGTCGGACGTCTATCACGATGACCACGACGAGGTTGTTGTTCATCTTGGCTTGGTCCAAGGTTTTCACTTGTGCCCGCAAATGGTATAGGCGTTGAAGTGTAATCTGGATGTTCTTGTGAGAATTGAGGTTGATAATAGATATTCAAATCAATTCCCGTGTTTAACATTTGAGTAAATGAACCACCCCATGATGTAATAAGATCTGTCACACATTTAATGAATTTAGATCAATAATATATTTTACAATATATACATTTACTTATATAAGTTGATATTAAATACCTGATTCATTATAAGGTGTGTGAAAACTCGGCTGAGGCACCTCCTGTTGAAACGTCGATGCAGAAGGAGACTGAGGTACCCCCTCATAGCTACCCCAACCAACTATCAAGTTAACAATAATATATTACAAATAAATAAACATTATCTCTTAAAAAATATTATTTATTAAAAAAAAATGAGGGCTACTTCAATTAAACCAATATTTACTATGGAAGAAAATATTATCTAAAATTTAAATTACACGTTGTTTGAATTAGTTTTTATATTTTTTATTACAATACCATGTACACACACACCTACTTTAATAGCTTAAAAATAATTTTAAAATGTCATTTATTCCATTTATATAAATAAAATAAATAAAACATGTATCCACCTACTTTAATCAAAGATGCAAGAAATTTGAACCATGACCATAAAACATATATGCTGACTTTCCAACAAAATAAGTCTTGGGAGTAGAGGAGCCTTCACGCGGAACGAGGGAATCTTGCCATGTGATGTGCGTCAGAAGTTGTCGTGGATCGCCCTTGCCAGAGGCGATCCACGACGTGGCAAATAGAAAAGGAGGCCCTGCAAGCATCGCGCCTGGGGAGCGCGATCTACTCAGTTGATCGCCTCTCCCAGGCGCGATCAACCCTATATTCGTAAATACTTTTCAAAACTCCCTATTTTTGCAATCTAATTTGTGATTTGGCCTAAATAAAAAAATTTGCCAAAAGTAATTGAGGATTGTATATGTTATTTATAGGGTTGTAGGAATAAAATTTTAAAAACCTAATTTTAAAACTCAAATTAAAATGAGTTTTAGATTTCAAAATTTAAATCCGATTTTAAAAACCCAAAAATAACATAGCTTAAGGGTGTGTTTGGTTAGGGATGGGTCATTCCCCATCCTACTGGATTTTGGATGAACACATCTCACTCCCCATCCACACCTATTATACATTTATACACCTATTTACATCACATTTTATATAATTACATTACTTTTATTTCATTCATTCATCTTCTCTTCTACTTTTTCCTACACATTCATTCTTTTTCATACTTTTTCTTATCTCCTATTTTTTCCTCACACAATTATTATTTTACTAACTAACAGTAATAAATTATTTTAACATAAATTTTAATTTGACATAAAATTGCATCAAACTCTATCTTTTCATTTTTAAGCAAATAAAAATTTATTATTCATGGACTCCATTATTATTCACTATCCACTACTATCGCTGACGAAAGAGAGCCTAATAAACTTTATGTTTGATTTAACAGTACATTTGATAAAAAATCACGTTTAATAAACGCGAATTGAACAAGAAATAATATACACGTGGAGGTTGCATCCTTCTTACATTTCCCCGATCACAAACCCTAAATTCTATCTGAATGAAGATTTCGCAACTGCATAAAATTTGGAAGCACCGACTGGGAAATTAAATGGCGTCCTCTTCGAGTGCAATGGAGGCGGTGCCGCCGTGGCTGGAATTGCCACGTGAGATAACAGCGGCGATTTTGCAGAAATTGGGGCCGATTGAGATACTCACGACGGCGCAGAAAGTGTGTACGGCGTGGCGGAGCTTGTGCCGTGATCCTTCCATGTGGCGGTCCATCGACATGCGATGTGCGGATGATCTCTGGGAAACTCCACACAGTATGGAGAAAATGTGCCGCAACGCCGTAGATCGCAGCCAAGGCCAATTGATTGATGTCAACATCGAGTATTTTGGTACTGATGATTTGCTCCTTTACATTTCTCGTAGGTAAGTTCTGTGTTTCTATTGCGTAGTGCTTACAGTTTTGATGGAACATTGATTAATTTATGTTTCAACTCCTTCTTTTCCTTTGGACATATGGTGCTTTATTTTTGTCCTTTTGAGTGATTCAACTACAGATATGCATAGCTTTGCTTGTGTTGTAGTGTTGTTGATGTTCTAATGCGTTTGTGTTTGAGGGATGTTTGATTTATGATGTCAAATGATGATTTTGTCTTTGAGAATTGTAATTGCGAAATGAGGGTAGATGCTGGGAAAAGAAGGTTGTTTTATAATTTATGCTGATACTGATACTCATAGCCTGATTATTGAACTTGGCATTTGAGAATTGAAATCAGTATGAAGGTTGAAATGATGCCCTGGCTTCTTTGCTTTTCTTTGAATTTCAGCTCTATGTATGTAAAATCATTAACAATTTAGTCACCATATGAATTGAATTAACTATATGATATGACTTGTGTTTATCTGGCTATTGTTATTGATGATTTTTACAAGGGTGAAACATGGAAATGGTTGCAACACGTACTCATTATAACTGGTGATTGTGTTAGAAAGGCCATGTTGATGCCGTGTATGTATATGTTTATGCAACTCATGAAGTTGTATAGTTTCCTTTTTTATTCCCATATACCCTTTCCAGATGCCTTTCTTTTGAATTCAGAATCAAACAGATGCTTGATGGTCCATGTTTTTTCTTTTTTCGTATCAACTTGTCCTTTTTCACAGGTCCAGTCACCTCAAAAGGCTTCAACTTGCATGCCCCTATAACATATCAAGTGAAGGTGTGGTTGAAGCACTGAAAAATCTCCCACAGCTAGAGGAGCTGCATCTGTACTACATTAATATCGATGTGAAAGCAATTGAAGCCATAGGCCGCTCTTGCCCTCTATTAAAGTCATTTACTCTGAATACCCGCGGGTATATGCAGCAATACGTGGTGTGTGATCTGGAGGCCCAAGCAATTGCGGAAAACATGCCCGGATTACACAATCTTCAACTTCTTGGAAACAAAATGTCAAATGAAGGTTTGCAGGCTATAATGGAGGGTTGCCCTCATCTTGAATCTCTTGATCTAAGACGGTGTTTTAATGTTCATTTTGGGGGAGATATAGGAAGATTATGCTCACAAAGGATAAAAGATCTGAGGCGCCCTCATGACCCCACTGATGATTATCGATTCAATGCTGAGATTTATGATTATGAGTCACCTGATGACGACTATATAGCTGGAATGTCCGACATAGATATGGTGTCGGATTACGACGATTATATGGAATTCACTGGGGGCAGTATCGCTTCATATGACCGTGATGATGATGATGAGATATTTGTTGACTGAAGGGAACGAGGCAGCGAAGACGGTTTGCGATCTTTCTGTTTTCAGTTGAAAGCGATGTAGATCTTAGTGTTGATATGTTTTGCTAGATTTGCAGTATGGATGATTTTGGCCCTCTTTTGTAGCTACAAGTTATAACTTGGTTTAAATTGTAAACTTGGGTATGTGCTTAAATGGCTGAAATTGCTTTGCATATTTGTTGAGTTCTCTTTTGGGTGGTTTGCTTGCTCTCCTACATTGAGTCTAGGTAATTTGTAGTAGTGCCATATTTGATACTTGATTAAATTTAGAAAAACGCCGCCCAGTTTAATTTTTGGACCATTAACCCTCTTTAATGTATTATTACTCCCACCCACCCACCCCCACCCAAAAAAAAAAAAAAAAAAAAAAACTCACCTCTTCATTTCCTCTCTTATTACCATAACTAGCAGTCACAACTAGGGGTGGCAAAAGGGCCGGGCCGGCATTGGGCCACCGGGCCACCTTCATTTTGCGGGCCGGGCTCGGCCCGGTTGCAACCGGGCCTCTATTTTAAAGGCCCAGCCTGGCCCTAGGCGGGCCACCGGGCCAAAATGGCCCGTCTTTTAAAAAAATTATTTTTATCAAATAAATTATTTATATTCAATAAAATAATTTTATTTTTAAACAAATGTTATAGTCCTATTTTTTTTTGTCAAGATATGAATTATAATGACCATTAATATTAGTTTATGATATGATTTGACTATCCATTTTCAATAAATAACTTATATTAATCTCTAGAAAAATCTATTACAACAAGAAAATAGTAATATTAACTCAACAAACACTTTTAAACATCATATGAAATTCTTTTCATGATAATAGGTACACTCGACATATTAGACAAAACTACACTTGATATATAAAATTAAAAAAAAAAAAAAAAAAACCTGGCCAACCAAAAGTTCCGGCCCGGCCCAAGCCCGGTCGGCCCGCTGCGCCTATCGGGCCGGGCCACATAGGCCCGGTTCTTTTCGGGCCACTATTATTTAGGCCCAGCCTGTCCTTAAAGGCGGGCCAACCGGGCCGGCCCATCGGGCCGGGCTCATTTTGCCACCCCTAGTCACAACCCATCGTATTGGGCGTTAGTGTCTGATGCTGGACTCTTTCGCCTATGTGGAGTATTGTCCGAATATGATTTTGCAGAATAAGATTAACTAATAGACTCTGATAAGTTGGATCAGATTTTGCTGGCGTGTTATTTTAATTTGCAGAACAAGATTAACTAGTAGACTATGATAATTTGGATCAGATTTTGCTGTCGTTTGATTTCTCTTCTGCAGTACCCTTAATGTGAAAAGGGTTAACTGCAGGCTATGTTTCTCCATTTGTTCAAGGAATTGATAATATGTCTGTTGCTTGTGTTTTAACGAGTTGAAATCGACGGGAATGAATCAACTTTGTTTAAATTTTAGCCAATAATTGTGTAGTAGGTCATGTTTGGTAGACCGTCAAAGGCCCATATACTTTTTTCTTCACTATTTTTTTATATGGCCTTATATGCCGTTAGGTAGGCCGAAATAGAACACGGTCGACACACCTTTATTCGCATGCTTTGTAACAGACTAATGCTGATTAGTATTGCAACAACACAAATTTTTGTATTAACTGCACTTGAATTTTAAGTTCAATTTTGATTTTTTTCATTAAGAAATACTCCCTCTCTATTTTAATAAATGTCTTTTTGGAATAAAATAACAAATTAAGGTTATAAAATTTTGTCAATATTGCCCTTAAAATCTTTAAATCATGGAAAAAATAAATGGAAAGATTTGTGAAAAATAAAAAGTAGAAGATTAATAAAAATGACATTTATTAAAAAAATAGGTAAAAGCTAAAGTGACATTTAATAAAAAAGATAGGGAGTATATAGTTAAAAAAAATTGGGTTACTAATTACTTCTTGTGATATTACTGATTACTTTTTGGGGTATTACTGATACATATCGAACTGTGTTTTCTTTTTACAATTGAGGTATTACTGATTACTTTTTGGGGTAATTATTGATTACTGCTTAGGGTATTATTGATTCAAAACACGTCGTACTCACCAAATTGTGTATTTTTTGCAATTGATTTTCAAAATCCAAATACATACCAATTATCATGTATTTGGGTGCACACAGTATCACTTTTGCAACCATGGGTTTTCCCGCCAAAACCCCTTTAGTTTGCACCTTAATTTGAGAACATAGTAAAATTAGAAATTCTCCCTCAAAGTCCCCAGATTCTTCTTGTCTTCTTCATTCAATACTTCCCGGGGCTTCACGGATAGGAAGATAATATAGACCACAAGCTACACATGGGCTTACTTGTTGGGCCACCATTCCTCGCATAAAATAAAGGGTTAATTAATAAAGAAATTACCAACTTTATAACTTCTATTACATTCGTCCTGTTCATAGGCTATTCAAATTTTTTAATACGAGTGTTCAATTGTAAAATTTAAATGGGTAAAATATTTTTTCTTATAAGGGTTTATTGTTTAATTTAAATAAATGAATTAAAAAAATTATTTTAGTGTGTAACTATTAATGGAGTGTGGTGTAATTAAAAGGTTTTATAGGGTACTAGTAATAGCCCCGTGAATTTCGCGGGCTTAAATACAATTTCTGCCAAAACATGTAATATTATAGCTGAGCATCCAACTGCTAAACATGTAATATTATACATAGTAAGAAGATAATTGTTCAAAACCAAGCTATCACTGCAAAATACAAAACACGGTAATGAAATAACCCACATCAGTCCATCATACTTCAAAACACCACAACATAGCTAATAAGTATCACATTCATGGAAATACATTTCAAGCATAACCGAGACAAAATAGACATTTACTCATCATGACTATCTAGCGCATAAGACGCTGAATAGTAATCGTAAAATACTTCCCATCGTGACTAAACCACACAATGTCCTTATATCTGATCCGCATACTTGCCACAACTTCATTCCAGAGTTTTCCTAAATGAACCATTCTCGATGCAGACAATCTTGTAATAGACCTATACTCGTAATTAACAGCAAATATCTGACCATCAAACGTGCTCCTAAGGGCAATCATTCTTGTTTCCGAACCAAACAACGTAGTAGCTGACACTGGTAGTTTCTACATTTAAAAATACAAGAAGGTAATGCCAAATTAAATTTATTAAGAAGATTGATAATCAGAAATCTAAGCAATATAATCATTAAAAGACTACATAAAATTACATACCAACCGTTTCCTCCACTCAACCGAATCACATCTGGTTCGTACCTTGAATCCCTAGGGTATAGATTGAAGCTTATACAAATCAAAGAAAAAATTTCGGATTATAATGAGTAATTTTTTTAAAGAGACAAAGTTGACAACAGTTACTAAATGTACAATTATCTTATAAAAGTAACCAAACTAATTTACTTCAAGACGTGTAATCGAATGAGGCGGCGTCAAACTTGATACAGTTAATTTTTTATGCTTTTCAAAAGGTATTGAATGTTTATCTGTCGAAAAAATTTGTATTTTAAAATTACCAAAAGTTAGATACAATATCAAACAGAGTATCAACTGGATCACTAAAAAAGAGCATATACATATCATACTCCATATCTCCGACATGCAGAAAAACTGAACAACGGTCTTTGTATAAGGCGTGACACACAATGTGTCCTCATAATCAAACAAAACAATTATGTAAGCAATTTCCAAAATACATATTCCATCCAGGAATTTTTTCCAGTCACACGTTACCTCATATTTTCCATCCAATACATAACACCTGGTATTAACCGTTCTACCAGTCGGGGTCTTCATCATGTATGTCGATGGAATTTTATCGACAAAAAGCCATTCTAAATCTCCAGGTATTGTCTGTGAAATCAAATACATTTTAGAAATAGATTATATTCATTATCAAATAAATATATACATTTACACAAAAAAAAAGTAAACTTCATTATTTACCAATGGATCCTCAAACTTAACGACAAATTCAGGAACATAGTCGATATCAACCACTCTATCCATCAAACAAAACACAATTAAAAAAAGTAAAAAATGCCTCAAGATTGTTAATACAAATTGAATGCAATAGAGAAAAATTTCCTCGAATATCAAAGAAATCAACACTTACATAAAAAACAAAAATTAAGTTTACCATAGTTGCGTGTGAAAAAGGTGTGATGTGGTATTGCGCCAACTTGATGGAATGCACCATTATTATCGAAATTCTTCACATAGAGAGTTTTACACAATGGCAGTGTGGCAAAGAATATTAAACCATCATGCTTGACATTGAAATACTGTTGGGATATTTTAGTTTTGATGATTTTCCAAATCAACATGTAATAGGTTTGAAAGCAGTCGGGATAGTATCTTTTAGTTTCAGGTCAGGCTAGGTTGTTTCTCAGGAGAACAGGTTATCAGTGGATGAAGAACTCAGCTGAGGGGGAACCCTACTGAGAGGAACTCAGCTGAGGGGGAACTCTACTGAGAGGAACTCAGTGAGGGGGAACTCACTGACACAGCCTGAGGAAGTCAAAATAACATCAAAAAGAGAACAGACTGAAGCCATGTCAGAAGACCTGAACCTGAAGAGAAGCCTGAAGGAAGTCCCACTGAGTATAAACCTGACTTTCTAAGCTGGTCAGTGGACTACTCAGTGAAGAGCATGATTGAGAGGATCAGTGCTGTGCCTAGTAGGACCTGAAGGAGTCAGGCTACTGAGGCTGGGAAGCTTGACAAATAGCCTTATGTCAACTCCCCTGAGTGGACTTCAAGTCTACTGAAGGAAGTCCACTGAGAAGACTTAAAGTCCAATGATGGTTCCTAAGAAGACTTCAAGTCTACTGAAGAAAGGTATCCTGAGAGGATTACAAGTCAGCTGAAGACAAGTCGCCTGAAGTCAGGACTACCCTGAAGAAAAGAGCCGTTGGACTCAGTCCACGTGGACCAATCAAGTCAAGGCAGCGAATCTGACAAAAGCTGACAAGGCCATACTTCACTGAAAAGGAGAATTTCACTCCAGAGATAGTCTGGATTTGAATGTTACTTTCTCCAACGGTAACATTCAAATCCAAACTATAAATACAAACTCAAGCTTCATTTGAAAGAGCTGGTGGTGCGAGAGTGGTGCAAGTCATGAGGGTGTCATAAGGGTGCACCATCTCCATCAAGAACACTGACATTGAATTCTTCATAGTCATATTTGAGTGTTCCAGTTTGTATACTCGAGCTCATCATATACATCCTAAGCTTAGAGAGGTTTTCCCAACCTTAGCTCAGAGGTTAAAACCATGTAAGGGAAAACCTCACCTAGTTGGAGAGAACCAAACCAAACTAAACCCTTTCCAGAATAGTGTTAGGTGTTGAAGTGAGGTGAGGAGAGGCAGTCCCTGAGTGAAGAGGGATGTGAGGCCAGTTCGAGAGGCAGCCCGGGAGTGGCGTGAGTCCAGTGTACCCGTGCACCTTGGCACGTTAAAAACAAGAATCCCGGGTAGTGGATTTCCTGTTAAATCAGGCAGTGGATGTAGGAGCTTGAACCTCTGAACCACTTTACATTGTTGTGCTCTTTATTGTCATACATTAGCATACATCAGTGTTTTAAAAAAAATTCCCTAAATTCCCATATTGTCCTTGTTTGTGAAAGAGAAAACGGGACCAACAATTGGTATCAGAGCGGGTTGTTCACATGACCACTGATCTAGTTTTGTTAAGAAAATTGGTCAACCGAGCAGATCTTAAATGTTTTAAAACTATGGGAATTTCTGCATGTTTCAAACTATTACATGTGCTCTGACCTCATTCTTGTAATAGAAAATCTTTTTGTTAGAAGTTTTGGAATCATCAAAAAGGGGGAAATTGTTGGGATATTTTAGTTTTGATGATTTTCCAAATCAACATGTAATAGGTTTGAAAGCAGTCGGGATAGTATCTTTTAGTTTCAGGTCAGGCTAGGTTGTTTCTCAGGAGAACAGGTTATCAGTGGAGGAAGAACTCAGCTGAGGGGGAACCCTACTGAGAGGAACTCAGCCGAGGGGGAACTCTACTGAGAGGAACTCAGTGAGGGGGAACTCACTGACACAGCCTGAGGAAGTCAAAATAACATAAAAAAGAGAACAGACTGAAGTCATGTCAGAAGACCTGAACCTGAAGAGAAGCCTGAAGGAAGTCCCACTGAGTATAAACCTGACTTTCTAAGCTGGTCAGTGGACTACTCAGTGAAGAGCATGATTGAGAGGATCAGTGTTGTGCCTAGTAGGACCTGAAGGAGTCAGGCTACTGAGGCTGGGAAGCTTGACAAATAGCCTTATGTCAACTCCCCTGAGTGGACTTCAAGTCTACTGAAGGAAGTCCACTGAGAAGACTTAAAGTCCAATGATGGTTCCTAAGAAGACTTCAAGTCTACTGAAGAAAGGTATCCTGAGAGGATTACAAGTCAGCTGAAGACAAGTCGCCTGAAGTCAGGACTACCCTGATCAAGTACCCTGAAGAAAAGAGCCGTTGGACTCAGTCCACGTGGACCAATCAAGTCAAGGCAGCGAATCTGACAAAAGCTGACAAGGCCATACTTCACTGAAAAGGAGAATTTCACTCCAGAGATAGTCTGGATTTGAATGTTACTTTCTCCAACGGTAACATTCAAATCCAAACTATAAATACAAACTCAAGCTTCATTTGAAAGAGCTGGTGGTGCGAGAGTGGTGCAAGTCATGATGGAGTCATAAGGGTGCACCATCTCCATCAAGAACACTGACATTGAATTCTTCATAGTCATATTTGAGTGTTCCAGTTTGTATACTCGAGCTCATCATATACATCCTAAGCTTAGAGAGGTTTTCCCAACCTTAGCTCAGAGGCTAAAACCATGTAAGGGAAAACCTCACCTAGTTGGAGAGAACCAAACCAAACTAAACCCTTTCCAGAATAGTGTTAGGTGTTGAAGTGAGGTGAGGAGAGGCAGTCCCTGAGTGAAGAGGGATGTGAGGCCAGTTCGAGAGGCAGCCCGGGAGTGGCGTGAGTCCAGTGTACCCGTGCACCTTGGCACGTTAAAAACAAGAATCTCGGGTAGTGGATTTCCTGTTAAATCAGGCAGTGGATGTAGGAGCTTGAACCTCTGAACCACTTTACATTGTTGTGCTCTTTATTGTCATACATTAGCATACATCAGTATTTTAAAAAAAAATTCCCTAAATTCCCATATTGTCCTTGTTTGTGAAAGAGAAAACGGGACCAACAAATACTGTAGAAGATCATTCCACTTCTCTCCATAGAAACAAAGACATCCACCATATATCCATCCGACTTTGACGCACCACCCCTTACCAGAATTGTCCATAACATTCACAAAACGCCGATCACCGAAAAGTGGCTCACAACAATTTATAAACTTATCTGGGATAGACTACACAACAACAACATGAGTATAAAACACATAGTGGGTACAATGAATATATATTTCATGAATCATCATTAGAAATTTTTATAATATAAAATACCATTCATGCGTAACTCAAACACAAAGTGCATCTCTATCACTAAAATACAAAATTCGTGTATAATTTCCCAAGCTACCATTGTTACCGAATATTTCACAAATGCACACAAAAAATGTGAACAAAATATTAAAAACTAAACTTACCATATTATCCAAATACTCTTCCAATCTGTACTTGCTCTGTACTCCAAATAAAAGGCACTAACATCGACATAGTAGAACCTATCTTTCAACCTATCTACTGCACTCAAACCCTTCGAATTATAGTTAATGGTATCATCCATCCTGTAAATAGAGTAAACATGCAAAGTCAAAAACCAAAATTAGCCAAACATCGACGACTTTTTGACTATCACCAACATCAATACATGCAAAGCAGAAAACAATACAACATCAAACATATATGTGTAAAATTTTAATCTTCTATATCAATTAAAGTAATAAAACAGAAACGGTTTATACTCAATTAATTCGAATGCCCAGAAAAAGTACCATTCCAAGAAGGAAAAAAAAAGGTAACTACAAAAACACATAGTCTAAACCCCTTGGTCGATTTGCTCTAGACATGAGAATAATAGAATTTTTATTTCAAAGTATTAATATGTACAAATTGATAGAATTTGTTCTTACTTAAAAAATATTTATTTTTCCGTGGCAGTAGAAATAAACTAATTACGGTAACAATCGTAGATCACATACATGTATACTCAAGATTAGAGGAATAGTAGCAGATTTCACCGAATTTATCGGTCGACGGTAGGATTTAAATAATAATTCGATCATACACCAGTGGAATGTATTAAATAATTTACAGAAAAATGCGGAGGAAAACCTACCAGAGGATGATTTACACAGACCGAGAATTATCTGGAAAAGGAGAAATCTATGTTATAGTAAAATCTGTGATAATTGCAGAAGATTAGAGAAAGGAATTAGACCTACATTAAATGGGACAATTACATTTATTGGGAAATGAAACCCGGAAGTTACCGCAATAACGCCTAGTAAAAAATAGACAGAAAAACTTTTAACCTCAATCTATAAATATATAATACAAGCCCCCCTACCTTATTTAGTTTTGGCGGGAACTTTTTCGGACCATTGATTAATTTTTTATGATTAAATCATTACCGTTCATTTTATTCTTCTAACAATTATGGTATCAACATTAACTATGGATTCATACAAGCCAATTAGTTGCTATAATTTTGGGTCAGTTTTATTATGTATCCTATTTATACCCTCTAAACCAAGTTTTTTCATCACTATCCTCTGCAAATCTTCATTGTGACCGAAATTCTTAAAAAAATAGAACTCACAATTTTTTTTAGGTAGAGTTAGTGATTATCATATGATACTTATATAGGTATTTCATATTTTGTATTATTTTTAGTGGTTGTAGATTGTCATGGATGATGTATTTTTAAGAGATTCTTAGAGATTTGTTATTGTAATTTGTAAGCGCTTCTTCTCCTCTTTTTTGAAAAGATGTGTATATGTATCAGAGTCTAATAACGCAGTCGGGGATTTGTTAAACATTGTGCAATCCAATTATCATATATTTTAAGTTTTAAGTTTTCTGGTTTTCAACGGTGTTCTTGCAATTTTATTGGTTTCATATATCGAATTTGATTGTTAGTTCATATTCTTTTGTTGTTTCCTTCGAATTTGGATCAAGTTTGCTTAGTTTTTTTCAGCCCATTTTTTTTGCATTTGACCTAAATTTGAAATTTATAATATAAGTTAAATTTAACTGATAATTGTATAACAACTTAATAATGTGAATTGGTCTATATAGCTATTGGTCTAATTGGACTATATTTTAAAATAATACATTTTATTTAATATATTAAACGAAGATTGATTAATTTGAATATACAAAATTTTACATTAATTAATTTGATATAATGAACCTTTTCTAGTTTATCGGGAATAAATATTTTTAAAACTTAACATCAATTTTGCATAAATAAATTCAATCATCATTAATTGATTTTTCATAATATAATTTTGTGAAATATATGTCTTCTAAATATTTTGTCCCTATACATATTTTCATTTTTTAACGTGATTAATGTCAATGATATGATTAATGTTTAATATGGAAGACTCCCAAATAAAAGTGTTATGGAATCAAGATCACTTTTATTTTAAAAACAACAAATTAATTAATTTATAATAGAAATATAATTTAATATTTAATTTAGAATGTATGTTAAAAAATACTCTATTCGTCCCACATTAATTTTCGCATTGTGGCACACTTTTTAAGAATAAAATATTAAAAAGTGATTTTTTGAGGATTTTATTTTAATATAAATAAAACTGTGAGGGAGTTTTATTTTCAATTTAGGGGTATAATGCGTATTGTGGGATTGACGAAAAAAAAAAGTATAAAATTTATTGTGGGACGGAGGGATTATTAAAATTTAGAGCGAATAATTAAGGTTATCTATATATTAGTTATTCTATTTTTATTAAATTAAAATTTAATGAAGTTTTATATCTATCGTGTACTATGTATGTCTAAAATTCCGTATGATTAACCTCATTCTATTTTTATTAAATATAACAGTTAATGTTTTTTTTTATAAAAAAGGGTATGTTCAATTTTTTTTTTTGGAATGGGGAACTCATTAGTACCGGGTTTAGACTCAGTTGAAGTTTTCAATATTTCGTATAATGGTTATGCAATGATTGTCTCTTTTATTTATTATATTTTTAACTAAAAAAAATTAAGTCATGCTTATTATTTTAGGAAAAATATAAATCAAAGCAAATAGTCAACTTAATTGATTCGAAGTTAATATTGTAAATCTATTAGTATGCTTAATTTAGTATTAATTATACCAAGTTTCCCCTTTTTGTTAAGTTTCTTATTTCTGTAATGAATGTTCCTTGGACTCTTAATATTTTTTTTAAATAAGATAATAATAAAAAACATTCAATGATGTTTTACTTGTTATTTTTGGGCAAAGAGGGAAAGTCATTATTAGTGTGTACACATTTTAGGGAGCTGATATATTTTATGATCAGATATATATGGTGGCATTTCACGATAAACATTCCATAAACATCATCCTTACGACGCACGCGCAACTCATCTGTGATTCGGTTTGTTGCCAGATTCGCGAAAAGTCAAGAGACCCGTGAAAAGTCAAAATTAATTTCAAATTTGGATCAAATTACAAGTGCATAGTATGCACTTGCATGCACCCTAAAATCACTCTTTAATTATTTGCTGAATTTATGTATGATTGTCTCATGTAGATAATGCATATTAACAACCACGTCTATTAAAATGTTAATGTGTTATGTCCAATTTATGTTCTATGTTTTGTGGGCTATATAAGAAAATAGATCATGATAAGTTAATCAAGAAATTATTTTAAATTATTGAATATTTAATCGTGAGTATCACAAATTATTGGGTTTGATCCATTTAATAAAATAGACCCACGAGTTTATTATTGAGTCAAAATTGATTTTAAAATTCAAGTGCATACTATGCACTTGGATGCACCCTATAATTTGTCATAATTAAAATACTTTAAACATTAATTCACAATATCTTATAAAAAAAGTAAGAATATGTCTTGTGTGAAATGAGACAATGGGATGAGGTATAACTTAAGCATTGACACATTAACACTTTGGTATGAGTGAATGTTAATTTATATTGTCTCATATCATGAGACAACCTCATATAAATTTTTGCAAAAAGTAAACACAAAGATCAATACATAAATAGTAATTTATGACACATTGAATAATTCTTTCACACTTTCCCATATATATTAAAAAAAAATTAGTTTTTAAATTTTATAATTAAAAATAAAGTATTATCATAATTAAAAGATTATAACAAATTCCGTCCGTGCGAAGCACGGGAACGACGACCACTAGTTGATGTAATACAATAACTTAAACATTACTCTACCAACAGGTCATATTACGAAAATCGAAAAATCTAAAAATAATCCAGATATCCTCACGCCTCGATTATATTGATTTTGTATTTCAGTCACGTCCAAGAAGAAAAAAAAATCGCTAAGTAAATTAAAACTCTAATTTAAATCAGTACTGTTTCAGAGAGGATCGATTTAAAAATAAAAAAATAAAAAATACCCCTCATCGCAAAAAATTTCATTCATAAAAATTAAAGGCTACAAAATAAACACGACAATTATTTGTGGAGTAATCCAAGGAATCAATTTATGAAATACCCATATTATTTCATGACATATAAGTTCAGCATGCAGAAATAGTAATATCATCAACTAAATTAACGTCGAATACTAAATTAACTATACAATCCCATCAACTAAATCAAGGCGTATAACTTTGAAGACGTATAATTTTATTTCAAGAAGTTTAATTCTGAATACTAAATTAATTATATAATCCCAACCACCAATAGCAATGCCATGAAAATTTTAATGATAATAAATGGTATAAAATAAATACGACAAATATTTGTGGAGTAATCCAAGCAATCAATTGATGAAATAAAATAAAATCTGCGACTAATTTGAGAGTGACTCTATAAAATAGTTGTGCAAATTTGTATCCTAATTTTTTTTCATTTTGCAGCAAACAGACCAAGAGTTGTATTCTATCAATCTTTAGTCAAACCAAGATAAATATTAGAATCAGCAATAAAAAATCGAGTAGCAAAATATTTTTTTTATCAATAATTATCGTACACTTTTGAGATAAACATATGCATTGATGTCAAAAAATTTCAATTAATTTCACACTATATCATCATGTTCAGTTTTGAGATGTATATGTTGCGTTCCATTCTATGCGATCACAAGTGCAATAGTACTATATTTTTAAAACCCTATTTTAAAATTAAGACAAACAGTACACAACCGCAAAATTGTTCCTTTATGCAATATACACGGGATAAATATTGAAACTTTACAACCGAATTTGCGACAAATCTGAGAGCGCCCAAGGTAGTTGCAAATATTCGACAATAGTACAAATGCATAAACAATTGAAAATACATAAATAGTTATCCAGTTCTGACTAACTTAATAAAATATTTGTGCAAATTTGTAGCTTAATTTTTTATTTCTAAAACCCTATTTTAAAATTAAGACAAATAGTACACACCCGCAAAATTTTTCCTTTATTATCCTATTAAAAATCACGTTTTAATACTTTTTGCAATACATACGGGATAAAAATTGAAACCTTAATACAAAATCTGCGACTAATTTGAGAGTGTCTATCAATAAGCATTGGAAGGAAAAAAAAAGGTTACATGATTCTGCTCGAGGTCAAAAAGTACCAATGAAATCTGAACTCATAAAATTGATCATTCAGTATCTAATTAATCCAAATATTTTTATAAATTATGCAATACACACGGGACAAAGATTGAAACTTTACAATCGAATTCGCGACAAATCTGAGAACGCCCAAGGTAGTTGCAGATATTCTACAACAGTACAAATGCATAAACACTTGAAATTACAAAAAATAGTTATCCAACCCTGTCTGACTTAATAAAATATTTATGCAAATTTGTAGATTAATTTTTTTTAATTTTACGGCAAACAGGAAAATATCGTGGAGTTTTTTGTAGGCAATTCGTAGGCAATCCCTCCTACGAAGTTTTCTGAATTCATAAAATTGTTCATTAACTATCTAATTAATCCAAATATTTTTATAAATTATGCAATACACACGGGACAAATATTAAAACTTTACAACCAAATTTGCGACAAATCTGAGAGCGCCCAAGGTAGTTGCAGATATTCGACAACAGTATAAAATGCCTAAACACCTGAAATTACACAAATAGTTATCCAGTTCTGACTGACGTAATAAAATATTTTTGCAAATTTGTAGCTTAATTTTTTTTTTTTTAATTTTGCGGCAAACAGAACAAAATCGCGGAGTTTTTTTGTAGGCAATCCCTCATACAAAGTTTTTAGTTGGTAATTCCGTAGCCATACTGGCAATTTTCGCAAGCAATATTATATTTTTTTTGTAGTGATATTTTTAAAATCCTATTTTTAAATTAAGCATCAACTTTCATATGAGTTAATAGGATACAAAACCAATACACAATGTATATGCAGAAACTAAAATGTATACGTTTCTCCAACTTATAATAATATATAAATAATTGGGTCCTTAATATCATTCCGAGCCCAATTTTAAATTAAAAATTTCTAAAATAATGGAAAAATAAAACAACAATAGATTACGTACAAATTAGTAATGAATTTCTCCATCCTAAAAAAATTTCACAAAATCATCCATAAGAACATAAAAAATAAAAAATTATATAGACACATATACGGAAAAAAAGTATATTTAAAAAAAAAAGAAAAAGAAAAAGAGAAAAACAAACGAAATTATTTGATGTTATATCCGCATAATTATCCGTCTATTCTCTAATCAATCCACAAGATTTAATAATACATGCAACACACGGATGACAAAATGATTATTGCTCTAAAACAAAAGGTGCGACAAAGTTGAGAGTGCAACCAAACTTGCGACAAATTTGAAAAATACAAATGTGAAAATGTCCAATCAAACTTGCGACATATTTGAGAGCGCCCAAATGCATAAACAATGGAAATTACACAAATAGTTATCCAATTCATCCTGACTCAATAAAATATTTGTCCAAATTTGTAGCCTATTTTTTTTTTTAATTTTACGGCAAACAGAACAAAATCGTGGAGATTTTTGTAAGCAATTCGCAGATGATCTCTCTTACGAATTTTTTTGTTGTTAATTCCGTAGCCATATTGGCAATTTCCGCAGGAAATATTATCTTTTTTTATGTAGTGTTATTTGTAAAATCCTATTTTAAAATTAAGTATCAACTTTCTTATGAGTTAATAGGATACAAAACTAATAGACAATGTATATGCAGAAACTCAAATGCATATGCTTAAAAAGTAGAATCTATGTACTTTAATATATAAAAATTAATAACGCTATGTACCAATATAAATTTTGAAAGGTACAATACGTTTCTCCAAATTATATTAATATATAAATAATCGAGTCCTTAATATCATCCAGAACCCAATTTTAAATTAAAAATGTATACACAAAATAATCCACAAGATTTAATAATACATGCAACACATGTATGACAAAATGATTATAGCTAAAAAATAAAAGGTGTGACAAACTTGAGAGTGCAACCTAACTTGCGACAAATTTGAAAAATACAAATTTGAAAATGTCCTATCAAGCTTGCGACATACTTGAGAGCACCAAAAGCACTGGCCTATATCATTCAAAAAAAATAAATTCCTCGACATTTGATTGAACAGAAATGGAGAAGATTTTTTGTCTGAGCGTACATACGATCAATGGAATTTGTATTCCAACAATCTGCAAATTTGCGACAAATGGAGGAAATTTTGGACCAAAAGAAATTAAAACTGGAAAGGAAAAAAAAAAGTTTTTACTATTATTTAACTTTATTCACACACCAAATAAACACTACACCATAGTAAACATCATACTTCACAATTCAACTCCACTTTTCTTTAAAAAAAGGAAAATAAACGAATTAAACAATATATAACCGCACAGTTGTTCGCATATTCTCCAATTAATCCACAACACTTAATAATACATGCAACACATGTATGACAAAATGTTTATAGCTATAATACAACAGGTTCGACAAACTTGAGAGTGCAACCAAATTACTTGCGACAAATTTGAAAAATACAATTATGAAAAAGTCCAATCAAACTTGAGAGCACCCAAAGCACTCACATATATCATTCAACAAAATAAATTCATGGACATTCGATTGAACACAAATGGAGACGGATTCTTGTCCGAGAGTACATACGATCAATGGAATTTGTATTCTAACAATTTGCAATTTTGCGGCAAATGGAGCAAAATTTGCACCAAAAAACCATAAAAATGGAAAGGAGTAAAAACGTTTTTACTCTTATTTAACTTTATTCACACACCAAACCATAGTAAACAACAGACTTCATAATTCAACTCCACTCAAACTAAATGGATCCAAAACATCCATCTCAGGATCACTGTTGAAATGAACCTTCGTTGCACCATCGGCAATACATATAACTTTCACTGAAAAAATGAAATAAAAAAGGATTATTAAAATGCAACTGTAAACGATCGCCGGTAATAAATCAAATAAATAAATAATTTAATTTTTTTATATTAGTACAAATAATTTGTACACACCTCCACCACACCGAAGAATTATTGCACTCTGAAATATTATATTCAATGGCGGAGAATCCCATGTCACAATAACATCGATAAATTGGCCGCACCAAATATTAGTCAAAACACACGACAACACATCCCTCCTAAAGAAAAAGATATACAATTAATTTTATGGAAAAAAAATACGCGAAATCACACAAAACATAAAAAAAAAAAAAAATAATAATAACAATTACAAATCATCGCGCAACTCCAACCACACAAACTTGTAGACTCCAGACCGAGTTAAATCTTTAGAGCGTACAAGACCAATGCAAGTGAAGTATGCCCTGACATCTGATAAACATAGGAAAAAAATACATGCTCTTCATTATTATTGCACATTTAAAATAAGCATGAATATTCCACCAAAAAAATTAATTGTAAAATACCACGTAATATCAAATCATCAGTTGAAGGTTGTTCCAAAATCTGCTTAAACCAATAAATTTAAAGGACGAATGGAAAATAACAGTGCTAGAACATAGATTAATTGTCGTCGACTCAATGAATTCGATGTTCAAAACACTTTTGGTATATTTAATAGGTCCATTATTGCCAACAACCGCAAAGTTTTTAATACAATATTCTCTAGCATCCATGAAAAAAATTTCAAATCTGGATACCAAATTCCATGGTATAAATCCATGCATCTTAGTTCCCTGCAAAAAAATGTCAAAGCATCAACACACAAACACAAATCCAAAGAGAAAAAAACAACAACGTGTGCATACGAAAAAAAAATACACCTACGTTAACCCACGTATGAAAAACTCTAACATGAATCACTAAAGTACAGAGATTAGAGAGACCCAAAAGCAACAACAGAGTCATATCTGATTTATATAAAAATTAAAACAATTATTGACCACCAAATATACACACATATATATAGTTAGACATGCACGAGAGAAAGAGACTAACATTTAGTCTATATTAACTAAATTGGACATTAATTACACATTATTGTGAAGAACTAATGCAGCGCATTATAATATTACATATCCAATGGCAAGGATATTTAAATAGACCATTAATGATAATACAACTATCATGGACAATAATAACTCTCACGGAAAAAAATATAACTATAATCAAATTTTGCACAATATTATTAAAAAATATCATAAAACAATGGTAATTCTAACAAAGAACGTGTATGTTTCTAATTTTTAACCATAATAGTACAAATCCATAATTTTTATTCCCGCAAGAATGTTTCAGATCTTTTTTAATTATTTTTTGGAACATAGTTATAGATGATATTGGTCAAAATTTGGAAATCCTTTCTAACAATTTTTGCACCATGCTATCAATATTATAATTATACCTGTCTTTCAGCACGTGCGTAGGTTAATATAGTTCCAAACTTAACAATGGTGTTTAATAGGGCAAGTTAGGAACACGTAGGACAATTTCCCTTTTTATATTAGACCCCATCTACGGATGACAGTGGACGATTACTATAGTTCCAATTTTAACAATGGCGTCTAATAGAGCACGTTAGGAGCAACCAATTATGGTTGGTATAAAATAAATTATGATTGTAAGGATAGATTTTGGACAGTGACCTAGGAATAAGGCATATATCATACCAAGTTCAACGGCAAGTCCAATGAATATCCAATCAAAATGAATGCATTCATTGTAATATAGAAACCTTTTAATAACAACAATAAAAACTGAAACGTACATTAGTCCAATTATGGAATAACACCTTCTAATGCCCGATAGTGTGCATCATAAATGAAATAAAATGAGACACATCATTACGCACAACGACATTACTGCCATTGATACCGACTAACACCATTTTCATTGACCACCAATACATGCGAACTTCACGCACAAATACCACGCGAACAAAGAGAAGAAAACATCAAAGGCAATACCATAATCACCACAGACTAAGCCCAATTATACCAAGTCTTTCATCTTCGTACCAAAATCAAAAACTTTGTAAATGAGCTATAATCATTTGCCAATTCATCGTTTTCTTTACATGAGAGTTTTCCTCGAGGACACGTTAATCTCGTCTCGAAGCTCGTTGGTCTCTGGGTTGCGAAACGGGTTACGTAATCGAATACTGAATGTAAGTCATCGATACAAATATGGTTTTAACCCACCAATTGGGTTGTATATGAAACATAAAAAATAAAAAAATAAAAAAAAATATCTTCTAAGATAACTATGCTTCAAAGAAGCTAAAAAATAAAGGTCTCGCTGTTGTCATGATTTTTAACTCGATTATCTTGTTCTCAATTTTCATGCTAATATCAAATTCTCGACCAAAATGCATGATACATCAAACGAAACACCAACACACACCGCACAATATTAATATCAAACAAATTATTTCAATACGAACAAATGAGTCAAAACTGACAGGAAAGAACAAATCGAATGATCTTATAAGAATCAGTGAAGGAGTACACTCGCCAAATACAATGAATACTAACATTACAATGAATCGCCTATGCTAAAAGTTTACATCATCCAATATCAACACTTCAAATATAACATCAGTCGAAAAATTAAAAAGGACAATAACCTACACTACAAACTATAAAACTATGGGGAATCACGACATAATAAAAAATCCATGTATCGAATGAACGCCAAAAATACACAAAGAAACGGCATAATGCAGTCCTCTGAATGCGGCACAAATCACCAAAAAGAAAAATTTCCATGAAACCGGCCAAAACAAATGAAATAGAACCAAACGACAAGGGATGGGAAACATGCGAAGAAAGTCTAGGAGTTTTATAGAAGACATGGTCCAGAGTAAATGGACGGGATCATTTAAAAAAAACGGTCTAGATAAAAAATATAAACATGAACAAAGGAGAATGAAAGGATTGAAAAAACTAGAGAAAACAAAGGTGCCACATAAGCAAATGTGGTTTCCTCTATATTAAAGTATGGATGAATAGTGAACTGCACAAAATATTAGTGGAAGGAGGTAGTATCAATTATAATACGAACTTTTTTTCTTTGCATTTTGATGCACCAACTTTATAAGTTTTGTAATTTGAAAAATCTGATAATATTTCGTCAGGAATTAAAAGACATGGTTGTCAGATATGCCACATGGAGCCCATGAAGATGCCAACAAATAAAATTAAGATTTTTATAATGAGAATAATGTCTTTAAAATACGTTTTAACTTTAGAAACATAAATTAAAAAATTTATTTTAAAGACACTATTTTTATTTTTTTAATAATTTTATTTGTTGCCGTCAATATGAATATTTATGTGACATTTTCGGCAGGGACGTTATTTAGTTATTGTAAAAAAATTATCAAATATTTTAAATTGTAAAACTTAAAAAGATTAACGAAGTGGTATAGTTCAAGTACTTAGAACTCCACTATTTATCACCGAGTGGTCATAGGTTTGCGTCACAATTTTACTGACCAAAAAACAGTGCATTAAATTGCAAAGTAAAAAAGCTCAGGTTTTAATTGCAAAACAAAAATCATAAAGCTTGTGTTTTTTTTTGAATGAGTATGTATAGAGTGAAAATGGTTCATACATATACTATTGAAGGGTATTAGTTTTATTTTTTAACGAATATTAATTATTTTCACTAAAGAGTATTAGTTAGAATTAACCCTAAAATAAATATCTTTTTTACTTAACTCTCATATGCATTCTTACACTTGTCATGATTTGATTATATCGATATGTACATTTTAGTTATGTTAATTTCATTTTGATTATATTGATCTGTATACTTAAGTTATATTAATCTGCACGTTTCAGTTATATTATAATGCATATTTTAATTTTGTATCCAATTGTACGATACAACCAGTGTACAAGAGACTAACTGTATTAGAGAATATAATATTCTTCAGTCAATATATAGTTAAATATTGTGTTTGGACAGAGTCGTTTGAAATTTAAGGGATTTGAAAATGAATGGATTTAAAAATTGATGGATTTCAAATGACATGTTTTTGTTGTAAAATAAAGAGCGCAAACAGGAACACTGATTTGTTTACCTAGTTCGTCATGAATGACTACATCTGGGGGAATACCAAGCTAGGAGTTTTCAACTATATTTTCTGTGTATGTACATGTACGTCTTACAATACTGAGTACAGAGATATATATAAATATATATATATATATATATATATATATATATATATATATATATAATATCAAAACCCTAAAGCCTATCAGGTTACTTGGCCCATAAGTAATGTTCACGTCAAATCTTCTAGATTTACAACACTCCCCCTTATACATTACGACATGACGTTCATGTCTCGTAAAAAACTCCATAGACTAGGTTGCCAGAATAAAATATTCGGCTGGGGAAAGAGTAAAACTATTGATCTTCCGGATCCAATCTTCAGGATTGTTTTGATGTTGTTACTCCCCCTGAAGACAACAACTTTCTAAGTCTTCGCATCCCAATACCATAAAAATATTTTACAAAAGTAGAGGTAGGTAGGGACTTAGTGAACGTTCTGTTGTATTGTCACTAGATCGCACCTGTTATATGATAATTTCGCCACTCTTTTGGAGTTCGTATGAGAATAAGAATTTTGGGGAAATATATTTCGTTAAGTTCCTCTTAACGTGCCTATTTCTCATTTGTGCAACACAACTACGTTGTCTTCATAGATGATAGTGGGAAATATATTGTTTAATGAATCTCCATGAGATCACAGTATCATCACAAAGAAAAGTATAACCAGTTTGAGATATCATAGAATGTGTTTAACACCATTCCAATGTCTCCTTGTAGGAGAATCGCTATATCTCGCAAGCAAATTTACTATGTGATATCCGGTCTGGTGCAGTTTGCAAGATAAAGTATGCACCAAATAGCACTTAGATAAGGAACTTCCGGTCCTAGAATATCTATTGTATCTTCTTTGGGCCTAAATAGGCACTTATCCACTTCAAGGGATCGAAATACCATAGGTGTACTAAGTAGATGAGATTTATCCATGTAGGATCTCTCAAATAACTTTTTCAAGTAGGTTGACTGGTGTATAAAATTTATTCGTCCTTCAGGGAGATATCATATTCATTTTTCCTTCAGGGAAATGCTCGAATTAATTTTCCTTCCGGGAAAAATTTAAATTTAATTTTCCTTCAGGGAAATACTTGAATTTTTTTTTCCTTCAGGGAAATGCTCGATCAGCAGGTCGAGACTTTATCTGGTTATTACCAAGACTTTTATTTCAAATTTAGCTTTTAAGATTGAACTGACGTCTTCAATCTTCTTCCATGTTCCGATTATATTTAGGTCATCAACATAGATGGAGATGATGCAAGAACCACCTTGCGATTTCTTCATAAATACACAAGGGAAAACTTCATTGTTTGTATATTCCTTCTTCGGGAGGAATTCACTAAGTCGATCGTATCATATTTGATCCGACTGTTTTTAGATGACGTAATGACCTTTGCAGTTTGTACTATACATACTGCGATTTTCATCATTCCTCATCTGGGGAATCTTAAATCCATCAGGGATATAAATATTGACATGTAATAACCATATAATATATGCGGTTTACAAGGTCCATTAACTGCATTATGTTTTAGCTGCCAGTGATTAGCGGAACTTTATTTGTTCATACCAGGAGAATATATTTGATCACAAACAATCATGGGTCTCTGTGAAAACCATGGGTTTCAGCGAAAACCCTAAAGCTATTAATCTCACTCACCACCTTATTTTCATTTTGGTTTTCGTGTAAACACTCATTATCCAATAGGGATAACTCTTCGAGTGTACGTACGATAGAACCAAACCTTATTTTTAGCGAGTTTAGCTCAACCACATTTTTGCTTCTTCCTTATTCCACCTAAATCAAAGTGCTTCGGGCACCCAACTTAAGTAATGGATCCAAATTTTAGAAAGAGTAATTGTGGACACAGATACGTTGTTGAGAACTAACTTATATTGTTTCTCCTGTATTTATTTATTAATATCATATTAACCAGATTAACACCATTTCCCTTATGTATTTGATCTGGTCGTTCCGCAATCCTAGTATTTGATCAATTTGTGCACGTGCTTTGTTACTAGGATTCTTCATCTTCAGGACGAATATCTTCTGAAGATTTCAAGTCTTTTGGACATATCTCTTCTGGAGATTTCAAGTTTGACAGACCAGTTTTGCTAGCTTTCATTCTAAGTGTGTTTGTTTCTTTTATAGGTCCTTTACGCTTCTGGCGTGTGGGGCATGTATACTCATTTTCATTGGGACCTCTACCCTTTGGGGTGCATTTGCAGCAGGTATATGCAATTTAGTCACACCTTTGTGGTCAGTAAACCCATCTGGCAAATTACTTGCTATATATTGCAAGTTACTTATCTTTTGAACTTCAAGTTCAGTTTAACTAGTGCATGAGTATAAATATCGAAGAACTTTTTCCTTCAGGGAGATTCTCGGTCTTTTTCCTTCAAAGAAAATATCTCGATCTGTTTCCTTCAAGGAAACTTCTCCGCATTCATTTAATTTTTGAATTCTAATCTCCCCCTAGTGCCGAGAATAGACTCTTCATCGATTATGCAGTCAGCTAACAAGGCTGTTAACGTGTTGTGGTGGTACGCATACTGCACAATAGAATGTTCACAGAAGGGAAATAATGTGTCCTTTTCCGTGCACTAGTTGTAGAGGGGAGTACTAGTGATATACAGTGGGTCCGATTTGAATTCATGTAGCTACATGTAAATTTCATACCCCTAAGCTGCAACAAGGAGAAATGCCTGAGCCCGATGGGATTCGTCTTGGATGATATCTGGAAGGAAAGCGAGGATGGTCTAGTGTGGACCGTTTACTACAACAAAAGAGATAACAACAAACTTGCACATGATCTTGCGATGTACGCGATGAGCTCTCCGGGTCCTCACGAATGGAGCGGAGTAGATATCCCCGAGTGGGTTAAGAAAACACCTGTTGTACTGTAACTTCTAGCTTCAATATAAGGGGTTTTTTCTTTTAAAAAAAAAACTATCAAAATGGTCCCCATACTAGGATAATCAGTCCACAAATATCTCTATGAAACTATTAAAAAAATGAGAGATTTAATTCCAACATTAGTACGATTCAGTCCTACTCTAAGTTCACCCTTTGTACATGCCATATGAATAAATTTATTTACGAAAGGTTTTGACGTATTATAGCCAATGAACTTAGACAAAATCTGATATATCTCATTATTATTTAAGATGGACTAAACACTCATGCTATAATTTGTATGAATCTAAATTGGATTTTAAGACCACATCTACAACTCTTCAAGAGGTTGGATTTTGTTACTGAGATTTTACACGCTTCAAGCGTGCTTTAAATTCATTAGCATGTAATATTTTGTCCTTCAGGGACATCAATTTTAACTGGGAATTTTCTATATAAATATGTGATTCAGTAACTCTGCTGGAGTTGTTAATGACATCCGGTAATTGAGTTGTAATTTTTCGCAAATATTAATTATGAAAAAACATATAGTCATAACATGCATAAAAAATCACAAAATAATGACATTATGTATCTTGACAACTCATAGTCTTTAATGTCATATCATTGACAATGTCCATGTTTGCTTCAGGCAAACTGGTAAGTTGAGATTTGCTTGGGAAATCCTCGATCTCAACCACCTCAACAATTATTTGGCATCAGCCATAATTTTCATCTATAGATATTTTCTGCTATCGATTTTATTCAATTTTTTTCGATGAATATAATCCTTCATGAATTTTTATAAATGATGTTTTTTTTTCAATAAGATATTCAGTTTTTTGTTGATGAATACAATCCTTCAGGGATTTTCCATAAACAATTGATATCTTATTGAGATGGTATTGAAGAATTTAATCAGTGTGTCTGCCTTCTGGGCAAAGATACAGTCAAAATTTCATTACATTTGTCCTAAATGAAGCAAGACGAATCTCAATGCCCAAGTCAGAATACTAATAATGTCCAATTATGTAAATCACTCTTTGTCTCCAAAATCTTCGAGTTCTTAGCACGAAAGATCATCGTTGCCTATTTTAAAATTTGCTTCAAGCAGACTGGAATGGTGAGATCCACCCTGAGGGGCCTATCCATTGTTTTCCTTTTGTATCTTTCGTTAAGCCTCAACCAAGTGATTGGGGTTGCGGATTTCCTCCCTTCCACACTTACACCCACTCAGGCTCCCTTGAGCTAGATCATGTGCTTCGGGCACTGCTTGTGAGTAGGGGTGGTAATTGCGAACACGACACGATAGCACAATACGAATCCGACACGAAAATTGCGGGTTAGTGTTGATCTTATTGGGTTAGTGTCCTTATCGGGTCGACACGATAAGAATGCGAAAATTTTGTGGCGAGTTAGTGTTGGATTAGTGTCAACACGTTAAACACGATAAAATTAACGGATAACCCATTAACCTGTTAACAACTTGTTAAGCACGAACACGATAGTGACACGAAATAACACATAACACGATAGTTACACGAAATATATTTTAATTATATTTTTACAAAAATAATAATATATAACATTATATTTTCAAGCCCATTAAGAATTTAGTCTCAAATTCTTATCCCTAACTAAAAAACAGGCAGAGGAAGCCCAACTCCCAGGCCCATCAATTTATAAACTAAGTATAAGGACTAAATTAAAAAAAAAAATACTTTTGGAAACCCTAAAAATACTCATCGGCCATCGCAATTTCACTCTTTCTCTCTCCCTCTCACACGGTCGTTCTCTCTCTCCCTCTCTAGCCTCAGCGACCGCCGCTCTGACGGCCATTCTTCTTTTGTGTGTTTTGAAACTTTGGTTTATCATTTGATTTTTAAAACTTTGGTTTTAGTATGAGGCTTTAATTATTATGTTGGATAAACTATGCATTTGGTATTTTGGTTTGTAATCATTTTGGATAAAATATGCTTTCTATGAACATTTGTAGTTTTTTGTGTTGAAATTTTAAATTTAGCCATCTTTTTTATCAGGTTTATATCGTGTTCGTGTTGACACGAAATGAATCGTGTCATTATCGTGTCGTATCGACACAGAATGAATCATGTCGACACGGAATGAATCGTGTCTTTATCGTATCGTGTCGACACTAATACGAAAAATATCATGTCATTATCGTATCGTGTCGACATGAATTTTATCGTGTTCGTGTCTTGTCGGAACGGATGCTTATCGTGTCGTGTTAGTGTCGGGGCTTATTGTGTCGTGTCACTATCGTATCAACACGAAACACGATCCGTTAGCACGAATTGCCACCCACTACTTGTGAGCCAACCGGCCTAGCATTGTGATTTCTCATCAGGAGTTGGTTGTGTTTTTTTGCCACTAAAAGTGCAGATATTAGCTCTGAGTGAGAGGTGTATTGTTGCTGGAGAACAAGGTTACTAGCATGGAATATTGATAAGATTTTTTGTATCAACTCGGCCTCAGTAATTTACTACTTGCATAATTTTAACTGAGATACAATACGATGCAAGATAGAATTGTTCTCCGTTATAGATTTAAATCTTGAAAACGGAGGTTCAGCCAATGGTATTGTGCCTGAGGGAGGATTACATCATTTTATTGATGGAAACAATCCTTTAGGGATGTCCATAAAATACTAGGGTCCATCTCAGTAAGGTACTCATATTTCAAGTCCTGATTTAGGTGGTACCTGAGATAAATCAACGTTTTTGCTTTCTGGGCATCAGTGGATTTGAGACCATGGACACTGATTCCGCTTAATTAGGATGAGGCTAGATGAATCTCAACATCTATAGCCCTTGTCACGTAGTTGTTACCATCGAGAGCAAGCTCAGTAAATTCTCTCTTAGTAATACCAAGCATTTTCACTACGTTTTAAATGGACGTGGTAAGACATACGATTGAATTTTTATTAACAAAGGAGAAAGATGATTTAATTTATTTGAACATGTTCAATCACAAAAGAGCAAATATTGGGTGTCGTCTACCCAAATATGATTTATGGTCCGACAAATACCGGATGCCGCCTACCCAGATAATATATGCGGACTATAACTAGTAATGTAAATTTAATTCACATAAATAGTTATACAAGTAGAAACAACTATTCAAGTTCAAATTTAAGTCAATACCCATGTTTGCTTTAGGCAAACCTGTATATGAAAATTTTGGGCATTGTTTGAGTGAATTAAATTAGTAGCAAAGATAATAATAGACACACAAGGATTTTCACATAAATCCTAATTTCTATAGCAAATAATCCCCAAGCCTATTCAGCGACAAGCGGTTCTAAATGCTGAAATTTAAAAGGGATTGAGCCACTTACCAGAGCAGAACCCTGCAGTATAGGTTCCTAAATACTTGTAGATAAACTCTGTTTGCATTGAGCGCACTCAAAATGAGGTTTTGTTGGAATCTAGAGGCACGTAAAACACGTAAACATGCGCATCAAAAATATCGTTCACCAACAATGAACAATTAATTGCATAATTAAATTACGAGATCTCTTAACCAAGAAATCTTACAGCGCTTCGTACGTGGAATCCTCAACTACGGTATCCACGCAACAACTATTCACCGATCCGCACTGGGGTGCCAGTGTTGAATCTCGAGACGAACTTGCTAGGAAAACTCGAACAAGAGATTTTATGGAGAAATTATATTTCTTGTGTGTTTTTATTGAATTCCCATGAGACACATATTTATAAGGATTATCTTAGCTTAATTTCTAAGCAAGATAATATGATTGACCCGCATAATATAATCTCTACGGATTATATCTCCCTAGATATGTTCCTATGAATAATATATTTACCATATCTATTATTCTTGTATAATAATATTCCAAATATTATTATTGAGATTTCATATTCAATTAAATCTAATTTAATTAAATAATAATAATTAATTCCAAATATAATTATTATTATATTCTCCATAAATTAAATATTATATCCAATATAATACTTAATCAACCAACTATAATCGGCGAACTGCCATTGCTTGTTGTGTGACCCATAGGCCCTCGTATATCGAGCGATTAGTCAAACTAACGGTCTTAATTGAACCCTAGACAATAAATCAGACATTCTCAATATACAAGGTACGTTGCGAGGAAATCTGCAACTACCTGTAATACTGTAGGCTATTGTGATATCTTCCTTTTATTCGCGAATACTCGATTAAGCCTTGAACATGATGGAGTATTGTTGGGACAATGTCAGTTTTGATTAGATCCCAAAACCCCTGAAAAGATGTTTGCATTTTGTTTGTCAGGCTAGTCTTGGTTAATTTTTGTACTTAGTCGTTTTACATTTCACAGGTACTCAGTAAGAGGAGCACTTACTGATGACAATCAAAACTTAGAGCCTGAAGATGCTTTACCATCCTGAACTTATGGCAGTCTCCTAAGCTAGCTGAGTAAGTCTCAGTGATGAAGAGTATGACCCTGAGGTCAGTACTACTCAGTCCTGAAGGGAACAGGATGAAACTGAGTTAATGGGAAGACTTGGAGTAGAGCCAGGCAATGCAAAAGGAATGTCAGCGTCAGGATAAGACCGGTGAGCTCAAGACAAAAGGAACTTAATAAGACAAGCCTGAAGCCAGGAATAAGTTCTGACATTCTCACCAACCTGATGACGTGGACCAATCCGGGAAGGACACGCACGTACGGAACCTGACAAGTAGACTGACTTCAGACTGCCATTTCAACGGGCAAACATTTAATGTGCATTTAATGCAACTACCTAATTCCATGCAAAGGATGGCTGCTGCATGAAGATATGTCCGTTTTAAGCCACTCTACATAGATGACAAAAAAGGCTATCTCTCCAACGGATAGTTTTTCAAATCACCTATAAATACAGAAGGCCTTGAACCCATTCAAGGTTACGGGAAATTTCCAAGCCAGAAATTACTCAAACTCTCAAGCACTCAAGCATTCAGTCTTTAGAAGAAGCACTCGAAACCCTCTAAATTTCCCAAGTGTTTCTTAGCAACTGAGAGTTAATCTGTATTCCAAGAGCATACAAGCAATATCTTAAGCTTAGAGAGATTATCCAATCCTTAGCATAGCTTTGTCTTGTAAGGATAATCTCAAACTAGTTGGAATCCAAACTGAAACCAAAACCCTTTCTTAGGCTTGTTGGGAGTAAGTCAGTTAGTGAGTTAGTAAGGAAGTTTGTAAAGATCAGTGAGGTTAGCTGGTCTTGGTGCACCTTGGCACGTTAAAAACAAGAATCCCTTGAGTGGATTTCTTGTTAAATCAGGTCGTGGACGTAGGAGCTTGAGTCTCTGAACCACGTTAAAATTGTTGTGTTCTCATTGCTTTGATATTGTGCATACCTGACATATTACTCGTTCATTCATAAGCATTTGGTTTATCAGGTCTGAATCAATCAGCCTGATCCTCAAAAAGAGCACTGCCCTTACTAAACACTATTTAGAATTGAGTAAAACAAGTTCTTCAGAATGCAAACTAAACAAGACTTTAAACTTTCAGGGCTCACGCATTTCCGCACTGAACTTGAACTGATAGTTAGCCAACTGACCCGCACCAAGTGTAGTCAATAGGTGTGTTATCAGCTCCTAGTTCTTTACCACTCTGAGCAAAGGGGACTCAGTCAGGTTTTAAGTTTGAAAAATTGGTATACGTGTATTCCCCCCCCCCATACACGTATTCCTCAGTCTTGTACCGGGATCAACAAGTGTCTATTCAAATAACTTAATCATATTATCTCAAATCACTAATTGATTGCTCGCGTCGCACTTGGCCACAAAGTCCAAGTCGACTTGCATCAGCCGATGTCTTAGATCCAATTATGATAAGAAGACAAATATTCTTGGCACAACTACCACGCACATGTACTTCGTGATGAACCCAATCCATGCCATATCTACCCCTGGAGGGTGAAAACATCGGTCATGGTCAAAGTTCATCACTCCGCACATGTCGTGCATATTGACCTTAAGCCTGAGGAGTATCTATATAATCGCTACCACTAACCGAGGCACCCGTAGACACATTATGTGGAATTACATGAAACGGTTTCTCGGATGGGTATACCAATACCCTCTAAGGTATTTGTGCATCCGTTATGAGATACCTAGTATCTCGTAGTAAGTGAGATCTTACTACACTCTCTCCATAGAGTATAATGCAGATCGCACACCAATCTCCATTGCATCATCAATATCCCATTCTTGATGATCTTTGATGGGGGCTATTTGAGAATCGTACTTTCGGTCATCTGAGTTCTCACTGACTCAATGACAGTATTGATTCAAGGGAACACAAATATGAATAATGCAAACAATCAAATATAATATTTAGATAAGTGTAAAGCCATACATTTAATATTAAACCATAAACTGAATATCATCTTAGTATTATGTTCTTACAAATGATTGTCTTTAGGACACTAACACTAATAGGTTTATGAGCGAACAAATTGCCTACTTTTTTGTCTCATCTCAAACAAGTAGAATGATCAAAATAGGTATAGTAACCAGTGTCGAATCCAATATAAAACTCAACACAAAACCATGTTAGACAAAATAAAATCAATGAAAATATAATGGATACTCAAAGAGGATATTATTGTCTCTGCGAACGAATGACATACAAGGTTAAAATCAATCTTCTTTCAAGTATGAGCAGTTGTTGGAAGCAAATATTGTGAGAGTGGCAAGAATTATTATTAAATAAACTAATCACGTTCACCAGGGTTCAACCGACCACTGTAGCACAACTCCTCAAATAAGTTTTTCACAATCTTAACTGTCTCAAAAAGCACATATACTTATATTTAGGAGTACTAATCCTAATTTATTGGTATCATGTATGAAGAGTTCCAGACATTCAATAATTAATTAATCAAACCCAATCCAATAAGTATAAACATCTACTCAGTGCCGCAAGCTCATATATAAGCGCACCTAAATAGTAACTAGCCATAAATTACATATACATATACACCATAGGTACCGCGATCGCATACCGTAGTCAAACAAGACCTATCTTTGCCGATTACTTAATAACTTGGCGGAAGATTAATTCGGAAATGGATATTACAGCATAGTTCCATTCCAAAGCAATCAATCATAATTAAAGGGTTTGGACATTGAAATAGAAAGGCGTGCCCAAACATCTTACCAAATCAACTTAAGAGACAAAGTTTGAATAAATAAATTATTGAACAAATTTTCGAAAAGAAACTTTGTATTAAAAGAGTTTTGCTATAATCAATTTTTCATAAGAACTGCTGTACTTAATTCCAGAAATATGAAAAGAAAGAGACATAATCAAAAGAAGGGATAGTGGTTACTGTTTCTTTTTCTTCTTTTCTGAATAGGCTGTTTTATAATAAATTACCGAGGAATTTTGGATGAAAACTATGGATAGAACACTCGTGCTGATAACATGTTGTAAAATAAAGAGCGCAAATAGGAACATCGATTTATTTACCCAGTTCGTCATAAATGACTACATCTGGGAATTTTATGTGTATCTAAATGTATATTTTACAATACTGAGTACATATATATATATATATATATATATATATATATATATATAAGATTAAAACCCTAAAGCTTATCAGACTACTTGACCCATAAGTAATGTCCACATCAAATATTCTGGATTTGACATATCAAATCTGCTAGATTTACAATAGTTTTATTAGATATTTGAAATTCCTCCAATTTGAACTAGAATTAAAGCTAAGTATTTGAAATCCATTCATTTGAATATTTTATTCAAACAAGTAAAATGGATTTAGGTTGTGGATTTAAAATCCATAGTCCAAATTTATCCATCCAAACACAACCTTATATTCTTGTAACCAAAATAAACTTATAAAAATTAGGGCAACATACTATGGGGTAGTTTTTTTAGATGGTAATTACCACACACCCCCCCCCCCCCCACACCCCCCAATAGTTGAAAAATCTCTTCTTCCTCTTGGGTACAAAAAGTACAAAAAGTGATCCCCACAATATTCTCTTTGGTTTTCATTTTGAATTTCCCCCATTTTGTATATGATTTTTTTAATTCATGCGCCACATTTTTTAATTTCATCCCCCCCCCCCCCCCCATAAAAAATCTTATTTCCATATCCATTATTCTTATTACTTAGTATAAATAAATAAAAATTGGAAACAAACACAATAAATATTTATAATATAAAAAAATAGTATATAATCAAGTTAAAAATAATTTCAAACAAGTTAAAAATGGTCTATCATCAAGTTAAACAATCTCAAAATCAATAAACATTTGCAAATGACAGCTTCTAAGCAGGAAGAAAAATAAGTTTTGACATCAAAATAAGTATAATATTCAGCAAAAATTTGAATAAAATGTTAGATTTAGCAAAAGTTCAAAAATGCATGCATAAAGTTCAAATTTTTACTATTGAGTTCAATTGTAATTCGGGTACAAGTTCCAACTTATATTATAAAAAAGTTTAAAATTATATTCAATCTTCAACTTCAACGACATAACTTCAACTTCAACTTCTATACCTTCAAAAACTTCTACTGCATAAAGATCCCCACCATTTCCGCATCTGCATAAACCCATTCCTACCAAATACCCAAAAGCATTCCCTTGTATACATTTTCACTTTGAGAACCAGAGAAATATGATTTATGAACAAAGCCCCCTTATTTACATGGAGAATGAAAAAAGTGAAAAAGGGTTTCAACTATGCCTCTCTGAGATGTATATTTACTAGCATTGAAAATCCAAATAATGAAATACATAATGAAATATCAATATTGAAACAAAGATTACATTTCATTAAGAAGATGCCTCTTATGCAGAAAGCTAATGGTAATAAAATCTATTTACCGGGAAAGAAGATTAAATAGATGAAATGCAATCTAAATAATAATGAACAAAAGATCCCAAACAAATTACAACTGCCATAATTCATCGATTCATTGAACACCCAACAAATCACAACCATAATTAACCTAAACATCAACATCCACACAAAATTCCCAACATTAATACCATGAAATTAAGTGAAAATATATTGAAATTCAAAGATAAGAGAGACGTACGGCATAGGGAAGGTGTGCACGATAAGCCTAATCTTGACAAAACAGACAACTATTCTAAAATCCTACTATTACCCACACAAATTAGCAACATTAACATCAATATTTAGACCCAAAAGAGGAAAAAAAATACTCCAAAATGTCAAATTTTACTAACAACGCACTGAAAAAATACAAACCCAGAAGACAAACCCGGAAAAGTAGAGCAAGCAATGAAAACCTTGGAAACATGTTCGAAGGCTTGTGAGACTGACCAGAAGATTGGCTCTTTCGGTGGTGTCGGCAGCTACTCCAGCGTAGGCGGCGACGGGATGCCATTCGGAGTTGTTGGTGGTGGATTAGGCGGAGGGGCGGTGGCATTGGAGGTATTTTTTTAGAGAGGAAAATTAAATGAAAGCATTTGTGCATATAGAGAATGAATGAGATAAAAGGCTGAGAGAGAGTGATATTTATTATAGGCTGAAAGTGATATATATTAATATTATTTATTAGGCAAAATGTTCATTATAAGAACTAGGGGAAAATGGACTATTTAAGAGTAAAAATTGTTAAAACTATGTACCTAGAAGAAATTTTTCCTAAAAACTAATAATATATTGAACCCATATAAATTAACAAATTAACGAGTAAGTGTGTGTGTGTTATAAGACAGTGTGGACTATTTGATGTTGACATGGCGTAAATAATTTAAGCCCAACACATAACTTTTCCTCCATCAATTACTAACTAGATTTCTCGACTGTCAAAAAATTCATTTCTTACTTAGATTTCTCATTAAATATAGTCATTTATTTATAAAAATATCATTATAGAAATAATTTTATTCTTTTTTTTCTTTATCACAATGCCATAAAAAAATAACTTTGTCCACTTTTTATTTACCACAATACAAGTAAAAATAATTTTATTATATATAATACATTATTCACATTAAAACACATGTCAAAGTTAAATTGGAAATTCTGAAAAAATAAAATTAACCAAACTCTCAAGCATCCAAACATTGACGTAACACATGAAACATCTTAAATTTCTCAAGTGTTTCTTCAGTTTTAGAGTCATTCTGTATTCGTGACCTTAATAGATATATAAATATATATCCTAAGCTTAGAGTGATAATACATCCTTAGAATTGCTTTTCTTTGTAAGGAATATCACAACAGTTGAAATCCAGAATACTAAACCAAACCCTAGAACGAGTCAGTGATAGGTGATTGGTGAAGTTGGGTGTAAGAGGACTAAAACTCAGATAATTCTAGGGGTCAGGATTCCCCTTAGAGAGGAAGTCTGACCATCAGTGACCTTGGCACATTAAAAATATGGTAATTCCGTGTTAATAAATTCTCCTATTCAACCAGGACCGTGGACGTAGTAACTTGAGTCTCTGAACCACGTTAAATATTGTTCATTATTGCTTTGCTTATTATTTTATACTTGTCATATACCTTCAAGCATTCAACATATTTTTATCAGGATGGAAACAATCATTCTGACTGCATAAATTGTGCACTGAACCTCTTAACCACAAGGCTTCGTAAATTAAATCAGAAAAAATCTGAAACCCAGAATACTAAACCACCCTATAACGAGTCAGCGATTGGTGATTGGTGAAGTTGGTGTAAGAAGACTAGAACTCATAGAATTCTAGGGGTCAAGATTTCTTAGAGAGGAAGTCTGATCACCAGTGCACCTTGACACGTTAAAAACAAGGTAATTATGTATTTAGAAATTCTCATATTCAATCAGGACCATGGACGTAGGAGCTTGAGTCTCTGAACCACGTTAAATATTGTTCATTTATTACTTAAATTTGCTTACTGTTTTATACTTGTCATATTCCTTCAAGCATTCAATATATTTTCATCAGGATTGAAACAATCATCGTGACTGCATAAATTGTGCACTGAACCTCTTAACCACAAGCCTTCGTAAATTAAGTCAGAAAATTATTTTTAGGAAATCTAAAACGAGTATAAAACCTTAGGGCTCACATCTTCCGCACTCAGACTTAATTAGATAGTTATTCAACTGATAAGCTTCAGAGTGGTTTGTAGGTTTATCTGATCATAACCTCACTGAGCACTCTACACTGAGCTTATTTGGATCCTCATCTGAAGTCTCTAATCAGGGCCAAGTCTTTTTGAAGGCGAACAAGTCGATCGACTCGGGCCCATAAATTGTGTGACTTTTTAGGGGCCCTGAATTATTTTTAAATATATATATATATATATATATATATATATAATTGAATAAACTTTGAATTTAAGTCTCAAGTATCCTAGCGGACGGTATCCTAGCAGACGGAAGCCTATCATTATTTCCTTCAGGTCATGGTTTTGATATTTGATGGGTATCAATTATTGAACTTTTTGTTAGTTTTACCAATTTCAAGTAGTCTATACCCCAATATAATTAGATTGTCTAATAAAAATATCACACACCCGATTGAGACTTAATGTCTTTTTTTAATACTTATATAATTAAATTGTCAGTTATTAATTAATCCCGTCACCGCCATCACACAAAATATTTAGGGTATCTTTGTTTTATTACTCATCCGAATAGACTTATAATTTTGTGAGTCATGCTTTATACGTTTGGTATTTGAAATTTAGTTTTTTTGAATCTCAAATTTAATAAATACCTAAAAATACTTATAATTTTTTTTTAAGTCCTAAATTCAAGTCCTGGATTGACAATTTTATATATTTCAGGCCCTGAATCGATAGAAAAAATCTTTTAGGTCTTAAATTGATACTTTTACAATCTTTCAAACATTAGTTTAACAATATTCAAACCTATTACTATTACTTTTCACAAAATCCAATATAATCACATTATCATTTTTTTCTTCATCCCCACTCTCCAACTTTTCTTTCATACAATACAATATATTAATGCATCATCTATCACTAATTAAACATTGATTTAATATAAAATAAAATTTCTCATACCAAAATTTCAATACAAACACATACTTATATTATTCATCGAGATTCACATCCTAGGATTTTAATATACATTCGTGACTTCCCTGCTCACCTAAGTTTAAAAAAAAAATCATCCCAAGTATTTAGTATGTTATATTTTCTTCAAAACTTTACAACATCGACTATTCACGAGTGAATCGAAGAAGAAATCTTTGAATTTTAAATTTAAGGATAAGTGTGTTTTTTTAAATATTGTTCAATATTAATTCCATAACACTTAAAATTTATATTGTCTTTAAATTAGTATAATTGAAAAGACAATCGGGGGCTCAATTTTATTCTTGACTCAGGCTCTGTAGTTCCTAAGATCGGCCCTGTCTCTAATAGATTGATTCCCAGAATCATCCTCAGGTCAACTGAATCGGTGTTTAGGATATCTTGTTTGAAAAAGAATTGACATATGTGTATTCCCCCTCCCCTCATACACGTATTATAGACTCATCTGGGACCAACATATATGTTAACAATTTACATACTATAATTAAGATAATAGTTACAACTTTTTTAGGTTTTATTACTATAATCATAGTTTACATTATTTAAATAATTTTTATAAAATTTTAGTTTATACAGTTATTTATAAATTTAAATATTTTATAAGAATATTTTAGTTAAATATTAATTGAAAAAGATTTTATATTTTTTTAGTTTGACTCATCTATATTTGACCCGCCTTATAAAAACCTCAACCCATTTCTTTTAAATCAAACACATATAATATAATAATTTTAAATTTATCAGTGTTTATCATAAAAAATAAAAATAAAATTAAAAATCCAGCATGGCAGTTACCAGATAGGTAAACTGCGTTAGCATGTCAAAGAATCGATTTCAAATAAATTTCAAACTTATTGGGACCAATATCAAAATGTGTATTTGATGTGGATCAAATTCAAACTTGAACAAAGTTATTGGACTTACAAATATTTAATCCCGTTATAAAAATGACCATACTACTTTTATTTAATTAATTATTTAGAAAATATGAGATTTTAATTGTATTAATAATATTTAAATAAATTGTATTTCATTATCAACTATTTATGGCATTTTCTGGAAGAAACCTATCTGCAATGATGTCATTTATGCCACTTTCGGTGTTTTATTTTGTACTAATTAATAGTCTTAATGTATGATATCGGGATAATTAAAGGATAATCTGCAAAATGAATACCATAGTAACATGTGTTAATAATATTAAAAGGTGTAACACAAAGTGAATTCTTAAATATATTAGTGTATAACTTAAACATAATATATATCCTGTCAACAACAATCATATTCCTTGTACCCTAGAACTTGCTTGTTTTGTTTTCAATAAAATTGCTTTATTTGCTTAAAAAATAGAGAAATACACACCACATTACAATCCTAGAGCCCTAAAGGCAAAATAAAACATGAAAACCCCATGGCACAAAATGCTACAATTGTGTGAATGTGTAATTTAAATACCCCAATCCACGTGTCTCTTTCTCTCCCCAATCTGAACTCCCCCTCACATCCCAATAAAATCATCTATCTCACCAATACAAAATTAGATTTTGTCTCTCTCTCTCTCTAAATTCGCCTTTCCCCCCTCTCTAAATTCTCCACGCCACCACCATCACCACCAATTCCTCTCTCTCAATGTGAACTAGACACCGACTTGAGGAATTTAGAGCTGCACCATCGTGATCTGCCACTCTATTGGCATCAGATCAGAGCGACGATAGAGGGCGTTGTTGTGATCAGCCGGTAGGTAGCACAAATATCTTGAAGAACCGTGCTTCATCTATTTCACGATGTCGTTGGGCTTCGCAAAGGAGGCGGTGGATATGCGGATCTGCAAAAGGATACGTTAGATGAGATGCGGGCGGATGACTTTAAAAGAGAGGCTACAGACCAACTGTAGCCAAAATCAGGTCCTTCGGGGCTCTTCTTCTCCATTGCGTTTCTATCGATGCAAGAGTGAGGAAATTTCTCCTCCTTAATTAAGATCTGGAGCCCACCGCCATCGAGATCTGGAGCCCTCCACGACTACCTTAATCGTGATCTGGAGCCCACTATCGCGATATGGAGTGCACCATCGCTATTGAAAAAAAACATCATCGATCTGGAGCGCCGCTGTCGCGATCTTTGAAGCTGCCACCATATCATAAAATTGGCCGTCTCTACCCACATCGAAAATGCCATACCAGGTTCACAAGTAGTTGATTGTAAGAAATGCACATAATCTAAAAAAATATTGATATCATTTGTTAGGATATAGATTAGATATTTTGAAGATGGTAAAACAAGAACTTGTAATAGGACTAGCTGAACCTGTTAGTCAGCTACAGATTAGTCTAGGACTAGAATAGGTCTTTGGTTAAGGGAGAAGAAATCTGTGCAGACCAGATGAGAGGTGACCAGACCAGAGCAGATGAGGTCCAGAGGAGTCTGACCAGATGAGGTCCAGAGGAGTCACCAGAGGAGTCTGCCAGAGGAGTCTGCCAAAGGAGTCACCAGAGGAGTCTGACCAGAGGAGTCTGACCAGATGAGGTCCAGAGCAGAAATGTTACCTGACCAGATGAGACCAGACCAGACGAGACCAGACCAGATGAGACCAGACCAGATGTGACCAGACCAGATGAGTTCAGACCAGATGAGGGAGACAGATTAGTTCACCCACATGGAGGCTGCGTGTAATCTGGAGACAAGGAGATTTTGGAGATCATTGATGGAGAAGAAATCAATCTGGAGAGTCAGCTGATGGAGGATCTGATTGATTGTTTGATTGAAAGTCAACTAATCAATCAATATAATCAATCTGTGATTGATTATATCCCTCCAATTATGGTTGTTTAAATTTCTAGCTTCCAACGGCTAGTTAATTCCTACAACTCTAAATAGGAGTGTTGTGATGAGTTCATTAGAGAGACAAGAGTCGCGCGAGGGCACACAAAGACACACGAACTCTTCCACTCACTCACCTTGTTCATTCAAATACTATATCCACTCTTTAGGAGTTTCTAGTTGGAGCTTTACTCAACCTGTTCATCTATATAGAAAGGTTGTTGTAAGCAGTTGTACGAAGGAGCTGGTACTTCGCAATTCCAGTGGTTCGTGAGTACGTTGGTTGGAGAGAAAGTCCCCTTTTGAGAAAGGGAGAGTGGACGTAGGACAAGTTGGTCCGAACCACTATAAATCCTTGTGTTCTTTATTTTCTGCACTTTAAATTTCTGCAATTTCTTTTAGCATTTCTTTAAAGGGTTTTCTTAAAAATAAACTTAAAAACGCTTTCCGCTGGATATTTTTGGGACCAACAAGTGGTATCAGAGCAGTGTGCCCTACAGACCACTGTTTTGAAATTATTTTGGTGGTCACCAGGGCAGATCCATTTTTTTGAAAACCCAAATATTTGTTGTGCTAACATTTTTTGCAGAAATGGGCTCGAAGAGAAGCAGTAAAAGAAACACTAGGAGTTACTCCAAAAGGAGCTTCGCAGATGAGGAAGAAGAGGTATCCACTTCTGGTTCATCATCCAATTATGGACCAGACGAAGAGATATGTCTTGTGATAGATGAGGTATGCAATCGAATTCCCTCTTCTTCTTCTCATTCTTCTTTTTTCTGAACAATCAGAGGAGTCTTATACGCAAACTCTGCTATTAGATCTCCAAAGATCTATACAACTTTGTCAAAAATTGGAAGATGAGAACTCAAAGCTAAAAGCAGAAAATCAGAAGCTTTCACAATGTTTAGGCAACTCAGCTAATCTACCAGCTGAACAAAATCATACACTAGTTGAAGAGTCTTCTGACTTGACAACCAGGTGTATTGAACAAGTTAAGCTGATAGAAAGGTTGGTTGTTGAAAAAATTGAGAAAGACAATGAATATAACCTGCTAACAGCTAAGTTTGATGAACTCTTCCATCAAAACAAAATTGTAAAAGATAGTGAGGACAAGCTCAAGCTGAGACTGGAGCAGCTGACTACAGCAAACAATGTTGTGTCACACATAACTGCCTCATCTCAAAGAGAGCATGATAAGACAGGCCTTGGTTATTCCAAACATGAATCCTCACATGTTCAGGAAGAAGAACAACCTAGAAATTTTATTGATAAGGGCAAGAGGTCAGCTGACCAGGCAACTCAGCCTAATGGGCAGATGAGTACTGAAACTCAAAAACCCAAAAGGCAGAGGAGGAATTTTAAGAAGGGTTATACCCAGAATAAAATTCCTCAGCCAGGCCAGCATAGTAGAAGACAGTCTGGATCTTCTCGAAAGAGGCAGAACCAGATGACTTCTACTCACCTGCAGAAGACCTTTAAGTCATCTGCCAGACCAGTTGGAACTTTTGATGGTTCTAGCAAGACTTATCCTTATCAACAAAATTTCAAGACTGTTGCATTAAGACAAGTTCTACTGGACAAGCTCATAAGAGAAGAAGAGCCTCTAGAAGAAATAACCATGTCGAAGCTTCTTATATTCAGTGTGTTTTTGTGGATATATATGGAAGAAAGATAAGATCACCTGATTAAAAAAGGGATGATCTATTCTTGTGGCTTCCTAAAAATTGTGCTAACCCCCCTGGACCCAGTAGGGTACCAAAAAGTTGATTGCCTGCAGATACACAAGAAGATCAGCTGATGTTTTGCCCCAACATCAGCTGAGCATACTTTGAGGGGGAAGATCAGTTGACCCAGCCTGCTAGATTCTTTATCTTGTTATTTCAAATTTTCTTGTCTTGTTTTATTTAAGTTCTTTCAGTTTTAACATCATCAAAAAGGGGGATATTGTTAGGATATAGATTAGATGTTTTGAAGATGTTAAAACAAGAACTTGTAATAGGACTAGCTAGACCTGTTAGTCAGCTACAGATTAGTCTAGGTCTAGAATAGATCTTTGGTTAAGGGGGAAAAAATCTGTGCAGACCAGATGAGAGGTGACCAGACCAGAGCAGATGAGGTCCAGAGGAGTCTGACCAGATGAGGTGACCAGATGAGAGGTGACCAGATGAGGTCCAGAGGAGTCACCAGAGGAGTCACCAGAGGAGTCTGCCAGAGGAGTCACCAGAGGAGTCTGACCAGAGGAGTCTGACCAGATGAGGTCCAGAGCAGAAATGTTACCTGACCAGATGAGACCAGACCAGACGAGACCTGACCAGATGAGACCAGACCAGATGAGACCAGACCAGATGAGTTCAGACCAGATGAGGGAGACAGATTAGTTCACCCAAATGGAGGCTGCGTGTAATCTGGAGACTAGGAGATTTTGGAGATCATTGATGGAGAAGAAATCAACCTGGAGAGTCAACTGATGGAGGATCTGATTGATTGTTTGATTGAAAGTCAACTAATCAATCAATATAATCAATCTGTGATTGATTATATCCCTCCAATTATGATTGTTTGAATTTCTAGCTTCCAACGGCTAGTTAATTCTTACAACTATAAATAGGAGTGTTGTGATGAGTTCATTAGAGAGACAAGAGTCGCGCGAGGGCACACAAAGACACACGAACTCTTCCACTCACTCACCTTGTTCATTCAAATACTATATCCACTCTTTAGGAGTTTCTAGTTGGAGCTTTACTCAACCTGTTCATCTATATAGAAAGGTTGTTGTAAGCAGTTGTACGAAGGAGCTGGTACTTCGCAATTCCAGTGGTTCGTGAGTACGTTGGTTGGAGAGAAAGTCCCCTTTTGAGAAAGGGAGAGTGGACGTAGGACAAGTTGGTCCGAACCACTATAAATCCTTGTGTTCTTTATTTTCTGCACTTTAAATTTATGCAATTTCTTTTAGCATTTCTTTAAAGGGTTTTCTTAAAAATAAACTTAAAAACGCTTTCCGCTGGATATTTTTGGGACTAACATCATTTCGTCTGTATGAACACCATATCTCCTTGAAAATGCAAGCACTAACTTAAAATAAATGGAAGAAAAGACACCTGGAGTAATATTGATATCAATGCTTAGAACTGGAGTTATTTTGATGAATGATGTAGTTGTATTTTGGTGTGCAAACTGTTGGGGAAATCGGGGTGCCCGAATCTATTCGGGATGAAATTTAAATACAAATTTAAATCCTAAATTAATTCAAATAATAATTAACCAACAACAAATAATTCATGCCAATGAATATAATCACGTAAAATCCTATCGCAGAATATCTAGGAGTTTTACATGAACACGTACCTCTTGAAGCGACGTCCAACCGAGAAGACCGGGACAAGCAAAATGATCCTATCAACCGTAAAAGTCTTCTCAAGTATTCCCTCTTCGCCTTATTCATTCGCCGGTGGAAAGCACTCACGAACAATTTAATAATATAAGGGAGGAAAAAAATATTTATTGCTTTCGATTTTTTCAACTCATGGAACTTGTAAATTAGAGATGAAATAATCATCTCCCATATATAGGAGTAGGGGGCGAAAAATATTGAGTGAAATATGGAGGAAAAAATCTTTTCTTGGCCTCCAAGAAATCTTGAATATATCCCATATATTATTTTCTCCATAATAAAATATTCAACAAAAATCCCACCCTTTTAATATATGATTATTTTCGAAAATTATGGAGGAAAATAATAAGATTTGGATCTTCTTGAATTTATGAGATAATCTTGTATTTCTAGATTACATATCTTCCATAATATCTTTCCAAGAAAATCAACAAAATCTTTTATCTCTCCATATATGTTATTTTCGAAAATAATAAAGAAAAATCAGCAATTATATTTTTATTTATTTTAATCACCTTATTATTATTATTGGACTACTTATTGGACTACTTGAGGGGCCTTTAGAAGAATTAAGATTGGACCTCCAATGGGCTTTTGAATTTCTATATTGAGTCCCAATATTATTCAGCCCATTAATATTAATTAATACCACTATCAAAATAATATTGCATTATCCATCTTAGTCCATATTACAATAATATGGGCTCCTGGTTATTATTTCCCGTGTTTAAGATTATTTGGTCCATTAATTAATTGAGCTTCTGAATAGCTCTAAATTAATTAATTTCTTGTGCCTTGGAGTAAAGATAACTCAACATTATAATCCATACCGAAAAACTAATTTCCACTTACAAGATTTGGTACGATAAAACTTCTTAGTCCACCAAGGGGACAAATCATACGAGCCGTACTTGCACACGTTTCTCCGTGTTAAATCTTAGCAACCGTCGTATGATTAATATTACTGCCCAAAATACAAGTTTCAAAGTCACGATGATTCTCACCCGACATGTATCAAAGCAATAACTATTAACCACACACGGTCCTATTTAAGTGACGGAGATTAAGAAATCAATAACCATTGAGATCTAATTCTTCACCTTTCAGAACAGAAGAATTTATCCTCACTGTAGGTCCTCTTCAACACATAAAAAAATGTGCTAGTACAATCTCTTGGTCAAGACAGACCAATCTGAGAACTTCACATCGACCTTTCACGACAGATTGTTCAATTCCACCTGGGTCGTGAATTTATACGTTTAGTTACAAGGAACCGTTAATGTGATCTTCCGTGATCTGGTATCACCACATTAACTATAATGTAACACATACTATACATTGAACAATTTTCAATAAATATTTAACATTCATTCATATTCAAAGCAATAGTGATAAAAGATTTATTATCATAAATAAGTGTTTAATACATAAGTTATACAAAGTAAAAACATACCTTCACGTATAACTCCAACATAAACTCCATGTTTACCTCTCTTGTGTGATTTCTTGATTGAGGATTATGTGATTTCTTGGTTGAGGATTATTCACTAAAGAGAAGAAGTACTTTTGTGGGTGTTGAGTGTGTGGGCGGGGAGAGAATGAGGAGGGATGATACAGGTGTGTGTTTAGAGTGGGGTAGGTGTAGTGTGTGGGTTGCATCAAATTTGCATTGGTGCTGAGGTATTAATGGAGTTTGAAGATTGATTGTGAAGTTTTGTTGATGAATTTTCCTCTTAAATTGATTCAATTGCTCTATTCTTTATTTGTTGTTGATTTCAGGTATCAAAATATGAAGGAATTGAGAGTTTCTGGAGAAAAATATGAGAGCGTCTTTTGTTCACAATTTAGTGGCATTTGTGTTGATAGACGACCAGGCGAGCAACAGTGCATGGAGGATTAAGAGACTAATAGTATGATCAAGAAGTCGGCGACCAGCAGGGTTCAAAAAGAGTCAAAACACCAGGCGACCAGGAGAGTTGTCAGACGAAAGTCAGGCGACCAACACAGCAAAATAGTAAGAAGAGTAAGTAACCAGGCCGAGAGCAAGGGCAAAAGGTGCACTCACCATTTAGGCGACCAAGCGAGCAATAAGAGGCCACGAAGGACAGCTCAAAATTCCACTAATTTAAACATTGCACTAGGAACAAACAAGTGTACTAAACACTTGTCATTGTACAAAATGTAATAGTTTAGGAATAAGACAAGTGACTAAACACTTGTCAAAGCCAAAATCAAAGGGCTAAGAGGGTGACACCTCCTACTTGCTTGTAGGTCTATAAATATCCCTTCATGAAAGGGTCAAAATAGGTTCAAATATGCAAGAAAAAGACCAAGCTCTTGCAATTTTATTTCTCAACTTTCATTAAACACAAAGTCATCACTTGTGATCTTGTTTGGTGACCTTCTTAGTGTTTAAACAACCACTAATCATCAAATTCGAATCAAGGTCATCAACAATTTGCGCTAGAAGGAGCGTCCGAACCTTTGGTTGATCGAAGATTTGAAGAATTCGATAGGGAGACCACCGGAATCTGCAAAATTATCACCGGGATCCGGCTAAAAGTCATCGGAAGCTGGTAAAAGTCGCCGGAAACTTGGTATTAAAGGGGTAATTTAACATTTGTGAAAGATTTGTTCATATTTAAGAATTTGAATGCATGCATGTGTGAATTAGGGTTTGTTAAATAACCAAGTTCACACATATAAGGCTAGTTATTCTTAAATTGGCAAAGACAAGCACAAAATCTTCATCACCAAAATACCCGATCAAAAATGGTGGGATCACAAGAACGACAATCATCGAGTGCACACCCGTCACATAGGTCACGGACTCGGGTATCGTCTACGGGTGACCATGCACGTACTGTACGAGCTACATCCACCAGAAATGTGCAAGTCACCATCGACACTCTCCCCCCGGAGGTGGAAGCCCTAGCTAGAAACCCGGAAGAGCTCGCAAAAACGATTGCTGTTTTGCAATCGATACAAAGACGTCAAGAAAGAGCAGAGCCGTCAAGAGTGCTGGAGGCGACCAGGTGATCAGCCGAGCAGAGGAGTAAGAAACAAGAAGATGGACGAAATGACGAAGTGAACAACGCTCAGGCTCGACGAAACAAAGGCAAAGTCCCAATGAGCGAGGGGTTGGGAAGCAGAGGAGAATCCACACAGGGAGGAGAAGTGGAACCAAGCAAAAGCGCAACAAGGAGCACAAGACATAACTACGACGGGAGATCTGAACGCAGGAAGGAAATCAAAGAAGTCACACCACCACGGAGCGAGGATCGACCACGCACTGATGCTTGCCCATCCGTTCATGATCGACTACGACGATTAGCCTTTGGGCGGCTGGGTCCCAATGGGGCCAGCAACGTCGCCAAGCGACCAACTCAGGAGAAATGTCCCGTTGAAGAGGGACTGCGTCAAGATGAAGTCATTTGACTTGATCACGATGAACAGCCTCCCAACGGAGGAGCATCTCCAAACGAGTTGCAAGCCCTAAAAAAGGCGATAGAGGAGATGCAAAGGCAGCTAGACTCACAGAAAGGTATTGGCTCGACAATCTTACCATCGTCGCTGCTATCACCAGCAATCCTAAATGCCCTTGTACAAAAGAAAATATAGTTCCCGACCATCAGTTTGTACGAAGGAAATACGGATCCCAGAGTTCACCTGACGAAGTATTCTGACTTCATGATATCCATGAGAGCATCTGATGCCATACAATGCCGTAACTTCCCACTCACACTCGGTGATGGCCCCCATCGTTGGTTTTTGGGACTTGCTCCCGGATCCATCAACTCTTTTGCACAGCTAGGCAAAGAGTTCTTGGCGCATTTTTCTATAGCCGGGTCGTATTTAACTCAGAGGCACCGGCTGGCTGACATCAAACAAGGGGATGATGAGTCGGACAGAAAATTCTTGGAAAGGTTCGACAAGATACTTCTAGAAGGTGAAATGGTCAGCGAAGATACCAAGATGGTTGCAGTGATGGCGGGCTTGAAAAAAGGGACTGATCTATGGAAGGAAATACACCTTGCCTGCCCAAAGACATACGCAGAATTCAGACATCGGGCAGACATACACGTATCTATGTAAGAAGCACTATAAAAGGAGTTGGGCGACAAGGTTGATCCCAAGAAAGCTGGAAAGAAGTCCACGGGAAATGACTACAAGGCCCCCAAGAACATAAAAGCCTTCAATGAGGGAACATAATTGAAGGAAAAACTCAATCAAGTGTTCGCCACGTCGATAGAGGTTGTGTATAACAACATCAAAGACAGGGACATGCTATCAGAACCAAGGAAGATCCGGCAAGAGCGCGGAAAGCTAAATCTAAACAAATATTGTGCCTACCATCAGAACATCGGACATTTCACTAATGAATGTCGCGATTTATTGAAACAACTCTGGAGGTTCTATGAAGAGGGCAAGTTGTCCGAATTTGTGAAAAAGAAACCCGGGAAGAGACCCAGGATGGTTAGTTCACCAAGCACGGATGACGAAGACAGTGACGACCAGCCGAGCAAGACAACCAAGAAGGGAAAGAAGGTCCCGACGGCCCTAGCAGAACCAATGCGGGAGATTTTTATGCTTGAAATAAGCGGACCTGTTGGAGGTTGTTCAGATGGAAGACCCCCAATCCCGAAAAGGAAGAGAAAGGCAGAACTAAGAGCAGTGGCTCAGATTAAAGAAGTAGGAGTCAACCAGGCCACCAAGAAGACGGAAGACTTGGTATTTTCAGAAAAGGATCTGGATGGAGTGCTTACCCCGCACAACGACTCGTTGATCATATGTGCTAACATCATGGGAACCCGAGTCCACAGATTGCTCATTGACACCAGATCATACACGAACATTCTGTTCAAAAGCACATTAGATCAGATAGAAGATTATGCAGAATATGTAAAAGATTGTAATCATAAGATAGTGGGATTCGGAGATGCTGTAACCGTTCCCTTAGGAGTAGTTACATTGCCAGTTGAACTTGTATCGACTGAGAATCCTGATAGGAGGTTAACTAGAATGGTAGAGTTCCTAGTGGTAGACAGACAATCCTCCTATAATGGATTTCTCGGCTGACCTTTTATCAATGAATTCAAAGCAGCTGTTTCAACGTACTATTATTGTGTCAAATTCCCAACACCAAAAGGGCCAGGTACAGTAAAAGGCGATAAAAAAAGAGCTCGTGAGTGTCTCCTGCAGCTGCTGCCCAAAGATAATCAAATATCGATGATAGGCGAACAGTAGAGCAGCGGTGCTGAAGATTAACCATCCATACTTGATGAAATCATGGAATCCATTGATACTGAGATGATGGAGGTAGACAACCAGCAGTGGGGCGAACAAGAAATTCAAAATGACCAACAAAGAGAAGAGACTAAACCTTACCCAAACGAGGTGGAAGACCTCGAACCGCGGCTAGGAGCAGAGCCAATGGTGGTTGAAGATGAGCTCAACTTGGAAGGGCCCATCATTGATCCTTGACTTGAAGCGATTTTACTAGCTTCTACTAGTCGCTCACCCGCAAGCGGACGGGTTCACAGTAGTATGGGCAAGTATAGGGACCAAGTAGTATTGAACCCAAGGGATGGTGTATATGCGAATAGATCCCTGAAGATCTACGCGTCGTAGTTAATATGAGTGTGTGTTTTTGGATTTTTTTGAAAGATTAATTAAACTAAACTAAATTATCCTACGAATGCAAAAGGCAAATTAAACGAAATAGCAAAAGGTGTTTTTTCAAATATAAGATGGTGATGCTTAAGATAGGAATCCCTACGTATACTAACGGAGTAGGTACATAATCAGAATAACTGTGACACACAAGATTTAACCTAAGTCTAAGAATGTAAGGTGAAAGCTCAAGATTCTAAACCCTAATACTTTACCCTAACACTCGACTTCACGAATCTACTAACGAGTTACTAGATGGTGCTTAATTAATGAGACCCTAATTTAACTAAGGTGATGCGGTCGTCCTCCTTCGCTAAACTGGTAGATGAATTAACCTTTCCTAAACTCTCTCGTTAAGTCTACTCGTTGTTAAAGAGTGATACGGTCGTCCTCTCTCTAACACCTTTCGAACGAAATTCAAAGGTAAAGTTAAGATTAATTATAAGAATTCATTAACTAAGAGAATTAAAACTAACGTCACGCATTACCCTAATTACGTACCCACATCCTACTTCTACGAGTTCATCCTACCCTAAGCATACAAGGGTTTTAGCCGGACATGGCTTTAACAGACATAAAAGCAATAGAAGAAACAACGAACATAAACATCATGAATTGAACGAAGAAAATAAGAAACATGAACAAGGGTTTTTAAAAGAAAATAAATCTGAGAACTGAAATTTAATTAACTCAAACGAAGTTTCAAAGTGTTTAAAGAAATCAAACTAACGAAAAGAAACTAATAAACGAAAAGAAACTAGGAATTCGTACGAAAAACCTCAACAAAACGTAAATGTAAACTTGCTTCTCTCCTTCCTCTCCAAAAACTAAGTCTAAAAGTTATTTCTAAAGTTCGGGGATCTCTCAAAACGTGTTTGGAAGAGATATATATAGGCAACGGGCCGATTCGTGAACTCGTGGGCCGAAAAACGTAAGTTGGTGAAAAGGCCCTGGAAGCGCTCGAGCAGACCCGCTCGAGCGGGTCGTTCGAGCTGTTGTGGTCGAGCGGATCTTGTGCTCGAGCGGGGCGCTCGAGCTACCTTGGTCGTGCAGTTCTGGTGCTCGAGCAAGGCGCTCGAGCAGTGCCCCTCGAGCGCCCAAAATGTTCTGTATGTTTTTATGCTCTCGAGCCCTTATCTCGAGCGGGGCGCTCGAGCAATTTCCCTCGAGTGGGCTTCCCTTCCTTTGCAACTAACACTTTTCTTCACACGTACTAATACCAATCGTATTTCTTCGATATCTTCTCATCCATGAGTCTGTTTGAGTCGATTCAAAGTCCTACGAACTCCTCTTTTCGCCCTCTATTCACCTACGAGTATCAAAGAGACAAATTCATCAAGGTATAGAAATAGTACTCATTTGGCTCTAAAACTCAATAAATTCGACCAAAACTAGGGCGTTTCTAGCTACGAATCATGATAATTTCACGCCTAATCAACCCCCCCAAACTTACCATATTGCTTGTCCCCAAGCAATGAAATAATAAGTCAAGTGAAATTGTTAGGGATGAGTAAAAAAAATCAATCATGCAAGCTAATGAACTCAAGCTTCAAAAGTCAATCACCCGTATACTCACTCACTTTCTTTTATCGTACTCATGCAACAATTACAAGAAACACCAAGATCAAGCATGGATGTGCACTCAACGATGTGTTTATCTCCCTCACAAGTGTATAACAATGATCAAGGGACTCTCTCAAACAATCAATCACACAAATTGGCAGCCATAGGCTTGTAAGTGCTCTTAACTTCGACCGTACTCTAGAAATCAATGCCGAATCAAAAAGGACTTTTCTCAAGGTTGTAATGTAGGCTCTTTGGACAGGTGGGATAACAATATAAGGTAAAGTGACTAAAGTGAATGGAGAATAGAAAATCAAACTTTGGCACATCGACATTAGGAACAGAATACTTCAAACATGTTCAATCAACACCCTTTCAATTCCATACTCTCAATACTTCAAATTTTTTCTTTCTCACTCTTTCACTTTTTTTTTCAATCACTTCACTCTTTTTTTTTCTTTTCGCACAAACACATGAGCTCATTTTTTTCTTTTGCTCATTCTCAAATTTTTTCCTTTTTCCCACAACTCAAAACTTCATTACACCTTCTTCTCATATTCACTCCACAAACAACCTTTCCCTTTTTCAACTCAATTCACTCCCTTCACATTTACACTTTCCTATTTTCCACTCAAATTGGGACAAAAAGGCTTAGGAATTGGAATAGTGTTCATATGTGCTAGCAAATAAAATAGGCTTAAGGCTCAAAGGGGCTAACAAGGGATTCAATGTCATTGGTAAGGAAAATTTTGGCTAAGTGACTCAATAAAATCAAAGATGGCCTAAGATCCTATTCGGCATATCAAACTAGACACAATCAAGAAGCAAGAAAACATGCAAGTTCTAGCATCCTCTAAGGTGATGATTCACTCACAAACGAAGAGATTAATTCATGCATCAAAATCTCATAAGGCTCAAAAGCTCACGGTTTTCACATCCATGCTAGTCTAGTGCATTCTCACTCTCATCACACAAGTACTCAAAAGAAAAATTCACAAGCATACAAGTTCTTTCTCAAATCAGCTCAAACTCAAACACTCACACAAAAGAATTTCTAACTCACCCTTACAACTCAATCTACTCATCACATCATACTCAAAGATAGCAATTAACAAGCATAAGATGATTGATAGGCATGAAATATGCAATAGCGAGTCAAATCAAAATCACCCCAAGAAGTATCTCAACAAACCAAGAATCAATCAAACTCAACTCAAAAGATAAGATGTGCATGCATGTGCAATATAATCATAAAACAAATAAAAACTCCACCCCCCCAAACTTCGACCTTGCTAGAGGTCTAAGTTTGGGGTTGTGGGTTACCTCAACCAAATAATTCCGTTTCCCAAATCAACTTTGCACACTCCCTTGTCTCAAGTTGGTTCCTTCAATCTGAATAACTCCATGATACCTTTACTCCTTTAGAGACAAGCCTACAAGCAACTCACTCAAATATGAGGTTAAACATACGACTCAAAATAACTCCCTAATAACTAAAAGAAAACTCAAAGCAAATAATAAAAAAAATAATGGGTTGCCTCCCATTCAGCGCTATTTTAAGGTCCTCATGCCGGACCAAGCTCAAAGGAGCTTATGGGACATCATACTCAAATTTACCTCCCTTACTCTCATAAGAGTGGTGTTTGAACTCCTTTCCTTGATTCCCCTCCATCATGAGTTCCTTTCCTCTTTTCTCATTCCCAAGTGTTATGGGTCTCAACTCCTTCTCACCTTTATCTGGAGGAGTCTTACTAAACAATTTCTTGAGTTTGGACTTTTTCTTCTTAACTCCTCCTTTTCCCTCTAACTGGACCACGTCCACTTTCTTCACCTCTTCATCCTTCAACTTCTTCACTTTATCCCTATCAAAATAATCAAGATCATAATGCTCATGGGTTAAATAGTCAAGTGAAGGACTAACAAAATCATAAATATGAGAAGGATTAGGGATAGAAGGCGTGTCTTCAACACGAGGATCAATGGCATCCATGCAATACAAACTCTCGTCCTCCTTCGGGTGCTTCATGGCTTCATATAGGGAGATCTTCACTTCTTGATCATCAACCTTCAACGTAATCTTCCCATTTGCCACGTCTAGCACCATCCCCGCCGTAGCTAAGAATGGTCTTCCCAAGATGAGGGGCACGTGCTCATCTTCCTCCATCTCTAGCACTATAAAGTCGGCTCGAAAAATGTGATCTCCAACTCTCACGAGGACGTCTTCAACCACACCTTGAGGTCGAGTAATAGACCGATCGGCAAGTTGAAGCGTCATCATTGTGGGTTGAAGTTCACCACCTTCCAACTTCTTGAAAAGTGATAACGACATCAAATTAATGCTCGCTCCGAGGTCGCACAACGCTCCCTTCTTGATCTCGTTCCCAATGTCACATAAGATCGTGAAGCTCCCGGGATCCTTCAGCTTTGGAGGAAGCGCCTTGTGCACTAATGCACTCACCTCGTGGTTCAACTGCACCAACTTTGGCTCATCCACTCTTCGTCTCTTCGCTATCAAGTCTTTCAGGAACTTGGCATAATTTGGCATCTGTTCCAAAGCATCATAAAAAGGAATATTAATGTGAAGTTGTTTAAAAACATCAAGAAATTTTGTAAATTTTTTATCAAGCTTCTTTTTCATGAAGCGCTGTGGATATGGGACGGGTATCACAGATTTGGGTACCCCCCATTCATCTCGCTCGGTCACTTTCACTTTCTCCCTTGCTTCCTTTGCCTTCTTCCACTTTGGAACTCTCTCAATCTCCTCACTTTCCTTGCCCTTCTGGGACTCATCCATATCTTTATGCTTCTCAATCTCTTCACTTTCAATCCCCTTCTCAACAGTAACACCTCCATCTTTCTTGTGTTCTCTTTCCCCCATCTTAGCTTCAGGCGTCTCAAAATCAGCAGGCATCTGAGGACCTTCATAGTTGGTTCCACTTCTAAGCTGGATCGCCTTGCAATGCTTTTTCGGGTTCCCCTCCGGCATGGAAGGATATTTTCCCGGCTCTCTATTCACCATCTTTGCAATCTGGCTCATCTGGAACTCTATAGAAGTGAACCTTCGATTGTTCTCTTGTTGAGTTCTAGTCCACTCAACGTTCATCTTCTGGAGCTCTTGATCACGATGATCACCCTTCTTATGCAACTCCTTCACATCGTACTCCAAGGAAGACAACCTCTTACTTCCTTCCTCCACCTTCTGAAGAATAGTTCTCAACATCTCCTCGGTTGATGCACCGCCTTCTCCACCAGGAGGTTTAGACCCCGGATCAACACCTGCAGGAACAGTAATACCAGCTTTTGGGTTAGCATAAGAAAAGTTCTCATTTTTCCTCCATGTGTTTTGAGGAGGCTGCTGGCCTCCTTGAACTCCTTGTGTGTTCCTCCATTGATTTTGAGGCGGCTGTGGCCCTGGAGGTGCAAATGGTTAGCTATAAGGAGACCTTCCATACTGATTTCCACCTTGGTAGCCATTCTGATTGTAATACGGACCTCCCATGTAATTGGCTACCTCTTGCTGTCCACTTGGCTGTTCTACTCTCTCATTCTCTACTGCTTGCTCTCCAACCAAACTCTTCCCCAACTCGAGGTTGTTGATCTTCTCCATCATGGCCATCAATAGCCTTCTCGTTCCTTCTCCCTCTTCAACCTGATGTACTCTCTGAAAATCTGCATCCACACCCCAAGCACCAGCATTCGTGACAATGTTGTCCACGATCTCCCTACACCTCTCTATGCCTTGATTCAGGAATGCTCCACCCGTACAGGCATCTAAATGGTCTTGCCCCGTCTTGTTGGCACCACTATAGAAGAATGCCATAATGTCTCCCTCGTTGTACCCGTGCTGCGGGCAGTCAATCAACATGTTTGGGTATCTCTCCCACGCTTGGCGTAAATCCTCTCCAGACTTCTGGCGAAAGGACGGGATCTCAATTCTAGCCTTGATCGTCCTAGATGGAGGGTAGAATCGCTCGAGGAACAGACGCTCGAGCTCGGCCCAAGTGGTAATACCTCCCCGCGGGAGCGTATTATCGTACCACTCCTTGGCTATTCCCGTCAATGAGAATGGGAACAACCTAAGCCTCTTGGCATCTTCAGACATGCCATTATAATTAAATGTGGAGGCTATCATGAGAAAACTCCTCAGGTGTGTATGAGGATTCTCCTTCCCGATCATCCCCTTGAACTGATTCTCGGTAAGCAGCTTTAAAATCCCCGGGGATATCGAGAAGTTGTTCGCCTCAACTGGAGGTAAAGCCACTCCATCATAGTACCATTGTGGCTGCGCTGCAAACCTCCCTCGAATAGCCATATTGTGATCTACGTTCTGAGGAACGTGTTGAGGATTAGCAGCAGGTACTGGTACTTGTTGGGGTGGTGGTGGGTAAACAGGTGGTTAATTATAGACTGGGGGTGGAGGATACGGGTATGGTGGGTAAGGATAAGGTGGGTATGGGTAATGTTGGTATACTGGGTTGTGGAAAGGGTTATTTGGGTTTTGTGGGTAAGCAGGGTTTTGGTTCTGGTTTTGGGGTTTTGTTTGTGCAGAGTTGATTGTGTCTTGTGGGTTCGGGTGTGGGCTCTCAGTTCCCCCTATGGGTATCTGCTGATTACTGCTGTTTCCATTGGCACCCTCTGCCCGTTCCACAAGAGCAGTATACTCTGCAGCTATTTTGTCTAACTCCCCAAGTTCATCATAAATCTTGTCTTTGTTTCCCGCGGCAGTAGTCATTCTTCTCAAGAAGGCTCGGTTCCTTCTGGCTATTGTCTCAGGGTCTGACTGAATTCTCTCTTCGCTCGTATTGCCTTGTGAGCGTGTTTTCATAAACCTGAAACACTAGCAGAAGGATCAAAACGGAACTGCCGAATAAATAAAAATAAAAGTAAAACAGAAAAGAAAGCACTCACTACTAACTACTAAGCTATCTACAAGTCCTATTCAATAAGCATATAACGCCATCCCCGGCAACGGCGCCATTGACTTGAAGTGATTTTACTAACTTCTACTAGTCGCTCACCCGCAAGAGGACGGGTTCACAGTAGTATGGGCAAGTATAGGGACCAAGTAGTATCGAACCCAAGGAATGGTGTATATGCGAATAGATCCCTGAAGATCTACGCGTCGTAGTTAATATGAGTGTGTATTTTTTGGATTTTTTTGAAAGATTAATTAAACTAAACTAAATTATCCTACGAATGCAAAAGGCAAATTAAATGAAATAACAAAAGGTGTTTTTTCAAATATAAGATGGTGATGCTTAAGATAGGAATCCCTACGTATACTAACGGAGCAGGTACATAATCAGAATAACTGTGACACACAAGATTTAACCTAAGTCTAAGAATGTAAGGTGAAAGCTCAAGATTCTAAACCCTAATACTTTACCCTAACACTCGACTTCACGAATCTACTAACGAGTTACTAGATTGTGCTTAATTAATGAGACCCTAATTTAACTAAGGTGATGCAGTCGTCCTCCTTCGCTAAACTGGTAGATGAATTAACCTTTCCTAAACTCTCTCGTTAAGTCTACTCGTTGTTAAAGAGTGATACGGTCGTCCTCTCTCTAACACCTTTCGAACGAAATTCAAAGGTAAAGTTAAGATTAATTATAAGAATTCATTAACTAAGAGAATTAAAACTAACGTCACGCATTACCCTAATTACGTACCCACATCCTACTTCTACGAGTTCATCCTACCCTAAGCATACAAGGGTTTTAGCCGGACATGGCTTTAACAGACATAAAAACAATAGAAGAAACAACGAACATAAACATCATGAATTGAACGAAGAAAATAAGAAACATGAACTAGGGTTTTTAAAAGAAAATAAATCTGAGAACTGAAATTTAATTAACTCAAATGAAGTTTCAAAGTGTTTAAAGAAATCAAACTAACGAAAATAAACTAATAAACGAAAAGAAACTAAGAATTCGTACGAAAAACCTCAACAAAACGTAAACGTAAACTTGCTTCTCTCCTTCCTCTCCAAAAACTAAGTCTAAAAGTTATTTCTAAAGTTCGGGGATCTCTCAAAACGTGTTTGGAAGAGATATATATAGGCAACGGGCCGATTCGTGAACTCGTGGGCCGAAAAATGTAAGTTGGTGAAAAGACCTTGGAAGAGCTCGAGCAGACCCGCTCGAGCGGGTCGCTCGAGCTGTTGTGGTCGAGCGGATCTTGTGCTCGAGCGGGGCGCTCGAGCTACCTTGGTCGTGCAGTTCTGGTGCCCGAGCGAGGCGCTCGAGCAGTGCCCCTCGAGCGCCCAAAATGTTCTGTATGTTTTTATGCGCTCGAGCCCTTAGCTCGAGCGGGCGCTCGAGCAATTTCCCTCGAGTGGGCTTCCCTTCCTTTGCAACTAACACTTTTCTTCACACGTACTAATACCAATCGTATTTCTTCGATATCTTCTCATCCGGGAGTCCATTTGAGTCGATTCAAAGTCCTACGAACTCCTCTTTTCACCCTCTATTCACCTATGAGTATCAAAGAGACAAATTCATCAAGGTATAGAAATAGTACTCATTTGGCTCTAAAACTCAATAAATTCGACCAAAACTAGGGCGTTTCTAGCTACGAATCATGACAATTTCACGCCTAATCAATCCTCGATGGAAAAGTAAAATAAGAAGAGCAACACCGGTCGAAGAATTGGAAGCAATAAAAGTTGACCCGAACCGAGAAGACTTAGAACTTTTCATTGGGTATGAGCTTCCGGAGCCTTACAGATCCAGAATGGAAGAATTCTTAAAGTCTAATCTCGATGTATTTGCATGGTCACACAGCGACATGGTAGGTAATAACCCTGAACATGCCTGCCATAAGCTAAATATGGACCCAACAAGGAAACCGGTGAAACAAAATAGAAGGAAGTTTGGGCCCGACAAGTATGAAGCATTGGATGTGGAGGTCAAGAAGCTACTGGACAATGACCTTATCAAAGAGGCATTGTGCCCTAGATGGGTGGCAAATCCAGTATTGGTGAAAAAACCAAATGGCACGTGGAGACTATGTATCGACTTCACGAACTTAAATGTTGCGTGCCCCAAGGACAACTTTCCATTGCCACACATTGACCAGTTGGTGGACAACACGGCTGGACATGAACTCCTCACATTCATGGATGCATTCGCTGGCTACCATCAGATACCAATGCATACAGACGACCAAGAGAGCACAACTTTCTACACTAACAAAAATTTGCTGTGTTGGAAGAGGATGCCATTCGGGTTAATTAACGTGGGAGCCACATATCAACGACTTGTCAACAAAATGTTCGATGAACACATTGGCAAAACAATGGAGGTGTACATGGATGACATAGTCGTAAAAAGCCCGAGAAAGGAAGATCACTTGGAGCACCTAACACAGGCATTCAAAATACTCCGAGCATACAACATGAAGCTAAATCCAAAGAAGAGCAGCTTCGGAGTCCATCCAGGCAAGTTCCTTGGACATCTTGTTAGCCAGCGAGGCATTGAAGCTAATCCATCAAAGGTGAAGGCTATTTTAGACATGCAGCCACCAAGGTCCGTCAAGGAAGTACAGCGGCTTACCGGATGCTTGGCGGCCCTAAATAGATTCATCTCAAGGTCTGGTGACAAATACCGACCCTTTTTTGATGCCATAAGGAAAGGAGGATTTCAACGGACAGATCATTGCCAACAGGCATTCGAGCAGCTGAAAGACCAAAATTCTATCAAAACCAGTTTCAGAAGTAGCCATCAGTTCAGTCCTAGTTCGTGCAGAAGGGAAGTTCCATCTACCCATCTATTATGTGAGCCAAGTATTGCACGAGGCAGAAATCAAGTACTCCCCAATGGAAAAATTAGCATACGCACTGGTGATGAGCGTCAGGAAATTGCGACCATACTTCTTCGATCACCAGGTAGAAGTCCTGACAACTTTCCCACTAAGACAAATTTTACAAAGACCAGATACTACTGGTCACCTCCTCAAGTGGTCCCTCGAAATAAGCCAGTTTGGAATATCATATGCACCTCGAACAACGATCAAAGGACAAGTGTTGACCGACTTTATAGTTGAGCTAACCTTCCCTCAAGATCCGACGAGAGGTCATAATCATCCATGACATATGTACATCGATGGGTCATCCACCAACACAACATCAGGAGCAGGAATAGTACTAATCAGCCCGGACAGACAAATCTTCACTTCGGTGGTACGATTTGAATTCATGGCCGCAAACAATGAAGTAGAATATGAAGCATTGATAGCCGAACTCCGTCTAGCATTGGCGGTCGGGGTTAGAAGATTGCAAATATATGGAGACTCACAGCTGATAGTCAACCAAGTCCGAGGAGACTACGAAGCGAAAGATGAAAACATGACGTTGTATCAGAAAATCGTAGCCCATTTGGCTTCCATGTTTGAGCAAATTTATATCGAATAAGTACCTCGGGAAAATAATGCCCAAGCAGATGCACTCGCTCGCCTGGCTACCAGCACGGGCCCGACAGAGTTGTCAGAAGTCACCATCACAAAAATATGTCAACCATCAACGCATGACTACAAGATCAATCAAGTGGATGAAGAATCTGAAGAAGGTGACTGGAGAATGCCCATTATCAAATATCTTCGTGATGGTGAAGTCCCGGAAGATCCTCAGGAAGCAACCAAGATGACCAGGCGAGCAACAAGGTTTACAATCATGGATGGTCAGCTATACAAAAGAGGATTCTCACTTCCATTACTGAAATGCCTGACAAGAAGGCAAGACCAAGAGGTTTTACAAGAAATTCATCAAGGCGTCTGTGGAAATCACGCTGGGGGGCGTGCATTGGCCTACAAAACAGTAAACACAGGGGTACTACTGGCCTACACTACTGCAAGATGCTATCAAAATTGCAAAAACATGTCATAGATGCCAGATATTCGCACCCAACATTCACAAGCCACCAACCGAGATGATAACAGTCAATAGTCCATGGCCATTCGCAAAATGGGGAATCGACATCATAGGGCCTTTCCTGACTGGAAAGGGAAATGTAAGATTTGCAGTGGTGGCCGTGGATTACTACACGAAATGGGCCGAGGCAGAGGCGCTTGTGACAATTACACAGGAAAAGATGATCAGTTTTATATGGAAGAATATCGTATGTCGATTCGGTGTCCCACATGCAATTTTGACAGATAACGGACGACAGTTCGAAGGCAAGAAAATAAGAAACTTCTGCGAGAAATGGGGAATCAAGAAACATTTTTCAACCCCATATCATCCACAATCCAACGGCCAAGTGGAAGCAGTCAACAAAATAATTAAACACATATTAAAGATTCGGTTGGTGGACAAGAAAGGAAAATGGTCAGAAGAGCTACCAGAAGTACTATGGGCATATCGAGTATCTCACAGAACAAGTACAGGAGAAACTCTATTTACTATGGCATTCGGTGTAGAAGCAGTAATACCCGTAGAGTTGAAGGTGCCAACAGAGCGAATAACAATGTTCGACGAACAGGCGAACAACATGGCTCTAGCTGCAGAGATGGATTTGGTTGATGAAAAAAGAATTTCGGCAGAAATGAAGAACGCAATATACAAGAAAAGGATCGCAAAGTATTACAATTCACAAGTAAAAGTTAGAGAATTCAAGATCGGAGAACTCGTACTTAAAAAAGTTTTGGGACCACCACCAGGAGTATTCAGACCAACTTGGGAAGGCCCATACAGGATAACTCAGAAGTGGCACAATGACACTTATGACTTAGAAGACATGGAGGGCAACTCGACCCAATACTCCTGGAATGCAGCTTTGTTGAAAAAATATTATCAATAAGCAAAAATTGTACGACACATGTAAAATTTAGTTTAAATTCCATGTTATTTTTTAAGTACTAGTTGTAAGTATGTTGAAAATGTCCAAATTTTATGGATATATATGAAGTGTGTGTTGTAAGATTAATTTGCTCAATTGTTCGCTCCACAAAACAAGTTGCTCACTCAAAATACCCAAAACAATGGGGCGAGCAACAATGTTAAAAATGTACGAGCCCAAGACCAAGTCCATGTAAGGACAATAAGGCCCAAGATTGGGGGCGACCACGAAAGGAAAATTCAAGGCCAAGTCCATTAAAGGACCATAAGGCCCAATTATTCAAGGCTAAGTCTTTTTAAGACAACAACAACCCATTTAAACTGATCAAGCGATCATTGAACACAAAGATATCTATCTCAAAAAGAAAAAAACATTAAGTTCGTAAAGCTTGTACAAAGTTCAAAGCGAACAACTGTGCAAAACAGCAGACAAGCGAGAAGCAGGAAAGCATAATAAAGTAAGAAGATAGCAAACATTTCCAAATTTCTTCTTCATTAAAAGAGCAAAAAAGTGTTATAAAAAAGGGAAACAAAAGTACAAGATTGCCCTAACACAAGTCTAAGGAAAACAGAAAAGTCTTCAATCTTAGTGGGCTAGAGGAGCATCCGTGGTCGCCTGGGCAGATGGAGCCGCGTCAGTGGTGGAAACTTCAGTTGTAGTCGCCGCAGCTGAGGTACCCGCCCCATCAATAGGTGTAAGGGGAAGAGAGTGGAGGCCGTAAAAAATATCAGCTTCCCTGATCGGCTCCTCACCTGAGAACTGGGGGGCAATCACTTGAACATCCTCCCCAAAGATGTCCAGGGGAACTCCCATCTCCCCAAGATTTACTACCGGAACAGCGAACCCAGCACCAATCAGGTTGTCCTTTACATAGCCAATGAAGTCTTTCTTGGTTGTGGCCAAAACATCCTTACCATGATCCAAGGCGAACTTCACTGATCTAATGCTCTCCGCGTAAGCACACACATAGCCGAGGTTGGTGTTGTCGACATCCTGGGCATAGACGTCAAAGGCGACCATGCCAGTCATTTCTTGCTGAAGGCGAGCAACCTCAGCTTACAATTCCTCGACTTGGGCAACCATGGCTATTTTCTCGTCCTCCAGCACCTTTAGTCGCTCTTCAGCAACCCCCAGCTCAAGAGACAGCTTCTCTGATCGATTGAGAGCAACTTGTTCGCTGTCCAAAGTAGCATTGTACTTTTGCTCCAGATCAGCCACAACCTTGGCATGCTCAGCCTTTTCCTGGGCGAGCTCATCCTCTTTCTTCTTTAAGGCAGCAGCCTTCTCCGCTTCAAAACCATCAATCTTGCGACCAAGACCGCGGTTAGTCCTCTCCAAAAGCACGATCTGATCGAGGAGCTTTTGGGCCATCACAGCTTGATGACTGGCATTATAGGCGATCAAGCGAGCATTGTCGCTGTCAGTTTGATCTTGGACAATGTCCTCACAGGTCCTGGTCCAAGAGCGTGGGACCATCTCGGTCGCCCGGCAAACATGAGAGTTCGGGATGTCCAGATAGGGGGGAGGAGATTTAACGCAACTAAGCTGGTGTAACACCTCTGTTTGCCCAGGGTGCTCCTCAGGTTTGTATCTGGGAAAAGAAAAGAAATCCTTTAAGTCAGTATGCTGCAAAAACGATCATCAAGGAGGAGGCTAGAAACTTACTCTCTCAGCTTCACTGGGTCATACCCCAGGTACGAGCGATCATTAGATGCTCGCTTCTTCTTCAAAACAGCAGCCACGGCCTGCTGCTCGCTTACAACCTCGACAGAAGTAGGATTAGAGGCCGGAGAATGTGGAGCGCAGCTGCCCGCTTCAATCACTGACTTAGAGCGCTTCGATGCTCGCTCAACAACTTCCCCTTCACCACAAGTATCTTCCCGTGGGGCCTTCTTTGGCCTCTCTTTTTCCTTTTCCTTCTCTGCGCCACGAGAGGAAACAGGCGCTTTAGAGGTTCCCTTTGAGCGACCAGTAGGGGCCCGGGGGCGACCATGATCGGCTGGTCCTTCTCCACCCCGAAGGCGAATGAGTGATAGGGGAGGATCCTATTTTCTCCTGGCCGGTTCTTCAGCAGCCATTTATTTGACACGGGCAGCGAGCAAATGGTAAGATTCTGGGATAGAAGGAATGGCGACGGCCACACGTTGATCTGTTAAGAGGATAAAAGGCAAAAAAGTTAGGAGGCATTCAGGCGAGTAGGCGATCAACAAAGGAAAGATCAACAAAGAAGTTATACCCTCAGGAATCTCCACTTGAGCTTCCAAATGGTGAGGACTTGTGAAAAGTTGGGCAACCTTCCGACAGCGAGCTTTCGATAAATACAAAATCTCACGATCACCAGAATTCCGGAGCACTATCAAGGCCAATGTAAACAGGAACTCTTCACTTAACTCCGGGTGCCCCCACTTCAATATTTTCGGACCTGCAAAACAACAAGAAAGGAAAAATTAATATTAGTCCCCAACGTGGTCCCAGGAAGGAAACAAGAAGGCCTACGTTTTACTACGCCAAAACGTTCAGGGGAGTTAATGCGCGCTTGGCCACTAGAAAAATCCACTGATGCTCGCCAGTCACCCCCAATAAAGAAGAATTGATTATGCCAACTCTTTACTTTATTGGCAACTCCCTCGATAAGTTTGACCCCTGTCCTCGCCTTAATATAGTACCAGCCCACACCCTCTTCCTTACAGGCTGAGATGACCATGGCGTAGTGGATCTCGGTCGTACTAAGTTTGTTCTTATAGCCTTCAAGGCCAAAAAGGGTCATCAGGGCAAGCAGATTACTCCACCCATTGGGGGTGATTTGGGTGATCGCCAGATTGACATCCTCCAGGAAGCGACCAATGAGAGGATGAAGCAGCAATGGGAATCCCATGTTGAGTATATCCAAATTAATCGCCATACATCCTGGTGGTGGGCGATCAGCAGTCTCTCCTTCATTGGGGGCGTACAAGAAGATGCCAAATGGTATCTTGTACTGGGACCTGATGCTATCTAAATCATCTTCAGTAACCAGGCTGGATATCCTGCTCGCTGTAAAAGTGTTCTGCTGGGCGGCCATAATCACACGAGAGCAAACAGGGAAGGCTTTGGAGTAGCGATCAACATAATCTCCCCATTCATTTTGACGAACAACACCTCCAGGAACCTGGGACTCGGGAGTCACTCTAGAGGTAGGGAAACCTATCTCTTCAAGAAACTCCCAAGTCACCGCCAATCGTGGTCGCTCCACCTCAGGTGGGTCGCTTTCAGCTTCGATCTCAACGGCCACCTCCTCCGAATCTTCCCCTAAGTCAGAGGAAGTAGCCTCTTTTGCATCTGGGCGACCAGCAGGGTTTTGGACCTCTTCGTCGCCTGAATTATTCGAGGCATGGGCTTCGACGGAGCGAATAATAGAGGATACTTCAGAGCCCGTCTCTTCATCCACTAACAAAGTTCTTGGATTTTGGGCTAGGGCCTGACGGATCGATCGGCGAGGAACAGAGAAAACTTCTTCTTCCATGGGACATTTTCTAGGATTTCGTTCAAAAATTTCAAGAGAGACGGTTTCACTCGAAGAAGAGGAGGCCATTCTAAAATATTATTTTGAAAAAGATCAAGGAAGGCGACACTAGTGATAAAATGAGGAGGAAAATGAAATTTCGAACGAGGAAGAAGGAGGAATGTGGCGGCGCTGGGAAAAGCACGGCGGTGCTAAGAAAAATGCGGCGGCGTTTGGGGGCAAGAGCGGAGGCGGAGGTGAAATTTTGAACGAAAAAATGAAAATAAAATACAAAATGAAGGCAAAAACAAAATTTAAAGACTACAATTGATGATTACCTAAAAATTCCACACGAATCCTATCAAGAATTTGATGAAAACAAGCAGAAGGAAAGCTTGGAAATAAAGCTTCAATGGCGGAAGGAGGAATGAATTTTCGAAAGAAGAAGAAAGAGAGGGAAGACAAGTATTTATAAAGAAGGAAAACGGGGGGCAAAATAAGAATTTTTGAAACTTTATAGGCCCTTATTTGCAAAGAAAAGAATACGCATGGGCGGCAATGACGTCACCTGTCGCCCACGATGTTACGGATCCCTAGAGTCTCGGGAATCCAACCGTCACACGCGGAAGATGCCCCGTTGTTCGCCCCAATGACCAGATGATCGCTGGACTTCCCGCCCACGAAATTTGAAAATCCATTGCTCGCTCCAAGCACATAATTGCTATCTTATCAAAATTATGCCTTGTCCTTCATTAATCAATAATTTTCCTAATAAAGAACACGCCAGGGGGCAATGTTGATAGACGACCAGGCGAGCAACAGTGCATGGAGGATTAAGAGACTAATAGTATGATCAAGAAGTCGGCGACCAGCACGGTTCAAAAAGAGTCAAAACACCAGGCGACCAGGAGAGTTGTCAGACGAAAGTCAGGCGACCAACACAACAAAAGAGCAAGAAGAGTAAGTAACCAGGCCGAGAGCAAGGGCAAAAGGTGCACTCACCATTTAGGCGACCAAGCGAGCAATAAGAGGCCAAAAATGACAGCTCAAAATTCCACTAATTTAAACATTGCATTAGGAACAAACAAGTGTACTAAACACTTGTCATTGTACAAAATGTAATAGTTTAGGAATAAGACAAGTGGCTAAACACTTGTCAAAGCCAAAATCAAAGGGCTAAGAGGGTGACACCTCCTACTTGCTTGTAGGTCTAAAAATATCCCTTCATGAAAGGGTCAAAATAGGTTCAAATATGCAAGAAAAAGACCAAGCTCTTGCAATTTTATTTCTCAACTTTCATTAAACACAAAGTCATCACTTGTGATCTTGTTTCGTGACCTTCTTAGTGTTTAAACAACCACTAATCATAAAATTCGAATCAAGGTCATCAACAATTTGTTCATAATTTTAAAGTGTTTGTTCATATTTTTTGTGCGTTTGTGCACATTTTTTAGTAGTTTGTTCATAAATTTTTTGGCTGCTTGTGCCTAATTTTGCATATGTAATACTTTAGGAATTTTTTTTTTTTATGTAATTCTCAAATTAATAATGAAAGAAATGTTTTTGAATTTGATTTTGAATTTGCTTGAATTCTCAAATATTTATATTTATGTTCAAAAATTATTTTATACTTATGTTCAGAAAATTTATGTTTATATTTAAAATTAATAAATAATAAAAAATAACAAATATTACTGGTCAAAATTTTTGCCCCGAGAACTATGCGAAAAGGTGTCTATCAGTCAATAGTGTGTCAAATTTTGTAAGAAGCAGATTTTGAACACGGTCCCACCACTACAAGAAAAATGATATTTAGTGACAGTAATTTTTTCGCTGCTACTTCTCTAGTTAAAAATGTCTATTGATAATAAATAATTTTTAATGACAAAATATTGACATTAAAAATTATTTCCTATCATTAGGGATTTTAACTAGAGAAGCAATAATGACAGACCATGACATGATTGTTGTCACAAAACGTCAGTTTTTTTTTGTGGTGCACCAAATTGTTTGAGCTTGTGGTTTTGGTTAATGGTGGGGACCACCAAATTGTATGAATTTGTGCAATGAGATTTTTTTATGTTGTATAGTGCATTTAGACTTGTATCAAATATTAACTACCCAAAAAATACAATGTATCATATATTATTATAAATAATTAATAGTGAAAGTAGCAACGATTAGAGTCGATCGATCAAGGAAATTAACAACTAGGAGAAATAAACACAAATAAGAAGTTTATTGAAATGTAATTAATTAGGACAGAGACGTTCTTATAGTTTGATGGAATGCCCCGCCCGCCTTATCCTTCATAGTGATGGTTTTCAGTTACGGTTCCATCTGCATATAATAAATAAGAAATTCAATCAATTATTATTGAAACAGAAATTAACATATTTGTTTTCAATAAATTAGATACATATTTCCTTAAAGGAAAAGTCAATTGAAAGAGCAATAATACCAAACACAAAGAAGAAGATATTGTTGGAATTTAGAGGAACGTGAACACGTAAACATGCGCAGCGGAAATTAACGTTCTCCAACAACGAACAATTTAATTGCATAATTAAATACAGGATATTTTAACAAGAGATCTTACAGAGCTTCGTACACGGTATCCTCTACTGAGGTATCCACTCAACAGCTATTCACCGATTTGCACCGAGGTGCCAACTTTGAATCTCTAGACGAACTTGCTATGGAAAACTCGAACAAGAGATTTTATGGAGAAATTATATTTCTTGTGTATCTTTCTAAATTTCCATATGACACATATTTATAGGGATTACCTTAGCTTAATTACTAAGCAAGATAATATGCTAGATATGCATAATATAATCTCTACGGATAATATCTCCCTAGATATGTTCCTACGAATAATATATTTACCATATCTATTATTCTTGTATAATAATATTCCAAATATTATTATTGGGATTTCATATTTAATTAAATCTCATTTAATTAAATAATAATAATAATTAATTCCAAATATAATTATTATTATATTCTCCATAAATTAAATATTATATCCAATATAATACTTAATCAACCAACTATAATCGGCGAACTGCCATTGATTGTTGTGTGACCCATAGACCCTCGTATATCGAGCAATTAGTCAAACTAACGGTCTTAATTGAACCCTAGACAATAAATCAGACATTCTCAATATACGAGGTACGTTGCGAGGAAATCTGCAACTACCTGTAATACTGTAGGCTATTGTGATATCTTCCTTTCATTCACGAATACTCGATTAAGTCTTGAACATGATGAAGTCAAGGGCGGATTTACGTAGAGGCAAGGCATGGCAAATGCTCTGCCTCAATTTTTTTTTAGTGAAAATACACAAAAGTGCCCAAAATTTAAGAGGGCACTTGATTTTTGCCCCCTTTTTTACAAAAGATGTATATTGCCCAAAAAATGTTGGCAAAAGGTTGGCGAATGGTTGGCACACAGGTTGGCATGAGTGCCAACCCTTTGCCAACCGTTTTGCCAACATTTTTTGGGCAAAAAACATCTTTTTTAAAAAGTAGGGCAAAAATCAAGTGCCCCATTAAATTTTGGGCAATTTTGCTTTTCTCCCTTTTTTTTATTAAGTATCATATCTCTAATCAATATACATATTTAATTAAATAAAATATTAAACACATCTGATACATTTCATTTATATTGATATTTTATGTACATACAATTCCATGATAGTTTCTAGTTATGTGTTAGATTGTTTTTATAATGACATAATAAGTCCTTAAACTATTAAATTTTGTTTTTGAAAATCCCTAAACTATTTTTTTATTTTAAATTATATAAGAGTAGGTCTTGTGTGAGATCGAGACGATGATAAAGTATAAATTAAGTATAACGTATTAATACTTTAATAGGGTTGAGTGTTAATTTATGTTGTTCTATCCCAATGAAACAATCTCACACAAAATTTTGTCATTATATAATTATTGTTCCACATTGTCCTTAATAATGGAAACACATGGATTTTACAAGTTTCCGTTAAAATATGATGAATTTCAATGCTATTATATCCAGATTATATTTAAAATTAATTTCCTATAATAAAAATTGTCTCTAATGAACGGTTAATAAAAAGGGTACTTTTATGTAACAATGATTATTTATATATTATTATTTTTATTAAATAGGCCCTTGAGAAAAATCTTCATATGATTGTTTAGCGATGATATACATTGTCGTAATGTTTGAAGAAATAAAATTATGGTATTCTATTACTACTAAAATTATTTTAGCATTCATAAGATATACATAGGTATAATTTTTAATTTTGTGCCTTGGCTGGGTAAAAGTCCTGCGTCCGCCCCTGGATGAAGTGTCTATTCGAATAACTTAATCATATTATCTCAAATCACTAATTGATCGCTCGCTTCGCACTTGGCCACAAAGTCCAAGTTGACTTGCATTGGCCGATGTCTTAGATCCAATTATGATGAGAAGATGAGTATTCTCTCCTAAATCCACATTGAGGACTGAATCCTATTCTTGGCTCAACTACCACGCACATGAACTTCGTGATGAACCCAATCCATGTCATATCTACCCTTGAAGGGTGAAAGCGTCGGTCATGGTCAAAGTTCATCACTCCGCACATGTCGTGCGTATTGACCTCAAGTCTGAGGAGTATCGCATCGCTCCCACTAACTGAGACACCCGCAGACACATTATGTGGAATTACATCAAACGGTTTCTCGGATGGGTATACCAATACCCTCTAAGGTATTTGTGCATTCATTATGAGATACCTAGTATCTCGTAGTAAGTGAGATCTTACTACACTCTCACCATAGAGTATAATGCAGATCGCACACCAATCTCCATTGCATCATCAATATCCCATTCTTGATGATCCTTGATCGGGGCCATTTGAGAATCGTACTTCGGTCATCTGAGTTCTCACTCACTCAATGACAGTATCGATTTAAGGGAACACAGACACGAATAATGCAAACAATCAAACATAATATTCAGATAAGTATAAAGCCATACATTTAATATTAAACCAAACAATAATATTAAACCATAAACAGAATATCATCTTAGTATCATGTCCTCACAAAGGATTGTCTCTAGGACACTAACACTAACAATCTCCCACTTGGACTAGAGCCAATCACCCATATGTTTAACCCCTAGACCATCAAAATGTCTAGTGTGTACATGAACACTAAAAACCTTGGTAAATGGGTCGGCCAAATTATCATTTGTGGGAATGCGCTCCAACTCTATTTCCTTGTTAGCGATCATCTCTCTTATCAAGTGATAACGCCTTGGTACATGCTTGTTTCTATTGTTGGATCTCGGTTCTTTTGCTTGGCAACCGCACCAGTGTTGTCACAATACAACTTTATTGGACTACTAGCACTTGGAACTACCCCTAGTCCAGTTAAGAATTTTCTCATCCAAACAGCTTCCTTGGCAGCCTCTGCTGCAGCTATGTAATCAGCCTCAGTTGTTGAATCCACGGTTGTCTCTTGCTTGGAACTATTCCAACACACCACACCTCCATTGAGAGTGAAGACGTATCCTGACTGCGATTTGTAATCATCACAGACGGATTGGAAACTTGCATCAGCGTAGCCGGTGACGACTAACTCTGATTGCCCACCGTAGATAAGAAAATGTTCTTTAGTATGCCTGAGGTACTTAAGAATATTCTTGACAGCAATCCAATGAGGCTCACCTGGATTCTGTTGGTATCTACACGTGATGTTGACAGTGTAGGCCACGTCTGGACTAGTGTAAGTTATGGCGTACATGATGGATCCAATTGCAGATGCATATGGAACATTCTTCATGTGCTTGATATCAGCTTCACTAGAAGGACAATCCTTCTTCGACAGCTTTATCCCATGATTTGCTGGAAGATATCCTCTCTTAGAGTTCTCCATCGCAAAATGCTTCAACACCTTATCTACGTAGGTGGATTGTGACAGCCCTAACATCTTCTTGGATCTATCCCTATGGATCTTGATCCCTAAGATGTAGCATGCTTCACCAAGATCCTTCATCATGAAGGTCTTTGATAACCAATCTTTCACGAACTGCATGAGCGGGATGCTATCTCCTATAATCAATATGTCATCGACATATACGACTATAAAGACAATACTCTTCCCGCTGCGTTTACAATAAACACATGGATCTTCCGGATTTTTAATGAAGCCAAAAGACTTAACAACTTCATCAAATTGGATATTCCAACTCCTAGAAGCTTGCTTCAATCCATAGATGGATCGTTTAAGCTTGCACAGGAGATTAGACTTTGACTTAGATATGAAACCCTCAGGTTGAGTCATAAACACATTCTTATCAATGTTTCCATTGAGAAAGGCTGTCTTGACATCCCTCTACCAAATCTCATAATCATAGTATGCGGCTATCGCAAGTAAACTATGAATGGACTTGATCTTTGCAACCGGCGAAAAGGTCTCGTCATAGTCAATGCCTTCACTTTGACTATACCCTTTCGCCACCAACCTAGCCTTGTAGGTTTGTACCTTGTCATTTGCATCGGTCTTCCTCTTGAAGACCCACTTGCAACCTAGGAGTTTTACCCCTCTCTGCAATTCAACCAAGTCCCAAACTTGATTGATGTACATCGAGTCCATCTCGGATTTCATGGCTTCACGCCACTTCTCTGAGTCAACATCTTATATCGCCTCAGTGTAAGTCTTAAGTTCGTCCTTATCCGGTATATCCACGTCATCGTGTTCCTCCACGAGGAAACCATAATACCTATCGATTGGATTACGAATCCTAGTTGACTTACTGAGCTGTGGTTGTGCAAGCTGTACATTCTGATCGTGAAAATTTTATGGTGCAAGACTTCATCGTTGACCGGAGAGTCCTCAAGAGCGACACTTTCAGATACCTCTTGGGCGGGAGTTTGAAATATGCTATTCTCATTCAGCCTACTTGGAGGTTGTTGCGAAGGCAACGTGACTCCAATTACGCTTCCACTGGCTGAAAGAGGATCACCTAGTGATAAACTTCCACCATATGAGTCGCTGAATGCTCCCACTGATTCTTTGTCATGTTGCTTTGACAAATCATCAGTCTCTATGTTAATTTGTGGTTCTTGAATTTCTTCAAGTTCTATCTTCTTACGGCTTTGTTCCTTGAAGACATACTCGTCTTCTAGGAACTTGCCTGCCTAGAAATAATCACTGTTTGTTTCTCCGGTAGATAGAAATAATATCCTCTAGTCTCCTTAGGATATCCCACAAAATAACCTTTTTCACCTTTGGATTCCAACTTATTAGTTTGCATTTTCTTCACAATTGCAGGGCAACCCCACGTTCTAATGTGTAGAAAAGATGGTTTCTTGCCACACCACAACTCGTATGGTGTTTTCTCTACTGATTTAGACGGAATCCTATTCAGAATGTAGATTGAGGTTTGCAATGCGTGTCCCTATAAGAATGTTGGAAGGGAGGCAAAACTCGCAACTTCCATAAGACTCTAAGTCAAATGAGGTTAAGTAGTCTAACTTTCTTAACCGTGCGATTCTTTTCTCGTTTAGATGACCAAGTCTACAATGCCACAAGTAAGTCGGGTTTTCATGATTAGTAAGCTTGAGTCTTTTATTTTGTATATTAAGAGCATTATATCCACAATGTAATAAGTATAAACCATTCACAAGAGGAGCATTTCCATAAACATCACCATTAAGCGAAAAATAACAAGTATTATTTGCAAAATGAAAGGAAAATCCCTAAATTTCTAACATAGGAACGGAAATAATGTTACGAGTAATAGACAGAACAAAATAACAATTATTTAATTCAAGTCTAAAACCAGAAGGTAAGTTTAAAACATAAGTCCCAACACGTTCAGCAGCAACTCTTACTCCATTCCCCACGTGAAGGGCGACTTCACCCAGTCTAACCGCTCTGCTGTTCTTGAGCCCCTGCACATTTGTACAAATGTGTGAGCCACAATCGGTTTCCAATACCCAGCAGTTAGAATTATTTGTGGACATGTTTATCTCAATAACAAACATACCTGTTCCAGTGGCTGAAGCACCTTGTGCCTTCTTTTCAGCTGCTACAACCTTGCAGACCTTCTTCCAATGCCCCTTATGCTTGCAGTGGAGGCATACATCCTTATCTACCCGCTCCTTCTTTTGAATTCCACCTTTCGGCTTGAGGAAATCAGGCTTAGAGCCTTTCTTAGCCTTGCTTCTTCTTCTTCTTCTTCTTCCCTCTAGAGGCAGAGGAACTAGAAGCACCCACCATGAGCACGGGCTTTTCCTTAGCAGTGGAAGACTCAAAAGTCTTGAGCATGTTATGAAGCTCAGGCATGGTTGAAACCGTCTTATTCATATTGAAGTTTACTACGAAACTTGAATATGAATCGGGTAGCGACTGAAGAATGGCATACATAGCAACATTGGTCTGCAGCTCAATGCCTAAACAACCAAGTTTCTCGATTAGCCCTATCATCTTCAAAACATGAGGGGAGACTTTCCCTCCTTCGGATAGCCGACATCTAAATAGATCACTCATCACCTCATAAATCTCGGAACGAGACTCAGAATCAAAGAGATCCTTCAGATATCTAAGCATCTCATAGGGAAGCATCCTCTTGTGTTACCTTTGCAACTCAGGAGTCATGCCGAGCAACATAACACACTGAGCCTGTGAATCATCATCTTGATGCTTCTTTTGAGCTTCGGTGTCAAACGCTTCGGCTTCCTCAGAACCAGCATCAGGGGTAACAGAGATTGGCGTGTCCAACACGTACTCAATCTTTTCTTGCCTAAGCACCAAACATACGTTTTGGTGGCAGTCCAGAAAATTTGGCCCAACCAATTTGTTTGTTTCCAAAACACTTCTCAATGACAAGTTATTCATTTCAACAATCCTAGGAAATAAAATTTAAGCGGGAATTAAAACACATAATTCCTATGATCAATATTCAGCAATCAAAATAAACATGACCTTTTTATTTATTTTGTCTCCATTATTTTCACATACTCGACGACCTCATCGGAAGAGTACGAATTTATATCCAATATAAATTGTAATGGACTAGGATCCACATTCATACTATTACAATGACTGCTAGGGCTGAACATTGCAACAGCAGAACTGGTAGGTCTCTAAACCAATTGCCTCATGCAATTCCTAGTTGATTGAACCTAGTTCAATTGGATTTCACCTAATTCTCGTTTCCCTGCTAGGGCTGGTGAAACAGTATTAAGTTGGTTTACAACCATCAAGCGGCGACAAACATGTCCCTATAAAAGTCCCGTTAGATGTAGATCCGAGCAAAAAACTAGGGTCTTAAATACTCATTGGAACGAAATCTCCAGTTTACTTTTAATTTTAATGGAAGACATCTTTCAATTTAATGAAAAACCATATTTTAGCGAGAAACATTTTAAAGGCGGGGTATTAATTGCTTAATCGAGATCCACATGTTAATCTATATCACATTTGAGCAATTATAGGGCGCTGCCTACCCAAACATGATTTTATGCGGACTAACATTTATTTGGGCGCCGTCTACCCAAAACATATATAACGGTCTGATAATTATTGGGCGCCGCCTACCCAAACAATTATAATGTGGACCATAAAGTGCATTAACAAATTTAAAAAAAATTAACCAAGTGGGAAGAAAATAATTACCAAAGTATTAAACATAAATTAAAATCCAATTTTAATTTTCAATTTATAATTTTAATTATTAAAATTCAAATTAATCCAATTATTTGAATTATTTTGGTCCAACCAAAATTAATTTAAATTAAAATTCCAAGAGATAATTTCATTCCAGGCTCACCAATTTAATTAATTGGTATTTTAAAAAAAAAAAACAGGCCCAATACTTAAATTAAACTTGGTAAATTTTAATTAAATCTGGCCCAAAAACGCAGCCCAATCACGAATTTGCGGCCCAACGCGGCTAGTCGCGCCTCCCAGACGCGCTCAACAGGCCAGTCGCGCTTCCCAGAAGCGATCGACTAGCCAGACGCGTCAGTCGTGCTTGCCCGACACGATCGCCATGCGAATCGCGCTACCCAGACGCGGCAATCGCGCTTACCCATCGCGACCGTAGTGCGATTGGGAGTACCAGACGCGATTTCCGTGCAAATTTTTTTTTTCGAAAAAGACAGGGAAATTTAATTTCCCAGAAAAACCGATCGAAAAAAATAGTTTTTCAATTTAACAAAAGCCAAATCAAATTTGCAAATTAAATTGAATAACGTATGGGAAATAGAAGGCAAAAATAAATCACACATAATTATTTACCCACGATAAACTAATTATGCAATTAATCAAGAGCCTGAGCTTTGATACCACTGTTGGAATTTAGAGGTACGTAAACATGCGCAGCGGAAATTAACGTTCTCCAACAACGAATTATTTAATTGCATAATTAAATACAAGATATCTTAAACAAGAGATCTTACAGATCTTCATACGCGGAATCCTCTACTACGGTATCCACGCAACAGCTATTCACCGATTTGCACCGAGGTGCCAGCTTTGAATCTCTAGACGAACTTGCTAGGAAAACTCGAACAAGAAATTTTATGGAGAAATTATATTTCTTGTTTGTCTGTCTGAATTCCCACATGACACATATTTATAGGGATTACCTTAGCTTAATTACTAAGCAAGATAATATGCTAGATATGCATAATATAATCTCTACGGATTATATCTCCCTAGAAAAGTTCCTACGAATAATATATTTATCATATCTATTATTCTTGTATAATAATATTCCAAATATTATTATTGGGATTTCATATTTAATTAAATCTAATTTAATTAAATAATAATAATAATTAATTCCAAATATAATTATTATTATATTCTTCACAAATTAAATATTATATCCAATATAATACTTAATCAACCAATTATAATCGTCGAACTGCCATTGCTTGTTGTGTGACCCATAGGCCCTCGTATATCGAGCAATTAGTCAAACTAACGGTTTAATTGAACCCTAGACAATAAATAAGACATTCTCAATATACGAGGTACGTTGCGAGGAAATCTGCAACTACTTGTAATACTTTAGGCTATTGGGATATCTTCCTTTCATTCACGAATACTCGATTAAGTCTTGAACATGATGAAGTGTCTATTCAAATAACTTAATCATATTATCTCAAATCACTAATTGATCGCTTGTGTCGCACTTGGCCACAAAGTCCAAGTCGACTTTGTTGGTCCCGGTACAAGACTGGGGAATACGTGTATGGGGGGGGGGGGGGGGAATACACGTATACCAATTTTTCAACCTTAAAACTGACTGAGTCCCCTTTACTCAGAGTGGTAAAGAACTAGGAGCTGATAACACACCTACTGACTGCACTTGGTGCTGGTCAGTTGATTCACTATCAGTTCAAGTTCAGTGCGGAAATGTTTGAGCCCTGATAGTTTAAAGTCTTGTTTTGTTTGCTTTCTTGAAAAACTTGTTTTACTCAATTCTGAATAGTGTTTAGTAGGGCAGTGCTCTTTTTGAGGATCAGGCTGATTGATTCAAGCCTGATAAACCGAATGCAACGAATGAACAAGTATTATGGCAGGTATGCACAATATCAAAGCAATAAGAACACAACAAGTTTAACGTGGTTCAGAGTCTCAAGCTCCTACGTCCACGACCTGACTTAATAGGAAATCCACTCAAGGGATTCTTGTTTTTAACGTGCCAAGGTGCACCAAGACCAGCTAACCTCACTGATCTATACAAACTTCCTACTAACACACTAACTGACTTACTCCCAACAAACCTAACTTAGGGTTTTGGTTTCAGTTTGGATTCCAACTAAGTTGAGATTATCCTTACAAGGCAAAGCTATGCTAAGGATTGGACAATCTCTCTAAGCTTAAGATAATGCTATTTAGCTCTTGGAATACAGAATAACTCTCGGTTGCTAAGAAACACTTGGGAAATTTAGATGGTTTCGAGTGCTTCTCTTAAAGGCTGAATGCTTTGAATGCTTGAGAGTTTGAGTAATTTCTGGCTTGGAAATTTCCCGTAACCTTGAATGGGTTCAAGGTCTTCTGTATTTATAGGTGATTTGAAAAACTATCCGTTTGAGAGATAGCCTTCGAGTCATCTATGTAGAGAGGCTTCAAATGGACATATCTTCATGCAGCAGCCGCCCTTGCATGAATTTGGTATTTGCATTAAATGCACATTGAATGCTTGCCCATTGAACATGCAGTCTGAATTCAGTCAACATGTCAGGTTCCGTACGTGCGTGTCCTTCTAGGATTGGTCCACGTCATCAGGTTGGTGAGAATGTCAGAACTTATTCCTGAGCTCCAGGCTTGTCTCTTTAAGTTCATTTTGTCTTGGGCTCACCGGTCTTGTCCTGACGCTGAAATTCCTTTTGCATTGCTTGGCTCTACTCCAAGTCTTTCCATAAACTCAGTGACATCCTGTTCCCTTCAGGACTGAGTTAGTAATGACCTCAGGGTCATACTCTTCATCACTGACACTTACTCAGCCAGCTTAGAGGACTGCCATAAGTTCAGGATGGTGCTCTTCGTCTTTAGGCTCTGAGTCTTGATTGTCACCAGTGAGTTCTCCTCTCACTGAGTACCTGTGAAGTTTAAAATGACTAAGTATAAAACCTAACCAAGACTAGCCGGACAAAGACAGAATAAGGCAAACATCTTTTCAGGGGCTTTGGGATCTTAATTAAAACTGACAATGTCCCCACAATTTCCCCCTTTTTGATGATGCCAAAACACTGAAAAGATCCTCAAAACACTTAGAGGAAATATGATAAACCTATCTATAAGATAAAATAATGTTAGAGCAATTCTTGATAAAGTACAGAATTTAAACAATAGCCAAAAAGACAATGAGTTTTTGTCTGTGGGCAAAAGTAATAGACTTCATTGATTGATTTGGAAATAGTTACAATGAATCTAATCTATTACAAAGAAGCCTGTAAACACCTAGACTAATCTCATTTCAGGTTGGAGTCCATATCCTGCATAGACTCTTGCCTTCAGCTCGTCAAGTCTTCTAGGTTGGTTCACGTATCCTTCAGCTTTGGCTATCTTCAACACTTCCATCATGATGGCCTTTGTGTCATGCTTTTGAGTTCCAGGAACTAAGGGAGGAGCTCGAATGGTGAACTCAGGAGCCTTCACTTGAACTTGAGCTGCATCAGCCTCCTCCAAGATCTTTTGGAATAACTCAGGATGATTGTCCATCATGTAGTCAGTGAAGTGGGCATTAATATCATCAGTGTTGCCCCACTTCTTCACAACATACCACAATCTAATAAACTCATTCCTTGCATCAGTCCAAAACTCCTTCAATGCCTCTGAGACGAACTCATCGACAAAAGCTTCCCTTACTCCTGATTCTGGCCTACTGACTTGAAGAATTGTTGATTTCCCAACTGTTGGCTTCTTCGTGTACTTCCTAGGCTCAGGCTTCGCCTTCTTCCTCCTTAGCAAGCTGATCACTGCATCATCCAGTTCTCGTTGTTGAAGCTAAGTGATATCAGTCAGCTTCTCAACCTTCTTTTCCAAGATGCGCATCTTCTCCTTCTGAGCAATTTCAGCTCTGCGCATAGCCTCAGTTTTCTCAGAATGATCTCCCCATGCTTCAGCACATAACTCCGCCACCAACTCCCCGGAGTAAGTGATTGGGTTCTTCCTTGAGCTCATAGGAGAGGATCTCTGAACAGGCTCAGGTTGTTGCTTGGAAGGTTCATCAGTCTTTGCCTTTGTTGCCTCTGCCCTCAGCCTGGCAACAACTTTCTCTCCTTCCTTCTCCACTGCCGCCAACCTTGCTGACTTCCTCACCCTTTGCACATTCCCTTCAGGATTGGCTTCAGGATCAGCTTGAACGGTTTCGCCTTGGTTGACTGCCTCCGATGCCTCAGGGCGGGATCTTTTCTTCTTTTCCCCCTTTTTGGCATCATCATTGGCCCCTGATGGGAATGCGTCAGATCCGCTGTTGATTACGAAGGAGGCTAGGGAATGGACATCATTAATTCCCTTCTTCAATAACTCAATTCCCATCGAAATTCCTGTCCCTGCAAAAGATACTGAACTGATTGCAGCTTGGACCTTCTTCTCAAAGACCTCCATGGAGAGTTGGAGTCTTTGTTCAGTCTTCTCGATCCTCTTCTCCACCTGAGCGGATCGCTCATCTGCCTGGGTCAGTCTCTCGGCAATGTCCTTCGAAGTCTGAGCAATGCGTTCTGACTCCAGCTCAAACTTTGACGCTGAGCCAGAAATGGCCTGAGTGAATAGTGCTCTAGCCTGAGCTGCAAACTTCTCCACAGCCTAATTGAGATCCTCCTTCCTTTGCTCATCCTTCTCAGCCAACTGCTTCAAGGTCTGCCTTAGCATCTTCTTAGTGTGCTTCCGCTCATTCCTCACTGACTTGGCCGCGTCAGTCATTGTTCTCTTTAGCAAAACCAGCTCCCTGTTGGCAAGGGCATTGTATGCTGACTTTGTCCACCTGATGTGTTTCGCCAGGGCCTTGGAGTCTTCTTCCTTTTCAGCTCGTAGCTTCATTACTTCCTCCTGAAGTTCAGCTAGATTTTATGTGGTTTTCTCCTGCTTGACCTCCACTATGCTTGTGAATTCAGCACGGCCGACCCCAGTTATTATCACATCTTCATCATCAACGGCCTCATCAGTGATTGGCTGCTTTCCCTTGTCAGCCCCTGCGGCATCAGTCCCCTCTCCAGGGTACACTGAAGGCAGTTGTGAAGTAGTCATAGCCGCCTCCTCAGGCTCAGCTAAGCTATCTTGAACCTTAGGAACTTGTCCCTCGGAACTGAGAGTCTCCTTGGATGCCTCAACATCTTCCTCTCTTGTCTCAGGGCAGGGAATCCCTTCATCGACAGATGTCTCATTGGCAGCTGAGATGTTCAAAACATCCTCAGCCACTGGTCCACCCTTGGCACCAGTGTCTCTTTCACCTTCCCCCTGAGCCTGAGGCTCAGTGACCATCTCATCAACTTCCTTTGCAGTCTCCTCCACTGCTTTCTCCATAGCTCCACCATGAGCTTCATCATCCTCATCATCCTTCTCTTCATCAGACAGGATGTTAGCCTTGCTCCTGGACATTATATCAGCCACTAACTGCTTCAGGTTGTCGAAGTTAAGAAGTTGAAGCCAGCTAGTTAGTCCAAAGAAAGAGCAAATCTTGGCTTCCTCAGACTCCCAGTGATCCCAGCCACGAGCGTCCACTAGCAAATGTTGCTCCTGCATGTTTGATTGTTTGAAGTCCAACCAAACCTTGAGCTCAATCACATTCGCCAGCAGCTCCTTGTACTTATACAGCCCAGGCCAGCATTTGCCTGCCCATTCTATGGCATTTCCCCTGAGAGTGTTCTCCAGGATCCCTCCTGCCATATGTTCATCTAACTCCTCCTCCTCCACTTCGAGGAATTCATCCTCTTCAGTTGAAATGGATTTGGGACAGTCTTTGGGGTTAGGGTATGAGGGAAAGTCTGTGGGGTTTGGAAGATTTGGCTCGGCTGACTGGTCAGGCTCATTCGTTGGTGAGTTTAATGGCACTGACTCAGTAGGATAATTTGGCTCTGAGGTTTGAGGTGGTTGAGGGGGTTGAGGTGTGGGGTCAGGGTTGGAAGGTGTTTTGGTTTCAGGGTGTGTGGGTGCTTGGGTGGGTACTGTCTCAGGCTGCAATAACTCAGCCGTCTCGACAGATTTTCTCACTGCCTCCAAGTCAGAGGCTCCAGGAGAGCTTGACTCCTCCCTCTCACTCACCTCAGGCAGCTTTTTAGCGGGGGATTTTTTGGGTCCCTTCCTAAGTGACTTGAAGCAAACTACACTAGCTTCTACTAGTAGCTACCCCGCAAGAGAACGGGTTCACTGTAGTATGGGCAAGTATAGGGACCAAGTATTATCGAACCCTAGGAATGGTGTATAGGGACCAAGCACCGGCATTCGTGACAATGTTGTCCACGATCTCCCTACATCTCTCTATGCCTTGGTTCAGGAATGCTCCGCCCGCACAGGCGTCTAAATGGTCTTGCCCCGCCTTGTTGGCACCACTGTAGAAGAACGCCATAATGTCTCCCTCATTGTACCCGTGCTGCGGGCACTCTATCAGCATGTTTGAGTATCTCTCCCACGCTTGACGTAGGTCCTCTCCTTGCTTCTGGCGAAAGGAAGAGATCTCAATCCTAGCCTTGATCGTCCTAGATGGAGGGTAGAATCGCTCGAGGAACAGACGCTCGAGCTCGGCCCAAGTGGTAATACCTCCCCGTGGGAGCGTATTATCGTACCACTCCTTAGCTATTCCCGTCAGTGAGAATGGGAACAGTCTTAGCCTCTTGGCATCTTCAGACATGCCATTGTAATTAAATGTGGAGGCTATCATGAGAAAACTCCTTAGATGTGTATGAGGATTCTCCTTCCCGATCACTCCCTTGAACTGATTCTCGGTAAGCAGCTTTAAAATCCCCGGGGATATCGAGAAGTTGTTCGCCTCAACAGGAGGTAAAGCCACTCCATCATAGTACCGCTGTGGCTGTGCTGCAAACCTCCCTCGAATAGCCATATTGTGATCTACGTTCTCAGGAACGTGTTGAGGATTAGCAGCAGGTACTGGTACTTGTTGGGGTGGTGGTTGGTAAACAGGTGGTTGGTTGTAGACTGGTGGTGGATGGTATGGGTATGGTGGGTAAGGATAAGGTGGATATGGGTAATGTTGGTATACTGGGTTGTTGAAAGGGTTATTTGGGTTTTGTGGGTAAGCAGGGTTGTTAGGAGGATTATGGACAAGGTTCTGAGCTGGATTCCCTACGTTTCGTGTATCCGGGTTTAGGCTCTGGCTATCCCCTAATGGAATTTGATTCTGGCTACCACTAACTCTAGTGCCTTCAACTCGGTCTACTGCCTGATTGAAATCGTTGGCAGCATCGTCCAACTCATTATTGATGTCCATTGGTTCCTTCCCTAAGTCGGCAGCGTTCATCCTTCTCAAGAAGGCTCGGTTCCTTCTGGCTATTGTCTCAGGATCTGCAGGTAATCTCTCTTCACTCGTATTCCCTTGTGAGCGTGTTCTCATAAACCTGACACACTAGCAGAAGGATCAAAACGCAACTGCCGAATGGATAGAAAAATAAAAATAAAAACAGAAATTAAATCACCCACTACTAACTACTAAGCTATCGACAAGTCCTATTCAAACATACAACGCCATCCCCGGCAACGGCGCCATTGACTTGAAGCAAACTACACTAGCTTCTACTAGTAGCTACCCCGCAAGAGAACGGGTTCACTGTAGTATGGGCAAGTATAGGGACCAAGTATTATCGAACCCTAGGAATGGTGTATATGCGAATAGATCCCTGAAGATCTACGCGTCGTAGTTAATATGAGTGTGATGTTTTTGGGTTTTTGAAAAATTAATTAAAAGACTAAAATAGACTAATTAACTAAAGAATAAAAGAGAACGAATTAACTATGGGTTGTTTTCTAATGAGAGATGGTGATGCTCAGGTTAGGAATCCCTACGTATACTAACGGAGCAGGTACATAATCAAAGTAATCGTGACAAACAAGAATTAACCTAAGTAAAAGAATGCAAGGTGAAAGCTCAAGATTCTAAACCCTAATACTTTACCCTAACACTCGACTTCACTAATCCACTAACAAGTTAATGGATTGTGCTCAATTAATGAGACCCTAATTTAACTAAGGTGATGCGGTCGTCCTCCTTCGCTAAACCAGTAAATGAATTAACCTCTCCTAAACCTTCTCGTTAAGACTACTAATTGTTATTGAGTGATGCGGTCGTCCTCTCTCTAACACTTTCGTACTAAATTCAAAGGTAAAGTTAAGATTAATTATAAGAATTCATTAATTAAGAGAATTAAAACTAACGTCACGAATTACTCTAATTACGTACCCACATCCTATTTCTACGAGTTCATCCTAACCCAAGCATGCAAGGGTTTTAGCCGGACATGGTTTTAACAAAACTAAAAGCAATTAAAGAAACAACAAACATAAACATATTGAGTTGAATGAAGAAAATAAGAAACATAAACTAGGGTTTTAAAATAAAATAAATACGAAGAACGGAAATTGAATTGATAAAAACGAAATTTAAACGTGTTCAAAGTAACGAACTAATGAAAAGAAACTAAGAATTGAAAAGAAACTAGAATTCGTATGAAAAACCTTAACAACGTAAAAGTAAAGTTTGCTCGTCTCGTTCCTCTCCAAAAACTAAGTCTAAAATTATTTCTAAACGTGGGGATCCTTCAAAACGTGTTTGGACGAGATATATATAGGCACGGGTCGAAACGGGAGTTAACGGGCCGAAAATACGAATCCGGAGGCAAAAGTATAGGGGCGCTCGAGCAAAACGCTCGAGCGGTCCCGCTCGAGCAGTGTAGCTCGAATGGTGCATTCGCTCGAGCGGTCGCGCTCGAGCTGCTCGAGCGCTGAAATCATTCTGTAAGTTTTGGGCGCTCGAGCGATTCGCTCGAGCGGTGGCGCTCGAGCTGCTCGAGCGCAAGAATGATTCTGTATGTTTGTGCGCTCGAGTAAGGCGCTCGAGCGGTGGCGCTCGAGTGATGCGCTCGAGTGATCTCCAATCCTCCGAAATGATACTTTTCCTCGTCCGCACTAATACCAATCGTATTTCTTCAATATCTTCTCATCCGGGCATCCGTTTGAGTCGATTCAAAGTCCTACGAACTCCGTTTTTCGTCCTCTCTTCACCTATGTGCATCAAAGAGACAAATTTATCAATGTATAGAAATGATGCTCATTTGACTCTAAGCACTACTCGAAAACACTCAAAATATGAGTAAATTGGGCTCCAAAACATAACAATTTCACGCCTAATCAACCCCCCCAAACTTACCATGTTGCTTGTCCTCAAGCAACGAAATAATAAGTTAAGTGAAATTGTTAGGAATGAATCAAGAATCAAATCATGCAAGTAATTGAACTCGAGCTTCAAAGATCAATCACCCGTATACTCACTCACTTTCTTTTATCGTACTCATGCAACAATAACAAGAAACACCAAGATCAAGCATGGATGTGCACTCAACGATGTGTTTAACTCCCTCACAAGTGTATAACAATGATAAAGGGACTCACTCAATCAATCAATCACACAAATTGGCAGCCATAGGCTTGTAAATGCTCTCAACTTCGACCATACTCTAGAAATCAATGCCGAATCAAAAAGGACTTTCAAAAGGTTGTAATGTAGGCTCTTTGGACAGGTGGGATAACAATATGGTAAAGTGACTCAAGTGAATGGAGAATAGAAATTCAAAACTTCGGTACTTCGAGATTAAGAACGATCTACTTCAAACATATTCAATCACTACACTTTCGCTTTCAATTCTCTCAACACTTCAATTTTTTTCTTTCTCTCTTTTTCACTTTTTCAAACACTTCATCATTATTATTTTTTTTTTCTTTTTCGCACAACACGTGAGCTCATTTTTTTCTTCTTTTGCTCATTCTCAAATTTTTTTGTTCTTTTTCCCACATCTCAAAACTTCATCACACCTTTTTCTCATATTCACTCAACATACAACCTTCTCCTTTTTTTCACTCAATTCACTCCCTTCATATTCACACTTTCCTATTCTCCACTCAAATTGGGACAAAAAGGCTTAGGAATTGGAATAGTGTTCATATGTGCTAGCAAATAAAATAGGCTTTAGGCTCAAAGGGGCTAACAAGGGATCAATGTCATTGGTAAGGAAAATTTTGGCTAAATGACTTATTCAAATAAAAAATGGCCTAAGATCCTATTCGGCATATCAAACTAGACACAATCTAGAAGCAAGAGCACATGCAAGTTCTAGCATCCTCTAAGGTGACGATCCACTCTCAAACGAAGAGATTAAATCATGCATTTAAATCTCGTAAGGCTCAAATCTCACAGCTTTCACATCCATGCTAGTCCTAGTGCATTCTCACTCTCATCACACAAGTACTCAAAAGAAAACTCATAAGCATACGGGTTCTTTCCCTAATCAGCTCAAACTCAAACACTCACACAAGAAAACTCCTAACTCAGCCTCACAATTCACCCTACTCATCAAATCATACTCAAAGATAGCAATCAACAAGCATAAGGTGATTGATAGGCATAAAATATTGAGTAACAAAACAAATTAATAAAAGCCCAAGGAGCATCTCAAGGCACAAAATAACTAACTCAACTCAAAGATAAGGGGTGCATGCATGTGCAATGTAACAAGAAACATAAAAAAAACTCCACCCCCCCAAACTTCGACCTTGCTAGAGGTCTAAGTTTGGGGTTGTGGGTTACCTCAACCAAATAATCCAATTTCTCTCAATAGCTTTGCACACTTCCTTGTCTCAAGTTGGTTCCTTCAATCTAAATAACTCCATGATACCTTTACTCCTTTAGAGACAAGCCTACAAAATAAAACTCTCAAGTACGAGGTTAAACATACGACTCAAAATACTCCCTAATAATATAAAAAAAACACTAAAAATAAATGAAAGCAAATAAAAATGGGTTGCCTCCCATTCAGCGCTATTTTTAAGGTCCTCATGCCGGACCAAGCTCAAAGGAGCTTATGGGACATCATACTCAAATTTACCTCCCTTACTCTCATAAGAGTGGTGTTTGAACTTCTTTCCTTGATGCCCCTCCATCATGAGCCCCTTTGCTCTCTTCTCATCCCCAAGTGTTATGGGTCTCAACTCCTTCTTCCCTCTATCTGGAGGAGTCTTACTAAACAATTTCTTGAGTTTGGACTTTTTCTTCTTAACTCCTCCTTTCCCTTCTAACTGGACCACGTCCACTTTCTTCACCTCTTCATCCTTCAACTTCTTCACTTTATCCCTATCAAAATAATCAAGATCATAACGCTCATGGGTTAAATAATCAAGTGAAGAATTATAAAATTCATGAATATGAGAAGAGTTAGGGATATGAGGTGTGTCTTCAACACTAGGATCAATTGCATCCATGCAATACAAGCTCTCATCCTCCCTCGGGTGCTTCATGGCTTCATATAGGGAGATCTTCACTTCTTGATCATCAACCTTCAATGTGATCTTCCCATTTGCCACATCTAGCACCATCCCCGCCGTAGCTAAGAACGGTCTTCCCAAGATCAATGGAACGTGCTCATCTTCCTCCATCTCTAGCACTACAAAGTCGGCTGGAAAGATGTGATCTCCAACTCTCACTAGGACGTCTTCAACAACACCTTGAGGTCGAGTAATAGACCGGTCGGCTAGTTGAAGCGTCATCATTGTGGGTTGAAGTTCACCACCTTCCAACTTCTTGAACAGCGACAAGGGCATGAGATTGATGCTCGCCCCAAGGTCGCACAACGCTCCCTTCTTGATCCCGTTCCCAATGTCACATAGGATGGTGAAGCTACCGGGATCCTTCAGCTTTGGTGGAAGCGCCTTGTGCACTAGTGCACTCACCTCGTGGTTCAGCTGCACCAACTTCGGCTCATCCACTCGCCGTCTTTTTGCAATCAAGTCCTTCAAAAACTTCGCATAGTGCGGCATCTGTTCCAAAGCATCATAAAAAGGAATATTAATATGCAATTGTTTAAAAACATCAAGGAACTTAGCGAATTTCTCATCAAGCTTCTTTTTCATGAAGCGTTGTGGATATGGGACGGGTATCACAGATTTGGGTACCCCCCATTCATCTCGCTCGGTCACTTTCACTTTCTCCCTTGCTTCCTTTGCCTTTTTCCACTTAGGAACTCTCTCAATCTCCTTACTTTCCTTCCCCTTCTGGGACTCATCCATATCTTCATGCTTCTCAATCCCTTTACTTTCAATCCCCTTCTCAACTTGGGGCGTCTCAGAATCAGCAGGCATCTGAGGACCTTCATAATTGGTTCCACTTCTAAGCTGGATCGCCTTGCACTGCTCTTTCGGGTTCCCCTCCGGCATTCTATTCACTGATTTTGCAATCTGGCTCATCTGGAGCTCTAAAGAGGTGAACCTTCGATTGTTCTCTTGTTGAGTTCTAGTCCACTCAACGTTCATCTTCTGGAGCTCTTGATCACGTTGATCACCCTTCTTGTGCAACTCCTTCACATCGTACTCCAAGGATGACAACCGCTTGCTCCCTTCCTCCACCTTCTGAAGGATCGCTCTCAACATCTCCTCGGTTGATGCACCGCCTTCTCCACCAGGAGGTTTAGACCCCGGATCAACACCTGCAGGAACAGTAACACCAGCTTTTGGATTAGCATAAGAAAAATTATCATTCTTCCTCCATGTGTTTTGAGGAAGCTGCTGGCTTCCTTGAACTCCTTGTGTGTTCCTCCATTGATTTTGAAGTGGCTGAGGGCCTGGGGGCACAAATGGTTGACCATAAGAAGGCCTTCCATACTGGTTTCCACCTTGGTAGCCATTCTGATTGTAATACGGACCTCCCATGTAATTGGCTACCTCTTGCTGTCCACTGGGCTGGTCTACTCTCTCATTCTCCACTCCATGCTCTCCACCCAAACTCTTCCCCAACTCGAGGTTGTTGATCTTTTCCATCATGGCCATCAGCAGCCTTCTCGTTCCTTCTCCCTCCTCAACCTGATGCACTCTTTGCAAATCTGCATCCGCACTCCAAGCACCGGCATTCGTGACAATGTTGTCCACGATCTCCCTACATCTCTCTATGCCTTGGTTCAGGAATGCTCCGCCCGCACAGGCGTCTAAATGGTCTTGCCCCGCCTTGTTGGCACCACTGTAGAAGAACGCCATAATGTCTCCCTCATTGTACCCGTGCTGCGGGCACTCTATCAGCATGTTTGAGTATCTCTCCCACGCTTGACGTAGGTCCTCTCCTTGCTTCTGGCGAAAGGAAGAGATCTCAATCCTAGCCTTGATCGTCCTAGATGGAGGGTAGAATCGCTCGAGGAACAGACGCTCGAGCTCGGCCCAAGTGGTAATACCTCCCCGTGGGAGCGTATTATCGTACCACTCCTTAGCTATTCCCGTCAGTGAGAATGGGAACAGTCTTAGCCTCTTGGCATCTTCAGACATGCCATTGTAATTAAATGTGGAGGCTATCATGAGAAAACTCCTTAGATGTGTATGAGGATTCTCCTTCCCGATCACTCCCTTGAACTGATTCTCGGTAAGCAGCTTTAAAATCCCCGGGGATATCGAGAAGTTGTTCGCCTCAACAGGAGGTAAAGCCACTCCATCATAGTACCGCTGTGGCTGTGCTGCAAACCTCCCTCGAATAGCCATATTGTGATCTACGTTCTCAGGAACGTGTTGAGGATTAGCAGCAGGTACTGGTACTTGTTGGGGTGGTGGTTGGTAAACAGGTGGTTGGTTGTAGACTGGTGGTGGATGGTATGGGTATGGTGGGTAAGGATAAGGTGGATATGGGTAATGTTGGTATACTGGGTTGTTGAAAGGGTTATTTGGGTTTTGTGGGTAAGCAGGGTTGTTAGGAGGATTATGGACAAGGTTCTGAGCTGGATTCCCTACGTTTCGTGTATCCGGGTTTAGGCTCTGGCTATCCCCTAATGGAATTTGATTCTGGCTACCACTAACTCTAGTGCCTTCAACTCGGTCTACTGCCTGATTGAAATCGTTGGCAGCATCGTCCAACTCATTATTGATGTCCATTGGTTCCTTCCCTAAGTCGGCAGCGTTCATCCTTCTCAAGAAGGCTCGGTTCCTTCTGGCTATTGTCTCAGGATCTGCAGGTAATCTCTCTTCACTCGTATTCCCTTGTGAGCGTGTTCTCATAAACCTGACACACTAGCAGAAGGATCAAAACGCAACTGCCGAATGGATAGAAAAATAAAAATAAAAACAGAAAGTAAATCACCCACTACTAACTACTAAGCTATCGACAAGTCCTATTCAAACATACAACGCCATCCCCGGCAACGGCGCCATTGACTTGAAGCAAACTACACTAGCTTCTACTAGTAGCTACCCCGCAAGAGAACGGGTTCACTGTAGTATGGGCAAGTATAGGGACCAAGTATTATCGAACCCTAGGAATGGTGTATATGCGAATAGATCCCTGAAGATCTACGCGTCGTAGTTAATATGAGTGTGATGTTTTTGGGTTTTTGAAAAATTAATTAAAAGACTAAAATAGACTAATTAACTAAAGAATAAAAGAGAACGAATTAACTATGGGTTGTTTTCTAATGAGAGATGGTGATGCTCAGGTTAGGAATCCCTACGTATACTAACGGAGCAGGTACATAATCAAAGTAATCGTGACAAACAAGAATTAACCTAAGTAAAAGAATGCAAGGTGAAAGCTCAAGATTCTAAACCCTAATACTTTACCCTAACACTCGACTTCACTAATCCACTAACAAGTTAATGGATTGTGCTCAATTAATGAGACCCTAATTTAACTAAGGTGATGCGGTCGTCCTCCTTCGCTAAACCAGTAAATGAATTAACCTCTCCTAAACCTTCTCGTTAAGACTACTAATTGTTATTGAGTGATGCGGTCGTCCTCTCTCTAACACTTTCGTACTAAATTCAAAGGTAAAGTTAAGATTAATTATAAGAATTCATTAATTAAGAGAATTAAAACTAACGTCACGAATTACTCTAATTACGTACCCACATCCTATTTCTACGAGTTCATCCTAACCCAAGCATGCAAGGGTTTTAGCCGGACATGGTTTTAACAAAACTAAAAGCAATTAAAGAAACAGCAAACATAAACATATTGAGTTGAATGAAGAAAATAAGAAACATAAACTAGGGTTTTAAAATAAAATAAATACGAAGAACGGAAATTGAATTGATAAAAACGAAATTTAAACGTGTTCAAAGTAACGAACTAATGAAAAGAAACTAAGAATTGAAAAGAAACTAGAATTCGTATGAAAAACCTTAACAACGTAAAAGTAAAGTTTGCTCGTCTCGTTCCTCTCCAAAAACTAAGTCTAAAATTATTTCTAAACGTGGGGATCCTTCAAAACGTGTTTGGACGAGATATATATAGGCACGGGTCGAAACGGGAGTTAACGGGCCGAAAATACGAATCCGGAGGCAAAAGTATAGGGGCGCTCGAGCAAAACGCTCGAGCGGTCCCGCTCGAGCAGTGTAGCTCGAATGGTGCATTCGCTCGAGCGGTCGCGCTCGAGCTGCTCGAGCGCTGAAATCATTCTGTAAGTTTTGGGCGCTCGAGCGATTCGCTCGAGCGGTGGCGCTCGAGCTGCTCGAGCGCAAGAATGATTCTGTATGTTTGTGCGCTCGAGTAAGGCGCTCGAGCGGTGGCGCTCGAGTGATGCGCTCGAGTGATCTCCAATCCTCCGAAATGATACTTTTCCTCGTCCGCACTAATACCAATCGTATTTCTTCAATATCTTCTCATCCGGGCATCCGTTTGAGTCGATTCAAAGTCCTACGAACTCCGTTTTTCGTCCTCTCTTCACCTATGTGCATCAAAGAGACAAATTTATCAATGTATAGAAATGATGCTCATTTGACTCTAAGCACTACTCGAAAACACTCAAAATATGAGTAAATTGGGCTCCAAAACATAACAATTTCACGCCTAATCACTAAGCCTCTTCAGGGGCCTCTCTCCCTGAGCACCCTCCTTCCTGACGTCATCGTCAGTTCCCTCAGCCTCAGACCCGACCTTCTTGGGATCAGACTCAGTCCCTGATTTCGTGCTCTTCCCTGACAGCACGACCCTTACCTTCTTCCTCGTCTCAGCCTTTTCCACCTCAGGCTGCTCCTCCTCCGCATCTACTACCTCCTCCTCACCATCCTTACTCCTCTCAAGGAGGTCATCTACCCTTTCAATGAGACTGGTAGCCACTCTCTTGGCCTTACCAGCTGGCTTTTTGGCCTGACCCTTTGCTTTCGCATTGGGATCAGTCAGCCCTAGCACTGAATAGGTATCACTCAGTGAGGAAAATATTACCTTCTTTGAGGAGAGACAATCCTCAAAGTCGAAGGTATACCCATGGCAGGCATGGGCTATCAGGATGGACATCCTTGTTCCGAACGGCAAGATGGCACTGACAGAAATGTGCTTCTTCTCCTCATCTCGCTTTAGCTTGTCCAACCCGGCCTGATGGAGTTGATCAAGGAAGAACTGCTCCCAGTTCGCTTCTACTCCATCAATAATAGCTCCCATGAGTCTCAGCTTGGGCTGACTCAATTGCTCGTGAGAGTCAGTTGCACCCATCATAATCTTGGACACCAAATCCACCAGCGCTCTGTACTCAGGCTTTAGCGTATTCTTGTTCTGACGAGCCTTGAACTCTGAAGACCCAGATTTGGTCCATTTCCCAAGAAGTTCTCCCTCCGAGTTCTCCTTGTACGTTATTGGGTTGATGCCTAAGAACGGTAACTTGAAGACTTCCCTCACCGCCCTCCTGATCTCAATAGTGACCACCTCTGAGTTGTAAAGAGATTCGCCGTTGCCGTCCTTCTCTCCCGTCGGCTTAAGCGCAGTCACCTTCGTGTATAGTTCCCCCTTTCGTAAGAACATATTTAAGTAGGCTTCCACAACTGTTCTTGGGAGCACGGAAATGGGGCGGGTGGTGAAGTATGTTTCCAACCCAGCATTGGAAATCCACTTGAATACGGGTTTGATTTTCTCAACTGTAAGACAGATACCTTCCATGGAGATGACTTGCTCCATGTGTACCAGCTTGTTCTCGACAACGTCTGCGATCTTGTCGGTTGTCCAGTTGGAATCAAGAAATGTCATTGATTTGAAAAAGGAAGAGATTTTTTGAAATTTCTGTGTTTGAGCAAGAGAAAACTCAGTGTGCAGATGTGCGTTGTGTTTGCGTAAAAACCTCAAATGGCACTCTTGATTGATAATATTAAGTCAGTTACTCAAACGTGGGGTTGAGATTAATTCCTGAATTCGAAAGGTTTTGAAATGAGGGGCCAGGATTAATCTCAGTTTCAATCAAAACCCCATGTCAGTCATATTCCGTATAAAACGGACACGTATATGAAAAAATAACTGTAGTATTAAATGCTCCGTGCGCCTGGGTTTAAATATGAAAAGGCGCGCTTTTAATGAAAACGGAATGCATTTAATAAAGATCTTTAGGATGAAGGACTCAGGGAGACGCTTGAAATTCACAAGAGTCAGGTTAGAACTCATACCTGTCAGGGAGACATTGTAGCACCCTATACCTCGCTGAGTCGAGTCTGGCCTGAGTTCCCCCTAGGACCCTACACTGACTGCTCTCCCGGATCAAAGAGTCCTAACTCCACTGACAGTTCCATAAACCTTGCTTCAGCCAGAGACTTAGTCAAGATATCAGCTCTTTGCCTGTCAGTGTGAATCTTCTCCATCCTAATATCTTTCTTCTCCACATGATCTCAAATGAAGTGATGCCTAATATCCACATGCTTGCACCTTGTGTGAAGCACTGGGTTCTGAGTAATTGCTATTGCACTATTGTTGTCACAATAGATTGGAACCTGATTAGAAAATACTTGGTAGTCCCTCAATTATTGCCTCAACCACAAAATCTGAGCGCAACAACTACCTGCAGCCATATACTCAGCCTCAGTTGTGGATGTCGCCACTGAATTCTGCTTCCTACTAAACCACGAGATCAACTTACTTCCCAAAAACTGACATGTCCCTGAGGTTGATTTCCCATCAATCCTACAACCTCCATAATCTGCATCTGAATAACTTGTCAGTTCTAAGTTGTCATCTGAAGGATACCATAGTCCCATATTGACTGTCCTTTTCAAATACTTAAGTATCCTCTTAGCAGCCTCCAAATGACTTCTCTTGGGATCAGACTGATACCTAGCACACACACCAACTGCAAACGTAATGTCAGGCCTACTTGCAGTCAGGTACAACAAAGAACCTATCAACCCTCGATACTCAGTCTGATTTACTGAAGTCCCTTCAGTGTCAGGATCCATCTTCCAATTTGTGTTCATTGGGATCCTGGCTGGATTGCTGTTCTGAACACCAAACTTTTGAATCAAGTCTCTTGTATACTTGGCCTGATTTATGAAGATACCTTGATCAGTCTGCTTGACTTGCAATCCTAAGAAGAAGTTCATCTCTCCCATCATGGACATCTCAAATTTACCAGTCATCAACTTAGAGAATTTCTCACAGAGCTGATGATTTGGTGATCCAAATATTATGTCATCCACATAAATCTGGACCAAGAGAATGTCATCACCTTCAGTGATCCTGAACAATGTCCTATCCACAGTTCCCTTCTTGAACCCATGATCTGTCAGGAATTGAGAGAGGGTATCATACCAAGCTCTTGGTGCTTGCTTAAGTCCATAGAGTGCTTTCTTCAAATGGTATGCTCTATCTCCAACCTCAAACCCGGGAGGTTGTTCAACATATACCTCTTCATTGAGTACACCATTCAGGAAGGCACTCTTGACATCCATTTGATACACCTTGAACTTCTTATATGTTGCATATGCAAGGAACAACCTGATAGCTTCCAACCTATCCACTGGAGCAAAAGTCTCATCATAGTCTATTCCTTCAGACTGACAATACCCTTTTGCAACCAGTCTAGCTTTGTTCCTTACCACAACACCATTCTCATCCTTCTTGTTCTTGAAGACCCACTTGGTACCAATCACACCTTGATGCCTAGGTCTATCTACCAGTTCCCAAACCTGATTCCTTGTGAACTGATTCAACTTCTCTTGCATGGCAATGATCCAGTTCGAGTCAGTGAGAGCTTCTTCAATGTTCTGAGGCTCTTGCTCAGAGAGAAAGCAACAGAACAATGCACTCTCACCATGGAACCGTCTGGTACTGACTCCCTCAGTTGGATCACCAATGATTTGATCAATGGGATGATCCTCTAACCATATTCTTTTGCCAGGAGTTGTTCCTGAAGTACCTGCAACGTTAGTGTCTACAGGCTCATAAAATTCAGGAAATTGAACAGAAAGGGATGATCCTAAGTCTATACCAAAGGGATTAACAAGCTCAATGTCAGGGACATTGATTCCCCCTTGATTAGGTGACTCAGGAACCGTCTCAGCTGCAACCGCATCTTCATAGACGGTGCTTACCTCAGGTTGAGCCTGTTCCTCAGTCTGAGGCTCAACAATCCCTGATGTGCTGGGTTTAGGAGTGACACCTGATTCATCATCCTGATCGTCATCATCATCCCATCTCGGAATTGGCACAGTCTTGATCTTGGGATCATGTTGATTCTTCAAGCTCAGCCTTGTCACACTCCTTGTGACCTCCTCAGTGTCAGGATTCAACACCTTTGCCCTAGACTCATTAGCAGATTCATCAAAGACAACATGAGGTGATTCTTCCACAACGAGGGTCCTACAATTGTAAACTCTGAAGGCTTTACTGACTTCAGAATATCCTAAGAATATTCCTTCATCAGATTTGCTATCAAAGGCTTTCAATTGGGTCTTCCCATTGTTGAGGATGAAGCACTTACAACCAAATACATGAAAATAAGAAATACGAGGTTTCCTTTTGTTCCATCTCATATGGGGTCTGTGCATGTTGTTTGTTCAGCATGGATCTGTTCTGAGTGTAGCATGCAGTGTTGATTGCCTCAGCCCAGAATTTCTTGGGCAATCCTGACTCAGTCAGCATGGTCCTTGCAGCTTCTTTCAGTGTCCTGTTCCTCCTTTCAGCGACACCATTCTGTTGTGGGGTTCTAGCTGCAGAAGTCTCATGAGCTATACCAAGTTCATTACAAAAGTCAGAAATATATGAATTTATAAATTCAGTGCCCTTGTCAGATCTGATCTTAGTAATAGACTGATTCTTCTCATTGCTGAGTTTTCTGAGCAACTCTGGGAGCTTCACCTGTGTTTCCTTCTTATTCAACAAGAAAATAACCCAAGTATATCTAGAATAATCATCAATAACCACAAGGGTATATTTCCTACCATTCATACTCACAGGTGTTATGGGACCAAATAAATCCATGTGCAAGAGCTGAAGAATCCTGTCAGTGGAATGAGAAGCTTTCTCTTTGAATGACGCTCTGACCTGCTTCCCTTCCTGACAAGCTTTGCACACATGATCTTTGCTAAAAACTTCATTAGGGAGACCTTCAACAAGTGACTGTCTGGAAATTTTGTTAAGAATCTTGAAGTTCAGGTGGCTTAATCTTTTATGCCATAACCAACTGAGCTCTAGAGAGCTTTTAGCAACAAGACAAGTATTAGGAATAGTGCTGCTCCAATCAGCGAGATAAACGTTACCTTTCCTGATACCTGATAGAAGCACTTGTGTTGATTTGTCATTGACTGAACATATATTCGATGAGAACTCAACACTGAAACCTTTGTCACAGAATTGACTTACTGACAACAGGTTATGCTTCAGTCCATCCACAAAGGACACATTTTCCACTCTGACTGTACCTATAATTAGAACACCAAAACCTTTAGTAACACCTTTCGAGTTATCACCAAAGGTTACTTGTGGACCATCTTTAGCTTGATATTCTTGGAGAAGACTCTTCATTCCAGTCATGTGCCTTGAGCAACCACTGTCTAGGTACCAAACTGCTTTGATTGAGTCTCCTCTCCTCTTGTTGTGATCCACAGCCGCCTGCAAGCAAATCAGGCTTTAGGTACCCATTGGGTGTTGGGTCCTATTGTGTCAGCTGTACCCTTCGGGATCCAGACTTGCTTAACAACCCTGATTGCCTCAGAGTGGTAAATCTGTCTCCCTGAAACATCGACATACACAACTTTCTTCTTCTTTGCCTGAGAGGAAGATGGTGTATGAGTGCTAGACTTAGGCTTCACAGGAGCCTGAGTGGGTGCCTTTTGGGCTGGCCTCCTGTTCTTCCTAGATCTGGGTGCAGAAGGTCTTGGGCCTTGTTCTTGATAAGGGCCCTGTGTTCTATTCCCCCTAGGCAAGTGAGGAAATGGAAAACAGTTAAAGGCCTCAGGATGCCAAAACCACGGGGGTGTCATCATGTTTGGCCTTCCCTGTTGGTATTACCAAGCATGATGGTACCCTCGCTGACCAGTCTGAGGACTCTTGGCCTGAGTCTTCCTCTGCTTTCGCTGAGGCTTTCCCTGGCCTGAGCTCTCAGGGGCTTCCCTAGATTGCTTTGCCTTTCCCTTAGGTTTTGGCTTAGCTACCTTAGGAGCAACCCTGACTGTGTCAACAGTTTCTTTGCCCTTATCGGTTTGGCGGGTCTGAAGTACAACCTTAGTTGCATTCTGGCCTGTCTGAACAAAAACCCTCTCAGTGTTGCTCCCTGAAGCAACATGAGACTGACCTTGTGAGGATTTCTTAGGAACATATCCAAGTCCCTTTTTCTCATTCCCAAGCATCTGGCTGCTATTTATTTCCTCTCTAGCCACTGAGGATTTATTCATTGCTGCAACCTTTTTCTTGAGAGAGTCCTCACTCTTTTTCAGGATTTCATGTCTGGTAAAGAGGTCATCAAATTTACTCTTAAGTACTTTCAGTTCTTCCTTCCTGACCAGCTCTTCCTCAGCCAGTTCCTTCAGAATCTTCTCTCTTGGAAGACGCTCAGCATTGATTAGATCAATCTCCTGAGTTAGTCTCACAATTTGAGCTGATTCTTTAAGATCAGACTGAGTGAGTTGTTCGTTCAGGTTTTGAACCTCAGTACTCAATTTCTTGTTCTCCTCTACCAAGAAGACATTAGTTTCCTGCAATCTAGAGAAATCAACCATCAATTGATCAAGGCAGATCTGAAGGTTCATTTCTTTGACTGACTCTGAGCTAAGCTCAAGATTTTGACCAGTGTAAGAAGCACAAACAGAATTTGATGTTACCTCAGGCTCATCCCTAGCCATCAGACAGACATCATCGTACTCGTCATCTGAGAAGAGTTCATGTGACCTTTCAGTAGGACCGTCAGAGTCTGTTGCATCTTCAGCGACCATTGCTCTCCGATCAGCAGATCTTAGATCCCTAGTGGCTCTCATTTCCTCTCTCTCCCTCGCACTCAGCTCCGGGCAGTCGTACTGATAGTGACCAATCTTATTACAGTTGTAACATGCTATCTGCTCGCTTACTATTTCTTTCCTTGGTTCTGGGTTCCTCCTTGAGTGAGGTTCTCTGGTTCTCGGCGAGCTTTCAGACTTGGTTGGATATCTATCATCGCGAGTACGTCTCTGTTCGTCTCTTCTTTCAGGCTTTGGTTCAGAATATCTCCTTTCATCACCACGTTCTCTCCTCTGGTCAGTGTTCCTTCGCTCCTCATATCTCCTTGAGCTTTGGTGGGTTCCTTCAGGTTTTTTGTCACGTGAGGCCTGATAAAACTTTTTATAATGACCAAACCTGGAATTGAGCTTGTCAAATCGTCTGGCCATCAGGCTGTACTCCTCAGCGAGTTCTTCCCTGCTCATCTCCATCAGTGACTTCGATGAAGAATTTGATGAGGGCTCAACAGGTTCAGACCTGGCCTTGAACGCCACACTTTTCTCAGGAGTTTTCTCCTTTACTTCCTCTTCTGACTGAACTTTCTTCTTTCTTTTGTTAAGATCAAATTCAAGCGCTTTGAGTTCTGAAAAAATAAAGCAGAAGTTATGTTACTCATATCCTGAGTGTTCTTAAGCATAATTACACTATTATCCCATCTCTCAGGAAGGGCATTCAGGATCTTTGAAGCAACATCTCTCCTTGGGACATCCTTATCCAACATCACCAACTCATTCATCAACTTGATGAATCTAGACTCCATTTAATCTATGCTCTCGTCAGGCAGCATCTCGAACGCTTCAAATTTCTGAATAGCAATATTTCTCTTGTTCTCCTTTATCTTTTCTGAACCTTCGCACATCCTGGTCAGCTCATCCCAAACCTCCTTTGCTGTCTTTAAGTTCATCAGCCTAGCTGACTCCTCGAAGGGCACTGTTTGCAAGATGATGTTTCTGGCGACGTTGTCAAGCCCCACCATCTTGATTTCATCGTTGGTCATGTCTTTCCTTTCTTTAGGAACCTGCACGCCAATCACAAGATCTTCATATCCCAGTCCTCTGACGTTAGGAATAGTGATCTTGATCAGTCCTTCCCTGAGCACACGCGGCACTTGGTCATGGATGGCATCTAGATGTGCTTCTAATCTGAACTTCCAATAGACAAAGTTAGACACAGAGAATTCAGGTAACGAAGCTTCAAGTCTCCTCAAAGTCATGATGATGCAAGTTTTATGAAAAGCAAACTCAGATCTGTTCAGTGACCACCAACAGTTTCTCCTCTGAAACTATTAGTATTCAAAGTCAGTGGTCTTTCGAACCACTGCTCTGATACCACTTGTTGGTCCCGGTACAAGACTGATGAATACGTGTATGGGGGGGGGGGGGAATACACGTATACCAATTTTTCAACCTTAAAACTGACCGAGTCCCCTTTACTCAGAGTGGTAAAGAACTAGGAGCTGATAACACACCTACTGACTGCACTTGGTGCTGGTCAGTTGATTCACTATCAGTTCAAGTTCAGTGCGGAAATGTTTGAGCCCTGATAGTTTAAAGTCTTGTTTAGTTTGCTTTCTTGAAAAACTTGTTTTACTCAATTCTGAATAGTGTTTAGTAGGGTAGTGCTCTTTTTTAGGATCGGGCTGATTGATTCAAGCCTGATAAACCGAATGCAATGAATGAACAAGTAATATGGCAGGTATACACAATATCAAAGCAATAAGAACACAGCAAGTTTAACGTGGTTCAGAGTCTCAAGCTCCTACGTCCACGGCCTGACTTAACAGAAAATCCACTCAAGGGATTCTTGTTTTTAACGTGCCAAGGTGCACCAAGACCAGCTAACCTCACTGATCTATACAAACTTCCTACTAACACACTAACTGACTTACTCCCAACAAACCTAACTTAGGGTTTTGGTTTCAGTTTGGATTCCAACTAAGTTGAGATTATCCTTACAAGGCAAAGCTATGCTAAGGATTGGATAATCTCTCTATGCTTAAGATAATGCTATTTAGCTCTTGGAATACAGAATAACTCTCGGTTGCTAAGAAACACTTGGGAAATTTAGATGGTTTCGAGTGCTTCTCTTAAAGGCTGAATGCTTTGAATGCTTGAGAGTTTGAGTAATTTCTGGCTTGGAAATTTCCCGTAACCTTGAATGGGTTCAAGGTCTTCTGTATTTATAGGTGATTTGAAAAACTATCCGTTGGAGAGATAGCCTTCGAGTCATCTGTGTAGAGAGGCTTCAAACGGACATATCTTCATGCAGCAGCCGTCCTTGCATGGATTTGGTATTTGCATTAAATGCACATTGAATGCTTGCCCATTGAACATGCAGTCTGAATTCAGTCAACATGTCAGGTTCCGTACGTGCGTGTCCTTCCAGGATTGGTCCACGTCATCAGGTTGGTGAGAATGTCAGAACTTATTCCTGAGCTTCAGGCTTGTCTCTTTAAGTTCATTTTGTCTTGGGCTCATCGGTCTTGTCCTGACGCTGAAATTCCTTTTGCATTGCTTAGCTCTACTCCAAGTCTTCCCATAAACTCAGTGACATCATGTTCCCTTCAGGACTGAGTTAGTAATGACCTCGGGGTCATACTCTTCATCACTAACACTTACTCAGCCAGCTTAGAGGACTGCCATAAGTTCAGGATGGTGCTCTTCGTCTTTAGGCTCTGAGTCTTGATTGTCACCAGTGAGTTCTCCTCTCACTGAGTACCTGTGAAGTGTAAAATGACTAAGTATAAAACCTAACCAAGACTAGCCTGACAAGGACAGAATAAGGCAAATATCTTTTCAGGGGCTTTGGGATCTTAATCAAAACTGACAATGTCCCAACAGACTTGCATCGGCCGATGCCTTAGATCCAATTATGATGAGAAGACGAGTATTCTCTCTTAAATCCACATTGAGGAAGGAATCATATTCTTGACTCAAATACCACGCACATGAATTTCGTGATGAACCCAATCCATGCCATATCTACCCTTGGAGGGTGAAAGCGTCGGTCATGGTCAAAGTTAATCACTCCGCACATGTTGTGCGTATTAACCTCAAGTCCGAGGAGTATCACATTGCTCCCACTAACCGAGACACCCGTAGACACATTATATAGAATTACATCAAACAGTTTCTTAGATGGGTATACCAATACCCTGTAAGGTATTTGTGCATCCATTATAAGATACCTAGTATCTCGTAGTAAGTGGGATCTTACTACACTCTCACCATAGAGTATAATGCAGATCGCACACCAATCTCCATTGCATCATCAATATCCCATTCTTCATGATCCTTGATTGGGGCCATTTGAGAATAGTACTTCGGTCATCTGAGTTCTCACTCACACAATGACATTATCGATTCAAGGGAATACAGACATGAATAATGCAAACAATCAAACATAATATTCAGATAAGTGTAAAGCCATAAATTTAATATTAAACCAAACAATAATATTAAACCATAAACTGAATATCATCTTAGTATCATGTCCTCACAAAGGATTGTCTCTAGGACATTAACACTAACAAATATAACTACTTACTTTAGTAGATAACTGAAGCGACTGGGGTAATAGCCGAAAGTAAACTAAAATGATGGAACAAGAGAGGTATTATTCGAACATCGTTTGGTTAATCATCGAGTTTCAATAAAATTAGTGGGGTTGTCACCCTTTTCTTTTTTCTAATGCCAACGTGACTCCATCATTCAATTAAAAGTCAATGTTTCTGTAAGTACAAATATCAAATTTATTAAATATAATAAACACGAAAATCATTTACAACTTAAATTTATTCGGATTAAACCTGAAAAACTTGTTCTGGTTGACTAACTCTAGATTCGCTCCTCTGATCTTCTCTTCGGTTTGACCTTGACTTGGATAATTTTTGGGTGATATCCTCGTCTTGATCTTCATTTGAGATTTGATTTGAATTTATAACATTAATCCAAGGGAACAACGCCTTATTCTAATTTAATTTTTTTTGGAGATTTGGGCGGATGAACGCCTTCGAAGGCGGGATGAACGCCTTTGAATTTAGTGAAGAACATCCTTTGAATCTTCGAGCGGGTGCGAAGAATTTTCTTGAAGATTCTTTAAATTTTCAAGGAGAAACGTCGGATGGGGAGGTGCTGGACCTTGGTGGTGGATTTGCGTGAAGAACGTCTTTGAAGATTCTTCAAATCTTCAAGGAGAAATGCCGGATCAGAGGGGTGTTGAACCTTGGTCTCGGGTTGGAGTTCATTTGTGGTGGGCTTGTGATTAGGTGTGAAATTGTTATGTTATGTAGCCCGATTTGCCCATATTTTGAGTGTTTTTTTATGAGTATTTAGATTTATTTTAGTATCATTTTCATAATCTCATGAATTTTCCTCTTTGATACTTACAGTTGGAAAGATGGCGAAAAGAGGAGTTTGTAGGACTTTGAATCGACCAAAACGGACTCCCGGTTGAGAAGATATGAAGGTTTTTCGAACAAGTGTACAGCAGCCAAAAGCGCTCGACCAGGCGCTTGACCAAGGAGTGGTCGAGCGCCAGGCGCTCGACCAACGCACTAGCTCGAGCGTTTTGGCGTATTTTCGGCCCAAAAATGCCCAAATTCGTTCCAAAGCCTATATATACCCCTTCCAAGCATATTTTTACATAGCTACACATATCTACACTCGTTTTTCAAAGGAGAAGAGCTTGGGAAGGTGTTTTGAGAGTTTTGGCAAGGTTTTCACCGTGTAATCGAGGTTTTAGCTTACAAATTCATAGATTAATTACCTTCCTTATGAACCGATTAGATTTTATTCTTAATTTCTTGAATCCTTGAGACTATTTAACCTAGGTTTTTCCAGATTTATATAGATTTCTTTTGAGACTTGAGTTATTGATTCTATCTTTCGTTTATGTTCTTGATTTCTTTCGTTAATTCAATTATGCATATGATTGTCGTTCTTGTGATTACTTTTATTATTCAAACCACCATGTTAGGCTAGAACCCTTGCATGCTTAGGATAGGATGAACTCGTAGAAGTAGGACGTTGGTACGTAATTAGGATAATTCGTGATGTATAGTTTTAGTTCTCTTAATTAATTGAATTCTTAAAATAACCTTAGAATTATCTTGGAATTGAGTACAAAAATTGTTAGAGAGAAGATGACCGCATTACTCTTTAACAACTATTAGGCTTAAGGAAAAGGTTTTAGAAGGTGATTATCATCTACCGGTTTATCTAGGGAGGACGACCGCATCACATTAGTTAAATTAGGGTCTCAATAATTAAGCACAATCCATATAACTTGTTTAGTAAATTAGTGAAGTAGGTTGATATGACGAAGTATTAGGGTTAATTCTTGAGCTTTTAGTCTTTCAATCTTGTGCTAGATTAGGGAAGTTGATTGCCTAGTTTTAGTACGCTTAGGATTATTACTTGCACATCACGATTATTTTAGTTATTGTACCAACTCCGTTAGTATACGTAGGATTTTCTATCCCGAGCATCACCATCTCATATTTGCATTTAAACCCAAGTTATTTAGTTTAATTTAATTATTAGCATAAGAGTAGTAGAATATAAAGTAGTTTATTATTATTCTTGAAACCCGAACATATATTCATATTAGCTATGAGACGTACATCTTCAGGGATCTATTCGCATATATACCTTCCCTTGGGTTTGATAATATTTGGTCCATATACTTGCACATACTACAGGGATTCCATACTCTTGTGGGCTAACTACTAGTTGAAGCTAGTATTTTGCATTTTGGTCAATGACGCCGTTGTCGGGGATGTCAATGTGTGCTCATTTAGTAGGACTTGGAGATAGTTTAGTAGTTAGTAGTGAGTGTTTTTTTTTTCATTATTTGTAGTCTGGTGCGTTTGATCTTTCTTGTTGAGTACTCAGGTATATGAAAACACACTCAAAGGGAGAAACGAGTGAGGATAGAACAAATTAGACCCTGAGACGATTGCTAGAAGGAATCAAGCCTTCCAGAGAAGGATGGATACAGCAGGAGGCGATCGTATGTATTTGAGTGATGATTTAGATCTGACTGGAGAAGGGTTTACTCAGACAGGAGGTAAGGTTGAAAAAGCTAAGGGAGTCAATAGTCCAAAGCATGCATCCCAAGGGGAAGTAGCCAACTAAAACCCAAACCTGAAGGACCAAAATAATCCCGCACCCAACCAGAATCAAGTCATTAACCAAAACCCAAACAACCCATTCAACAACCATTTTTACCCACAAAACAACCCACCTTACTACCCATACCCACCATATTTTTATCCACCATACTACCCCCCACCACCTACTTATAACCAACCACACATACCTTTACCACCTGTTTACCCTCAGCATGTTCCTCAGAACACTGACCCTTCTGGTATGGCAACTAGAGGCAGATTTGAGGCTCAGCCTCAACGGTATTATGATGGAGTAGCAATGCCGCCAGTTGAGGCAAATAACTTCTCTATTGCTCCTGGGATTTTAAAGATGCTAACTGAGAATCAATTCAAGGGAGAAGTAGGGAAAGATAATCCTCACACTCATTTGAGGAATTTCTTGATGCTAGCCTCAACCTTTAGCCACAACGGGATGATTGAGGATGCAAAGAGGCTCAGATTGTTCCAATTTTCTTTGACTGGGATTGCTAAGGAGTGGTATCATAACACACTTCCACGAGGAGTGTGACTACATGGGCCGAGCTCGAGTGTCTATTCCTTGAGCGTTTCTACCCCTTGTCCAGAACGGTGAAGGCGAGGAAGGAGATCTCCTCATTCAAGCAGAGAAGGAACGAGGGATTGATTCAGGCTTGGGAGCGATTCTCCAACATGCTTATTGAGTGCCCACAACACGGGTACAACGATGGACACATTATGACCTATTTCTACTGCGGGGCTAGTGAGAAGGATCAGCGCCATCTCGATACTTGTGCTAGTGGAGTGTTCCTGAACCGTAGTGTGACTCAGTGTAGGGAGATTGTTGAAAACATAGTGAAGAACACAGGGCAGTGGAAAGAAGATCCAGAATTTCAGAGGGTCTATCAGATGGAAGAGAGTGAGGGAACGAGGAAGCTGCTGATGGCTATGATGGAGAAAATCAGCAACTTGGAGGTTGGGCAGAGTTTGAGTGGTCAGAATAGTGTGATGAGTGAGAGAGTGGATCAGCCAGAATGCCAGCAAGAGGTGGCCAACCATATGGGAGGGCCTAATTACAATCAGAATGGCTATCAAGGTGGAAATTATCAGGGGCGGCCTGCTTATAGTCAACCGTTTGTACCACCGGGTCCACAACCTCCTCAGAATCAATGGAAGAATACTCAGGGATATCAAGGAGGCGAGCAACCTCCTCAGAATCAATGGAGGAAGAATGATAACTTGTCCTACAGTAATCAGAGAGCGGGGATAACTATACCTCCAAATGTCGACCCTGGCTCAAAACTCCCCGGAGGAGAAGGAGGAGCTACCACTGATGAGATGTTACGTGCCATTCTTCAGAAGGTGGAGGAAGGTAGTAAGAGGCTATCCTATTTGGAGTATGATGTGAAAGAGATGAGTAAGAAGAATGATCAGCGTGATCAAGATCTCCAGAGAAAGGATATAGAGATAAATATAATCCAACAAGAGAACAATAGGCGATTCACTTCTATCGAGTACCAGATGAGCCAGATTGCAAAATCACTTGGAAGAGAGACGGGTAAATATCCGTCTATGCCGGAAGGGAACCCAAAGGAGCAATGCAAGACGATCTAGTTAAGAAGTGGTACAACATATGACAGACCTCCACTACTTGCTGATGTGGAGGAAGTCCATAAAGAGAACGAGGATGAGAGTGAGGAGAAGAAAGAGGGTGAAGAGGTTGTGATGGAAGAAGCTCAGCAAGAGAAAGAGAAGAAAGACGAAGAGCGAGTACCAAAGTGGAAGAAGGCTAGAGAAGTGAAGCAAAACGTGAAGGAAACCAAACGAGATGAATGGGGAGTACCAAAATTTGTAATTCCAGTCCCATATCCACAGCGGTTCATGAAGAAGAAATTAGATGAAAAATTTGCTAAATTTCTTGATGTTTTTAAACAGTTGCATATTAACCTACCTTTTTATGATGCTTTGGAGCAGATGCCTAATTATGCCAAGTTCCTGAAGGAGTTGATAGCTAAGAGGAGGAGAGTTGATGAGCCCAAGCTGGTGCAACTGAACCATGAAGTAAGTGCATTGGTGCACAAAGCGCTTCCCCCGGAGTTGAAAGATCCTGGGAGTTTCACTATCTTATGTGATATCAGGAATGGAGTCAAGAAGGGGCCATTATGCGATCTTGGAGCGAGCATTAATCTGATGCCATTGTCACTATTTAAGAAGTTGGAGGGTGGAGAACTTCAGCCTACAAGGATGACGCTTCAACTCGCCGACCGGTCTATTACTCGACTTCAAGGTGTGGTTGAAGACGTCCTTGTTAAGGTGGGAGATCATAAATTCCCAGCTGATTTCATAGTCCTTAATATGGAGGAGGATGAGTGCGTACCGTTGATCTTGGGAAGGCCATTCTTAGCTATGGCTGGGATGGTGTTGGATGTGACAAACGGGAAGAGAATTAAGAAAAAGGAGGAACGGATGTGAAGAAGAAAAAAAATCAGCAAGTTGATAGATAAACCACCTCCTTGGAGAAAGAGAAAGAAAGTAAAACCTCCACCAGAGGTGAAGAAGGAGTTTACTATGAATGGGAATCGAGGAAAAAAATTCTACTACTTCTCTTGTGAGAAAAAAAGAGGTAATTTTAAGCATCATGTCCCATGAGCTCCTTTGAGCTTGGTCCAGCATTAAGACCTTAAAAATAGCGCTGAGTGGGAGGCAACCCATTTTATTTGCTTTTGAGTGTTTTTAGTTATTAGGGTGTTGTTTTGAGTCGTATGTTTTAACCTCATTCTTGAGTGAGTTGCTTGTAGGCTTGTCTCAAGGAAGTAAAGGTATCATGTAGTTATTCAAAAGGGAGAAACTTAAGCAAGGGAGTTTACTACATTGCCAAGTGCAAACGAGGATTATACGTATGAGGTAACTCACAACCCGGAACTTAGACCACTTCACAAGGTCGAAGTTTGGGGGTGGAGTATTTATATGTTTTATGGTATACATATGCACCGGCGCACTTGAGAGTTTGATTTACATTGCACAAGCGCACACCCTCTCTTTGAGTTGAGTTAAGTTATATATTGTGCCCTGAGATACTCCTTGAGCTGCTATATTGTGAACTAATTGGGTGCTACTACATATTTCATGCTTATTGACTGTCTTTTGCTTATTGATTGTTATATTTGAGTGTGGAGTTATGAGTTAGTGATATGTTGAGCTGAGTTAGGTGCTAGAGTGTGTGAGTGTATTAATTAGAGTGAATTTGAGAAGGAACTTGTATACTTACGAACTTTCCTTTTGAATACTTGTGTGATATAAAAGTGAGAATTCACTAGGACTAGCATGGATGTGAAAGCTGTGAGATTTGAGCCTTTATGAGATTAAAATTCATTAAATTGATCGCATTGTTTGTGAGTGGATCTTCACCTTAGAGGTGCTAGAACTTGTGGGTACTCTCGCTTCTTGATTGTGTCTAGTTGAAATGTCGAAAGTGATTTTAGGCCATCTTTGATTTGATAAGTCACTTAGCCAAATTTTTCCTACCAATGACATTTATCCCTTGTTAGCCAGTTTGAGCCTTAGCCTATTTTATTTGCTAGCACATTTGAACTTATCCAAATTCTTAAACTCTTTTTGTCCTAATTTGAGTGGAGAATAGGAAAAGTTGTGAATAGAAAGGGATCGAGTTGAGTTGAGAAGGAGAATTATTAATGCTGGAATGAATTTGAGGAAAGGTGTAATGATGATTTGAGTTGTGGGGAAGAACAAAAATTTGAGAGTAAGCAAAAGAAATATGAGCTCATATATTGTGTGAAAAGAAAGAAAAAAAGTGAAGTGATTGAAAAGTGAAAAGAGTTAGAAAAAAGAAAGAATAGAGGTGTTGTGAGTAGTTGGAATTGAAAGTGCATTGCATGAAGATGTTTGAAGAGCCCATTTCCTTGTATTGAAATACCAAAGTTTGATTTTCTATTCTCCATTCATTTGAGTCAGTTATCCTATATAGTTACCCCACCTGCCCAAAGAGCCTTACATTACAACCTTGAAAAATTCATTTTTGATTCGGCATGGATTCTAGTTTATGGTCAAAGTTGAGAGTACTTACAAGCCTATGTCTACTGATTTGTGTGATTGATTGATTGAGCGAGTCCCTTCTTATTGATATACACTTGTGAGGGAGTGAAACACATCGCCGAGAGCACATCCATGTTTGATTTTGGTATTTCTTATTGATTATCCATGAGTAGGGTGAAGGGGGTGAGTTTGTGTGCAGGTGATTGATCTTTGAAGCTTGAATACTATTACTTGCATGATTTGGGACTTTGATTCATTCTTAACAATTTCACTTGACTTATTATTTCATTGCTTGAGGACAAGCAAAATGGTAAGTTTGGGGGGGGGGGGGGGTTTGATTAGGCATGAAATTGTTATGTTTTGTAGCCCGATTTGCCCATATTTTGAGTTTTTTTATGAATATTTAGAGTTATTTGAGTATTATTTTCATAAACTCATGAATTTGCCTCTTTGATGCTCATATTTGGAAAGAGGGCAAAACAAGGAGTTCGTAGGACTTTGAATCGATCAAACGGACTCCCGGTTGAGAAGATATGAAGGTTTTTCGAACAAGTGTACAGTAGCCGAAAGCACTCGACCAGGCGCTCGACCAACGCACCAGCTCGAGCGTTTTCGCATATTTTCGGTCCAAAAATGCCCAAATTCATCCCAAAGCCTATATATACCACTTCCAAGCATATTTTTACATATCTACACATATCTATACCCGTTTTTCGAAGGAGAAGAGCTTGGGAAGGTGTTTTGAGAGTTTTGGCAAGGTTATTCACCATGTAATTGAGGTTTTAGCTTACGAATTCTGTTAGGATAAAAATTGTTAGTTTTGATGAGTTAAAACAAACCAGAAGATGTAATAGGACCATCTGGACCTGTTAGCCAGATGATGATCTAGATTAGGACTTAGTCTAGGGGGAACTGCCAGACCAGAATGTTGGAGTTATACGTGAAAGTATGCTTTTACTTTGTATAACTCGTGTATCAAACACTCGTTTTATGAGAATAATTCTTTTATCGCATTTGCTTTAATTATGATTGAATGTTGAATTTCTATTGCAAACCGTTCAATATACAGTACATGTTACATTGTAGTTAATGTGGTGATACCCGATCACGGAAGACAACATTAACAGTTTACTTGTAACTAAACGTACATTTTCACGACCTAGGTGGAATTGAACAATCCGCCGTGAAAGGTCGATGTGTAAGGCTCAGATTGGTCTGTTTTGACTAAGAGATTGCACTAGCACATTTAGTATGTGTTGAAGAGGTCCTACAGCGAGGAGAAATTCTTCTGTTCTGAAAGGTGAAGAATTAGACCTCAGTGGTTGTTGATTTCTTAATCTCCGTCACTTAAATAGGACCGTGTGTGCTTAATAGTTACTGCTTTGATTCATGTTGGGTGAGAATCATTGCGACTTCGAACTTTGTGTCTTGGGCAGTAATATTAATCATACGACGGTTGCTAAGATTTAATACGGAGAAACGCGTGCGAGTACGGCTCGTGTGATTAGTCCCCTTGGTGGGCTCAGAAGTTTTATTGTACCAAATCTTGCAAGTGAAGAATTAGTTTCTTCGGTACGAATAATAATGTTGAGTTGTCTTTACTCCAAGGTGAAAGATGTTAATTAATTTAGAGCTATTCAGAAGCTTAATTAATTAATGGACTTGATAATCTTAAACGCGGGAAATAATAACCGGGAGCCCATATTATCGTAATATGGATTAAGATGGATAGTGCAATATTAATTTATTAGTGGTAATAATTAATATTAATGGATTGAATTATATTGGGGCTCAATATTGAAATTCAGAAGTCCATTAGGAGGTCCAATCTTAATTCTCCTTAAGGCCCCTCAAGTAGCCCATTAAGTAGCCCAATAATGATAAGGTGATTAAAATAAAAAGATAATATTATGCTGATTTTTCAAGGTAAATTTCGAAAATTGTAATATTGGGAGAGAAAAGATTTTGTTGATTTTCTTGGAAAGATATTATGCAAGATAAGTATTCTCGGAATACAAGATTATCTCATATATTCAAGAAGATCCAAATCTTGGATTCTTCTCCTATTATTTTCGAGAATTACAAGTTAAAGAGGTGAGTGAGATTTTTGTGGAATATTTTATTATGGAGAAAAGAATATATGAGATATATTCAAGATTTCTTAGAGACTAAGAAAAGATTTTCTCCAGGCCCATAAAATATATAAAATTTCGGCCATTACCTCTATAAATAAGTGTGATTATTTCATCCCCAAGTACATAATTCCATGTGTTGGAAAAATCAAGAAGCATAGATATTTTTCTTTTTCCTTAGTTTATTAAATTGCTTGAAAGTGTCTCCCACCGGCGATCAAGTGAGGTGAAAAGGGAAATACTTGAGAAGGCTTTGGGTTGATAGAACGAGATTATAAGTGTCCCGTATATCCAAAGGCCAATACTACGAGAGGTACGTTAATCGCATATTTACTTGTTTAATTCCGCCTAGTTAAATATGTGAAATTAATTTAACATGCATGATGATAATTAGTTGTTGGAATTATTATTTGAATTAATTAAGATTAATTAATGCTAGTAATAATTGTATTTAAATTTGTATTTAAAATTCATCCCGAATAGATTCCGGGCACCCCTATTTTCCCAACACAGAAGACTTCACCAGAAGAGTCACCAGAAGACCTCTCCAGAGGACTTCACCAGATGACTCCACCAGAAGACTTCACCAGATGAGATTGACCAGAGGCAGAGGACCTTCCCCAGACCAAACGAGTCCGGACCAAACGAGTCTGGTGGAACAAAAGATGCTCAGTTTTGATCCCCTGATTCTACTGAGTATTCTGGTTGTTCACCAGATTAGGACCAGAAGACACCGAGGTTGCCTGGTGTCTGGTCTTGCCTTCTCTGGAGAGAATCAGAGTTAGGCAGAGGAAGCTATTGACCGTTGGTGATTCATATCAAGTCAACATGATCAGGATTGGAAAGTATTTGAAGATAATAAATCCAAGGATCCCACCAACCCAATCAATCAATTAGGGAATTGATTGATTGAGGCTTCCTTATATAGAGGATCTGATTGGATTAGCCCTCCAACGGCTAGCCCTAATCCCCTCTATATATACAAGAGTGCAGTTCAAGAAAAAGCTCTAGAGACTCTACACGCGCATAAGTGATCCAAGCTTTTGATATTCATACCAAGCACTCTTACTGTTCATAATATTTATCTACTCTAAAGGAGTTATTGAAACCACAACCTGTTCCTCTATTAGACAAGGTTGTTGGCTGGTTGATCTTTAGATTGAAGTTAAATCTAAAGAGGTTGTAAGAAGGAACTGGTACTTCCCAATTCCAGTAAGTAAGTTTGTGAGTTGGTTGATAGTGAGACTCCTTGGTTATAAGGGAGAGTGGACGTAGGATATTCAATCCGAACCACTATATATCTTGTGTTCTTTATCGCTTTATTTTACTTATTGTTTGTTGATTATTGTTCTCTTGTAAAAGACTTTGAAAGACATTTAACTTAAGCTTCCGCAATTAATCTAACCAGTGGGACCAACAAGTGGTATCAGAGCAGTGTGTCCAACGACCACTGCTTTGTAAAGCTTTTGGTGGTCACCGGGCAGATCCATTGCTCTTTAGTGCTTTTGTTCTAGTTCTTGTTATTTCCCTAAATTTCTTATCAAAATGTCTGCAAAATCTTCTTACAAGAGCCGTAAGCTCCCAGAATTCTCTTTTGAGGATTACAGCCACTGGAGTTTCATGATGAGCAATCATCTTAGAGCTATTCACCACCGCATGTTAGATGTGGTTGAAAGTGGCCCCATTCAATTTTACTGGACTCCTATTGATAGTGGCAGGTCTGAGTCCAGGGAAGAAACTAGTGAAGCTGCCCAAAAAGATGCAGAGGATAGAGTCCCCAGGCAACGAATCCTCAAAAAGAAAGATGAGCTTGACAATGATGAAAGAAAGCTCTACAACTTGGACCAGGTGGCAAGAACGGAGATCATCAACACACTTACCAAAGAGGTGATTGAAAAGGTCAGAACGTGTGCCACTGCCAAGGAGATGTGGGACAAACTGGCGTTACTCTGTGAGGGAACAGAGAAGATCAATGATAACAAACTCCAAGCTGTTCAACACTCGTTTGATACCTTCAAGATGAAACCAGACGAGACCATTGACCAGCTGGACATGCGTCTCACAAACCTCCTGAACAAGGCGAGTGCCTTAGGTAAGACCTATTCTGAAAAAAGAAATTAATAGTAAAATCTTGCGTTCACTAACAAGCAGGTGGAGAATTAAAGTCACTGTGATCAAGGACAACAAGGATCTCAATACTCTGGATCATCATCTTCTGTTGTCTGATCTTAAAGCATATGAATATGATCTTCAAGAGGAGGATCAAACAGAAGAGGTTTCCTCTTCTGGCCAGAAAGGTGTTGCATTCTCTTCAACTATCAAGCCTGATGTCAAGCCAAAGGATTCTACTGCAGATGACTTGAGCCTCAAGGAGCAGGTAGCACTTCTAACTCGTAAATTAGATAAAATGAGTTCAAAATATGGCAGGTACAAAAGGCATTGGAAGGAATCTTCCAGAGACAGAAAGAGCTCCTTCAAGCCTGCAGAGAAGGAGAAGACATCTGGAGACTCAAGGGAGACCAGATTCAGAACTCCAGAGAGGAGGAGAGATGACAACCCTGGCAACTCTGGGAGATCAGATTATCAGAGGAGAGATGGTAGCTCTGGCAGACCTGACTACCAGAGGAGAGAGAGTAGCCCTGCCAGATCAGACTATAACCAGAGGAGGAGAGAGCCAAGTCCTAGTCCCAAAGGAGATAATGCCTGCTACACATGCAACAAGACTGGTCACTATAGTTATGATTGTCCTCAACTCACTCCTAGGGAAAGAGAAGAGAAAAAAATCAAGAGAGATAGGAGATATGCAGATAAGAGAGCATTGCTGGCAGAAGCAGAGGAGGAGGATACTAGTTCCAGTTCTTCTTCTTCTGACTTTGGATCAGATGATGATGTGTTGGGATATGTGTTTTAGTTTTGATGATTTTCCAAAACATGTAATAGGTTTGAAAGCAGTCAGGATAGTATCTTTTATTTCAGGTCAGGCTAAGTCATTTCTCAGTAGAATAGGTTGTTCAGTTGAGGGGGAACTCAGCGAGGGGGAACTCTACAACACAGCCTGAGAATATCAAGATGACACCAAGGAGAACTGACTGAAGCCATGCTTGCAACCTGAACCAGAAGAGAAGCCTGAAGGATGTCCCACTGAGTGTAAACCGGGCTGATCTAAGCTAGGTCAGGTGGACCACTCAGTGAAGAGCATGATCAGGAGGATCAGTGCTGCACCAAGTAGGCCCTGAAGGAGTCAGGCTACTGTGGTCAGGGAAGTTTGTCATTCAGCCTTATGACAAACTTCTTGGAAATGATCTTCAAACAGTCTCTGAAGGACAACTACACTGAAGACAAGTATGTCTACTGAAGATCGTCAGAGTCAGTGGAGGATATGTTAACTGAAGTCAGTGCGCCCTGATCAAGCACACTGAGTCAAAGATCCGTTGGATTCAGTCCACGTGGACCAATCAAGTCAAGTCAAACATGTCTGACACTGACAAGGCCGCATTCCGAGAAAAGTGGTTGAAACCATTTAATGTAGGATTCAAATGTATTTTCCTCTCCAACGGATACATTTGAATCCCCATTATAAATACAAGCTCATAGCTTGTTGTTAGAGTGTGTTGTTTTTTATTTGAGAGTTGTATTGTTGTATCTTGTAAGAAAAACAAACACCTACGAGCTGAGAGTGTGAGTAGTAGCATACGTGCATGGGAGATATAAGGAGATTCTACTCATTTCTATACACTGAGAGTTCACAAATATATACGTAAGAGTGCTCAGCTTGTAACTCTAGGCTTAGAGAGGTTTTCCCTATCTTAGCTATTGGCTAACACATTGTAAAGGGAAAACCTCACCTAGTTGGAGAAAACCCAAACCGAAACCAAAACCCTAAGTTAGGCTTGTTGGGAGTAAGTTGTTAGAAGGAGAAGGGCAGCCCAGGGAGTGGCGTGAGTCCAGTTGTAAGTGCACCTTGGCACGTTAAAAACAAGAATCCTGAGATAGTGAATTTCCTGTTAAATCAGGCCGTGGATGTAAGAGCTTGAGTCTCTGAACCACGTTAAACTGAGCGTATTTATCTTTCAAAGTATTTACTAGAGTATTGTGAAAATCAGCTCACTGAGAGCTTTGTTAAGAAAACTTTAGTTAAGCAATCAGGTCAGGGAGATTCCTCTCACTGACTAGATCAGGCTAGGCACTCGAGAGTTCAGTCTCTCGAGTCACTGCCTTGTTGAGAGCCTGAGCTTTCAAGTCTCATCACTGACTTGATAGCTCTGACTCTCAGCAACGCAGTGACTTGAGTATTTCGTCACTGAACTCAGTCAGGGTGCGACGCGTAAGGTTTTAAAAAAATTTGCTCCTGAATTCCCATTTTGCCCCTCGAAAACGGGACCATCATGATGTGTGTCTTATGGCAGACATCACTGAGGTAAATGAAACTACTCTAGTTTTATCAAATTCCAAATGTACTGAATCCTCTAATTCATCTGGTAACTCCAGAGAGTCTGATATGCAACAAATGCTATCAGATCTCCAAAATTGTGTCCAACTTTGTCAAAAACTTGAGAAAGAGAATGGTAGGCTCAGAGCTGAAGTTCAATCTCTCTCTCATGAGCATAAATCCACCAGAGAACTCATGAAAGATCATTCCAAAGAAGTCTCTGAACTTCAGGATAAGATCACAGAAAGAGATACTCTGGTAGATCAACTCATGAAAGAAAATAACTCTCAAGAAGATGAGATCACTAAACTCAGAGCCAAATACCAGACTCTTATCAAGGGAAAACAAGTTTCTCACAACATAGAGGAGATACCTATGCCCAGAGAAGCTCCTAAGATACCATCTGTTGTATCTATCATATCAGAGTCTTCTCAGCGCATCTGTGATAAGAGTGGTTTAGGATATTCTGGAATTTCCTCTAAAACTCATAAATACTTTTATAATAAAGACAAGTCTGTAAGAGCTGGTAAATTGGTAGAAATTTGGGATGATAAAGACTTGACTGGTAATGGTTACAAGGTGGTTCACAATCCTGATTGGAAAAGGAATCACTCTGTTAATCACATAACATATGGTCCAGAAGAGTTGACTGTTCTGGAAGAGAAGATTCTAGAGAATAAAAGTCAACAAGGGGAACCATTAAAGATTAATGGTCCTGTGAACAATGAGTCCCAAGGAGTAGAACTTACTCAAGTTGGAGGCTATTAATACAGCTTGCTACACTCAGAATAGATGCCTGATTGCCCAGAGACATAATAAGACTCCATATGAGGTATGGAAAGGTAAAACCCCATCTGTTTCATATTTTCATTTTTTTGGATGTAAGTGTTTCATCCATGACAATGGGAAATCTAAATTAAGAACCTTTGATGCCAAAGTGGCTGATGGAATATTTTTAGGATATTCCAGCACCAGTAAGGCTTTTAGAGTTTTTAATAAGAATTCACTTTGTGTGGAGGAAACACCTCATGTTGTTTTTGATGAATCTGTTTTTGAGTGCAAGGTGGACTCTCAGTCTTCAGATGAGACCCAGAATCAGACTACACCCAGAGTTATCAAAGTCAATCCACCTGTTCTTGATTCAGATTCAAATTCAGATGATGACCCATCTCCTGGTTCTCTGAAGCAGCAGCCTTCACAAGAAGCAGAACCAGAAGAGGTTGGAACTTCTGTAGGGGGAAGCTCTTCTGCAGGTGGTGATAATCACCAAGGTACTGCAGAAGATGATCAACCAGGCAAGACCACGGGAAGGAGGACCCTGGTTAATCACCCCAATGACCTAATCCTTGGAGATCCAACTAAGGGTGTCCAGACTAGGAGGACTCTTAACTTAGCTGCCTTATTCAGTTGCTATGTGTCCTTGATTGAGCCCAAGAACATCAAGGAGGCACTGGAAGATTCAAATTGGATTGTTGCTATGCAGGAGGAGTTGAATCAATTCACCAGACAGGATGTTTGGGAGCTGGTAGACAGACCAAGACATCAAAAGGTGATAGGCACTAAGTGGGTTTTCAAAAATAAGAAAGATGAGAATGATGTCATTACTAGGAACAAGGCAAGGCTAGTGGCCCAGGGCTATTCTCAGTCTGAAGGAATAGACTATGATGAGACATTTGCTCCTGTTGCCAGACTAGAAGCCATCAATTGTTCTTAGCATATGCTGCTCACATGAAGTTCAAAGTATACCAGATGGATGTGAAATCTGCCTTTCTTAATGGGATTCTCATTGAGGAAGTGTATGTGGAACAACCCCCTGGTTTTGAACAAGGTGACAAGGTGTTTAAGCTTAAGAAAGCTCTTTATGGGCTGAAGCAGGCACCCAGAGCATGGTATGACACTCTATCTCAATTTCTTCTGGACAATGGTTTTACTAAGGGTAAGATTGACAGGACCTTGTTTAGGAAAGAAGAAGGAAAGGACATCCTTCTGGTCCAAATATATGTTGATGACATTATATTTGGATCCCCTAACAAGAAGCTGTGTGAGAAGTTTGGTGAGCTCATGCAGGGTCAGTTTGAGATGTCCATGATGGGAGAAATGAATTACTTTTTGGGTTTGCAGGTTAAGCAATCAGAGAAGGGAATTTTTATTAATCAAACAAAGTACACCAGAAACATGTTAGAGAAATTTGGAGTAGGATCTAGCAAAGCAGCCAAGATACCTTTGATGACAAATTTCAACATGGATCCAGATGAGTCTGGAGAGAGTGTGGACCAGACTCAGTACAGAGCACTTATTGGTTCTCTCTTGTACCTGACTGCAAGCAGACCAGATATTACCTTTGCCGTAGGTGTTTGTGCCAGATTTCAAGCTAACCCCAAGAAGAGTCACTTGGAAGCAGCTAGGAAGATATTGAAATATCTTAAGGGAACAGTGAATTTAGGATTGTGGTACCCTGCAGATGACAATTTAGAATTGAGTGGTTATTCAGATTCAGACTATGGTGGATGCAGAATAGATAGGAAATCTACAAGTGGTACATGCCAATTTTTAGGGAATAAATTGGTATCCTGGTTTTCTAAGAAGCAGACTTCAGTTGCTACATCAACAACAGAAGCAGAGTACATGGCTGCAGGGAGCTGTTGTTCACAACTACTCTGGATTAGTCAACAGCTTAGAGATTACCAGATTAGAGCTAAGGATATTCCTATTTTCTGTGATAGTAATAGTGCAATTGCAATCACCCAGAATCCAGTTCTTCATACCAGGTGCAAACATGTTGATATAAGACATCATTTTATCAGAGATCATGTTGAGAAGGGAGATATAAGGATGGAAAAGATTGCAACAGAGAAGCAGAGAGCAGATATCTTAACCAAGCCTTTGGCTGAGACCAGATTTAGAGAGTTAGCTTTTGAGTTAGGTTTGTTGGATCCAGAGACATATTTGTTTTAGGGGGAACGACAGAGAAGTATCCTTTGTTTTATTACTTTACTTCATACATTTATTTTCTTAAACTAACATACCTGCAGATTAGACATATCAGAGAAGGTATATCTCCAGATGAGGTATACACCAGGTGACACTTGTCCCAGATGAAGTGCTGAGTCAGACTCCATTATATCCAGAGTCTTCTCTGACCAGAACCGGATGAGTTCCATCAGCGGAGATGTAGCACCAGACTGGCTGTGGTATCATCTGGTTACAATATCAAGTGACAGGTATGTCTTTACTTCTCTGGGCTCTGATCATTGGGATACACCTTTCAAATTAGTAAGTACACTCAAAACATTTCAACTTCGGAGTGTATTTAAGACTAGGGTATAGGGCCTAGGCAATCATTTCGCTTTTTCTCTTGACTGCCACAAAACCCCTTTATGCCCAGTCCCAATGATTATGCCAACGCACCAGATTAAATCTGTGTCTTGCCTTTCATCGTGGCCATCAGATTTAATCACTGTGCAAAATGTCAATCAATGCTAAATTGATTTTGTTTCCTCAATTAAATTTGAAATTACACGCGTTCACACTTCATTTAATATTCAAGCCACGCGTATTACCCTATTTAAATTAATTTTCCTTTCAATCTGTCCTTTCACGTTTCCATACTTTCAAACCCTAACCTCTCTCTGCGAAGCATTTTTTTTCTCTCTCTCTCTCTTTCACAGTAATGGCCCCTCCGTGCAATTTTGACCATGTCCTGATGATGAAAAAGCTAAAGACGGAGATGGTGGTGGACTTTTATACCACCAAGAACCCAGTTGTGCTGTCGATTCTGGAGATGTTCCAGAATGCAGGGGTGGAGAAGTTGATCTCCACTGTTCCCAAGGATTTTCGTACTCTTGACGGATATGCGGCCCAGTTGTTGGTTCGTATGAAGATTCAAGAGGATTACGTTTCTTCAAAGATTGATGAAGATGATTTGGTATTTTCTAAGCACGATTTCTGCGCTCTTTTCGAGAATATTTCTGCAGAGGGAGTGGATCCTTTGACGTACAAGGAAGATGATATCGTTGGATCCTTTAAGATTTTTGCTCGTTCTTCCTGGCAGAATATCACAAAGGGCTTTTTGGACAAGCATTTAAGGCAGAAGTACAAGGTGTTGTTCGATATTGTGGTAAAGGTGCTTATGTGTGAGAATCACAGCACAGATGCCATTTTCAATGGTAGGATGTGTGTGATGAGGGCTTTATATGATGGTGTTCAGTGTAATTGGGCGGAGTTCTTCTGGGATGTGTTGAGGAAGAACAGATTGAAGGTGAAGAAGGAGCCTTGTCCTTCCAAGCTAGGGGAGTTGCAGTTCTTCTTCACTGCAAATGTCTCTTTGGGGACTAAGTTAACTCTTATTCTGGATTCTCTCCTTCCAGAGAAGAAGTGGAAATCATCTTGGTGCCACAGTTATCACAAATCCAAGATCCTCTTCTCTAAGGATGGCCCTCTTCATGGCCATGCCGACTCTGATGGAGAACAGGCCATCCCTGCCCCTCCTATTCAATCTATTCCCTCTCCTCCGAAGGGGCAGAGAAAGCAGCAGAAGCAGAAGACCCATAAGAAAGCTTCTGGAGCAACTGGTTCTTCAACCGTTGCCTTTTCTGGTTCCTCAGAGGAGGACCAGATTCCCCTTCTTGATGTGCTTAAGAAGAAGGGTGATGATGATAAAGCTGTTAAGAAGGCTGGAGCAGCCAAGAGGAAGCGGCCAGACGAGGCCAGGAGAGGTTCTGCTAAGAAGCGAAGGACTAGCAGAAAGGCAAAGAAAACCCTTCTGGTGGATGAGCCATCAGAGGAGGAAGATGAAGACGAGGATGTGCCTCTTGTGAGGAAATCCAAGGCCAAGAGAGCCCTTCTTCAAGATTCAGACTCTGGATCTGATCTTGGAGAGGCCTTGGAGAAGGCAATTGAGGATGCTTCCCAGATGATGGAGGATGCTCCAGAGTCTGCTGTACCTGCTGGTGTTGACCCAGCAGAGGTAAACCCTTCCATTCCATCCTTTATCCCTATTAATCTTGTCTCCCCCTCTACCTCTTCCCCAGATAATATTCCCCACACCCCTTCTGCCTCTGGTAACCCTGTTGAAACACCAGAGCAGATTATCCCAAATACCCCAGTATATACTCCCTCTACCATTCCTACCCAAACACCTTCTCCCCCACATTTCCAAACACATCTTCCCACAAACCCCTCTCCCCCACCTTCTGTACCAGAGGCACCCTCAACCTCTTCTGGTGCAGAAATTCCCCCTCCAAACACTTCCACATCTCAAATCCCACCTACACCTTCTGTACCAGATATTCCATCATCTTCTGGTGCAGAGCAATCCATTCCTTACACCTCTACTTCACAAAATCCTAACCCTCCCCAAACCCATACAGACCAGGACCCAACCATTTCTATGGCTCTGGGATTCGTTGGCCCTCTCCCGTCTCCTACCTGTTTAACCAGCGATGATAGTGAAGATGAGGAAGCTTCACTTGAGCCTGCTAACTTAGCCCCTTCCTCCTCTGCCTCTGGGCCCAAACCCTTCACTTTCTCATCTGCAGAAATGGGTCCCATTAGGCAGAGTATGAGTGTAAGTGCTCAGCTCTGGCTAAGAGAGCATTTCCCAGTTCTTCTGGAGCACTTACCACTTCTGGCAGAGCTTACTGATGCCAAGGTCTGGAGCAAGGCCAGACTTGAAGATGTGGAGGACCTAATGCTGTTGCTTGAGGAAATGGGTCCCTCCAACTTCACTGCTTGGGAGATTGAGCTAAAGCAGAGGATGAATATTCAGAACCCAGCAGAGCTGGAGACCCCTGGTGCAGCTAAAGTCTTGATTCGCACCCTGCTCATCCAGAGAGGAGTAATGCTCACTCCAGGGGGCCCCACTTACAAGTTTGGTCCTCATTTTGTCTTCCCTCCAGAGCTATATTCAGATGAGGAAGACTTTGAGATGTCTCCTGCCGTGCTCCAGAAGATGAAAGCTTTCTTCAATGAGCAAATCATGCAGATTGGGCGTTTTTCTAAAGCTATTCAACATATGGCCCCTGCTATGATAGAGCACCAGATCAGGCATGAGAGGAGAATCTTCCTGAAGCAGTTAAAGTCTTCTCTGGCAGAGGTAAAAGCTTCCTTCAAGGCTAATGGCTTATTTGTCAAGCTGGATGTCATGCACAGCCAGAAGCAGCTACAGGAGCACGTGCTGGAGCAGTTGAGACCTGTCTCTGTGCTTAAAGTGGAGATGGCCAGCCAGATGATTCAAACTGCTAAGCTGAAAGACTCCCTCCAGGAGATGTTGGAGAAGCAAGAGAGACTTGTTGCAGAGTCTAAAGCTTACATGGAGGAGGCCAAGCAGCTGCGTGATCTTCACTCTTCCTCCAACACTGCCTTGCCTGATCTTATAAGGCAGGTAGTGGAGCCCCTCCTTGATGAAGTTAAAAAGGGGGAAGAGAAGGCCAGAACTGATCTGGCGAAGACCACAAATGAAACTCTCTTCAGCCATGGAGCTCGTCTGGACCTGCTGGAGAATACATTGGCCCAGGCTGAGTTGCAGAAGAAGAAGAAGGAAGAGCTCAAATCTCTTTCCATGGCTAAGCAGCTTGCTGCAGAAGAGGAGTCAGAAGCAGAACAGGATCCAATTTCCATCTTTGGACCTGCAAAGAGGAAGATAAGGAAAGTGAAGAAGAGCTTCCTTGAATCTGTGGTTGAAGAAGCAGAGAAGAGATTCAAAGAAGAGTCGCCTGAAGAGAGGCAAGCAAGGATAAGGAAAAACATAGATGAAGAGCAGAGGCTCAGATATGTTAGAAGGCAAAATAAGAAGAACAGAGAAGCTGGCATCACTCCTGGTGCTAGTGGATCCAGCCAGAAGAGGAAAGGGCCTGTTGAAGTCATGAACATCCTCCCTCTCAGGACAGAAGGGTCTTTTGACTCAACTGTTCTTGTGCCTTTGATAGAAAAATGGAGAGAAGCCAAGACTCTCTGGTTCATTCAACATTACATCCAGAGACCTCCACCAGAGGATGATGCTCTCATCAACAGGACTTTTCATTCTTGGATGCAGGCATATGATGCAGATTTGTACAAGCAGTTGATGGATTCAACTATTGAATTCAACCTGGAAGTCACTGCTCCTGAGTTCCATTTTCTCAACACTCCAATGGCAGGAGACCAGGTTGATTGGGCTGAGCTGAAGAAATTGTACAAGACCAAGGTGTTGGTGAACTTCACTCCAACATCTTCTGCAGAGTTGAAGGCCGTCCAGGATAGGTTTCTGGATTGGTTTCTGGTGCCTAAAGACAACAGAAGATATGCATAGAATAGGACCTGTTCTTCAATGTAATTTATAATCATATTTGTCCTTATTATCAATGAAATTCATATCTTCTCAGTTCAAAAGACAACCTCTTGTTGTCTTAATTGTTTGCCTGATAAGATCTATTCTAAGGTTTTATCCTTTAATGTTTTCTTGCTTAAGTTTATTATTTTTTTGATCAGTTCTGGTAGTGTTTTAACTCCATCAAAAAGGGGGAAATTGTTAGGATAAAAATTGTTAGTTTTGATGAGTTAAAACAAACCAGAAGATGTAATAGGACCATCTGGACCTGTTAGCCAGATGATGATCTAGATTAGGACTTAGTCTAGGGGGAACTGCCAGACCAGAAGACTTCACCAGAAGAGTCACCAGAAGACCTCTCCAGAGGACTTCACCAGATGACTCCACCAGAAGACTTCACCAGATGAGATTGACCAGAGGCAGAGGACCTTCCCCAGACCAGACGAGTCCGGACCAGACGAGTCTGGTGGAACAAAAGATGCTCAGTTTTGATCCCCTGATTCTACTGAGTATTCTGGTTGTTCACCAGATTAGGACCAGAAGACACCGAGGTTGCCTGGTGTCTGGTCTTGCCTTCTCTGGAGAGAATCAGAGTTAGGCAGAGGAAGCTATTGACCGTTGGTGATTCATATCAAGTCAACATGATCAGGATTGGAAAGTATTTGAAGATAATCAATCCAAGGATCCCACCAACCCAATCAATCAATTAGGGAATTGATTGATTGAGGCTTCCTTATATAGAGGATCTGATTGGATTAGCCCTCCAACGGCTAGCCCTAATCCCCTCTATATATACAAGAGTGCAGTTCAAGAAAAAGCTCTAGAGACTCTACACGCGCATAAGTGATCCAAGCTTTTGATATTCATACCAAGCACTCTTACTGTTCATAATATTTATCTACTCTAAAGGAGTTATTGAAACTACAACCTGTTCCTCTATTAGACAAGGTTGTTGGCTGGTTGATCTTTAGATTGAAGTTAAATCTAAAGAGGTTGTAAGAAGGAACTGGTACTTCCCAATTCCAGTAAGTAAGTTTGTGAGTTGGTTGATAGTGAGACCCCTTGGTTATAAGGGAGAGTGGACGTAGGATATTCAATCCGAACCACTATATATCTTGTGTTCTTTATCGCTTTATTTTACTTATTGTTTGTTGATTATTGTTCTCTTGTAAAAGACTTTGAAAGACATTTAACTTAAGCTTCCGCAATTAATCTAACCAGTGGGACCAACAAATTCATAGATTAATTACCTTTATTTTGAACCGATTAGTTTTTATTCTTAATTTCTTGAATTCGTGAGACAATTAATACTAGGTTTTTCCGGATTTATATAGATTTCCTTTGAGACTTGAGTTATTGATTCTATCTTTCGTTTATGTTCTTGATTTCTTTCGTTAATTCAATTATGCATATGATTATCGTTCTTGTGATTGCTTTTATTATTCAAACCACCATGTTAGGCTAGAACCCTTGCATGCTTAGGATAGGATGAACTCGTAGAAGCAGGATGTTGGTACGTAATTAGGATCATTCGTGATGTATAGTTTTAGTTCTCTTAATTAATTGAATTCTTAAAATAAACTCTAAGATTATCTTGGAATTGAGGAATGGGGTTTATCATCTACAGGTTTATCTAGGGAGGATGACCCCATCACCTTAGTTAAATTAGGGTCTCAATAATTAAGCACAATTCATATAACTTGTTTAGTGGTTTAATGAAGTAGGTTGATATGACGAATTATTAGGGTTAATTCTTGAGCTTTTAGTCTTTCAATCTTGTGCTAGATTAGGGAAGTTGATTACCTAGTTTTAGTACGCTTAGGATTATTACTTGCACATCACGATTATTTTAGTTACTGTACCAACTCCGTTAGTATACGTAGGAATTCCTATCCCGAGCATCACCATCTCATATTTGCATTTAAACCTAAGTTATTTAGTTTAATTTAATTATTAGCATAAGAGTAGTAGAAAATAAAGTAGTTTATTATAATTCTTGAAACCTGAACATACATTAATATTAGCTACGAGACGTACATCTTCAGGGATCTATTTGCATATATACCTTCCCTTGGGTTCGATAATACTTGGTCCATATACTTGCCTATACTACAGGGATCTCATACTCTTGTGGGGTAACTACTAGTTGAAGCTAGTATTTTGCGTTTCAGTCAACTTGCGCAAAGAACGCCTTTGAATCTTTGAAGCACGCGAAGAACACTTTCAAAGATTCTTCAGATCTTCAAGGAGAAACACTGGATCGAAGTAGTTCTGGACCTTAATCTCGGATAGAACATCGTTTATGATCACATTCCATGAAGAACACTTCGAATCTGATGAAGAAAGCTTTGAGTCTTCAAGAGCTCTTGAATTTCTAAATTTCTTGTATTTTTGGAGTAAAATGAATGAATGAAGGTCCTTATATATAGGGTGAGGAGATAAAAATTTTCCTCCTTCATGGTGCCACATGACGCTTTCTGGTTTGCCAATGCCGATTTGATGGGCTTTTTTTGGCCAACTATGATTTGGTCATTTTGATTTTATTTTCATTAATTCTTTTTCTTTTTCGGCCAAGATATTATTTGATCTTGCTTGGGCAACATGTTAACTGTATTATTTGTAAAAAGGTGAAGCCCTCGCCCCCGGGCCCCCACCTCCTGGCCCGACAGGAATGGTGGAGGTGGTAAATCATGGTGACTCAGCGGCCCATTAGGTGGAAGGACTAGTGTCTGGTGCCCACAAGGAGTTATCCCCCGCATTGGAGGGATAAAACTTCCACACTCCGGATGCCAAGACTCGATCTTGCGTCCTTGTAGCAATCTGCCACCCAGGATCCAACTGAGTTACGCCCATGCGGGTAGTTAACTGTATTATTTACCGAATATAAATACTGTAGAGTCGTATTTTTGATAAGTTTGTACCGTGTATATTAAATATCAATAAATTTAATTATTTAATTTGAGAATTAATTTATTTAAATTCCCAAGATAAAATAATAAATTTATTTTGATATTAATATTTATTTGTACACGTGTCAATATTTAATTGGGTGCAACATTAATTTTCTTACACATGCCCCCTGTGCTTCGTTCACGATCATTTGTGACTTGGAGTGAATGGAGCACGAAATATATTTGGTTATTACAAAATTTGCACAAATATTAAAAAAAATTTAGCCTCTAGCAATTTCATTTGTCTCATTTGAGATTTATGTTTGGCCCACGAAATGTGTAGGCTTATGAAAGTCCACACAACACTCTTCTTCTTTGGCAGCATTTGGGCCCAATATTTTTTTTAACAAGACTTGCGAATTTTTCTTAGGTCATAGTCCAAAATATTTTTGTTTGTGCAGGTATGATGCACGGTTCTTCCACAAGAAAATGGAATCAAATTTATTTATTTTTATTTCGAAGAATCGTTATCTTTCCTTCGTAGGAATTGATCCCATTTTTTATGGAAAGGATTCAGAACTTTATTAGAATGAAGATTGTAGAATAAATTGTTGTTTGTTAGAGGGTGTGTCTAGAACACTGCACGAACAAAGTAAATACGAAACGAATTCGTATGAAAAATTGAGTCAAGGAAAATCTTTTTCCCGCAAGACTGAATACGCCCCGTATAGTACTTACGGTATCGTGCATATGAGTCTCCAAAGGTAAAACAGTTTAACAGTTTACACCGGCAGCACCACCGTGTATAAACTCTCGATGAACGAAATCGAAATTTCAAACTGAATGAAATAAGTATATGTGAAAGGCTTTCTAAACTCTAAGATTCGTAGGCTGAAAGGTGAGTACGAGAGTCTGGATATGAAGGGGTATATATAGGTGAAAATCTGCACTGCAAATGAGGACGATCGGTTGAGAAAATCGTGGATTGACCACGAAATCAGTGGATAAAGACGTTATCTCTTTCTTGGGAAGCAAGAACAGAATATTCCATCGAATATTTCAATTTTAAAATCAAATTCGAAATCTGGAGTGTATTAATCATTACTCGAGTGTATTACTCATGTTCGTGGGCCGACCCAAATCCTATGGGCCACCCAAACCGGTTCGGCCCAAAAAGGTATTGGGCCTTTTCATATTTTTGGTACTCTAAAAATATAGGTAGGCCCCAAAGCCACCCAAAGCCCAATTGCCAAGAACCACGACCCACGGACCCGGTCCCGGTCCCGGGCGCAGGCTCGGGCGGGGCGGAGCGCGTACGTGTGTGGTCCATGGTTAGGGTCCCCATGTACCAAGTTGAAGAACATGAACATTTTCCTTCTTATATCCAAGGAACACTTCTTGTAAGTTTCCAATGTGGGATGAAACTCAAACTTTCCATTCCCATGAAGCTATTTAACACACATGAATAATTATCTAACTTCTCAAATTAATTTCTCACTCACCGGAAATCATTTTTGAGATATTAAATATAACACGTTCATCTACTCCGAGAGTAGAACAACCTCGTTATTTTGTTTTTCCAAAAACTAACGTTTTCATTCCTAAAAAAATTAGTCAAAGTCAGGGTATAAACCCTTTTATTTTAACCAATTTCCAACAATCCCCCACATGAGTGAGAATTGCACCTATACAGAGTCAGGCTATTCGTTCAGCTCGTTTGAGACATTATTGCTTCCGGATAAGTAGCCAATGACTTTGAACTTTCCGTAGCCCGGCACCATCGGGTATACATGTGGCTTAGTGGACACGATGCCTTGAACTAATCCTCCTTAGTGTATACCTTACAGAGAGTGCAGACACAAGTCAGTCTCAATTCCGATTTGTTCTCACATTTTGTCCATTTTGGCCCTGTACGCCCTTTGTATTCATAAATGTTTGGTCGAAGCAGCCTCATTTCTCATTTATATAGGTGATCTCCTTTCGAGTATCTCATCATACTCAGTCCCACATGGACTTATAAGAATCATTAAAAGTCAACGACTTATCCTTTTCCACAACTCACGGGTCTACTAACACTTGACACAGTGCTATCAGGAATGGTCATAATTTTCAAGTGTTGTACAACTAACATTCACAGGTTAGTTTTCCCTTTTGAACCAAGTTCTTGGGATCTCCAGTCATCATGGTTGGGTTACCACTGTTTCAGTTTTATTTGTGGAATTTAGACCCATTCCCTCTATCAGCTTATTCATTTGATCTCGGTTCAAGCTCTTCGTGAGCGGATCCGCTACGTTATCAATTGATCTTACATAATCAATTGTTATAATACCAGTTGAGATCAAATATCTAACGGAGTTATGTCGACGACGGATATGTCTCGACTTTCCATTATACATACTACTCAAAGCTCTACCAATAGCAGCTTGACAGTCACAATGTACCATTACAGAAGGTACCGATTTGTTCCAACAAGGAATGTCTTCTAAAAAGTTATGAAGCCATTCAGCTTCTTCACCAGCTTGATCCAAAGCGATGAACTCAGATTCCATTGTGGAATGGGCAATACACGTCCGTTTTGTGGATTTCCACGATACAGCTGCTCCTTCAATAGTGAATACATATCCACAAGTTGAGAACGAGTCTTTACTATCGAATATCCAATTAGCATCACTGTACCCTTCAAGTACAGCTGGATGTCGTGTGTAGTGTAACCCAAAATCAAGAGTATACTTCAAGTATCTCAAGTACCTGCTCAGTTTGTTCACAGAGCATGCAAGATCAGGACGTGTGTAATTTGTAATGTACATCACGCTTCCAATGATCCTTGCATATTCCAACTGATTCACAGGTTCACCTCTATTCTTCTTCAGATGAACATTCTGTTCTAGTGGAGTTTTTGCAGGTGGATCATCAAATGCTTTAAATTTCTTCAAGACTTTCTCAACATAATGAGATTGTGTTAAAGAAATTCTATATGAAGTTCTTTCTATTTTGATTCCTAGCATCACGTCTACTAGACCCATATCTGTCATGTCAAAAAATTTCTTTAACATGTTTTTCGTATTAATGATCACATTTGAATTGTTACCCATGATTAGCATGTCATCAACATATAAGCATACGATAACAAGTCCATTTGGTGTATCTTTCACATACACACACTTGTCACATTCATTAATTCGAAATTCATTTGACAACATAATATTATCAAATTTCAAATGCCATTTTATAGGAGCTTGTTTAAGTCCATACAACAACCGAACGAGTTTACAAACCTTTTTCTCATTCCTGGGTACAACATAATCCTCTGGTTGATCCATGTATATTTCATCATCTATTTCTCCGTTAAGGAAAGCAGTCTTTACATCCATCTGGTGTATTTCGAGATTATGCACAGCAGCAATCGCGATAAGTACACGAATGGATGTAATCCTTGTGACCGGAGAATAAGTGTCAAAGAAATCATACCCTTCTCTTTGTTTAAAACCCTTTACAACCAAACGGGCTTTATACTTGTCAATTGATCCATCTGCTTTGTACTTTCTTTTAAGAATCCATTTACATCCTAAGGTCTTGCAACCTTTAGGGAGGTCAACCAACTCCCATGTATGATTTTGCAGAATCGAATCATATTCACTATTTATTGCTTCTTTCCAGAGAGGTGCATCTGGTCTAGAAAGAGCTTTTTTGATAGTCCTAGGTTCTTCTTCTAACACATACATGATGAAGTCTGGACCATAGGTCTTATCAATTCTAGCTCGTTTACTGCGTCTAGGTTCTTCACTCTGCTGAGTAGAAGGACCTGCAGCTTCACTTGATTCCTCATGAGTTTGCTTATTTGAACTCACTTCTTCTTTGTCCCTACACGGGAACACATTTTCAAAAAAAACTGCATTCCTTGATTCTATTGTAGTACCTACTGTCATATCGGGTATTTTTTATTTGTGAATCAAGAACCGATATGCACTACTATTGAAGGTGTATCCTATAAAGATCCCATCGACTGCCTTAGGTTTTCACTTGTTTAGGAAGGGGCACTTCAACTTTAGCCAAACACCCCCACACTTTGAGGTATTTGTAGGATGGTTTGCAATTTTTCCACAACTCATAATGTGTCTTATCTTGAGTCTTAAGTGGAATTTTGTTCAGAATGTGGTTAGCTAACATAATAGCTTCCCCCCCACATGTTCTGAGGTAAACCCGAGCTGATTAACATTGCGTTCATCATCTCTTTCAAAGTTCGGTTTTTTCTCTCCGTAATACCATTCGATTGAGGTGAGTAGGGAGCTGTCGTTTGATGTATGATGCCTGATTTGACACATAATTGTTCAAACGGAGTCACATACTCTCCACCTCTATCACTACGAATTGCTTTAATTCTAGTGTTCAATTGATTCTCTACTTCACTTTTATAATTTTTAAAAGCTTCAATATCTTCATCTTTACTTCGCAGTAAGTAAATCTAGCAGAATCTTGTGCAATCATCAATAAAAGTAATAAAATACTTTTTTCCACCTCTAGTTTGCACGAATTTTAAATCACATACATCCGTGTGAATTAATTCTAGAGGAGTTGTGTTCCTTTCAACAGATTTAAATGGTAACTTAACCATTTTTGTTTCAACACGTGTTTCACATATATTGGAAGTATCCACATTATCAATTTTGAGTAAATCTAAATGTTGGGACATTGTCAGTTTTGATTAAGATCATGTTGGTCCCGGTACAAGACTGAGGAATACGTGTATGGGGGGGGGGGGGGGGGGAATACACGTATACCAATTTTTCAAACTTAAAACTGACTGAGTCCCCTTTCTCAGAGTGGTAAAGAACTTAGGAGCTGATAACACACCTACTGACTGCACTTGGTGCGGGTCAGTTGGCTAACTATCAGTTCAAGTTCAATGCGGAAATGTTTGAGCCCTGAAAGTTTAAAGTCTTGTTTAGTTTGCTTTCTGAAAAACTTGTTTTACTCAGTTCTGAATAGTGTTTAGTAGGGGAGTGCTCTTTTGAAGATCAGCCTGATTGATTCAGACCTGATAAACTTGAATGCAATGAATGAACAAGTAATATGGCAAGTATGCACAATATCAAAGCAGTAAGAACACAAGGAGTTTAAGGTGGTTCAGAGTCTCAAGCTCCTACGTCCACGGCCTGACTTAACAGGAAATCCACTCAAGGGATTCTTGTTTTTAACGTGCCAAGGTGCACCAAGACCAGCTATCCTCACTGATCTATACAACTCCACTTACTAACACTCTAACTGACTTACTCCCAACAAGCCTAACTTAGGGTTTTGGTTTCAGTTTGGATTCCAACTAGGTTGAGATTATCCTTACAAGGCAAAGCTATGCTAAGGATTGGATAATCTCTCTAAGCTTAAGATAATTCTAATTAGCTCTTGGAATACAGAATAACTCTCAATTGCTAAGAAAACACTTGGGAAATTTAGAAGATTTCGAGTGCTTCTCTTAAGGGTTGAATGCTTTGAATGCTTGAGAGTTTGAGTAATTTCTGGCTTGGAAATTTCCCGTAACCTTGAATGGGTTCAAGGTCTTCTGTATTTATAGATGATTTGAATAACTATCCGTTGGGGAGATAGCCTTCTAGTCATCTATGTAGAGTGGCTTCGAACGGACATATCTTCATGCAGCAGCCGCCCTTGCATGGATTTGGTATTTGCATTAAATGCACATTAAATGCTTGCCCGTTGAATATGCAGTCTGAATTCAGTCTCCATGTCAGGTTCCGTACGTGCGTGTCCTTCTCGGATTGGGCCACGTCATCAGGTTGGTGAGAATGTCAGAACTTATTCCTGAGCTTCAGGCTTGTCTTATTAAGTTCATTTTGTCTTGGGCTCACCGGTCTTGTCCTGACGCTGAAATTCCTTTTGCATTGCTTGGCTCTACTCCAAGTCTTCCCATGAACTCAGTGACATCCTGTTCCCTTCAGGACTGAGTTAGTAATGACCTCAGGGTCATACTCTTCATCACTGACACTTACTCAGCCAGCTTAGAGGACTGCCATAAGTTCAGGATGGTGCTCTTCGTCTTCAGGCTCTGAGTCTTGATTGTCTCCAGTGAGTTCTCCTCTCACTGAGTACCTGTGAAGTGTAAAATGACTAAGTACTAATCCTAACCAAGACTAGCCTGACAAAGACATATTTAAGGCAAACATCTTTTCAGGGGCTTTGGGATCTTAATCAAAACTGACCATGTCCCAACAATTTCCCCCTTTTTGATGATGCCAAAACACTGAAAAGATCCTCAAAACACTTAGAGGAAATATGATAAACCTATCTATAAGATAAGACAGTGTTAGAGCAATTCTTGATAAAGTACAGAATTTTAAACAACAGCCAAAAAGACAATGAGTTTTTGTCTGTGGGCAGAACGTAATAGATTTCATTGATAGGTGTGGAAATGATTACAATGAATCTAATCTATTACAACGAAGCCTTGTGAACACCTAGACTAATCTCATTTCAGGCTTGAGTCCATATCCTGCATAAACTCTTGCCTTTAGCTCGTCAAGTCTTCCAGGTTGGTTCACATATCCTTCAGCTTTAGCTATCTTCAAGACTTCCATCATTATGGCCTTTGTGTCATGCTTTTGAGTTCCAGGAACCAAGGGAGGAGTTCGAATGGTGAACTCAGGAGCCTTCACTTGAACTTTGGCTGCATCAGCCTCCTCCAAGATCTTCTGGAATAGCTCAGGATGATTGTCCATCATGTAATCAGTGAAGTGGGCATTGATATCGTCAGTGTCGCCCCACTTCTTCACAACATACCACAGTCTAACGAATTCATCCCTTGCATCAATCCAGAACTCCTTCAATGTTTCTGAGACAAACTCATCGACTAAGGCTTCCCTTGCTCCTGATTCTGGCCTACTGATTTGAAGAATTGTTGATTTCCTAACTGTTGGCTTCTTCCTGTACTTCCTTGGCTCAGGCTTCGCCTTCTTCCTTCTTAGTAAGCTGATCACTGCATCATCTAGTTCTCGTTGTTGAAGCTCAGTGATATCAGTCAGCTTCTCAACCTTCTTTTCCAAGATGCGCATCTTCTCCTTCTGAGCGATTTCAGCTCTGCGCATAGCCTCAGATTTTTCAGAGTGATCTCCCCATGCTTCAGCACATAACTCCGCCACCAACTCCCCTGAGTAAGTGATGGGATTCTTCCTTGAGCTCATGGGAGACGATCTCTGAACTAGCTCAGGTTGTTGCTTGGAAGGTTCATTAGCCTTTGCCTTTGTTGCCTCCTCCCTCAGCTTGGCAACAATTTCCTCTCCTTCCTTTTCCACCGCCGTTAACCTAGCTGACTTCCTTACCCTTAGAATATTCCCTTCAGGATTGGCTTTAGGGTCAGCTAGAACGGTCTCACCTTGGTTGACTGCCTCCGATGCCTCAGGGCGGGATCTTTTCTTCTTCTTTTTCGCCTTTTTTGCATCATCATTGGCCTCGGATGGAAATGCGTCAGATCCGCTGTTGATTACGAAGGAGGCTAGGGAATGGACATCATTAATTCCCTCCTTCAATAATTCAACTCTCATCGAAATTCCAGTCCCTGCAAAAGAAACCGAACTGATAGCAGCATTGACCTTCTGTTCAAAGACCTCCATAGAGAGTTGGAGTCTTTGTTCAGCCTTGGTGATCCTTTCCTCCACCTTTAAGGACTCACTGCTGACTTTGCTGACCTCAGTCAGTATCTTTGCTGACTCCTCAGTGGCCTTCGTCAAAACGTCCGCCACTGACTGAGAAGTGCAATCCAGCTTCCCTGACTCCAGCTCCAGTTTGGACGCTGAGTCCTTCATGGCCTGAGTGACGATAGCTCCAGTTTGAACTGCAAGCCTGTCAACTGCCTGATTTAGCTTCTCATCCATGATCGCATCCCTCTCATCAAGTTTCTTGAGAGTGTTCCTGAGCATTTTCTTGGTGCGTTTCCTCTCATTCCTCACTGACTTGGCCGTGTCAGTCATCGTTCTCTTTAACAAAATCAGCTCCCTGTTAGCAAGGGTGTTGTAAGCTGACTTTGTCCACCTGATGTGTTTTGCCAGGGCCTTGGAGTCTTCTTCCTTCTCAGCTCGTAGCTTCATTACTTCCTCCTGAAGTTCAGCTAGATTTTCTGTGGTTTTCTCCTGCTTGATCTCCACTATGCTTGTGAATTCAGCACGTCCGACCCTGGTGATTATCACATCTTCATCATCAATGGCCGCATCAGTGATTGGCTGCTTTCCCTTGTCAGCCCCTGCGTCATCAGTCCCTTCTTCAAGGTGCACTGAAGGCAGTTGTGAAGTAGTCAAAGCCGCCTCCTCAGGCTCAGCTAAGCTAACTTGAACCTTAGGAGCAAGTCCCTCGGAACTAAGAGTCTCCTTGGATGCCTCAACATCTTCCTCTCTTGTATCAGGGCAGGGAATCCCCTCATCGACAGATGTCTCATTGGTAGCTGAGATGTTCACAACATCCTCAGCCACTGGTCCACCCTTGGCACCAGTGTTCTTATCACCTTCCCCCTGAGCCTGAGGCTCAGAGTTCATCTCATCAACCTCCTGTGCAGTTTCCTCCACTGCCTTCTCCAGGTCTCCTCCCTGAGCTCCTTCATCACCCTCATCCTCCTTCTCGTCACCTGACAGGATGTCAGCCTTGCTCTTGGACATTAATTCAGCTACTAACTGCTTCAGGTTGTCGAAGTTCAATAGTTGAAGCCAGCTAGTTAGTCCAAAGAAAGAGCAAATCTTGGCCTCCTCCGCCTCCCAGTGCTCCCAGCCGCGAGCGTCCACTAGCATATGTTGCTCCTGCATGTTTGATTGTTTGAAGTCCATCATTGACATCTCAAATTTACCAGTCATCAGCTTAGAGAATTTCTCACATAGCTGATGATTTGGTGATCTAAATATTATGTCATCCACATAGATTTGGACCAAGAGAATGTCATCGCCTTCAGTGATCCTGAATAATGTCCTATCCACAGTTCCCTTCTTGAACCCATGATCAGTCAGGAATTGAGAGATGGTATCATACCAAGCTCTTGGTGCATGCTTAAGTCCATAGAGTGCTTTCTTTAAATGGTATACTCTATCTCCAACCTCAAACCCGGGAGGTTGTTCAACATATACCTCTTCATTTAGTACACCATTCAGGAAGACACTCTTGACATCCATTTGATACACCTTGAACTTCTTATATGTTGCATATGCAAGGAACAACCTGATATCTTCCAATCTAGCCACTGGAGCAAAAGTCTCATCATAGTCTATTCCTTCAGACTGACAATACCCTTTTGCAACCAGTCTAGCCTTGTTCCTTACCACAACACCATTCTCATCCTTCTTGTTCTTGAAGACCCACTTGGTGTCAATCACACCTTGATGCCTAGGTCTATCTACCAGTTCCCAAACCTGATTACTTGTGAACTGATTCAACTCCTCTTGCATGGCAATGATCCAGTTCGAGTCAGTGAGAGCTTCTTCAATGTTCTGAGGCTCTTGCTCAGAGAGAAAGCAACAGAACAATGCACTCTAACCATGGAACCGTCTGGTCCTGACTCCCTCAGTTGGATCACCAATTATTTGATCAGTTGGATGATCCTCTAACCATGTTCTTTTGCCAGGAGTTGTTCCTGAAGTACCTGCAATGTTAGTGTCTACAGGCTCATAAAATTCAGGAAATTGAACAGAAGGGGATGATCCTGAGTCTATACCAAAGGGATTAATAAGCTCAATGTCAGGGACATTGATTCCCCCTTGATTAGGTGACTCAGGAACCGTCTCAGCTGCAACAGCATCTTCATAGACGATGCTTACCTCAGGTTGAGCCTGTTCCTCAGTCTGAGGCTCAACAATCCCTGATGTGCTGGGCTTAGGAGTGACACCTGATTCATCATCCTGATCGTCATCATCATCCCATCTCGGAATTGGCACAGTCTTGATCTTGGGATCAGGTTGATTCTTCAAGCTCAGCCTTGTCACACTCCTTGTGACCTCCTCAGTGTCAGGATTCAACACCTTTGCCCTAGACTTATTAGCAGATTCATCAAAGACAACATGAGGTGATTCTTCCACAAATAGAGTCCTACAATTGTAAACTCTGAAGGCTTTACTAATTTCAGAATATCCTAAGAATATTCCTTCATCAGATTTGCTATCAAAGGCTTTCAATTGGGTCTTCCCATTGTTGAGGATGAAGCACTTACAACCAAATACATGAAAATAGGAAATACGAGGTCTCCTTTTGTTCCATGTCTCATATGGGGTCTGAGCATGTTGTTTGTTCAGCATGGATCTGTTCTGAGTGTAGCATGCAGTGTTGATTACCTCAACCCAGAATTTCTTGGGCAATCCGGACTCAGCCAGCATGGTCCTTGCAGCTTCCTTCAGTGTCATGTTCCTCCTTTTAGCGACACTATTCTGTTGCGGGGTTCTAGCTGCAGAAGTCTCATGAGCTATACCAAATTCATTACAGAAGTCAGAAATATATGAATTTATAAATTCAGTGCCCTTGTCGGATCTGATCTTAGTAATGGACTGATTCTTCTCATTGCTGAGTCTTCTGAGCAACTCTGGAAGCTTCACCTGTGTTTCCTTCTTATTCAACAAGAAAATAACCCAAGTATATCTAGAATAATCATCAATAACCACAAGGGTATACTTTCTACCATTCATACTCACAGGTGTTATGGGGCCAAACAAATCCATGTGCAAGAGCTGAAGTATCCTGTCAGTGGAATAAGAAGCTTTCTCTTTGAATGAAGCTCTGACCTGCTTCCCTTCCTGACAAGCTTTGCACACGTGATCTTTGCTAAAAACTTCATTAGGTAGACCATCAACAAGTGATTGTCTAGAAATTTTGTTAAGAATCTTGAAGTTCAGGTGGCTTAATCTTTTATGCCATAATCAACTGAGCTCTAAAGAGCTTTTAGCAACAAGACAAGTATTAGGAATAGTGCTGCTCCAATCAGCGAGATAAACGTTACCTTTCCTTATACCTGATAGAAGCACTTGTGTTGATTTGTCCTTGACTGAACATGTATTCGATGAGAACTCAACACTGAACCCTTTGTCACAGAATTGACTTACTGACAATAGGTTGTGCTTCAGTCCTTCCACAAAGGACACATTTTCCACTCTGACTGTACCTATAATTAGAACACCAAAACCTTTAGTAACACCTTTTGAGTTATCACCAAAGGTTACCTGTGGACCATCTTTAACTTGATATTCTTGGAGAAGACTCTTCATTCCAGTCATGTGCCTTGAGCAACCACTGTCTAGGTACCAAACAGCTTTGATTGAGTCTCCTCTCCTTTTGTTGTGATCCACAGCCGCCTGCAAGCAAATCAGGCTTTAGGTACCCATTGGGTGTTGGGTCCTATTGTGTCAGCTGTACCCTTTGGGATTCAGACTTGCTTCACAACCCTGATTGCCTCAGAGTAGTAAATCCGTCTCCCTGAAACATCGACATACACAACTTTCTTCTTCTTTGCCTTAGAGGAAGATGGTGTATGAGTGTTAGACATAGGCTTCACAGGAGCCTGAGTGGGTGCCTTTTGGGCTGGCTTCCTGTTCTTCCTCGGTCTGGGTGCAGCAGGTCTTGGGCCTTGTTCTTGATAAGGACCCTGATTTCTATTCCCCCTAGGCAAGTGAGGGAAAGAAAAACAGTTAAAGGCCTCAGGATGCCAAAACCACGGGGGTGTCATCATATTTGGCCTTCCCTGATGGTATTGCCAAGCATGATGATACCCTTGTTGACCAGTCTGAGGGCTCTTGGCTTGAGTCTTCCTCTGCTTTCGCTGAGGTTTTCCCTGGCCTGAGCTCTCAGGGGCTTCCTTAGATTGCTTTGCCTTTCCCTTGGGTTTTGGCTTAGCTGTCTTAGGAGCAACCCTGACTGTGTCAACGGTTTCCTTGCCCTTATCAGTTTGACGGGCCTGGAGCACAACCTTAGGTGCATTCTGGCCTGTCTGAACAAATACCCTCTCAGTGTTACTCCCTGAAGCAACATAAGACTGACCTTGTGAGGATTTCTCACGAACATATCCAAGTCCCTTTTTCTTGTTCCCAAGTATCTGGTTGCTATTTATTTCCTCTCTAGCCACTGAGGATTTATTCATTGCTGCAACCTTTTTCTTGAGAGAGTCCTCACTCTTTTTCAGGATTTCATGTCTGTTAAAGAGGTCATCAAACTTGCTCTTAAGTATCTTCAGTTCTTCCTTCCTGACCAACTCTTCCTCAGCCAAATCCTTCAGAATCTTCTCTCTTGGGAGACGCTCAACATTGATTAAATCAATCTCCTGAGTTAGTCTCACAATTTGAGCTGATTCTTTAAGATCAGACTGAGTGAGTTGTTCATTCAGATTCTGAACCTCGGTACTCAATTTCTTGTTCTCCTCTACCAAGAAGACATTAGTATCCTGGAGTCTGGAGAAATCAACCATCAATTGATCAAGGCAGATTGAAGGTTCATTTTTCTAACTGACTCTGAGCTGAGCTCAGGATTTTGACCAGTGTAAGAAGCACAAACAGAATTTGATGTTACCTCAGGCTCATCCCTAGCCATTAGACAGACATCATCGTACTCGTCGTCTGAGAAGAGTTCAGGTGACCTTTCCGCAGGACCATCAGAATTTGTTGCATCTGCAGCGACCATCGCTCTCCGATCAGCAGATCTTAGATCCCTAGTGGCTCTCCTTTCCTCTCTCTCTCTCGCACTCAGCTCCGGGCAGTCGTACTGATAGTGACCAATCTTGTTATAGTTGTAACATGCTACCTGCTCACTCACTCTTTCTTTTCTCGGTTCAGGGTTCCTCCTTGAGTCAGGTTCCCTGGTTCTTGGTGAGCTTGCAGTCTTGGTTGGATATCTATCATCGCGAGTACGTCTCTGTTCGTCTCTTCTTTCAGGTTTTGGTTCAGAATATCTCCTTTCATCACCACGTTCTCTCCTCTGGTCTGTATTCCTTCGCTCCTCATATCTCCTTGAGCTTTGGTGGGTTCCTTCAGGTTTCCTGTCACGTGAGTCCTGATAAAACTTTTTATAACGACCAAACCTGGAATTGAGCTTGTCAAATCGTCTGGCCATCAGGCTGTACTCCTCAGCGAGTTCTTCCCTGCTCATCTCCATCAGTGACTTTGATGAAGAATTTGATGAGGGCTCAACAGGTTCAGACCTGGCCTTGAACGCCACACTTTTCTCAGGAGTTTTCTCCTTCACTTCCTCTTCTGACTGAACTTTCTTATTTCTTTTGTTAAGATCGAATTCAAGTGCTTTGAGCTCTGAAAAAAGTAAAGCAGAAGTTATGTTACTCATATCCTGAGTGTTCTTAAGCATAATTACACTGTTGTCCCATCTCTCAGGAAGGGCATTCAGGATCTTTGAAGCAACATCTCTCCTTGGGACATCCTTGTCCAGCATCACCAACTCATTCATCAACTTGATGAATCTAGACTCCATTTGATCTATGCTCTCGTCAGGCAGCATCTCGAACGCCTCGAATTTCTGAATGGCAATGTTTCTCTTGTTCTCCTTGATCTTTTCAGATCCCTCACACATCCTTGTCAGCTCATCCCAAACCTCCTTTGCCGTCTTTAAGTTCATCAGCCTAGCTACTCCTCGAAGGGCACCGTATGCAAGATAATGTTTCTGGCGACGTTGTCAAGTCCCACCATCTTCATTTCATCGTTGGTCATGTCTTTCCTTTCTTTAGGAACCTGCACGCCAATTGCAAGATCCTCATATCCCAGTCCTCTGACGTTAGGAATAGTGATCTTGATCGGTCCCTCCCTGAGTACACGCGGCATCTGGTCATGGATGGCATCTAGATGTGCTTCTAATCTGAACTTCCAATAGACAAAGTTAGACACAGAGAATTCAGGCAACGAAGCTTCAAGTCTCCTCGAAGTCATGATGATGCAAGTTTTATGAAAAGCAAACTCAGATCTATTCAGTGACCACCAACAGTTTCTCCTCTGAAACTATTAGTATTCAAAGTCAGTGGTCTTTTGAACCTGGCTCTGATACCACTTGTTGGTCCCGGTACAAGACTGAGGAATACGTGTATGGGGGGGAATACACGTATACCAATTTTTCAAACTTAAAACTGACTGAGTCCCCTTTCTCAGAGTGGTAAAGAACTTAGAAGCTGATAACACACCTACTGACTGCACTTGGTGCGGGTCAGTTGGCTAACTATCAGTTCAAGTTCAATGCGGAAATGTTTGAGCCCTGAAAGTTTAAAGTCTTGTTTTGTTTGCTTTCTGAAAAACTTGTTTTACTCAGTTCTGAATAGTTTTTAGTAGGGGAGTGCTCTTTTGAAGATCAGCCTGATTGATTCAGACCTGATAAACTTGAATGTAATGAATGAACAAGTAATATGGCAAGTATGCACAATATCAAAGCAGTAAGAACACAAGGAGTTTAACGTGGTTCAGAGTCTCAAGCTCCTACGTCCACGACCTGACTTAACAGGAAATCCACTCAAGGGATTCTTGTTTTTAACATGCCAAGGTGCACCAAGACAAGCTATCCTCACTGATCTATACAACTCCATTTACTAACACTCTAACCGACTTACTCCCAACAAGCCTAACTTAGGGTTTTGGTTTCAGTTTGGATTCCAACTAGGTTGAGATTATCCTTACAAGGCAAAGCTATGCTAAGGATTGGATAATCTCTCTAAGCTTAAGATAATTCTAATTAGCTCTTGGAATACAGAATAACTCTCAATTGCTAAGAAAACACTTGGGAAATTTAGAAGATTTCGAGTGCTTCTCTTAAGGGTTGAATGCTTTGAATGCTTGAGAGTTTGAGTAATTTCTCGCTTGGAAATTTCCCGTAACCTTGAATGGGTTCAAGGTCTTCTGTATTTATAGATGATTTGAATAACTATCCGTTGGAGAGATAGCCTTCTAGTCATCTATGTAGAGTGGCTTCGAACGGACATATCTTCATGCAGCAGCCGCCCTTGCATGGATTTGGTATTTGCATTAAATGCACATTAAATGCTTGCCCGTTGAATATGCAGTCTGAATTCAGTCTCCATGTCAGGTTCCGTACGTGCGTGTCCTTCTCGGATTGGGCCACGTCATCAGGTTGGTGAGAATGTCAGAACTTATTCCTGAGCTTCGGGCTTGTCTTATTAAGTTCATTTTTTCTTGGGCTCACCGGTCTTGTCCTGACACTGAAATTCCTTTTGCATTGCTTGGCTCTACTCCAAGTCTTCCCATGAACTCAGTGACATCTTGTTCCCTTCAGGACTAAGTTAGTAATGACCTCAGGGTCATACTCTTCATCACTGACACTTACTCAGCCAGCTTACAGGACTGCCATAAGTTCAGGATGGTGCTCTTCGTCTTCAGGCTCTGAGTCTTGATTGTCTCCAGTGAGTTCTCCTCTCACTGAGTACCTGTGAAGTGTAAAATGACTAAGTACTAATCCTAACCAAGACTAGCCTGACAAAGACATATTTAAGGCAAACATCTTTTCAGGGGCTTTGGGATCTTAATCAAAACTGACCATGTCCCAACAGATCCCAAAGCCCCTGAAAAGATGATTTGCCTTAGTCAGGCTAGTCTTGGTTAGGTCTTGTACTTAGTTATTTTACACTTCACAGGTACTCAGTAAGCGGAGCACTTACTGATGACAATCAAGACAGGAGCCTGAAGATGAAGATTACCATCCTGAACTTATGGCAGTCTACTAAGCTGGCTAAGTAAGTGTCAGTGATGAAGAGTATGACCCTGAGGTCATTACTAACTCAGTCCTGAAGGGAACAAGATGATACTAAGTTTATGGGAAGACTTGGAGTAGAGCCAAGCAATGCAAAAGGAATGTCAGCGTCAGGATAAGACCGTTGTGCTCGAGACAGAAAGAACTTAATAAGACAAGCCTGAAGCCTAGGAATAAATTCTGACATTCTCACCAACCTGATGATGTGGACCAATCCGGGAAGGACACGCATGTACGGAACCTGACACAAGACTGACTTCAGACTACATATTCAACGGGCAAGCATTTAATGTGCATTTAATTCAACTACCTAATTCCATGCAAGGACGGCTACTGCATGAAGATATGTCCGTTTGAGCCACTCTACATAGATGACTAGAAGACTATCTCTCCAACGGTTAGTTTTTAATCACATATAAATACAGAAGGCCTTGAACCCATTCAAGGTTACAGGAAATTTCCAAGCCATAAATTACTCAAACTCTTAAGCGCTCAAAGCATTAAGTCTTTAGAAGAAGCACTCGAAACCATCTAAATTTCCTAAGTGTTTCTTGACTACTGAGAGTTATTCTGTATTCCAAGAGCGAACTAGCATTATCTTAAGCTTAGAGAGATTATCCAATCCTAAGCATAGCTTTGCCTTGTAAGGATAGTCTCAACTTAGTTGGAATCCAAACTGAAACCAAAACCCTAAGTTAGGTTTGTTGGTAGTAAGTTATTTGTAAGTTAGTGAGGAGTTTGTATAGGTCAGTGTGGTAGCTGATCTTGGTGCACCTTGGCACGTTAAAAACAAGAATCCCTTGAGTGGATTTCCTGTTAAATCAGGTCGTGGACGTAGGAGCTTGAGTCTCTGAACCACGTTAAACTCCATGTGTTCTTACTGCTTTGATATTGTGCTTACTTGCTATATTACTTGTTCATTCACAAGCATTTGGTTTTATCAGGCTCGAATCAATCAGCCTGATCCTCAAAAAGAACACTGCCCTACTAATCACTGTTTCAGAATTGAGTAATCAAGTTTTCAGAAAACAGACTAAACAAGATTTTAAACTATCAGGGCTCACGCATTTCCGCACTGAACTCGAATTGATAGTCAGCCAACTGACCCGCACTAAGTGTAGTCAGTGGGGAGGTTATCAGCTCTGAGTTCTTTATCACTCTGAGTAAAGGGGACTCAGCAAGGTTTTAAGTTGAAAAATTGGTATACGTGTATTCCCCCCCCCCATACACATATTCATCAGTCTTGTACCGGGACCAACAAGTGGTATCAGAGCAGTGGTTCATTAAACTTGCATCATCATGACTTCGAGGAGACTTGAAGCTTCGTTACCTGAATTCTCTGTATCTAACTTTTTCTATTGGAAGTTCAGATTAGAAGTGCATCTTGATGCCATCCATGACCAAATGCCGCGTGTTCTCAGGGAAGGACCGATCAAGATCACAATCCCTAATGTCAGAGGGAGGGGATATGACGATCTTGAGATTGGCGTACCTATTCCTAAGGAAAGGAAGGATATGACCACTGGCGAGATCAAGATGATGGGACTGGACAATGTGGCCAGAAATATCATCTTGCATACGGTGCCTTTCGAGGAGTCAGCGAGGCTAATGAATTTAAAGATAGCAAAGGAGGTTGGGATGAGCTGACCAGGATGTGCGAGGGGTCAGAAAAGATAAAGGAGAACAAGATAAATATTGTCATTCAGAAGTTCGAAGCGTTTGAGATGCTGCCTGATGAGACTATTGATCAGATGGAGTCAAGATTCATCAAGTTGATGAATGAGCTGGTGATGCTGGACAAAGATGTCCCAAAGAGAGATGTTGCTTCAAAGATCCTGAATGACCTTCCTGAGAGATGGGACAACAGTGTAATTATGCTTAAGAACAGTCAGGATATGAGTAACATAACTTCTGCTTTACTTTTTTCAGAGCTCAAAGCCTTAGAATTTGTTCTTAACAAGAGAAAGAAGAAAGTTCAGCCAGAAGAGGAAGAGAAGGAGAAAACTCCTGAGAAAAGTATGGCGTTCAAGGCCAGGTCTGAACCTGTTGAGTCTTCATCAAAGTCACTGATGGAGATGAGCAAGGAAGAGCTTTCTGAGGAGTACAGCCTGATGGCCAGACGCTTTGAGAAGCTAAATTCCAGGTTTGGTCGGTATAAGAAATTTTATCAGGACTCACGTGACAGGAAACCTGAAGGAACCCACCAAAGCTCGAGGAGATATGAGGAAAGGAGTAACACTGACCAGAGGAGAGATCGTGGCGATGAAAGAAGATATTCAGATCCAAAGCCTGATCGTAGGGATGAACAGAGACGTGCTCATGATGACAAGCACTCAGGGAAGACTGAAAGCTCATCAAGACAGAGGGAACCTGACTCAAGGAGGGACCCTAAACCAAGGAGAGAAAGAGGAGATGAGCAACCAACATGTTACAATTGTAACAAAAATGGGCACTATCAGTATGATTGTCCGAAGCTGAGTGCAAGGGAAAGAGAGGACAGGAGGGCCAAGAGAGACCAGAGACATTCTGACCGGAGAGCCATGCTCGTTGAGGATGCAACTGATTCGGATGGTCCTGAGGAGAGATCGCCTGAACTCTTTTCTGATGATGAGTACGATGATGTTTGCCTGATGGCAAGGGAGGAACCTGAGGTAACATCTAACTCTGTGTGTGGTTCCTACACTGGTCAAGATCCTGAGCTTAGCTCAGAGTCAGTCAGAGAAATGAACCTTCAGATCTGCCTGGATCAATTGATGGTTGATTTCTCCAGATTGCAGGAAACTAATGTCTTCTTGGTAGAGGAGAACAAGAAATTGAGTACTGAGGTCCAGATCCTGAATGATCAGCTCACTCAGTCTGATCTTAAAGAATCAACTCAGATTGTGAGACTAACTCATAAGATTGATTTAATCAATACTGAGCGTCTCCCAAGAGAGAAGATTCTGAAGGAATTGGCTGAAGAAGAGTTGGCCAGGAAGGAAGAACTGAAAGCACTCCAAAGTAAAAGGGTGAGGACTCACTCAAGCAAAAGGTTGCAGCAATGAATAAATCCTCAGTGGCTAGAGAGGAAATAAATAGCAGCCAGATGCTTGGGAACGAGAAAAAGGGACTTGGATATGTTCCTAAGAAATCCTCACAAGGTCAGTCTCATGTTGCTTCAGGGAGCAACACTGAGAGGGTATTTGTTCAGTCAGGCCAGAGTGCACCTAAGGTTGTACTTCAGGCACATCAAACTGATAAGGGCAAGGAAACTGTTGACTCAGTCAGGGTTGCCCCCAAGGTTGCTAAGCCAAAACCCAAGGGAAAGACAAAGCATCCAAAGGAGGTCCCTGAGAGCTCAGGCCAGAGAAAGCCTCAGCGAAAGCAGAGGAAGACTCAGGCCAAGAGCCTTCAGACTGGTCAGCGAGGGTACCATCATGCTTGGCAATACCAACAGGGAAGGCCAAACATGATGACACCCCCATGGTTTTGGCATCCTGAGGCCTTTAACTGTTTTCCATTCCCTCACTTACCTAGGGGGAATAGAACACAGGGTCCTTATCAAGAACAAGGTCCAAGACCTGCTGCACCCAGACCTATGAAGAACAGAAAGCCAGCCCAAAAGGCACCCACTCAGGCTCCTGTGAAGCCTAAGTCTAGCACCCATACACCATCTTCCTCTCAGGCAAAGAAGAAGAAAGTTGTGTATGTTGATGTGTCAGGGAGACAGATTTACTACTCTGAGGCAATCAGGGTAGTTAAGGAAGTCTGGATCCCGAAGGGTACAACTGACACAATAGGACCCAACACCCAATGGGTACCTAAAGCCTGAATTGCTTGCAGGCGGCTGTGGATCACAACAAGAGGAGAGGAGACTCAAACAAAGTTGTTTGGTATCTAGACAGTGGATGCTCAAGGCATATGACTGGAATGAAGAGTCTTCTCCAAGAGTTTCAAGCTAAAGATGGTCCACAGGTAACCTTTGGTGATAACTCAAAAGGTGTTACTAAAGGTTTTGGTGTCTTGATAATAGGTACAGTCAGAGTGGAGAATGTGTCCTTGTGGAAGGACTGAAGCATAACCTATTGTCAATAAGTCAGTTCTGTGACAAGGGTTTCAGTGTTGAGTTCTCATCGAATATATGTTCAGTCAAGGACAAATCAACACAAGTGCTTCTATCAGGTATCAGGAATTTCTAGACAATCACTTGTTAAAGGTCTACCTAATGAAGTTTTTAGCAAAGATCATGTGTGCAAAGCTTGTCAGGAAGGAAAGCAGGTCAGAGCCTCATTCAAAGAGAAAGCTTCCCATTCCACTGACAGGATTCTTTAACTCTTGCACATGGATTTATTTGGTCCCATAACACCTGTGAGTATGAATGGTAGGAAATATACCCTTGTGGTTATTGATGATTATTCTAGATATACTTTGGTTATTTTCCTGTTAAATAAGAAGGAAACACATGTGAAGCTTCCAGAGTTGCTCAGGAGACTCAACAATGAGAAGAATCAGTCCATTACTAAGATCAGATCTGACAAGGGCACTGAATTTATATATTCATATATTTTTTACTTTTGTAATGAACTTGGTATAGCTCATGAGACTTCTGCACCTAGAACCCCACAACAGAATGGTGTCGCTGAAAGGAGGAACAGAACACTGAAGGAAGCTGCCAGGACCATGCTGGCTGAGTCAGGATTGCCCAAGAAATTCTGGGCTGAGGTAATCAGCATTGCATGCTACACTCAGAAAAAATCCATGCTGAACAAACAACATGCACATACCCCATATGAGACATGGAATAAAAGGAAGCCCCGTGTCTCTTACTTTCATATATTTGGTTGTAAGTGCTTCATCCTTAACAATGGGAAGACCCAATTGAAAGCCTTTGATTGCAAATCTGATGAAGGAATCTTCTTAGGATACTCTGAAGTCAGTAAAGCATTCAGGGTTTACAATTGTGGGACCCTAGTTGTGGAAGAATCACCACATGTTGTGTTTGATGAATTTGCTAATGAGTCTAGGGTAAAAGTGTTGAATCCTGACACTGAGGAGGTCACAAGGAGAGTGACAAGGCTAAGCTTAAAGAATCAACCTGATCTAAAGGTCAAAACTGTGCCAATTCCTAGATGGGATGATGACGACGATTAGGATGATGAACCAAGTGCCACTCCTAAGCCGAGCACATCAGGGATAGTTGAGCCTCAGACTGAGGGACAGGCTCAACCGAGGTAAGCACCGTCTATGAAGATGCGGTCGCAGCTGAGATGGTTCCTGAGTCACCTCATCAAGGGGGAATCAATGTCCCTGACATTGAGCTTGTTAATCCCTTTGGTATAGACTCGGGTTCATCCCCTTCTGTTCAATTTCCTAAATTCTATGAGCCTATAGACACTAACATTGCAGGTACTTCAGGAACAACTCCAGGCAAGAGAACATGGCTAGAGGATCATCCCATTAATCAAGTCATTGGTGATCCAACTGAGGGAGTCAGGACCAGGCGGTTCCATGGTGAGAGTGCACTATTATGTTGCTTTCTCTCTGATCAAGAGCCTCAGAACATTAAAGAAGCTCTCACTGACTCGAACGGGATCATAGCCATGCAAGAGTAGTTGAATCAGTTCACAAGGAATCAGGTTTGGGAACTGGTAGATAGACCTAGGCACCAAGGTTTTATTGGTACCAAGTGGGTTTTTAAGAACAAGAAGGATGTGAATGGTGTTGTGGTAAGGAACAAGGCTAGACTGGTTGCAAAGGGATATTGTCAGGCTAGACTATGATGAGACTTTTGCTCCAGTGGCTAGGTTGGAAGCTATCAGGTTGTTCTTTGTATATGCAACATATAAGAAGTTTAAGGTGTATCAAATGGATGTCAAGAGTGCCTTCCTGAATGGTGTACTCAATGAAGAGGTATATGTTGAACAACCTCCCGGGTTTGAGGTTGGAGATAGAGTATACCATTTGAAGAAAGCACTCTATGGACTTAAGCAAGCACCAAGAGCTTGGTATGATACCCTCTCACAATTCCTGACAGGCCATGGGTTCAAGAAGGGAACTGTGGATAGGGCATTGTTCAGGATCACTGAAGGTGATGACATTCTCTTGGTCCAGATTTATGTGGATGACATAATATTTGGATCACCAAATCATCAGCTCTGCGAGAAATTTTCTAAGTTGATGACTGGTAAATTTGAGATGTCAATGATGGGAGAGATGAACTTCTTTTTAGGATTACAGGTCAAGCAGTCTGATCAAGGTATCTTCATTAATCAGGCCAAGTATACAAGAGACTTGATTCATAAGTTTGGTATTCAGAACAACAATCCAGCCAGGATCCCTATGAACACAAATTGGAACATGGATCCTGACACTGAAGGGACTTCAGTAAATCAGACTGAGTATCGAGGGCTGATAGGTTCTTTGTTGTACCTGACTGAGAGTAGGCCTGACATTACGTTTGCAGTTGGTGTGTGTGCTAGGTATCAGTCTGATCCTAAGAGAAGTCATTTGGTGGCTGCTAAGAGGATACCTAAGTATTTGAAATGGACAGTCAATATGGGACTATGGTATCCTTCAGATGACAACTTAGAACTGACAGGTTATTCAGATGCAGATTATGGAGGTTGTAGGATTGATAGGAAATCAACCTCAGGGACATGTCAGTTTTTGGGTAGTAAGTTGATCTCGTGGTTTAGTAAGAAGCAGAATTCAGTTGCAACATCCACAACTGAGGCTGAGTATATGGCTGCAGGTAGTTGTTGTGCTCAGATTTTATGGTTGAGGCAACAGTTGAGGGACTACCAAGTATTTGCTAATGAGGTTCCAATCTATTGTGACAACAATAGTGCTATAGCAATTACTCAGAACCCCGTGCTTCACACAAGGTGCAAGCACGTGGATATTAGGCATCACTTCATTCGAGATCATGTGGAGAAGAAGGACATTAGGATGGAGAAAATTCACACTGACAGGCAGAGAGCTGACATCTTGACTAAGCCTTTGGCTGAAGCAAGGTTTATGAAACTGTTAGTGGAGTTAGGACTCTTAGATTCGGGAGAGCAGTCAGTATAGGGGTTAAGAGGAACTCAGACAGACTCGACTCAGCGAGGTATTAGGGTGCTACAATGTCTCCCTGACAGGTATGAGTTCTATCCTGACTACTGTGAATTTCAAGCATCTCTCTGAGTCCTTCGTCCTGAAAATCTTTATTAAATGCATTCCGTTTTCATTAAAAGCGTGCCTTTTCATATTTAAACCCACGCGCAGCGGAGCATTTAATGCTTCAGTTACTTTTTCATATACGTGTCCATTTTATACGGAATATGACTGACATGGGAAATTAATTGATGATGAGATTAATCCTGGCCCTTCATTTCGAAACCTTTCAAATTCAGGAATTAATCTCAACCTCACGTCTGAGTAACTGACTTAGTCAAATCAATCAAGAATGCCATTTGAGGTTTTTACGCAAACACAAAGCACTTCTGCACACTGAGTATTCTCTTGCTCAAACACTCACAACTTTTCGAAAATCTCTTTCAAAATCAATGGCATTCTTAAAATCCAACTGGACAACAGATAAGTTTGAGGATTTTGTCAACAACAGACTGGTACACATGGAGCAAGTCATCTCCATGGAAGGTATCTGTCTCAATGTTGAGGAGATCAAATCAGTGTTTAACTGGATCTCCAAAGCTGGGTTGGAAATATATTTCACCTTGCGCCCTATCTCTGTGCTTCCGAAAGCAGTCGTGGAAGCCTACTTCAACCTATTTGTGAGAAAGGGGGAACTCTTTACCAGGGTAACTGTTCTGAAGCCGACGGGAGAGAAGGACGACGACGGCGAGCCCTTTTACAATACGGAGGAAGTGGAGATTGACTTGAGGAGGGCGGTCAAGGAGGTCTATAGGTTTCCATCCTCAGGCATCAACCCCAGGGTCTAAAAGGAGAATTCTGAAGGAGAATTCCTGGGTAAATGGACCCTGAAGTCTGAGTACAGGGCTCTTGTGGACTTAGTGTTCAAGGTAGTGATGGGATCTACAGGCTCACATGAGCAGCTGAGCTTGCCCAAGCTGAGGATCATGGGAGCCATTGTTGATGGCGTGGAAGCAAACTGGGAGCAATTCTTCCTTGATCAGATCTGTCAGGCAGGCTCAGCCTGAGAGAGAGGAGGCTCAGCCTGCAGTGGAAGAAGAAGAAGAAGAAGAAGAAGAAGAAGAAGAAGAAGAAGAAGAAGAAGAAGAAGAAGAAGAAGAAGAAGAAGAAGAAGAAGAAGAAGAAGAAGAAGAAGAAGAAGAAGAAGAAGAAGAAGAAGAAGAAGAAGAAGAAGAAGAAGAAGAAGAAGAAGAAGAAGAAGAAGAAGAAGAAGAAGAAGAAGAAGAAGAAGAAGAAGAAGAAGAAGCAAGGGACAGAGTCAGATACCAAAAGAGCCGAATCTGAGGCTGAGGGAACTGACGATGACATCAGGAAGGAGAAAGATCAGGGGGCGAGGCCGCTGAAACGTTTAAGGAAGGGACCTAAAAAATCCCCAGCGAAGGGCCTGCCTGAGATCAGTGAGAGGGAGGAGTCAAGCTCTCCTAGAGCATCTTACTTGGAGGTATTTGGAACTACGATCGAGACGACTGAGATTTTGCAGCTTGAGATCGAACCCACCCAATCACCAAATCACCCTGAACCCATTCCCAACACTGACCCAACACCCCAACCAACCCAAACACCCTCAGAGCCAAACATTCCAACTGAGTCAGTGCCATCAATCTCACCTATACATGAGCCTGACCAGTCTTCAGAGCCAAACCTTCCCAATCCCGCTGACTTCCCTTCATACCCCAGCCCAAAAGATTGCCCCAAATCCTTGCCAACTGTAGAGGATGATTTCCTTGAGATGCAGGGGGAGGAGGAGTTGGATGAGAACCTGGTGGGTAACATCCTGGAGAATACTCTCAGGGGAATGCCACGGAGTGGGCAGCTAATTGCTGGCCCGGGCTGAACAGATACAAGGAGCTGCTAGCACATGTTGTTGAGCTGAAAGTGTGGCTGGAATTCAAACAGTCCAATATGCAAGAACAACATATGCTAGTTGATGCTCGTGGCTGGGAGCACTGGGAGTCAGGGAGGCGAGGCTGTGTACATATTTTGGCCTCACTAGTTGGCTTCAACTCCTTAACTTCGAAAATCTAAAGCAATTGGTGGCCGAGATGATGTCCAAGATGGTGGCTGACATCCATTCAGATAGGGAGGAGGAGAAGGATGATGATGATGAGGATGCTCAGGATGGGGCTGTGGAGAAGGCTGTGGAGGAGACAGCAAGAGAGGTGGATCTTATGATCCCTGAGTCTCAGGCTCAGGGGGAAGGTGCTAAAGACGTTGGTGCCAAGGGTGGACCAACGGCTGAGGATGTTGTGAACATCTCAGCCGCCGATGAGACATCTGTCGATAAAGGGATTCCCTGCCCTGAGACAAAGGAGGAAGATGTTGAGGCGTCAAAGGAGCTCCTAGTTCTGAGGGACTTGTTCCCAAAGTTCAAGATAACTTAGCTGAGCCTGAGCGGGCGGCTATGACTTCTTCTCAACTGCCTTCAGTGTACCCTGAAGAGGGGACTGAGGATGCAGGGGCTGACAAGGGAAAACAGCCTTCCACTGACGAGGCCGTTGATGAAGACGACGATGTGCTTATCATTGGGACCAGACGCGCTAAATTCACTAGTATAGTCGAAGTGAAGAAAGAAAAGACTATATAGAATCTAGTTGAACTTCAGGAAGAAGTAATGAGGCTACGCGCTGAGAAGGAGGAAGAAGCCAAAACCCTGGCTAAGCACATCAGGTGGACGAAGTAAGCATACAACACCCTTGCAAACAAGGAGCTGATTCTGTTGAAGCGCACAATGACTGACACGGCCAAGTCAGTGGGGAGTGAGAGGAGGCGCACGAAGAAAATGCTGAGGCAGACTCTCAAGCAACTTGAGGAGAGGGATACTCTATTGGAAGAAAAGTTAAATCAGGCAGTGGAGAGGCTTGCAGTTCAGGCTGGAGCGCTCTTCACTCAGGCCATGAATGACTCAGCGTCTATGCTGGAGCTGGAGTCAGGGAGGATAGCTCAGACCTCTCAGTCCGTTGCAGAGATTTTGGCCAAGGCCACTGAAGAGTCAGCAAAGATACTGGCTGAAGCTAGCAGGGTCAGCGGTGAGTCCTTGAAGGTGGAGGAAATGATCACTAAGGCTGAACAAAGTCTCCAACACAACATAGAGGTCTTTGAAAAGAAGTTGAAAGCTGCTATCAGCCCAGTCTCTTATGCAGGCACTAGGATTGCCACGGGAGTTGAAATGCTGAAGGAGGGCATTTGGAAGTTCAATCCCTAGCCTCTTTCGTCATCAACAGTGGAGCTGAATCACTCCCATCTCAGGCCGATGATGATGCCAAAAAGGGGGAAAGTAAGAAGAAAAGATCCCGCCCTGAGGCATCTGAGGCAGTTAATCGTGGAGAAACGGTTGAGGCTGATCCTGTGGCAAACCCTATGGGGAATGTGCTCAGAGTGAGAAAGTCAGCAAGGCTGGCAGCGGCTGAGACTGAATATGCGTCCGGAGCTGCAAAGCTAAGGGCTGGGGCTGCAAAGAAGGCAAAGGCTAATGAACCTTCCAAGGAACTTCAACTTTCCAAACCGGCTGAGGCAACTCAGAAGTCTCCCCAAGTTCATACGAGAAAAAATCCAATTACTTACTCTGCGGAGACGGTGGTGGAGTTATGCACTGAGGTATGGGGAACTCCTTCTGAGAAGTCCGAGGCTGAGCGTAGGGCTGACATTGCTCAAAAGGAGAAAATGCGCATCTTGGAGAAGAAAGTGGAGAAGCTAACTGATCTGACTGAATTGCAACAGCGAGAGCTTGACGATGCGATGATTAGTTTGCTTAGGAGGAAGAAGGCGAAGCCTGAGCCTAGGTAGTACAGAGAGAGGCCAACAGCCAAGAAGTCAACAATACTGCAGGTCAGAAGGCCAGAATCAGGTCAGAGGGAAGCATATGTCGACGAGTTCATCTCTGAGGCATTGAAGGAGTTCTGGGCTGACGCAAGGGATGAGTTTGTGAAGTTATGGTACGTGGTGAAGAAGTGGGGCGACACTGAAGATATCAATGCCCATTTCACTGACTACATGATGGACAATCATCCTGAGCTGATCCAAAATATCTTGGAGGAGGCTGAAGCAGCTCAAGTCCAAGTGAAGGCCCCTGAATTCGTGATTTGTTCACCTCCCTTAGTTCCTGGAACTGGAAAGCATGATACAAAGGCCATAATAACTGAAATGTTGAAGATTGCGAAGGCTGAAGGATTCGTGAACCAACCTGGAAGAGTTGACGAGCTGAAGGCAAGAGTCTAAGCAGGCTATGGACTTAAACCTGAAATGCGATTAGTATAGATGTTCACTGCTTCTTTGTAATAGATAGGATTCATTGTAACCACTTCTAAAATCATTCAATGAAATCTATTACTTTTCCCAAAGACAAAAACTCATTGTCTTTTTGGCTGCTATTTAAATTCTGTACTTTATCAAGAACTGCTCTAACACAGACTTATCTTATAGATAGGACCATATATTTCCTCTAAGTGTTTTAAGGATCTTTTCAGTGTTTTGGCATCATCAAAAATGGGGAAATTGTTGAGACATTGTCAGTTTTGATTAAGATCTCAAAGCCCCTGAAAAGATGATTTGCCTTAGTCAGGCTAGTCTTGATTAGGTCTTGTACTTAGTCATTTTACACTTCACAGGTACTCAGTAAGAGGAGCACTTACTGATGACAATCAAGACAAGAGCCTGAAAATGAAGATTACCATCCTGAACTTATGGCAGTCTACTAAACTGGCTGAGTAAGTGTCAGTGATGAAGAGTATGACCCTGAGGTCATTACTAACTCAGTCCTGAAGGGAACAGGATGATACTGAGTTTATGGGAAGACTTGGAGTAGAGCCAAGCAATGCAAAAGAAATGTCAGCGTCAGGACAAGACAGTTGTGCTCGAGACAGAAAGAACTTAATAAGACAAGCCTGAAGCCTAGGAATAAGTTCTGACATTCTCACCAACCTGATGACGTGGACCAATCCGGGAAGGACACGCATGTACGGAACCTGACACAAGACTGACTTCAGACTGCATATTCAACTGGCAAGCATTTAATGTGCATTTAATGCAACTACCTAATTCCATGCAAGGACGGCTGCTGCATGAAGATATGTCCGTTTGAGCCACTCTACATAGATGACTAGAAGGCTATCTCTCCAACGAATAGTTTTCAAATCACCTATAAATACAGAAGGCCTTGAACCCATTCAAGGTTACGGGAAATTTCAAGCCAGAAATTACTCAAACTCTCAAGCACTCAAGCATTCAGTCTTTAGAAGAAGCACTCGAAACCCTCTAAATTTTCCAAGTGTTTCTTAGCAACTGAGAGTTAATCTGTATTCCAAGAGCATACAAGCAATATCTTAAGCTTAGAGAGATTATCCAATCCTTAGCATAGCTTTGTCTTGTAAGGATAATCTCAAACTAGTTGGAATCCAGACTGAAACCAAACCCCTAAGTTAGGTTTGTTAGTAGTAAGTTGTTAGTAAGTTAGTGAGGAGTTTGTATAGGTCAGTGTGGTAGCTGAACTTGGTGCACCTTGGCACGTTAAAAACAAGAATCCCTTGAGTGGATTTCCTGTTAAATCAGGCCGTGGACGTAGGAGCTTGAGTCTCTGAACCACGTTAAACTCCCTGTGTTCTTACAGCTTTGATATTGTACTTACTTGCTATATTACTTGTTCATTCACAAGCATTTGGTTTTATCAGGCTCGAATCAATCAACCTGATCCTAAAATAGAGCACTGCCCTACTAATCACTGTTTCAGAATTGAGTAATCAAGTTTTCAGAAAGCAGACTAAACAAGACTTTAAACTATCAGGGCTCACGCATTTCCGCACTGAACTCGAATTGATAGTCAGCCAACTGACCCGCACTAAGTGTAGTCAGTGGGGAGGTTATCAGCTCTGAGTTCTTTATCAATCTGAGTAAAGGGGACTCAGCAAGGTTTTAAGTTGAAAAATTGGTATGCGTGTATTCCCCCCATACACGTATTCATCAGTCTTGTACCGGGACCAACACTAAATTTACCAATCGTTTTATAGAATTTAGATTAACATGTCCTAATCTAAAATGCCATAAATCGGAACACTCAGCGATATAAATGGAAACTGAAGCATTTTCATTGATAGCAGTGTTTGTGCCTTTACGGCTTACAGTCATAACTGACATCTTAAAAAAGCCCTTCTCAAGGTAACCTTTCCCTAGAAAGATGTCAAATTTGCTAAGTACAACTCCATTGGACTCAAACACTAGCTTAAACTGATTACTAACTAACAAGGAGCCAGAAATGAGATTCTTTCGGATGTCCGGGACATGCAGCACATCCTTCAGCTTGAGCTCTTTTCCCGATATCAGCTTGATCACCACCGTTCCTACACCAGCCGCTTCAGACGAGGCTCGGTTTCCCATTTAGAGCTTTCTTCCCGCTGCAGGAGAATATGTGGAGAAGGTAGATTTCTCCGAGTAAACGTGGCAAGTGGCACATGTGTCCATGAACTATTCTTTCTTGTTTTACACCATGTTGACCTCGGTCACTACAGCAAACATATCCATCTTCATGAGCTCTCGTTCTGCAATGTTCACAGAGTTCTTCTTTCCCTTGTCGTCCTTCTTGGGCTGACGACAATCAGCGACCCGATGATTGGGTTTGCCATAGTTGTAGCACTTTCCACTGAATTTCTTCGGGGCAGGAGCAGCAGCAACAACCTTGCCTTTGCCTTTGTCGTCCTGACGCTTCCTCTTCTTCGATGGTTCACTTTTATCCATCAGATTCGCCTTTGCCTCGATAGAAGCTGTCGTGCCCTTCTTCTCCATTTTCTTGTTATCTTCCTCGATTCGGAGTCGGGTAACAAGATCCTCCATGGTCACTTGCTTTCACTTGTACTTGAGGTAGGACTTAAACTCTTTCCAAAATGGAGGCAGTTTGTCAATCACAGTGGCAACCTGAAAGGCTTCAGGCAACTCCATCCCTTGTACTGCAATGTTGTGAAAGATCACTTGCAGCTTTTGAACTTGTTCGACAACAAATTTGGTGTCCTCCATTTTGAAGTCGTACAAAGTGGAGACGACGAACTTGCTAGTTCCCGCGTATTCGGTTTTGTACTTCTTCTCCAAAGACTCCCACAAGGCCTTGGAAGTCGGGTATTCATCATATACATCATTGAGGGCATCAGACAGCCCAATCAGGATGTAATTCCTACACAGATAATCATCATGGATCCAAGCATCGTAGGCGATCCTAGTTTCCCGATCAACATCTTCTGCGGGTATGCTCGGGCAATCCTCCTTGACATATTTCACCAAGGAGATGGTGGTCAAGTAGAAGTGCATCTTCTTTTGCCACCTCTTGAAGTTATTACCTAAAAAAATTTCGGGTTTCTCTCCTTTCACCACAACCGACCTAACAGTCCCCGGGAGGGAGGCATGGTTGGTTGCCAAGAAAGGATTGGCCCCGACATTTCCTATGAAAGATTTGCCGCCGAAGTTTCCCCCGAAAGGATTAGCACTTGAGTTTCCCACAAAGGGATTAGTGCTAGAGTTTCCCACGAAGGGATTGGAATTGGAATTTCCCACGAAGGGATTGGCTTTGAACCACTCATTAAGAGTGCTTCCAAAGTCTCCAAATTGATAAGCAGAAGGGGGATACGACTTACCCCTAGATACAACAGGAGAGTTAGATGTATTACCTGCATCTTTGGTAAGAGTAGCTTGCGTTGGTGAATTCATATCCAAATCGTTGTCGGAATCGTGATTCGACATGGAAGTGATTCGAAATAAAAATTATTCAGTCTTGCGATTGTTGTTTGTTAGAGGGTGTGTCTCGAACACTGCACGAACAAAGTAAATACGAAACGAATTTGTATGAAAAAATGAGTCAAGGAAAATCCTTTTCCTGCAAGACTGAATACGCCCCGTATAGTGCTTAAGGTATCGTACGTATGAGTCTCCAAAGGTAAAACGGTTTAACAGTTTACACCGGCAGCACCACCGTATATAAACTCTCGACGAACGAAATCAAAATTTTGAACTGAACGAAATAAGTATATGCGAAAGGCTTTATAAACTCTAAGATTCGTAGGCTGAAAGGTGAGTACGAAAGTCTGGATATGAAGGGATATATATAGGCGGAAATCTGCACTGCAGATGAGGACGATCAATTGAGAAAATCGTGGATTGACCACGAAATCAGTGGAAAGAGACGTTATCTCTTTCTTGGGAAGCAAGAACAGAATATTCCATCGAATATTTCAATTTTAAAATAAAATTTGAAATCTGAAGTGTATTAATCATTACTGAAGTGTATTAATCATGTTCGTGGGCCGACCCAAATCCGATGGGCCACCCAAACCGTTTTGGCCCAAAAAGGTATTGGGTCTTTTCATATTTTTGGTACCCTAAAAATATAGGTAGGCCCCAAAGCCCACCCAAAGTCCAATTGTCAAGAACCAAGACCCACGAACTCGGTCCTGGGCCCGGGCGCACGTGTGTGGTCCATGGTTAGGGTCCCCATGTACCTAGTTGAAGAATATGAACATTTTTCTTCTTATATCCAAGGAACACTTCTTGTAAGTTTCCAATGTGGGATGGAACTCAAACTTTCCATTCCCATGAAGCTATTTAATACACATGAATAATTATCCAACTTCCCAAATTAATTTCTCACTCACCGGAAATAGGTTTTGAGATATTAAATATACCACGTTCATCTACTCCGAGAGTAGAACAACCTCGTTATTTTTATTTTCCCAAAAACTAACATTTTCATTCCTAAAAAAATTAGTCAAAGTCAGGTATAAACCCTTTTATTTAAACCAATTTCCAACATAAATTAATTCCGAAAATCATTTTTAGAAATTTTGCAGCAAGGTATCTCAGTTGGAATGATTTTGTTTCCTTCCTCAGCAGCTAGACCATGCCTAAAAAAGGAGGCCATAGGATCTTATTTTTCACCTCACAACAAGCGAGGTGGGATGTGCAGCGTGCGAGACGGAGATTTAGACCAACATCGGAGTTGGACAGAATTCAAGTAACAAACAATTAGCGAGGCGATGTTGCGGAGCTTCTCAACAGAGCCGTACTTGGTGGGAGGACAAACGGTGCTCCGTTGATAGGATGCCTTCGATAGAGACAGCAGGATGCTCAACCGCCGGGAATTCCATGCAACAAGTGCTATGAGAGGCAGAGTAATGGAGCGCGAGGTCATATGCGAGAGGCGATGCTACGGATTTTTCAACAGAGCACTCAATGGCGACATGACCAATTTTTGTACGATGCCACTACAAGTACCACCGTTCATCCACCACAACTACCATCATTTCTCCGATAAGAGCCACTATGACTACATCATCTTCCTGGATCAATGTCATTGCTCGTCTGATTCTTGCTATTACTACTGTCGTTTTCTCGGCTCAATCCATCTTCTCATCACACAGTATCGCTACAACTACGGGCTTCAACTTCTTGGGACAATACCGCTACATCTACCGTCTTCGTCCACAGTACCACCACCGGCTTCAACTACTTGGGCCAATACCGCTACAACTACCGTCTTCATCCACAGTCCATGCCAATCACTTTCAATACCCTTTGCATCGACCACTACGACTACCCTGGCTTTTCCATGACAATTACTCCTCTTGGGCATTTCATCGAGCAAGTTGTATGTGTGATGTAGATGGTGATGAAGGTTGCTTGGGCATTGGAAGATTCTTGGAATGGCGGCATGATGAGAGGCAATTCAGGTGGCGGCTCTCGTAGCGGGTTCGATGGACTCCGGCTGTTTTCCAGCTGAGGTGTGAAGTGTGGCGGCTCCAGGTGGTGATTTCCATGCGTGGGAGAGAGACAGAGTCGTGGCGAATCGGTGACTTCAGGCAACGGCAACACTCGGAGCGGCGTGCTTTCTGGCGTGGCGGTGCGAGAAAAGGGCTGTACTGGTGCATAAGCGATGGTCGCGAACTGCTGGCTTCCGTGCAAGATAGAGAAGCAGGCGGCAGAATCGCAGTAGGATTCCTACGCGGCCATGGGTGGTCTCGACTTCTGCGCGTTGTGGCTTCAGGGGGCGTCGTACTTGGCAGATTTGGACTGAGGCGTCTTTTTTACATCAAAGATAACAATCGTTGGGCCTTTATTTCCATGGAATGAGCTTTTTGCCTTTTAATTGTATGAACATGAATTTTTATTTGACCAACGAAATATGCTCTTGAAATTTATCTCAACGGAAAAACTTCATGTCTACTGAACTATTTTAGTCCCTTCATTTTCTCTATTTTATTTAATCAATCTCTATGATTAAGTAATAAAAATGCATCCGCTAATTTTTGGCGCTGCTTTTCTAAATCAATACCTCATTAAGTATGTGAACTTAAACGAGATAATTGAATCATGATTGAACTTAGGAATTTTCTAAGCTGCCTACGTACCTCTTTAAAGAGAATCAAATCATAACGTAGTTCAAGGATGTGTCATAAATATTTTATACTCATGTAGGCTAGGAGTGACATACAGTTTAAACTCGTGTGTCAAGGAGATCTGCTTTGAGTTTATTTGATAATATATACTCGTATTTGAGAGTATTCAATTTCAAATTTATAGATAGTATATACTCGTATCAAGGAGCATCATTTGATTTTGGAAGGCTTCAATTTGATCTTCGGCTTGAGAGTTTCAGACAGTTTAGTCTTTTGTCAAGGAGACTTGATTTGGTTTTGAAATAATTTTTGCTCTTATCAAGGAGCTTCATTTGATTTGGAGAGGCTTCAATTTGATCTCCGGCTTGAGAGCTTCAGACAGTATAGTCTTGTCGAGGAGATTTGATTTGATGGACTTTAAGATAGTTTTTGCTCGTATCAAGGAGCTTCATAGACAGTTTATGCTCTTGTCAAGGAGATTTGATTTGATGGGCTTTGATATAGTTTTCGCTCGTATCAAGGGCTTCATTTGATTTGGAGAGGCTTCAATTTAATCTCCGGCATGAGAGCTTCAGACAATTTTAGTCTTGTCGGGGAGATTTAATTTGATGGACTTTGAGATAGTTTTTGCTCGTATCAAGGAGCTTCACAAATAGTTTATGCTCTTGTCAAGAAGATTTGATTTGATCGGCTTTGAGATAGTTTTCGCTCATATCAAAGAGCTTCACAGACAGTTCTCTTCGAGCACTATATCTCCTTGTTAGACTAATTGCATGATTTTTTCCCTGAAGATGAAACAATCTTTAATTGAGTGACCTACTAAGCGGTGGTACTTGCAGTACTTTGGATCATCAGTACGTCCAGCTTCCTCCGACCATTTCATCTTAGGCAAGTCGATGAGCTTTACATCCATCAAGTCATCGAATATCCTCAAGACGTCAGATTCCAAGAAAGGATATTATTTTTGTCGCAACTCTTTCAGCGTCAACCCGATTTGCCCCCTATCGCGAGGAAGGTCTGTTATGTATTCCTTGCTTGAAGGTTTAACATATGTCATGTTGTGATGCTTTTGACTTGTGGTTCTTCATCTCCACTTGTGGTCATGCTTAACTCCATATCATGAGCTCTTGTAACCAGGTCTTCGAAAGGTCCGTGGTTGAATTCCTTAAAGAATGTATCAGAGACCACTACATGCTTTGGATACACATCTCAATTACATAAGCCTTAGAAAGCCGGTCCTTGCAATTCAGGCTCAAGTTTCTCCATCGATTGATATAATCAATCACGGGCTCATTTATCCTATGGTGAGTGTTGGTGAGCTCAATCATGCTAATTGTCCTCCTTGTGCTGTAGAAGCGGTTTAGGAACTCATACTACATTTGATCCCAACTATTGATGTACCAATCGAACACATTTCCTTTCAAGGAGCGGACAAATTGCTTGACCAGATGATCTTCGTAGATTCCGACATTGTTGCAAGTTTCGACAGAGTGAGCTATATGTTGACATTCTCTAGCTATCAATCCTCTTCGTGTAAGGCTTGGTGTAGCTGAAGGTCGATTTGGAGGTATCATCGATTTTTCCTTTCACCGTCTCCAGAATGAGTTCCTTGAGCTGGTGAACTTAGATCCCTCCATCTGTTGAGATCTGCAGCTCATTGGTAGTTGTCTCGGTTTCACCAACTTGGCATTTAGTTTAGGTCTTCTCATCATCATGCTCCTCAACTTGCTTTCCTTAAATGTGGCTTGCATCGTCACCATCTACCCTATTCATCAGGCTGGCGATCTGAATGTCTTGTTTCTTGACATGCTCCATGACCCCCCGCAATGGCTTTGATCAGACTGTCAAGTTTTTCATCAACAGTTGAGGCATCCGTCATCATGACTGGTACTGAAGATGAGCCTGATAATGAGCGTGGAGTAGAGCATGCAGAGTTGACTTCCTCATCTTCACTGATGTGGAGAGGCTCGTTCATAATTGTCTTGGCTGAGGGGCTCCCTTCTAAAGAGATGTGCGTAAGTGACTTCGTCGACATACTTCTTGTGATGAAGTTGGCGTTAGGAGCCATTGAAGGGTTGGTCCTTGGCAAAATGATCTTGTGTGGAGAAGTCATTTCAACGATCCTAAGCTTGCTTAAGAAGAGAAGAGATGAGAGGTAGAGTAGGTCCCACTGGGCGTGCCAAATTTGTAACTACAAATTTTGGATTTATTAAATATAATAAACACGAAAATCACTTACAACTTAAATTTATTCGGATTAAACCGAAAAACTTGTGCGGGTTGACTAACTCTAGATTTGCTCCTCTGGTTCTTCTCTTTTGACCTTGACTTGGAAGAGTTTCGGGTGAAATCCTCATCTTGATCTTCGTCTGAGATTTGATTTAAATTTATAACATTAATCCAAAGGCGCAACACCTTATTCTGGATTAAACATTATTTTGGAGATTTGGGTGGATAAACGTCTTCGAAGGCGGGATGAACACCTTTGAATTTGGTGAAGAACGTCCTTTGAATCTTCGAGCGGGTGCGAAGAATGTTCTTGAAGATCCTTCAAATCTTTAGGGAAAAATGCTGGATCGGGGGGGTGCTGGACCTTGGTCTCGGACTGGAGGCCGTTTGTGGTGGATTTGTTGGAGTTATATGTGAAAGTATGCTTTTACTTTGTATAACTCATGTATTAAACACTTATTTATGAGAATACATCTTTTATCGCATTTGCTTTAGATATGATTGAATGTTGAATATTTATTGCAATCAGTTCATTATAAGTAGTACGTGTTACATTGTAGTCAATGTGGTGATACCCGGTCATGGAAGATCACATTGACAGTTACTTGTAACTTAAACGTACAAATTCACGACGCAGGAGGAATTGAACAATCCGCCGCGAAAGGTCGATGTGTATATCTCAGATTGGTCTGTCTTGACTAAGAGATTGCACTAGCATATTTAGTATGTGTTGAAGAGGACCTACAACGAGGATAAATTCTTATGTTCTGAAATGTGAAGAATTAGACCTCAGTGGTTATTAATTTCTAAATCTCGGTCACTTAAATAGGACCGTGTGTGCTTAATGGTTACATCTTTAATTCATGTTGAGTGAGAATCATCGTGACTTCAAACTTTGTGTTTTGGGCAGTAATATTAATCATACGACAGTTGCTAAGATTTAATACGAAGAAATGCGTGCGAGTACGGCTCGTGTGATTTGTTCCTTTGGTGGGCTCAGAAGTTTTATCGTACCAAATCTTGCAAGTGAAGAATTAGTTTCTTCGGTACGATAATAATGTTGAGCTGTCTTTACTCCAAGGTGAAAGATATTAATTAATTTAGAGTGTTGGGATATGTTTTAGTTTTGATGATTTTCCAAAACATGTAATAGGTTTGAAAGCAGTCAGGATTGTATCTTTAGTTTCAGGTCAGGCTAGGTTATTTCTCAGTAGAATAGGCTGTTCAGTTGAGGGGGAACTCAGTGAGGGGGAACTCTGCAACACAGCCTGAGGATATCAAGATGACACCAAGAACTGACTGAAGCCAATGAAGAAAGACCTGAACCTGAAGAGAAGCCTGAAGGATGTCCCACTGAGTGCAAGTCAGGCTGATCTAAGCCAAGTCTGATGGACCACTCAGTGAGAGCCTGATCAGGAGGATCAGTGCTGCACCAAGTAGGCCTGAAGGAGTCAGGCTACTGTGGTCAGGGAAGTTTGTCATTCAGCCTTATGACAAACTTCTTGGAGTGATCTTCAAACAGTCCTTAAAGGACAACTACACTGAGGACGAGTCAGTCCAACTGAAGATCATCCTGTCAGTGAAGGAGAAAACTACCTAAAGTCAGTGGGTCTTAGTCAAACCCACTGAGTCAAAGATCCGTGAATCCAGGCCACGTGGACCAATCAGCACGAGGCAGCAACTCTGACACTGACAAAGGCCGCATTCCAAGAAAAGTGGTTGAAACCATTTAATGCTGGATTCAAATGTATTTCCTCTCCCACGGATACATTTGAATCCCCATTATAAATACAAGCTCATGGCTTGTTGATAGAGTGTGTTGTGTTGTTTTGTTTAAGAGTTGTATTGTTGTATCTTGTAAGAAAAACAAACACCTACGAGCAGAGAGTGTGAGTTGTAGCATACGTGCATGGGAGATATAAGGAGGCTCTACTCATATCTATACACTGAGAGTTCACAAACATATACATAAGAGTGCTCAGCTTGTAACTCTAGGCTTAGAGAGGTTTTCCCTATCTTAGCTATTGGCTAACACATTGTAAAGGGAAAACCTCACCTAGTTGGAGAAAACCCTAACCGAAACCAAAACCCTCTAGTCAGGTTTGTTGGGAGTAAGTTGTTTGTGAGGAGGGGCAGCCCAGGAAGTGGCATGAGTCCAGTTGTAAGTGCACCTTGGCACGTTAAAAACAAGAATCCAAAGGAGTGGATTTCCTGTTAAATCAGGTCGTGGATGTAAGAGCTTGAGTCTCCGAACCACGTTAAACCAAGTGTTATTATCTGGAATGTCTTTTCTTCTAAAGTATTGCGAAAATCTGCTCACTGAGAGCATTGTTTAAAAAGGAACTTTAGTTAAGCATTTCAGTCAGGGAGATTCATCTCACTGACTGAATCAAGCTAGGCACTCGAGAGTTCAGTCTCTCGAGTCACTGCCTTGTTGAGAGCCTGAGCTTTCAAGTCTCATCTCTGACTTGATAGCTCTGACTCTCAGCAACGCAGTGACTTGAGTATTTCGTCACTGAACTTGTTCAGGGTGCAAGCTGTGATTTGATAACACACTCGAGAGTTCAGCATCTCAAGCCACTGTCCTTGCTCAGAGCATGAGTCTCCAAGCCTTCTCTCTGACTTGGTAACTCAGCCTCTGAGCAGAGTAGTGACTTGAGTATTTCTAACTCTTGCTGAACTCCCTGAGGAAAAAGGTTTAAAAAAAAAATTAGTTTTGTGCTCCTGAATTCCCATTTTGCCCTTCGAAAAACGGGACCATCAATTGGTATCAGAGCGGGTTGTTCACATGACCACTGATCCAGTTTTGTTAAGAAAAATGGTCAACCGAACAGATCTTAAATTTTTTAAACTATGGGAATTACTGCATATTTCAAACTATTACCTGTACTCTGACATTGTTCTTGTAATAGAAAATCATTTGGTTAGAAGTTTTGGAATCATCAAAAAGGGGGAAATTGTTGGGATATGTTTTAGTTTTGATGATTTTCCAAAACATGTAATAGGTTTGAAAGCAGTCAGGATTGTATCTTTAGTTTTAGGTCAGGCTAGGTTATTTCTCAGTAGAATAGGCTGTTCAGTTGAGGGGGAACTCAGTGAGGGGGAACTCTGCAACACAGCCTGAGGATATCAAGATGACACCAAGAACTGACTGAAGCCAATGAAGAAAGACCTGAACCTGAAGAGAAGCCTGAAGGATGTCCCACTGAGTGCAAGTCAGGCTGATCTAAGCCAAGTCTGATGGACCACTCAGTGAAGAGCCTGATCAGGAGGATCAGTGCTGCACCAAGTAGGCCTGAAGGAGTCAGGCTACTGTGGTCAGGGAAGTTTGTCATTCAGCCTTATGACAAACTTCTTGGAGTGATCTTCAAACAGTCCTTAAAGGACAACTACACTGAGGACGAGTCAGTCCAACTGAAGATCATCCTGTCAGTGAAGGAGAAAACTACCTAAAGTCAGTGGGTCTTAGTCAAACCCACTGAGTCAAAGATCCGTGAATCCAGGCCACGTGGACCAATCAGCACGAGGCAGCAACTCTGACACTGACAAAGGCCGCATTCCAAGAAAAGTGGTTGAAACCATTTAATGCTGGATTCAAATGTATTTCCTCTCCAACGGATACATTTGAATCCCCATTATAAATACAAGCTCATGGCTTGTTGATAGAGTGTGTTGTGTTGTTTTGTTTAAGGGTTGTATTGTTGTATCTTGTAAGAAAAACAAACACCTACGAGCTGAGAGTGTGAGTTGTAGCATACGTGCATGGGAGATATAAGGAGGCTCTACTCATATCTATACACTGAGAGTTCACAAACATATACATAAGAGTGCTCAGCTTGTAACTCTAGGCTTAGAGAGGTTTTCCCTATCTTAGCTATTGGCTAACACATTGTAAAGGGAAAACCTCACCTAGTTGGAGAAAACCCTAAGAAAGGAGAAAACCCTAAGAAACCAAAACCCTCTAGTCAGGTTTGTTGGGAGTAAGTTGTTTGTGAGGAGGGGCAGCCCAGGGAGTGGTGTGAGTCCAGTTGTAAGTGCACCTTGGCACGTTAAAAACAAGAATCCAAAGGAGTGGATTTCCTGTTAAATCAGGCCGTGGATGTAAGAGCTTGAGTCTCCGAACCACGTTAAACCAAGTGTTATTATCTGGAATGTCTTTTCTTCTAAAGTATTGCGAAAATCTGCTCACTGAGAGCATTGTTTAAAAAGGAACTTTAGTTAAGCATTTCAGTCAGGGAGATTCATCTCACTGACTGAATCAGGCTAGGCACTCGAGAGTTCAGTCTCTCGAGTCACTGCCTTGTTGAGAGCCTGAGCTTTCAAGTCTCATCTCTGACTTGATAGCTCTGACTCTCAGCAACGCAGTGACTTGAGTATTTCGTCACTGAACTTGTTCAGGGTGCAAGCTGTGATTTGATAACACACTCGAGAGTTCAGCATCTCAAGCCACTGTCCTTGCTCAGAGCATGAGTCTCCAAGCCTTCTCTCTGACTTGGTAACTCAGCCTCTGAGCAGAGTAGTGACTTGAGTATTTCTAACTCTTGCTGAACTCCCTGAGGAAAAAGGTTTAAAAAAAAATTTAGTTTTGTGCTCCTGAATTCCCATTTTGCCCTTCGAAAAACGGGACCATCAATTGGTATCAGAGCGGGTTGTTCACATGACCACTGATCCAGTTTTGTTAAGAAAAATGGTCAACCGAACAGATCTTAAATTTTTTAAACTATGGGAATTCCTGCATATTTCAAACTATTACCTGTACTCTGACATTGTTCTTGTAATAGAAAATCATTTGGTTAGAAGTTTTGGAATCATCAAAAAGGGGGAAATTGTTGGGATATGTTTTAGTTTTGATGATTTTCCAAAACATGTAATAGGTTTGAAAGCAGTCAGGATTGTATCTTTAGTTTTAGGTCAGGCTAGGTTATTTCTCAGTAGAATAGGCTGTTCAGTTGAGGGGGAACTCAGTGAGGGGGAACTCTGCAACACAGCCTGAGGATATCAAGATGACACCAAGAACTGACTGAAGCCAATGAAGAAAGACCTGAACCTGAAGAGAAGCCTGAAGGATGTCCCACTGAGTGCAAGTCAGGCTGATCTAAGCCAAGTCTGATGGACCACTCAGTGAAGAGCCTGATCAGGAGGATCAGTGCTGCACCAAGTAGGCCTGAAGGAGTCAGGCTACTGTGGTCAGGGAAGTTTGTCATTCAGCCTTATGACAAACTTCTTGGAGTGATCTTCAAACAGTCCTTAAAGGACAACTACACTGAGGACGAGTCAGTCCAACTGAAGATCATCCTGTCAGTGAAGGAGAAAACTACCTAAAGTCAGTGGGTCTTAGTCAAACCCACTGAGTCAAAGATCCGTGAATCCAGGCCACGTGGACCAATCAGCACGAGGCAGCAACTCTGACACTGACAAAGGCCGCATTCCAAGAAAAGTGGTTGAAACCATTTAATGCTGGATTCAAATGTATTTCCTCTCCAACGGATACATTTGAATCCCCATTATAAATACAAGCTCATGGCTTGTTGATAGAGTGTGTTGTGTTGTTTTGTTTAAGGGTTGTATTGTTGTATCTTGTAAGAAAAACAAACACCTACGAGCTGAGAGTGTGAGTTGTAGCATACGTGCATGGGAGATATAAGGAGGCTCTACTCATATCTATACACTGAGAGTTCACAAACATATACATAAGAGTGCTCAGCTTGTAACTCTAGGCTTAGAGAGGTTTTCCCTATCTTAGCTATTGGCTAACACATTGTAAAGGGAAAACCTCACCTAGTTGGAGAAAACCCTAAGAAAGGAGAAAACCCTAAGAAACCAAAACCCTCTAGTCAGGTTTGTTGGGAGTAAGTTGTTTGTGAGGAGGGGCAGCCCAGGGAGTGGTGTGAGTCCAGTTGTAAGTGCACCTTGGCACGTTAAAAACAAGAATCCAAAGGAGTGGATTTCCTGTTAAATCAGGCCGTGGATGTAAGAGCTTGAGTCTCCGAACCACGTTAAACCAAGTGTTATTATCTGGAATGTCTTTTCTTCTAAAGTATTGCGAAAATCTGCTCACTGAGAGCATTGTTTAAAAAGGAACTTTAGTTAAGCATTTCAGTCAGGGAGATTCATCTCACTGACTGAATCAGGCTAGGCACTCGAGAGTTCAGTCTCTCGAGTCACTGCCTTGTTGAGAGCCTGAGCTTTCAAGTCTCATCTCTGACTTGATAGCTCTGACTCTCAGCAACGCAGTGACTTGAGTATTTCGTCACTGAACTTGTTCAGGGTGCAAGCTGTGATTTGATAACACACTCGAGAGTTCAGCATCTCAAGCCACTGTCCTTGCTCAGAGCATGAGTCTCCAAGCCTTCTCTCTGACTTGGTAACTCAGCCTCTGAGCAGAGCAGTGACTTGAGTATTTCCAACTCTTGTTGAACTCCCTGAGGAAAAAGGTTTAAAAAAAATTTAGTTTTGTGCTCCTGAATTCCCATTTTGCCCTTCGAAAAATGGGACCATCATAGAGCTCTTCGGAAGCTTAATTAATTAGCGGACTAGATAATCTTAAACGCAGGAAATAATAACCTGGAGCCCATGTTATCGTAATATGGATTATGATGGATAGTGCAATATTAATTTATTGGTGGTACTAATTAATATTGATGGGCTAAATTATATTGGGGCTCAATATTGAAATTCAGAAGTCCATTGGTGGTCCAATCTTAATTCTCCTAAAGGCCCCTCAAGTAGCTCATTAAGTAGCTCAATAATAATAAGGTGATTAAAATAAAAGAAAATATATTTGCTGATTTTTCTTGTGATTATCGAAAATTAGAGGTATAGATTGAGAAAAGATTTTGTTGATTTTCTTGGAAAGATATTATGAAAGATAAGTATTCTTGGAATACAAGATTATCTCATAAATTCAAGAAGATCCAAATCTTGGATATTCTCTCTATTGTTTTTTCGAAAATAAGGCTTTAAAGATGAGGAATTGAGATTTTGGGGAATATTTTATTATGGAGAAAAGAATATATGGGATATATTCAAGATTTCTTAGAGACTAAGAAAACATTTCTCCCAATCTCAATGGGCCTCATATTTTCGGCCACTACCTCTATAAAAGGGATGATTATTTCATCCCCAAGTACATGATTCCATGTGTTGAAAAAATCAAGAGCAAAAATATTTTTTTTCTTTTTCCTTGGTTATTTTAGTTGCTTGAAAGCACTTCCCACCGGTGATCAAGCAGGGCGAAAGGGACATACTTGAGAAGGTCTTTTGGTTGGTAGCACGTTCGTGATAGTCCCGTGATTATCAAAGACCATATCTACAAGAGGTACGTAATCACATAAATTCCTAGTTATTCCGCCATAGGTTTTATGTGAATTAATTCTACATGCATGATGATAAAATTATTGTTGAAATTATTATTTGAATTAATTAGGGTTAATTCATGCTAGTAATAATTGTATTTAAATTCGTATTTAAATTTCATCCCGAATAGTTTCCGGGCACCCTATTTTCCCAACAGGATTTGTGCAAAGAACCTCTTGAAGTTGTGAAGAAAACCTTTGAAGATTTCTTCAAATCTTCAAGGAGAAATGCCGGATCGGAGGGGTGCTGAACCTTGGTCTCGGATCGAAGGTCGTTTGTGGTGGACTTGTGCGAAGAATGTCTTGAAGTCGCGAAGAATGCCTTTGAATCTTCGAAGCCTGCGAAGAACGCCTTTGAAGATTCTTCAAATATTCAAGGAGAAACACCGGATCAGAGGGGTTCTGGACCTTAATCTTGGATCGAACGTTGTTTCTGATCGCTTTCCATGAAGAACGCTTTGAATCTGATGAAGAATGCTTTGACTCTTCAAGAGCTCTTGAACTTCTGAATTTCTTGTATTTTTTGTGTGTAAAATGAATTAATGAAGGTCCCTATTAATAAGGCGAGGACATGAAAAACTTTCCTCCTTCACGGTGCCACGTGGCACTTTTTGGTTGGCCAATGCCAATTTGATAGGCTTTTTTTGGCCAACTATCAGATTTGGCCAATTTGATTTTATTTTCGTTAATTCTTTTTCTTTTTCGGGCAAGATATTATTTGATCTTTCTTGGGCAACAAGTCAACTGTATTATTTACTGAATATAAATACTGCAGACTCGTATTTTATGACAAGCTTGTACCATGTATATTAAATATCAATTAATTTAATTATTAATTTGATAATTAATTTATTTAAATTCCCAAAATAAAATAATAAATATATTTTGATATTAATATTTATTTGTATACATGTCAATATTTAATTAGGTGCAAAATTAATTTGCTTACAGTTTCATTAACTTCGGTAGCAAGGAGCACTTCAAAATAAACTTCATTATCTACTTTGTAAGTTTTAGAGATGTAAGGGGAAATATTTATTGAACAACATTTCAGGTGAAATGTTAAAAAAAAAGGAATCTATTGCTAGATTTAACATCGTTGATTTACGACGGCAACCTAACTCGTCGTCAAACTAAAAAAATGACAATGTTATGAAACAAATAAAATATGAAGAGAAAATAAGATGACAATGTAAGAAGAAAATATTAAAGTGAAGAAGTGTAGGGAGAATAATATTGTATTCGACTTTTTTTTCGTGCATACAAAATGAAGGTGACACCACCTATTTATACACAAAAATCATACACTAACATTAATGATAATTCATGAATAGATTATTCTAGGTGCTTATATATAGGTTCATGTAATTATATGGAAAAACAAAAGGACACCCAATATTATTTCATAACACTCCCCTAGGATGTCCGTTGTCACACAAATCATTTGCCTCGTTAAAAATTTTACTAGGGAAAACAAACCCATTGGGACAAAAGTCCTAGTGAAGGGAAAAAGAGTACACATTACTTATTACAATAATGTTCCCTCTTATTCAAATATCATTAAAATCCTTTAATTGTCGCATTCCAAGATACTTCACCAATTTTTCAAATGTTGCAGTAGGTAATGCCTTGGTAAATAAATCTGTTAAATTGTCACTTTATCGAATTTGTTGCACATCAACTTCACCATTCTTTTGTAAATCGTGAGTAAAGAAGAATTTTGGTGAAATATATTTCGTTCTATCTCCTTTAATATATCCCCCTTTTAGTTGAGCTATACAAGCTGCATTATCTTCAAATAATACAGTTGGAGGATTTTTAGTGTCATGCGACAATCCAGAATTTTTTCGGATATAATTAGTCATTGATTTTGGCCAAATACATTTTCGATTGGCCTCATGTATTGCTATGATTTCAGCATGATTAAAAGAGGTTGCGGCAAGCGACTGCTTTGTAGACCACCGTGAAATTGTAGTACCACCACATGTAAATACATATCTAGTTTGAGACCTTACTTAATGTGGGTCCGATAAATACCCATCATCAGCATAACCAAGTAATTCATGTCGAGATTTATTTGAATAAAATAGGCCAAGATAAATTGTTCCTTGAAAATAGCGAAAAATGTGCTTTATATCATTCCAATATCGTCGTGTAGGAGATGAACTAAATCTTGCTAGTAAATTTACTGCAAATGATATATCTGGTCTTGTACAGTTAACAAGGTACATAAGTGCACTAATAGCACTGAGATATGGTACTTCAAGACCAAGAATCTCTTCATCTTCCTCTCGTGGTCTAAAAGGGTCCTTATTGGTATCAAAGGACCGAACGACCATTGGGGTACTTAATGGATGTGTATTTCCCATGTAGAACCGCTTTAATACCTTCTGGTTATAAGCAGTTTGGTGGACCAAAATTCCACCTTCTAAATGCTCAGTTTGCAAACCCAGATAAAATTTAGTCTATCCAAAATCTTTAATCTCAAATTATTTCTTCAAATATGAAACTGCATTTTGGAGCTCTTCAGAAGTCCCAATTAAATTGAGATTATCAACATATACTGCAATTATTACAAAATTTGACTCATTTTTCTTTATGAAAACACATGGGCATATTGGATCATTGATATAACTTTCTTTAACTAGACATTCATTAAGACGATTATACCACATAATTTCAGATTGTTAGAGCCCATACAAAGACCTTTGCAATTTGATAGAATAAACTTCTCTTGGATTTGATTTACATGCTTCAGGCATGTTAAATCCTTCAGGGATTTTCATATAGATATCATTTTCAAGATTACCGTACAAATATGCAATGACGACATCCATTAAACGCATGTCAAATTTTTCATGGACGGTAAAACTTACAAGATACCTAAATATGATCGTATCCATTACGGGGGAGTATGTTTCATCATAATCAAATCTAGGTCTTTGTAAAAAACTTGGATCTACTAATCGTGTTTTATATCTCACAATTTTATTTTTCTCATTTCTTGGCCGACCCAGTGACCTTTCACAAATTTCCACTAGGAATGAATTTGTGTGTTTTATTTGGAATAACAAAGAATCACCTCCAAATCTCTATGATTGTCTCACACATCTGAGGGTATTAAGCGTAAAAAGATGTAACTCGAAAAGAATTCCACAAATAGTGGAAACCTTTATTCACTTGAGATGGTTAAACTTTGATGGAAATCACTTATCCCATGAATCCTTTAAAGTCATTTTTCAGCTTTATAACTTGAAATGTCTCAATTTACACGATTGTAGCCTAAAAGAGATCCATACGAAAATTGGGAATCTAATTATGTTACGATCCCACGTCGGTTCCACATTAAAGTGTGGAAGGGTATATAAGTGGGAGTTAATCCTTAACCTTTGACCATGGTTTTGAGTTAAGTTAGGGCTCCCTAGCTTATATTCCTATCAATTGGCAACGTCTGAGGAAAACCACATCCTCATAGATATCTTCAATATTCTCTTCCCTGATCACAAAATCACCCAGCGACTCATCAGGCCTCATGGAGTCTAAAATGGTTTGAAATCCATTTCACCATTCACGATACATTGCAAGTGTCTCTCTATAAATTGGGGTATTCCGAGCTAACAACCTATTGAGAGTAGGGATGACAATGGGGCAGGTCTAAACACATACCCGCCACAAACCCGACCCGCACGGGGCAGTAAAAATCCGGTCAAACGTGTTCGGGGCCGGGTTTGGACCCGGTTAAACATGAACCCGCTGGGTCAGAGACGGGTAGTGGTATTTGATGGACTCATCCCGGACCCGCCCCGTATATATATATATATATATATATCCATTATTTTATTATTATTATTATTATAATTATATATTAAATATACCTTAATACCTACAATATTTACTACTAAGTCTAGGTTTTCAAATGGTTATTTCCCCAAATCTCATTTTGAGAGAATTACACACCTCCTCTGCTTCAAATTAAAGTCGTCGTTCCTTTGCTCCAAATTTACGCCGCCACGCCTACAAATCTAATTCACCGGCAGTCGATCTTTATCTCTCTCTTTCCTCACCATCGTTCTCTCTCTCGCTTTGTCGTCATTCTCCACCGCCTCACCCTTTCGAACTCAAACCGATGTCATCACATCTAGTCTATACGCTCTTTCTCTCACTCAATCTGGTTATAGGCTTACAGAGCCAACAATTTTTCAGAGTTCTTAGGTTGTTAGGCTATAGACTTTTTTTGGGATTGTTTAATTTTGGTTTGAAGATAATTTTGTTGATATTTATTTTTACAGTGTTTGAAAGTCAATATTGTAATTTGTAGATGGCAATGACTTTTGATTTACTCATTCGAACTCAATTCCTGACCTTCAACTAATTTTTTTGGAAAAAAAAAAAGAAAACAAAAATAAATAAAAATTGGGAAGCGGGGCGGGTTGTGGGTTTACCCGGCGTGTTCTCGGGGCAAGTTGATGCAGGGTGGTTCCAAATTTCTAGCGGGGCGGGGCGGGGCGGGTCCTGGGACAAGCCCAATCCGTCCCAAACCCGATCCGTTGCCATCCCTAATTGAGAGTTCCTTGCACTGCTACAACTGCCTTATTAGTTCCAAAAGATATAGCTGCTATTGGGACAATGTCAGTTTTGATTAGATCCCAAAGCCCCTAAAAAGATGTTTGCATTTGTTTATCAGGCTAGTCTTGGTTAGGATTTGTACTTAGTTATTTTACACTTCATAGGTACTCAGTAAGAGGAGCACTTACTGATGACAATCAAGACAAGAAGCCTGAAGACGGTTACCATCCTGAGCTTATGGTAGTCCTCTGAGCTGGCTGAGTAAGTCTCAGTTGATGAAGAGTATGACCCTGAGGTCATTACTACTCAGTCCTGAAGGGAACAGGATGATACTGAGTTTATGGGAAGAATTGGAGTAGAGCCAAGCAATGCAAAAGGAATGTCAGAGTCAGGACAAGACCGGTGAGCTCAAGACAAAAGGAACTTAATAAGACAAGCCTGAAGCCTAGGAATAAGTTCTGACATTCTCACAAACCTGATGACGTGGACCAATCCAAGAAGGACACGTACGTACGGCACCAGACAGGAGACTGACTTCAGACTGTATTTTCAATGGGCAAGCATTTAGTGTGCATTTAATGCATATACCTAATTCCATTTAAGGACGGTTGCTGCATGAAGATATGTCCGTTTGAAGCCACTCTACATAGATGACAAGAAAGGTTATCTCTCCAACGGATAGTTTTTCAAAATCACCTATAAATACAGAAGGCGTTGAACCCATTCAAGGTTACGGGAAATTTCCAAGCCAGAAATTACTCAAACTCTCAAGCACTCGAAGCATTCAGTTTTTAAGAGAAGCACTCGAAACCCTCTAAATTTCCCAAGTGTTTCTTAGCAACTGAGAGTTAATTTGTATTCCAAAGAGCGTACAAGCAATATCTTAAGCTTAGAGAGATTATCCAACCCTTAGCATAGCTTTGTCTTGTAAGGATAATCTCAACTTAGTTGGAATCCAAACTGAAACCAAAACCCTAAGTTAGGTGTGTTGGGAGTAAGTCAGTTAGTGTGTTAGTAAGGAAGTTTGTATAGATCAGTGAGGTTAGCTGGTCTTGGTGCACCTTGGCACATTAAAAACAAGAATCCCTTGAGTGGATTTCCTGTTAAATCAGGTCGTGGACGTAGGAGCTTGAGTCTCTGAACCACGTTAAACTTGCCATGTTCTTACTGCTTTGATATTGCTCATAACTGCCATATTGCTTATTCATTCATTGCATTCGGTTTTATCAGGTCTGAATCAATCAGCCTAATTTATCAAAAAGAACACTGCCCTTACTAAACACTTTTCAGTGGAGTAATCATGTTTTCAGAAGCAAACTAATCAAGACTTTAAACTATCAGGGCTCACGCATTTCCGCATTGAACTTGAACTGATAGTTAGCCAACTGACCCGCACCAAGTGTAGTCAGTAGGTGTATTATCAGTCTCTAGTTCTTTATCACTCTGAGTAAAGGGGACTCAGTTAGGTTTTAAGTTTTGAAAATTGGTATACGTGTATTCTCCCCCCCCATACACGTATTCCTCAGTCTTGTACCGGGACCAACAAGTGGTATCAGAGTAGTGGTTCGAAAGACCACTGACTTTGAATACTAATAGTTTCAGAGGAGAAACTGTTGGTGGTCACTGAACAGATCTGAGTTTGCTTTTCATAAAACTTGCATCATCATGACTTCGAGAAGACTTGAAGCTTCGTTACCTGAATTCTCTATATCTAACTTTGTCTATTGGAAGTTCAGATTAGAAGCGCATCTTGATGCCATCCATAACCAGATGCCGCGTGTTCTCAGTGAGGGACCGATCAAGATCATTATTCCCAATATCAGAGGACTGAGATATCAGCATCTTGAGATTAGCGTGCAGGTTCCGAAAGAAAGGAAAGATATGACCAACGATGAAATCAAGATGGTGGGACTGGACAACGTTGCCAGAAACATCATTTTGCATACGGTGCCCTTCGAGGAGTCAGCCAGGCTGATGAACTTAAAGACGGCAAATGAGGTTTGGGATGAGTTGACCAGGATGTGCGAGGGGTCAGAAAAGATAAAGGAGAACAAAAGAAACATTGCCATTCAGAAATTCAAAGTATTTGAGATGTTACCTGATGAGACAATCGATCAGATGGAGTCGAGGTTCATCAAGTTGATGAATGAGTTGGTGATGTTGGACAAAGATGTCCCAAAGAGAGATGTTGCTTCAAAGATCCTGAATGCCCTTCCTGATAGATGGGATAACAGTGTAATTATGCTTAAGAACACTCAGGATATGAGCAACATAACTTCTGCTTTACTTTTTCAGAGCTAAAGGCACTGGAATTTGATCTTAACAAAAGAAAGAAGAAAGTTCAGCCAGAAGAGGAAGAAAAGGAGAAAACTCCTGAGAAAAGTGTGGCGTTCAAAGCCAGGTCTGAACCTATTGAATCTTCATCTAAGTCACTGATGGAGATGAGCAAGGAAGAACTTGCTGAGGAGTACAGCCTGATGGCCAGACGCTTTGATAAGCTTAATTCCAGTTTTGGTCGATATAAGAAATTTTATCAGGACTCACGTGACAGGAAACCTAAAGGAACCCACCAAAGCTCGAGGAGATATGAGGAAAGGAGAAATACTGACCAGAGGAGAGATCGTGGCGAAGAAAGAAGATATTCAGATCCAAAGTCCGATCGCAGAGATGAACAGAGACGTACTCATGATGAAAAGCACTCAGGGAAGACTGAAAGCTTATCAAGACAGAGGGAACCTGACTCAAGGAGGATCCCTGAACCAAGGAGAGAAAGAGGAGATGAGCAACCAATATGTTACAACTATAACAAGAGCGGGCACTATTAGTATGATTGTCCGAAGCTGAGTGCAAGGGAAAGAGAAGACAGGAGGGCCAAGAGAGACCAGAGACTTGCAAACCGGAGAGCAATGCTCGCTGAGGATGCAACTGACTCTGAGGGTCCTGAGGAGAGGTCGCTTGAAAACTTTTCTGACGATGAGTACGATGATGTTTACCTTATGGCAAGGGAGGAACCTGAGGTAACATCTAACTCTGTATGTGCTTTCTACACTGGTCAAAATCCTTAGCTTAGCTCAGAGTCAGTCAGAGAAATGAACCTTCAGATCTGCCTGGATCAATTGATGGTTGATTTCTCCAAATTACAGGAAACTAATGTCTTCCTGGTAAAGGAGAACAAGAAATTGAGTACTGAGGTTCAGAACCTGAATTATCAGCTCACTCAGTCTGATCTTAAAGAATCAACTCAGATTGTGAGACTAACTCAGGAGATTGATCTAATCAATGCTGAGCGTCTCCCAAGAGAGAAGATTCTGAAGGAATTGGCTGATGAAGAGTTGATCAGGAAGGAGGAGCTGAAGGTACTCAAGAGTAAGTTTGATGACCTCTTTGCCAGACATGAAATCCTAAAAAAGAGTGAGGACTCACTCAAGCAGAAGGTTGCAGCAATGAATAAATCCTCAGTGGCTAGAGAGGAAATAAATAGCAACCAGATGATTGGGAACGAGAAAAAGGGACTTGGATATGTTCCTAAGAAATCCTCACAGGGTCAATCTCATGTTGCTTCAAGGAGCAACACTGAGAGGGTATTTTTTTAGGCAGGCCAGAATGCACCCAAGGTTGTACTTCAGGCCCGTCAAACTGATAAAGGCAAGGAAATTGTTGACACAGTCAGGGTTGCCCCCAAGGTTGTTAAGCCAAAATCCAAGGGAAAGGCAAAGCAACCAAGGGAGGTCCCTGAGAGCTCAGGCCAGAGAAAGCCTCAGCAAAAGCAGAGGAAGACTCAGGCCAAGAGCCCTCAGACTGGTCAGCGAGGGTACCATCATGCTTGGTAATACCAACAGGGAAGGCCAAATATGATGACACCCCTATGGTTTTGGCATCCTGAGGCCTTTAACTATTTTCCATTCCCTCACTTGCCTAGGGGGAATAGAACACAGGGCCCTTATCAAGAATAAGGCCCAAGACCTGCTGCACCCAGACCTAGGAAGAGCAGGAAGCCAGCCCAAAAGGCACTCACTAAGGCTCCTGTGAAGCCTAAGTCTAGCACTCATACACCATCCTCCTCTCAGGCAAAGAAGAAGAAAGTTGTGTATGTTGATATTTCAGGGAAACAGATTCATCACTCTGAGGCAATCAGGGTTGTAAAGCAAGTCTGGATCCCGAAGGGTACAGCTGACACAATAGGACCCAACTCCCAATGGGTACCTAAAGCCTGATTCGTTTGCAGACGGCTGTGGATCACAACAAGAGGAGAGAAGACTCAAACAAAGCTGTTTGGTACCTAGACAGTGGATGATCAAGGCATATGACTGGAATGAAGAGTCTTCTCTAAGAATTTCAGGCTAAAGATGGTCCACAGGTAACCTTTGGTGATAACTCAAAAGGTGTTCCTAAAGGTTTTGGTGTCTTGATAATAGGTACAGTCAGAGTAAAAAATGTGTCCTTTGTGGAGGGACTGAAGCATAACCTATTGTCAGTAAGCCAATTCTGTGACAAAGGTTTCAGTGTTAAGTTCTCATCGAATATATGTTCAGTCAAGGACAAATCAACACAAGTGCTTCTATCAGGTATCAGGAAAGGTAACATTTATCTCGCTGATTAGAGCAGCATTATTCCTAATACTTGTTTTGTTGCTAAAAGCTCTCTAGAGCTCAGTTGGCTATGGCATAAAAGATTAAGCCACCTGAACTTCAAGATTCTTAACAAAATTTCTAGACAGTCACTTGTTGAAGGTTTACCTAATGAAGTTTTTAGCAAAGATCATGTGTGCAAAGCTTGTCAGGAAGGGAAGTAGGTTAGAGCTTCATTCAAAGAGAAATCTTCCCACGCTACTGACAGGATACAAAGAGAAATATACCCTTGTGGTTATTGGTGAAAATTCTAGATATACTTGGGTGAGTAAGAAGGAAACACAGGTGAAGCTTCCAGAGTTGCTCAGAAGACCCAGCAATGAGAAGAATCAGTCCATTACTAAGATCAGATCTGACAATGGCACTGAATTTATAAATTCATATATTTCTGACTTATGTAATGAACTTGGTATAGCTCATGAGACTTCTGCAGCTAGAACCCCACAACAGAATGGTGTTGCTGAAAGAAGGAACAGGACACTAAAGAAAGCTGCCAGGACCATGCTGGCTGAGTCAGGATTGCCCAAGAAATTCTGGGCTGAGGCAATCAACACTGCATGCTATACTCAGAACACATCCATGCTGAATAAACATCATGCACAAACCCCTTATGAGATATGGAATAAGAGGAAACCTCGTATCTCTTACTTTCATATATTTGGTTGTAAGTGCTTCATTCTCAACAATGGGAAGACCCAATTGAAAGATTTTGATAGCAAATCTGATGAAGGAATATTCTTAGGATATTCTGAAGTTAGTAAAGCCTTCAGAGTTTACAATTGTAGGACCCTTGTTGTGGAAGAATCACCACAAGTTGTGTTTGATGAATCTGCTAATGAGTCTAGGGTAAGAGTGTTGAATCCTGACACTGAGGAGGTCACAAAAAGAGTGACAATACTGAGCTTAAATAATCAACCTGGTCCAAAGGTCAAAACTGTGCCAATTCCAAGATGGGATGATGACGATGATCAGGATGATGAATCAAGTGACACTCCTAAGCCAAGCACATCAGGGATAGTTGAGCCTCAGACTGACTCAACCTGAGATAAGTACCGTCTATGAAGATGCGGTTGTAGCTGAGACGGTTCCTGAGTCACCTCATCAAGGGAGAATCAATGTCCCTGACATTGAGCTTGTTAATCCCTTTGGTATAGACTCAGGATCATCCCCTCCTGTTCAATTTCCCGAATTTTATGAGCCTGTAGACACTAACATTGCAGGTACTTTAGGAACAACTCCTGGCAAGAGAACATGGATAGAGGATCATCCTATTGATCAAGTCATTGGTGATCCAACTGAGGGAGTCAGGACCAGACGGTTTCATGGTGAGATTGCATTGTTCTGTTCCTTTCTCTCAGAGCAAGAGCCTCAGAACATTGAAGAAGCTCTCACTGAATCGAACTGGATCATTGCCATGCAAGAGAAGTTGAATCAGTTCACAAGGAATCAATTTTGGGAACTGGTTGATAGACCTAGGCATCAAGGTGTTATTGGTACCAAGTGGGTCTTCAAGAACAAGAAGGATGACAATGGTGTTGTAGTAAGGAACAAGACTAGACTGGTTGCAAATGGGTATTGTCAGTCTGAAGGAATAGACTATGATGAGACCTTTGCTCCAGTGGCTAGATTGGAAGCTATCAGGTTGTTCCTTGCATATGCAACATACAAGAAGTTTAAGGTGTATCAAATGGATGTCAAGAGTGCCTTCCTGAATGGTGTACTCAATGAAGAGGTATATGTTGAACAACCTCCTGGGTTTGAGGTTGGAGATAGAGTATACCATTTAAAGAAAGCACTCTATGGACTTAAGCAAGCACCAAGAGCTTGGTATGATACCCTCTCTCAATTCCTGACTGACCATGGGTTCAAGAAGGGAACCGTGGATAGGACATTGTTCAGGATCACTGAAGGTGATGACATTCTCTTGGTCCAGATTTATGTGGATGACATAATATTTGGATCACCAAAACATCAGCTCTGTGAGAAATTCTCTAAGCTGATGACTGGTAAATTTGAGATGTCTATGATGGGAGAGATGAACTTCTTCTTAGGATTACAGGTCAAGCAGACTGATCAAGGTGTCTTCATTAATCAGGCCAAGTATACAAGAGACTTGATTCACAAGTTTGGTGTTCAGAACATCAATCTAGCCAGGATCCCTATGAACACAAATTGGAAGATGGATCCTGATACTGAAGGGACTTCAGTAAATCAGACTGAGTATCGAGGGCTGATAGGTTCGTTGTTGTACCTGACTGCAAGTAGGCCTGACATTACGTTTGTAGTTGGTGTATGTGCTAGGTATCAGTCTGATCCCAAGAGAAGTCATTTGGAGGCTGCTAAGAGGATACTTAAGTATTTGAAAAGGACAGTCAATATGGGACTATGGTATCCTTCAGATGGCAACTTAGAACTGACAGGTTATTCAGATGCAGATTATGGAGGTTGTAGGATTGATAGAAAATCAACCTCAGGGACATGTCAGTTTTTGGGGAGCAAGTTGATCTCGTGGTTTAGCAAGAAGCAGAATTCAGTTGCAACATCCACAACTGAGGCTGAGTATATGGTTGCTGGTAGTTGTTGTGCTCAGATCTTATGGTTAAGGCAACAGTTGAGGGACTACCAGGTATTTGCTAATGAGGTTCCAATCTATTGTGACAACAATAGTGCTATAGCAATTACTTAGAACCCAGTGCTTCACACAAGGTGCAAGCATGTGGATATTAGGCATCACTTCATTCGAGATCATGTGGAGAAGAAGGATATTAGGATGGAGAAAATTCACACTGACAGGCAAAGAGCTGACATCTTGACTAAGTCTTTGGCTGAAGCAAGGTTTATGGAACTGTCAGTGGAGTTAGGACTTTTAGATCCGGGAGAACAGTCAGTGTAGGGTCTAGGGGGAACTCAGACCAGCGATGTATCAGGGTGCTACAATGTCTCCCTGACAGGTATGAGTTTCATCCTGACTGTGAATTTCAAGCGTCTCCCTGAGTCCTTCGTCCTGAAAATCTTTATTAAATGCATTATGTTTTCATTAAAAGCGCGTCTTTTCATATTTAAACCCACACACAGCGGATCATTTAATGCTTCAGTTACTTTTTCATATACGTGTCCGTTTTATACGGAATATGACTGACATGGGTAATTGATTGAAACTGAGATTAATCCTGGCCCTTCATTTCAAAACCATTCGAATTCAGGAATTAATCTCAACCCCACGTCTAAGTAACTGACTTAGTCTTATCAATCAAAGAATGCCATTGAGGTTTTTACGCAAACACAAAGCACATCTGCATACTGAGTATTCTCTTGCTCAAAATACTCACAGAATTCCTAAAAATCTCTCTTTCTTTCAAAATTAATGGCACTTCTTAATTCCAACTGGACTACAGACAAGCTTGAGCATGTTGTCAACAACAAGCTGGTACACATGGAGCAAGTCATCTCCATGGAAGGTACATGTCTAACAGTTGAGGAAATCAAACCAGTTTTCAACTGGATTTCCAAAGTTTTGTTTGGAAACATACTTCACCATGCGTCCTCTCTCTATACTTCCAAGGACGGTTGTAGAAGCCTACCTCAACATGTTCTTGCGTAAGGGAGAACTTTTCACGAAGGTGACCGCGCTCAAACCGACGGGAGAGAAGGACAACCACGGCGAACCTCTCTATAACTCAGAAGTGGTTGACATTGACATTCGGAGGGCAGTCAAGGAGGTTTTTGCTTTGCCATCCTCAGGAATCAATCCCAGATTTTACAAGGAAAATTTAGAGGGAGAGTTCGTAAGGAAGTGGACCAAGACTGGCTCCCCTGAGTTCAGAGCCCGTCAAAACAAGAGTACTTTGAAGCCTGAGTACAGAGCTCTTGTGGACTTGGTGTCCAAGGTGGTGATGGGGTCCACAGGCTCTCATGAGCAGTTGAGCTTGCCCAAGCTGAGGATAATGGGAGCTATAGTTGATGGTGTGGAAGCGAACTGGGAGCAGTTCTTCCATGATCAACTCCATCAGGCTGGTTTGGACAAGCTGAAGCGGGATGAGGAGAAGAAGCACGTATCTGTTGGTGCCATCCTGCCCTTTGGAACAAGGATGTACATCCTGATTGCTCATGCTTGCCATGAGTACACCTTCAACTTCGAGGACAATCTTTCCTCGAAGAAGGTGATGTTTTCCTCGCTGAGTGATACCTATGCGATGCTAGAGCTGACTGGTCCCAATGCCAAGGCAAAGGGTCAGGCCAAAAAGCCAGCTGGTAAGGCCAAGAAAGTGGCTACCATTCTCATCGAAAAGATAGATGAGCTCTTCGAGAGGAGAGAAGAGGCTGAAGAGGCTATGGAGCCTGAGGTTGAGGAGGCACAACCGGTGGCTGAGAAGGCCGTGAAGAAGAAGGTGAAGATTGTGCAGTCAGGGAAGAGCACGAGTTCTAGGACTGAGTCACTTCCCAAGAAGGCCGACTCTGAGGCTGAGGGAACTGACGATGACGTCAGAAGGGTTCAGGGAGAGAGGCCGTTTAAACAACTTAGGAAGGGACCCAAAAAGTCCCCTGCTAAGAGTCTGCCTGAGGTAGAAGAGATGGAGAAGTCAAGCTCTCCTAGAGCCTCTGACTTGGAGGAAGTGAGAAAGTCTATCGAGATGGCTGAGTTGTTGCAGCCTGAGATAGCAGCCCATTCATCCCCCACTCACCCTAACCCCCAACCCCAAACCAACCCTGATCCCATACCACAACCCACCAACTCACCCAAACATCAGAACCCAACATCCCAGAGTCAGTGCCCTCTCCTCAGAGGACTGACCAACCCTCAGATCCTATCCCTAACCCTGAAGATTTCCCCTCATACCCCAACCCCAAAGATTGCCCCAAATCCATACCCAATGAAGAGGATGACTTCCTCGAGTTGCAGGAGGAAGAGGAGCTGGACGAACACATGATAGGAGGTATTTTGGAGAACACTTTAAGGGGGAATGCCACGGAGTGGGCAGCTAAGTGCTGGCCCGGGCTGAATAAGTACAAGGAGCTGCTGGAAAATGTTGTTGAGCTGAAGGTGTGGCTGGATTTTAAACAGTCCAACATGCAAGAGCAACATATGCTGGTGGATGCTCGTGGCTGGGAGCATTGGGAGACTGAGGAGGCAAGATTGTGCACCTTCTTTGGACTAACTAGCTGGCTGCAACTGCTAAATCTTGAGAACCTGAAGCAGCTAGTAGGCGAAGGCTGACATCCTTTCTGGTGATGAGAAGGATAAGGATGAGGATGATGATGAGGGTCAAGGTGAAGCGTTGGAGAAAGTCGTGGAGGAGACGGCAAGGGAAGTAGATAGCATGGTGCCTGAGTCTCAAGCTCAGGGGGAAGGTGTGAAAGACACGGGTGCCAAGGGTGGACTAGTGGCTGAGGATGTTGTGAACATCTCAGCCGCCGATGAGACATCTGTCGATTACGGGATTCCCTGCCCTGAGACAAGGGAGAAAGATGTTGAGGCATTGATTAGGCGTGAAATTGTTATGTTTTGGAGCCCAATTTACTCATGTTTTGAGTGTTTTCGATTAGTGCTTAGAGTCAAATGAGCATCATTTCTATACATTGATAAATTTGTCTCTTTGATGCTCATAGGTGAAGAGAGGACGAAAAATGGAGTTCGTAGGACTTTGAATCGACTCAAACGGATGCCCGGATGAGAAGATATTGAAGAAATACGATTGGTATTAGTGCGGACGAGGAAAAGTATCATTTGGGAGGATTAGAGATCACTCGAGCGCATCACTCGAGCGCCACCGCTCGAGCGCCTTACTCGAGCGCGCAAACATACAGAACCATTCTTGCGCTCGAGCAGCTCGAGCGCCACCGCTCGAGCGAATCACTCGAGCGCCCAAAAGTAACAGTGTCATTTCAGCGCTCGAGCAGCTCGAGCGCGACCGCTCGAGCGAATGCACCATTCGAGCTACACTGCTCGAGCGGGACCGCTCGAGCGTTTTGCTCGAGCGCCCCTATACTTTTGCCTCCGGATTCGTATTTTCGGCCCGTTAACTCCCGTTTCGACCCGGTGCCTATATATTCCTCTTCCAAACACGTTTTGAAGAATCCCCAACTTTTAGAAATCACTTTAGACTTAATTTTTAGAGAGAGGAAGAGGAGAAGAACGAGCAAGCTTTACTTTTACGTTGTTGAGGTTTTTCATACGAATTCTTAGTTTATTTTCGTTTCTTAGTTTCTTTTCATTAGTTTGATTTCTTTAAACACTTTGAAACTTCATTTTAGTTAATTTAAATTTCAGTTCTTAGAATTATTTTATTTTTAAACCCTAGTTCATGTTTCGTATTTTCTTCATTCAATTCATTATGTTTTCATTCGTTGTTTCTTCTATTGCTTTTATTTTTGTTATAACTATGTCCGGCTAAAACCCTTGCATGCTTGGGTTAGGATGAACTCGTAGAAGTAGGATGTGGGTACGTAATTAAGGTAATTGGTGACGTTAGTTTTAATTCTCTTAATTAATGAATTCATATAATTAATCTTAACTCTACCTTTGAATTTCGTACGAAAGTGTTAGAGAGAGGACGACCGCATCACTCGATAACAATTAGTAGTCTTAACGAGAAGGTTTAGGAAGGTTAATTCATTTACCGGTTTAGCGAAGGAGGACGACCGCATCACCTTAGTTAAATTAGGGTCTCATTAATTGAGCACAATCTATTAACTTGTTAGTGGATTAGTGAAGTCGAGTGTTAGGGTAAAGTATTAGGGTTTAGAATCTTGAGCTTTCACCTTGCATTCTTTTACTTAGGTTAATTCTTGTTTGTCACGATTACTTTGATTATGTACCTGCTCCGTTAGTATACGTAGGGATTCCTATCCTAAGCATCACCATCTCATATCTGAAAAACACCTTAGATACTTAGTTTAATTTTCCTTTTGCATTCGTAGAGTAATTTAGTTTAGATTATTTTCTCTTTTCAAAAACCAAAAACATTTCACTCATATTAACTACGACGCGTAGATCTTCAGGGATCTATTCGCATATACACCATCTCTTGGGTTCGATAATACTTGGTCCCTATACTTGCCCATACTACAGTGAACCCGTTCTCTTGCGGGGTAGCTACTAGTAGAAGCTAGTGTAAGCGACTTCAAGTCAATGGCGCCGTTGCCGGGGATGGCGTTATATGCCTTTTGAATAGGACTTGTAGATAGCTTAGTAGTTAGTAGTGGGTGATTCATTTTCTGTTTTTATTTTTATTTGTATTCAATCGGCAGTTGCGTTTTGATCTATCTGCTAGTGTGTCAGGTTTATGAAAACACGCTCACAAGGCAATACGAGCGAAGAGAGATTACCTGCAGATCCTGAGACAATAGCTAGAAGAAACCGAGCCTTCTTGAGAAGGATGAACGCTGCCGACTTAGGGAAGGAACCAATGGATATAAGTAATGAGTTGGACGATGCTGCCAACGATTTCAATCAGGCAGTAGACCGAGTTGAAGGCACTGGAGTTAGTGGTAGCCAGAATCAAATTCCATTGGGGGATAGCCAGAGCCTAAACCCGGGTACACAAAACGTAGTGAACCCAGCTCAGAACCTTGTCCATAATCCTCATAACCAAAACCCTGCTTACCCACAAAACCCAAATAACCCTTTCCACAGCCCAGCATACCAACATTACCCATACCCACCTTATCCTTACCCACCATATCCATATCATCCACCACCATTCTATAACCAACCACCACCCCAACAAGTACCAGCACCAGCTGCTAATCCTCAACACGTTCCTCCGAACGTAGATCATAATATGGCGATTCGAGGGAGGTTTGCAGCGCAGCCACAGAGGTACTATGACGGAGTAGCTCTACCTCCTGTTGAGGCGAACAACTTCTCGATATCACCGGGGATTTTAAAGCTGCTGACTGAGAATCAGTTCAAAGGAGTGATCGGGAAGGAGAATCCTCACACACATCTGAGGAGCTTTCTCATGATAGCCTCCACATTTCATTATAATGGCATGTCTAAAGATGCCAAGAGGCTTAGGCTGTTCCCATTCTCATTGACGGGAATAGCCAAGGAGTGGTACGATAATACGCTCCCGCGGGGAGGTATTACCACTTGGGCCGAGCTCGAGCGTCTGTTCCTCGAGCGATTCTACCCTCCATCTAGGACGATCAAGGCTAGAATTGAGATCTCGTCCTTTCGCCAGAAGTCTGGAGAGGATTTACGCCAAGCGTGGGAGAGATACTCGAACATGCTGATAGAGTGCCCGCAGCATGGGTACAATGAGGGGGATGTTATGGCATTCTTCTACAGCGGTGCCAGCAAGGATGGTCAAGCCCGTTTAGACGCCTGTGCGGGTGGAGCATTTTTGAACCAAGGCATAGAGAGGTGTAGGGAGATCGTGGACAACATTGTCACAAATGCCGGTGCTTGGAGTGGAGATGCAGATTTTCAGAGGGTGCATCAGGTTGAGGAGGGAGAAGGAACAAGAAGGCTGCTGATGGCCATGATGGAAAAGATCAACAACCTCGAGTTGGGGAAGAGTTTGGGTGGAGAGCATGCAGTGGAGAATGAGAGAGTAGACCAGCCCAGTGGACAGCAAGAGGTAGCCAATTACATAGGAGGTCCGTATTACAATCAGAATGGCTACCAAGGTGGTAATCAGTATGGAAGACCTTCTTATGGTCAACCATTTGTACCTCCAGGCCCACAGCCGCCTCAAAACCAATAGAGGAACACACAAGGAGTTCAAGGAGGCCAGCAGCTTCCTCAAAACACATGGAGGAAAAATGAGAATTTCTCTTATGCTAACCCAAAAGCTGGAATTACTGTGCCTGCAGGTGTTGATCCGGGGTCTAAACCTCCTGGTGGAGAAGGCGGTGCATCAACCGAGGAGATGTTGAGAGCGATCCTTCAGAAGGTGGAGGAAGGGAGCAAGCGGTTGTCATCCTTGGAGTACGATGTGAAGGAGCTGCACAAGAAGGGTGATCAACGTGATCAAGAGCTCCAGAAGATGAACGTTGAGTGGACTAGAACTCAACAAGAGAACAATCGAAGGTTCACCTCTTTAGAGCTCCAGATGAGCCAGATTGCAAAATCAGTGAATAGAATGCCGGAGGGGAACCCGAAAGAGCAGTGCAAGGCGATCCAGCTAAGAAGTGGAACCAACTACGAAGGTCCTCAGATGCCTGCTGATTCTGAGATGCCCCACGAAGAGATTGAGCCAAAAGGAGATGGAGTTGAGATTGAAAGTGAAGGGATTGAGAAGCATAAAGATATGGATGAGTCCCAGAAGGGCAAAGACTTTGAGGAGATAGAGAGAGTTCCTAAGTGGAAAAAGGCAAAGGAAGCAAGGGAGAAAGTGAAAGAAACAGAAAGAGATGAATGGGGGGTACCCAAATCTGTGATACCCGTTCCATATCCACAACGCTTCATGAAAAAGAAGCTTGATGAGAAATTCGCTAAGTTCCTTGATGTTTTTAAACAATTGCATATTAATATCCCTTTTTATGATGCTTTGGAACAGATGCCGCACTATGCGAAGTTTTTGAAGGACTTGATCGCGAAAAGACGGCGAGTGGATGAGCCAAAGTTGGTGCAGCTGAACCACGAGGTGAGTGCATTAGTGCACAAGGCGCTTCCACCAAAGCTGAAGGATCCCGGGAGCTTCACGATCCTATGTGATATTGGGAACGGGATCAAGAAGGGAGCGTTGTGCGACCTCGGGGCGAGCATCAATCTCATGCCGCTGTCGCTTTTCAAGAAGTTGGAAGGTGGTGAACTTCAACCCACAATGATGACGCTTCAACTAGCCGATCGGTCTATTACTCGACCTCAAGGTGTTGTTGAAGACGTCCTAGTGAGAGTTGGAGATCACATTTTTCCAGCCGACTTTGTAGTGCTAGAGATGGAGGAAGATGAGCACGTTCCATTGATCTTGGGAAGACCGTTCTTAGCTACGGCGGGGATGGTGCTAGACGTGGCGAATGGGAAGATTACGTTGAAGGTTGACGATCAAGAAGTGAAGATCTCCCTATATGAAGCCATGAAACACCCGAGGGAGGATGAGAGCTTGTATTGCATGGATGCAATTGATCCTAGTGTTGAAGACACACCTCATATCCCTAACTCTTCTCATATTCATGAATTTTATAATTCTTCACTTGATTATTTAACCCATGAGCGTTATGATCTTGATTATTCTGATAGGGATAAAGTGAAGAAGTTGAAGGATGGAGAGGTGAAGAAAGTGGACGTGGTCCAGTTAGAAGGGAAAGGAGGAGTTAAGAAGAAAAAATTCAAACTCAAGAACTTGTTTGGTAGGACTCCTCCAGATAGAGGCAAGAAGGAGTTGAGACCCATAACACTTGGGAATGAGAAAAGAGGAAAAGAACTCATGATGGAGGGACATCAAGGAGAGAAGTTCAAACACCACTCTTATGAGAGTGAGGGAGGTAAATTTGAGTATGATGTCCCATAAGCTCCTTTGAGCTTGGTCCGGCATGAGGACCTTAAAAATAGCGCTGAATGGGAGGCAACCCATTTTTATTTGCTTTCATTTATTTTTAGTGTTTTTTTTATATTATTAGGGAGTATTTTGAGTCGTATGTTTAACCTTGTACTTGAGAGCTTTATTTTGTAGGCTTGTCTCTAAAGGAGTAAAGGTACCAAAGAAGTGGAGATTGAAGGAACCAACTTGAGACAAAGGAGTGTGCAAAGCTATTGAGAGAAACTGAATTGTTCGGTTGAGGTAACCCACAACCCCAAACTTAGACTTCTAGCAAGGTCGAAGTTTGGGGGGGTGGAGTTTTATATGTTTTCTTGTTACATTGCACATGCATGCACCCCTTATCTTTGAGTTGAGTTAGTTATTTGATGCCTTGAGATGCTCCTTGGGCCATTATTAATTTGTTTTGTTACTCAACATTTTATGCCTATCAATCACCTTATGCTTGTTGATTGCTATCTTTGAGTATGATTTGATGAGTAGGGTGAGTTGTAAGGGTGAGTTAGAAATTTTTTTTGTGTGAGTGTTTGAGTTTGAGCTGATTAGGGAGAGAACCCGTATGCTTATGAGTTTTCTTTTGAGTACTTGTGTGATGAGAGTGAGAATGCACTAGGACTAGCATGGATGTGAAAGCTGTGAGATTTGAGCCTTACGAGATTTAAATGCATGATTTAATCTCTTCGTTTGTGAGTGGATCGTCACCTTAGAGGATGCTAGAACTTGCATGTGCTCTTGCTTCTAGATTGTGTCTAGTTTGATATGCCGAATGTGATCTTAGGCCATCATTGATTTTATTGAGTCACTTAGCCAAAATTTTCCTTACCAATGACATTGATCCCTTGTTAGCCCCGTTGAGCCTAAAGCCTATTTTATTTGCTAGCACATATGAACACTATTCCAATTCCTAAGCCTTTTTGTCCCAATTTGAGTGGAGAATAGGAAAGTGTGAATATGAAGGGAGTGAATTGAGTTGAAAAAAAGGAGAAGGTTGTTTGTTGAGTGAATATGAAAAAAAAAGGGTGTGATGAAGTTTTGAGATGTGGGAAAAAGAACAAAAAGAAAAAAAAAAAATTTGAGAATGAGCAAAGGAAAAAATGAGCTCATGTGTTTGTGCGAAAAAGAAAAAAATGATGAAGTGTTTAAAAAAGTGAAAAAGTGAGAAAGAAAAAAATTGAAGTGTTGAGAGAATTGAAAGCGAAAGTGTAGTGATTGAATATGTTTGAAGTAGATTGTTTTTAATCTCGAAGTACCGAAGTTTTGAATTTCTATTCTCCATTCACTTGAGTCACTTTACCATATTGTTATCCCACCTGTCCAAAGAGCCTACATTACAACCTTGAGAAAAGTCCTTTTTTATTCGGCTTTGATTTCTAGAGTATGGTCGGAGTTGAGAGTGCTTACAAGCCTATGGCTGCCAATATGTGTGATTGATTGATTGAGTGAGTCCCTTAAACATTGTTATACACTTGTGAGGGAGTTAAACACATCGTTGAGTGCACATCCATGCTTGATCTTGGTGCTTCTTATTATTGTTGCATGAGTACGATAAAAGGAATTGAGTGAGTATACGGGTGATTGACTTTTGAAGCTTGAATTCATTAGCTTGCATGATCGTTTCTTCCTACTCATTCCTAACAATTTCACTTGACTTATTATTTTGTTGCTTGAGGACAAGCAACATGGTAAGTTTGGGGGGGTTGATTAGGCGTGAAATTGTTATGTTTTGGAGCCCAATTTACTCATGTTTTGAGTGTTTTCGATTAGTGCTTAGAGTCAAATGAGCATCATTTCTATACATTGATAAATTTGTCTCTTTGATGCTCATAGGTGAAGAGAGGACGAAAAATGGAGTTCGTAGGACTTTGAATCGACTCAAACGGATGCCCGGATGAGAAGATATTGAAGAAATACGATTGGTATTAGTGCGGACGAGGAAAAGTATCATTTGGGAGGATTAGAGATCACTCGAGCGCATCACTCGAGCGCCACCGCTCGAGCGCCTTACTCGAGCGCGCAAACATACAGAACCATTCTTGCGCTCGAGCAGCTCGAGCGCCACCGCTCGAGCGAATCACTCGAGCGCCCAAAAGTAACAGTGTCATTTCAGCGCTCGAGCAGCTCGAGCGCGACCGCTCGAGCGAATGCACCATTCGAGCTACACTGCTCGAGCGGGACCGCTCGAGCGTTTTGCTCGAGCGCCCCTATACTTTTGCCTCCGGATTCGTATTTTCGGCCCGTTAACTCCCGTTTCGACCCGGTGCCTATATATTCCTCTTCCAAACACGTTTTGAAGAATCCCCAACTTTTAGAAATCACTTTAGACTTAATTTTTAGAGAGAGGAAGAGGAGAAGAACGAGCAAGCTTTACTTTTACGTTGTTGAGGTTTTTCATACGAATTCTTAGTTTATTTTCGTTTCTTAGTTTCTTTTCATTAGTTTGATTTCTTTAAACACTTTGAAACTTCGTTTTAGTTAATTTAAATTTCAGTTCTTAGAATTATTTTATTTTTAAACCCTAGTTCATGTTTCGTATTTTCTTCATTCAATTCATTATGTTTTCATTCGTTGTTTCTTCTATTGCTTTTATTTTTGTTATAACTATGTCCGGCTAAAACCCTTGCATGCTTGGGTTAGGATGAACTCGTAGAAGTAGGATGTGGGTACGTAATTAAGGTAATTGGTGACGTTAGTTTTAATTCTCTTAATTAATGAATTCATATAATTAATCTTAACTCTACCTTTGAATTTCGTACGAAAGTGTTAGAGAGAGGACGACCGCATCACTCGATAACAATTAGTAGTCTTAACGAGAAGGTTTAGGAAGGTTAATTCATTTACCGGTTTAGCGAAGGAGGACGACCGCATCACCTTAGTTAAATTAGGGTCTCATTAATTGAGCACAATCTATTAACTTGTTAGTGGATTAGTGAAGTCGAGTGTTAGGGTAAAGTATTAGGGTTTAGAATCTTGAGCTTTCACCTTGCATTCTTTTACTTAGGTTAATTCTTGTTTGTCACGATTACTTTGATTATGTACCTGCTCCGTTAGTATACGTAGGGATTCCTATCCTAAGCATCACCATCTCATATCTGAAAAACACCTTAGATACTTAGTTTAATTTTCCTTTTGCATTCGTAGAGTAATTTAGTTTAGATTATTTTCTCTTTTCAAAAACCAAAAACATTTCACTCATATTAACTACGACGCGTAGATCTTCAGGGATCTATTCGCATATACACCATCTCTTGGGTTCGATAATACTTGGTCCCTATACTTGCCCATACTACAGTGAACCCGTTCTCTTGCGGGGTAGCTACTAGTAGAAGCTAGTGTAGTCGCTTCAAGTCAATGTCAGAGGAGACTCCCAGTTCCGAAGGACAAGTTCCTATGGTTCGAGATGGCATGGCTAAGCCTGAGCAGGCGGCCACGACCACTCCACAACTGCCTTCAGTGCACCCTGAAGAGGGGACTGAAGCTGTAGGGGCTGACAAGGGAAAACAACCTACCACTGACGAGGCCACTGATGGAGACGAAGATGTGCTAATCACTGGTGTCAGACGTGCTGAATTCACAAGTATAGTCGAGGTGAAGAAGGAAAAGACTATTGAGAATCTAGTTGAACTTCAGGAGGAAGTAATGAGGCTACGCGCTGAAAAGGAGGAGGAAGCCAATACCCTGGCCAAGCACATCAAGTGGACAAAATCAGCATACAACACTCTTGCAAATAAAGAGCTGATTTTGTTGAAGCGCACAATGACTGACACGGCTAAATCAGTGAGGACTGAGAGGAAACGTACGAAGAAGATGCTGAGGCAAACTCTCAAACAGCTTGCAGAGAGGGATGCAATTAGGGAGGACAAACTAAATCAAGCAGTGGAAAGGCTTGCTGCTCAGGCTGGAGCACTCTTCACTCAGGCCTTGAATGACTCAACGTCCAAGTTGGAGCTGGTGTCAGGGAAGATTGATCACACCTCTCAGACTGCTGCAGATGTTTTGGCTAAGGCCACAGAGGAGTCAGTGAAGATACTGACTGAAGCTAGCAGAATTAGCGGTGAGTCCTTGAAGGTGGAGGAAAGCATCACAAAGGCTGAACAAAGTCTCCAACACAACATTGAGGTCTTTGAGAAAAAGGTGAACGCTGCTATCAGTTCAGTCTCGTATGCTGGGACTGGGATTACCACGGGAGTTGAGATGTTGAAGGAAGCCGTGCTTGAAGTTCAATCGTTAGCTTCCTTCGTAATCAATAGTGGAGCTGAAGGACTCCCATCCCAGGTCGATGATGATGCCAAAAAGGGGGAAAAGAAGAAGAAAAGATCCCGCCCTGAGGCATCGGAGGCAGTCAACCAAGGCGAAACCATTCAAGCTGATCCTGAAGCCAATTCTAAAGGGAACGTGCTGAGGGTAAGAAAGTCAGCAAGGTTGGCGGCAGTAGAGAAGGAAGGTGAGGAAATTGTTGCCAGGCTGAAGGCGGAGGCAGCAAAGAAGGCAAAGGCTGATGAACCTTCTAAGGAGATCCAAGTATCCAAGCAACCTGAGTCAGTTCAGAAGTCTCCCCCCATGAACACAAGGAAGAACCCCATCACTTACTCTGGGGAGATGGTGGCGGAGTTATGCGCTGAGGCGTGGGGGCACCTTCTGAAAAGACTGAGGCTGAGCGCAGGGCTGAGATTGCACAAAAAGAAAAGATGCGTATCTTGGAGAAGAAAGTGGAGAAGCTGACTGATCTAACTGAGCTTCAACAAAGGGAACTCGATAATGCTATGATCAGTCTGCTTAGGAGGAAGAAAGTGAAGCCTGAGCCTAGGAAGTACAGGAAGAGGCCTACAGCAAGGAAGTAAACAATTCTTCAGGTCAGAAGGCCAGAATCAGGTCAGTGGGAAGCATATGTTGATGAGTTTATCTCAGAAGCATTGAAGGAGTTCTGGGCTGATGCAAGGGATGAGTTTGTGAAATTATGGTACGTGGTGAAGAAGTGGGGCGACTCTGAAGACATCAATGCCCACTTCACTGACTACATGATGGACAATCATCATGAGCTGATTCAAAAGATCTTGGAGGAGGCTGAAGCAGCTCAAGTCCAAGTGAAGTCCCCTGAATTCATTGTCAAATCGCCTCCTTTAGTCCCTGGAACTGGAAAGCATGATACTAAGGCCATTATGACTGAGGTGTTGAAGATTGCGAAGGCTGAGGGGTTCGTGAACCAACCTAGAAGACTTGACGAGCTGAAGGCAAGAGTCTATGCAGGCTATGGACTTAAACCTGAAATGAGATTATCTAGGTGTTCACTACTTCCTTGTAATAGATTAGATTCATTGTAACCACGATCAGATCATTCAATGAAATCTATTACTTTTGCCCACAGAAAAAAACTCATTGTCTTTTTGGCTGCTATTTAAATTCTGTACTTTATCAAGAATTGCTCTAACACTGTCTTATTCTATAGATAGGATCTTATACTTCCTCTACGTGTTATGAGGATCTTTTCAGTGTTTTGGCATCATCAAAAAGGGGGAAATTGTTGGGACAATGTCAGTTTTGATTAGATCCCAAAGCCCCTGAAAAGATGTTTGCATTTGTTTATCAGGCTAGTCTTGGTTAGGATTTGTACTTAGTTATTTTACACTTCACAGGTACTCAGTAAGAGGAGCACTTACTGATGACAATCAAGACAAGAAACCTGAAGACGGTTACCATCCTGAGCTTATGGTAGTCCTCTGAGCTGGCTGAGTAAGTCTCAGTTGATGAAGAGTATGACCCTGGGGTCATTACTACTCAGTCCTGAAGGGAACAAGATGATACTGAGTTTATGGGAAGACTTGGAGTAGAGCCAAGCAATGCAAAAGGAATGTCAGAGTCAGGACAAGACCGGTGAGCTCAAGACAAAAGGAACTTAATAAGACAAGTCTGAAGCCTAGGAATAAGTTCTGACATTCTCACCAACCTGATGACGTGGACCAATCCAAGAAGGACACGCACGTACGGAACCTGACAGGAGACTGACTTTAGACTGCATTTTCAACGGGCAAGCATTTAGTGTGCATTTAATGCATATACCTAATTCTATGCAAGGACGACTGCTGCATGAAGATATGTCCGTTTGAAGCCACTTTACATAGATGAGAAGAAAGGCTATCTCTCCAACGGATAGTTTTTCAAAATCACCTATAAATTAAGAAGGCCTTGAACCCATTCAAGGTTACGGGAAATTTCCAAGCCAGAAATTACTCAAACTCTCAAGCACTCAAAGCATTCAGTCTTTAAGAGAAGCACTCGAAACCCTCTAAATTTCCCAAGTGTTTCTTAACAACTGAGAGTTAATCTGTATTCCAAAGAGCGTACAAGCAATAGCTTAGAGAGATTATCCAACCCTTAGTATAGCTTTGTCTTGTAAGGATAATCTTAACTTAGTTGGAATCCAAACTGAAACCAAAACCCTAAGTTAGGTGTGTTGGGAGTAAGTCAGTTAGTGTGTTAGTAAGGAAGTTTGTATAGATCAGTGAGGTTAGCTGGTCTTGGTGCACCTTGGCACGTTAAAAACAAGAATCCCTTGAGTGGATTTTCTGTTAAATCAGGCCGTGGACGTAGGAGCTTGAGTCTCTGAACCATGTTAAACTTGTCGTGTTCTTACTGCTTTGATATTGCTCATAACTGCCATATTGCTTATTCATTCATTGCATTCAGTTTTATCAGGTCTGAATCAATCAGCCTGATTTATCAAAAAGAGCACTGCCCTTACTAAACACTTTTCAGTGGAGTAATCAGGTTTTCAGAAGCAAACTAATCAAGACTTTAAACTATCAGGGCTCACGCATTTCCGCACTTTAACTTGAACTAATAGTTAGCCAACTGACCCGCACCAAGTGTAGTCAGTAGGTGTATTATCAGTCTCTAGTTCTTTATCACTCTGAGTAAAGGGGACTCAGTTAGGTTTTAAGTTTGGAAAATTGGTATACGTGTATTCCCCCCCCATACACGTTTTACTCAGTCTTGTACCGGGACCAACAGCTGCACACACCCTATCCCTCAGATCATTTCTATTTTTCTGGAAGATTCGATTTGCCGTTCAGAGTAGATTCTCTCCTCCTATCATTGACCAAAAGACCTCAGATACAATACCATTTGTTACCCAACTTGTGGCCCTTCTCACTATTTGATTATGGTGCATATCATCAGCGATGGTGTTCTAGTACACTTGGATATCATCATTCCCTACATTGAATTCATCCGGCCTGTTAAATGGTACACCCGGCTGTACAAAATAAATGAAATCTTTGTCTTCCTAGCAGGTTCCTAAGGCCTTTAAAACGGCCATCAAATTCCCTCATTGATTTACTGCCTTGCATAAGAAGATGGATGCGATACACCAAAATAAAACCTGGGAGCTCGTTCCTAGACCTCCCAATGGGAATATTGTTGGCTCCAAGTGGGTCTTTCATACCAAGTTTAAGGCTGATGGGATAATTAATTATTACAAAGCCCGTTTGGTTGCTCAGGGTTTCACGCTGATGGAACGCGCCGGTGAAGGCGGTCCATCCCCAAGATCGTTGTTGGGATACCAAACGTGTATAAACAATTAAAGACCTAAACATGCATCTAAAGGCAAGTTTAGATCTGTTACCCTTGAAGACCGAGACGTTGATTCCACTACTGATCTTCTAGTCTGTCTCTCAACCTCATTCGTACACCGGGTGGACGGCGAACTAGCGAACGTGGAGAAAAGTGCCTCACAATTTCGTCTCCCTCTCAACCCCACTCACGAATTTCGGCTGCTGCCCATTTTATCTTAGAGTGCTAGGGTTTTAAACACGAAATTGAAGCCTTTATATAGACTCCTTAAGTTTCATGGGCCAGACTAGGGATCTGTTAGAAGGTATAGGGTTTGGGCTCCTCACGGACCCAAATACTCTTATGTTCAGCCCAGAACATTTATTTGGCCCGTGAACATTAATTCATTCCACTAGAGAATTAATGTTGCACTCCCATCCTATCCCGAACCAAATCAGGGCTTCTATTAGACTCTATAATTCCCCGTGTTAAAGATATCGCACGTCCATTAATTATTAAAGCTCCTGACCGCTTTAATTAATTAACATCTATTATTCCTTGAGTAGTACCACTCAACCTTGTTGTCGTACGGATATAATCCACATGCAGGGTTTAATACGACAATCCTTTATGAGTTTCCTCAAGGGGACGTCATCAACCTGGATCACCAGGACACGGTGCCTTAATGTCAATAAATAGACATCGTGCAAACGATGTCACTACCCAAAATACATAGTGCGTTGAATCTAACAAGATTCTCACCCATAGTAAATCAAAGTAGTGAACAAGCGCTCCACATATCTAGATATCACAATTAGGGTTAAGAATTACAAGAGTCACCAAGACCTTTAGTTCTTCATAACAGTCAGAATAGAAGAACAAGTCTTAACTGTGATCCATTCAATACGATATAGCGTACTAGTATGAACTAATGGCCAAGACAAGCCACTAACAAGTTCATACTACAACTTATACCAATAGTTATGTCCAGAACTATCTCAGTTGTGAATACTATTTATATCTTATAAGGAACTGATAATGTGATCTTCTGTGTGACTACAAACCCACCACATTATCTACAATATAAGATAAACAAACATACAAGTAATACAAGCAATTATTAAGATTGCAATAATGTGAAAAACCATTTATTTCAGATAATAAGGAAATTGAATATATCCATAAAAGCCCAACAAAAGTTTGCTTTACAGTATACACCAACACACGCAAACTCCTGGTTTTGATTTTTCCCATACTTTTGGCCCAGTTGTTCGATCTGCGACTATTCGGGTTATTTTAGCTCTTGTCGTTCAACGTCGTTGGCCTTTGCACCAACTCGACGTAAAAAAAATGTCTTCCTACATATTGTCCTAGAAAAGCCTGTTTTCATGGCCTAGCCGCCTAGCTTCATTGACCTACGTTTTCCGAACCACCTCTACAAACTTATAAAGGAACTTTATAGGCTTCGACAAGCTTCTCGTGCCTGGTTATATCGATTTAACACCTTCTTTACTAGCATTAGTTTCATCTGTAGTAGGGAAGATACTTCTCTTTTCTTCATTCATCGTCCTAATTTTACTAGATTTTTATTATTATATGTTGACAATATTATTGTGTTGGGAAAATAGGGGGTGCCCGGAATCTATTCGGGATGATAATTAAATACGAATTTAAATTCAATTATTACTAGCATGAATTAATCCTAATTAATTCAAATAATAATTCCAACAACAATTTTATCATCATGCAAGTTGAATTAATTCACATAAAATCTATGGCGGAAAAACTAAGAGATTATGTGATTACGTACCTCTCGTAGATATTGTTGGGAAAATGTATAAGACTTATGTTTTTATTAGATGCCAACATGTACCTCCTAAGTTGTTTTGTAAGTAAATTATTCAGTAGAGTTAGTACTTAGTCAAACAGTTCAAAGTGTTAAGAACTGGAGTGCAGTTAGTAAAAACTAGAGTGTATTTTAGTATGAAGTCTGCTGAAAATGAAGTTCGCTGAAGACTAAGTGATCTGAGAAAGAAGTCTAAGTCTTGAATGTTTTCTAAGTGCATTCTCACTAAGACTAAACTATCAGGAGAGGACGAAGGCCCACTGATAAAGAACTAACAAAGTACAGTTAATGCTAATCATATTCAAAGCTGTTAGTTAATCTGGATTGGAACAAGGCAAAATGAATTTCAGTGAAGCTTACAATAAATGAAGGAATAAGAAGGTTCTCTTAGAAGAGTTCCACCTTAAAGCAAGACAAGAATCTGGGCACGCAGACTTAAGGTCCAATGAGAAGATGACACGTCAGTGTACTTTACTGACAGTCGACCTGCCCCAGCCTGACAAGTACCAAAAGTCCTTCACCTAGCAATCTACAGAAAGCTGGTGAACAAGCATGGTTTTTGCAGCCGTTTCTTGACAAGACTTAAAGCTTCAAATAGAGCCGTTTGAACCAATCAGATACAAAAAGACTTACTTGAGAAGATTCAAAACCAACGGGAAGATTTTCAAGGAAGCCTATAAATACAGAAGGACGTGCACATTTCCAAGCACGGGAAACTCACAAGATCAAAGCTATCTCTACACTCATAACAACTAAGAAGCACTTGAAATTATCATTGTTTCCCAAGTGTTTCACATTTGTAGAGAGCCTAACAAACCTTCTGTAACCAAGCTTAAAAGCTATATCCAAATCTTAGAAAGAGATAATCCAATCCTAAGCCTTGAGCTAAACTTGTAAGGATTATCTCAAAATAGTTGGAACCAAAAACCCTACTCAAAACCCTACTCAGTGTTTAGGTTGAGAGCTAGTGTTAAGTGGTGTTAGTAAGCTGATTGTTGTATCAGTCTGAAAGCTGGTTTGTTTTGGGAACTAGGACCTGGAATTTCCTAGTGATCAATCATCCTAAGAGAGGATTAGTTAATCAGTGCACCTTGGCACTATAACACAAGGAATTCCAAGTGAAAGGAATTCTCCTGTTTGATCAGGACAGTGGACGTAGGAGATTCTTCTCTGAACCACTTTATACCTTGTGTTCTTACATTCTGCTATTTCCTAAGTGTGTGTGAATTCAATAAGTTTATCAAAGTAAAACGAGTTTTCTAAAGGGCTCACTAATCCGCATCTGAAAGCTAATTAGATAGTAGTTTAACTGAAAGTCTTGAGCTTTCAGTGGAGGTATTATCTCAGTAGGCTTTCTCCAAGTAACTCTCAGCAGACCTTCAAGTCCACTGACGAGCTACTGTCTTAAGTAACCTGATAAGTTTTACAAGAAGTTTTAATTTGTAATCACAGGTGTATTCCCCCCCCCCATACACCTGTTTACTTGTTTTGGGACCAACAATTGGTATCAGAGCAGTGGTTCAAAAGACCATTGTTCTAAGTATACCTTGTGCTTAATGGTATTTTTTTTAAAGGTCACCTGAATTGATCTTTTGATAAACTTGTTTTTATACTATGGCTGACAATGCAGCTAGGGTAGCACCACCAGCAGAGAACAACATGGGAGTTAATCCCTTGAACCATATGTCTCATCACAAGCTTCCACAATTCTCAGTGGAAAACTATGACTTCTGGAAGATCAGAATGAGAGCTCATCTTGCCTGTGTGCATGATGAAATGTTAAGGGTTATTACTAAAGGTCCATTTGTATTTATGACACCTAACCCTAGAACTACAGCTGAAACTATTGCAGATCCTAGAGAAGAATGGCCCAAAGATGAAGATAACTTCACTGCAGATGAGAGGAGGAGAAACAACCTCAACTTCATAGCCATGAACATTCTCTATACCACTATTCCAGATTCTGTAATAGGAAGAGTGATCCACTGCAAGAATGCAAAGGAACTATGGGACACTCTTGCTCTCATGTGTGAAGGAACTGACAAGATAAAGGAGAACAAGCTTTCAGTAGCTGTTCAAAAGTATGAGCAGTTCACCATGGAGTCCACTGAGACAATAGACCAGCTTGATGGGAGGTTCACATACATCATGAATGAGATAAATTCTCTGGGAAAAGTCTATACCAAGAGAGAGGTTGCCTTAAAGATCCTGAGAGGTCTAACCTCAAGATGGGATGTATACTCTGTGATGATGCAGAATACCAAGGATCTATCCAGCATGTCTATGCAACAGGTATTCTCTGAACTCAAGGCTTATGAGTTTGATCTGAACAGGAAAAGGGCTCCTGATGAGACCTCAGCTGAGAAGGGAGTAGCCTTCAAAGCTAAGGAGTCTGAGCCAAAATCCCTAAAGCCTCAGAAGAGTACAAAGGCAAGCAAGTCACAAAGCAAGGCTGAGATGCAGGAGGAACTCAGCCTGATGGCTAGGAGGTTTGAACAACTTAACAGCCGCTTTGGTAAATATAAGAGATTTTACAGGGATAACAGGGAAGGTAGATGTTATCCACAAAAGACTACCAGAGAAGGAGAGAAAAGCTCATCTGAGCTGGAAAAGAAGAAAGAATACAAGAATTACACCAAGGCTGAAGGATCATCATCAAAGACCAGAGAGTCCACTGAAGAAAAGAATGATGATGCCAACAGGTGTTCTCAGTGCAAGAAGATTGGGCACTTTCAATATGATTGTCCTCAACTGAGCACAAAAGAAAGAAAGGAAAGGCAAGCCAAAAGAGACAGAAGATATGGATAAAGAAAAGCCATGATGGTTGGGGATGTTGATGAAAATCTGGAGTCACCTGATGAACTGTTCTCTGATAGCAGTGAAGATGACATGTGCCTAATGGCAAGAGAAGAACCAGAGGTACAATCTAAACCATCCAATTCTCTAGAACACACACCCGAGCTAAGCTCAGAGTCAACTGAGGAACTCAATCTTCAGTCCGCTTTGGAACAATTGATGATTGATTTCTCAAGGTTGCAAGAAGCAAGTTTCTGTCTTCAAGATGAGAACAAACAACTCTTGAGTGAAAACTCCAAGTTAATTAAGGCTGGGAATCAAGCAGATCTAAACTCAGCCAAATCTACCATTGAACTGACAAAAGAGGTGGAAACCCTCAGGAGTCAAGGAAATGGTAGAGATCAACTGATAAAAGATCTCAATGAATCTAAGTCAAAGTTAACTGAAGAGAATTTAAAATTGGTAAGCCAAATAAAGGATTCTCTCCTGAAAATTGATGTCTTACAAAAATCTGAAGAGACCTTGTTAGAAAGGATTGATGCTCTAAACAAACCCTCTCTTGCCATAGAAGAGATCCAAAATTTTCAAATCAATCCTAATAACAAGTGTGGGATAGGCTTTATTCCAAAACCTTCAGAAGGTCCTCTGAGTGTTGCTTCTTCAAGTGGCACAAAGAGAGTTTTTGTCAAGTCTGTGACATTTCAACCTCAGACTATGGATAAAGGAAAAAGACCAGCTGAGATCACTCAAAAGAAAAGTCAATCTAAGTCAAAACCAAATGGAAAGGCTCAGGTGACTTATCAAACTAGATCTCAGCAGAGGTACTATCAGCCGAGGTCTTCACAGATGAAGCAACCTCAGCTGAGAGCACCCAGGCATGAGCAGTCCTCAAGGAATGACTCATATGGAAGACCTATTCCTTTTGTGCCTAAAGGAAAAGGCCCTTCATACCTTTATCAACAAAAACCAAGACCAGGTGCATCCAAGCCTAAGAGAAAGAATGTGAAGAAGGTTCCTGTTCCTTCAAAGGCTGACACCCATAGAAAGTTTACTCCCAAGGCACCTAGGGAGAAAACAATCTATGTAGATGTTTATGGAAGACAAATTAGCCAATCTAAAGTGATTAGAACTGTGAGGCAAATTTGGATTCCGAAAGGTACAGCTAACCTGGTAGGACCCAACACCAAATGGGTACCTAAAGCTTGATCTGTGATTGCAGGGCTCAGTGGACCTCAACAAAGGAGAAGGTCTTAAATCATCAGTCTAGTACTTGGACAGTGGATGTTCTAGGCACATGACTGGCAACAAAGATCTCCTGACAGAATTTGTTGAGAAAGAAGGTCCACAAGTCACCTTTGGTGACAACTCACAAGGAGCTACTAAAGGTTATGGTACTTTAATCATTGGCTCAGTAAGGGTAAGCAATGTATCCTTTGTCAGTGGACATAAGCATAATCTTCTGTCCATAAGTCAATTCTGTGATAAAGGATACAGTGTTGAATTTTCATATAACCTGTGTTTTGTTAAGAATATATCTTCACAACAGGTACTACTAACTGGGTCAAGAAAGGGAAATGTCTATCTTGCAGATTGGAAGTCTTGCACACCAAATGCATGTCTTATTGCTAAGAGCTCAACTGACACTAATTGGTTATGGCACAAAAGGCTAAGTCATCTGAATTTCAAGATGATGAACAGGATAGCAAGACATGGACTGGTAGAAGGAATGCCAAATGAAGTATACAACAAAGAACATATCTGTAAAGCCTGTCAGGAGGGAAAGCAAGTAAAGGCATCTTTCAAAAGCAAAGTAGCAACCTCTACTGACAGAGTACTTCAAGTGTTACATATGGATCTTTTTGGTCCAGTAACCCCGGTAAGTATCAATGGGAGAAAGTATACACTTATTGTTGTTGATGACTTCTCCAGGTACACATGGGTGATATTCCTTGCAAGCAAAAAGGAGACTCAACTGAGACTGCCAGAGCTCCTGAAGAAAGTTAGCAATAAAAAGAGCCTGAACATTGTAAAGATAAGATCAGATAAGGGCACTGAATTCATAAATTCTATTATATCTGATTATTGCAAAGAATTAGGTATTTCTCATGAGACATCAGCTGCAAGAACTCCACAACAAAATGGAGTAGCTGAAAGAAGAAATAGGACTCTCAAGGAGGCAGCAAGGACAATGTTAGCTGAAGCTCAGGTTCCTAAAAGATTCTGGGCTGAAGCTATTAATACTGCCTGCCACACTCAAAACAGATCCATGGTAACCAAACATCAAGGAAAAACTCCATATGAGTTATGGAATGGCAGAAAGCCACAGGTATCTTACTTTCATATTTTTGGTTGCAAGTGTTTCATTCACAACAATGGGAAAACACAACTGAAAGCTTTTGATAGCAAAGCTGATGAAGGAATTTTCTTAGGATATTCCCAAATCAGTAGAGCTTTCAGAGTTTACAACTGTAGAACTCTTGTTGTGGAAGAAACACCTCATGTGGTGTTTGATGAATCTACTTTTGAGTCCAGAAGTAAGGAGAATGAGGATGTGATAAGCAAAAGGCTAACTAGACTGAGTATCAAATCAAAAGGATATCCAGAGAATTGTGTTGATACATTCATCCCAACCTGGGACAACCTCAATGATCAACAATTCAAAGAGGACACTCAAAATCAGACCACTCCTCAAAGCTCACCTGAGAGCTCTCCTGAAGATGTAACTGAACTGATGAACACTATCCCAGTTCAAGAGGTAACCAATGTCAATGAAGATGTGGTCACAGCTGAGACATTCACTGAACCCATCATTCAAGGGGGAACCAATGAAATTACCATTGAGAATGAAAATACCTTGAATGATGACTCAGGACTTCAACCCTCTGCTTTATTTCCTGAATTCGATTTCATTCCAATATCTAGTGACTCAACTTCAGAAGAGTTAAACTCTACTGAAGGGCATCAGCCTAGGAGGACTTGGCTCTCAGATCACCCTGTTGAGCAAATCCTAGGTGATCCTTCCTCAGGAGTCAAAACTAGAAGTTTTCATGGTGAAAGTGCTTTGTTTTGTTGTTTCTTATCAAACCAGGAACCATGTTCCATAGCAGAAGCACTTCAAGATTCCAACTGGATTATTGCCATGCAAGAAGAGCTCAACCAGTTCACAAGGAATCAAGTTTGGGAGTTGGTGGACAGACCATATCACTGCAATGTGATAGGAACCAAGTGGGTATTCAAGAACAAGAAGGATGAGAATGATATCATAGTCAGAAACAAGGCCAGGCTAGTTGCAAAGGGCTATTCTCAAGTTGAAGGATTTGACTATGATGAAACATTTGCTCCAGTAGCCAGATTGGAGGCAATAAGGTTATTTCTTGCATATGCTGCTCACAAGAAATTCAAGGTGTACCAGATGGATGTTAAAAGTGCCTTCTTGAATGGAGTACTCAATGAAGAAGTCTATGTGGAGCAACCCCCAGGTTTTGAAGAAAGTCACAAAGTATATAGACTGAGGAAAGCTCTATATGGACTGAAACAGGCTCCAAGAGCTTGGTATGATACTTTGTCACAATTCCTTTTGGATCATGGTTTTATCAAAGGGAGAGTTGATAGAACACTTTTCAGAATCACAAAAGGAGAGGACACATTGCTGGTTCAAATTTATGTGGATGATATCATCTTTGGTTGTCCTAACCAGGTCCTCTGTGAGAAGTTTTCTCAACTGATGAAGGGAAAATTTGAGATGTCTATGATGGGAGAAATGAATTTCTTCCTAGGACTTCAAGTTAAGCAGTCCCCTAAAGGAATCTTCATCAATCAAGCCAAATACACAAGGGAGCTGATCAACAAGTTTGGATGCCAGACCAGCAAAGTAGCAAGAGTTCCACTCAACACCAACACCAAGATGGAACTAGATGAGGATGGAGAATCAGTAGACCAGACTCACTACAGAGCCATCATTGGATCTCTACTGTATCTCACAGCAAGCAGGCCTGATATCACTTTTGCAGTTGGGATTTGTGCAAGATATCAAGCCAACCCCAAGAAAAGTCATCTGGAAGCTGCTAAGAGGATTCTCAAATATCTTAAGGGTACTGTGAATATGGGATTGTGGTATCCCTCAGATGACAATCTGGAACTCACAGGATACTCAGATGCTGATTATGGAGGATGTAGAATTAACAGGAAATCAACCTCAGGCACTTGTCAATTCTTGGGAAGTAAGCTGATTTCTTGGTTCTCCAAGAAACAAAACTCAGTAGCCACAAGCACTACTGAAGCTGAGTATATGGCAGCTGGAAGTTGTTGTGCTCAAATTCTTTGGCTAAGACAACAATTGAGAGATTACAACATCTTTGCCAATGAAGTCCCTATTTTCTGTGACAACAATACTGCAATTGCTATTTCAGAAAATCCAGTTCTCCACACATGATGCAAACATGTGGACATAAGGCATCATTTCATCAGATATCATGTGGAGAAAAAGGACATCAAAATGCTCAAAATCCACACTGACAAGCAGAAGGCAGATATCTTCACAAAACCTTTGGTTGAAGCAAGGTTTCAAGAGTTGTCAGTGGAGCTTGGACTCCTAGATCTAGGAGAGTAAAGAAAGGATTTAATCTCAGTAGAGTTACCTTCAACTCAGTGGAGGTTCATATTCAGAAGAGGATCTTTCTCAGAAGAAGCTCCTCATCTCAGAAGAGGTCTGAATATCAGACGAGGTCAAACCTCAGTGGAGGTCAAAGTCTATACTTATGTTATTTTCAAATCTAAAGCCTCTTAGTTTTATATATATTTATTTGGTTTCAAAACTTACTAATGAGTGCTTTCTGGGAAATTAAATCTTTTTCCACTGTTCCGAAGAGATTTTGGCATGGCAAGCATTTAATGCGCGTGGTACAAGTCAGACATGCTTTTTCAATTACCTATCACACGCGCCCTAAAAGCCGGATGATGTGACCTTCCGGCTACCAACTTTTCCAATCCATGCCATCCATTTTTGGGCGGTTCTTTTCTAACCGTCAAGATTTCTTAAAAACTCCCCACTAAACCTTGCAACTACCCACGATCTCAAACCCTATCAATCTCAGACGTTGAATTCTTTGTTCAATCTCACCGTTCTTCACTCATATAAAAACCCCAAACGTCCGCTTGTAAACCTTTTCGAATACACTTCCAAGCAAACACTTACTATCTCTTCAACCTTTTTCTGCAAACTTTTTCAAATCCTACTTACAAACATGGCCAAAATTAACCTAGGGTTTCTGAACAACAAAGATAGTTCCTGGTATGAACCTATAATTCTTTTCAACAATCCAGAAATTGAATCAAGACCAAAGTTCTCTCACATTAAGGAGGCTTTGGAAATGGTCAAAGCTGCTGGGTTGGAGAAATTTCTATCAGTACATCCAGAGTACTGTTATGATAGGCAGGTTCTTGAATTTTTCTACAACATATCCAACTGTGACTCAAGAATCAAATCGTGCCTTTTTGTACAAAGAAAGAAGAAGGTGACGAGAGACGATATGGAGGTTGTTGAGCACCAGAAAATAAGAAAGGAGATTCGGATAGGAGGAGATGAGCTGAAGGAGTTATTTGAACTCCCATCTGAAGGCCCAAATCCAGATACTTGTATCTTGGATAAGGAGGAGGAATGGGTCTACACAATAATGGAGAAAAGGGTGAAGTATAGTCCCACGATGAACAGAAGCCTACTATTACCAGCATACAATGTCCTTTGTGAGATTGTTGGTAAATGTATCTTGGGAAATCAAGGAAGCACTGAACAAGTAAGCAAGCCAAAGCTCAGGTTGATGAAGGCAATAGTGGAGAGCAAGGAGAAGCCATACAATTGGCAGCAGTTCTTTTTTAGAGCCTTGAACAGGGAACACTCAAAATTCCAGGCTGACAAAACTCCCCATTTGGCAAGTAAGCTAAATTTTGCCACTAAAATTTCTTACTTAATTGAGAATGTGGATGTGGGAGTAGACTGGTTAAAGGATAGAAAATGGAGTAACTTGAAGACCCTATTCAAGTCTGGAAAAACTCTGGAAACAAGGATGCTCAAGCCCGCTGAGGAGAGCCCAGAGGCAATCGAGGAAGAGGAAGCTAACCCTGCTGAAGGGAAGAAGACCAAATTGAAGAGAAGATTGGTCAAACTGAGTGATAAGATGGCCCAGCACAAAGAGGCCGAGGCAGTGAAAGCCTCTAGGAAGGAAAGCAGGAGGTCCTCTGAGGCAGAGAAGGAGAGTGCCTCAAAGAAAGTCAGAGTCACAGACTCTACTGATGAATCTTCATCAGGTAACCCTGACTCATCTCCAAACACCATCTCAACTGAGTCTGACTCAGATGTCCCCGCACCCACCCCCATCAAACCTAAGACCACTAAACCTCGCACTCCTGCCAAAACCAAACGCATCTCCACGTTACCCAAAACCCCCACTGATGGCTCTCAACAGCCAAAAAGTGGATCCCAAACAACCCCCACTGAACCTATCTCCACCCCTACTGAAACAACCCCATCAAACCCTTCTGAACCCATCCCCTCAACCCCTACTGACCAAAACCCAACCTCACCTGAAACTCAACCTCAAACCTCATCTGAACTGAACCCTCCTGATTTTCATTCAACTCAACTGGAGTCTATCCCAGAAGAGCCAATCAAAAGCAGATCCCCTACTCCTTCCCTTCCTTCAGACGATGAAGAAGAGTACTCTTTCCTTGATACTCTCAAGGATGAGGTAGCTTACTCTTTAGAGTCTAAATACCCTGACCTTAATCAATTCCCCACACTCAAAGCCTTGTTCTTGAGACTTAGACTCATTGTCCAACTCAAGGATAGAAGGCTTGGTAAAATACTTCTTGTTGTACGAGGCAGCAATGCAGAGGAGTGGAAGAAGGAGGAAGCTGAAGTGCTGCAATTCGCTGGGATGCACAAGACCAGACTTCTCTGTGATGAGAAGATCTTTGAAAGTTTGGTCTTGGAAAAGATTGTTGAGGCAAAGAAGGAAGTAGAGAAGGCTGTTGAGGTAGAAAAGACTGCTGATGGAGAAAAGCCAGTTGAAACCTTATCTGAGAAGGAGGAGGAGAAGGAGAAGAGAGCAGAGGAGAAGGCAGTGGAGTCTGAATTAGAAGGAGGTGCTTCACCCAAGCAAGGTGATGGTGAAGCAGCCAAGGATGTATCCATGGCAAGGGATACTGAGGCTCAAAATTTGCCACAGGAGGGCTAAGTAGAGGTGTCTACTGAAGCTCTCCCACAACAGCCCTCAGTGGTTGCTTTAGAGTCAACTGAGGTGTCTGGAACTGGAGAAGTTGAAAAGCAGAGTGAAAAAGAAAAAGAGGTGGAAATAACTGCTATCAAGAGTGGAGAGATAAGAGCAATCATCCCTGTAAAGGGTGAATTGGCTAAAAAAAATTACAGTTGAAAAAGAAAGTGAGGAAGAGAGAAGTAAGAAGAGTGAGGAGGAGGGAGCCCCCATGGAGATAGAGGCATCAGGAGTTCTAGGTTGTGAGGTTGAGGGAGTTAGAACTAACACTATTTGCAATGCAGGTACTCAAACCTTTGAAACTCCCCCAGCTGGGGTCAACCTAACTCCACTGAGTGATGTTGTTCACTCTATCAAAGAAGACAGCCTTCCATCACTTCAAACTCAGCTCAGAGAGGTCCAGGAGATTGTACAAGAGGAGGTAGATGAGATGGTTATTCTCTCAGACCACATTGATGAACTCATGGAGTCCACAACTACATCACTTCAGAATCTCACACTTAAAGTTGAAGACTCTCAGCAGATGGTGATTGATGTAGTTGAGGGACAAAGTGTATTAATCATTGAAGCCCTGAAGAAGCTGGAGGAGACTGAAGAAGAGGCCAGAACCAAATTCCTCAAAGACTCAGTAGAGAACGTATCCATCAACCTGAAGTCATCAGTGGAGGCCTTCTCAGAAGACCTACTTGGAAAGGTTGAAGGATTATGGAACTCTAAGATGTCTGAATTCGAGGCCAAGCATGCTGAGCTAGGAGCCAAATTGGGAGAAGTACTGAAGAAGGCAGCTGAAGACTTCCCAACACAAGAGAAGACTGATGTGCTGATCAATGAAAAGCTTGCGCAGTTTGTTCAATTTGGACAGACTGCTGGAGCTACTCTAGAGAGGCTTGAAGATGAGGTAGACCATTGCTCAACTGAGCTGAAGGCACTGGCCCATGATCAACTGAAGCTCAACATCACTGTAGCTGAAAGTTTGATTAATGCCGGAAAGGGGGAAAAGAGGATAAGTGCTAAGGACATGAAGGCTGATCCTAAGAACAAAATGAACATTATCCTTGAGACCCCTGAATATTTGAAAGGCCAACAGGTGAAGAACACCTTGAAGAAAGTTGAAGCTGAAGCTCAGAAGATTGCAGAATCCAAGAAAGGAAAGGAGACCTCCTCAGCTGACCTTTCAAAGTTCAAAGAGGAGCATCTAAAGGAGAAGGAGGAGAGAGCTGCGAAGAAGGGGGAAACCACAAAGAGGAAGGCATCTGAAGCCCTCTCAGCAGAGGTTGCCAAAAAGACAAGAACCTCAGGGAGGTTGACAGCTAAGTCCACAACCTCTACTGATGAAGTTCAGGTACTTCCTATTCTCAATCCTGAACCCTTATCTTCTGAACCTCCCAAGTCTGCACCTACAAAAGTCACAGAGCTCGCTGAGCTAATTAAAGAGGTTGGAGGTATGAATGAAAGAGCAAGGAAGCTAACAGCCCAGCAGCAGGAGAGGAGAGATAAGGTGGTTGGTAAGATGGAGACTATTGCTGAGTTAGCTGAGAGAAAAAGAAAGGAGAGGCTAGCCACTTTTGACAAAACTACTTCTAAGAAATTCAGGAGTGGTTATCTAAAGTGGGCTGCTAAGCTAAAGAAAGACAAGATCACACCATCTCAGAACATATTCCCTCATCATGATGCCTGGGTCCCTAAGAAGCTCAATGATGCTTGGGAGACTGCTAAAAGGGACTTTGTGTATTCCTTTTATGTCAGTGGAGAGTTAGGAAGGGACAATGCACAAGAAGTCTTCAACTCATGGTTGTTTGATGCCTATCCCAAACTCTATCCTGAGATCAGTGATGCTTGGAATGATGCCTTTCCTGATCAAGCTCTGAAGGCCCCTGATTTAATCACCTACTGGCCTCCTCAAGATGCAACAGGTGCTGTTGATAGAGAAAGGATCACTGAAGAGTGGACATCCTTGTGTGAGCATCTTGGACTCAGAGGACATTCAAAGGAGATAATGGAGAGGAAGAATGAGCTAAAGATTAGAGTTTTCAAGCAATATGGACTTGAACCCATTTTCGAGTCCATCTGAGAAGGTTGTATATTTTGCTGGGCATTTGTTTATAAGTCCCAGGTGTGTTTAAGTTTGAAACTTTTGAGAGTTAACTTCATGTAATATGTACTTCATCATTCTATCAATGAATTGAACTCTACTGATGTTTTGCCCAAGATAATATCTCATTATCATTTAGGCTTATGTACTTGAATGTTTTACTTACAAAACCTGTGAACTTTGAATGTCATCTGAAGAACCTCATCTGAAAGAAGATATGTAATAAGATAGGTTCCGGCATAATCAAAAAGGGGGAAATTGTTGGGAAAATGTATAAGACTTATGTTTTGATTAGATGCCAACATGTACCTCCTAAGTTGTTTTGTAAGTAAATTATTCAGTAGAGTTAGTACTTAGTCAAACTGTTCAAAGTGTTAAGAACTGGAGTGCAGTTAGTAAAAACTAGAGTGTATTTTAGTATGAAGTCTGCTGAAAATGAAGTCCGCTGAAGACTAAGTGATCTGAGAAAGAAGTCTAAGTCTTGAATGTTTTCTAAGTGCATTCTCACTAAGACTAAACTATCAGGAGAGGACGAAGGCCCACTGATAAAGAACTAACAAAGTACAGTTAATGCTAATCATATTCAAAGTTGTTAGTTAATCTGGATTGGAACAAGGCAAAATGAATTTCAGTGAAGCTTACAATAAATGAAGGAATAAGAAGGTTCTCTCAGAAGAGTTCTACCTTAAAGCAAGACAGGAATCTGGGCACGCAGACTTAAGGTCCAATGAGAAGATGACACGTCAGTGTACTTTACTGACAGTCGACCTGTCCCAGCCTGACAAGTACCAAAAGTCCTTCACCAAGCAATCTACAGAAAGCTGGTGAACAAGCATGGTTTTTGCAGCCGTTTCTTGACAAGACTTAAAGCTTCAAATAGAGCTGTTTGAACCAATCAGATACAAGAAGACTTACTTGAGAAGATTCAAAACCAACGGGAAGATTTTCAAGGAAGCCTATAAATACAGAAGGACGTGCACATTTCCAAGCACGGGAAACTCACAAGATCAAAGTTATCTCTACACTCATAACTACTAAGAAGCACTCGAAATTATCATTGTTTCCCAAGTGTTTCACATTTGTAGAGAGCCTAACAAACCTTCTGTAACCAAGCTTAAAAGCTATATCCAAATCTTAGAAAGAGATAATCAAATCCTAAGCCTTGAGCTAAACTTGTAAGGATTATCTCAAAATAGTTGGAACCAAAACCCTACTCAAAACCCTACTCAGTGTTTAGGTTGAGAGCTAGTGTTAAGTGGTGTTAGTAAGCTGATTGTTGTATCAGTCTGAAAGCTGGTTTGTTTTGGGAACTAGGACCTGGAATTTCCTAGTGATCAATCATCCTAAGAGAGGATTAGTTGATCAGTGCACCTTGGCATTATAACACAAGGAATTCCAAGTGAAAGGAATTCTCCTGTTTGATCAGGACAGTGGACGTAGGAGATTCTCTGAACCACTTTATACCTTGTGTTCTTACATTCTGCTATTTTCTAAGTGTGTGTGAATTCAATAAGTTTATCAAAGTAAAACGAGTTTTCTAAAGGGCTCACTAATCCGCATCTGAAAGCTAATTAGATAGTAGTTCAACTGAAAGTCTTGAGCTTTCAGTGGAGGTATTATCTCAGTAGGCTTTCTCCAAGTAACTCTCAGCAGACCTTCAAGTCCACTGACGAGCTACTGTCTTAAGTAACCTGATAAGTTTTACAAGAAGTTTTAATTTGTAATCACAGGTGTATTCCCCCCCCATACACCTGTTTACTCGTTTCGGGACCAACAGATATGGCCTTTGATTATCACGGGACAATTGCGAACGCGCTACCAACCCAAAGACCTTCTCAAGTATTTCCCTTTCCCCTTGCTTGATCACCGGTAGGAAGTGCTTTCAAACAATTTAAATAACTAAGGAAAAAGAAAAATACATATGTTCTTGATTTTTCCAACACATGGAATTATGTACTTGGGGATGAAATAATCATCCCCTATTTATAATGAAGTGGCCGAAAATTATAGGTCTTTTATGGGCCTGGAGAAAATCTTTTCTTAGTCTCTAAGAAATCTTGAATATATCTCATATATTCTTTTCGCCATAATGAAATATTCCACAAAAATCTCACTCACCTTATAAGCTTGTAATTTTCAAAAATTTCAAGAAGAGAATCCAAGATTTGGATCTTCTTGAATATATGAGATAATCTTGTATTCCAAGAATACTTATCTTCCATAATATCTTTCCAAGAAAATCAACAAAATCTTTTCTCTCCTTATTTCCAAATTTTCGAAAAAATTAAGAAAAAATCAGCATTATATTTTCTTTTTATTTTAATCACCTTATCATTATTGGACTACTTAATGGGCTACTTGAGGGGCCTTAAGGAGAATTAAGATTGGACCTCCTAATGGACTTCTGAATTTCAATATTGAGCCCCAATATAATTAAGCCCATAAATATTAATTATTACCACTAATAAATTAATATTGCACTATCCATCTTAATCCATATTACGATAATATGGGCTCCCGATTATTATTTCCCGCGTTTAAGATTATCAAGTCCATTAATTAATTAAGCTTCTGAATAGCTCTAAATTAATTAATATATTTCACCTTGGAGTAAAGACAACTCAACATTATTATCCGTACCGAAGAAACTGATTCTTCACTTGCAAGATTTTGTACGATAAAACTTCTAAGCCCACCAAGGGGACTAATCACACGAGCCGTACTCACACGCGTTTCTCCATATTAAATCTTAGCAACCGTCGTATGATTAATATTACTGCCCAAAACACAAAGTTCGAAGTCACGATGATTCTCACCCAACATGAATCAAAGCAGTAACCATTAAGCACACACGGTCCTATTTAAGTGACGGAGATTAAGAAATCAATAACCACTGAGGTCTAATTCTTCACATTTCAGAACAGAAGAATTTATCCTCGCTGTAGGTCCTCTTCAACACATACTAAATGTGCTAGTGCAATCTCTTGTTCAAGATAAGCCAATCTAAGATATACACATCGACCTTTCACGGCGGATTGTTCAATCCCACCTAGTTCGTGAATTTGTACGTTTAGTTACAAGGAAACCATTAATGTGATCTTCCGTGATCGGGTATCACCACATTAACTACAATGTAACATGTACCACTTATAATGAACTGGTTGCAATAAATATTCAACATTCAATCATATCTAAAGTAAAAGTTATAAAAGAATTATTCTCATAAACAAATGTTTAATACATGAGTTATACAAAGTAAAAGCATACTTTCACGTATAACTCCATCAATCTCCCAGTTATACTTAAAGTCTGCTTTTTAGTATACATCATCATGCATGTCTAGTGTAGTAGCTCTACGTGACATCTCATGTCAACCTACACTAACCTAATAATTCCTCCCACTTATACTTAAAGCAGATTGGCAATAGTCTTGACTCTCATTCCATCCACATGTCTCTCGAATGTACTCTGAGGCAGACCCTTTGTGAATGGATATACTAGGTTGTCCTCCGACTTTTATCTTTGCCATCTCTTTATCTCCTCTCTTAATGATTTCTCGTATAAGATGGTATTTTCTTTCAATGTGTTTGTTGGCCTTGTGGGCTCTCGGTTCCCTTGAATTTGAAACTACTCCGGCATTGTCACAATAGACAATTATCATGTCGGGCAAATTCAGAATAACGTCCAAGTCCACTAAGAAGTACTTGAGCCAAACCGCTTCTTTCGCTGCTTCACAAGCAGTTACTTATTCGGCTTTCATGGTCGAATCGGCTAAGCATTTCTGCTAATCGCTTCGCCATGTCATGGCTCCTTCTCCCATGCAAAATACACTACCCGAGGTAGATATTATGGATTCTATATCTGATTGGAAATTTGAGTCCGTGCATCTCATGGGAATTAGACTGTCTGACTATTAAATCAGCATTCCATCGCTAGTTCTTTTCAGAAACTGCAGAATGCATTTAATTGTAGTCCAATAAGCTTTCACGGGGTTACTTATGATATCTTGCCATCATGCCCGAGGCAAAAACAGATATCTGGTTTCATACACAAAATTGCATACATAAGGCTTCCTATGCCCAAAGCATACGGAATGCCTTTCATGCTTCTATCTCCATATGCGTCTTTGGGCCTCTTTGTTTTGATAGATGGATTCCGTGCCTAAAAGGTACAAAACCTTTCTTGGAATCTTGCATGCTGAAACACTTCAAAACAGTGTCTTTGTATGAAACTTGCAATAAGCCCAACATCATTCTCTTGCGATCTCAAGTGATCTTGATCCCAAGGATATGACCGGTTTTCCCTAAGTCCTTCATATCAAACTGATTTGACAGCCATACCCTTACGTCTGATAATACCTTTACTTTGTTTCCAATGAGCAGAATATCGCCTACGTGTAATACTAAGAATACCACCACAGTTCTGTCACACCTTTTATACACACAACTTTCGAACTTGTTATGATCAAAACTCATAAGACTTAATAACTTGATCAAAATGTTGGTTCCAAGTACGCGATGCTTGCTTAAATCCATAAATGGATCTCTTAAGCTTGCATACGAGGTGCTCTTGGCCTTTTTCAATGAAACCTTTGGGCTGTTGCATATAGATATCTAACCCGTCAAGACTTCCGTCCATTTGCTAGATCTCATAATCTAAGTGCACAACGATCAACAAGAGAATACAGATGGACTTAAGCATAGCTACAGGCGAAAAGGTTTCCTCATAATCGATCCCTTTCTTTTGAGTATACCCTTTGGCCACTAGCCTTGCTTTGAAGGTCTCAACCCTTCCGTCCGGTCCTCTTTTCCTCTTGTACACCCACTTGCATCCAATGAGTTTTACCCCACTGGGTGGTTCGCCCAACTCCCACACTTAATTATGATCCATCAAACCCATCTCAGTTTCTATTGCCGTTTGTCATGACTCCGCGTCTTTGTCTTGGATTGCCTCATCGTATGTCCATGGGTCTGATTCATCATCGGGAATCAAATCCGAAGATTCTCCTATTCCCATGAATCTCTCGGGTTGCCTAGCAATCCTTCCACTGCGACGGGGTTCCAGTTGTGAAGGTGTGACGATTGGTATATCATCTTGTATACTTAGTATAGGAGTTCGTCTAAGGTAATCTCACTTCTGGGCTTTCTTTTGTTCATATAGTCTTCTTCCAAGAATTTAAAGTGTGTGAAAAATACGGTCTTTTGATCCTTGGGACTATAGAAAATACACCCTTTCGTTCCCGCAGGGTATCCTATAAACATCCTTAATTCCGAACGTGGATCCAATTTACCGGCTTCCTTGTCTAGTACGTATCCCGGACAACCCCAAATCCACAAGTGTTTTAGTCTGGGCTTGCACCCGGTCTACAATTCCATTGGGGTTTTAGGAACCGATTTGGATGGCACCAAGTTTAGAATGTAAGCCGTTGTTTCCAAGGCGTTACCCCAAAATGATTTGGGTAAATCTGAATAACTCATCATAGATCTGACCATTTCTAAAAAGAGTCTGGTTTCTTCGTTCCATCACACTATTCTGTTGAGGGGTTCCCGGTGCGGTTAACTGGGATAGATCCCTTCGTCCGATAGGTAGTTCAAGAATTCATTGCTGAGGTATTCGCCTCCACGATCGGATTGTATAAACTTGATACTTCTTTCCTTATGCAACATAAGGTAGATGTATCCATATCCCGAGTAATCGTCAACAAAAGTCACAAAATACTCATACCCCCTTCAAGCTTTGATCGTTATTATACCACACACATCGGTATAAACGAGTTCTAACACTTCCATGGCTCTAATCCCCTTGGCTCCAAATGCCCTATTGGTCATCTTACCCTCTAAACAGAATTTGCAAGTTGGAAACGACTCAACTTGAAAAAACTCCAAGGATCCTTCTTTCACCAATCTTTGTATTCGCATTAGATTAATATGACCTAATCTAGAATACCATAGAAGTGTTCTGTTCATATAAAAAAGAATGCTTCCTTTTATAACTTGAAATAGTCTATGTGTTATTAGATTCAATTTATAAGTGGTGTGCCTAATTAATGGTATAAAGATCATCCAACAATATTCCGGAACAGATAAACTCATCGTTTCAAGAAATAATAACATCCTTATTAAAAGAAACTGAGTATCTATTCAAAACAGTTTAGAAACTGAAGGTTGAGTTCTTTCTAAACTAGGAACATGAAGAACGTCTCTCAAGACCATAACTCTATCTTCACAAGATAGGCGCACTTCTCCCACTGCTTCAGCTGCCACTCTCGTAGCATTGCCCGGTGTGGTGGGGATCTCACTTGCTCTAAATCGTCGGGTTAGCTTGAACCCATGCAAAATGAAACAAATGTGATCAGTGGCTCTCGTATCCACTATCCACGAATGGACAGCATACGCCACTTCACAAGTTTCTACGACTAAGACATGTGAATTACCTAACTTTCCTAGCATCTTAGGCTTGGAACAGGCAGACCTCCAATGTCCTCTCTTACCACAGTTAAAACACTTCCCCTTTGATGCTAGCCTTGGATTTGCCTTTCACAACAATTGGATTTGCTTGGGTCCGGCCTTTGGTTCTCTTCCTCTTTTTCCCTCCCTTGGGACCAAAAGAGGTAGACAGACCATGAGCCACCATAGCACTAGACTGGTGCTCCATTATCACCTCCACCGAAACTAAAGCTTGCAAGAGCTCGGGCAAACGACTTGTCCGTTCATTCATCTGACAGTTCAGATGGAACTGCTCAAAGCTTCTCGGTAGAGAATGGTATATGAAATCAACCTGAGAAGGGACATCAAAATCCGCACCAAGTACTTCCAACTTGTTAAGGTATGCCATTATCTCGAGAACGTACTCCCTCACGGGCGTTCCTTCCACCATTTCCAACTTGACCGAGTCATGTTTGGTAAACTGATTAGTCATGGGATTCTGATGTGAAAACATCTCTTCAAGGCTTTCCATGATTTCAACAGCGGATACAATGTCTTCATGAACGCGCCTCAAATCCTCAGACAGAGATGTCAAAATGATGCACTTCATGTGTTCCTTGTCACGCTTTCAATCATAAACTGCCTTTTCCCATTGGTTGACTTATCATTAGGCTTGCCGGGTTTATTAATGTGAATAACCCAATTGTGTTTTCGTGCAGTAAGGACAAATTTAAAATTACATTTCCAATCGATATAATTCTCTCCAAAAAGTTTATTAACTTTAAGTATATTTAAATAGTGGATTAAAAGGTTGCGACATGATGAAATGAGAATAAAACATACATTCATATTAATATCTAGAAAAATATGAAATTATCACATAATTCAATCACATCAATTATATTGAAACCTTAAAACAATATAATCATGCATCAGCCAACATCTCGAAATAATTTAAATGTACCACGAGGGGTGGTCTATACATTTAAACACATTTAAACGGATTACAAACTTGAAAGTTACAAATCCTTAATTCAAAATTAATAGTTGACCCCCAAGGATGAAGATAACTTCACTGCAGATGAGAGAAGGAGACACAACCTCAACTTCATAGCCATGAATATTCTCTACACCACTATTCCAGACTCAGTTATGGGAAGAGTGATCCATTGCCAGACTGCATAGGAACTTTGGGACACTATTGCTCTCATGTGTGAAGGAACTGACAAAATCAAAGAGAACAAGCTTTCAGTAGCAGTTCAAAAATATGAGCAGTTCACCATGGAGCCTACTGAGACCATCGATCAGCTTGATGGGAGGTTCACTGACATCATGAATGAGATAAACTCTCTGGGTAAAGTCTACACCAAAAGAGAGGTTGCCTTAAAGATCCTGAGAGGTTTAACATCAAGATGGGATGTGTACTCTGTAATGATGCATAATACCAAGGATTTATCCAGCATGTCTATGCAACAGGTATTCTCTGAACTCAAGGCTTATGAGTTTGATCTTAACAGGAAAAGGGCTCCTGATGAGACCTCAGCTGAGAAGGGAGTTGCCTTCAAAGCTAAGAAGACTGAGCCCAAATCCCCAAAGCCACAGAAGAGTACAAAGGCAAGAAAATCTCACAGCAGAGATGAGATTCAGGAGGAACTCAGCCTAATGGCTAGAAGGTTTGAAAAACTTAACAGCCGGTTTGGCAAGTATAAGAGATTTTATAGGGATAACAGGGAAAGGAGAAGTTATCCACAAAAAGACACCAGAGAAGGTGAGAAAAGCTCCACTGAGCTGGAGAAGAAGAAAGAATATAAGAACTATACAAGAGCTGAAGGATCATCATCAAAGACTAGAGAGTCTACTGAAGAAAAGGATGATGATGCCAACAGATGCTATCAGTGCAAGAAGGTTGGGCACTTTCAGTATGATTGTCCTCAACTGAGCACAAAGGAAAGAAAGGAAAGGCAAGCCAAGAGAGACAGAAGATATGGACAAAGAAAAGCCATGGTGGCTGAGGATGTTGATGAAGATCTGGAGTCATCTGATGGACTGTTCTCTGACAGCAGTGATGATGACATGTACCTCATGGCAAGAGAAGAACCAGAGGTACAATCTAAACCATCCATTTCTTTAGGACACTCACCTGAGCTAAACTCAGAGTCAACAGAGGAACTCAATCTTCAGTTCGCTTTGGAACAATTGATGATTGATTTCTCAAGGTTGCAAGAAGCAAGTTTATGTCTCCAAGATGAAAACAAAAATCTCTTGAGTGAAAACTCCAAGTTAATTGAAGCTGGGAATCAGGCAAATCTTAACTCAGCCAAATTTACCATTGAGCTGACAAAAGAGGTGGAAACCCTCAGGAGTCAAGGAAATGGTAGAGATCAACTGATAAAAGATCTCACTAAATCTAAGAGAAGATTAGTTGAAGAGAATTTAAAATTGGTAAGCCATGTAAAGGATTATCTCCTGAAAATTGATGTCTTACAAAAATCTGAAGAGACTTTGTTAAAAAGGATTGATGCTCTTAACAAACCCTCTCTTGCCATAGAGGAGATCCAAAATTTTCAAATCAATCCTAATAACAAGTGTGGAATAGGCTATGTTCCAAAACCTTCAGAAGGTCCTCTGAGTGTTGCTTCTTCAAGTGGCACCAAGAGAGTATTTGTTAAATCTGTAACTTTCCCACCACAGATTTTAGATAAAGGGAAAAGACCAGCTGAGGTTCAACAAAAGAAAGGTCTAACTCAGCCAAAACCAATTGGAAAGGCTCAATTGACTAATCAATCTAGAACTCAGCAGAGGTACTATCAGTCGAGGTCTTCTCATATGAAGCAATCTCAACTGAAAGCACTCAGACATGAGCAATCCTCAAGGAATGACTCATATAGAAAACCTATTCCTTTTGTGCCTAAAGGAAAAGGTTCTCAATACCTTTATCAACAAAGACTAAGACCAGGTGCACCCAAGCCTAAGAAGAAGAATATTAAGAAGGTTCATGTTCCTTCAAAGGCTGACACCCGTAGAAAGTTTACTCCTAAGGCACCTAGGGAGGTAACTATTGTTAGGATATAGATTAGATGTTTTGAAGATGTTAAAACAAGAACTTGTAATAGGACTAGCTGAACATGTTAGTCAACTACAGATTAGTCTAGAATAGGTCTTTGGTTAAGGGGAAAGAAATCTGTGCAAACCAGATGAGGTGACCAGATGAGAGGTGACCAGATAAGGTGTCCAGACCAGAGCAGAAAAGTCACCAGAGCAGATGAGGTCAGAGGAGTCTGCCAGAGGAGTCTGACCAGATGAGTCTGACCAGAGGAGTCTGACCAGAGGAGCCTGACCAGAGGAGTCTGCCAGAAGACCTATCCCAGATGAGGCTCAGAACAGAAGTGTTACCTAACCAGACCAGACCAGACTAGAAGATCCCAGACCAGACGAGTCCTGACCAGATGAGGGAGACGGATTAGTTCACCCACTTGGAGGTTGCGTGTAATCTGGAGACAAGGAGTTTTTGGAGATCATGATGGAGAAGAAGGCAATCTGGATAGTCAACTGATGGAGGATTTGATTGATTGTTTGATTGAAGTCAACTAATCAATCATATAATCAATCTGTGATTGATTATATTCCTCCAATTATGGTTGTTTGAATTTCTAGCTTCCAACGGCTAGTTAATTCCTACAACTATATATAGGAGTGCTTGGATGAGTTCATTAGATAAGAGTCGCGCGAGAGCACACAATGTTAGGATAAAAATTGTTAGTTTTGATGAGTTAAAACAAACCAGAAGATGTAATAGGACCATCTGGACCTGTTAGCCAGATGATGATCTAGATTAGGACTTAGTCTAGGGGGAACTGCCAGACCAGAAGACCTCACCAGAAGAGTCACCAGAAGACCCCACCAGAGGACTTCACCAGAGGACTCTACCAGAAGACTTCTCCAGATGAGATCAGACCAGAGGCAGAGATCCTTCCCCAGACCAGACGAGTCCGGACCAGACGAGTCTGGTGGAACAAAAGATGCTCAGTTTGATCCCCTTATTCTACTGAGTATTCTGGTTGTTCACCAGATAAGGACCAGAAGACACCGAGGTTGCCTGGTGTCTGGTCCTGCCTTCTCTGTTGAGTATCAGAGTTAGGCAATTGGAAGCTTTGATCCATTGGTAATTAATCAAGTCAAATCAAGATCAAGATTGGACAGTATTTGAGGATAATCAATCAAGATCTCACCAGCCCAATCAATCAATTAGGGAATTGATTGATTGAAGCTTCCATATATAGAGGATCTGATTGGATCAGCCTCCCAACGGCTATGTCCCTAATCCCCTCTATATATACTTGAGTGCAGATCAAGAAAAAGCTCTAGAATCATTCACGCGCATATAGCCATACTAAGCTTTTGATCACTATGCATTTCGCACTCACTTTTGTTCTTAATTACTCATCTACTCGTAAGGAGTTTATATACTCAACCTGTTCATCTTGTTAGACAAGGTTGGAGTAAGTCTATCTTTAGATCGAAGTTAGATCTAAAGAGTTTGTAAGAAGGTGCTGGTACTTCGGAAATTCCAGTGAGTAAGTTTGTGAGTTGGTTGATAGTGAGACCCCTTGGTGATAAGGGAGAGTGGACGTAGGATATTTATCCGAACCACTATATATCTTGTGTCATTTATCGCTTTATTTTAATTATTGTTTATTGCTCTCTTATAAAAGATTTTGGAAAGACATTATAACATAAGCTTCCGCAATTAATCTATCGAGTGGGACCAACAAGTGGTATCAGAGCAGTGTGTCCACGACCACTGCTTTGAAAAGCTTTTGGTGGTCACCGGGCAGATCCATTGCTCTTTAGTGCTTTTATTCAAGTTCTTGTTATTTCCCTAAATTTCTTATCAATATGTCTTCGAAATCTTCTTATAAGAGTCGCAAACTGCCAGAATTCTCGTTCGAGGATTATAGCCACTGGAGCTTCATGATGAGTAATCATCTTGGAGCTATCCACCACCGCATGTTAGATGTGGTTGAAAGTGGCCCCATTAAATTTTACTGGACTCCTATTGATAGTGGCAGGTCTGAGTCCAGAGAAGAAACTAGCGACGCTGCAGAGGATAGAGTTCCCAGACAATGAATCCTCAAAAAGAAAGACGAACTTGACAACGATGAAAGAAAGCTACATAACCTGGACCAAGTGGCGAGGACTGAGATTATCAACACTCTTACTAAAGAAGTTATTGAAAAGGTCAGGACGTGCACCACTGCAAAAGAGATGTGGGACAAGTTAGCTCTGCTCTGTGAAGGAACAGAGAAGATTAAAGATAACAAGCTCCAAGCTGTTCAACACTCTTTTGACACATTTAAGATGAAACCAGACGAGACCATTGACCAGCTGGACATGCGTCTCACGAATCTCTAGAACAAGGCTAGTGCCTTAGGTAAGACCTATTCTGAAAAAGAGATTAATAGTAAAATATTACGTTCACTAACAAGCAGGTGGAGAATTAAAGTCACTGTGATCAAGGACAACAAGGATCTCAACACTCTGGATCATCATCTTCTGTTGTCTGATCTCAAAGCCTATGAGTATGATCTTCAAGAGGAGGATCAAACAGAAGAGGTTTCCTCTTCTAGTCAGAAAGGTGTTGCATTCTCTTCAACCATCAAATCTGATGTCAAGCCAAAGGAGTCTACTGCAGATGACTTGAGCCTCAAGGAGCAGGTAGCACTTCTAACTCATAAATTAGATAAAATGAGTTCAAAATATGGCAGGTACAAAAAGCATTGGAAGGAGTCTACCAGAAACAGGAAGAGTTTTTTCAAGCCTGCAGAGAAGGAGAAGACATCTGGAGACTCAAGGGAGACCAGATTCAGAACTCCAGAGAGGAGGAGAGATGACAACCCTGGCAACTCTGGGAGATCAGATCATCAGAGGAGGGATAGTAGCTCTGGCAGACCTGACTACCAGAGGAGAGAAAGTAGTCCAGCCAGATCAGAATACAACCAGAGGAGGAGAGAGCCAAGTCCTAGTCCCAGAGGAGACAATGCCTGCTACACATGCAACAAGACTGGTCACTATAGTTATGATTGTCCTCAGCTTACTCCTAGGGAAAGAGAAGAGAAAAGAATCAAGAGAGATAGGAGGTATGCAGATAAGAGGGCATTGCTGGCAGAAGCAGAGGAGGAGGATACTAGTTCCAGTTCTTCTTCTTCTGACTTTGGTTCAGATGATGATGTGTGTCTCATGGCAGACATTACTGAGGTAAATGAAACTACTCTTGTTTTATCTAATTCCAAATGTACTGAATCCTCTAATTCATCTGGTAACTCCAGAGAGTCTGATATGCAACAAATGCTATCAGATCTCCAAAATTGTGTCCAACTCTGTCAAAAACTTGAGAAAGAGAATGGTAGGCTCAGAGCTGAAGTTCAATCTCTCTCTCATGAGCACAAATCCACCAGAGAACTCATGAAAGATCATTCCAAAGAAGTCTCTGAACTTCAGGATAAGATCAAAGAAAGAGATATCTGGTAGATCAACTCATGAAAGAAAGGAATTCTCAAGAGGATGAGATCACTGAACGCAGAGCCAAATACAAAACTCTTATCAAGGGAAAACAAGTTGTCCACAACATAGAAGAGATACCTATGCCCAGAGAAGCTCCTAAGATACCATCTGTTGTATCTATCATATCAGAGTCTTCTCAGCGCATTTGTGATAAGAGTGGTTTAGGATATTCTGGAATTACCACTAAAACTCACAAGTACTTTTATAACAAAGACAAGTCTGTAAGAGCTGGTAAATTGGTAGAAATCTGGAATGATAAAGACTTAACTGGTAATGGTTACAAGGTGGTTCACAATCCTGATTGGAAAAGGAATCACTCTGTTAATCAAATAACAAATGGTCCAGAAGAGTTGACTGTTCTGGAAGAGAAGATGTTAGAGAATAAGTGTCAAAAAGGGGAACCATTAAAGATTGATGGTTCTGTGAACAATGAGTCCCAAGGAGTAGGAATTACTCAAATTGGAGGACCCCAGAGAAATCCTCAAAGGGAACCTAAACAGATTAGGGGACCTCAAAGGAAACACTCAAGAAAGGGGAATACCAATCAGAGTAACAACTACCAGAGAAGGAACAATGTTCAGCAGAACCAGGTACCCCAGAGACAATTTTCTCAGAGGAATCAATTCCAGAATAGGTATACTCAAAGGAACTATAATTACCAGAACAAGTCTAATTATCAGAACCAGAGGAGGCCTTCCAGACCCATCTCTAGAAAACCAACTGATCTGGGAAGATATGACACCAGAGATGGTTCTTCTAGGATGTACCCTTACAACCAGACCTTTAAGACCATGTCTTTGAGGCAGGCCATTCCAAAGGCCAGATTCGAGAAAAGGTACACCAGACCAGTTTATAGGAAAGGTGTCCTTATCAGACCAGTAGCTCAATATGTCATAGTAAGAGGACATGTACTGGTAGATAGATTTGGAAGGAAGATAAGATCTCCTCATCCATCAAGGGATGATCTTTATCTATGGATTCCTACAGAACCTGCAACTAACCAATCAGGACCCAGCACTAGTAGGGGACCTAATTGATCTCTCTGCAGGTAGATAAGAGTCCATTGGAGAAAGGATTTTCAAGCAACCATGTCTGGTACATTGATAGTGGATGTTCCAAGCACATGACCTTCCAGAAGGACAATCTCCAAGATTTCAAGCCATTAAATGGACCAAGAGTGATGTTTGGTGACAACAACTATGGAGTCACCAGAGGAGTTGGAAAGTTGACCTTCAATGGAGTATCTGTAGATGAAGTCTACTACGTAGAAGGACTCAAGCATAATCTGCTTTCAGTATCCCAATTCTGTGACAAGGGATACTCAGTGAAGTTTTCTAGTGATTCATGCACTGTTTTCTCTTCTGATTATAATGATATCTTGCTAATAGGCTTGAGGAAGGGTAACATTTATCTTGCAGATTTTAGCAGTTGCCCAAGAAATGCTTGCCTGGTTGCTAAAGGATCTGCAGAGAACAGCTGGATTTGGCACAAGAGATTGTGTCATCTTAACTTCAAAACATTGAACAAGATTGCCAGAAAAGGTCTCATTCGAGGTCTTCCTAATGAAGTGTTTAAGAAGGATCAGGTTTGTGGTTCATGCCAGAAGGGTAAACAACCCAAGACTTTCTTTAAGGATGTCCAGAGCACAACCACAACCAGACTACTTCAACTACTTCACATGGACCTGTTTGGACCTGTTTCTCCTCTTAGTTTCAGTGGAAGGAAGTACACCTTAGTAATAGTAGATGATTTTTCAAGATACACTTGAGTAGTGTTCTTGTTTAAGAAAAATGAAACTATGACTAAGCTGCCAGAGTTCTTCAAGCAGATTCAGAATGAGCAGAACCAGAGCATTGTCAGGATCAGGAGTGACAAAGGAACAGAGTTTTTTAATTCACATATTGCAGATTATTGCAAGGATCATGGGATTTTTCATGAGACATCTGCTGCCATAACACCTCAACAAAATGGAGTTGCAGAAAGGAGGAATAGGACTCTCAAAGAAGCTGCAAGAACACTTCTGGCAGAGTACAACACTCCACAGAGATTTTGGGCAGAGGCCATCAATACAGCTTGTTACACTCAGAACAGGTGCCTGATTGCCCAGAGACACAATAAGACCCCATATGAGGTATGGAAAGGTAAAACCCCATCTGTTTCATATTTTCATGTTTTTGGATGTAAGTGTTTCATCCATGACAATGGGAAATCTAAATTAAGAACCTTTGATGCTAAAGTGGCTGATGGAATATTTTTGGGATATTCCAGCACCAGTAAAGCTTTTAGAGTTTTTAATAAGAATTCACTTTGTGTGGAGGAAACACCTCATGTTGTTTTTGATGAATCTACTTTTGAGTGCAAGGTGGATTCTAAGTCTTCAGATGAGACCCAGAATCAGGCTACACCCAGAGTTATCAAGGTCAATCCACCCATTCTTGATTCAGATTCAGATTCAGAAGTTGACCCATCTCCTGGTTCTCTGAAGCAGCAGCCTTCACGAGGAGCAGAACCAGAAGAGGTTGGAACTCCTGTAGGGGGAAGCTCTTCTGCAGGTGGTGATAATCACCAAGGTACTACAGAAGATGATCACCCAGGCAAGACCACGGGAAGGAGGACCCTGGTTGATCACCCCAATGACCTGATCTTAGGAGATCCAACTAAGGGTGTCCAGACTAGGAGAACTATTAACTTAGCTACCTTATTCAGTTGCTATGTGTCCTTGATTGAGCCCAAGAACATCAAGGAGGCACTGAAAGATTCAAATTGGATTGTTGCTATGCAGGAGGAATTGAATCAATTCACCAGACAGGATGTTTGGGAGCTGGTAGACAGACCAAGACATCAAAAGGTGATAGGCACTAAGTGGGTTTTCAAAAATAAGAAAGATGAGAATGATGTCATTACTAGGAACAAGGCAAGGCTAGGGGCCCAGGGCTATTCTCAGTCTGAAGGAATAGACTATGATGAGACATTTGCTCTTGTTGCCAGACTAGAAGCTATCAGATTGTTCTTAGCATATGCTGCTCACATGAAGTTCAAAGTATACCAGATGGATGTGAAATCTGCCTTTCTTAATGGGATTCTCATTGAGGAAGTGTATGTGGAACAACCTCCTGGTTTTGAACAAGGTGACAAGGTGTTTAAGCTTAAGAAAGCTCTTTATGGGCTGAAGCAGGCACCCAGAGCATGGTATGACACTCTATCTCAATTTCTTCTGGACAATGGTTTTACAAAAGGTAAGATTGATAGGACCTTGTTTAGGAAAGAAGAAGGAAAGGACATCCTTCTGGTCCAAATATATGTTGATGACATCATATTTGGATCCCCTAACAAGAAGTTGTGTGAGAAGTTTGGTGAGCTCATGCAGGGACAGTTTGAGATGTCCATGATGGGAGAATTGAATTACTTTTTGGGTTTGCAGGTTAAGCAATCAGAGAAGGGAATCTTTATTAATCAAGCTAAGTACACCAGAAACATGTTAGAGAAATTTGGAATAGGATCTAGCAAGGCAGCCAAGATCCCTATGATGACAAATTTCAACATGGATCCAGATGAGTCTGGAGAGAGTGTGGACCAGACTCAGTACAGAGCACTTATTGGTTCTCTTTTGTATCTGACTGCAAGCAGACCAGATATTACTTTTGCTGTAGGAGTTTGTGCCATATTTCAAGCTAATCCCAAGAAAAGTCACTTGGAAGCAGCTAGGAAGATATTGAAATATCTCAAGGGAACTGTGAATTTAGGATTATGGTATCCTGCAGATGACAGTTTAGAATTGAGTGGTTATTCAGATTCAGACTATGGTGGGTGCAGAATAGATAGGAAATCTACAAGTGGAACATGCCAATTTTTAGGGAATAAATTGGTATCCTGGTTTTCCAAGAAGCAGACTTCAGTTGCTACATCAACAACAGAAGCAGAGTACATGGCTGCAGGGAGTTGTTGTTCTCAACTACTTTGGATTAGTCAACAGCTTAGGGACTACCAGATTAGAGCTAAGGATATTCCTATTTTCTGTGATAGTAATAGTGCCATTGCAATCACCCAGAATCCAGTTCTTCATACCAGATGCAAACATGTTGATATAAGGCATCATTTTATCAGAGATCATGTTGAGAAGGGAGATATAAGGATGGAAAAGATTGCAACAGAGAGGCAGAGAGCAGATATTTTAACCAAGCCTTTGGCTGAGACCAGATTCAGAGAGTTAGCCTTTGAGTTAGGTTTGTTGGATCCAGAGACAGATTTGATTTAGGGGGAATATCAGAGAAGTATCCTTACTTTATTAATTTTCTTCATAAATTTTCTTTATGCTAACATACCTGCAGATTAGATATATCAGAGAGGGTATACTTCCAGATGAGGTATACACCAGGTGACACTTATCCCAGATGAGGTGCTGAGTCAGAGATATGTCCAAAGTCTTTACTGACCAGGACCAGATGAGTTCCATCAGAGGAGAAGTATCACCAGACTTATTGTGGTATCATCTGGTTACAATATCAGGTGACAGGTATGTCTTTTCTACTCTGGCCTCTGATCATTGGGATACACTTTTCAAATTAGTAAGTACACTCAAAACCTTTCAACTTCGGAGTGTATTAAGACTAGGGTATAGGGTCTAGGCAATCATTTCGCTTTTTCTCTTGACTGCCACAAAACCACTTTATGCCCAGTCCCAATGACTATGCCAACGCACCAGATTAAATCTGTATCTTGCCTTTCATCGTGGCCATCAGATTTAATCACTGTGCAAAATGTCAATCAATGCTAAAATTGATTTTGTTTACTAAATTGAATTTGAAACAACACGCGTTCACACTTCATTTAATTCTCAAGCCACGCGTATTACTCTATTTAAATCAATTTTGTTTTCAATCTGTCCTTTCACGTTTCTATACTATTCAAACCCTAACCTCTCTCTGCAAAGCATTCTCTCTCTCTCTCTCTCTTTCACAGTTATGGCACCCAAGTGCAATTTCGATCCAGACTATGTCTGCAAGAAACTCAAGACAGAAATGGTGGTGGACTTCTATTCCACTAAGAATCCGGCCGCTTTAGAGATTTTGGAACTTCTCCGACGTTCTGGGCTGGAGGAGTTGATCTCAAAGGTTCCCAAGGATCTGCGTACCTTGGATGGATATGCTGCACAGTTTCTTATCCGGATGAAGATCCATGAAGACTATATTTCTTCCAAGATTGATTCAGAGGATCTTGTTTTCTCTAAGGCAGACTTCTGTGGTCTTTTTGGTAATCTTTCTGCGGAAGGTGTAGACCCACTGAAGTACAGAGAAGGAGAGGCGTTGGAATCCTTCAAGATGTTTGCCAGAAATTCATGCCAGAATATTTCTAAGGGTTTCTTGGACAAGCATCTTAGGCAGAAGTATAAGGTGTTATTTGACATTGTAGTGAAGATTCTCATGTGTGAGAGCCATAGCAAAGATGCCATCTTCGTTGGCAGGCTCTGTGTTATGAGGGCCATTCTGGATGGTGTTCAATGTAACTGGGCTGAGTTCTTCTGGGGGGTGCTGAGGAAGAACAAGGTGAAAATTCAGAAGGAAGAATGCCCCCAGTTGCCAGGAGAGCAACAATTTGTGTTCAATGCTAATGTATCATTGGGCACAAAACTCACCCTAATTCTGGATTCGATTCTTCCAGAGAAGAAATGGAGACAATCCTGGTGTAAGGGCTTTCATAAGTCCAAGATTATGTTCTCCAAGGATGGTCCTCTCCATGGCCATCCTGATTCTGATGGTGAGCACGCCATCCCTGCTCCTCCCCTTCAAGCCATTCCCTCACCTGCTAAGGGGCAGAAGCAGCAGCAGCAGCAGAAGACCCAGAAGAAAGCTGCTGGAGCAACTGGTTCTTCAACTGTTGCTTTCTCTGGTTCCTCTGAGGAGGACCAGATCCCTCTTCTTGATGTACTGAAGAAGAAGAGTGAGGTTGCCAAGAAGGCAGGAGCTTCAAAGAGGAAGAGGCCAGAGGAGGCCAAGAAGAAATCTGCCAAGATGCCAAGGCCTGGCAGAGGAGCTCCCAAGAAAACCCTTCTGGTGGATGAGCCATCAGAAGAAGAAGAGGAAGAAGAGGAAGTGCCTCTTGTGAGGAAATCCAAGGCCAAGAGAGCCCTTCTTCAAGATTCAGACTCTGGATCTGATCTTGGAGAGGCCTTGGAGAAGGCCATTGAGGATGCCACCCAGATGATGGAGGATGCTCCAGAGTTTGTTGTGCCTGCTGGTGTTGACCCAGCAGAGGTAAACCCTTCCTTTCCCTCTTCCTCCCCCATAAATCTTGTTTCCCCTTCTACCTCTCCCCCGGATAACATTCCCCAAACCTCATCTGCCTCTGGTAACCCCATTCTTCCACCAGAGCAGACTATCCCAGATACCCCCGTCTATACTCCCTCTACCATTCCTACACAAACACCTTCTTCCCCAAACTCCCAAACACATCTTCCCACTAACCCCTCTCCCCCACCTTCTGTATCAGAGGTACCCTCAACCTCCTCTGGTGCAGAAGTCCCCCCTTCAAACACTTCCACCTCCCAAATCCCTCCTACACATTCTGTACCAGATATTCCTTCCTCTTCTGGTGCAGAGCAACCAATCCCTACCACCTCTACTTCACAAAATCCAAACCCTCCCCAAACCCATACAGACCAGGACCCAACCATTTCTATGGCCCTGGGATTCGTTGGCCCTCCCCCCTCCCCAACGTGTTTAACCAGCGATGATAATGAAGATGAGGAAGCTTCACTTAAGCCTGTTGACTTAGCCCCTTCCTCCTCTGCCTCTGGGCCCAAACCCTTCACTTTCTCATCTGCAGAAATGGGTCCCATTAGGCAGAGTATGAGTGTAAGTGCTCAGCTCTGGCTAAGAGAGCATTTTCCAGTTCTTCTGGAGCACTTACCACTTCTGGCAGAGCTTACTGATGCCAAGGTCTGGAGCAAGGCCAGACTTGAAGATGTGGAGGACCTGATGCTATTGCTTGAGGAAATGGGTGCCTCCAACTTCACTGCTTGGGAGATTGAGCTGAAGCAGAAGATGAACATTCAGAACCCAGCAGAGCTGGAGACCCCTGGTGCAGCTAAGGTCTTGATTCGCACCCTGCTCATCCAGAGAGGAGTTATGCTCACTCCAGAGGGCCCCACTTACAAGTTTGGTCCTCACTTTGTCTTCCCTCCAGAGCTTTATTCAGACGAGGAGGACTTTGAGATGTCTCCTGCAGTGCTCCAGAAGATGAAGGCTTTCTTCAACGAGCAGATCATGCAGATAGGGCGCTTTTCCAAAGCAATTCAACATATGGCCCCTGCTATGATTGAGCATCAGATTAAGCATGAGAGGAGAATCTTCATGAAGCAGCTCAAGTCCTCTCTGGCAGAGGTTAAAGCTTCATTCAAGGCTAATGGTTTATTTGTCAAACTAGATGTCATGCATAGCCAGAAGCAGCTCCAGGAGCACGTGCTGGAGCAGATGAGGCCAGTCTCTGTTCTCAAGGTGGAGATGGTCAGCCAGATGATTCAGACTGCTAAGTTGAAAGACTCCCTCCAGGAGATGTTGGAGACGCAGGAGAGACTTGTTGCAGAGTCTAAAGCCTACCTGGAGGAGGCCAAGCAGCTTCGTGATCTTCACTCTTCCTCCAACACTGCCTTGCCTGATCTCATAAGGCAGGTAGTGGAGCCCCTCCTTGATGAAGTTAAAAAGGGGGAAGAGAAGGCCAGAACTGATCTGGCGAAGACCACCAATGAGACTCTGTTTAGCCATGGAGCTCGTCTGGACCTGTTGGAGAACACTCTGGCCCAGGCTGAGTTGCAGAAGAAGAAGAAAGAAGAGTTGAAATCTCTATCTATGGCTAAACAGCTTGCTGCAGAAGAAGAGTCATCTGAAGCTGAGCAGGATCCTTCTATCATTCCTGGTCCTGCTAAGAGAAAGATTAGAAAAGTAAAGAAGAGTTTCCTTGAATCTGTTGTCGAAGAAGCAGAGAAGAGATACAAGGAAGAGACTCCAGAGGAGAGGCAAGCCAGAATCAGGAAGAACATAGATGAAGAGCAGAGGCTCAGATATGTTAGGAGGCAGAACAAGAAGGCCAGAGAAGCTGGTATTCCTTCTGGTGCAGGTGGCTCAGGTCAGAAGAGGAAAGCTCCTGTGGAGGTTATGAACATCTTGCCACTCAGGACAGAAGGGTCCTTTGACTCTACTGTGCCGTATCCTCTGATTGATAGATGGAGAGAAGCCAAGACCCTCTGGTTCATTCAGCATTATATCCAGAGGCCAGCACCAGAAGATGATGAGCTAATCAACAGAACCTTCCATTCTTGGATGCAAGCCTATGATGCAGACTTGTACAAGCAGCTGATGGATTCAACCATTGAGTTCAACCTGGAGGTGACTGCTCCTGAATTTACTTATCTTAACACTCCCATGATTGGGAACCAGGTGGATTGGGCAGAACTGAAGAAGCTTTACAAGACCAAGGTGTTGGTGAATTTCACCCCAACATCTTCTACAGAGTTGAAGGCCGTCCAGGATAGGTTCCTTGACTGGTTTCTTGTCCCTAAAGAGAACAGAAGATATGCCTAGAATAGGACAATGAACTTCAATGTAATCTGTAATTATTTTGTCCTCTGATTATTAATGAAAAATACATATCTTATTTGTTCTAAAGACAACTCCTTGTTGTCTTATTATTTGCCTGATGAGATCTATTCTAAGGTCTCATCCCTTTATTGTTTTCTTGCTTTAGTTTACTTTTGATCAGTTCTGGTAGTGTTTTAACTCCATCAAAAAGGGGGAAATTGTTAGGATAAAAATTGTTAGTTTTGATGAGTTAAAACAAACCAGAAGATGTAATAGGACCATCTGGACCTGTTAGCCAGATGATGATCTAGATTAGGACTTAGTCTAGGGGGAACTGCCAGACCAGAAGACCTCACCAGAAGAGTCACCAGAAGACCCCACCAGAGGACTTCACCAGAGGACTCTACCAGAAGACTTCTCCAGATGAGATCAGACCAGAGGCAGAGATCCTTCCCCAGACCAGACGAGTCCGGACCAGACGAGTCTGGTGGAACAAAAGATGCTCAGTTTGATCCCCTTATTCTACTGAGTATTCTGGTTGTTCACCAGATAAGGACCAGAAGACACCGAGGTTGCCTGGTGTCTGGTCCTGCCTTCTCTGTTGAGTATCAGAGTTAGGCAATTGGAAGCTTTGATCCATTGGTAATTAATCAAGTCAAATCAAGATCAAGATTGGACAGTATTTGAGGATAATCAATCAAGATCTCACCAGCCCAATCAATCAATTAGGGAATTGATTGATTGAAGCTTCCATATATAGAGGATCTGATTGGATCAGCCTCCCAACGGCTATGTCCCTAATCCCCTCTATATATACTTGAGTGCAGATCAAGAAAAAGCTCTAGAATCATTCACGCGCATATAGCCATACTAAGCTTTTGATCACTATGCATTTCGCACTCACTTTTGTTCTTAATTACTCATCTACTCGTAAGGAGTTTATATACTCAACCTGTTCATCTTGTTAGACAAGGTTGGAGTAAGTCTATCTTTAGATCGAAGTTAGATCTAAAGAGTTTGTAAGAAGGTGCTGGTACTTCGGAAATTCCAGTGAGTAAGTTTGTGAGTTGGTTGATAGTGAGACCCCTTGGTGATAAGGGAGAGTGGACGTAGGATATTTATCCGAACCACTATATATCTTGTGTCATTTATCGCTTTATTTTAATTATTGTTTATTGCTCTCTTATAAAAGATTTTGGAAAGACATTATAACATAAGCTTCCGCAATTAATCTATCGAGTGGGACCAACAAGTGGTATCAGAGCAGTGTGTCCACGACCACTGCTTTGAAAAGCTTTTGGTGGTCACCGGGCAGATCCATTGCTCTTTAGTGCTTTTATTCAAGTTCTTGTTATTTCCCTAAATTTCTTATCAATATGTCTTCGAAATCTTCTTATAAGAGTCGCAAACTGCCAGAATTCTCGTTCGAGGATTATAGCCACTGGAGCTTCATGATGAGTAATCATCTTGGAGCTATCCACCACCGCATGTTAGATGTGGTTGAAAGTGGCCCCATTAAATTTTACTGGACTCCTATTGATAGTGGCAGGTCTGAGTCCAGAGAAGAAACTAGCGACGCTGCAGAGGATAGAGTTCCCAGACAACGAATCCTCAAAAAGAAAGACGAACTTGACAACGATGAAAGAAAGCTACATAACCTGGACCAAGTGGCGAGGACTGAGATTATCAACACTCTTACTAAAGAAGTTATTGAAAAGGTCAGGACGTGCACCACTGCAAAAGAGATGTGGGACAAGTTAGCTCTGCTCTGTGAAGGAACAGAGAAGATTAAAGATAACAAGCTCCAAGCTGTTCAACACTCTTTTGACACATTTAAGATGAAACCAGACGAGACCATTGACCAGCTGGACATGCGTCTCACGAATCTCTTGAACAAGGCTAGTGCCTTAGGTAAGACCTATTCTAAAAAAGAGATTAATAGTAAAATATTACGTTCACTAACAAGCAGGTGGAGAATTAAAGTCACTGTGATCAAGGACAATAAGGATCTCAACACTCTGGATCATCATCTTCTGTTGTCTGATCTCAAAGCCTATGAGTATGATCTTCAAGAGGAGGATCAAACAGAAGAGGTTTCCTCTTCTGGTCAGAAAGGTGTTGCATTCTCTTCAACCATCAAATCTGATGTCAAGCCAAAGGAGTCTACTGCAGATGACTTGAGCCTCAAGGAGCAGGTAGCACTTCTAACTCATAAATTAGATAAAATGAGTTCAAAATATGGCAGGTACAAAAAGCATTGGAAGGAGTCTACCAGAAACAGGAAGAGTTCTTTCAAGCCTGCAGAGAAGGAGAAGACATCTGGAGACTCAAGGGAGACCAGATTCAGAACTCCAGAGAGGAGGAGAGATGACAACCCTGGCAACTCTGGGAGATCAGATCATCAGAGGAGGGATAGTAGCTCTGGCAGACCTGACTACCAGAGGAGAGAAAGTAGTCCAGCCAGATCAGAATACACAAGTCACTTTTGGTGACAATTCACAAGGAGCCACCAAAGGTTATGGTACTCTAATTATTGGCTCAGTAAAAGTAAGCAATGTATCCTATGTCAGTGGACTTAAGCACAATCTTTTTTCCATAAGTCAGTTTTGTGATAAAGGATACAGTGTTGAATTTTCATGTAACCTGTGTTTTGTCAAGAATATATCTTCACAATAGGTACTACTGACTGGGTCTAGGAAGGGAAATGTCTATCTTGCAGATTGGAAGTCTTGCACACCAAATGCATGTCTTATTGCAAAGAGCTCAACTGATACTAATTGGCTATGGCATAAGAGACTAAGTCATCTGAACTTCAAGATGATGAACAAGATAGCAAGACATGGACTGGTGGAAGGAATGCCAAATGAAGTATACAACAAAGAACATATTTGCAAAGCCTGTTAGGAGGGAAAGCAAGTGAAAGCATCTTTTAAAAGCAAAGTGGCTACCTCTACTGACAGAGTACTTCAACTGTTGCATATGGATCTCTTTGGTCCAGTAACCCTTGTAAGCATTAATGATAGAAAATATACCCTTGTGGTTGTTGATGATTTCTCCAGGTACACATGGGTGGTATTCCTTGCAAGCAAGAAGGAAACACAAGTCAGGCTACCAGAACTACTGAAGAAAGTTAGCAATGAAAAGAGCCTGAACATTGTAAAGATAAGGTTAGATAAGGGTACTGAATTTATTAACTCTATAATATTTGATTTCTGCAAAGAGTTAGGTATTGCCCATGAGACCTCAGCTGCAAGAACTCCCCAACAAAATGGAGTAGCTGGAAGAATAAATAGGACTCTCAAGGAGGCAGCAAGAACAATGCTTGCAGAAGCTCAAGTTCCTAAAAGATTTTGGGTTGAAGCTATTAATACTGCCTGCCACACTCAGAATAGATCCATGGTAACCAAACATCAAGGAAAGACTCCATATGAGTTATGGAATGGCAGAAAGCCACAAGTATCTTACTTTCACATATTTGGTTGCAAGTGTTTCATTCACAACAATGGGAAAACTCAACTGAAGGCTTTTGATAGCAAAGCTGATGAAGGAATCTTCTTAGAATATTCCCAAATCAGTAGAGCTTTCAGAGTCTACAATTGTAGAACTCTTGTTGTGGAAGAAACATCCCATGTGGTCTTTGATGAATCTACTTTTGAGTCCAGGAGAAAGGAGACTAAGGAAGTGATAAGCAAAAGACTAACTAGACTGAGTATCACGTCAAAAGGCTATCATGAGAACAGTGTTGATGCATACATCCCAACCTGGGATAACATCAATGACCAACAATTCAATCAGGACACTCAGACCAAAATCACTCCTGACAACTTAACTGAGAACTCTCCTGAACAGTCAACTGAACTGATGAACACCATCCCAGTTCAAGAGGTAAGTGATGTCGATGAAGATGTGGTCACAGCTGAGACATCAAATGAGCCCATCATTCAAGGGGGAACCAATGACACTATCATTGAGAATGAGAATACCTTGAATGATGACTCAGGACTTCAACCCTCTGTTTTATTTCCTAAATTTGAATTTATTCCTGTATCTAGTGACTCAAATTCAGAAGAGTTAACCTCTACTAAAGGGCATCAGACTAGCAGAACATGGCTCTCAGATCATCCTGTTGAGCAAATCCTAGGTGATCCTACCTCGGGTGTCAAAACTAGAAGTTTTCATGGTGAAAGTGCCTTGTTTTGTTGTTTCTTATCTAATCAGAAACCAGGTTCTATTGAAGAAGCACTTCAAGATTCAAACTGGATCATTGCTATGCAAGAAGAGCTCAACCAATTCACAAGGAATCAAGTGTGGGAATTGGTGGACAGACCATATCATTGCAATGTGATAGGAACCAAGTGGGTATTCAAGAATAAGAAGGATGAGAATGATGTCATATTCAGAAACAAGGTCAGGCTAGTAGCAAAGGGCTATTCTCAAGTTGATGGTTTTGACTATGATGAAACCTTTTCCCCGGTGGCCAGATTGGAAGCAATAGGGTTATTTCTTGCATATACTGCTCACAAGAAATTCAAGGTGTATCAAATGGATGTCAAGAGTGCTTTCTTGAATGGAGTACTCAATGAGGAAGTATATGTGGAGCAGCCCCCAGGTTTTGAAGAAAACCACAAAGTATATAGACTGAGGAAAGCTCTATATGGACTGAAACAGGCTCCAAGAGCTTGGTATGATACTTTGTCTCAATTCCTTCTGGATCATGGATTTATCAAAGGAAGAGTAGATAGAACTCTCTTCAGGATCACAAAAGGAGAGGACACCCTGCTAGTTCAAATCTATGTGGATGATATCATTTTTGGTTCTCCAAACCAAGTCCTCTGTGAAAAGTTCTCTCAACTGATGAAAGGAAAGTTTGAGATGTCAATGATGGGAGAAATGAACTTCTTCCTTGGACTTCAAGTCAAGCAGTCCACTGAAGGAATCTTCATCAACCAAGCCAAATACACAAGGGAGCTGATCAACAAATTTGGATGTCAGACCAGTAAGGTTGCAAAAGTTCCACTCAACACCAACACCAAGATGGAACCTGGTGAAGATTGTGAATCAGTAGACCAAACTCACTACAGAGCAATCATTGGGTCTCTACTGTATCTCACAGCAAGCAGGCCTGATATCACATTTGCAGTTGGAATATGTGCAAGATATCAAGCAAATCCAAAGAAAAGTCATCTGGAAGCTGCTAAAAGAATTCTCAAATATCTTAAGGGTACTGTGAATATGGGATTATGGTATCCCTCAGATTACAATCTGGAACTCATAGGATACTCAGATGCAGACTATGGAGGCTGCAGAATTGATAGGAAATCTACCTCTGGCACTTGTCAATTCTTGGGAAGTAAGCTGATCTCTTGGTTTTCCAAGAAACAAAATTCAGTAGCCACAAGCACTACTGAAGCTGAATATATGGCAGCTGGAAGTTGTTGTGCTTAAATCCTATGGCTAAGACAACAACTGAGAGATTACAACATCTTTGAAAATGAAGTTCCTATGTTGGGATATGTTTTAGTTTTGATGATTTTCCAAAACCACATGTAATAGGTTTGAAAACAGTTAGGATTGTATCTTTAGATTCAGGTCAGGCTAGGTTATCTCTCAGTAAAATAGGCTGTCAGTTGAGAAGAACTCAGATGAGGGAACACTCAGTTGAGGGGAAACTCAGCAACACAGTCTGAGGATATCAACATGACACCAAGAAGAACTTACTGAAGCCATGCTAGTAACCTGGACCAGAAGAAAAGCCTGAAGGATGTCACACTGAGTGTAAACCGGGCTGATCTAAGCTAATTCAGGTGGACCACTCAGTGAAAAGCATGATCAGGAGGATCAGTGCTGCACCAAGTAGGCCCTGAAGGAGTCAGGCTACTGTGGTCAGGGAAGTTTGTAATTCAGCCTTATGACAAACTTCTTGGAGAAGATCTTCAAACAGTCCCTGAAGGACAAATACACTGAAGACGTTCAGTCCACTGAAGATCATCAAGTCAGTGAAGGAGGAAGCTACCTAAAGTCAGTGGGTCTTGGTCAACCCACTGAGTCAAAGATCCATTGGATGCAGTCCACGTGGACCAATCAGCACGAGGCAGCAACTCTGACACTGACAAGGCCGCATTCCAAGAAAAGGGGTTGAAACCATTAATTGTATGGATTCAAATGTAATTTCCTCCAATGGTTACATTTGAATCCACACTATAAATACAAGCTCATAGTTTCGTTTCAAGTGTGTGTAGGAAGAAAAACAAACACCTACAAGCTGTGAGGGTGTGTGAATTGTTAGGGCGTCATAAGAAAGTGTTTCACACCCACGACACTGATCATTAGGGTTTTCACTTATATTCATTGAGTGTCAAGCTTGTAACTCTTAGCTTAGAGAGGTTTTCCTAATCCTAGCTTGAGGCTAATACATTGTAAGGGAAAACCTCACATAGTTGGAGAAACCAAACAGAAACCAAAACCCTCTTGTTAGGTTTGTTGGGAGTAAGTTGTTAGTAAGTTAGTAAGGAGAGGCAGCCCAGGGAGTGGCGTGAGTCCAGTGTTTCTGTGCACCTTGGCACGTTAAAAACAAGAATCCCAGTTAGTGGATTTCCTGTTAAATCTGGTCGTGGATGTAAGAGCTTGAGTCTCTGAACCACGTTAAACTGAGCGTTCGTATCTTTTAAAGTACTTACTAAAGTATTGTGAAAATCTGCTCACTTAGAGCATTGTTATAAGAAATCCTTGGTTAAGTATTCAGGTCAGGGAGAATCCTCTCACTGGCCAGTTCAGGCAATGCACTCGAGAGTTCAGCATCTCGAGTCACTGTGTTACTTAGAGTATGAGTCTCCAAGTCTTCACACTGACTTGGTAATTCAGGCTCTGAGTAATGCAGTGACTTGAAGTGTAACCTCTCGAGTCACTGCCTTGTTAAGAGACTGAGCCCGCAAGTCATCACACTGGCTTGATGTCTCTGACTCTTAGCAATGCAGTGACTTGAGTATTATTCACTCTTGTTGAACTCCCTGAGGGACAGTTTTAAAAAAAAATTGTTATCTCCTGAATTCCCATTTTTGCCTTTCGAAAACGGGACCATCAATTGGTATCAGAGCAGGTTGTTCACATAACCACTGATCCAGTTTTGTTAAGAAAAATGGTCAACCGAACAGATCTTAAATGTTTTAAACTATGGGAATTTCTGCATATTTCAAAATATTACCTGTGTTCTGACATTATTCTTGTAATAGAAAATCATTTGGTTAGAAGTTTTGGAATCATCAAAAAGGGGGAAATTGTTGGGATATGTTTTAGTTTTGATGATTTTCCAAAACCACATGTAATAGGTTTGAAAGCAGTTAGGATTGTATCTTTAAATTCAGGTCAGGCTAGGTTATCTCTCAGTAAAATAGGCTGTCAGTTGAGAAGAACTCAGTTGAGGGAACACTCAGTTGAGGGGGAACTCAGCAACACAGCCTGAGGATATCAAGATGACACCAAGAAGAACTTACTGAAGACATGCTAGTAACCTGAACCAGAAGAGAAGCCTAAAGGATGTCCCACTGAGTGTAAACCGGGCTGATCTAAGCTAAGTCAGGTGGACCACTCAGTGAAGAGCATGATTAGGAGGTCAGTGCTGTTGGTCCCGAAACGAGCAAACAGGTGTATGGGGGGGAATACACCTGTGATTACAAATTAAAACTTCTTGTAAAACTTATCAGTTTACTTAAGACAATAACTCGTCAGTGGACTTGAAGGTCTGCTGAGAGTTACTTAGAGAAAGCCTACTGAGATAATACCTCCACTGAAAGCTCAAGACTTTCAGTTGAACTACTATCTAATTGGCTTTCAGATGCGGATTAGTGAGCCCTTAGAAAACTCGTTTTACTTTGATAAACTTTGAGATTAACACACACTTAGGAAAGCAGAATGTAAGAACACAAGGTATAAAGTGGTTCAGAGAAGAATCTCCTACGTCCACTGTCCTGATCAAACAGGAGAATTCCTTTCACTTGGAATTCCTTGTGTTATAGTGCCAAGGTGCACTGATCAACTAATCCCCTCATAGGATGATTGATCACTAAGAAATTCCAGGTCCTAGTTCCCAAAACAAACCAGCTTTCAGACTGATACAACAATCAGCTTACTAACACCACTTAACACTAGCTCTCAACCTAAACACTGAGTAGGGTTTTGAGTAGGGTTTTGGTTCCAACTATTTTGAGATAATCCTTACAAGTTTAGCTCAAGGCTTAGGATTGGATTATCTCTTTCTAAGATTTGGATATTGCTTTTAAGCTTGGTTACAGAAGGTTTGTTAGGCTCTCTACAAATGTGAAACACTTGGGAAATAAAGATAATTTCGAGTGCTTCTTAGTTGTTATGAATGTAGAGATAGCTTTGATCTTGTGAGTTTCCCGTGCTTGGAAATGTGCACGTCCTTCTGTATTTATAGGCTTCTTTGAAAATCTTCCCATTGGATTTGAATCTTCTCAAGTAAGTCTTCTTGTATCTGATTGGCTCAAACGGCTCTATTTGAAGCTTTAAGTCTTGTCAAGAAATGGCTGAAAGACCATGCCTGTTCACCAACTTTCTGTAGATTGCTAGAGAAGGACTTTTGGTACTTGTCAGGCTGGGGCAGGTCGGCTGTCAGTAAGTACACTGACGTGTCATCTTCTCATTGGACCTTTAGTCTGCATGCCCAGATTCTTGTCTTGCTTTAAGGTGGAACTCCTCTGAGAGAACCTTCTTATTCCTTCATTTATTGCAAGCTTCACTGAAATTCATTTTGCCTTGTTCCAACCAGATTAACTAACAGCTTTTAATATGTTTTAGCATTGTTAGTTACCATCAGTGGACCTTGGTCCTCTCCTGACAGTTTTAGTCTTAGTGAGAATGTACTTAGAAAACATTCAAGACTTAGACTTATTTCTCAGATCACTTAGTCTTCAGCGGACTTCACTTCAGCGGACTACATTTTCAGCGGACTTCATTCTTAAATACACTCATGTAATTACTAACTGTACTCCAGTTCTTAACACTTTGAACTGTTTAACTAAACATTAACTCTACTGAATAATTTACTTACAAAACAGCTTAGGAGGAACATGTTGGCATCTAATCAAAACATAAGTCTTATACATTTTCCCAACAATTTCCCCCTTTTTGATTATGCCGGAACCTATCTTAATACATATCTTCTTTCTGATGAGGTTCTTCAGATGACATTCAAAGTTCACAGATTTTGTAAGTAAAAACATTCAAGTGCATAAGCCTAAATGATAATGAGATATTATCTTGGGCAAAACATCAGTAGAGTTCATTTCATTGAAAAATGATGAAGTGCATATTACATGAAGTCAACTCTAAAAAGTTTCAAACTTAAACACACCTGGGACTTATAAACAAATGCCCAGCAAAAGATACAACTTTCTCAGATGGACTCGAAAATAGGTTCAAGTCCATATTGCTTGAAAACTCTAATCTTCAACTCGTTCTTCCTTTACATTATCTCCTTCGAATGTCCTCTGAGTCCAAGATGCTCGCACAAGGATGTCCACTCTTCAGTGATTCTTTCTCTATCAACAGCACCTGTTGCATCTTGAGGAGGCCAGTAGGTGATTGGCTCAGGGGCCTTCAGAGCTTGATCAGGGAAGGCATCATTCCAAGCATCACTGGTCTCGGGATAGAGTTTGGGATAGGCATCAAACAACCATGAGTTGAAGACTTCTTTTGCATTGTCCCTTCCTAACTCTCCACTGACATAAAAGGAATACACAAATTCCCTTTTTGCAGTCTCCCAAGCATCATTGAGCTTCTTAGGAACCCAGGCATCATGATGAGGAAATCTGTTCTGAGATGGTGTGATCTTGTCTTTCTTCAGCTTGGCAGCCCACTTTAGATAACCACTCCTGAATTTCTTAGAAGTAGTTTTGTCAAAAGTGGCTAGCCTCTCCTTTCTTTTTCTCTCTGCTAGCTCTGCAATGGTCTCCATCTTACCAACCACCTTATCTCTTCTTTCTTGTTGTTGAGCTGTCATCTTTCTTGCTCTTTCATTCATGCCTCCAGCCTCTTTAATTATCTCAGCGAGCTCTGTGACTTTTGTGGGTGCAGACTTGGGAGGTTCAGAAGATAAGGGTTCAGGATTGAGAATAGGAAGTACCTGAACTTCATCAGTAGAGGTTGTGGACTTAGCTGCCAACCTCCCTGAGGTTCTTGTCTTTTTGGCAACCTCTGCTGAGAGGACATCAGATGCCTTCCTCTTTGTGGTTTCCCCCTTCTTCGCAGCTCTCTCCTCCTTCTCCTTTAGATGCTCCTCTTTGAACTTTGAAAGATCATCTGAGGAGGTCTCCTTGCCTTTCTTGGATCCTACTATCTTCTGAGCTTCAGCTTCGACTCCCTTCAAGGTGCTCTTCACCTGTTGGCCTTTCTCGAAGTCAGGGGTTTCAAGGATAATGTTCATTTTGTTCTTAGGATCAGTCTTCATATCCTTAGCACTTATCCTCTTTTCCCCCTTTCCGGCATTAATCATACATTCAGCTACAGTGATGTTGAGCTTCAGTTGATCATGGGCCAATGCCTTCAGCTCAGTTGAGTAATGGTCTACCTCATCTTCAAGCCTTTCTAGAGTAGCTCCAGCTGTCTGCCCAAATTGAACAAACTGCGCAAGCTTTTCATTGATCAGCACATCAGTCTTCTCTTGTGTTGGGAAGTCTTCAGCTGCCTTCTTCAGTACCTCTCCCAGTTTGGCTCCTAGCTCAGCATGCTTGGCCTCGAATTCAGACATCTTAGAGTTCCATAATCCTTCAACATTTCCAAGTAGGTCTTCTGAGAAGGCCTCCACTGATGACTTCAGGTTGATGGATACGTTCTCTACTGAGTCTTTGAGGAATTTGGTTCTGGCCTCTTCTTCAGTCTCTTCCAGCTTCTTCGGGGCTTCAATGATTAACACACTTTGTCCCTCAACTACATCAATCACCATCTGCTGAGAGTCTTCAACTTTAAGTGTGAGATTCTGAAGTGATGTAGTTGTGGACTCCATGAGTTCATCAATGTGGTCTGAGAGAATAACCATCTCATCCACCTCCTCTTGTACAATCTCCTGGACCTCTCTGAGCTGAGTTTGAAGAGATGGAAGGCTGTCTTATTTGATAGAGTGAACAGCATCACTCAGTGGAGTTAGGTTGACCACAGCTGGGGGAGTTTCAAAGGTTTGAGTACCTGCATTGCAAACAGTGTTAGTTCTAACTCCCTCAACCTCACCACCTAGATCTCCTGATGCCTCTATCTCCATGGGGGCTCCATCCTCCTCACTCTTCTTACTTTTCTCTTCCTCTCTTTCTTTTTCAACTGTTATTTTTTCAGTCAATTCACCCTTTACAGGGATGATTGCTCTTATCTCTCCACTCTTGATAGCAGTGATTTCCACCTCTTTTTCTTTTTCACTCTGCTTTTCAACTTCTCCAGTTCCAGACACCTCAGTTGACTCTAAAGCCACCACTGAGGGCTGTTGTGGGAGAGCTTCAGTAGACACCTCTACTGAGCCCTCCTGTGGCAAGTTTTGAGCCTCAGTATCCCTTGCCATGGATACATCCTTGGCTGCTTCACCATCACCTTGCTTAGGTGAAGCACCTCCCTCAAGTTCAGATTCCACTACCTCCTCCTCTGCATTCTTCTCCTTTTCCACCTCCTTCTCAGCTGTGGGTTCAGTTGGCTTTTCTTCATCAGCAGTCTTTTCTACCACAGCAGCCTTCTCTACCTCCTTCTTTGCCTCTGCAATCTTCTCCAAGACCAAACTTTCAAAAATCTTCTCATCACAGAGAAGTCTGGTCTTGTGCATCCCAGCGAATTGCAACACTTCAGCTTCCTCCTTCTTCCACTCCTCTGCATCGCTGCCTCTTACAGCTAGAAGAATTTCACCAAGTCTTCTATCCTTGAGTTGGACAATGAGTCTAAGTCTCAAGAACAAGGCTTTGAGTGTGGGGAATTGATCAAGGTCGGGGTATTTAGACTCTAAAGAGTAAGCTACCTCATCCTTGAGAGTATCAAGGAAAGAGTACTCTTCTTCATCGTCTGAAGGAAGGGAAGGAGTAGGGGATCTACTTTCGGTTGGCTCTTCTGGGATAGACTCCAGTTGAGTTGAATGAAAATCAGGAGGGTTCAGTTCAGATGAGGTTTGAGGTTGAGTTTCAGGTGAGGTTGGGTTTTGGTCAGTAGGGGTTGAGGGGATGGGTTCAGAAGGGGTTGAGGGGATGGTTCAGAATGGTTTGATGGGGTTGTTTCAGTAGGGGTGGAGATGGGTTCAGTGGGGGTTGTTTGGGATCCACTTTTTGGCTGTTGAGAGCCATCAGTGGGGGTTTTGGGTAATATGGAGATGCATTTGGTTTTGGCAGGAGTGCGAGGTTTAGTGGTCTTAGGTTTGATGGGGGTGGGTGCGGGGACATCTGAGTCAGACTCAGTTGAGATGATGTTTGGAGATGAGTCAGGGTTACCTGATGAAGATTCATCAGTAGAGTGAGTGACTCTGACTTTCTTTGAGGCACTCTCCTTCTCTGCCTCAGTGGACCTCCTGTTTTTCTTCCTAGAGGCTTTCACTGCCTCGGCCTCTTTGTGCTGGGCCATCTTGTCACTCAGTTTGACCAATATTCTCTTCAATTTGGTCTTCTTCCCTTCAGCAGGGTTAGCTTCCTCTTCCTCGATTGCCTCTGGGCTCTCCTCAGCAGGCTTGAGCATCCTTGTTTCCAGAGTTTTTCTAGACTTGAATAAGGTCTTCAAGTTACTCCACTTTCTATCCTTTAACCAGTCTACTCCCACATCCACATTCTCAATTAAGTAAGAAATTTTAGTGGCAAAATTTAGCTTACTTGCCAACTGGGGAGTTTTGTCAGCCTGGAATTTTGAGTGTTCCCTGTTCAAGGCTCTCAAAAAGAACTGCTGCCAATTGTATGGCTTCTCCTTGCTCTCCACTATTGCCTTCATCAACCTGAGCTTTGGCTTGCTCACTTGTTCAGTGCTTCCTTGATTTCCCAAGATACATTTACCAACAATCTCGCAGAGGACATTGTATGCTGGTAATAGTAGGCTTCTGTTCATCGTGGGACTATACTTTACCTTCTTCTCCATGATGGTGTAGACCCATTCCTCCTCCTTATCCAAGATACAAGTATCTGGATTTGGGCCTTCAGATGGGAGTTCAAATAACTCCTTCAGCTCATCTCCGCTTATCCGAATCTCCTTTTGAATTTTCTGGTGCTCAACGACCTCCATATCGTCTCTCATCACCTTCTTCTTTTTTTGTACAAATAGACATGATTTGATTCTCGAGTCTGAGTTGGAGATGTTGTAGAAAAATTCAAGAACTTGCCTATCATAACAGTACTCTGGATGTACTGATAGAAAATTTTCTAAGCCAGCGGCTTTGACCATTTCCAAAGCCTCCTTAATGTGAGAGAACTCAGGTCTCGATTCAATCTCTGGGTTGTTGAAAAGAATTATAGGTTCATACCAGAAATTTTCTTTGTTGTTCAGAAACCCTAGGTTAATTTTGGTCATGTTTGTAAGTGGGATTTTGAGAAAATTTGCAGTAAAAGGTTGAAGAGATAGTAAGTGTTTGCTTGGAAGTGTATTCGAAAAGGTTTACAAGCGAACGTTTGGGGTTTTTATATGAGTGAAGAACGGTGAGATTGAACAAAGAATTTAACGTCTGAGATTGATAGGGTTTGAGATCGTGGGTAGTTGCAAGGTTTAGTGGGGAGTTTTTAAGAAATCTTGACGGTTAGAAAAGAACCGCCTAAAAATAGATTGCATGGATTGGAAAAGTTGGTAGCCGGAAGGTCACATCATCCGGATTTTAGGGCGCGTGAGATAGGTAATTGAAAAAGCATGTCTTACTTGTACCACGCGCATTAAATGCTTGCCATACCAAAATCTCTTCGGAACAGTGGGAAAAGATATATTTTCCCAGAAAGCACTCATTAGTAAGTTTTTGAAACCAAGTAAATAATATATAAAACTAAGAGGCTTTAACTTTGAAAAACACTAAGTATAAACTTTGACCTCCACTGAGGTTCGACCTCGTCTGATATTCAGACCTCTTCTGAGATGAGGAGCTTCTTCTGAGAAAGATCCTCTTCTGAATATGAACCTCCACTGAGTTGAAGGTGACTCTTCTGAGATTAAATTTTTACTCTCCTGGATCTAGGAGTCCAAGCTCCACTGACAACTCTTGGAACCTTCAGCCAAAGGTTTTGTGAAGATATCTGCCTTCTGTTTATCAGTGTGGATTTTGAGCATTTTGATGTCCTTCTTCTCCACATGATCTCTGATGAAAAGATGCCTTATGTCCACATGTTTGCATCTTGTGTGGAGAACTGGATTTTCTGAAATAGCAATTGCACTATTGTTGTCACAGAAATTAGGGACTTCATTGGCAAAGATGTTGTAATCTCTCAGTTGTTGTCTTAGCCAAAGAATTTGAGCACAACAACTTCTAGCTGCCATATACTCAGCTTCAGTAGTGCTAGTGGCTACTGAGTTTTGTTTCTTGGAGAACCAAGAAATCAGCTTACTTCCCAAGAATTGACAAGTGCCTGAGGTTGATTTTCTGTCAATTCTACATCCTCCATAATCAGCATCTGAGTATCCTGTGAGTTCCAGATTGTCATCTGAGGGATACCACAATCCCATATTCACAGTACCCTTAAGATATTTGAGAATCCTCTTTGCAGCTTCCAGATGACTTTTCTTGGGGTTGGCTTGATATCTTGCACAAATCCCAACTGCAAAAGTGATATCAGTCCTGCTTGCTGTGAGATACAGTAGAGATCCAATGATGGCTCTGTAATGAGTCTGGTCTACTGATTCACCATCTTCATCTGGTTCCATCTTGGTGTTGGTGTTGAGTGGAACTCTTGCAACTTTCCTGGTCTGGCATCCAAACTTGTTGATCAGCTCCCTTGTGTATTTGGCTTGATTGATGAAGATTCCTTCAGGGGACTGCTTAACTTGAAGTCCTAGGAAGAAATTCATTTCTCCCATCATAGACATCTCAAATTTTCCCTTCATCAGTTGAGAAAACTTCTCACAGGGGATCTGGTTAGGACAACCAAAGATGATATCATCCACATAAATTTGAACAAGCAATGTGTCCTCTCCTTTTGTGATTCTGAAAAGTGTTCTATCAACTCTCCCTTTGATGAAACCATGATCCAAAAGGAATTGTGACAAAGTATCATACCAAGCTCTTGGAGCCTGTTTCAGTCCATATAGAGCTTTCCTCAGTCTATATACTTTGTGACTTTCTTCAAAACCTGGGGGTTGCTCCACATAGACTTCTTCATTGAGTACTCAATTCAAGAAGGCACTTTTAACATCCATCTGTTACACCTTGAATTTCTTGTGAGCAGCATATGCAAGAAATAACCTTATTGCCTCCAATCAGGCTACTGGAGCAAATGTTTCATCATAGTCAAATCCTTCAACTTGAGAATAGCCCTTTGCAACTAGCCTGGCTTTGTTTCTGACTATGATATCATTCTCATCCTTCTTGTTCTTGAATACCCACTTGGTTCCTATCACATTGCAGTGATATGGTCTGTCCACCAACTCCCATACTTGATTCCTTGTAAACTGGTTGTGCTCTTCTTGCATGGCAATGATCCAGTTGGAATCTTGAAGTGCTTCTGCTATGGAACTTGGTTCCTGGTTTGATAAGAAACAACAAAACAAAGCAATTTCTCCATGAAAACTTCTAGTTTTGACTCCTGAGGAAGGATCACCTAGGATTTGCTCAACAGGGTGATCTGAGAGCCAAGTCCTCCTAGGCTGATGCCCTTCAGTAGAGTTTAACTCTTCTGAAGTTGAGTCACTAGATATTGGAATGAAATCGAATTCAGGAAATAAGACAGAGGGTTGAAGTCCTGAGTCATCATTCAAGGTATTTTCATTCTCAATGGTAATTTCATTGGTTCCCCCTTGAATGATGGGTTCAGTGAATGTCTCAGCTGTGACCACATCTTCATTGACATTGGTTACCTCTTGAACTGGGATAGTGTTCATCAGTTCAGTTACATCTTCAGGAGAGCTCTCAGGTGAGCTTTGAGGAGTGGTCTGATTTTGAGTGTCCTCTTTGAATTGTTGATCATTGAGGTTGTCCCAGGTTGGGATGAATGTATCAACACAATTATCAGGATAGCCTTTAGACTTGATACTCAGTCTGGTTAGTCTTTTGCTAATCACATCCTCATTCTCCTTACCTCTGGACTCAAAAGTAGATTCATCAAACACTACATGAGGTGTTTCTTCCACAACAAGGGTTCTACAGTTGTAAACTCTGAAAGCTCTACTGATTTGTGAATATCCTAAGAAATTTCCTTCATCAGCTTTGCTATCAAAAGCTTTCAGTTGTGTTTTCCCATTGTTGTGAATGAAACACTTGCAACCAAAAATATGAAAGTAAGATACTTGTGGCTTTCTGTTATTCCATAACTCATATGGAGTTTTTCCTTGATGTTTGGTTACCATGGATCTGTTTTGAGTGTGGCAGGCAGTATTAATAGCTTCAGCCCAGAATCTTTTAGGAACTTGAGCTTCAGCTAACATTGTCCTTGCTGCCTCCTTGAGAGTCCTATTTCTTCTTTCAGCTACTCCATTTTGTTGTGGAGTTCTTGCAGCTGATGTCTCATGTGAAATACCTAATTCTTTGCAATAATCAGATATAATAAAATTTATGAATTCAGTACCCTTATCTGATCTTATCTTTACAATGTTCAGGCTCTTTTCATTGCTAACTTTCTTCAGGAGCTCTGGCAGTCTCAGTTGAGTCTCTTTTTTGCTTGCAAGGAATATCACCCATGTGTACCTGGAGAAGTCATCAACAACAACAAGTGTATACTTTCTCCCATTGATACTTACAGGGGTTACTGGACCAAAAATATCCATATGTAACAGTTGAAGTACTCTGTCAGTAGAGGTTGCTACTTTGCTTTTGAAATATGCCTTTACTTGCTTTCCCTCCTGACAGGCTTTACAGATATGTTCCTTGTTGTATACTTCATTTGGCATTCCTTCTACCAGTCCATGTCTTGCTATCCTGTTCATCATCTTGAAGTTCAGATGACTTAGCCCTTTGTGCCATAACCAATTAGTGTCAGTTGAGCTCTTAGCAATAAGACATGCATTTGGTGTGCAAGACTTCCAATCTGCAAGATAGACATTTCCCTTTCTTGACCCAGTTAGTAGTACCTGTTGTGAAGATACATTCTTAACAAAACACAAGTTACATGAAAATTCAACACTGTATCCCTTATCACAGAATTGACTTATGGACAGAAGATTATGCTTAAGTCCATTGACAAAGGATACATTGCTTACCCTTACTGAGCCAATGATTAAAGTACCATAACCTTTAGTGGCTCCTTGTGAGTTGTCACCAAAGGTGACTTGTGGACCTTCTTTTTCAACAAATTCTGTCAGGAGATCTTTGTTGCCAGTCATGTGCCTAGAACATCCACTGTCCAAGTACAAGACTGATGATTTAAGAGCTTCTCCTTTGTTGAGGTCCACTGAGCCCTCTGGTTCTTCTCTTGCCATGAGGCACATGTCATCTTCACTGCTGTCAGAGAACAGTTCATCAGGTGACTCCAGATTTTCATCAACATCCCCAGCCATCATGGCTTTTCTTTCTCCATATCTTCTGTCTCTTTTGGCTTGCCTTTCCTTTCTTTCTTTTGTGCTCAGTTGAGGACAATCATATTGAAAGTGCCCAATCTTCTTGCACTGAAAACACCTGTTGGCATCATCATTCTTTTCTTCAGTGGACTCTCTGGTCTTTGATGATGATCCTTCAGCCTTGGTGTAATTCTTGTATTCCTTCTTCTTTTCCAGCTCAGATGAGCTTTTCTCTCCTTCTCTGGTAGTCTTTTGTGGATAACTTCTACCTTCCCTGTTATCCCTGTAAAATCTCTTATATTTGCCAAAGCGGCTGTTAAGTTGTTCAAACCTCCTAGCCATCAGGCTGAGTTCCTCCTGCATCTCAGCCTTGCTTTGTGACTTGCTTGCCTTTGTACTCTTCTGAGGCTTTGGGGATTTTGGCTCAGACTCCTTGGCTTTGAAGGCTACTCCCTTCTCAGCTGAGGTCTCATCAGGAGCCCTTTTCCTGTTCAGATCAAACTCATAAGCCTTGAGTTCAGAGAATACCTGTTGCATAGACATGCTGGATAGATCCTTGGTATTCTGCATCATCACAGAGTACACATCCCATCTTGAGGTTAGACCTCTCAGGATCTTTAAGGCAACCTCTCTCTTGGTATAGACTTTTCCCAGAGAATTTATCTCATTCATGATGTCTGTGAACCTCCCATCAAGCTGGTCTATGGTCTCAGTGGATTCCATGGTGAACTGCTCATATTTTTCAACAGCTACTGAAAGTTTGTTCTCCTTTATCTTGTCAGTTCCTTCACACATGAGAGCAAGAGTGTCCCATAGTTCCTTTGCAGTCTTGCAGTGGATCACTCTTCCCATTTCAGAATCTGGAATAGAGGTGTAGAGAATGTTCATGGCTATGAAGTTGAGGTTGTTTCTCCTCCTCTCATCTGCAGTGAAGTTATCTTCATCTTTGGGCCATTCTTCTCTTGAATCTGCAATAGTTTCAGCTGTAGTTCTAGGGTTAGGTGTCATAAAAACAAATGGACCTTTAGTAATAACCCTTAACATTTCATCATGCACACAGGCAAGATGAGCTCTCATTCTGATCTTCCAGAAGTCATAGTTTTCCACTGAGAATTGTGGAAGCTTGTGATGAGACATATGGTTCAAGGGATTAACTCCATGTTGTTCTCTGCTGGTGGTGCTACCCTAGCTGCATTATCAGCCATAGTATAAAAACAAGTTTATCGAAAGATCAATTCAGGTGACCTTGAAAAATACCTTTAAGCACAAGGTATACTTAGAACAATGGTCTTTTGAACCACTGCTCTGATACCAATTGTTGGTCCCGAAACGAGCAAACAGGTGTATGGGGGAGGAATACACCTGTGATTACAAATTAAAACTTCTTGTAAAACTTATCAGTTTACTTAAGACAATAACTCGTCAGTGGACTTGAAGGTCTGCTGAGAGTTACTTAGAGAAAGCCTACTGAGATAATACCTCCACTGAAAGCTCAAGACTTTCAGTTGAACTACTATCTAATTGGCTTTCAGATGCGGATTAGTGAGCCCTTAGAAAACTCGTTTTACTTTGATAAACTTTGAGATTAACACACACTTAGGAAAGCAGAATGTAAGAACACAAGGTATAAAGTGGTTCAGAGATGAATCTCCTATGTCCATTGTCCTGATCAAACAGGAGAATTCCTTTGACTTGGAATTCCTTGTGTTATAGTGCCAAGGTGCACTGATCAACTAATCCTCTCTTAGGATGATTGATCACTAGGAAATTCCAGGTCATAGTTCCCAAAACAAACCAGCTTTCAGACTGATACAACAATCAGCTTACTAACACCACTTAACACTAGCTCTCAACCTAAACACTGAGTAGGGTTTTGAGTAGGGTTTTGGTTCCAACTATTTTGAGATAATCCTTACAAGTTTAGCTCAAGGCTTAGGATTGGATTATCTCTTTCTAAGATTTGGATATTGCTTTTAAGCTTGGTTACAGAAGGTTTGTTAGGCTCTCTACAAATGTGAAACACTTGGGAAACAAAGATAATTTCGAGTGCTTCTTAGTTGTTATGAATGTAGAGATAGCTTTGATCTTGTGAGTTTCCCGTGCTTGGAAATGTGCACGTCCTTCTGTATTTATAGGCTTCTTTGAAAATCTTCCCGTTGGATTTGAATCTTCTCAAGTAAGTCTTCTTGTATCTGATTGGCTCAAACGGCTCTATTTGAAGCATTAAGTCTTGTCAAGAAATGGCTGAAAGACCATGCCTGTTCACCAACTTTCTGTAGATTGCTAGAGAAGGACTTTTGGTACTTGTCAGGCTGGGGCAGGTCGGTTGTCAGTAAGTACACTGACGTGTCATCTTCTCATTGGACCTTTAGTCTGCATGCCCAGATTCTTGTCTTGCTTTAAGGTGGAACTCCTCTGAGAGAACCTTCTTATTCCTTCATTTATTGCAAGCTTCACTGAAATTCATTTTGCCTTGTTCCAACCAGATTAACTAACAACTTTTAATATGTTTTAGCATTGTTAGTTACCATCAGTGGACCTTGGTCCTCTCCTGACAGTTTTAGTCTTAGTGAGAATGTACTTAGAAAACATTCAAGACTTAGACTTATTTCTCAGATCACTTAGTCTTCAGCGGACTTCACTTCAGCGGACTACATTTTCAGCGGACTTCATTCTTAAATACACTCATGTAATTACTAACTGTACTCCAGTTCTTAACACTTTAAACTGTTTAACTAAACATTAACTCTACTGAATAATTTACTTACAAAACAACTTAGGAGGAACATGTTGGCATCTAATCAAAACATAAGTCTTATACATTTTCCCAACAAGTGCTGCACCAAGTAGGCCCTGAAGGAGTCAGGCTACTGTGGTCAGTGAAGTTTGTCATTCAGCCTTATGAAAAACTTCTTGGAGAAGATCTTCAAACAGTCCCTGAAGGACAAATATACTGAAGATGTTCAGTCCACTGAAGATCATCAAGTCAGTGAAGGAGGAAGCTACCTAAAGTCAGTGGGTCTTGGTCAACCCACTGAGTCAAAGATCCGTTGGATGCAGTCCACGTGGACCAATCAGCACGAGGCAGCAACTCTGACACTGACAAGGCCGCATTCCAAGAAAAGTGGTTGAAACCATTAATTGTATGGATTCAAATGTAATTTCCTCCAACGGTTACATTTGAATCCACACTATAAATACAAGCTCATAGCTTCGTTTCAAGTGTGTGTAGAAAGAAAAACAAACACCTACAAGTTGTGAGGGTGTGTGAGTTGTTAGGGAGTCATAAGGAAGTGTTTCACACCCACGACACTGACCATTAGGGTTTTCACTAATATTCATTGAGTGTCAAGCTTGTAACTCTTAGCTTAGAGATGTTTTCCTAATCCTAGCTTTAGGCTAATACATTGTAAGGGAAAACCTCACATAGTTGGAGAAACCAAATTGAAACCAAAACCCTCTTGTTAGGTTTGTTGGGAGTAAGTTGTTAGTAAGTTAGTAAGGAGAGGCAGCCCAGGGAGTGGCGTGAGTCCAGTGTTTCTGTGCACCTTGGCACGTTAAAAACAAGAATCCCAGTTAGTGGATTTCCTGTTAAATCAGGCCGTGGATGTAAGAGCTTTAGTCTCTGAACCACGTTAAACTGAGCATTCGTATCTTTTAAAGTACTTACTAAAGTGTTGTGAAAATCTGCTCACTTAGAGCATTGTTAAAAGAAATCCTTGGTTAAGCATTCAGGTCAGGGAGAATCCTCTCACTGACCAGTTCAGGCAACGCACTCGAGAGTTCAGCATCTCGAGTCACTGTGTTACTTAGAGTATGAGTCTCCAAGTCTTAACACTGATTTGGTAATTCAGGCTCTGAGTAATGCAGTGACTTGAAGTGTAACCTCTCGAGTCACTGCCTTGTTAAGAGACTGAGCCCTCAAGTCATCACACTGACTTGATGTCTCTGACTCTTAGCAATGCAGTGACTTGAGTATTATTCACTCTTGCTGAACTCCCTGAGGGACAATTTTAAAAAAAATTGTTATCTCCTGAATTCCCATTTTTGCCTTTCGAAAATGGGACCAACAAAATTCAGTAGCAACAAGGACTACTGAAGCTGAATATATGGCAGCTGGAAGTTGTTGTGCTCAAATCCTATGGCTAAGACAACAACTGAGAGATTACATCTTTGCAAATGAAGTTCCTATTTTCTGTGACAATAATAGTGCAATTGCTATTTCAGAAAATCCAGTTCTCCACACAAGATGCAAACATGTGGATATAAGGCATCATTTCATTAGAGATCATGTGGAGAAGAAGGATATCAAAATGCTCAAGATCCACACTGACAAACAAAAGGCAGATATATTTACTAAACCTTTGGTAGAAGCAAGGTTTCAAGAATTGTCAGTAGAGCTTGGACTTCTGGACCCAGGAGAGTAAAAAAAAAGTCTTATCAAAATCTCAGAAGAGATGATCTCAAATCAGTGGAGGATCGATCTCAGTAGAGTTAATCATCCCAGAAGAGCTACAACTCTCAAAAGAGGTTCAACCTCAGTGGAGGTCGATGTTCCTATCTCATGATATTTTTTCAAAATCTGAATGTCTCTTAGTTTTTAAATATAAACTCTTTTCCAAAAATGTTAATAAGTACCTTCTGCGAAATTAAATCTTTTTACACTATTTTGAAAAGATTTTGATTAAGGGAGCATTAAATGCGTGATGTACAGTCAGTTTTACCTTTTCCAGTTTCCTATCTCACGAGCCTTAAAAGCCGGATGATGTGACCTTCCGGCTACCAACTCTTTTAATACTCGTCTTCCATTTTAGGTGGTTCATTTCTAACCGTCTTGATTTCTCAATAACTCCCCACAAACCTTTCAACTATCCACAATCTAAACTGATTCATCCCCAGCCGTTGATCAATCTTATAATCTCACCATTCATTCCACATATAAAAGACCCCCAAATCAGTCTCTGAAACCTTTTCGAACACTCTCAAGCCCAAACCTTACTATCTTTCTAAATCTCTCAAACACTCTCTGCGAAATCTCTCATTCTTCCAAATACTAAAAAATGGCCAGAGTAAATCTCAGATTCCTTACCAACAAAGATAATTTTTGGTATGAACCCATTGTCATTTTAGACAACCCAGAAATACAAACCAGGCCAGAGTTCAGGCACATCAAGGAGGCCCTGGATATGGTGAAAGAAGCCGGTTTAGAAAAATTCTTGTCTATTCATCCTCAAAATTACTTCGATAGACAAGTATTTGAATTTTTCTTTAGTGTTGCCAACACTGATTCCAAAATCAGATCCTGTTTATTTTTTAAGAGGAAAAAAAAGTGATTAAAGATGGTGCAGAAATTATAGAACTCCAGAAGGCGAGGAAGGAGATAAATCTGGAGAGAGATGATCTCAAGGAACTATTTGGACTTCCTTCTGAAGGCCTAAATCTGGATACTTGTATCGCGGATAAGGAGGAAGATTGGGTCTACACCATTATGCAAAAGAAGATAAAGTACAATCCCACAATGAATAGAAATGTGTTGTTACCTGTCTACAACGTTCTCTGTGAGATTGTAGGGAAATGCATCCTCGAAAACCAAGGAAGCACAGAGCAAGTGAGCAAACCCAAGTTGAGGCTGATGAAGGCTATAGTAGATAGCAAGGAAAAAAGTTTCAACTGGCAACAGTTCTTCTTACGGGCGTTGAATAGGGAACACTTAAAGTTCCAGCCAGAAAAGACTCCTCAACTGGCAAGTAAGCTGAACTTTGCCACCAAAATCTCATATCTCTTTGAAAATGTTGATGTTGGAGTGGACTGGAGGAGGATAGGAAATGGAGCAACTTGAAATCTCTTTTCAAGTCTGGGAAAGCATTGGAAGGAAGGAAGCTGACCGAGAGTGTGGAAAGCCCAGAGGAGGTGTGGAGGAAACAAACCCCTCTGGAGGGAAGAAAATGAAGCTGAAGAGGAGGTTGGTGAAATTAAGTGACAAGATAGCTATGCACAAAGAAGAGGTGGTAGAAAAGGCCTCAAGAAAGAAGGAGAAAAGGGCTGCTGAGATGAAGAAGGAAGCAGCCAGACCCAAGAAAGTAAGAGTTTCAACCTCCACTGATGATTCTTCATCAGGTAACCCCGATTCTTCTCCAAACATTATATCTACTGAATCTGATTCAGATGTCTCTGCCCCTACCCCCATAAAACCCAAAACCAAGCCTCGCACCCCAGTAAAAACCAAACGCATATCCAACATCTCCAAAACCCCCACTGAAGGCTCTCAACAGCCTGAAAGTGGTTCCCCAAAGGACACCCCATCTGAGGCATCTGTTGAGGCATCCTCAAACCCTCCTGAACCCACCCCCTCAACCCCCACTGATCAAACCCTATCAACCCCATCTGAACCAAACACATCTGAGCCCAACCCTCCTGAACACCAACCCTCTCACTTAGAAACCATCCCTGAGGAGCCCTCAGAACCCAGTTCTCCCACCCCTTCCCTTCCATCAGATGATGAAAAAGAGTATTCCTTCTTGGATACTCTTAAGGATGAAGTAGCTTACTCACTGGAAACCAAATATCCAGAGCCAGATGGGTACCCTACCCTGAAGGCTATGTTCTTAAGAGTAAGGCTACTTGTCCAATTGAAGGACCAGAGGCTGGCGGAGATCCTCTTAGCAGTTGGTGGAGGAAAGGCGGAGGAGTGGAAGAAAGAAGAGAAAGAAGTCTTGGACTTCACTGGGATGACCAAAACCAGGCTACTTTACGATGAAAAGATCTTCCAAAGCCTGGTGATGGACAAGATAGCTGAGATGGAGAAGGGTACTGAGGTGGAGAAGGTGTCTGAGGTGGAACAAGTGGCTGAGACAGTAAAGGTGGTAGAAGAAGAAGGAGAAAAGGAGAAGGTAGAGGAGGCAGAGAAAGTGGAAGAAACCGAGAAAGAAAAAGAGAAGGAGGAGGAGGAGGAGCCCCAACTGGAGAAAGGTACTTCACCACAGCCAGGTGGTGGTGAAGTAGCCAAGGATGTATCCACGGCAGGGGATACTGAGGCTCAAAACTTGCCAAAGGGTAGCTCAGTAGAGGAGTCTACTGAAGCTCCCCCACAATAGCCCTCAGTGGTGACTGTAGAGTCAGCTGAGGTGACTTGTTCTGGTGAAGTCGAAAAAGAAAGAGAGGAAAAAGAAAGAGAAGTTGAGACCACTGCTGTTGTCTGTGGAGAGATAAAAGCAATCGTCCCTGTAAAGGGCAAATTGGCTGAAAATATTGAAGTTGAAAATGAGAGAGTAAGTGAGAGTGAGAAGAGAGGGGAGGAGGGAGCACAAATGGAGTTAGATGAACATGCTGGGATAGGTTGTGAGATTGAGGGGGAAGATGCTAACATTTTGTCTAATGTAGGAAATTCTTCTGTGGAAGTACCCCAAGTCAATCTCCATCTAAGTCCTCTGAGGAATGTTGTTCACAATATTGAAGATGTAAAGCTTCCATTCCTCCAAGCTCAACTGAGAGAAGTCCAAGAAATTGTGCAAGAAGAAGTGGACGAGATGGTCATTCTCTTATGGAGTCAACCACCTCATCTCTCCAGAATCTAACTCTCAAGGTGGAAGACTCTCAGTAGATGGTCATCGACGTAGTTGAAGGCCAAAGTGTCCTGGTGATAGAAGCTCTTAAGAAGATGGAGAAGAAAGAAGAAGAGGCCAGAGCTAAATTTCTTAAAGACTCAGTGGAGAATGTTTCCACCAACCTAAAGTCCTCTGTAGAGGCTTTCTCAACAGACCTAATAGGGAAGGTTGAAGGGTTGTGGAACAAGAAGCTGACTGAGTTTGAGGCAAAGCATGAAGAGCTGGAAGCTAGCCTGAAGGATGTCTTGAAGAAGGCTGCTGAGGACTTCCCAACTCAAGAGAAGACAAATGTGCTTATTGATGAGAAACTTGCACAGTTTGTCAACTTTGGACAAAATGCTGGTGCCACCTTGGAGAAAATTGAAGAAGAAGTTGATCACTGCTCAATCCAACTCAGGGCACTTGAACATGACCAGATGAGGCTAAACGTCACTGTTGTTGAATGTATGATTAATGCCGAAAAGGGGGAAGAGTTAGTGTCAGGGAAGCAGATGAAGCTGGACCCCAATAATCAGATGGAGTTAATTCTTGAGACTGATGACTTTGCAAAGAGTCAGCAGATCAAGAATACCATGAAAAAGGTAACTAAGGAGGCTCAGAAGTCAGCTGATGAGAAGAGCAAAGGGGTAAAAGGCAAAGAAGTCCTAGAGGAGAGGGACTTAACCAAATTCAAAGAAGCTGCAGAGAAAGAGAAGAAAGAAAGAGTTGCCTTGAAGGGGGAATCCACAAAGAGGAAAGCCGTTGATGTTCTCTCAGCGGAGGTGACAAAGAGAACAAGATCCTCAGGGAGGTTGGCTGCAAAGTCAACAGACTCAGTAGAGGTACTTTCAATTCTCAACCCTGAACCTATCTCTTCTGAAATCCCCAAGTCTGCCCCTACAAGGGTCACTGAGCTCACGGAGTTAATCAAAGAGGCTGGAGGCATGAACGAGAGACCTCAGAGACTATCTGCTCAACAACTAGAGAGGAGAGATAGGGTTGTTGGAAAGATAGAGTCCATTGCGGAGTTAGCTGAAAGGAAGAGGAAAGAGAGGCTGGCTACTTTTGACAAGACCACTTCCAAGAAATTCAGGAATGTCTATCAAAGGTGGGCTGCTAAGCTGAAGAAGGATAAGTTGGCATTTTCAAAGGCCAAATTCCCCCATCTTGATACTTGGGTTCCCAAGAAGCTGAATGATGCTTGGGAAACTGCCAAGAGGGAATTTGTGTATTCATACCATGTCAGTGGAGAGTTGGGTAAAGAGAATGCTCAAGATTTATTCAATGACTGGCTTTTTGAGTCCTACCCAAAACTCTAACCTGATATTAATGAGGCCTGGAATGACAAGTTTCCAGATCACGCCTTGAAAGCTCCTGAACCAATTATCTACTGGCCTCTAACAGATGTAACTAGCGCAGTTGACAGAGAGCGGATCACTGATGAATGGGTGTCCCTGTGTGAGCATTTGGGACTCAGGGGATATACAAAGGAAGTTATGGAAAGAAAGAATGAACTAAAGATCAGAGTCTTCAAGCAGTACGGACTGGAGCCATTATTTGAATCTATTTGAGGTGATGAAGTGTTTTCTGGGCATTTATTTATAAGTCCCAGCTATTTTTTGTGTTTTGAATCCTTGACAGTAGACTTTTTGTACTTGTACTTATTCTGTTCTATGAAGAAATGAAACTCTACTATTTTTAATGCCCAAGATAATACCTCATTATCATTTAGGCTTATGTACTTGAATGCTTTTACTTACAAAAATCCTTCAAAATTTATGTCAACTGTTTAACCTCATCTGAAAGAGAATATGTAATAAGATAGGTTTCGGCATAATCAAAAAGGGGGAAATTGTTGGGAAATTGTATAGACTTAAGTTTTGATTTAGATGTCAAAAGGTTCCTCCTAAGTCATTTTTAAGTAAAGTATTCAGTAGAGTTAGAAGATAGTTAGTCAGTTCAAATGTTAAGGAACTGAAGTACATTTACCAATTCAAGAAGTGTATCTAATAGTTGAAGAAGTCCGCTGATGAAGAAAGTCCGCTGAAGATGAAGTGATCTGAAGAAGAAGTCTAAGTCTTGAATGTTTTCTAAGTACATTCACACTAAGACTAAAACTATCAGGAGAGGATCAAGGTCCACTGATGTGAACTAACAAAGCACATTTAATGCTAAACACATTAAAAGTTGTTAGTTAATTTGGCTGGAACAAGGCAAAACGAATTTCAGTGAAGCTTACAATTAATGAAGGAATAAGAAGGTTCTCTCAGAGGAGTTTCACCTTAAAGCAAGACAGGATTCTGAGCAAGCAGACTGAGCGGCCCAATGAGAAGATAACACGTAGGTGTACTTTACTGATAGCCGACTTGTCACAGACTGACAAGTACCAAAAGTCTTTCTCTAGCATTCTACAGAAAGTTGGTGAACAGGCATGGTATTTCAGCCGTTTCTTGACAAGACTTAAAGCTTCAATAGAGTCGTTTGAACCAATCAGATACAAGAGACTTACTTGAGAAGATTCAACTCCAACGGGAAGATTTTTAAGATGGTCTATAAATACAGAAGGATGGGCCCATTACTATGCACGGGAAACTCAACAAGATCAAAGCAATCTCTACATACATAACTTACTACGAAGCACTCGAAATTACCTTTGTTTCCCAAGTGTTTCACATTTGTAGAGAGCATACTAAGCCTTCTGTAACCGAGCTTAAAACTATATCCAAACCTTAGAAAGAGATAATCCATCCTTAAGCCCTGTGCTAAACTGTAAGGATTATCTCACAACAGTTGGAACCAAACCCTACTCAAAACCCTACCCAGTTGTTAGGTTGAGAGTTAGTATTAAGTGGTGTTAGTAAGCTGATTGTTGTTATCAGTCTGAAAGCTGGTTTGTTTTGGGAACTAGGACCTGGAATTATCCTAGTAATCAAATATCCTTAGAGAGGATTAATTTGATCAGTGCACCTTGGCACTATAACACAAGGAATTCCAAGTGAAAGGAATTCTCCTGTTTGATCAGGACAGTGGACGTAGGAGACTATTCTTTGAACCACTTTATATCTTGTGTACTTACTTTATGCTATTTCTCTAAGTGTGTGTTGTTCAAACAAGTTTTATCAAAGCAAAACGAGGTTTTCATAAGGGCTCAAAAGTGGGCATCTGAAAGCTAATTAGATAGTAGTTCAACTGAAAGTCTTGAACTTTCAGTGGAGCTGATATCTCAGTAAGCTTTCATAAGTAAATCTCAGCAGACTTCAAAGTCCACTGACGATCTACTGTCTTAAGTAACCTAATAAATTTAAAGAAAAGTTTGAATTTGTAACCTTAGGTGTATTCCCCCCCCCCCCCCCATACACCTGTTTAACTCGTTTCGGGACCAACACTCCCTAGCGACGTGTGCTACTCTGTGATAACAAGAGTTCTCTATTTATGAGCCAAAATCCAATAACACACAAACGAGCAAAACATATTGACCTTGATTGACATTTTAACTTGCCGACATTTTCACTAAAAGTTTAGCTCGCCCAGCTTTTGAGTTTGTACGATCCAAGCTACACGTTGATGAAAATCCCACACATAGCTTGAGGGGGGTATTAGAGAATATCCTACGGGTTAGGGATAAGAAAAAAATTCAAATACTTTTGAATTGCTGTAAATATTTTATATATCCTTGAGATTTGTCGTTATCTCTATTTTTTTGTATATCTTGTTGTAATCTTCTATATATTGGAGAGGAAATCTTCACCAGAGTCACGGTGAAATTAATTCAATTTTCTCTTTTTCACAAGCCATATAAATTAAAAATCATCTCAATTGTCATACTTAATTGGTTGGTAATTCATTCATTATGGGTTGAGAAATCAGGAATGTGCTTTCCTTTTTGTCTCAGCAGCAGCGGTTGAGAATTGGATTTGCATTTTCTTTCCATTTTAATTTTTTTTTGTTTTTAAGAAATCATACAACTTTATAGAAAGAACAAAGTTGTGCGTCTTGTACATGTGGTTAGAAAAAATTATTAAAATATATTTCAAGTTGTAATTGGTCAAATTTGTATAGTATAAATTGCAATTTGATAAAAAAATAGTGTCGGTTGCAAATTAATAAAAGTAACAAACTATAGATAACCGTAATTTAGATTTTTAAGTGTTATTTATTAAATAAATAGTTTTCAAAAAATTAGATTTTTCACCCTAAATTACTAATTATGTTAGTTGATTAACAGTCAACTGATGTCCTAACAAAAAATATTAAAAAAATATAGTTTGGTCACAAATTTAAATGGATAATAAAATTTAGTGACCAAATTAAAATTAAAGTAAAATTTGGTGATTAAAACTGATATTAACCCAAAATTTAATTTACGCATAAGTTTGAATTCGGATTTTAAGATTTGGGCTTGATTACTGGCTTCAAATAGAGTATCTGGTGGCACAATAATAGGGATTGATTAGAATCATCATTAGATTATACTAGCAATTATTTCGATTATGATTATTATTTCCCTCATGACAGCCACCAATCACCGCTTTTAATGTCACCGTTGGATCTTGCAAAAACTACCAAATCTGATGAAACCCCATCCATCCAGACCATCAATATATTTTTCTTGAAATTATGATACCACTAGTTACACCTGTGTGTTACGCGGGCTGAAAATACTTCTTTTGTTTAACCTGACATTGATATTTATAAAATCTATGTACACTAAAGATAATGAAGGTCATACCTGTTATAAATGATTTCAGAATTTTTTGTTTTTTGGACTCGAAATAGAAATAAAAGAGCATTACACAATTTGACGTAAATCACAAGACTCACTACACAACACCAGCAATATTAAGATTTAAAAAAAAGGATGCATTCACTATTTATTAGACAAATTCCTACATAGTTGATTAACAAAGCAATGAAGACGGCATATTAACACCAAATAAGACCATATTATGAAATTGCAAACTAATGTCTATAGATTCCTAAAAACCTCCCTATAGACAACATTGGTCGTGTACTTAGATGACTTTCCTTCCGAATCAAGACATATAATCTTCAAGCCATCCCTCCTCTTAACCCTCGAAACTGCCACGTACAGCTGGTTGTGTGTAAAGACTGGTTTGGGAAGATATAACCCAACATTAGATAGGGATTGACCTTGGCTTTTGTTAATAGTCATTGCAAAGCACAACAATACAGGAAATTGTCTTCTCGTAAAATTTATAGGCATTGTTACATCCGAATTACTCAAAGTCATTCTTGGGATAAAAACCTTGTTCCCAATGTTCCTTCCAGATATAATCTCAACTTCGATCACGTGATTTCCAAGCCTAACGATAATCAGTCGTGTACCGTTATAAAGCCCAAATTTCTGATTAATATTACGGAGTAAAACAATCGGAATACCCTCCTTTAGAACCAGGCGATGAGACGGCATTCCAGAACACTTGAGAGAGTTTAAGAAATCTACTGAAACCAATTCTCCTTGGCCACCCGGTTGAAACTCTGACTTGCATAGGCTAGCTGAACTTAAGTATACTCTTGTATCTCCAAGAATCATATCAATGGTCTTATCATTGATACAATCAACATCCATGTGCATAGGTGCAAGAATAACTCTATCTTCAAAGTATTTATGTGTTCGAAGATTACGTTCTATTGAAGGATAAATGTTATTAATGATAGCCAAGACAGGATCTATGACTTGAACGCAAAATACTAGCTATACTAGTAATCACCCCACTAGAGTATGGGATCCCTGTAGTATGTGCAAGTATACGGACCAAGTAGTATCGAACCCAAGGGAAGGTATGTATGCAAATAGAGCCCTGGAGATCTTCGCGTCGTAGTTAATATGAGTGTGTGTTCAGTTTCAGGTATTATATTAATCTACTCTATATTCTATTACTAATAATGCAAATAATGAAACCAAACAAATAACTAAGGGTTTAATCAAATATGGAATGGTGATGCTCAGGATAGGAAACCCCACGTATACTAATGGAGCTAGTACGATAATTAAAACAACCGTGATGTGCAAGTATTAATCCTAAGTGTACTAAAACTAGGCAATCAACTTCCCTAATATAGCACCAGATTGACAGACTAAAAGCTCAAGAATTAACCCTAATACTTCGTCATCTCAACCTACTTCACAACCCACTAAACAAGTTATATGGAATATGCTTAATTAATGAGACTCTTATTTACCCAAGGTGATGCGGTCGTCCTCCCTAGATAAACCGGTAAATTATAAACCCCTTCTAAAACTCTTTCCTTAAGCCTATTAGTGATTAAAGAGTGATAAGATCGTCCTCTCTCTAATAATTGTCGTACTCAATTCCAAGATAATTCTAGGGTTTATTTTAAGCATTCAATTAATTAAGAGAACTAGCACTAAACATCATGAGTTATCCTAATTACGTACCAACATCCTACTTATACGAGTTCATTCTACCCCAAGCATACAAGGGTTTTAGCCTAGCATGGTTTTAACGATAACGAAAATAATTAAACAAGAAACGAACGTAAACATGATGAATTGAATTGAAAAACTCAAGAACATAAACTAGGGTTTTGAAGAAAGAAGTTAAATCTAAGAACGAATATCAAATAAAGAAGAAATCAAAGGTCTCACGTAACAAGTATCGAAGAAAGAAAGAAAATCAAAATAAAACTCTAACTATGAATTCGTGATGTTAAAACCTCGATTACACGTAAAATATACTTGGTCAAACTCTCGGTGCTCTTCACTCTCCAAAAACAATCTCTATGTGTGAAGTGGTGTCCAAAAACGAGCTCGGAATGATGTATTTCTGGAAAACGGGTTGAACAAGTCAAAATCGCGCACTTTTGGGTAATGGTCGAGCGGTGGCGCTCGATCCCCTCTTTGCTCGAATGGGGGTGCTTCCAGTGGGTGTTGGGCGATCGAGCTGCCACTGCTCGAGCGGTGGCGCTCGAGCGAAATTGCTCGAATAGTGGAAGAGCTCGAATGGGGTCGCTCGAGCTGAGGTGCTCGAGCGGTTCTGGAGCTCAAATGGTGGCGCTCGAGCTGGTCGAGCGCCCAAAATCTTTTGTAAGTTTTAGGCGTTCGAGTAAATGCCTTGCTCGAGCGGGGGCGCTCGACCTCTCTTGGTCGAGTGGCTTCTCTTCTTCAACTGAGTGATACTTTTCCTTGCACGAACTAATATTATTTGTATTTCTTCAATATCTTCTCATCCGGACATCCGTTTGAGTCGATTCAAAGTCCTACGAACTCCATTTTTCGCCCTTTATTCATCTATAAGCATCAAAGAGGCAAATTCATCAGTTTATAAAAATAATACTCATTTGACTCCAAATACTCATTGAATTCACTCAAAACACGGGCAAAACGAGCTACGAATCATGACAATTTCACACCTAATCAACCCCCCAAACTTGCCATATTGCTTTTCCTCAAGCAATGAAATAATAAGTCAAGTGAAATTATTATGAATGAATCAAAGAATCCAATCATGTAAGTAATAGAGCTCAAGTTTCAAAGATCGATCACTCGTACACAAACTCACCCCCTTCATCATACTCATGCACTAACAACAAGAAACACCAAGATCAAACATGGATGTGCACTCAACGATGTTTTTCACTCCCTCACAAGTGTTTATCAACAATAAGGGACTCACTCAATCAATCAATCACACATATCAGCAGCCATAGGCTTGTAAGCACTCTCAACTTCGACCACACTCTAGAATCCATGCCGAATCAAAAAGGACTTTATCAAGGTTGTAACGTAGGCTCTTTGAACAGATGGGGTATCTATATGGGATAAGTGACTCAAGTGGATGGAGAATAGAAAATCAAACTTCGGTATTTCGATACAAGGAACACACTTCTTCAACATCTTCACACAATGTACTTCCAATTCCTTTACTCTCAACACCTCAACTTTTTTTTTTCTAACTCATTTCACTTTTTCAATCCCCTCACTTTTTTTCTCTTTCACACATACATATGAGCTCATTTTTTCTTTTGCTCATTCTCAAATTCATTGTTCTTTCCCACAACTCAAATTCTCATCACACCTTCTTCTCAATTACACTCAAACATTAATAATTCTCCTTTTTCAACTCAACTCGATCCCCTTCTCATTCACAACTTTTCCTATTCTCCACTCAAGTTGGGACAAAAAGAGTTTAAGAATTTGGTTAAGTTTAAATGTGCTAGCAATTAAATAGGATAAGGCTCAAACAGGCTAACAAGGGATAAGTGTCACTGGTAGGCTTATTTTGGCTAAATGACTCAATAAATCAAAGATGGCCTAAAATCACATTCGGCATATCAACTAGACACAATCAAGAAGGGAGAGCACTCACAAGTTATAGCATCCTCTAAGGTGATGATTCACTCACAAACGAAGAGATCAATTTATGAAATATAATCTCAAAAGGCTCAAAGCTCATGACTTTCACATCCATGCTAGTCCTAGTGAATTCTCACTCTCATCACACAAGTACTCAAAAGAAAATTTTGTAAGCATACGAGTTCTCTCTCAAATCAACTCTAACTCCTACACTTACACAATTCAGACTCTAACTCAACTCCACAAATCACTAACTCATACTCACACTCAAAGATAGCAATCAACAAGCATAAGAGGATTGATAAGCATGAAATATGTAGTAGCACATCACAGGAATATCAGCTCAAGGAGCATCTCAAGGCTCAATATATAACCAAACTCAACCCAAAGAGAGGGTGTGCGCCTGTGCAATCTCAAATAAACCTCTCAAGTGCGCCGGTGCATATGTATGCCATAAAACACATAAATACTCCACCCCCTCCCCCCCAAACTTCGATCTTGTGAAGCAGTCTTAAGTTTGGGGTTGTGGGTTACCTCATCCAAATAATTCAATTTCTCTCAACAACTTGGCACACTCCCTTATCTCGAGTTGGTCCCTTCAATCTCCACTTCTTGGGCACTCCTTCACCCTCAAGGCAAGCCTACAAAATAAAACTCTCAAGTACGGGGTTAGAACTTACGATTCACAACAACAACCTAATAACACTCAAAAGCAAATAAAAATGGGTTGCCTCCCATTCAGTGCTATTTTTAAGGTCCTGATGCCGGACCGAGCTCAAAGGAGCTTATGGGACATGATACTCAAAATTACCTCTTTTACTCTCATAAGAGTGGTGGTTGAATTCCTTTCCTTGATGCCCCTTCTCCTTCAATCCCCTCTTCTCAACCTCAAGTGGTGGGGGTCTCAACTTCTTCTCACCTTTATCTGGAGGAGTCTTACTAAGCAATTTCTTGAGTTTGGACTTTTTCTTCTCAACTCCTCCTTTCTCTTCTCCTTTGGCCACATCTACCCTTTTCACTTCCGAACTCTCTTCCTCCATAGGGTACTTCATGGCCTCATATAGGGAAATTTTCACCTCTTGATCATCAACTTTCAATGTGATCTTCCCATTCGCCACATCTAATACCATCCCGGCTATGGCTAGAAATGGTCGTCCCAAAATCAGGGGTACATGCTCATCCTCCTCCATGTCAAGCACTACAAAATCAGCTGGAAAAATATGGTCTCCAACTTTAACAAGGACGTCTTCAACCACACCTTGAGGTCGAGTAATAGACCAGTCGGTGAGTTGAAGGGTCATCATTGTCGGTTGAAGTTCTCCACCTTCCAACTTCTTAAATAACGACAATGGCATCAGATTAATGCTCGCTCCAAGGTCGCACAACGCTCCCTTCTTGACTCCATTCCCGATATCACATAAGATCGTGAAACTCCCAGGATCTTTCAACTTCGGGGGTTTAGGAAATCTAGAGTGCACAGTACGGCCACCAGGAAGGAGGAGCGCAACAATTCCGCTGGATGCAACATTCGAAAAAATATGTCCATCAGACCGTATAGAATCGGAAAGTGTTCTCCAGATGAATGTTTTTCCGGTACCACCATACTCATACAAGAAGTAGATTCCACCCATATCAAGCAAAACTGCATCGAGTATCTCCTGAAATACATCCCTTTGTTCATGTGTAAGCATCGCACTCAACTCATTAAACTCATCAATCAATACCGAATGATCATAACGCATCTTCTCACACATAAATTTATTGACTCCACACGATACCAAACGATGATTTGGTTGAGGTATTAAAGGAAATATAGACAGGGTACTGCCATTCAACTGCAACAACTTTTCTAGCTCGACCAACGTATGATTTCTCAACTCTTCAACGGTTAATACCAAATCTGTATTTGAAAATTACGCAAGATCAAATTCAAATATAATAATTACAAAAAATCAAATTATTTGCTTCATTTCTGAATGATTACCTGGCTGGTGTAGTATTTGTCGTTGCCTGTACTAAATATTATCGGACAAGCAGTCCAATATTCTTTCAAACACGTTCTCAGGGGAACTCGTGGACGACGACATCAAAAGTATTGAGAATAGATTTCAGACATAATGTATTGATGCCCAGAAACTTGTCTCAATTATTCCATCAATATATTCCCGATCATCCTCCAATAATCCTAGAGAATATCATGCATCCTTGAAAGTAAGATAGACAACACCACCAATGGTACGAATCTCCTCGTGCGACTCAACTCCAGGACTGTGTGGTAGCAACATACCCAAATAAAACTTTTCTCCAGCACTGGGCGGAACGTTGTACAAACTCCTCAATGTAAATCTACTATCATGCCTCTTTACCCATGTGTATTTTTTGTTATCCCAAACGTACTTAGAAGAAAATCCATATACGTTAGCTCTTTAGCCCTGGGATCAACCCTATTATGCTCCATCCGCGATAGAAATTTCGACTTATATGCATTGGGTCTCTGCAGGACATCATCAATATAGTCATCATCGTAAAAAATAACACTCTAATCACCGGGAAGATGAAAATTCAACCGCACTACCGGTGGAAATCTATGATGTATATCAAACTGGAGAGTTCTCCACACAGCCTCACAAGGGGAAATATACCTACAATTGATGGAATTCTCGACCTCATCCTTTTCGACAGCAGTTTCACCAGAAATCTGAAAGGAAACAGTTGCCCTATCGGGACCCTTGTTGATATACTTGAACAAATATTTGATGGACTTGTGGCGATTACACCACTCGATGTTTATATGTCCCTGATATCTCTTCAACATCAAAGGAACTTCGATGACTTGTTTAGAGAGCAATTACCACTTAGCATTTATGAAAGGTTATCAATCTATATATATTAAAACAGCGAGAAGAAAGTCAACATCTTTCGTGGCTGATCGCCACTACATTGGAAAATTATTCATGAATTTTTAATCACAATGCGTCGGTGACGGTGTACACTCTTAAATGTTGGCATATAAAAATAACAAAGACTTGAGAGATTGCACTGGGCTACACCCCAGTGCAGCTATAACGTAGATTCACAGGACCAACAAATTCAATTAATAGTAATCATGCACAGAATAGCTTCTGAAGAAAATTAAGCAAGCCCAAAGAACTAAATGAACACAACACATTCAGAAATCATAACCAACGCATCGATAACCACAATCGGACAAGACCAATTGTAACATCAATCGAACGAACACGGAATAACATCAATCGAGCTTAGTGTCCAATACGAACTAAGTGTCGGACCATAATTGAGAGTGTACCTCATCGCGGTGGAAATACGATTCACAATCTGGCTGGAATTTGATGGAGAAAAAATAAAACAGGCCCAATGGTGGAACCGTAAATTTACATAAATGCTATGAAGAATACATTCTATAATAAACAACTAATCAGAAATTTTTTACATATGAAAATAGTGTAATTTTGGTTAGACACAAACTCAAGTCAGCAGATACCTAAATTCATTCAGCATATAATTGGTAGCAATGTCCAATTTTTCACGTGATAGATAATTGTTATGGAAGGCAATTAATTATGATATTAATTAAGATATACATGGGAAGATCATAATTTTACAAAAAAAAATTCTACTAATACATATCGAAACATGGCAAGACACTAATACATACATATATGTTTTTTTTTTCGAATGACAAAATACTAATGGCAAGATCCTAATTAGTACCATTTTAAAAAATGCGGAGAGTTATCTATAATAAATAACCAAACAGAATTTATTTTAAATGGAAATTTTAAAGTTTTTTTTAGATACAAAATCCATTAATAATTGTTATCGAAGGAATTTAATTATAATATTAATTAAGATTTCTTGATAAGAAAGTCAATTCCTACAAGGTAGCTATCAAGTTTTTTATATATGGAAATAGTGTAATTTTGGTTAGACACAAACTTAAATCAGCAGATACCTAAATTCATTCAGCATATAATTGGTAGCAATGTCCAATTTGTCACGTGATAGATAATTGTTATGGAAGATAATTAATTATAATATTAATTGATATACATGGGAAGATCATAATTTTATAAATATATATTTTCTTTACTAATACATATCGATACATGGCAAGACACTAATATATACATATATGTTTTTTTTTTTCAAATGGCAAAATACTAATGGCAAGTTCTTAATTAGTACCATTTTAAAAAAATGCCGAAAGTTATCTATAATAAATAAACAAATAGAAATTTATTTTAAATGGAAATTTTTTGTTAGATACAAAATCAATTAGTAATTGTTATGGTAGGAATTTAATTATAATTTTAATTAAGATTTCTTGATTAGAAAGTCAATTCTTGCAAGGTAGCCATCAATTTCCATATTTTACTTGTTATTGTTGTAAATTGAGAGCGTAAAATAAAGGCGCAAGATTTGTTCACCCAGTTCGTCGATAACGACTACGTCTGAGGGCGTACCAAGTCAGGGGTTTCACTAATACAGTAAAACCTCTCTATAGTCATATCCTTGGGACCACAAAAAAATATTCCTAAATGGGGGTTATTCCTAAATAGAGTTATAAGGTTTTTTTTTTAAATGCATGTATATTATATAATGGTATAATTAGTAGATACATGTACATGTAATGTGTTGAACTTAATTGAACTAATTTACTCACGTAATATGAAAAGACAATACTCAAGAGTCACCCACCATAGATGCATGTACTTGCTTTTGATTGCTTTAATTTTTTCATCTATAAATACTATGTATAATACATTTTTTTTTATCAATTACATCAAATCAACATTTTCTTCACGCATATAATGGCACCAAAAATAGAAAAGAGAACTCAAATGAGTGAAAAAATTCGTGTGGAGATGTGCAAAATAAAAGAACTACATCCAGGTTGGAAGCAAAAAGATTTTGCCAAGTGGTTGGAGGACACTCATAATCTTAAGCTATCGCAATCAGCGATATCGAAGGCGTTCAAGAGGTCAATCAACAATGACGACCAGCAGGCTCTTTCTAATCCAAATGCAAAACGTTTGAGACCGTTGAAGTACCCATTGATAGAGTCGGCTCTTTATGAATGGTTTGTATGCAACCAAGAGCATGTCAATATTAGTGGTGAATTACTCAAGGAGAAGGGCCGCATATTCTTAAAGAGTCTCTATCCAGAAGCAATTTCATTTGAATTTTCTAATGGGTGGTTAGAGAAGTTCAAGCATCGACATGCAATTCAGTCATTTAGGCATTTCGGGGAGAGTGGCTCAGTTGATATGGAGAAAATTGAAGCAAGTTTGCCATCAATAAGAGAAAAATTGGATAAATGGGATTGGAAGGATATTTACAACATGGACGAAACAGGTTTATTTTATCGAATGCAAGCTGATATTCTCTTGCAACGAAGCAACTCGAGGGACGAAAGCAAAACAAAGAGAGAATTACAATTGTCATTTGCACCAATGGTGATGGATCTGAAATGGATGAGGAGAATCAAAAACTACTTAAAGAGTTGAAAAGTCAGGTAAAAGATCTTCACTACACCAACGAGATGGAGATTGATATTTTCCTTAATCATCCAAATGAGCAACAAATTGTTTATGCTTTAACGGATGAAGAAATTATTGAAGGAATTAGGCAAGAAAATGAGGAAAATAATCCAGAGGATGATAGAATAGAAGTACAAAAAGTTTCATGTGAAGAAGCTTTAAGCTTACTCGACAAGTTGGAAATATTTTGGGTTCAACAAGAAGGTGGTCATGTGGACGAGCTAATGCGCACACGCAAGTTGAAGGATAAGGTTACAACACAAAAGATTAAATCATTGTCACAATCAACCTTGAACAAGTATTTTAAATCAACTTAAATCTATTGTAAAATTATATATATTATTATAATTTATTCCTAAATTGAGGTGTATTTCTTTATGTTGGGACTTGAAAAAATATGAATTATGACAATATAGAGTTTATTCCAAATTATAACTGGTCCCAAGTTGGGACCATGAATTTTTATTCCTAAAGAGAGTTTATTCCTTAATAGAGTATTCTTTATGAGTACAATGATCTATTTATAAGAATAAAGACCTAGTCTAAACCTAAAGCCTGTTTAGGTTAAAAGCTCATTAGTAATGTCCACATCAAATCTTCTAGATTTGATATAATAAATCTTCTAGATTTACAACACTCCCCCTGGACATTACGACATAACATATGTGTCTTGTCATAAAAACTTCACGTGCTAGGTAGCGACCCAATATAAAGTTAGGGGGGAATGTAATTCTATTGATCTTTCAGATCAAATCTTCAGGGTTTATTTCGGGGTTACCGCTCCACCTGAAGACAACAACCCTTTGAGCTTTCGCATCCAAATACCACGAACGTACTTTTCAAAAGTAGACGTAGCTAAGGATTTAGTGAACAGATATGCTAGATTGTCACTAGATTGCACCTTTTGAATGATAATCACGCCACTCTTCTGGAGTTCGTATGGGTAGAAAAACTTAGGTGAAATATGTTTCGTCAGGTTTCCCTTGATGTACCCATTACTCAATTGTGCGATGCAAGCTGCGTTGTCTTCAAATATAACAGTGAGGGATGTATCGCCTTTAGTGATACCACACGAGTCACCAATGTGTTTTACCAAGGATCTTAACCAAACACATTCTCGTGCGGCTTCAAATAAAGTTATTATCTCTTAGTGGTTTGAAGACGTGGTAACCATGGTTTGTTTAACCGATCTCCATGGGATCACGGTACCACCACAGAGAAAAACGTAACCAGTCTGGGATATGGCATTGTGGGGATCAGACAAATAGCCAGCATCCGCATAACCTACCAAGGTTTTATCTTGATTCTTACGATAAAATAGTCCTAGATCTTGGGACCCTTGGAGGTACCGTAGAACATGCTTAACACCATTTCAATGTCTCCTTGTAGGAGAAGCGCTATATCTCGCAAGTAAATTAACTGCAAATGCAATGTCCGGTCTAGTGCAATTTGCGAGATAGAGTAATGCTCCAACAGCGCTAAGATAAGGGACTTCTGGCCCCAAAATTTCTTCTGAATCTTCTCTTGGTCTAAATGGGTCCTTATCCACTTCGAGCTATCGGATAACCATAGGGGTGCTAAGTGGATGAGATTTATCCATGTGAAATCTCTACAATACCTTCTTCACGTAGGTTGACTGATGTATAAGAATTCCTTCTGGGAGATGTTCGATCTGCAGGCCGAGGCAGTACTTGGTTTTACCCAAGACTTTCATTTCAAATTCAGCTTACGCATGGGAAAGCTATATCAATCGTGTATCCCTTCTTCTGGAGGAATTTACTAAGTCGGTTATACCACATGAGGCCTGATTGCTTTAGGCCGTACAACGACTTCTGCAGTTTTATGCTATATATACTGCGATTTTCACCATTCCTAATCTGGGGAATGTCAAATCCATCGGGGATTTTCATATAGATATCGGCATCTAGTGATCCGTATAAATATGCGGTTACTATGTCCATCAATCTCATCTGGTGATTCAATTTAACTGTCAAAGATATTAAGTAGCGGAATGTTATTGCGTCCATTACGGGAGAATAGGTTTGATCAAAATCAATATCGGGTCTCTGCGAAAACCCTTGAGCTACTAGCCTCGCTTTATATCTCTCCACAGTATTGTTCTCATTTCATTTTCGTACAAAAACCTATTTATATCCTACAGGAATAGCGCGCGCGGGTGTACGAATGATAGAGCCAAATACTTTTCTTTTGTTTAGCGATGTGAGCTCTGCTTCAATTGCCTCTTTCCATTTTACTCAATCGGAGCGCTTCCGGCACTCAGCGATAGTTTTGGGTTCTGGATCTAGATCGTTATTTATAACGGAAAAAGCAATTGGCGCTGCAAATGTGTCATCGACGACAGTAATATTTCTATTATATGTTTCTCCCATATCTATGAAATTCATAGAGACTTCAACGTTTATGTCAACCAGACCTTCTTCATTTCCCAATGTATCTGGGTCTGGTCGTTCCACAGTCCTAGTGCGTTGATTATTTTGTGCACGTGCTTCATTACTAGGACGCTCGTCTTCTGGACGAGTCTCTTCAAGAGACTTTAAGTTATCTAGACAAATCTCTTCTAGAGATTTTACGTTCAGCTGACCAGTTTTGCTAGCTTTTCTTTTAGGTGTACTTGTATCTTTTGTAGGTCCTTTACGCTTTTGGCGTGTGGGGGCATGTATACTTGATTTACTTGGGACCTCAACCCTTTGGGGAGCATTTACTGCAGGTATATGTGATTTAGTTAGACCTCTATGATCAGTGAACGCGTCTAGCAGATTGTTTGCTAAATTTTGCAAGTTAATGATCTTCTGAACTTCCAGTTCAGATTGACTAGTGCGTGGATCTAGATACTGAAGATTACTTACGTTCCACGTAAGCTCCCGGTATTCATTCAATTTTGAATTCGGATCTCCCCCTAATACTGGAAAGTGATCTTCATCGAACGTGCAGTCAGCGAACCGGGCCGTTAATTGATCCCCGGACAAAGGTTCGAGGTATTTCATGATGGATGGAGAGTCAAATCTCACGTAAATACCTAGCTTCCTTTGTGGGCCCATAGAGGTACGCTTTGGTAATGTTATCGGAACATACACCGCACATCAAAAAATACGCAGATGGGAAATGCTTGGTTCTTTCCCACGCACTAGCTGTAAAGGAGAATGATCATTATATGCAGTTGGACGGATTTGTATCAAGTGTGATGCATGTAGGACTGCATGGCCCCAGCATGAAGTGGGTAGTTTAGAGTTCATAAGCAATGGTCTAGCGATAAGTTTGATACATTTTATTAGCGCTTCAGCAAGACCATTTTGGGTGTGGACGTAGGGGACCAAATGCTCCACCTTAATTCCCAGGGTCATACAGTAATCTGTAAAGGCCTTTGAGGTAAACTCAGCAGCATTATCCATGCGAATTGATTTTATTGGATAATATGGAAATTGAGCTCTAAGCTCGATAGTTTTCGCAATGAGCTTTGCAAAAGCTTGATTACGGGTAGACAGCAAACAGGCATATGTCCACCTAGTGGAGGCATCAATTAGGACCAAGAAATACCGAAATGGTCCTGATGCTGGGTGAGTCGGTCCACAAATATCTCCCTAAATCCGTTCAAGGAAAACCGGAGACTCTAGTCCTACCTTGGTGTGCGACGAGCGCACTATTAACTTACCCTTAGAACATGTATCACATATAAATTTATCAACAGGAGGGATTCTATTATTCGAAATATTATGACCAATGGAATTAGATAGAATCCTACGTATCATTGTTTGTCCTGGATGACCTAACCAATGATGCCATGATTTAAAAAAGTTCGAGTCATGAAATTTCATACTCATAGCTTGATGGAGATTGGACGGCAGGATGTAGGAATAGTACAATCTGGAAGAGAAGGAAGGAAGCTTTTCTATAACTTGTTTACGGCAACCTCGAGTAATAGTCATCAAAAGGTATTCGTTATTATTCTCAGTTTCAGTTTCAATGTGATAGCCATTAGATGTAATATCTTTAAAACTGAGCAGGGTACGCTTAGATTGTGGAAAAAATAAAATATTATCAATTATGAGTTCGGTACCCATGGGGAGGACAATGGAAGCTCTTCCGGAGCCCACTATCATAATATTATCATTAGTTATCGTAGTTACACTCCCCTTACGTTCTATCAAGTTATGAAAATACTTTCTATCTCTTAGGATTGTATGTGTGGTGGCGCTATCTACCAAACATAAATCACTATTTGCATCCTTCATGCCAGAGGAAATGACCCAATTCTAATAGCTGGTATGTTTTTACAAGCCATGTATAAGTATAGCAATATCCAAGGAAAAATTAATGGGCAGCATTAAGGTAAACACATCAAAGCTAAAACATAAATATCAACCATAAAATAAAATATCTGAAAGATAGGATCCAAAATATAATTGTTTTAACCAAAAACAAATAAAGTACTAAAATAATCAAATACACAAATCACTCATTGTCTCCAAAGTCTTTGAGCTCTACGTCCAGAAGACGTCGTTGTCAAGGTCAAAGTCTGCTTCAGGCAGGCTGGCATGGTGAGATTCGACTTTAGGAGCCTTCCCCTTGTCGTCCTTCTGCTGATTTTTTATAAGCCTCAACCATGTGCTTAGGAGTGCGACACGTGCGAGACCAATGGCCTTTGCATCCGCATCTGTAGCAGGACTGCTCAATCTTATCTTGAGTGCCAAATTTTTTAGAAGCGGGGTTCGCGTTAGGTGCAACATTTCCACGAGCCTGATTTTGATTGTTATTTGAGGTACCTGGACCACCGGATTTACTACGACCTCGACCTTTGCTACAAGTTCGTTTACTTTCTCTTCCCCTTCCACGCTTGCGACCACTTGTACTGTCATGAGCTATAGCATGTGCTTCGAGCACTACTTGTGAGCCAATCGGTCTCGCGTTATGATTTTGCATAAGGAGTTGGTTGTGCTTTTCTACCACTAGAAGTGCAAAAATTAGCTCAGAGTGTACAGTGTAGTTCTTAGCCCTGTACTGCTGCTGGAGTACAAGGTTGCTGGCGTGGAAAGTTGATAAAGTCTTCTGGATCAAGTCGTCCTCAGTTACAGTTTGCTTGCATAACTTTAACTGAGATATAATACGATGTAGAGCTGAGTTGTACTCCGTCACAGACTTAAAGTCCTGAAAGGGGAGGTTCAACCAATCCTATTGAGCTTGAGGGAGGAGTATATCGTTTTGTTGTTGGAAACGGTCCTTCAGGGATTTCCACAACATTCCGGGGTATTTCTCAGTGAGGTATTCATTTTTCAGGTCCTTTAGATGATGTCTAAGGAAAATCATTGTTTTCGCCTTCTGGGCGTTAGTTGATTCTGAATCATCGACAATAGCCCCACTTAACTCAGTTGAGGTTAGATGGATCTCAATATCTAACTCCCATGTCAGGTAATTACTACCAGCAAGAACAAGCTCAACGAATTCTCTTTTGGTAATATCAGACATTATACACTGTGAATATAGAAATTTAATTAGGTAGAACACTCGTGTTGATAACGTGTTGTAAATTGAGAGCGTAAATTAAAGGCGCGAGATTTGTTCACCGAGTTCGTCGATAACGACTACGTCTGGGGGCGTATCAAGCCAGGAGTTTCACTAATATGTGTATGTATGAGTGTATACAATTATGAGTACAATGATCTATTTATAAGAATAAAGACCTAGTCTAAACCTAAAGCCTGGTTAGGTTAAAAGCCCATTAGTAATGTCCACATCAAATCTTCTAAATTTGATATAATAAATCTTCTAGATTTATAACAGTTATGATACTAAATATTTTATAATAAAGATAGAAGTTTAAAAACCATAAGTCAAACAATCCAGAATAATTTATGCAGTTCATTAGATTCATTAGTGTACGTAATATTAGTAAGTGATCCAATTTACATAGTAGCAATGTGCAATTAGTCTAACTATAAATAATTGTAATGGAAGGAATTTAATTAAGATTTATTGATAATTTATGATCATAATATAAATTGGGTCATCTAATTTGTTTGTGCGACGGTAATTGAGTACAAAACTAAAAGAATGGGAATGAGGGGGAAGTTAATCGGAGAAGAACAGAGGGAAGATACACCGAAAAATTTAGCAACATCGACGGATATTGAAGATGTCGACAGTAGAAATTAAATGGAGAAGTAGAGTACCGGAAATAGCTTTGAATTAGACACCGGAATTGAGCAAACAATATATTAAACAATAAAATTTTATTACAATGCGTTACATCAATAATCGCCGGCACAAGATCGTTACATCAATAATCATCCGGAGACAAATCCCTGGAAAGACGACCAAAAGACAAATAGGAAACAAACATAATTAGTAACACAATACACCGGAATTTATAAGACGGCAGCTCAACAGACCGCCGGAAAAAGAAAACCAAGAACTAAAAGACAACTAAGGATGAAGAATGACCATCACACATGACCAATTTATAGGAAAACTTGAGACAGATCAATGGTCAAGATCAAAAATAAAATAATAAATGAAATTAATCAACAGACAAGATGGTTGGATACCTCTACTCAATGAGGAGCAAAGGTGTATGACATAAAGAAAAAAGAGAGATGCCACATAGGTATTTTGTGTTTCGTAAATATAACTATATAAGGTATGGATGGATGGATATCCAGTGAAAATATGATAGTTGAAGCTATGATACCATATCAAGTGAAAATATGATAATTGATTTTTATTTGGCTGATACACAGTGGTAATAAGCACCTATCTAAGGTAATGAGTCAATTAAAGTTAATTACAATATTTATGCACAATGTCAGCTAATCACAATTTTAATGACAAAAGATTAAGTAATTAATATACACGTGGAGGCGGTTATAAAACCTACTCATCTCCCTCCCCATTACTGCATATTTCGAAATGGAGGCGTTATAAATTCCCTCTTAAACAAGATTGGATTTGTGCATAGAATTTGGATTGAAAATTAAATGGCGTCCTCCTCCTCCTCGAGAAAAACGGAGGCGGTGCCGCCGTGGCTGGATTTGCCGCGAGAGGTAACAGCGGCGATTTTGCGGAAATTGGGGCCGATCGAGATGCTGACGACGGCGGATAATGTGTGTAGGGCGTGGCGGAGCGTGTGCCGTGATCCTTCCATGTGGCGGCGCATCGACTTCCGATTTGGGAAATGCCGAATGAATATGGAGAAATTGTGCCGCAAAGCCGCAGATTGCAGCCAAGGCCAATTGATTGATGTCAACATCGAGTATTTTGGCTCCGACTATTTGCTCCTTTACATTTGTCAGAGGTAACTGCTTAATTTTTTGTTGGAAGATTGATTGATTAATTCATTTATGAGTTCAAATTTATACTTGAATTCCACTCTGCTTTTCCTAGGGATGTGAATTTTTGTAGTGTGCTTTATGTTGGTCCTTTTGGGTAATTCGACTACCGATTTGCATAGCGTTTGCCTTTGCTTTATGATGTCAAATGATGGTTTCGTCTTTGAGAATCAAATACTCGTGAATTGTAATTGCGAAAATAGGGGTGGATTCTGAGAAACCAAGGTTGCTTTATATAATTTGTACTGATTCTCATAGCTTCATTCCTGTAAAATCGGTATCACTCTTCAATAAAAATAATATTTTTTTAAGATAAACTGTATCGCTTAAAAAAATTAATTATGTAATAGTGATAAACTTTAAATTAAACAAATAGTACTCCCCCTTCCGTGGTTTCTTTCATTATTTTTTCATATGTGTAGGGCACACAAAAGAAGAAAGTGTTTTCGTAAACCTTTGGAGGCTTGTTTACGTTAATGAATATGATTGATAAGTAATTACCCCCTGTGACAACTAATCCAACCCCTTTCCATATGACCAATTATCCCTCGTTCATGAGACAAATAGCTTTTATTTTTATATGGGGCTGACAATCCATCACGGGCCGATGTCGTATGAATCAAATGTAGGATAAATGGAATCAAAGTATCAATCCCTCCTAATCTAACAAAGCAAACTAGTGTTTAGTATAAAGTAAATAAATGAGTTGAACTGCGTGTATATATGGACCCAAAAGTAATGAAGGGTGTGAAAGTTACTTTCTAAAGGACAAAAAATGAAACTGAACTCTTCAAAATATATTTGTGAAAATTTTGAAAAAATGAAACACTTTACATTAAAAAGTAAATGATGTTTCTATGGAAATTAGGGATGTAAATGAATCGAATCGAGTTTATGTGTGAATTCGTATTTCCTTTTAACATACTCATTTACCTTTCCAGAATCAGGCATATGTTTTGACAATCCATGTGTTTTAGTGTATTGAATCATCTTTTGCGTCAGGTGCAGGAGCCTTAAACGGCTTCAACTTGTTCATACCTATTGCATATCAACCGAAGCTATGATTGAAGCAGTTAAACGTTTCCCACAGCTAGAGGAACTGCATCTGTACAACACTTTTATCGGTCTGGAAGCTATTGAAGCCATAGGCTGCTCTTGCCCGCTATTGAAGTCATTTAAATTTAATAACCGCTGTTATATGCGGCCACGTGTGGTGGATGATCTGGCGGCCCGAGCAATTGCGGGAAACATGCCCGGACTACGCCATCTTCAACTTTTTGGGAACAGAATGGGGAATGAAGGCTTGCAGGCTATAATTGAGGGTTGCCCTCATCTTGAATCGCTTGATCTAAGACAGTGTTTTAATGTTAAGTTGGGAGGAGAAATGGGAAAATTATGCTTGCAAAAGATTAAAGATCTGAGGCGTCCTCATGACCCCACTGATGATTATCGATTTGATGCTGAGATTTATGATCATGAATCCTCCGATGATGACTATGTAATTCCAATGCAAGAGATGTGTACGAATATGATGCCAGATGAATATGATATTATGGTCGCTAGTGGGATGCCGGATTTCTGTTATTATATTGAGGCTGGGGGCCGTGTTCCTTTTTTGTATGATGACGACGACGACGAAGACAATGATGATGATGATGATGATGAAGACGACTAAAGGATGCAAGGTGAGCAAAGAAGGTTCATGATCTTTCCTGTTTTCTGTTGAAAGCGAAGTGGATGCATCTTTGTTGGTCTCCAGTGCTTCTTGCATGTTTACAGTGTTAATTTATTTTGTTATGTTTTGTTAGATTTACAGGATGGATGATTTTGGTCCTCTTTTTTTGTAGCTAAGTCGTAGACTTGGTTATATTCCTAAATGGCTGAAATTGCACTACTATTTGTTGAATTCTATTTGGGTGGTTTGTTCTCCTATATGGAGTTTATATGTAATTTGGAGCAAAGCCGTGTTTGATACTTGATTTAAATAAATGCTACCCTGTTATTAATTTTGTACCAAATTACCCCTTCTTTAATGTATTATTCCTCCACCAAAAAAAAACAAAAAATCCTCTTCCCTTCAACTCATTGGTTCTTTCACAATGTCGAATCGACTCGAATATGAATATGAATATGATAGATTGGATCAGATTTTGCTATCATGTTTTTTTTCCGGCGTGGAAGGAGTTAACAGCAAGCAATTTTTCTCCACGTGTTTAAGAAATTAAAAAAATTGGCAATCGTACTCCTTGTGACCTAAGCTAATAATTACAGTGTTTAAACTATTACCTCCGTCCCACGATACTACAGTTACTAATCCTCTCGTATTTTTGTGATCAAGTTTTTTATTAGTATTTGATTTGAAATAATAAAGTAATTTTAAAACTACTTTATAATAATAGAGAAGAGGTAGATCTATCATACCTTACCTTAAAAATTATTTTATCATTTTAAATGCTAATAAACATTTCGCTCGCTAAAATACGAAGATAAAATAACTGTGAAAATTATTTGGGGACGGAATGAGTATATATTTGAGTTTATTTGATTGTCTCGATTTAGTAATTGGGACATAAAACATGTCAATTACTTTGGTCATTTTACTAGTCTTTTCATCTCATATCTCATATTCATCTGTCGATTGACATTTGACATGTGTTTTAACGTATTTATTATTATTTGTTGCAATAGAGGCACAAATGCTATATGCAAACTCATTAGATATATGTCTAATCAGTGTGCATAAATAAATTTTTTATTAAAATTTGTACCATTTTTAATGGATAATAAAAAAAATGAATCGGAGGGAGTAATATTTTAATATTTTATAATTTTTTATAAAAGATAATTATTTTTATTTTAGTTGTGTGCAAAGTATTGTGGGACGAATAGGAAATAAAAATGTATTTATTATTTAGTGAAATTAATTGATCAAATATTGCATCAAAATTTAGGACAAAAAATTATATAAGTGAATTCAATTTTTCAAATATCACTGCTATGTATATATATTATTATTGAGTAACTCATTTGTGCACTTGGTGTATGGTGCACTCACTCAATAATTGACATTGTTTACACTGAAAAGTTTGTTCCAATTACACTGAAAAATGTGGTTGGATTACACTGAAAATCAGTTTTTTTTTTTTTTTTTATGAAAAATATGTAATGAGTGTATTTTTTTTTTCTAATTCAAATGGGTATAAAAAAAATTCTTGTTAGAATTGTGTATATTTGCCCTTTTTCACAGCTAATACTTTTGAATTAAGTAACTAATATTTTTGTTATATTAAAAAAATAGTTACTCTAAACAATTACTCCCTCCGATTCATTTTAGATTGTCCGTATTACCATAAAAGGAAGTTTTTTTTTGTTTTCCACTTTCTCAATCTCTTTTCCCAAAATGGCAAAAAAATACACATATCATTTTAATTTTACCCCTTAAAAAGTTGAAAGGGCTCTTTTACCCTTACTTTATATCCACAAATACTAATAAACAACTCCTTTATTAAAATCTGTGTCACTTTGAAAGTGGAAAACAAAAATGAATCGGAGGGAGTAATACTTTTGAATGAAGCAACTAATATTTTTTGTAAAATAATTAGAGTAAATAAATAAAAATAAATAACATCTTCCCATCACCACCCTAAACATTGTACTAATAATAATTAAAGTAAATAAATAAATAATTAATATTTTTAATAATCATCATCTCATCATCACCTAATCATCATCATCTTATATCTAAAAATAACTATGCACATTGATGGGACAACACAACATCCCATCAATGTGCATATAGTATCACTCCAATAAACGTGATATTTGGTCAATAATATTTCAGTCATTTCAACTTTATTGTTATAGTAGATGATTTTATTAAGGGAAGTGCTAGGTGCGGTGATTCACCACGTGGTGAAAGTAATTTTAGTAAATACACCTCCTAAAAGTGTTAAATGACTAATATATCCTTAATGAAAAAAAAATCACTTTTTCAGTTTGTTTTGATCGAAAATTTTGAATTCAAATTTCTTTCTCTCTTTCAAGAAATTTTGACTTTGTCAAAAAAAGTCAAATTCAAATTTAAAGTTTATATATATATATATATATATAATAACACTAACCGGCCTACATTTGGAAATCATTGAATTTTCCCGCCAAAATTATTGCTAAATTTAGTAATATTCAATTTAAATCTTTGGTATATATCTTTAAAATATAATATTCATTTTAACTTTTGGTATATATCTTTGAAAATATTTAATTATAAATATTAACAAATAATTGCAAAATATATTGAATATATTTTTTAAATATAATTTATAATAAATATTGAGAAATAATATAAAAATATGTTGAATATATCTCTGAGATATGTATTATGATAAATCACTCTATTTTTTGGTATAAAAGAAATTTCAATTATTTTAAAATAATATTTATGAAATATTTTTGTGAAGGACCAATGTATAGAAATAATTCGGTATATAGTTAGTAGAAGTTATTAAAATAAAAATTTTATTAATAAAAAAAAAGGAATAAGACCACTCTTTAATTTTTGAAAAAATAGAGTGAAAATAATTTATACATGAACCATTTGAAGTGTATTAGTTGTTTTCACTAAAGGATATTACTTCTTGAGAGTATTAGTTGTTGTCACTTAAGGTTATTATTTCTAGAGGTATTCATTATTTTCACTTAAGGGTATTAATTAAAGGGTACAAAGAGTATTAGTTGTTTAACTAAAGGATATTAGTTTATTAGACTAAAGTATATTAGTTGGTTATACTAAAAATATTGTTAAGTTGATTATAGTAGACATCTAACAATTAATATATCTATATATTTTATAGGGCGAACCACCGTATACATATGAGCATTGTTTGGGTTAATTAATTAACGTACAAATAATAAATAAGTTAATGCAATTTATCGTCTACAAAGCAAAGGAAAGAGTACGATCTCCAACAAGCTTCATATTTCTCAATATTTTTGCCTCTAGGTTCGGGTAATAGTATGAACAGTGCATTCCAATTGAAGATAGGGCAAAACTTTATATGGACTAACCCAATACAAGATAGAATTGAGGGTTTTCAACCTCAAACCTAAATTATTTGGAGGATACAAAATAATATTAGGTATTTATTTATAAAAAGTATATATGAAATGTATACATACTTAAATTGCATAATTATTTTAATACATATATTTATTTCAATATTATAAAATAAATCTTAAGATAATATGTACAGGTAACCATATGAAAGAAAAACTTCATTAATGAATTCTTTAATTGAAAAAAGAAAGAAGTGTAGTAACTCCATTAATAATTTTTAAAATATTTCATTCAAAGCAACACTTGAAAAATATTGTGGATGGTCATAATTATTTGAAGGACATAACCATACTCGCCCCTACTCTTTGAATAACTTGAAGTATTATGGTGTGTCGAATCATAATTTGAATTTGAAAGTTGAGATTCCAGTTATGTTACTCAGAAGTATAGATCATTCACGAGAATTGTACAACATAGCTAGATTAACTCTAATGAGATTAGGTGACAATATTCTGAAAGGTACAGACATAACCAGAAACAATTCAGGTGACATGTTGTCGATTTCTATCGCTGACTCCATTCGAGACGAGACTTCCGTCCAAGTTTGAAAAAAGACAGTTCACATTAATTGTCTCATATGAAATGTCAATAAATAAGAGTCAATGTCAATTACTCGCTAATATTGGCATAGTCTTAAAGAATCTAATTTTAAGTCACAACCAGACATACGTGGATATTTTGAGAGTCACCAATCACAATAATTTGAAGATTTTGATGGGTGGTGACTGGCGATGAACGTTCACCGAAAATAAGAAAAAAAATTAGAGAGATGTTTCGAAATTCATAGTCCATTTGATTCATAGCTACTACTAATATTTATTAATGCGTAAATCATAAAAAAGAATTATATGGTGAAATACAAATAATATTATACTCCCTTTATCCCAAAGAAATTTGCACACTTTCCTTATTTGGACGTTTCACACCAATTTGCACACTACCTAAAATGGAAAAATTGATTTGCGTGCACATTCACACAAATGTACATATATTTACTCATATGCCACTACTTTGCCCCTTTTCTCAATCCACGTGCAATCTCAATGGTGCAAATTCCCCTGGGACGGAGGTAATAATATTTATTACACTCTATCTTCACAAAAGTTTCCCGACATCTGCATTACTTTCTCTTTAAAAAAAGTAAACATTCAACTAAAAAAATAGTATTATCTATTTGAATGAAAGATACTTTAATAGGAATATTAAACACTCTCTCAAACATAAATAAAAAAATTTCAATATAAACTGAGAACTCATAAATTAATTGTACAATTATAGTCGTGCATCGCACGGGTTCAAATACTAGTATATATATATATATATATATATATATATATATATATATATATATATATATTACTCCTCTACCATTTAAATTAAAGTCAGATATAATAGAAGATGATGATAAAATTAATACTCCACGATATTTTTTTAATAAAATTTATTTAAAGTAATTTAAAAAAATTATGTATAATTAAATTTTGAAAAAAGGTGAATTGGTTTTATCTAATAAAAGTATTGGAGAACAAGTCAAACTAAAAAAAAAAGATAATTTGATCGTATTTAATGGAGAATAATCTGGGATTTGGGGAAGTGGAATTATTTTAGTGACCAAGTGGGGGAGAATTATTATATATTAATATAGGAGTGTATATTTTTTTTATAAAATCTATTAAATATTCGTAAAAAAATTTAAAAAATATATGTATGATTGATTTTAGATAAGATCAAGCAGTTCTATCTTATTCAATTTGATATTTTAAATACATCAAATTACAACAAAAAATATCTAGTAATAATAATCAATTTAGGCAAAAACTTGTATGAGACCGTCTCGCGCATTGAAACACCACAAATTAACACTTACTCTTATCAATGTGTTAATGAGTTCATGCCCTAATTATACTCAATTTCATTGTCTCATACCATGAAACGGTCTCATACAAGAACTACTCATCAATTTATAATTATCATCAACAATTTAATTTGATTATGTACCGTGTGAAACTTTTTCATACATACATAAATCAATATACGATATTTTTTTAGTAGAATTAATATCATTAAACTCATACTCTTCAGTAAAATAATTTCAAAAACTCTGAATTTTCGTGAAAGTGTTAAATATATATATATATATATATATATATATATATATATAAAAAAGTAAATAATTTTAAAGATGTGAATATTGTAAGGTAAATTATTTTATTTACTCTTTTTTTAAATTAGAAAATTTGAAAATATTTAAATAGTACATACTACATTAGGACATTGATATTATCTTGCATAATGCACCATTTCTCCTTAAAACTAATTAAAATATTTCAAAATCGCAAATAATATTAGTGCCGCCATTAATACATACTACATTAAAACATTGATATTATCTTGCATAATACATTATTTCTCACTAAAATAATATATTTAATATTTTACAATTGCAAATTATACTATTTATTGCAACCATCAGTACAAAATACATTGGAACATTTAATTTTTTTTACGGGAAAGTACATTGAAACATTGATATTATCTTGCATAATACATCATTTCTCACTAAATTGAATTAATATGTTTCGCAATTTCAAATAATACTATTTAGTGCAACAATTAATACATACTATAGTAAAGCATTGATATTATCTTGCATAATACAATATTTCTCACTAAAATAAATTAAAATATTTTACAATTGCAAATAATACTATTTAGTGCAACTATAATTACATATTACATTAGAACATTGATATTATTTTGCATAATACACTATTTCTCATTAAAATGAATTAATATATTTCACAATCGCAAATAATACTACTTAGTGCAACGATCAGTACATATTACATTAGAACATTGATATTATCTTGCATAATACATCATTTCTCACTAACGTGAATTAAAATATTTTACAGTTGCAAATAATATTATTTAATACAATCCTTAGTACATACTACATTAGAACATTAATATTATCTTGCATAATACACCATTTCTCACTAAAAAGAATTAAAATATTTCACAATTGTAAATAATACTGTTTAGTACAACCATTATTACGTACAACATCAGAACGCTGATATTATTTTGCATTTTACACCATTTCTCATTAAAATGAATTAAAATGTCTAAAAAAATGGAAGTGATACTATTTTGTGCAACCATTAGTACATACTAAATTAGAACATTGGTATTATTTTGAATAATACACCATTTCTTACTAAAATGGTTTAAAATATTTCACAATTGCAAGTAATATTGTTTATTAAAACCATTAGTACAAAAAATATTGGAACATGACAAAGTATAGAGTGAAATTGGTTTATACATGAATCACTGAAGGGTATTAGTTATTTTCATTGATGAGTATTAGTTGTATTTACTGAAGAGTATTACTGATTTACACTGAAGAGTCTTAGTTGTTCAATGAAAATAAACTAAGACTCTTCAGTGTAAATCAGTAATACTCTTCAATAAAAACAACTAATACTCTTCAGTGAAAACAACTAATACCTTTCAGTAATTTATATATAAATCAATTTCACTCTATACATACTCTTGGAACATTGATATCATCTTGCATAATACATAATTTCTCACTAAATTGTATTAATATGTCTCACAATTGAAAGTAATATTATCTAGTGCAATCATTAGTACATACTACATTAGAACATAGATATTAACTTGCATAATCCATCATTTCTAAAAAAAAAAAAAATCAATTAAAATGTTTCTTAATTGCAATTAATATTATTTAGTGCAACAATTATTACATATTACATTGAAAAATTGATATTATTTTGCAAAATACATCATTTCTCATGAAAATGAATTAAAATATTTCAAAATCTGAAATAATGCTACTTAATGCAACCATTAGTACATTCTACATTGGAACATTGATATTATTTTGCATGATACACCATTTCTCACGAAAATGATTTAAAAAATTTCATAATCACAAATAATACTATGTAATGCAAAGCATTAGTACATACTACATTAGAACATTGATATTATCTTTAATAATACACCTTTTTTTTTTCTAAACGACACATTTAATATAAGAAGAATTATTTGGGTACAATTCTATTTTTTTTTCTTTTTTGTTTTTAAAACAAATATCTACCAAGTGATATTTTTAATATAAAAACAAATATTAGTGAAAAAAATTCGATATTTTTGTCTAGTAATACTATTTCTTATATAAGAAAAGAAATACGAGGCTTCAATTTATGGTTTCAATTGTTGGTTCATCGTAAGGATTAATTATAACACTAAACCACTAAAATTGTACTACTAATCAACTTTAATAATTTTTTTGTGGACAATTTCATTAAAATATTAGAAAATTTGAAAGTATTTAAATAGTACATACTATATTAGAACATTGAAATTATTTTGCATAATACACTATTTCTCACAAAAATTGATTAAAATATTTTACAATCGGAAATAATACTATTTAGTGGAACAATTAATACATACTACATTAAATATTGATATTATCTTGTATAATACACAATTTCTCACTAAAATTAATTAAAATATTTAACAGTTGCAAATACTATTATTTAGTGCAACCATAATTGCATACTACATTAGAACATTGATATTATTTTGCAAAATACACTATTTCTCATTAAAATGAATTAATACATTTCACAATCGCAAATAATACTATTTAGTGCAACCATTAATACATATTACATTAGAAAATTTATATATCTTGCATAATTCACCATTTCTCATTAAAATGAATTAAAATATTTTACAAAAGTAAGTAATACTATTTAGTACAATTATTATTACATACTACATTAGAACAATGATATTACCTTGCATAATACACAATTTCTCACTAAATTGATACATCTAATGTTTCACAATTGCATGTAATACCACTTAGTGCAACTATTAGTACAAAAAATATTGGAACATTGATATTATCTTGCATAATACACAATTTCTCACTAAAATAAATTAATGTATTTCACAATCGCAAGTAATATTATTTAATACAACCATTAATACATACTACATTAGGATATTAATATTATTTTTCATAATACATCATTTCTAATAGCATCAATTAATTCAAATATAACTTTCGGCTATTGTATAACCATGTTTTTTAAATATTTTTATTTTTACAAAATTTATTATTTTAACTTTATCAATTTTTTTAATCTTGACATGCAAAAATCCTATATTTGAATCATATTTTTTTATTCCATAGAATTGAATTTGAATACTAAAATCCACTTTATATTATTTATTTACTTTAGCTAAATATATTCTTTAGAGATACATCCAATTTTTTATTTATTTATAAACACTTAATTAGAAATATTCTTAATATTTAACTATAAAATATAATTAAAGGTAATATTCTTTAATTAACACACGCCCTTTTGATATGACAGCTATCTATTAAAATTATCAACTAAATTACTAAAATTAAAGGAATTTTTAATGATAGGAATATTTGTTTTATCTTGATCAATTCCTACAACCCACCACCCACACACACCGTTAGTATCCCCAAATTTCGCACAAGAAATCCCAAAAAATCATCAACTGAAACCAACAAAATAAAAATAAAATATATTAATCAAAGTTATGGAATAAAAATTAAAAATATATCAGTAACGAGGAGTTTGATATCATTATTAATATTTTTTTCTTGAGAAAACATTACTTTAATTAATTATCATGAAAATGTTAGTTAAACAATAAAATAATTAAACATTTGAATCCTAATTTTCAATACTTTTCAATATCATAATTAGAAACAGAGTCTCATTCAAATTAATAAAAAAAATGGAAAATAGAGTTTTATTTAATAATTCATTCATTTAGATAGTGTGCAAATTAGTATAAAATTTTAAATAAATTTATAAAAAGTATAAAATATTTTAATGATAATCCTCCATATTTTAAGTTAAAAGCAGTCAAATCCTCAACTCTAAGATCTTTAAAAAAATCTTAATTAAATACTTATATAGTAAAACATTTAAAAATAATAATAATAAATACAAAAAATAATTTCGACTGAATCCTCCCACCACGGTCCCACCATGGAGGTGAAGGCCGTGAACTTTTTTCAGTATTAATGACAAATGTGAATATTCCAAAACAAATATGCATATTGTATTTTATAAAATATATGAACAGAGAATAATAAGGTATGATTGAAAAAAAAATGAAATTAATGTTTGTGAAAAAATAAAAAGAGCGGAAATTATTTTTATAAAAGGGGGGAAAAGAACCATTGGAAAAAGAGATGAAAAAACTACCGCCATTTTTTATTACATTAGAGCCAAAATGAATAGTATATACACCCACAATTGTGTGGTGAATTGGGGTGGGTCGCTCTAATAAGCATTTTCCTTTTATTAACAATAGATGTAAGAAGAAAGTGAAAAAAAATAGTGGTTTTATTACTTTTTCAGAATAGATAATGTAGTGTGCGATTGACTTTGAAAATGGGCCATGGGACGAGGAAAATATATTTTTGTTCACTTGTTGAGTTTGAATCAAGCATTGTGGTAGTGTTTTTTATTCAAACCTTTTAAAGTGATTTAAAATACTATAGTGCTATTGAATAATCTTTTGTACTATGGTAGGAATAGCAAACGGTCCGCCCCTAAGTTGTCCTGCCCTAACTGCTCCGGTTGGCCCAGTTCAGCCTTGCCCCATCTTAAAAGTAGGGTAGGTCAGTCCTTCCACCCCTCGCATGCGGGACATATCGGGTGTGGGTATGCATATTGATCCGCCATGCTCCACCCCGCAAACTATTCAATATATATTATGTTTACTATTTAGTTTAATTGAGAATTAATTTTTTTTTTTTACTTAAAATAAGTTATATTATGATGCACAACATGTTTGTTATAAAAATATGCATGTTCTTATATATATATATATATGTGTGTGTGTGTGTGTGTGTGTGGGGCGGAGCTGCCTCGTGCAGGGGCAACATGGAACTTAAAATGTTGCCCCACAGTGGGGCACGGGGTATGGGCAGGCAGACCTAGATATTTAGGTATTTGCCCTGTCCTGCCCAATTAACAGATCCATTTTTTTTTAATTTTAGATCACTTTTTATTTTGGGTCTAAAATTTAGACTCATTTGTTGTTCCACCTATAACTTTTACCTAATTGCAGAAGACTCGGGGTTGTATACAATTCTATGTTTTGTTAATATAGCCCATACAAAAAAGTTTTAGAAAAAAAATCCGAAAAAATGTAACAATTTTCAAAAAAAAAAACCGAAAATACATATCCTTAGTTTTTTTTTTTTTTTTTTTTTTGTATTTTTCGGATAAAAAATTTCGAATATTTTTTTGGTGGAGTATAATAACAAAAGATAAGACTATATCTAACCTGGGCATTGAAAAAATTTGGGCCTTTCAAGTATGCAAGTATTACTCGTGAATTTAAATTTTAGGCGACAAGAAAATCAGTGGGTTCTGATATCTAATTTAGTTTTATATATGCTTCTTTAAAGGATGTATCTATCATGTACCTGAAGTATTGGTATATACACAAATTCGAGTATATACTCAAGTGCATATCATGCACTTGGATTTTAAGTTCAATTTTTCTTCAATTTTGATTTTTTTTTTTAAAATACATACAACACACCGAACTGTGTTTTTTTTTCAGGTGGGGTATTTCTGATTAGTCATTGGGTTATCACTGATTATTTCTCGGGGAATTACTAATTTCTGCTTGGAATATATATATATTTTTTTCAAAATTCAAGTGTGTATGATGCACTCAATTGCACGCTAGAACTACTTTGGATCTATCAATCAACAAAGGGAGTCTATTAGTAGGACTTGGGCTTTTTACTTCTAAAGTTTTATTTTAGGCACAGGTTAAATACAGTCCTATGTTGGGTGGGGTGTATTAACAAAATATAGGAGTGTATATAATGTTGGCCTTAATTTTAATATCAAAGAATTAACCCATTTAATTATGTTATCTATGTTGGGCTTTTAAATTTTATGTGTTAAGCCCATTAGAATTTTAGTTGTTTTATTTATTTAAACAGGGTAAAGAACGGGAATTTCTACCTCTCATCTCCCTCGCATCTCTCCCTCTCTCCCTCCTGGATTCTATTCTCCCTCCCCGGTTCTCTCTCATCTCTCTCAATCCTATTATCAGATATAATACACTAGAAAAATATTGATAGGACCATTACAGTATTGTGCAATTGTTGTATAAATGAAATAATTGATATAGTACAGAGAGATGACAATGGAGCTGGGGTGTACTTGAAGACCCATTTCCACCCCATCCCTTATGTGGGGTAGGGCGGGGTAACCCACTGTGGGTCCTAGGGTGGGTGTGTCGACCCACTCAGTGTTAGTATCCTAGAGACAATCCTTTGTAAGGACATAATACTAAGATGATATTCAATTTATGGTTTAATGTTATTGTTTGGATTAATATTAAATGTATGACTTTACACTAATTTGAATACTATGTTTGATTGTTTGCATTATTCATATCTGTGTTCCCTTGAATCGATATTGTCATTGAGTGAGTGAGAACTCAGATGACCGAAATACGATTCTCAAATAGCTCCGATCAAGGATCATCAAGAATGAGATATTGATGATGCAATTGAGATTGGTGTGCGATCTGCATTATACTCTATGGAGAGAGTGTAGTAAGATCTTACTTACTACGAGATACTAGGTATCTCATAATAGATGCACAAATACCTTAGAGGGTATTGGTATACCCATCCGAGAAACCGTTTGATGTAATTCCACATAATGTATCTACGGGTGTCTCGGTTAGTGGAAGCGATGTGATACTCCTCAGACTTGAGGTCAATACGCATGACATGTGCGGAGTGATAAACTTTGACCATGACCGACGCTTTCACCCTCCAAGGGTAGATATGGCATGGATTGGGTTCATCACGAAGTGCATGTGCGTGGTAGTTGAGCCAAGAATATGAATCATTCCTAAATGTGGATTTAAGAGAAAATACTCGTCTTCTCATCATAATTGGATCTAAGACATCGACCGACGTAAGTCAACTTGGACTTTGTGGCCAAGTGCGACGCGAGAGATCAATTAGTGATTCGAAATATATGATTAAGCTATTTGAATAGACACTTCATCATGTTCAAGGTTTAATCGAGTATTCGCGAATGAAAGGAATATATCACAATAGCCTACAGTATTACAGGTAGTTGCAGATTTCCTTGCAACGTACCTCGTATATTGAGAATGTCTGATTTATTGTCTAGGATTCAATTAAGACCATTAGTTTGACTAATCGCTCGATATACGAGGGCCCTATGGGTCACACAACAAGCAATGGCAGTTCAGCGATTAAAGTTGGTTGATTAAGTATTATATTGGATATAATATTTAATTTATGGAGAATATAATAATAATTATATTTGAAATTAATTATTATTATTTAATTAAATTGGATTTAATTAAATATGAAATCTCAATAATAATATTTGGAATATTATTATACAAGAATAATAGATATGGTAAATATATTATTTGTAGGAACATATCTAGGGAGATATAATCCGTAGTGATTATATTATGCGGGTCAAGCATATTATCTTGCTTAGAAATTAAACTAAGATAATCCCTATAAATATGTGTCATATGGGAATTCAGTTAGACACACAAAAAATATAATTTCTCCATAAAATCTCTTGTTCGAGTTTTCCTAGCAAGTTCATCTCGAGATTCAACACTGGCACTCCGGTGCGGATCGGTGAATAGTAGTTGCATGGATACCGTAGTAGAGGATTCCGCGTACGAAGCACTGTAAGATTTCTTGTTTAGATATCTTGTATTTATTTATGCAATTAATATGTTCGTTGTTGGTGAACGATATTTCCGCTGTGCATGTTACGTGTTTTACGTGCCTCTAAATTCCAACAGTGGTATCAGAGCTTCGGGCTCTTGATTTAATTGCATGATGATATTTATAAAATTAATATTTTTTTATAAATATTATAGGGCACGGCCGATTAATGGCCAAACCCTTTTTATTATTACTGCCTTTGGTTTTATTGAGGCGCCTCGATGAGGCCATCTTCTCATCTCCTCTTTCGGTTTCATTTTTCCCTTTTCAAAAGGGACATGGACGCGAGCACTTGAAGCCTGGCGGAGCGTCGCCGCGTTTGGCTTCTCGGTGTTGCTCGATCAACGCCGATTGTTCGCTCTTCTCTCTTTCGTGATATGCGGTGGACTTCGCTGAAGTGCTGCCTCTCTCTCTCGCGATGCGCGGTGCCCTTTTTTGCCGTACGGGGCCTCCGCCCCTTTTGACCTCGAATCGTGCACGAGCTTGAGATTTGCAAAATTGAAATCACGTCTTGGAAGCTGCCGCCGTGCTGGTGGCTCGGGCACGATTTTCAGTCTCGATTGACGGATTTGACCGCCGCTTGCATCCGCCGCCGCGTCTTCACGCCTTGGAGACTTGAGCGTGGTTTTTCTGCCTCATTTTTGGTTAGGTTTGTTCTTGGTTTTTGAACACCGCTCTTCGCGTGAAGGGACTGCTGCCATGCTCTCGCTATGATATTCGATTATGGACGGCAGTGCTCGCCCCGCGAGCGCAAATCGCAGCGGAGGCGTGACCTATTCTGACCGAAATTCAATCTGTAATTTTTCGAAACCCACTTTTGGGCATTTTCGTGCTATCACCGAATTGGTTAGAATAATTCAATGGATTGATGTTATCTATGACATATTACTGATCTTGAATTAATTGAACAAAATTTGATTTTGTTTTGGAGTTAAGATTGTCCCGATTGACGAATTGTTGCTACGGAATCGGGCGATGATGCAGCATGGGATGGATGGAAATCAGATTTTCATCATGCCCATCTGAGCAAGCTCTAGGCATAATAATAAATAAATAATTAAATTGTAAAATTGGATTTTATAATTTAATTGGAAATTGGTTGGACCAAAGAAATTAATTGTTGCTTTAATAATTTGGTAATTATAAAAATTTCCACTTGATTAACATTAGATGTTAAATATTTTTAGCCCGTTTTTCTATTTTTGGGTAGGCGCCCAAATAATTATCGGACCGTTTTGTATGTTTTGGGTAGACGACGCTCAAATAATTGTTAGTCCGCATAAAATCATGTTTGGGTAGGCGGCGCCCTATAATTGCTCAAATGTGATATAGATTAACACGTGGATCTCGATTAAGCAATTAATACCCCGCCTTTAAAATGATCCTCGCTAAAATATGGTTTTTCATTAAATTGAAAGATGTCTTCCATTAAAATTAAGAGTAAACCGGAGATTTTGTTCCAATGAGTATTTAAGGCCCTAGTCTTTTGCTCGGATCTACATCTAACGGGAATCTTATAGGGACATATTTATCGCCGTTTAATGATTGTAAACCAACTTAATTCTATTTCACCATCCCTAGCAGGGAAACGAGAATTAGGTGACATCCGATTGAACTAGGTTCAATCAACTAGGAATTACGTGAGACAATTGGTTTAGAGACCTACCAGTTCTGTTGTTGCAATGTTCAGCCCTAGCAGTCATTGTAATAGTAGGAATGTGGATCCTAGTCCATTACCATTTATATTTGATATAAATTTGTACTCTTCCAATGAGGTCGTTGAGTATGTGAAAATAATGGAGATAAAATAAATAAAAGGTCATGTTTATTTTGATTGCTGAATATTGATCATAGGAATTATGTGTTTTAATTCTTGTTTAAATTTCTCTTCAAAAAAAAAATTCTTGTTTAAATTGTATTTCCTAGGATTGTTGAAATGAATAACTTGTCGTTGAGAAGTGTTTTGGAAACAAACAAATTGGCTGGGCCAAATTTTCTGGAATGGCACCGAAACATGCGTTTGGTGCTTAGGCAAGAAAAGATTGAGTACGTGTTGGACACGCCAATCCCCGATACCCCTGAGGCTGGTTATGAGGAAGCCGAAGCGTTTGACGCCGAAGCTCAAAAGAAGCATCAAGATGATGCTTCCCAGGCTCAGTGTGTTATGTTGTTTGGCATGACTCCCGAGTTGCAAAGGCAACACGAGAGGATGCTTCCCTACGAGATGCTTAGACATCTGAAGGATCTCTTTGATTCTGAGTCTCGTTCCAAGATTTATGAAGTGATGAGAGATTTGTTTAGATGTCGGCTATCTGAAGGAAGGAAGGTATCCCCTCATGTTTTGAAGATGATAGGGCTAATAGAGAAACTTGGTCGTTTGGGCATTGCGCTGCAGACCAATGTTGTTGTTTATGACATTCTTCAGTCGCTACCCGATTCATACTCGAGTTTCATTGTAAACTTCAATATGAACAAGACGGTTTCGACCATGCATGAGCTTCATAACATGCTCGAGACTTTTGAGTCTTCCACTGCTAAGGAGAAGCCCGTTCTCATGGTCGGCGCTTCTACTTCTTCTGCCCCTAAAGGCAAGAAGAAGCAAATGAGCAAGGCTAAGAAAGGTTCTAAGCCTAATTTCCTCAAGCCGAAAGGTGGAATTCAAAAGAAGGAGCGGGTAGATAAGGATGTATGCCTCCACTGCAAGCAGAAGGGGCATTGGAAGAAGGACTGCAAGGTTTTAGTGATTAGGCGTGAAATTGTCATGATTCGTAGCTAAAAATGCCCCAGTTTTGGTCGATTTTGTTGAGTATTTAGAGTCAATTGAGTATTATTTCTACACATTGATGAATTTGTCTCTTTGATTCTCATAGGTGAATCGAGAGAGAAAAAGGAGTTCGTAGGACTTTGAATCGACTCAAACGGATGCCCGGATGAGAAGATATCGAGGAAATACGAATGGTATTAGTGCGCAAGAAGAAAGATATCAGTTGAAGAAGAAGGAGAGACACTCGAGTGGAGTCACTCGAGCGCCACCGCTCGAGCATGTTGCTTGAGTACCTAAATTGTCCAGAGAACTTTTGTCATTCGAGCCACTCGAGCACCTAAAACTTACAGAGAACTTCTACCACTCGAACAACTCGAGCGCCATCGCTCGAGCGCTCGAAACTTACAGAACAATTTGGCCACTCGATCAGCTCGAGCACGAGCGCTCAAGCCCTTGATGCATTCGGGCTATTGAGCTCGAGCGCCCCCGCTTGAGCGGGTGCTGCTCGAGCACTTTCATGTTTTTGCCTCCGGATTCGTTTTTCGGCCCATGAGTTCCCGATTCGGCCCGACGGTTATATATACTCCTCCCAAACACGATTTTGGACATCACAACACATACCACTTGATATCACATCACTTTTAGAGTTAGTTTTTTGAGAGAGAAAGAGGAGAAGAGACGAGCAAGCTTAATTTTCACGTGTAACCGCGGTTTACTTACGAATTCATAGTTCGGTTTTGATTATTAGTTTCTTTCCTTTAGTTCTTTGTTCTTGAATACTTGAGACTTCGTTTTATCAATCTAATTTCAGTTCTTAGCATTTATTTCTTTAAACCCTAGTTTATGTTTAATAATTTCTTAGTTAAAATCATTATGTTTATGTTCGTTACTTATTTAATTGCTTTTGCTGTCGTTAAAACCATGTCTAGCTAAAACCCTTGTATGCTTAGGGTAGGATGAACTCGTAGAAGTAGGATGTTGATACGTAATTAGGGTAATTCATGACGTTTAGTTTTAATGCTCTTAATTAATGAATTCTTAAAATCAATCTTAACTTTACCATTGAATTTCGTTCGAAAAGTGTTCGAGAGAGGACGACCTTATCACTCTTAAACAACTAGTAGACTTAATGAGAGGGTTTAGAAAGGGTTAATTAATCTACCGGTTTATCTAGGGAGGACGACCGCATCACCTTAGTTAAATTAGGGTCTCGTTAATTAAGCACAATCTATTAACTTGTTAGTGGATTAGTGAAGGCGATTGTTAGGATAAAGTATTAGGGTTCAAATTCTTCACCTTACAATCTTTTACTTAGGTTATTTCTTGCACGTCACGATTATTTTGATTATGTACTTGCTCCGTTAGTATACGTAGGAATTCCTATCCTGAGCATCTCCATCTCATATTCAAAACACACTTCTACATTCTTAGTTTAATTTTTCTTTTTGCATTCGTAGAGTAATTTAGTTTAGATTTTATTTTCTTTTAAAAAAAACCCAAAAACACACTCATATTAATTACGACTCGTAGATCTTCAGGGATCTGTTCGAATACATTCCTCCCTTGGGTTCGATAATACTTGGTTCATATACTTGCCAATACTAAAGTGAACCCATACTCTCTTGGGGAAACTACTAGTAGAAAGCTAGTATTTTTGGTTCAAGTCAATGGCGCCGTTGCCGGGGATGACGATGTATGTCATTTGAATAGGACTTGTAGATAGTTTAGTAGTTAGTAGTGAGTGCTTTATTTTTCTATTTTATTCTTACGAGTTCGACGGTTGCGTTTTGATACTTTTGTTAGTGTTTCCGGACGCTCGCAAGGAGATACGAGCAAAGAGAGACTACAGCTAGATCCTGAGACAATAGCAAGAAGAAACCGAGCCTTTTTAAGAAGGATGAATGCTGCCGGAGGAGAAAACGTTAACATGGACATCAGTAATGAGTTGGATGATGCTGCAAATGAGTTTAATCAGACAGTGGACCGGGTTGAGGGCACTGGAGGGAATGGCAGTCAGAATCAATTTCCGTTAGGGGAAAGCTAGAGCCAAAACCCGGGTACACAGAACGTGAACAATCCAGCTCATAACATTGTCCAACATCCTCAGAACAACCCTGCTTATCCACAGAACAACTTCCCACATAACAATTTACCTTATCCCTACCCATACCCACCATATCCATATCACCCTTACCCGTATCCCCCACCGCCTGTTTATAACCAACCACCAGTCCAACAATTACCGGTGCCACCTGTTTATCCTCAGCCTGTTCCTCAGAACGCCGATCAGAACATGGCCATTAGAGGAAGGTTTGCGGCGCAGCCGCAACGGTATTATGATGGAGTGGCATTGCCCCCTGTAGAGGCAAACAACTTCTCAATTTCTCCTGGAATTCTAAAGTTGCTTACCGAGAATCAATTTAAGGGGAAGGTTGGGAAGGAGAATCCTCATACTCATCTGAGAAGTTTTCCTATGATATCATCCACGTTAATTTATAACGGCATGTCTGAAGATGCCAAGAGGCTCAGGCTATTCCCATTCTCTTTAACGGGAATAGCAAAGGAGTGGTACGATAACATGCTTTCACGGGGAGGTGTAACCACATGGGCCGAGCTCGAGCGTCTGTTCCTCGAGCAATTCTACCCTCCATCGAGAACCATTAGAGCTAGGATAGAGATCTCTTCTTTCTGACAGAAGCCAGGAGAGGACTTACGTCAGGCGTGGGAGAGATACTCTAACATGTTAATTGAGTGCCCGAAGCACGGGTACAATGAGGGGGATATCATGACTTTCTTCTACAGTGGAGCCAGCAAGGCTGGTCAAGCCCATCTTGATGCATGTGCTAGTGGAGCATTTTTTAATCATGGTACAGCTAGATGCAGAGAGATCGTAGATAATATCGTCATGAATGCCGGACAATGGAACGAGGACCCAGAATTTCAGAGAGCTTGTAAGTTGGAGGAGAATGAGGGGACGAGGAAGCTGTTGATGGCGATGATGGAGAAGATAAGTAACCTCGAGATAGGACATAATCTGGTTGGAGGGAATGTAGCAGTGAGTGAGAAAGTGGACCAACCCACGAGTCAGCAAGAGGAGGCCAACTATATGGGAAGGCCTAATTATCCACAAGGCGACAATCAATTCGGAATGCCTTCTTATGGCCAACCATTTGTACCACCTGGTCCACAACCTCCTCAAAATCAATGGAGGAATACCCAAGGGTATCAAGGAGGTCAGCAGCCTCAACAAAACCAATGGAGGAAGAATGAGAACTTCTCATATGCTAATCCGAAGGCCGGAATTACAGTTCCTCCAGGTGTTGATCCAGGTTCAAAACCCCCGGGTGGAGAAGGTTGTTCCTCAACAGAGGAGATGTTGAGAGCGATCCTCCAACAGGTGGAGGAAGGAAGCAAAAGATTATCTTCTTTGGAGTATGATGTGAAGGAGTCACACAAGAAAGGCGATTTGCGTGATCAAGAACTCCGGAAGAGAGATATGGAGCTGAATAGAATTCAGCAAGAGAATAATAGGAGGTTCACTTCGATGGAGTACCAGATGAGCCAGATCGTAAAATCATTGGGAAGAGAGCTGGGTAAGTATCCTTCTATGCCGGAGGGGAACCCGAAAGAGCATTGCAAGGCGATCCAGCTTAGAAGTGGGACCAACTATGATGGTCCCCAGATGCCTGCTGATTCTGAGACGCCCCAAGGAGACATTGAGATAGAGGGGAAAGAGCCTAAGAAGGATAGAGATGAAATTGAGGAGGTAGGAGTTGAGAAGAAGATAGAGGGTGGAGGGACTCAAGAGAGCAAAGAGCCGGAAGAGGAAGGCATTGGGAAGATTGAGAGAGTTCCTAAGTGGAAGAAGGCAAGAGAAGCAAGGAAGAATGTGAAAGAGACCGAGCGAGATGAATGGGGGGTACCCAAATCGGTGATACCCGTCCCGTATCCACAGCGCTTCATGAAGAAAAAGCTTGATGAGAAATTCGCTAAATTCCTTGATGTTTTTAAGAAATTGCATATTAACATTCCTTTTTATGATGCTTTGGAACAGATGCCGAATTATGCCAAATTCCTTAAGGACTTAATTGCGAAGAGACGGGGAGTTGATGAGCCCAAGTTGGTGCAGCTGAACCATGAGGTGAGTGCATTAGTGCACAAAGCGCTTCCCCCGAAGTTGAAGGATCCCGGGAGTTTCACGATCTTATGTGATATCGGGAATGGAGTTAAGAAGGGAGCATTATGCGACCTTGGAGCGAGCATTAATCTGATGCCATTGTCGCTATTCAAGAAGTTGGAAGATGGAGAACTTCAGCCGACAATGATGACGCTTCAACTAGCCGATCGGTCTATTACTCGACCACAAGGTGTAGTTGAAGACGTCCTCGTGAAAGTTGGGGATCACATTTTTCCAGCCGACTTTGTAGTGCTCGACATGGAGGAAGATGAGCGAGTGTCTTTGATCTTGGGAAGACCGTTTTTGGCAACTGCGGGGATGGTGCTAGATGTGGCAAATGGGAAGATAACATTGAAAGTTGATGATCAAGAGATAAAAATCTCCCTATATGAGGCCATGAAGTACCCGAAGGAGGATGAGAGTTGTTATTGCATGTATGTCATTGATCCTCGTGTTGAAGACAAACCTCCTCTCCCTAATCTTTCTATTAAGCATGATTTTAATAGTCCTTCACTTGATGATTTAACCCATGAGCATTATGACTTTGATTATTTTGATAGGGATAAAAGGAAGAAGTTGAAGGATGAAAAAGTGGAAAGTGTGGATGTGGTCCAGTTGGAAAGGAAGGGAGGAGTTGAGAAGAAAAAGTCCAAAGTCAAGAAATTGCTTAGTAAAATTCCTTCAGATAAAGGTGAGAAGAAGTTGAGACCCCCACCACTAGGGGATGAGAAGGAAGCAAAGGAACTCATGATGAAGGGGCATCAAGGAAAGGAATTAACCACCACTCTTATGAGAGTAAGAGAGGTAATTTTGAGTATCATGTCCCATAAGCTCATTTGAGCTCAGTCCGGCATTAGGACCTTAAAAATAGCGCTGAATGGGAGGCAACCCATTTTTATTTGCTTTTGAGTATTTTTAGTTATTAGGGTGTTATTTTGAGTCGTATGTTTTAACCTCGTATTTGAGTAAGTTGCTTGTAGGATTGTCTCGAGGGAGTAAAGGTATCATGGAGTTATTCAGATTGAAGGGACCAACTCGAGAAAAGGGAGTGTACCAAGTTGTTGAGAGAAAGTGAATTTATTTGGATGATGTAACCACCACCCCAAATTTAGACCGCTTCACAAGGTCGAAGTTTGGGGGGTGGATTTTTTATTTATTTTATGGTGACATTGCACAGGTGCACACCCTCTCTTGAGTTGAGTTTGGTTATTTGGTATCTTGAGATGCTCCTTGGGCTGATATTGATTTGATTTGCTACTACATATTTCATGCCTATCAATCATCTTATGCTTGTTGATTGCTATTCTTGAGTATGACTTGGTGAGTAGAGTTAAGTTGTGAGGGTGAGTTACGAATTTTATTGTGTGAGTATGGGAGTGAAAGTTGATTTGAGAGAGAACTAGTGTACTTACGAGTTTTTTCCTTTTGAGTACTTATGTGATGAGAGTGAGAATTCACTAGGACTAGCATGGATGTGAAAGCCGTGAGATTTGAGCCTTTTGAGATTAAGATACATGAATTGATCTATTCATTTGTGAGTGAGTCGTCACCTTAGAGGATGCTAGAACTTGTGTGTGCTCTCACTTCTTGATTGTGTCTAGTTTGATATGTCGAATGTGATCTTAGGCCATGTTTGTTTTGAATGAGTCACTTAGCCAAAAAAATTTATCCTTACCATTGATATTTGTCCCTTGTTAACCAGTTTGAGCCTTAAGCATATTTCATTTGCTAGCACATTTAAACACTATTCCAAGTTCCTAAGCCTTTTTGTCCCAATTTGAGTGGAGAATAGGAAAGGTGTGAATTTGAAGGGATTGATTTGAGTTGAAAAAGGAGAGTTGTGATTGCTTGAGTGATTACGAGAAGAAGGTGTGATGAAGAATATGAGTTGTGGGAAAGAACAAAAGAATTTGAGAATGAGCAAAAGAAAAAATGAGCTCATATGTTTGTGCGAAAAAGAGAAAAAAAAAGTGAAGTGATTGAAAAAAAAAGTGAAATGAGTTAGAAAAAAAAAACTTTGAAGTGTTGAGAGTATTGGAATTGAAAGTGTGTTGATTGAAAATGTTTGAAGTATTCTGTTCCTAATCTTGAAGTACTAAAGTTTGAGTTTCTATTCTCCATTCACTTAAGTCACTTATTCATATTGTTATCCCACTTGTCCAAAGAGCCTACATTACAACATTGAGAAAAGTCATTTTTGATTCGGCATTGATTTCTAGAGTATGGTCGAAGTGGAGAGTGCTTACAAGCCTATGGCTGCTGATATGTGTTATTGATTGATTAAGTGAGTCCCTTATTATTGATATACACTTGTGAGGGTGTGAAACACATCGTCGAGGGCACATCCATGTTTGATCTCGGTGTTTCTTGTTGTTATTGCATGAGTATGATGAAGGGGGGTGAGTTAGTATACGTGTGATTGATCTTTGAAGCTCGAGTTCATTTACTTGCATGACTTGATTCTTTGACTCATTCCTAACAATTTCACTATTTCATTACTTGAGGACAAGCAATATGGTAAGTTTGGGGGGGGGGGGGGGTTTGATTAGGCGTGAAATTGTCATGATTCGTAGCTAAAAATGCCCCAGTTTTGTCGATTTTGTTGAGTATTTAGAGTCAATTGAGTATTATTTCTACACATTGATGAATTTGTCTCTTTGATGCTCATAGGTGAATCGACGGCGAAAAATGGAGTTCGTAGGACTTTGAATCGACTCAAACGGATGCCCGGATGAGAAGATATCGATAAGGAGAGCCACTCGAGTGGAGTCACTCGAGCGCCACCGCTCGAGCATATTGCTTGAGCGCCTAAATTGTCCAGAGAACTTTTGTCATTCGAGCCACTCGAGCACCTAAAACTTATAGAGAACTTCTACCACTCGAGCAACTCGAGCGCCCTCGCTCGAGCATGTTGCTCGAACGCTCGAAACTTACAGAACAATTTGGCCACTAGACCAGCTCGAGCACGAGTGCTCAAGCCCTTGATGCATTAGAGCTATTGAGCTCGAGCGGGGGTGTTGCTCGAGCACTTTCATGTTTTTGCCTCCGGATTCATTTTTCGGCCCATGAGTTCCCAATTCAGCCTGACGCTTATATATACTCATCCCGAACACGATTTTGGACATCACAACATATACCACTTAATACCACATCACTTTTAGAGTTAGTTTTTGGAGAGAGAAAGAGAAGAAGAGACGAGCAAGCTTAATTTTCACGTGTAATCGCGGTATACTTACAAATTCATAGTTCGGTTTTGATTTTTAGTTTCTTTCCTTTAGTTCTTTGTTCTTGAATACTTGAGACTTCGTTTTATCAATCTAATTTCAGTTCTTATCATTCCTTTCTTTAAACCCTAGTTTATGTTTAATAATTTCTTAGTTCAAATCATTATGTTTATGTTCGTTACTTCTTAAATTGCTTTTGCTGTCGTTAAAACCATGTCTAGCTAAAATCCTTGTATGCTTAGGGTAGGATGAACTCGTAGAAGTAGGATGTTGATACGTAATTAGGGTAATTCGTGACGTTTAATTTTAATGCTCTTAATTAATGAATTCTTAAAATCAATCTTAACTTTACCTTTGAATTTCGTTCAAAAAGTGTTCGAGAGAGGACGACCTTATCACTCTTTAACAACTAGTAGACTTAACGAGAGGGTTTAGAAAGGATTAATTAATCTACCGTTTATCTAGGGAGGACGACCGCATCACTTTAGTTAAATTAGGGTCTCGTTAATTAAGCACAATCTATTAACTTGTTAGTGGATTAGTGAAGGCGATTGTTAGGATAAAGTATTAGGGTTCGAATTCTTCACCTTACAATCTTTTACTTAGGTTATTTCTTGCACGTCACGATTATTTTGATTATGTACTTGCTCCGTTAGTATACGTAGGAATTCCTATCCTGAGCATCTCCATCTCATATTCAAAACACACTTCTACGTTCTTAGTTTAATTTTCCTCTTTGCATTCGTAGAGTAATTTAGTTTAGATTTTATTTTCTTTTAAAAAAAAACCCAAAAACATACACTCATATTAATTACGACGCATAGATCTTCAGGGATCTGTTCGCATACATTCCTTCCATTGGGTTCGATAATACTTGGTCACTATACTTGCCAATACTACAGTGAACCCATACTCTTATGGGGAAACTACTAGTAGAAAGCTAGTATTTTCGGTTCAAGTCATTTAGCAGCTAAAAAGAAGGCCCAAGGTGCTTCAACCACTGGAACAGGTATGTTTGTTATTGAGATAAACATGTCCACAAATGATTCTAACTGCTGGGTATTGGATACCGGTTGTGGCTCACACATTTGTACAAATGTGCAGGGGCTCAAGGACAGAGCAGTTAGACCGGGTGAAGTCACCCTTCACGTGGGGAATAGAGCAAGAGTTGATGTCGAACGTGTTGGGACTTATATTTTAGACTTACCTTATGGTTTTAGACTCAAATTGAATAATTGTTATTTTGTTCCGTCTATTACTCGTAACATTATTTCCGTTCTTATGTTAGACATTGAGGGATTTTCCTTCCGTTTTGCAAATAATACTTGTTATTTTTCGCTTAATGGTGATGTTTATGGAAATGTTCCTCTTGTGAATGATTTATACTTGTTACATTGTGGATATAATGTTCTTAATATACAAAATAAAATACTCAAGCTTAGTAATCATGAAAACCCGACTTACTTGTGGCATTGTAGACTTGGTCATGCAAACGAGAAAAGAATCGCAAGGTTAAGAAAGTTGGACTACTTAACCTCATTTGACTTAGAGTCTTATGGAAATTGTGAATCTTGTCTCATGGGCAAGATGGCCAACAAACTCTTTTTCGGGAAAGGGGTGCGTGCCAAAGAAGTTCTAGAGTTAATCCACAGCGATGTTTGTGGACCATTGCCCACTCTAGCTAGGGGTCAATTCGGCTACTTCATCACCTTTACTAGACGATTACTCAAGATACAGATACGTGTATCTCATGAAACACAAATCTGAATTGTTTGAGAAATTTAAGAAGTACAAGGCCGAAGTAGAGAACCCTCTTGGTAAGAGTATCAAGACTCTTCGATCAGATCAAGGAGGTGAGTACCTTAGCCATGAATTCATGGATTACTTGAAGCTTCATGGGATCCAATCACAATGGACTCCTCCCGGAACACCTCAGATAAACGGTGTGTCCGAAAGGAGAAACCGAACCCTGTTGGACATTGTCCAGTCCATGATGAGTTTTGCCTCCCTTCCAAGATTCTTTTGGGGACACGCGTTGCAAACCTCAATCTATATTCTGGATAGGATTCCATCCAAATCAGTTGAGCAAACTCCATACGAGTTGTGGTATGGCAAGAAGCCATCCATTCTACACATTAGAACGTGGGGTTGCCCCACAATTGTGAAGAAAATTGATAAGTTGGAATCCAAAGGTAAAAAAGGTTATTTTGTGGGATATCCTAAGGAGACTAGAGGATATTATTTCTATCTACCGGAGAAATAAACAGTTATTGTGTCTAGGCGGACAAGGTTCCTAGAAGACGAGTATGTATTTAAGGAACAAAGTCGTAAGAAGATAAAACTTGAAGAAATTCAAGAACCACGAATTAACATAGAGATTGATGATTTGTCAAAGCAACATGACAAAGATTCAGTGGGAGCATTCAGCGACTCTCATGGTGGAAGTTTATCACTAGGTGATCATCTTTCAGCCAGTGGGAGCGTAATTGGAGTTGTATTGCCCTCGCAACAATCTCCAAGTAGGTTGAATGAGAATAACATAGTTCAAACTCCCACCCAAGAGGCATCTGAAAGTGTCGCTCTTGAGGACTCTCCGGTCAACAATGAAGTCGCTGCACCACAAAATTTTCACGATCAGAATGTACAGAGTGCACAACCACAACTACGTAAGTCAACTAGGATTCGTAATCCAATCGATAGGTATTATGGTTTCCTCGTGGAGGAACACGATGATGTGGAAATACCGAATAAGGACGAACCTAAGACTTACACTGAGACGACATTAGATGTTGACTCAAGAAAGTAGCTTGAAGCCATGAAATCCGAGATGGACTCGATGTACATCAATCAAGTTTGGGACTTGGTTGAATTGCCAAAAGGGGTAAAACTCATAGGCTGCAAATGGGTCTTCAAGAGGAAGACCGATGCAAATGGCAAGGTACAAACCTACAAGGCTAGGTTGGTGGCGAAAGGGTATAGTCAACGTGAAGACATTGACTATGACGAGACCTTCTCGCCAGTTGTAAAGATCAAGTCCATTCGGATTTTACTTGCGATAGCCGCACACTATGATTATGAGATTTGGCAGATGGACGTCAAAACAGCCTTCCTCAATGGAAACATTTATAAGGACGTGTTTATGACTCAATCGGAGGGTTTCATATCTAAGCCAAAGTCTAATCTCGTGTGCAAGCTTAAATGATCCATCTATGGATTTAAGCAAGCTTCTAGGAGTTGGAATATCCGATTTGATAAAATTGTTAAGTCTTTTGGCTTCATTAGAAATCCAGAAGATCCATGTGTTTATTGTAAACACAGTGGGAAGAGCATTGTATTTATAGTCGTATATATCGATGACATATTGATTATAGGAGATAAAATCCTGCTCATGCAGTCCGTGAAAGATTGGTTATCAAAGACCTTCATGATGAAGGATCTTGGTGAAGCATGCTACATCTTAGGGATCAAGATCCATAGGGATAGATCCAAGAAGATACTAGGGCTGTCACAATCCACCTACGTAGATAAGGTGTTGAAGAGTTTTGCGATGGAGAACTCTAAGAGAGGGTATCTTCCAGCAAATCATGGGATAAAGCTGTCAAAGAAGGATTGTCCTTCTAGCGAAGCTGATATCGAGCACATGAAGGATGTTCCATATGCATCTGCAATTGGATCCATCATGTACGCCATGACTTGCACTAGGCCAGACGTGGCCTACGCTGTCAGCATCACGGGTAGATACAAACATAATCCAGGTGAGCCTCACTGGATTGCTATCAAGAATATTCTAAAGTACCTCAGGCGTACTAAAGAACATTTTCTTATTTATGGTGGGCAATCAGAGTTAGTCGTCACCGGCTACACTGATGCAAGTTTCTAATCCGACTGTGATGATTACAAGTTGCAGTCAGGATACATCTTCACTCTCAATGGAGGTGCGGTGTGTTGGAATAGTTCCAAACAAGAAACAACCACGGATTCAACAACTAAGGCTGAGTACATAGCTGCAACAGAGGCTGCCAAAAAAGTTGTCTGGATAAAATAGTTCTTAACTGAACTAGGGGTAGTTCCGAGTGCCAGTGGCCCAATAAAGTTGTATTGTGACAACATTGGTGCGGTTGCGCAAGCGAAGGAACCGAGATCCAACAACAGAAACAAGCATGTACTGAGGCGTTATCACTTGATAAGAGATATGATCGCTAACAAGGAAATAGAGTTAGAACGCATTCCCACATATGATAATTTGGTTGACCCATTCACCAAGGCTTTGAGTGTTCATGTACACACTAGATATTTTGATGGTCTGGGGGTTAGACATGTAGGTGATTGGCTCTAGTCCAAGTGGGAGATTGTTAGTGTTAGTGTCCTAGAGACAATCATTTGTAAGGACATAATACTAAGATGATATTCAGTTTATGGTTTAATTTTATTGTTTGGATTAATATTAAATGTATGGCTTTAACTTATCTGAATATTATATTAGATTGTTTGCATTATTCATATCTGTGTTCCCTTGAATCGATACTGTCATTGAGTGAGTGAGAACTCAGATGACCGAAGTACGATTCTCAAATAGCCCCGATCAAGGATCATCAAGAATGGGATATTGATGATGCAATGGAGATTGGTCTGCGATCTGCATTATACTCTATGGAGAGAGTGTAGTAAGATCTCACTTACTACGAGATACTAGGTATCTCATAATGGATGCACAAATACCTTAGAGGGTATTGGTATACCCATCCGAGAAACCGTTTGATGTAATTCCACATAATGTGTCTACGGGTGTCTTGGTTAGTGGGAGCGATGTGATACTCCTCAGACTTGAGGTCAATACGCACGATATGTGCGGAGTGATGAACTTTGACCATGACCGACGCTTTCACCCTCCAAGGGTAGATATGGCATGGATTGAGTTCATCACGAAGTGTATGTGCGTGATAGTTGAGCCAAGAATAGGATTTATTCCTCAATGTGGATTTAAGAGAGAATACTCGTCTTCTCATCATAATTGGATCTAAGACATCGACCGACGTAAGTCAACTTGTACTTTGTGGCCAAGTGCGACGCGAGAGATCAATTAGTGATTCGAAATATATGATTAAGCTATTTGAATAGACACTTCATCATGTTCAAAGTTTAATCGAGTATTCGCGAATGAAAGGAAGATATCACAATAGCCTACAGTATTATAGGTAGTTCCAGATTTCCTTGCAACATACCTCGTATATTGAGAATGTCTGATTTATTGTCTAGGATTCAATTAAGACCATTAGTTTGACTAATCGCTCGATATACGAGGGCCCTATGGGTCACACAACAAGCAATGGCAGTTCAGCGATTAAAGTTGGTTGATTAAGTATTATATTGGATATAATATTTAATTTATGGAGAATATAATAATAATTATATTTGAAATTAATTATTATTATTTAATTAAATTGGATTTAATTAAATATGAAATCTCAATAATAATATTTGGAATATTATTATACAAGAATAATAGATATGGTAAATATATTATTTGTAGGAACATATCTAGGGAGATATAATCCGTAGTGATTATATTATGCGGGTCAAGCATATTATCTTGCTTAGAAATTAAGCTAAGATAATCCCTATAAATATGTGTCCTATGAGAATTTAGTTAGACACACAAGAAATATAATTTCTCCATAAAATATCTTGTTCGAGTTTTCCTAGCAAGTTCGTCTCGAGATTCAACGCTGGCACTCCGGTGCGGATCGATGAATAGATGTTACGTGGATACCGTAGTAGAGGATCCCGCGTACGAAGCACTGTAAAATTTCTTGTTTAGATATCTTGAATTTATTTATGCAATTAATCTGTTCGTTGTTGGTGAATGATATTTCTGCTGCGCATGTTACGTATTTTACGTGCCTCTAAATTCCAACATTCAGGTCATGAAATTTTATTTTCATAATAACAATAATACATAATATATTTTAAAATATTTAACATAAAACTAAAATTTTAGTTGAAAAAATAAATAAATAATATTTGAACATGTTTATGGATTTCTTTTACCTTATAATATCAGTAAGAAATTTAATTGCAATAATATTGTAATTTATCAATATATTGATCTAAATCATAACTTTTGAAGTTAAATAATTACTATATATGTCATATATACTAATAAATATGAAATATACAATAATATATATATTTTATATGTATGTATATCATACATGCTAGATATAATATATATTTACAAAATTTATATTATAATATGGGGGTTAGAACGGGCAGGGAAGGGCTAGTCAGAACTCAGAAGTAGTATATATACCCGTTCCGTTGCGGGTCACAAGATGAACCATATTGTCATCCCTAATAGTAGCGCAGTAAAAGTAAAGTATCAATAGACCAAATAATAATAATATTAAGGGGAATAAATCTTGTGTGTGACAGTTTCACTGTGCGACTGTTATCATTTTTTAAATGGTAAAGCTATCACTTTTTAAGTTGGGAGTATCCTACTTTTTTAAGAAAATTGCATATTTTCCTGTTAGATTGAAGGTTAGCGAAAATTGTCCGTCATTTTAGGGGTAGCAATTTGTGCCTCTAGTTACCTATTTTTCACAATTTACGTCCAAAGTTGTTTGAAAAGTCAAATTTTACCTCCTTTCACTGTTGTCATCGCTATTTTTCAACATTAAAGGAAGGTTGATATATCTGATATTTAATATCTCCAAATCCGTCAATTTGGTATCTCTTGTTGCACGTTCTATATACAACAACTTCAAAATTTTAAATTTTAACTATTCGTTCACATCGTCGAAATTCGACCATTATTTGGTAAATCTAAAGTTAAAATATATACTAAATTATTTGTCTCTACATGTCATCATTCTGATATATGACTTATCTTTTGATTTCACTTAAAGACAGATGAAAACAGTCTCTGTTCGAGAAGGATTTTGAACCGTGGCAGTAATTTCCCACCTTTTTTTTGGCAAATAAAAGGATGTCATATATTGAAATGAAAGACTTCGAGAGATGAAAATTTTAATGCATGTCTTGACCTTCAATTCGTTAGAATATGGTCGAATTTTGATTGTCAAAAATTTATGTGAATGAGTAGTTCAAATTTAAATATGTTGAATTAGTTTATGGAAAGAGCAATTAGAGGTATCAAATTGATTGTCTAAGAGAAAAAAAATATATCACTTGTCCTTTAAATTGTAGAAAAAATTTCGGCGACAACAACAGAAAGTGGTGAAATTCGCATTTTCCTTGGACTTGAGACATAAATGTGAAAAATTAGTAATTGAAGGGCATAAATTGTTGACTATTTAAACTAATCCATACCCTGATGGAAAATTTTACAATTTTCTATATTTATTTAAAAAAAATATATCAGATGTATTATTTTAAGATAACTATCTTGTAAAGTAAGTTCGCATCGCACAGGTTGTTTGGGATGCTATTCTCTCCTGGTTTGAAAGCCCTGATGTTGTTGCCAAGAGATGCATCTAACCATGGACATCTTCTTTCATGTTCTTGAATTCTCTGGTGGTAGGAAATAGAAAAAAGTAATGGTGGCATTGTGGGTGTGTTGCATATGGTCCTTATGTAAGATACAGAATGACATAGCTTTTAATGGCCTGAATTTGAATGTCATTCGGACGACCAAGGAAATCATTGCAAGATCTTGGTCGTGGTTAACTGGAAAATCAAGTTTAGTAAAGGGAACTCCGATTGACATATGGAGGGGTGATCCGCGAGCATGCCTGAGTATATATAACAGATTTATAACCAGGTGGTTTAGCCCACCTGGCCACCGGGTTCCTCACTCTAGTGAGTGACCCGGGTTCGATTCCCTCTGGGAACGAATTATGGGAGTTATAAGGTGGGTTTGGATATTTCGTGGAGTATTTGGGGACTTGGTGAACTAATGTAACTACTAACAACTAACATTTACCGATAAAAAAAATATATAACAGATTTATTAAGGTGAGGAAAACTTAGGGGATTGAATTTTCATTGCCATTGTACCTGGTGATGTGTTGTATTTGTATTGAACTTTTAGCTCTATTATAAGGGTTGGATTAACCCTTACACTCCCTTTACAATAAGATTCCTTTTACTTCTTTTAAGATATATATATATATATATATATATATATATATATATATATATATATCAATACCAATATAGAGAGGAAACGGTTTTGTCCTACGTGGTACCTCTCTTTGTTTCTTATTTCTCAAATCTTGTTTTTTCATTGAGTTAAGGTGTTATTTGATCTTGACCTTACGTTTTTTCACTTTTGATCTTGTTCGTCTATTGTTGGCCTGATTTTTCTATAAATTGGGACATGCCCTCTTCGTTTCCATTCATGTTCGTTGTCTTCTTTCTTTGTTTCATCTTAATTTATGCGCCGTGTTTCGGTGGATCGTGATCTCTCCATTTTTTTCGAGAGATTCTTTTCATTTTTTGTTATTTTCCGATTTATGAGATTTTGTCGCTCGATATCTTGGTTTTTTTATTACGGTGTTGATGTTGTTTAATTGTTTTTTTGTTATTTCGATCATAACGTCGTTGATATTTTATCCTCCACTTTTCTTTGCAGGTGTTTTTTCGTCTTGCTATTTTGCCGTTTGCGAGGCTCCCGTCGCTCGAGGATTTGGTCTGAAAGATTTTTTGATGTTTTTTTATGATTGTTTAGAATTTTTAGCTATAGATGATCAAACATATTTTTCCTTTTTTTTATTACATATAGCCTACAAGTTTTAGTCAAGTGTTTTGTGCCAACGATTTGACAAGATCACTCTCAAATAACTCAACAAGAATAACTGGTTGAAAATAATTATATAAGAAATGACTCGTGCGCACGTGCGACTTTTTTTTTATGCTTGACCCAAAAATGAACTAGTTAAACCCTTCATAATTGACGACGACTCCTCGTAATATAATATAATATAATTAAAAAGACTACAAAGAGTACACAACTCAAAATACAAGCCCAGATCTGGCCCATAGGTCTTCATCTATGTATACATCCACTCAAAACTCTGCAGGAGCTACACAACTTGCCCAGTAGAATCACTACATCACTATTCACCAGGATTACCTACAATGCATAAACTACGTGAGATTTACAAATCCCAGTAAGCAGAAATTATGCATGACGTGATGTTCATCGCAAAAACCTCACTATGCACAATGCACTCTCGTTCAAAATCACCAATTTATTTATGAAAATACTCGTTAAGGACCCCTAACTCACTATTATGCATCAGCACAATTATCAACATCAATTAAATATAATCAAGTGACCACAATAAGTATAATTCGACGGGGTTCATCCTCTTGTGGCCATCGAGGGTCCCCCCCCATCGCGCCCCTCATGTCCACCAAGAAGTAATCCCCTACACGTCGACTCACATGGTGAGGGTCCAACCCTCTAACGGCCTAGCGAGATCCATCACCAAACTTGACCCCCTATCCGTTCAGAAGTCCCCTCTACAAACATGCACACAGTATAACGTATAAGACGGTGGCCCATGCTAGGTAGCCTACGCTAGGTTTCCCTAGGTCGTTCCTTCCTAGGTCGCCCCTTTCGCCCTCGGTTCATAATCAGTGGTCAATCACACCAGTTTATAAAAACATTCTTTCATTGCAATGCATGATATGCATGATGCAGTGCAACCAACGATGTTTCACAAAATCCACAGACTATTGAACTCCCAGGTTCAATTCACATCAAATATTGAGCTCACATGCTCATTCCACATCAAATATCGAGCTCACAAGCTCGAACCACTATAATCACTAAATATCAGTCAATATCACGTATAATTCACGTATTGCCATTTAAACATAAATAATTCACAAAATACTATGTTTATGCATTGTATTTGCAAATGAATTTCTACTTACCTCGAATTTGCATATTGTTGATGACTCAAACCCCTAAATCATTTTATCGTCTTCCACTATCAAATCTAATAAAATAAACTATAAATGTCACTTTAAATTAATAATTAATTAAGACAGGAATAATTTTTCCAGGATTTGAACTAATATTTATCTTGGGAATAATCCATAATTTTTCATATGTTCAACTCATCTCAATATAGTGCACTAGATCATCCGAAGACCAAGTTCTGTATCTTTTCGTTTTATTTTAATATCTGTGACAAAGTATTAGTCATACAATTTGAGGCATTTTTCATGAAATACAATAGTTCATAGTTATATATTTAGACCAGAATCATATCACAACCTTTAGATTATGAATCCCTATTTATTTCTACAATTTTGTATTTAGCTGGAATACTGGTCATATGTATTCGGCTCACGAATTGAACTAAAGTCTTAATTATTCTTTAAAAACCAATAAAGTCTATCAATATAATTAATTCACAATTAAACATTTAAAATAAAATAATACATGCTCTATTTTAACTATGGGCGCATTTCCTAGAATTGGTTAACCTGTAAAAGCAAGAACCAATTCCTACTCCAATTAGTAACTAATAATTAGCACCACTTACCATACCAAAAATAATTTACAGTAACTAATTAATCTTGCAATATTGTACATTTAGTTGTCAACCTCTAATAAAGTTTATCTAATTCATTTCAATTATTCAGTTCCTATAGAACAATTCCATAAACAGCCTTTGATCCTTTTGTGTATATATATAATTAATTAATAACCTAATGGATTGAGTTATAATAATTTTTTATTTATTTATATAATTTGGTTCAGGCTTAATTCATGGATTAAGAATATTATTCCAGGTATGATAGATCTACGTCTTCTCTAGGGACATCAAACCATTCCAAACAAATTATAGGAGGAAATGAGAGAGGAAACCGAGTGGTGCGTAGTGAGGCGGGTAGGGGAAATCGGGTAGGTCATTGTGAACCCTTTTTCGAGAGTTTTCGGGCGAGGCCGTCAAAATATCCTAACCATAGGTCTAACCCAAACCCGGTAGGAGATCTTAGGATAGCTGGTAATAAGGCATTCAGAAGGAGTTCAGGTTTTCAAAAAGCAGGTCCGAGTTACCAACAAGAGATCGGTAAGGTGGAAAAGGAGGGCGAGTTTCAAACCTTCTTTTTAAAAAAAATTCCCGAGGATTGTGATATGGGCGAATTATCAAAGAAGTTTAAAAACATCGACGAAGTACGGGATATCTTTTTCCCAAGGAAGAGGGACAGACAAGGTAAACACTTTGGTTTTGTACGATTCCCTAAGGAATATGACAGAGAAATAATTCTGGATCACTTGAACAACATATGGATTGGATCGTACAAGATTAGAGCATTCATCCCCAGATTCAACAGAGAGCCTTTATAGAGTCAATCTCCAACCCCAAAGCAATTGTTGGTCCCGGTACAAGACTGAGGAATACGTGTATGGGGGGGAATACACATATACAGAATTTCAAACTTAAAGCCTGACTGAGTCCCCTTTACTCAGAGTGGTAAAGAACTATGAGCTGATAACACACCTACTGACTACACTAGGTGCGGGTCAGTTGGCTAACTATCAGTTCATGTTCAGTGCGGAAATGCGTGAGCCCTGAAAGTTTAAAGTCTTGTTTAGTTTGCTTTCTGAAAAACTTGATTACTCCACTGAAAAGTGTTTAGTAAGGGCAGTGTTCCTTTTTTAAGGATCAGGCTGATTGATTCAGACCTGATAATACTTATGCAATGAATGAACAGTTGAAATGTTTGGTAAGCAATATATCAAAGCAATAAGAACACAACAAGTTTAACGTGGTTCAGAGACTCAAGCTCCTACGTCCACAACCTGATTTAACAGGAAATCCACTCAAGGGATTCTTATTTTTAACGTGCCAAGGTGCATCAAGACCAGCTAACCTCACTAATCTATACAAACTTCCTTACTAACTTACTCCCAACAAACCTAACTTAGGGTCTTGGTTTCAGTTTGGATTCCAACTCGGTTGAGATTATCCTTACAAGACAAAGCTATGCTAAGGGTTGGATAATCTCTCTAAGCTTAAGATATTGCTTGTACGCTCTTTGGAATACAGATTAACTCTCAGTTGCTAAGAAACACTTGGGAAATTTAGAGGGTTTCGAGTGCTTCTTCTAAAGACTGAATGCTTTGAGTGCTTGAGAGTTTGAGTAATTTCTGGCTTGGAAATTTCCCGTAACCTTGAATGGGTTCAAGGCCTTCTGTATTTATAGGTGATTTGAAAAACTATCCGTTGGAGAGATAGTCTTTCTTGTCATCTATGTAGAGTGGTTCAAACGGACATATCTTCATGCAGCAGCCATTCTTGCATGGGATTAGGTAGTTGCATTAAATGCACATTAAATGCTTGCCCGTTGAATATGCAGTCTGAAGTCAGTCTCCTGTCAGGTTCCGTACACGCGTGTCCTTCCAGGATTGGTCCACGTCATCAGGTTGGTGAGAATGTCAGAACTTATTCCTGGACTTCAGGCTTGTCTTATTAAGTTTTTTTTGTCTTGAGCTCACCAGTCTTGTCCTGACGCTGACATTCCTTTTGCATTGCTTGACTCTACTCCAAGTCTTCCCATAAACTCAGTATCCTCATGTTCCCTTCAGGACTGAGTAGTAATGACCTCAGGGTCATACTCTTCATCACTGAGACTTACTCAGCCAGCTTAGAGAACTGCCATAAGTTCAGGATGGTAAACCGTCTTCAAGCTCTAAGTCTTGATTGCCATCAGTAAGTGCTCCTCTTACTGAGTACTTGTGAAGTGCAAAATGACTCAGTACAAATCCTAACCAAGACTAGCCTGGCAAACAAATGCAAACATCTTTTCAGGGGCTTTGGGATCTTAATCAAAACTGACAATGTCCCAACAATTCCCCCCTTTTTGATGATGCAAAAACACTGAAAAGATCCTCAAAACACTTAGAGGAAATATAAGAACCTATCTATAAGATAAGGCAGTGTTAGAGCAATTCTTGATAAAGTACAGAATTTAAATAACAGCCAAAAAGACAATGAGTTTTTGTCTGTGGGCAAAAGTAATAGATTTCATTGATTGATGTGAAGGTGTTTACAATGAATCTAATCTATTACAAGAAGCTGTGAACACCTAGACTAATCTCATTTCAGGTTCAAGTCCATATCCTGCATAGACTCTTGCCTTTAACTCGTCAACTCTGCTAGGTTGATTCACGTACCCTTCAGCCTTGGCAATCTTCAAAACTTCCATCATAATGGCCTTCGTATTGTGCTTCTGTGTTCCAGGAACCAAGGGAGGAGCTCGAATAGTGAACTCAGGAGCCTTCACCTGGACTTGAGCTGCTTCAGCCTCCTCCAGTATCTTTTGGATCAACTCAGGATGATTGTCCATCATGTAGTCAGTGAAGTGGGCATTGATATCATCAGTGTCGCCCCATTTCTTCACAACATACCATAACTTCACAAACTCATCCTTCGCGTCAGCCCAGAACTCCTTCAGTGCCTCGGAGATAAACTCATCGACATAGGCTTCCCTTAATCCTGACTTCGGCCTTCTGACTTGAAGAATTGTTGATTTTCTTGTTGTTTGCCTCTTCCTGTACTTCCTAGGCTCAGGCTTCGCCTTCTTTCTCCTAAGCATACTGATCACTGCATCATCGAGTTCCCTTTGTTGAAGCTCAGTGATATCAGTCAGCTTTTCAACCTTCCTCTCCAAAATGCGCATCTTTTCTTTTTGAGAATTCTCAGCCCTGCGCTCAGCCTTAGTCTTTTCAGAAGGTGTCCCCCACGCCTCAGCGCATAACTCCGTCACCATCTCCCCAGAGAAAGTGATGGGGTTCTTCCTTGTGTTCATAGGGGGAGACTTCTGAACTGACTCAGGTTGCTTGGAGATTTAGATCTCTTTAGAAGGTTCATCAGCCTTTGCCTTCGTTGCTGCCTCCGCCTTCAGCTTTGCAACGATCTCCTCACCCTCCTTCTCAATTGCTGCCAACCTTGCTGACTTCCTTACCCTCAGCACATTCCCTTCAGGATTGGCATCATGATCAGCTTGAAATGTTTCGCCTTGGTTGACTGCCTCAGATGCCTCAGGGCGGGTTCTTTTCTTCTTCTTTTCCCCCTTTTTGGCATCATCATTGGCCTCGGATGGGAATGCGTCAGATCCCCTGTTAATTACAAAGGAGGCTAGGGAATGAACATCATTGATTCCTTCTTTCAGTAAATTAACTCCCATCAAGATACCAGTTCCTGCAAAAGAAACATAACTGATTGCAGCATTCACCTTCTTCTCAAAGATCTCCATGGAGAGTTGGAGTCTTTGTTCAGCTTTCTCGATCCTCTCCTCCACCTTGGCGGATCGATCATCTGCTTGAGTCAGCCTTTCAGCAATATCTTTCAAAGTCTGAGCAATTCGTTCTGACTCCAGCTCCAACTTGGACGCTGAGTCCTGAATGACCTGAGTGAATAGGGCTCCAGCCTGAGCTGCAAGCTTCTCCACGGCCTAATTGAGATCTTCCTTCCTTTGCTCATCCTTCTCAGCCAACTGCTTCAAGGATTGCCTCAGCATCTTCTTGGTGCGCTTCCTTTCAGCCCTCACTGACTTGGCCGTGTCAGTCATCGTTCTCTTGAGCAGAATCAACTCCCTATTGGCAAGGGTGTTGTAAGCTGATTTAGTCCATCAGATGTGTTTTGCTAGGGCCTTGGAGTCCTCTTCTTTCTCAGCACGTAGCCTCGTCACTTCCTCCTGAAGCTCAGCTAGATTTTCAGTGGTTTTCTCCGTTTTTACCTCCACAATGCTTGTGAACTCAGCTCGGCCGACCCCAGTTATGATCACATCCGCATCACCATCTCCGGCCTCATTAGTGATTGGCTGCTTTCCCTTATCAGCCCCTGCATCCTCAGTCCCCTCTTCAGGGTGCACTGAAGGCAGTTGTTGAGTGGTCGTGGCCGCCTGCTCAGGCTCAGCCTCGCCATCTCGAACCTTAGGAACTTGTCCTTCGGAACTGGGAGTCTCCTTAGACGCCTCAACATCTTTCTTCCTTGTCTCAGGGCAGGGAATCCCTTCATCGACAGATGTCTCATCGGCGGCTGAGATCTTCAAAACATCCTCAGCCACTGGTCCACCCTTGGCACCAGTGTCTTTCACACCTTCCTCCTGAGTTTGAGACTCAGGGACCATCTCATCAACCTCCTCAGCTGTTTTCTCCACAACTTTCTCCAAAGCTCCACCCTGAGCATCTTTGTCATCCTCTCCATCCCTATCTTCCTCCTCATCTGACAGAAGATCAGCCTTACTCTTGGATATTAAGTCATTGACTAGCTCCCTTAGGTTTTCGAAATTAAGCAATTGAAGCCAGCTAATCAGTCCAAAATAAGAGCATAATCTTGCCTCCTCATTCTCCCAGTGCTCCCATCCACGAGCATCGACTAACATGTGCTACTCCTGCATGTTAGATTGCTTGAACTCCAACCAGACTTTGAGCTCGATGACGTTAGCAGCAAGCTCTCCATACTTTGTCCGTCTTGGCCAGCACTTGGAGGCCCATTCAGTAGCGTTCCCCCTTAGGGTATTCTCCAGAATACCTCCTGCCATATGCTCATCCAATTCTTCCTCCTCCACTACCAGGAAGTCATCCTCTTCATTTGAAGTGGCTTTAGGAAAATCTTTTGGGTTGGGGTAAGTCGAGAAATCTTCAGGGTTGGGAATGGTGGGATCTGAGGACTGGTCAGGCCTCTGAGGGGATGGCACTGACTCTGGAGCGTTTGGCTCTGAGGTATGGGGTGATTGGGTAGGTTGAGGTGTGGGGTCAGGGTTGGTTGGTGTTTGGGTTTCAGGGTTAGTGGGTGATTGAGTGGGTACTATCTCAGGCTGCAATAACTCAGCCGTCTCGATAGATTTTCTCACCTCCTCTAAGTCAGAGGCTCTAGGAGTGCTTGACTTCTCCCTCTCACTCACTACAGGCAGCCTCTTAGCAGGGGACTTTTTAACTCCCTTCCTAAGTCTCTTCAAAGGCCTCTCCCCCTGATCACTCTCCTTCCTGACGTCAACGTCAGTTCCCTCAGCCTCAGATTCGGCTCTCTTGGGATCAGACTCAGTCCCAGATTTAGTGTTCTTCCCTGACAGCACAATCTTCACCTTCTTCTTCTTCTTCTCCACTCCCTCCATTGCAGGCTGAGCCTCCTCTCTCTCAGCGGCAGACTTCTCAGCCCCCTTACTCCTTTCAAAGAGGTCATCCACCCTCTCAATGAGACTGGTTGCCACTTTCTTGGCCTTCCCAGCTGGCTTTTTAGCCTGACCCTTTGCCTTAGCATTGGGATCAGTCAGCCCTAGCATCGAGTAAGTGTCACCCACTGAAGCAAACATTACCTTCTTGGAGGAAAGATTGTCCTCAAAGTCGAAGGTGTACTCATGGCAGGCATGAGCAATCAGGATGGACATCCTCGTTCCAAAGGGCAGGATGGCACTGACAGAAACGTGCTTTTTCTCCTCATCTCGCTTAAGCTTGTCTAGTCTAGCCTGATGAAGTTGATCAATGAAGAACTGCTCCCAGTTAGCTTCAACTCCATCAACAATTGCCCCCATTACCCTCAGCTTGGCCAAGCTCAGCTACTCATGAGAGCCTGTGGATCCCATCACCACTTTGGACACTAAGTCCACAAGAGCTCTGTACTCAGGCTTTAGAGTACTCTTGTTCTGACGGGCTCTGAACTCAGAGGAGCCAGTCTTGGTCCACTTCTTAAGGAATTCTCCCTCCGAGTTTTCCTTGTAGAACCTGGGATTGATTCCTGAGGACGGCAATGCAAAGACCTCCTTGATAGCTCTCCGAATGTCAATGTCAACCACCTCTAAGTTATAGAGAGGTTCGCCGTCGTTGTCTTTCTCTCCCGTCGGCTTGAGTGCGGTCACCTTCGTGAAAAGTTCTCCCTTACGCAGGAACATATTGAGGTAGACTTCTACAACCGTCCTTGGGAGTATAGAGAGAGGACGCATGGTGAAGTATGTTTCCAACCCAGCTTTGGAAATCCAATTAAAAACTGGTTTGATTTCCTCCACTGTAAGACAGGCACCTTCCATGGAGATGACTTGCTCCATGTGTACCAGCTTGTTATCTACAACATCCTCAAGCTTGTCCATTGTCCAGTTGGAATTAAGAAGTGCCATTGATTTTGAAAGAGAGGTTTTTAGGAAATCTGTGAATATTTTGAGCAGAAGAATACTCAGTGTGCAGATGTGCTATGTGTTTGCGTAAAGACCTCCAATGGCACAATTGATTGATAAGACAAAGTCAGTTACTCAGACGTGGGGTTGAGATTGATCCCTGAATTTGAAAGGTTTTGAAATGAAGGGCCAGGATTAATCTCAATTTCAATTAATTACCCAAGTCAGTCATATTCCGTATAAAACGGACACGTATATGAAAAAGAAACTGAAGCATTAAATGCTCCATTGCGCGTGGGTTTAAATATGAAAAGGCGTGTTTTTAATGAAAACGGAATGCATTTAATAAAGATTTTCAGGACGAAGGACTCTGGGAGACGCTTGGTATTCACAAGAGTCAGGATAGAACTCATACCTGCCAGGGAGACATTGTAGCACCCTGATACCTCGCTGAGTCGAGTCTAGCCTGAGTTCCCCCTAGAACCCTACACTGACTGCTCTCCCGGATCTAAGAGTCCCAACTCCACTGACAGTTCCATAAACCTTGCTTCAGCCAACGGCTTAGTCAAGATGTCAGCTCTTTGCCTGTCAGTGTGAATCTTCTCCATCCTAATATCCTTCTTTTCCACGTGATCTCGAATGAAGTGATGCCTAATGTCCACATGCTTGCACCTTGTGTGAAGCACTGGGTTCTGAGTAATTGTTATAGCACTATTGTTGTCACAATAGATTGGAACCTCATTAGCAAATAATTGGTAGTCCCTCAACTGTTGCCTCAACCATAAAATCTGAGCACAACAACTACCTGCAGCCATATACTCAGCCTTAGTTGTGGATGTAGCCACTGAATTTTGCTTCTTACAAAACCACGAGATCAACTTACTTCCCAAAAACTGACATATCCCTGAGGTTGATTTCCTATCAATCCTACAACCTCCATAATCTGCATCTGAATAACCTGTCAGTTCTAAGTTGTCATCTGAAGGATACCATAGTCCCAGATTGACTGTCCTTCTCAAATACTTAAGTATTCTCTTAGCAGCCTCCAAATGACTTTTCTTGGGATCAGACTGATACCTAGCACACACACCAACTGCAAACATAATGTCAGACCTACTTGCAGTCAGGTACAACAAGGAACCTATCAGCCCTCGGTACTCAGTCTGATTTACTGAAGTCCCTTCAGTGTCAGAATCCATTTTCCAATTTGTGTTCATAGGGATCCTGGCTGGATTGTTGTTCTGAACACCAAACTTGTGAATCAAGTCTCTTGTATACTTGGCCTGATTAATGAAGATACCTTGATCAGTCTGCTTGACCTGCAATCCTAAGAAGAAATTCATCTCTCCCATCATAGACATCTCAAATTTACCAGTCATCAGCTTAGAGAATTTCTCACAGAGCTGATGATTTGGTGATCCAAATATTATGTCATCCACATAAATCTGGACCAAGAGAATGTCATCACCTTCAGTGATCCTGAACAATGTCCTATCCACAGTTCCCTTCTTGAACCCATGGTCTGTCAGGAATTGAGAGAGGGTATCATACCAAGCTCTTGGTGCTTGCTTAAGTCCATAGAGCGCTTTCTTCAAATGGTATACTCTATCTCCAACCTCAAACCCGGGAGGTTGTTCAACATATACCTCTTCATTGAGTACACCATTCAGGAAGGCACTCTTGACATCCATTTGATACACCTTAAACTTCATGTATGTTGCGTATGCAAGGAACAACCTGATAGCTTCCAACCTAGCCACTGGAGCAAAAGTTTCATCATAGTCTATTCCCTCAGATTGACAATACCCTTTTGCAACCAGTCTAGCCTTGTTCCTTACCACAACACCATTCTCATCCTTCTTGTTCTTGAAGACCCACTTGGTACCAATTACTCCTTGATGCCTAGGTCTCTCCACCAGTTCCCAAACCTGATTCCTTGTGAACTGATTCAACTTCTCTTGCATGGCAATGATCCAATTCGAGTCAGTGAGAGCTTCTTCAATGTTCTGAGGCTCTTGCTCAGAGAGAAAGCAACAGAAAAATGCACTCTCACCATGGAAGCGTCTGGTCCTGATTCCCTCAGTTGGATCACCAATGATTTGATCAATAGGATGATCCTCTATCCATGTTCTCTTGCTAGGAGTTGTTCCTGAAGTACCTGCAAAGTTAGTGTCTACAGGCTCATAAAATTCAGGAAATTGAACAGAAGGGGATGATCCTGAGTCTATACCAAAGGGATTAACAAGCTCAATGTCAGGGACATTGATTCCCCCTTGATGAGGTGACTTAGGAACCGTCTCAGCTGCAACAACATCTTCATAGACGGTACTTACCTCAGGTTGAGCCTGTTCCTCAGTCTGAGGCTCAACAATTCCTGATGTGCTAGGCTTAGGAGTGGCACTTGATTCATCATCCTGATCATCGTCATCATCCCATCTTGGAATTGGCACAGTCTTGACCTTTGGATCAGGTTGATTCTTTAAGCTCAGCCTCGTCACTCTTCTTGTGACCTCCTCAGTGTTAGGATTCAACACTTTTATCCTAGACTCATTAGCAGATTCATCAAAAACAACATGTGGTGATTCTTCCAGAACAAGGGTCCTACAATTATAAACTCTGAAGGCTTTACTAACTTCAGAATATCCTAAGAATATTCCTTCATCAGATTTGCTATCAAAAGCTTTCAATTGGGTCTTCCCATTGTTGAGGATGAAGCACTTACAACCAAATACATGAAAATAAGAAATACGAGGTTTTCTCTTATTCCATGTCTCATATGGGGTCTGTGCATGTTGTTTGTTCAGCATGGATCTGTTCTGAGTGTAGCATGCAGTGTTGATTGCCTCAGCCCAGAATTTCTTAGGCAATCCTGACTCTGCCAGCATGGTCCTAGCAGCTTCCTTCAGTGTCTTGTTCCTCCTTTCAGCGACACCATTCTGCTGTGGGGTTCTAGCTGCAGAAGTCTCATGAGCTATACCAAGTTCATTACAAAAGTCAGAAATATATGAATTTATAAATTCAGTGCCCTTGTCAGATCTGATCTTAGTAATGGACTGATTCTTCTCATTGCTGAGTCTTCTGAGCAACTCTGGAAGCTTCACCTGTGTCTCCTTCTTATTTAACAAGAAAATAACCCAAGTATATCTAGAATGATCATCAATAACCACAAGGGTATATTTTCTACCATTCATACTCACAAGTGTAATGGGACCAAATAAATCCAGGTGCAAGAGCTGAAGAATCCTGTCAGTGGAATGAGAAGCTTTCTCTTTGAATGATGCTCTGACCTGCTTCCCTTCCTGACAAGCTTTGCACACATGATCTTTGCTAAAAACTTCATTAGGTAGACCTTCAACAAGTAACTGTCTAGAGATTTTGTTAAGAATCTTGAAGTTCAGGTGGCTTAATCTTTTATGCCATAACCAACTGAGCTCTAGAGAGCTTTTAGCAACAAAACAAGTATTAGGAATAGTGCTGCTCCAGTCAGCGAGATAAACGTTACCTTTCCTGATACCTGATAGAAGCACTTGTGTTGATTTGTCCTTGACTGAACATACATTCGATGAGAACTCAACATTGAAACCTTTGTCACAGAATTGACTTACTGACAACAGGTTATGCTTCAATCCTTCCACAAAGGACACATTTTCCAATCTGACTATACCTATTGTTAAGACACCAAAACCTTTAGTAACACCTTTTGAGTTATCACCAAAGGTTACCTGTGGACCATCTTTAGCTTGATATTCTTGGAGAAGACTCTTCATTCCAGTCATGTGCCTTGAGCAACCACTGTCTAGGTACCAAACAGCTTTGATTGAGTCTTCTCTCCTTTTGTTGTGATACACAGCTGCCTGTAATCAAATCAGACTTTAGGTACCCATTGGGTGTTGGGTCCTATTGTGTCAGTTGTACCCTTCGGAATCCAGACTTGCTTAACAACCCTGATTGCCTCAAGAGTGGTAAATCTGTCTCCCTGAAACATCAACATACACAACTTTCTTCTTCTTTGCCTGAGAGGAAGATGGTGTATGGGTGCTAGACTTAGGCTTCACAGGAGCCTGAGTGGGTGCCTTTTGGGCTAGCTTCCTGCTCTTCCTAGGTCTGGGTGCAGCAGGTCTTGGGCCTTGTTCTTGATAATGGCCCTGTGTTCTATTCCCCCTAGGCAAGTGAGGGAATGGAAAACAGTTAAAGGCCTCAGGATGCCAAAACCATGGGGGTGTCATCATATTTGGCCTTCCCTGTTGGTATTGCCAAGCATGATGGTACCCTCGCTGACCAGTCTGAGGGCTCTTGGTCTGAGTCTTCCTCTGCTTTCGCTGAGGTTTTCCCTGGCCTGAGCTCTCAGGGTCCTCCTTAGGTTGCTTTGCCTTTCCCTTGGGTTTTGGCTTAGGTACCTTAGGGGCAACCCTGACTGTGTCAACAGTTTCCTTGCCCTTATCAGTTTGACGGGCCTGGAGTACAACCTTGGGTGCACTCTGTCCTGCCTGAATAAATACCCTCTCAGTGTTGCTCCCTGAAGCAACATGAGATTGACCTTGTGAGGATTTCTTAGAAACATATCCAAGTCCCTTTTTCTCATTCCCAAGTATCTGGCTGCTATTTATTTCCTCTCTAGCCACTGAGGATTTATTCATTGCTGCAACCTTTTTCTTGAGAGAGTCCTCACTCTTTTTCAGGATTTCATGTCCGGTAAAGAGGTCATCAAACTTACTCTTAATTGCTTTCAGTTCTTCCTTCCTGACCAACTCTTCATCAGCCAGCTCCATCAGAATTTTCTCTCTTGGGAGACGCTCAGCATTGATTAAATCAATCTCCTGAGTTAGTCTCACAATCTGAGCTGATTCTTTAAGATCAGACTGAGTGAGTTGATCATTCAGGTTTTGAACCTCAGTACTCAATTTCTTGTTCTCCTCTACCAAGAAGACATTAGTTTCCTGCAATCTGGAGAAATCAACCATCAATTGATCCAGGCAGATCTGGAGGTTCATTTCTCTGACTGACTCTGAGCTTAGCTCAGGATTTTGACCAGTGTGGGAACCACATACAGAGTTAGATGTTACCTCAGGTTCCTCCCTTGCCATCAGGCAAACATCATCGTACTCATCATCAGAAAAGAGTTCAGGTGACCTTTCCTCAGGGCCATCAGAGTCAGTTGCATCCTCAGCGAGCATGGCTCTCCGGCTATGATGCACGGATTCTTCTAAAAATATAACTATGCAGTATCGGATTCGCACCCGCCCCCTAAAAGGGGTGCGATTCTTGAATCCACGAATCAGATTCTCCACGTGGCGAATTCAGCTGCCACGTGGCGAATCCACTAACGGATACTCGAATCCTTCTCGCGAATCCTATTTATTAAGCATTTTTCAATTGAAATTTCTTATATAATATAATTTAAATTGACAATGTGACACTTGTTTTATATTGAAATCACTCTTATGGCATATAAATTAGGCTAATGGAACTTTAATTGATTTTTGGTTACTTAATTATATTAAATTATTGAATATATTTAAGTGTTGGATCAGAGATAATGTGAATTATACACATTCAATTTACAAAATTTCAAAATATATTTAATTTTTTAAGTATTATATATAATAAAATATAAATAAACAGACGTATCCTTGACGAATCGCACCCTAAGTTTTTTGAAAAATCGTATCCCAGCACCCGTATTGTATCGCACCCGCACCTGTGCAACATACTCCGGTCAGCAAGTCTCTGGTCTCTCTTGGCCCTCCTATCCTCTCTTTCCCTTGCACTCAGCTTCAGACAATCATACTGATAGTGTCCGCTCTTGTTACAGTTGTAACATGTTGGTTTCTCATCTCCTCTTTCTCTCCTTGGTTCAGGGTTCCTCCTTGAGCCAGGTTCCCTCTGTCTTGAAGAGCTTTCAGTCTTACCTGAGTGCTTGTCATCATGAGTACGTCTCTGTTCATCTCTGCGATCGGGCTTTGGATCTGAATATCTTCTTTCTTCGCCACGATCTCTCCTCTGGTCAGTATTTCTCCTTTCCTCATATCTCCTTGAGCTTTGGTGGGTTCCTTCAGGTTTCCTGTCACGTGAGTCCTGATAAAATTTCTTATAACGACCAAACCTGGAATTAAGCTTATCAAAGCGTCTGGCCATCAGGCTGTACTCCTCAGCAAGTTCTTCCTTGCTCATCTCCATCAGTGACTTTGATGAAGACTCAACAGGTTCAGACCTGGCCTTGAACGCCACACTTTTCTCAGGAGTTTTCTCATTTTCTTCCTCTTCTGGCTGAACTTTCTTCTTTCTTTTGTTAAGATCAAATTCCAGCGCCTTTAGTTCTGAAAAAAGTAAAGCAGAAGTTATGTTGCTCATATCCTGAGTGTTCTTAAGCATAATTACACTGTTATCCCATCTCTCAGGAAGGGCATTCAGGATATTTGAAGCAACATCTCTCTTTGGGACATCTTTGTCCAGCATCACCAACTCATTCATCAACTTGATGAACCTTGACTCCATCTGATCGATTGTCTCATCAGGCAACATCTCGAATGCTTCGAATTTCTGAATGGCAATGTTTCTCTTGTTCTCCTTTATCTTTTTTGACCCCTCGCACATCCTGGTCAGCTCATCCCAAACCTCCTTTGCCGTCTTTAAGTTCATCAGCCTGGCTAACTCCTCGAAGGGCACCGTATGCAAAATGATGTTTCTAGCAACGTTGTCCAGTCCCACCATCTTGATTTCATCGTTGGTCATGTCTTTCCTTTCTTTCGGAACCTGCACGCCAATCTCAAGATGCTCATATCCTAGTCCTCTGATATTGGGAATAGTGATCTTGATCGGTCCCTCACTGAGAACACGCGGCATCTGGTCATGGATGGCATCAAGATGCTCTTCTAATCTGAACTTCCAATAGATAAAGTTAGATACAGAGAATTCAGGTAACGAAGCTTCAAGTCTCCTCGAAGTCATGATGATGCAAGTTTTATGAAAAGCAAACTCAGATCTGTTCAGTGACCACCAACAGTTTCTCCTCTGAAACTATTAGTATTCAAAGTCAGTGGTCTTTTGAACCACTGCTCTGATACCACTTGTTGGTCCCGGTACAAGACTGAGGAATACGTGTATGGGGGGGAATACACGTATACAGAATTTCAAACTTAAAGCCTAACTGAGTCCCCTTTACTCAGAGTGGTAAAGAACTAGGAGCTGATAACACACCTACTGACTACACTAGGTGCGGGTCAGTTGGCTAACTATCAGTTCAAGTTCAGTGCGGAAATGCGTGAGCCCTGAAAGTTTAAAGTCTTGTTTAGTTTGCTTTTTGCAAAACTTGATTACTCCACTGAAAAGTGTTTAGTAAGGGCAGTGTTCCTTTTTTAAGGATCAGGCTGATTGATTCAGACCTGATAATACTTATGCAATGAATGATCAGTTGAAATGACTGGTAAGCAATATATCAAAGCAATAAGAACACAGCAAGTTTAACGTGGTTCAGAGACTCAAGCTCCTACGTCCACGGCCTGATTTAACAGGAAATCCACTCAAGGGATTCTTGTTTTTAACGTGCCAAGGTGCACCAAGACCAGCTAACCTCACTGATCTATACAAACTTCCTTACTAACTTACTAACTGACTTACTCCCAACAAACCTAACTTAGGGTTTTGGTTTCAGTTTGGATTCCAACTAGGTTGAGATTATCCTTACAAGACAAAGCTATGCTAAGGGTTGGATAATCTCTCTAAGCTTAAGATATTACTTGTACGCTCTTTGGAATACAGATTAACTCTCAGTTGCTAAGAAACACTTGGGAAATTTAAAGGGTTTCGAGTGCTTCTTCTAAAGACTGAATGCTTTGAGTGCTTGAGAGTTTGAGTAATTTCTGGCTTGGAAATTTCCCGTAACCTTGAATGGGTTCAAGGCCTTCTGTATTTATAGGTGATTTGAAAAACTATCCGTTGGAGAGATAGCCTTTCTTGTCATCTATGTAGAGTGGTTCAAACGGACATATCTTCATGCAGCAGTCGTTCTTGCATGGGATTAGGTAGTTGCATTAAATGCACATTAAATGCTTGCCCGTTGAATATGCAGTCTGAAGTCAGTCTCCTGTCAGGTTCCGTACACGCGTGTCCTTCCAGGATTGGTCCACGTCATCAGGTTGGTGAGAATGTCAGAACTTATTCCTGGGCTTCAGGCTTGTCTTATTAAGTTCTTTTTGTCTTGAGCTCACCAGTCTTGTCCTGATGCTGACATTCCTTTTGCATTGCTTGGCTCTACTCCAAGTCTTCCCATAAACTCAGTATCCTCTTGTTCCCTTCAGGACTGAGTAGTAATGACCTCAGGGTCATACTCTTCATCACTGAGACTTACTCAGCTAGCTTAGAGAACTGCCATAAGTTCAGGATGGTAAACCGTCTTCAGGCTCTAAGTCTTGATTGTCATCAGTAAGTGCTCCTCTTACTGAGTACCTGTGAAGTGCAAAATGACTCAGTACAAATCCTAACCAAGACTAGCCTGACAAACAAATGCAAACATCTTTTCAGGGGCTTTGGGATCTTAATCAAAACTGAAAATGTCCCAACAGCAACCATTGGTTAGGCACCCGATTCCAGAAAAGGTTGGAAGCATCTGGAAAGAAGCTTCATTCCCAGATAATCCAAGGGCAGCCAAGTTTGAGCGAGTTCCCTGTTTTACCAGAATTAATAATTCCGTTTCAATCCGGAAAAATAGACAAGGAGTGGTTGAAGGAATGCTTCACTGGGTGTTTAAAAAGAGGTTTTTTGTGGTCTGATTATGGTGAGGAAATCATGGGTGAATGTGGCAATAAGTTGAGGATCAGGTCGTTAGGGAAAAGTCTGGTTCTGATACAAAGCACGTCGGACAAAAGCGTTAAAGAAGCTATTGAGGATTTCAATGAATGGGTTGAATTCTGGTTCGAATGGACAAGGCCATGGAAGGAAATCGATGTGAACCAATAAAGACTGATCTGGACAAGGTGGTACGGTGTTCCGATACATGCCTGGTCGGATAAATTCTTTTCTCTAGCATGTGCCAAATTTGCATCTTTTCACAAAATGGATGTAGTGTCGAAGAACAAGGTTTCTCTTAGCTGTGCTAGGATCCTCATTTCGGTTTCTGTTCTCAGTCATATCGATAAAATAATTCAAATTCGTATTGACGGAAAAGTGTTCACGATTAAGGTCATTGAGGAATTCCCGTGTATGTGTTGTGGAAATAATTTCCAGGATGAAACCGTGTCTGAAGAATCAGAATCTGAATGGTCTAAAGAGAGCCAATCATTTAGAGAACAAGCGGAGGCAGAAATAATCGTCGGTGGAGAAAATTCAGATTTCTCCGACGTTGCTCAGTGTGGAAATCCAAAAGTCACTCTTGGTGATTCGTGCGGCGAGTGCAACCCTCGAGAGAATACAGAGTTATTGCAGGTGGGTATTCCAAACGTCGATAATTCAAATCTTATGGTGGACCCCGCTGAAAAGTCGGCGCAAAATTACAGTGTATCGACTTTGGAAATTGTAATGCGTGATCTGGGCGCACAAGAGATTCAATCGAGTGGGCATATAGACATGTGTAATACTGGCGGCTCTGATTTTGGATCAAGAGATTTTGAGGCAGAAAATAAGTCTAGTGGGCCAACAATAGAAGAGGGCACGAATTCTTGCCTTTCGAAAAATTATGGAAGCCCTTTTAGTCCTAACCCAGCCCAAGTTACTCGTAATGTTAGGAGCAACTCTCTTTCCTTTTGCCCTGAAATTCTTAACCATTCCATCTCCTTACCCATTTCGGCCCATCAACCTTTTATCCCAACCCAAACCTCAAGCCAAACTCATACCCAGAAAAACTTAGCCAAATCCCCTAGCCCATATTTTATAAATGACATGCCCAACCCAGAAAGCCCAACCCCCTCTTCATAAAATCCCCAACCCCTTTCTGTTAATGCCGAGTCTCACACTCTTGACCCCATCTCTACCGTTAAATCCCTAAATCCCCAAAATCCCCATAACCCTCTTCAATTCCAAATTTCCCAGCTCCAGTGCAGGTCTCAACCTATCCCCTCTACGAAAGAGCCCCTTCCAAATCCGAAAGGTGGGCGCCAGAAGTCAAGGGATGGCAATATGAGAAAGAAAGACAAGGCTAGGTCCAGAGCTATTGAGAAAAAATCAAAAAAAGGAAATGGACGAATTTTATAAGAGACTTGGAGACGGATAAAAGTACGAAGAAAGGGCAGGATCCAAAAGTAGCTAGCCACGACGATGCCCTTGAAGACCAAATTTCCAAGGATATCAGGGATGAGGCCCTGAATATATGGGCTCTAGGCAAGCATGTGGGTTTATCTGGTCAAGGCCAGGAAGAGGTCATAATTGGTAAAATTGCCATTTTGGAAAATAACGAGCATAGTAGAGTTGCAAAGGCCAGGGAGGACACTGTGAATGGGTTTTAATGAAGATACTCTCTTTTAATGTGAGAGGGGCAGGGAGCAGGGTCAAGAAAAAAGAGGTAAATGATCTTATTCGCACTCAAAATATTGATATTTGTTTTCTGCAAGAAACAAAGTTAGAAATCATGAAGGATGAATGGTGTAGAGAAATTTGGGGTTCTAGAAATTTCAGGTGGGTGGCAAAAAATTCATTAGGAAGGTCTAGAGGGATTCTAACCTTATGGAATTGTGATAAGTTTGCTTGCTCTAGTTATTGGGATATGGAATGAGCTGTAGTGGTTAACGGTGTATGGAGTTCGAAAAATATGAGATGTTGTCTTGTTAATATTTATGCTCCCAATTTGAACACTGAGAAGAAAGAGTTGTGGGATAGGGTTAACCTAATAATCCAGCAGAATGGGGATTGTTTAATTTGTGTGGCTGGAGACTTTATTTCAATCAGAGTTGCAAGTGAAAGATGTGGTAGAGCAGAATCTCAAAATGGAAGGGAGATTGAAGATTTTAACTAGTTTATAAGGGAAGTCAATTTGGTGGACTTACCTTTGGTAGGGAGGAAATTCACTTGCTATAGACCGGACGGGAGCTGCAAAAGTCGCCTAGATCGCTTCCTGGTTAACAATGCTTGGCTGTCACAGTGGCCTTCCTCTACCCATAAAGGTTTGCAACGAACCGTCTCAGACCACTGTCCTCTGGTTCTGGTTTCAAAAGTAGTTGATTGGGGACCTAAACCGTTCAGGTTCATTAATGTGTGGCTAACTCATTCCATGTTTAAACCTTTTGTTGAAGAGGCGTGGAAGAGCTACGAGATTGAGGGATGGAGCGGGTTTGTGCTTAAAGAGAAGTTAAAATTGCTGAAAAGAGATCTTAAAAAGTGGAACTTGGAAACATTCGGAAATATTGAAAGTCAGATTTCTTCTCTTAAGAATGACATTCACGAGCTAGACATCATCGATGATACTTTTGGTTTGGAGGAATCGGAAGTTATGAGAAGGAAAGCGTGTACAGCGGAACTATTCAAAAGTCTCAACCAAAGAAATAACATCTATTCCCAAAAGGCTAGAATGAAGTGGTTGAAAGAAGATGACGTTAATTCAAGCTTCTTTCATCGGGCGATCAATTTTAGGAGAAAAGGAAATGAGATTGTGGGTGTTCAACTTGATGGTATATGGAGAGATGAGGTCGCTGAGGTCAAAGATGGGGGTCTACAGGTTTTTTAAGAATCACTTCAGTCGTAGAGTAATAGGTGTAAGACCAAGACTGGTCCCATATTCATATGACATAAAGGTTTCAGCCGAAGATAACTCTATGTTGATCTATAAATTCTCGGAACAGGAAGTGTGGGAAGCAATTTCGAATTGCGAGAGCTCCAAAAGCCCTGGACCTGGCGGCTTTAACTTCAGCTTTATTAAGGGATGTTGGGATATTATCAAATCTGATTTTTTGAAGATGCTGGAGGATTTCCACAGAACCGGAAGTTAGTGAGAGGGAGTAACCCGTCTTTCATTGCCTTGATTCCGAAGAAAGAAGGTGCAATCAATCTTAGTGATTATAAATCTATTTCCCTCATCGGGTGTGTCTATAAAGTCTTATCAAAGATTCTTGCTGCTAGATTAGGTAAAGTGCTTGATAGGCTGATTTCTCAAAATCAGAGCGCATTCATCGGGGAGAGATACATCCTAGGTGGGGTGGTCATTTTGAATGAGGCAATCATGGAGGCAAAAAGAAAGAAGTTGAAGAGGATGTTCTTCAAAATTGATTTGGAAAAGGCGTATGACTCAGTCGAGTGGGAGTTCCTCGATTCGATGATGGAATTTTTTAACTTTGACAAAAAATGGCAAAGGTGGATTAAGGAATGTGTTTCTTCATCTCATGTCGCAGTCCTTATAAATGGAAGCCCTTCTGCAGAATTTAAATTGAACGAGGATTGAGGCAAGGGGACCCCTTGTCTTCTTTTCTCTTCCTTTTGGTGGCTGAAGGTCTCAATATCCTTGTGTCTAGAGCGGTGGAGACTGGGTTATTTGAAGCAGCTGAGTTAGGCAAAAACAAAATAAAGATATCCCACTTGCAATACGTCGACGATATGATATTCGTGGGGACAGGAAATCTGAATAATGCAGTGGTTATGAAATGAATTCTGAGAAATTTTGAGCTACTTGCTTGTCTTAGGGTGAATTTCAATAAGAGCGGTCTCATGGGCCTCAATTTCAATAATAGCGAGCTGAGTTCAATGGCGAATGTGTTGGGCTGCGAACTGGGAGTTTTTCCTTTTACTTATTTGGGGATGAAGGTAGGGGGATTTCATGCGAGGCCGTCAGAATGGATGGGCTTGGTCCAGAAAATGAGAAAGAAGTTGAAGTCGTGGGAGGACAAGAATATATCGTTTGGGGGTCGGATCACTCTTCTGAAGACTGTTCTCTCTTCTTTGCCTATTTACCAGCTATCCTTTTTTCGATTACCAAATTCAATCATTAAGTCTCTTATCTCTTTGCAACACAATTTTCTTTGGGGGAAGTGAAAATAGAAATAGAATTGCTTGGCTAAGCTGGAAAACAATCTGTTTACCCAAAGGTTTGGGGGGATTGGGGGTAAGAGAGTTACGTAATTTTAATAGGGCATTACTTGGGAAGTGGGTGTGGAGATTTCTTAAAAATAAAAATAGTCTTTGGGCAAGGGTTATTGAGTCTAACTATGGGGGTCTAAATTTGAGGGAGTTGAGGGAGGGAAGGTCTGAGGGAGCTAGTAATTGGTCTAGGTGGTGGAAATATATCGTGAAACATGTGTTAGGTGAGGGAGGGAAGTGGTTTTGGAATAATCTGGAGAGAAAGATAGGGGACGGAGGGGACACGTCGTTTTGGTTTGATGAGTAGGCGGGAAACGGTTCTTTAAAAATTATGTATCCTAGACTATTCCAGATGTGTGTCAATAAAGATGGGAGTATTAGAGATATGGGAGATTGGGAGGGAGGGAGGGAGTTGGGTTTGGAAAGTCTTGTGGAGAAGAGGTCTTTTTTAGAGAGAGGTTGAGAGGGCTAATGATTTCTTTAATTTGATCAATATGTCCTTTTAAAACAGGGTGTCAACGATAAGTGGAGATGGAAGACGGAAAAAGACGAAACTTTCAAAATGAAGGCTGCCTACTGCTTGATTTCTTTCGGCAGCGTGAAAGTTGCTTGCTCACCTGCTACTAAGCATCTTGAAATGGGTTGGAATAAATGGGTCCCTTTGAAAGTTTCGGCAATAGCTTGGAGAACACTGTGGAATCGGCTTCCAACCAAAGACAATCTTCTAAGACGAGGAGTTCATCTTTCGATTGAGGATTCCAAATGCTCGATTTGCAAGGCCCACATGGAGTCCGTTGTGCACTTGTTTCTTGAATGCACGGGTACGTATAAAATTTGGATTGAATGCATGAAATGGCTGAATATCTCTATTGTGTTTCATCACGATTTGAAGGATCACTTCATGGGTTTTTCGGGGTTGTTGAACGGGAAGAAGGGCAGTAGTTTTGATGTTTGTTTATGGTCTTGTATCATCTGGGTAATCTGGAAAAGAAGGAACAAGTTAATTTTTGAGGAGGTGGAGTTTAGTTTTGTACAAATTATAGATGAGATAAAAAGTAGACTTTGGAGTTGGTTATATGTACACTCGTTGAACCTCACTAAATTCTTCGTTCAAGAATGGCTCAAGGATCCTAGGAAATTTTTAGATTGTTAGGAAACTGTAATTGTATTCTCATTCTTTACAGCCTAAAGTTTCTTGCTTTACGGTTGCTATTTCTTTAATGAAATAGTTCTTTTCTGACAAAAAAAAAAATTTATTCTAGGTAAATCTATCACATAGTTATTTCATGAACACCTCATTTATATTAAATCACCAAATAACATAACTCACAATTTCTTAATCATTCATACAAGTATTAAATAGATGCAGATAATATGAAATTCCTCTTTATAAAGTCTTAACCATAGATTTAATTAATTTCATAAGCTCCACCAATATGTATACTTTGGAAATTTAGAAAATAGAACAATAACACATGTATTGAATCATATAAACGCCCATTAATTTGAGATTAATCAAATGAATAACTATTTAACAATCCCATAATAAACATAACCACTAAAATAGTACTAATTAATTTCCTTTCTATAAGACATCTATGAAATAAAATGTTGGATATATTACCTCTGCAACTTCTCCATTCATCTTCTTTATCTTCTTTTTTCTTTTTTATTCTCTTCGTACATGCCCAGTTCGTCTTTGGGACTTTTAAAGAAACCACATCTCATCCTACTTGTAATATGTGCACCGCCTCTCCGTTACTTCACAGGTAAGCACCTTTCCCTTTTATTTATTTATTTATTTATTTTTACTATCCAATTTACTAACTTAGAAATACAATATAATATACTATATATATACTATTTACGTACATACATATATAAAGTATGCATAACCTGCTTATTTAATTAAGGGGTTAAGGAATCATATTTCCACCCTTTAATATTAATATTATATTATTTCTTTTACTTAATCTAAAATTTAATTAGCATTATGCATATAAATTTCCAAATTATTCACAATTAATTTATTCCACTTACATTTTCATAATTTGCATTATTTACTCAAACATGTCTAGGGTCTCAAATATATTGCAACAGGGTTTACTCACCACCAAACATATAATAGCACATAAATAATTCAATATTTAAAAGTACGATAAAATAATTCAAATTCACAAGTAGCACACAAATAATAGGAAATCCACGCAAATTATAAATAGCACTCAATTAATTAAATGCGCGCAATGCATTAAATATATTGACCAATGAGTAGCGTATTTATTTCATATTCATTTAAATAATACTACTAACCATAAAACGATTTGCGTTATCACTTAGATATCGATACTAATATTAAATTCCGTCACCAATAATTATGCAAAAGCATAAATATTTTTCAATTACAAATACAAGATAAAATAAAGTGGATTCTTCAATAGAACATAAGTAATACAAAAATATATGAACCATAATAATCTATGGGTTGTGTGAAGTTCGGGTCTCACACGATTCCCTTTGTATCATTGGTAGTTTAATCTCGGATATGCTATTTTTGAAGATAATTTTTAATGCAGAAAGATGATCTTTAATGGTGCAGAAGTGCATCCGAATTCAATGTCTATTTTACGTATATTAATTCAATGTCTATTTCACGTACGATTGTGTTAGGATCATTGCACCTAAAATTGGAGGATAGAATATTGCGATCAGAATCATGACGCCTCCCTTTAAATCCTTCATATATTCGCCAATTTTTCTATATCATAACAAGATAAAAAAATATTAGAGGACCATTACGTTTCAACATTCTTGCTGTAAAAGATTTGCACGAAAAATCTTTCTAATTGTGAATCTCCCCAATTACGTACCTTTCTATCCAATTTATCCTCATTGTAAATCTCTAATTGTGATTATCAACACTAAAGGTCACAAAGTGGAATTTCAATTAAACTGAATGCATGAGAATTTAATTGGTATCAGAGAAGATGGAGCCAAAGATTTATGTATAATGGAGGACATAATATTAATTTTGTATTGATGTAGCATATAATAATAATTATAATTAAAGTGATGTAATTATAATTGTAATTAAAGTGAGGTAATTATAATTATTGGTCACTTTAATGTAACCTTTTAATTATAATTAATTATCATTATAATAATTTGTAATTGTAGTTAATATTATAATGATACATTAAAGTGAGGTAATTATAATTAATTATAATAATGTAACGCATAATTATAATTAATTATATTAACTTTTGTATTTTTCGGAATTTGTCCTAATACAATAACTTCTATTAACTTTTATGCTTTCTGAAATTGGTCCTAAAAGTAGTCCGCATATTTCTTGCAGAATTATTATTCTTTTAAATCTTAGACACGGTATTACAATATCACATATGGTAGTTTAATCTCGGGTATGATATTTTTTGCAAAAAAAAATTGCGTTGTCCGAAATTAGTCCTAAAATGATCAATGATATAATAACTTCTATTAACTTTTGTGATCAATTATTGGGTCAACTTAAAAATTCTAAAAATATTGGGACACCATCCCATAGTATATGTCATTGTTCGATTATTTTTAGCCCATTAAAAATCATAATTTAAGTAAGGGCTTACAAATGATGCAAATAAAGGCCTAGAATACGTGCAAGGAAAACTTGGAAAATAATATAAATTTGGACACTCTCTAACAAAATACATACTATGGTGCGGCTTTTTTTTTTTTTTTACTCCATGCAAAGGTTGTATGATTTATTAAGAAATATTTTTAAATATGACATTTATTTGTTTCTATTAAAACAATAAATTATAATTAATTTGCAATTAAAAATATAATTTAAAAAAAATTGTAATACATAGAAGGAAAAGTAGACCAAAATTAATCATCTAATTAATACTTTTTATTAGGAAATTCGTACACTTGAAAAACTATACAATCAACACTATAATATTATTATAATTATATGCTACATCAATACAAATTTTTAATTAATTATAGACAAAGTATAGAGTGAAAATGGTTTATACATAAATCAATGAAGGGTATTAGTTGTTTTCACTAAAGAGTATTAGTTGTTTCCATTGAAGAGTACTAGTTGTTATTACTGAAGAGTCTTAGTTGTTCAGCGAAAATAAACTAAGACTCTTCAGTGAAAACAACTAATACTCTTCAGTAGAAACAACTAATACTCTTTAGTGAAAGCAACTGATACCCTTTAATGATTCATGTATGAACAAATTTCGCCCTATATATACTCTTAATTATAATGATGTAACTTATAATTATAATTAATTATATTAACTTTTGTGTTTTTCGGTATTGATCCTAATATAATAACTTTTATTAACTTTTGTGCTTTCCGAAATTGGTCATAAAAGTAGTCTGCATATTTCTTGCAAAATTATTATTCTTTTGATATCAATAATCATTCACTTAATTCTTAGTATTAACTCATGATGTTGATGTTTTTAATATCGGATATTGTATTACAATATCGCATATGGTAGTTTAATATCGGATATGGTATTTTTTTTAAAACTTTTGTGTTATCCGAAATTAGTCCTAAAATGATCAATAATATAATAACTTCTACTAACTTTTGTGTTTTCTAGAATTTATCCTAATATAATAACTTATATTAACTTTTGTGTTTTCCAAAATTGATCCTAAAATTAGTCCGCATATTTCTTGCAAAATTATAATTCTTTTGATAACAATAAAAACAATTATTACATGCTTTATTTATATAAAGAAATAATTGATTTATTTTATTAGTATTACTTAAAATGGTTTAAAATTTTAATTTAAACCCGCATTCGCGGGGATATATATATATTGTTTAAGAATATAGAGAAATATGGAAATATAGACGCAGATATGTTGACCCAGTTCGTCAGGAATGACTACGTCTGGGGGCAATACCAAGCCAGGAGATTTGTATATGTGTGTGTATATAATTCTGAGTACAGAGATATATTTATAATAGAAATGACCTAGTCTAAAACCTAAAGCCTGTTTAGGTTACTTGGCCCATTAGTAATATCCACATCAAATCTTCTAGATTTGGTATAATAAATCTGCTGGATTTATAACACTCCCCCTTGGACATTACGACATAACATAAATGTCTTGTCATAAAAACTCCACGTGCTAGGTATAGACCAAATATTAAGTTAGGGAGGAATGTAATTTTATTGTTCTTCCGGATCAAATCTTTTGGATTTATTTTGGGGTTACCTCTCCCCCTAAAGACAACAACCCTTTAAGCTTCTCGCATGATACGTACATCTATCAATTTAGCTCAGAAAGTCTACGCATCCCAATTCTTCTAACATGTTTCTCGAAAGTGGACTTCGGCAATGATTTTGTAAACAAATCAGCTGCATTTTCTTTAGAGCTTACTTGTGTTACTTGAATCTTGAGTAATGCTTGTTGTTGTTGGTTATAGAAAAACTTCGGCTATATATGCTTCGTATTGTCACCTTTAATGTAGCCCAATTTCATTTGTTCAATGCAAGCAATATTGTCTTCGTATATACATGTCGGCTCTTCAGTGGTAGAACTCAGACCACTACTTCTTCGAATATGTGTGATGATAGACCTTAACCAAATACACTCACGAACAGCTTCATGTAAGGCAATGATCTCCGAATGGTTTGATGATGTAGCTACAAGAGTTTGTTTAGTTGACCTCCAAGATATCGCTGTGTTTCCCATGGTAAATACATAACCAGTTTGAGAACGCCCTTTATGTGGATAGAAAGATAACCAGCATCAGCAAAGCCAACTAATACATCATTTGGTGTGTCAGTGTAGGGGGTAGTTTCAATATTTTCCTTAAGGGTTACAATTTCAATTGTGGCCCCCTTTTTCTCTTTGTAAGGAAATAACAGACCCATGTCAATGGTTCCTTTTAGGTATCGAAAGATATTCTTGACACCATTCCAATGGCGCTGCGTTGGTCTTGAACTAAATCTAGCTAACAAGTTCACTGTGAATGCAATATCTGGTCGAGTACATTGAGCTAAGTACAATAATGTGCCTATTGCGCTTAAATAGGGAATTTCAGCTCCCAATAGCTCTTCGTCATCTTCCTTTGGACGAAAAGGATCTTTCTTTAAATCCAATCTTCGACTGATCATGGGAGTGCTAACAGGGTGCACTTTGTCCATATTAAATCGTCTGAGTATCTTCTGGACATATGCAGACTGGTGGATAAGTATTCCACAAACTCGGTGTTCTAGTTCAAGGCCTAGGCAAAACCGAGTTTTCCCAAGATCTTTCATCTCAAATTCAGATTTCAAGTAGCTCGAGGTTTCTCTTATTTCATCAAGATTACCTATTAAGTTCATGTCATCAACATAAATTGCTACGATCGCAAATCCGGAACTTATTTTCTTTAAGAATACGCAGGGGTACTTTTCATCGTTCTTGTAACCTTTTCCAATCAAGTAATCACTTAGGCGGGTATACCACATCAGTCCAGATTGTTTCAATCCGTAAAGTGAGCGTTTCAATCTAATTGCGAACGCACTCTGTGGTTTAGAGTCACTTGACTTGGGTAATGGAAGGCCATCAGGCACTTTCATATATATCTCTGAATTAAGATCCCCATGGAGATATGCAGTAACCACATCCATAAGCTGCATTTCTAGTCCTTCAGAAACTACTAAGCTAACTAAGTAGCGGAACATTATAACGTCCATCACGGGAGAGTATGTCTCCTCATAGTTAATTCCAGGGCGTTGTGAGAAACCTTGTGCTACAAGACGAGCTTTATATCTCAGGACCTTATTTTTTTCATTACGCTTTTTGACAAAGACCCATTTATGTCCTACATGCTTTACACTTGGTGGGGTTAGCACTACCGGACCAAATACCTGTCTCTTTGTCAAAGAATTAAGTTCTGCCTGGGTTGCTTCTTTCCATTTAGGCCAATCCGTTCTTTGTTGACATTCTACAATCGAGCGTGGTTTGATATCATCGTGCTCTATAATTTCTTGAGCAATAGTAAAAGCAAATAAATCATCAATTTTAGTGCATTGTTTGTCCATCAACTCATATGAACTCTCATAATTCATGGAGATTTCTTTATTCTCTGGAATCATATCAAACATCGGAGCGTCCTCCAGCAATGATTCTTGGACATAACTATAATCAGAGATAATCTCATGATATGGATTCTCGATATTGATGATCAATGGATTCGGTTGTGCCGCACCTACCCTTTTCTTCCTTGGGTGGGTGTCAATTGAACCATGTGGCCTCCCCCTTTTCCTTTTGGGAGTCACGGCCTCAACCACACTTCCACCAAGTGTGGTTGCAACACCTTTATCTGCGGTGTTGTGCCCTTTATTAGGGACTTCTAACCTTGCAGGCACATTTGCAACTGGTATATGAGACCTAGTCACTTTAGCAATATCAGTAAATGAATCAGGCATCGAATCTGCCACGTTCTGAAGATCAATTATTCTTTTTACTTCAATTTCACATTGTGAAGTTCGGGGATCAAAATGAGACAGGGTGGGGACAGACCACGACAATTCCTGTCGTTCCCTTAGAAAATTCTTTTTCTTATCTCCCCCTAACGACAGGAAGACTGTCTCATCAAAGTGACAACATAAATGCCTAATCGTCTCTGAGGACCCATTTTAGTACGATGTGGGGGCGCAATAGGCACATATACTACACAACCAAATATGTGTAGGTGTGAAATGTCAGGCTCATATCCAGTTACCAACTGGTATGCAGAAAATGGTTGGTCAATAGTGGGTCTGAAATGAATAAGTAAAGTTGCATGTAATATTGCATAACCCCTTGCTGAGATAGGTATTGTTGGTGCGCATAACCAGTGCCCTAGCCACCATTTGTAGTCTTTTAATAGTGGCTTATGCGAGCCCATTTTGTGTATGAACATGGGGTACGGGATGCTCTACATCGATCCCGGTAAACATGTAATAATCATCAAATGCTTTTGATGTAAACTCTCCAGCGTTGTCAAGTCTGATAGACTTAATAGGATGATCAGGGTAGGTGAGCCCTTAAACGTATAATTTGTGCTAAGAGTTTTGCAAATGCAGAGTTTCTAGTGGACAATAGAGCGACATGTGACCAACATGTCGAAGCATCAACCGAAACCATAAAATACTTGAATGGTCCGCACTCTGGATGAATTGGTCCACAAATATCACCTTGTATTCTTTGTAAGAATTGAGTATTTTGTTTTGTATCTTTAGCATAAGAAGGTCTCGATGTTACCTTTGCTAAGGAACAGGCTTTGCAAAATGAGTGATGTGCCTTTGAAATTTGCAATGAGGTAGATTGGGATGTAGGTAATGTATCTTGTGCTTCAGATGACAAATGTTGCAATGAAGCAACAATATGACCGACAATGTGCATTGTATCGGATTTTTGTCCCAATTTATTCTTCACTCGAAAAAATGGATGTCCGTGTGAATTTTTCAAAATACGGATCATCATGTCACGACCTAGGTGTCCAAGACGGTCATGCCAAAGCCTGTATAAATCGGTGTCAGTTAGTTCATCATTAGTGACAACATACGATTCAAAAACTCGAATGGTAGTGAGATACAACCCACTAGATTGACTCATTAATTTCTCTAAAATGTGATTTCTTCCACATTCATTAGATGTGATAAATAGATATTCAATTCCATTCTCACTGTGAGTTTTCAAATGATAGCCGTTGGCACGAATATCTTTAAAACTTAACAAGGTTCGATTGGCTCTTGGTGCATATAGAGCTTCTTTGATTTGAATAAGTGTGTCGTTAGGCATCAAGAATTTGGCAGTTCATCGCCCTTTAATCAATTGGGATTCTCCAATCAGTGTAGTTACAGATGAATTATAAGGAATAAGTTCAATAAATAATTGTCTATTCCTTAAAATGGTATGGGTGGTCCCACTGTCAGCTAAGCACTCTATTTCTCCGCGAGACATTCCTACAAGTCCATGTAGTAATATTATTAATTAACTTGGAACAAAAATCTCATATCCTCTTGAGATAAAATCTGAGTAGAATGATTTACTTTTCATTCTTTTATTCCTCCGATGTATTACTTTACATGGTAACATTACATCGCTTGAACCATATAACATAAACTTAAAAAAAATCAATACTTTAGAATTAATTTCAAATTTATAATTAAATCATTGATAATAATGTTAAGGTCTCATAACAAAATCTAACTAAAAAAAACATGGTCTAAATAACTTTAAGACAAAAGAATAATTATCCAAATAGGCATCATGCCTTAGTAACATTCTTGAAAAAAAAATGATAAATTAATCAAGCAGATCAGTCAAAATCAGGAGTATCCATTGACTGGGCAAGGTCCTTGTTGCCACTGAAGTCTGCAATCGTGAGGTTAACATTTGTGAGAGTTTCCTCGTCTTCAACGTAATGGATCTCTTGTTCTTTAGATTCCCGATACCTCTTATAGTTGGCTGCTACTTTGTTACTCGTCTTGCAATTTTTAAACCAATGGCCAATATCCTCACACCTATAGCTTGGTTCATTAGCATCTCGTTCCTTTCTCTTTGGAGGGTCTTGAGGTGCGTTTTGTACCTTGGTGCCCCGACCATTGAATTTGTTACCACCATAACCACTAGTGGTACTAATGCCTCCATGATGCCCTTTAGTGTGAGGGCCACCACGGCCCCTACCACGGCCTCTACCGCGTGGTGCATTATTCTCGCGTTGGTAGGGATGAGCACGTATTGTCCCCTTTCCTTTGGGGTTCTTTCCAATATTCCCTTTACCAAAGTTAGCCTCGGGAATTTTCTTTGTTAATCATGTCTCTCAGCTACTTGCAGCATGTTAATCAACTTGTTGAATGTGGTAATTCTCTTGTTATCATATTCAAGCCTATACTGGTTGGCCAGTATAAGTATTGAAGTAGGGAAAGTGGAGAGAGTTTTTTGTATCATATCATCTTCTGTGATTTTCTTTCCACAGAAAGTAAGACGTGCTTTAAGGCGTAACATGTCCTTATTGAAATCGTTGACCTTTTTGTAGTCAAGTAAGCGGATTTCATTCCACTGGACCGTTAGTTCAGGAAGCAAAGTATCATGAATGTTTCCAAAACGTCCCTTTAGGGCATTCCACAGTTCTTTGGGTATTTTCAATTGAAGGTATTCCCAGCGTAAACTAGGATCAATATGTCGCCTTAGAAACATTAGGGCATTAGCTTTGACCTTGTCAGAAGGTTCTTTGTCCTTGTCAGTGGGTTCAATAGTGGAAAGATAATCCTTCCCCAAGAAGGTTGTTTCCACATCAGAAACCCAACGATGGTACTCAATTCCTTCTGAGTCCAATAGTTCAAATTCAGGTCGAGTTGGTTCAGCCATCAATAGGGATTGAATGGTTGTTGAATGCGGCCGCTTTCGTACTCTTGATTTAATTACCAATCAAATTAATACCGGATGGAGGCTGCAAATTTTCAAAATCTAATTGGGTAGAACACTCGTGCTGATAACGTGTTTAAGAATATAGAGAAATATGGAAATATAGAGGCAGATATGTTGACCCAGTTCGTCAGGAATGACTACGTCTGGGTTCAATACCAAGCCAGGAGATTTGTATATGTGTGTATATATAATTCTGAGTACAGGGATATATTTATAATAGAAAAGACCTAGTCTAAAACCTAAAGCCTGTTTAGGTTACTTGGCTCATTAGTAATGTCCACATCAAATCTTCTAGATTTGGTATAATAAATATGCTGGATTTATAACATATATATATATATATATATATATATATATATATATATATATATATATATATATTTCAAAATTGGTGCATTTTATCGTCAAAGTGTTAACTTTTTAATATGAGCTAATCAAGCATTATATTTAATAGTAAAACAAGACAAACAAAGAAAAATAAATAGATCATGTAACACATTATGATATGTAAATGAAAATACTACTACTTCCTTTTCGGAACTACTTTTATAATAGATAATGACATACTCTTTCTATCCCTCTGTTTACTTTCCTTAACTTCGGATTCAAATATGAAGGTGAATAGCATAATATAGATATAGTCCAAGCAATGTGATGGAGAGAATAAAATATGTGATATAGATAAGGTATTATTGGTGTACATGTAAGGAGTAAAGTGTGGAAATATAATTTATTAAATTTTATTTCCAAAACAGAAAAAACGGGAAGTAAATAGAGGGACGAAAGGAGTATTCTTTTTAAGAAAACCAAGTAAGAGGTATTGACCTTTTTTTTAGAGATGGTTTTTCTTAAGGCCCCACTTGTTAGGGTATAAAAGATATTTATTATATGAGGTGAGATAAAAATAGGGGGTACAAATTTAGTAGAGATTTGGTATATTATATTGCTTGTTAGATTGTATTATGAAACTTTTATCTTTTTATTCCATAATAAATTTGTAAGGGGGTGAAGTCAAGACAATTTTTTATTGATTTGAGCATATAAAGCCCATTTTGTACCGATAAATTCTGGTCATTATTATATTAGTATGCTCTACCAAACAAACTTTATTTGGATAAACAAATGGTAATAAGGGTCTTTTATGTCCTACCAAGTGGAGCCTAAGTGTGTAAAAGTAGTTGTAGACCATCCAAATAAGATACGTGTGAAAGTAATTGTGGAACAGAGGTAGAAATTCCTCCATTCCAGAAGGCATTGTGGGAAATTTTGGGCACACAATTAAAAAAAAGTGTAATGTGTTACACCCGGTATTGCTACCCGATCAATCGGCCAGCCGGATTAACCGGTCCAAGCAGAGAGCGAAGGAAGCCTGTCAACTAGCCCGACCAAGCCATCGGGGAGAAAGCCAGAGTTGCCACATCGACGACCTCCGAGAGGGCAGAGGGTAAAAGCCTCGGCCGGGGGACGAAAGCCAGTCGGCCAGCGGCGAGCGTCGGGTTGCCCCGGAGGGTCTCCTGCCCGCTGCCCGGGGACATGATCCCCAGGATGCCCGCCACCTATTCGCTACCCGGGTACCCGCCTACCCTGCTACCCGTACTTAGGCGATGCCAGCTACATAGCACGTCAGGTCCCATCAGACGTGTGGATGTGACAGTGTCAGAGTAGGGCCAGCAGGAGGAATCCCATCAATAGAGGTCACCAGTGCCAGGTGGCATCCCCTCATTGGCCCATAAAGGGGGCTGTAGCCACTCATGGCTACCCAGCTAGGATTTAGTGGGGACCGCGGGCATATCAACTCAAGTGGGTGAGCCCACCTTGAACACTATAAATAGGGTTTTAAATGCCCCATTGTAACACACAATACATTTATTGCAAATACTCCACTTGAGAGCTCATTTACTCTTGTATTTATTACTTTTAGTTTATATAATCCGTAAATCCTATCCGCTAGGAATCGGGCGGCGAGTTCCTCACGAAATCGTTGTCAACAATTTGGCACTAGAAGGAGGGTAACTAATAGCGGAGTACACTCGATTTCGTTCATATAGTTATCCACATCGAACCACATCCTTTTTCTCTTGAAAAAACTCAAAATCTCACACCAAAATGGCCACATCCAAGGCTACCCGCACCCAGCAGCAGATCGAAGACATTTCCGAAGCTGCAACTCCGGCCCCAGCCACGGCAGCAACACCCCAAGGCCCTTTCGAGTTCCTATCCGCCATACGAACTCCGGAGGACCTGCAGGCGGCGAAGGCAATGATTGAGCGCCGCCAGGCTGAAATCGACGCAGCTCCTATCCGCACCCATCGGGCTAGGAAGGAGTCAGCCCAAACTAGGGCCACCAGCAACCCGCGGCCAGAGCGGGAGTCTGCCAGGAGGGCTACGACTTATGTAACTCGACCTCAAAATTAGAAGACGCACCTCGACGAGGAGGCTGACTCGCATTGTGCTTCTCGTCGACCAGCGGGCTCAGTTTTCTCCAGACTTGGGTCCTCGACTCGGGGAGCTGCCCGACCCTGTGATTCAAACGCCAGCTCCAAGCCCAGGGAGCGAGGAGGGGAGCGTTCTTCCAGATATCGCAATGACACGGCCCCGAGGCCGTCGGTCCGCGACCGTTTGGGAGACAACCCGCGTTCCCGATCTCCCCCCGCGGCTAACAACTCCATGGCCGAAATCTTGAAAAAGGTATCGGCCCTAGAGGCGAAGCTTGAGAGACGCGACGGGCAACACCACTTCGCCCATATGCCCAACTCTCTCCTGGCAGGCATCCTGGTGCGAGCTCCCGCCCAGCCAAAAATCAACGTGGCCGCTGTAGGCCAGTATGATGGAGAGATGGACCCCGTCACCCACTTGAGAAAATATTCAACCTATATGATCTCCATGGGGACCACCGACGCCATCCAATGCCGGATGTTTCCATTAACCCTCGGTGATAGAGCTCACCATTGGTACTCCTCGCTGCCCGCGGGGAAGGTGGTCTCATTCCACCAATTGGGGGAATTGTTCCTAGAGCACTTCTCCTCCATAGAGCCACGTCTGGCCAGCGCCAACAGGATGGCCAACTTGGCTCAGGGAAATGACGAGTCGGACCGGGCGTACATCGACCGGGTCGACCGCATAATCATGGAAGGCGAACCCATCGGGGATGAGGTCAAGCTCATCGGCATCATATAGGCAATCTTCGCCTAAAACAAAGTTGTGGAAGTCCCAGGGACTATTCCAAGTTGTATGCAGAATTTCGACAGCGGGCCAGAAAGATAATCTACAACGCCGATATCCTGGCCCAGCGACTGGGAGAGAGTGCCCAGACGGAGAAGGAGAAGCCCCGCGCACAAACGGGCACCACACCAAGCCGGAGGAACTTTTCCTACTGGGCTCCCCAACTGTTCAAACCCTTCGACTCCGTCGAGGTGAAACTGGCCGAGAAGCTCTCGGCCACCCTGGAGTACGTATACGTACAAATCCGGGATAAAAATATGGTGCCCAAAGCCCGCCCATAGGTCCACAAACCTGGGGTGCAGCTCAGCCCCAACAAATACTGTTACTACCACCAGACCGTCGGGCACAACACCAGCGACTGCCGCGACCTCCTGAAGTAGCTGTGGCGGTTGTTCGAGGAGGGGAAGCTAGAGGAATTTGTGAAGAGACCGGCGGCCAGGCCGAATGCGCAGCCCGCTACCCACCCCGTCGAGCGGAACCAGGAGCCGGCCCTTATCTGCCCGCCGATGCCGGAAAACCCCGCTCGCCCCGCCGTCAACATGATCTCCCCGGTTGGGGGATTTGCTCCTTCCACCACGCTCTCCAACCGCCGGCAGAAAAGCGAGTTGTGGGCCATGGACAATGTCCACCAGATCACCATGCCGGTCAACATGACGGCCAAGGAGTCTGATCTCCTTGCTTTCAGTGAGGAGGACCGCACGGTCATCTACCCTAACCACGACGTCCTGGTCGTGTCAGTCAATATCATGGGCGTCACTATCCACTGCATGCTGGTTAACAACAGGGCATATTGCAACATCATCTTCAAAGCCGCCTTCAACCAGCTGGACAGCTCCTTCGAGAAGTACGTGGAGCTATGCGACCAGATCATCAAAGGCTTCGGGGACGCCACCGTGAAGCCGTATGGAATAGTTAGACTAGCTGTAGAGTTAGTTTCTAGCATAGATGTTGAGGTTAAGGCTTCGAAACAGCTCGATTTTATAATAATCGACCAGCCGTCAACCTATAACGGTTTTCTCGGCAGGCCATTCGAGCACGAGTTTGAAGCCACCGCCTCAGTGTTCTATTATTGTATCAAGTTCTCAACTCCCTCTGGGAAGGTGGGAACTCTTAAGGGTAATCAGAAAATGGCACGCGAATGTTTAGCGTATATCGATCTTGCTTTAATTTCCGCAAATTTAGATTACGTTTGTACCGTCGAGGAGGGGGACATGGATATAGACGAAGAAAACCCACCCGTTGCCCGCCCTATGGAAGAAGATACCCCAACTTTCGAAGACACATAAATCGAGTTGGAACCAAGAATCGGTTTCGAGCCTATGGAAATTGATAGCGGTCTAACAGGAGAGATCGACGATCCTCGCTTCGGGGAGCGGGGTGCCAGCCCGATATAAAAACTAATATCGGTCACAATGAAGAGTCAACCAGAAGTGTGCGTCCAGCTGGGCTCCAAAATGTCAGAAGAGATGCGAGCAACTGTGACAACATTTCTGGAAGAAAACTTAGACGTGTTCGCCTGGTCGCACGAAGACATGGTTGGGATCGATCCATCGATATGTTCCCACCAGCTACACATTGACCCTGCCCGCAAACCAGTTTCACAGAAGAGAAGAAAGTTCGAGCTGGATAAATATGCAGTCATAGCCACCGAAGTCAAGAAACTGCTCGACAACAAGCTGATCGGGTGGTCGACCCCGGCGATAAACCTCAATGGGTGTCCAACGCAGTCCTCGTCAAAAAGAACAACAATACTTGGCGGCTATGTATTGACTTCATGGATTTGAACAAAGCATGCCCCAAAGACCACTTCCCGATGCTGCACATCAACCATCTGGTGGACAGCACGGCCGGACACGAGATGCTCACTTTCATGGACGCTTTTGCCGGCTACCACCAGATTCTGATGGTCGTCGATGACCAAAAACACACCACTTTCCTCACAGAGAAAAACATGTATTTCTGGAAGTGGGTGTCATTCGGATTGATGAATGCAGGGGAAACCTATCAAAGATTAGTCAACCATATGTTCCACGACCAAATTGGGGCGACCATGGAGGTATATATTGACGACATCGTCATCAAGAGCGAAAAAAAAGAAGACCACCTCACCCACCTATCCGAAGTGTTCGAGATTTTGAGAAAATACCGGATGAGGCTCAACCCGAAAAAGTGCATCTTCGGCGTCGAGTCGGGTAAGTTCTTGGGGTATATTGTCAGCCAGCGGGGCATCGAGGCAAATCCGACCAAGGTTCAAGCAATCCTTGACATGAGTGCTCCCCGCACGGTAAAAGAGGTACAGCGGGTTACGGACAGCCTGGCAGCCCTCAGCCGTTTCATCTCCCGCATGGGGGACCGATGCAAACCTTTGTTCGATAGCATGCGGAAGGGAAAACTAAATTAGACGCCGTAGAGCCAACTCGCATTCGACAATCTGAAAGCATATCTATCAAATGCCCAAATACTAGACAAGCCCGTTCCAGGCGAGAAGCTCTACTTATACTTGGCGGCCTCAGAGTCAGCTCTCAGCATCGTGCTAGTGCGGGCTGAGAGGCAGGCACATCTGCCAATCTATTACGTCAGTCAGACACTCCACGCCGCCGAACTACAATACCCGTCATTGGAAAAGCTGGCCTACGCACTATTGATGAGCGTGCGAAAGTTGTGCCCATACTTCTTCGACCATCAAGTCGAGGTGCTGACTACCATGCCACTACGACAAGTGTTACATCGACCAGACATGGTGGGCAGGTGCCTCAAATGGGCGGTGCAAATCGGGTAATTTGGAGTTACATACGCTCCCCGAACGACCATCAGAGGCCAGGCGATGGCCGACTTCATAGTCGAGCTCACTTACCCAGAGGCGATGTCCAAGATCGAGCAACCACCATGGAAGATGTACGTCGATGGATCCTCCACGACCATGCGGGCTGGGGCAGGAATTGTCCTACTCAGTCCATCCGGCCAATCATTTACAACGGCCATCAGGTTTGGGTTCCATGCAACAAACAACGAAGCCGAATACGAGGCGTTGATCAATGGCCTAGAAATGGCAATGGCTATGAGAGTGAAGCGGCTACAAGTCTACAGTGACTCGCAGCTTGTGACATACCAGATCTCGGAGGAGTACGAGGCGCGCAGCGACAGGATGCTGGCCTACCAAAGATTGGCTAAAAATCTACTCGGGAAATTCGACCAGGTGCACATAGAGGTGGTACCCTGACTCGACAACACGCAGGCAGACGCTCTTGCCCGCCTCGCAACATTCGAATGGATGGCCGACATGTCACAGATCACGGTCACCTACATGCCCATCCCGTCGAGCTCGAACCAGCGGGTAGCTAGTCTAGAGCAAGACGGGGCCAACTGGATTACCCCCATTCTGAATTACCTCCGCAACGGTAAACTTCCAGACGATCGGGTAGCAGCAAGGCAGTTGCAACTTCGGGCAGCTAGGTACACAATTGTGGGGGGATCATTTGTACAAACGAGATTTTGCTTTACCTTTCTTGAGGTGAATAACCCCAGAGCAAGGAAGGAAGATCATGGAGGAAATCCACGAGGGGCTCTGTGGGAACCACGCCGGGGGCCAGGTACTCGCACAGAAAATTATCCGCCAAGGCTATTTTTGGCTCACCTTGAAGAAGGACGCGATCAGCTACGCAAGGGCATGCCATAAATGCCAAGTATATTCACCAGCAATTCACCAGGCTCCAATCGAGCTCACTTTAATTTTAAGCCCATGGTCGTTTGCAAAGTGGGGGACGATCTCATTGGTCCTTTGCCCATAGCCTCGAGCAGCGTCAAGTACGCAATCGTGGCCGTGGATTACTTCACCAGGTGGGTGGAGGCGGAGTCATTGAAAACAATCGACCAGGAGCACGTCATCAAATTCATCTGGCGCAACATAATTTGCCGTTTTGGTCTCCCGCAAGTCATCATTTCGGACAACAGGAAGCAGTTCGATGGGTTGGAGATGGAAAGATTCTACCAGAGGCACAAGATCAAGAGGATGTTCTCGACGCCCTATCACCCGCAGTCCAACGGGCAAGTCAAAGCGGTAAACAAGATAATCAAACACACATTAAAGGCAAGGTTGGAGGAAAGCAAAGGGACGTGGGCGAGCAAGCTACCCGAAGTACTATGGTCGTACAGGACAACCAGCCGCACGGCCACCGGGGAGACTCCTTTCGCTCTGGCCTTTGGGACGGAAGCAGTCATCCCGGTGGAGGTCGCCATCCCGAGTCTTCGCACCTCACAGCTCGTGGGGGCCAGCAACGATGAAGTCATGTTGCACGAGCTGGATCTATTAGAAGAAAGAAGGTTGTCCGCGGAACAGGAAAACATAATCTACAAACAGCGGGCAGAGAAATATTACAACTCAAAAATCAAAGTCAGAGAATTCAAGGCCGGGGACCTTGTCTTGCGAAGGACGGTCGGGCAACCCAAGGGGGCGTTTGGCCCGAATTGGGAGAGCCCCCTGAGAATCTCCAAGCGCTTGGCCAACGGGGCCTACGAGCTCGAGAGCCTCGAGGGAAATCCGTCCCAATACCCTTGGAACGCCTCCCTTCTCAAGAAATACTACCAGTAGCAGCGTACGCGACGATCGAGCAGCTAATCAAAATGTAACGGGGATAGCCTGCATCACCTTTTTGTGCGCTGGGGGCCATAATGTAATCGCGTCCCGAACGCATTGTACAGTCAATAAAAACGATTGTTAATTCAATCCCGTATTTGTGAAGTCGCTGCCCGTCAATTGGCTAAAGCACTTCACTCATTAATCATTTGATTAATCTTTTAATCGATTGTTAATTCAATCTCGTATCCGTGAAGTCGCTGGCCATCAATTGGCTAAAGCACTTCACTCATTAATCATTTGGTTAATCTTTTAATCGATTGTTAATTAAATCCCGTATTCGTGAAGTCAATACCCGTCAATCGGCTAAAGCACTTCACTCATTAATCATTTGGTTAATCTTTTAATCGATTGTTAATTCAATCTCGTATTCGTGAAGTTGATGCCCGTCAATCGGCTAAAGCACTTCACTCATTAATCATTTGGTCAATCTTTTAATCGATTGTTAATTCAATCCCGTATTCGTGAAGTCGCTGCCCGTCAATCGGTTAAAGCACTTCACTCATTAATCATTTGGTTAATTTTTTAATCTATTGTTAATTCAATCTCGTATTTGTGAAGTCGATGCCCGTCAATCGGCTAAAGCACTTCACTCATTAATCATTTGGTTAATCTTTAAATCGATTGTTAATTCAATCTCGTATTCGTGAAGTCGCTGCCCGTTAATCGGCTAAAATACTTCACTCATTAATCATTTGGTTAATCTTTTAATTGATTATTAATTCAATCCCGTATTCGTGAAGTCGCTGCCTATCAATCGGCTAAAAGATTTTACAATTATTAACGCAATTAGTCAGTTTTCGAATCGATCGCATGCATGTTTAAAAGGAAAGCAGGAACAACACTTACAAAAGGGACATCTCATTAAAGATAAAAAGGAGAAATAAAAAGGAGAAAGAGTTTGGATTACAAAGGTCCTAAGTCGGCAAAAGCAGAAACATTATACAAAATCCATAAGGTGCTGGGAGCTCGACATCCCCAACTCCCGTATCCGCATGCACTCTGTCGACCACCGTCGGCTCCTCGGTCGCCTCGTCATCGACAAGGGAGTAGATAAAGGTCTCCACATCGCCAAGGAAGGACAGGTCCACCCCGCGGTTGGTAAGATCTTTCAGCGTGATGTCATACTCCGCCGACGGGGGGTTGGCCGCAACGTAGCTCTTCAGGTCCTCAAGAGGGCCGGAAAGATCGGCCTCGGGATTCTTCTGGAGAAGTGAGCAGATCGAGTCGGCATACGTATTGATGTAGATCATGGAGCCGGCCGACTCGTGCTCCCCTTCGAGGCAGGCGCGTTCAGCTGCCACGCGTTATTCGACCTCCGCAGCAAAGACGTCGCGGGTCTTTTTGGCCTCCTCAGCCGCCCGAGCCTCAGCATTGGCTCGAGCCTTCTTCTCGGCTCTAGGTGGCCCTCTACCTCCGAGCAGCGGGTGCGGCCAGCCTCCAGCTCCTCCTCGAGCTTCTTGGCCCTCTCCTCCAAACGGGCAGCCTCATCCTTCTTTGTCTGGAAGGCCGCTTTGTAAGCGGCAAAGGTCCGCGCCTCCCGCTCGTACTCGAGCAGGACGCTCTCCATGGCGATGGCGTTGCGGGAGGAGCGGATAGCCGATGACCTCATCCTGTCGGCCAGAGGGACGACCTGCGAGGCCTTCTGGCAATGGCGCGTCCAGTAGTAGGGAAGGTTCACCACGGCGCGGCGAAGCTCCTCTGGCCAGGACTCGGGGACGGCCTCTGCGTACGGGGGGTCCCGTGAGTGCAGGAATTGTAGGACCTCGGTCGGGGGCAGAGGATCGGGCCTACAAATATCGAGGCGATGAGTCAAGAAAAAAGGGGTTGGGGATCTCAAGATATCTAGAAACGATTCGATGGCACTTACGTAAGATGATTGCCCCAGTCCAGGAACGAGAAGTCGCTCCGATCGTGAGTAGAGGAAGTCGGGCTCCCCGCGGCGGCCTCAGATGTGCCCGTAATCAGGCTCCCGGTGGTTGGATCCATGTTGACCGTCACCATGGCGGGCTCGATGGAGGTTTGGGCGTCTACCCGGGCCTTCTTGGCAGGCGGCTGGTTGCCGGCGGGCGCCGATGGGGCTGCCGACAAAGGGGTCAGGAGGTTGGAGCGTGGACGGTCCCGTAGCTCTGACCGCTCCCCGCTTAGCCAGCTTGGCGACAGCGGATTTCCTCGGCGCCATATCAACAGTCTCGTCGGAGGATTCCCAGTTGACGATGGGAATTTGGTCGACGTCAGGCAGGTGTTGGTCATCAACGGGAGGAGTAGGAGACGGATAGTGGGACGGTGTGGACTCGCTGTCTGCTGGGAAGCGTTGCTCTGGAGACAGGGGGTAAACATCAGGTAAGAGGCCAAAATCGGGTAGAGAAAAAAGAATAAAAGGCATCGGACAGGAAAGTTCTTACCACCAAAATTCAGATGGCGGGGAAATGTTTGGAGGCCAGAAAGTCATCTCTGCTCATTATTGTTCAGCTGGTCGACGTTACGATCGACGTCACTCTCCTTCCTCACGCGGGCAAGGGCGTATCTGTAGTCGTCAGTCAGGTCACTGAGGTTGGGAGCCGAGTTGCCTGCACAATAAAATAAAAATTAGACCAGTACAGAGGAGGTGAATGCAATTTGAGTGTATACCTCGTCGGTTGCGGGTACGATACTCGCGGGGAACTTAGATGATCGACCCATTGGGATCCACACTCTCCCATGTGCCGCCGACCCACCACCATTTCTGGTGGCAGCCCGTAACTTTCGACGAGATACTGAAAACGATGGAATCCCCGCCCCGGGGCTTCACGGAGTAGTACCCCGTATTTGCCGCTCCGGTGGAGACGACGGTGTAGTAGAGGTAGTTCATCTCGTCGGGAAACGGCATCCGATGAAGTCCCCGACGCCTAAGCGCAACCATGGCGCCTGACTTGAAGCCAAAAATACTAACTTTCTACTAGTAGTTTCCCCGCAAGCGTACGGGTTCACTGTAGTATAAGCAAGTATAGCGACCAAGTATTATCGATCCCAAGGGAAGGAGTGTATGCGAACAGATCCCTGAAGATCTACGCGTCGTAGCTAATATGAATGTATGTTTTTGGGTTTTTTAAGAATTAATTCTAAACTAAAGTAAACTAATTAAACAAAACAAATTAACTAAGGTTTGTATTCAAATATGTGATGGTGATGCTCAGGATAGGAATTCCTACGTATACTAATGGAGCAGGTACATAATCAAGATAATCGTGACGCACAAGAAATAACCTAAGTTAAAGATTGTAAGATGAAAGCTCAAGAATTAAAACCCTAATACTTTATCCTAGCAATCGACTTCACTAATCCACTAACGAGTTAATAGATCGTGCTTAATTAACGAGACCCTAATTTAAACTAAGGTGATGTGGTCGTCCTCCTTAGATAAACCGGTAGATTAATTAACCCCTTCTAAACCCTCTCATTAAGTCTACTCGTTGTTAAAGAGTGATAAGGTCGTCCTCTCTCGAACACTTTTCGAACTAAATTCAAAGGTAAAGTTAAGATTGATTTTAAGAATTCATTAATTAAGAGAATTAAAACTAAGCGTCACGAATTACCCTAATTACGTACCCACATCCTACTTCTACGAGTTCATCCTACCCCAAGCATGCAAGGGGTTTAGCTAGACATGGTTTTTATGGAAACAAAAATAATTGAAGAAGTAACGAACATGAACATAATGTTCTTAACGAATAAATTATCAAACATTAACTAGGGTTTAAAGAAATAAATTCGAAGAACTCAAATTAAATTGATAGAACTAAGTCTCAATATATTTAAGAACAAAGGTCTAAAGAAACGAAACTAAAAATCAAAACGGAACTGTGAATTCATAAAGAAAACCTCAAAAACATAAAATTAAAGCTTGCTCGTCTCTTCTTCTCCAAAAACTAACTCTCAAAGTACTCTCGTATCAAGTGGTATGTGATTCTCCTAAAAAATGAGTTTAGAATGAGTATATATAAGCGTCGGGCCGAATCGGAAACTCATGGGCCGAAAAAATGCATCCGGAGGCAAAAATAGGATAGTGCTCGAGCATGTAGCTCGAATGGTGCAATCGGTCGAACGCTGGCGCTCGAGTGCTCTCGCTCGAGCGCTTTTCAGCAGCAGTACACTTGTTCGTAAAATCTTCATATCTCCTCAACCGGGAGTCCGTTTTGGCCGATTCAAAGTCCTACGAACTCCTCTTTTTTCCCTCTATCCATCTATGAAATCCAAATAGACAAATTAATGATTTTATAAAAATAATACTCATTTGACTCCAAACACTCATCGAAAACACTCAAAATATGGGCAAATCGGGCACCAAAACATAACAATTTCATGCCTAATCAGCGCCCAGCAGATAGCTCCACCCGTTGGGCGTGATTTGAGTGATGGACAAGTTCCAGAAGGCGAGAAGCCTGGAGATCGCCGGGTGGAGCGGGAAGTGGAGACCCGCGTGCATGGTATCAGCGTTGATGGCGATCAACCCCTCGGGGGGCTGGTTGGCGCTTTCGTTGACTTGGGGGCATAGAAATAGACATCCGCGGGGACCTCAAAGGTTCAATATAGCTCCGAAAGATCCGCGTTCGGGGGCAGGCAACTAGGTTCAATATGTCCTAGAGATAATCTTTTGTGAGGACATGATACTAAGATGATATTCATTTTATGGTTTAATATTATTGTTTGATTTAATATTAAATGTATGGCTTTACACTTATCTGAATATTATGTTTGATTGTTTGCATTATTCGTATATGTGTTCCCTTGAATCGATACTGTCATTGAGTGAGTGAGAACTCAGATGACCGAAGTACGATTCTCAAATAGCCCCGATCAAGGATCATCAAGAATGGGATATTGATGATGCAATTGAGATTGGTGTGCGATCTGCATCATACCCTTAGAGAATGTAGTAAGATCTCACTTACTACGAGATACCGGGTATCTCATGATGGATATACAAATACCTTAGAGGGTATTGGTATACCCATCCGAGAAACCGTTTGATGTAATTCCACATAATGTGTCTACGGGTGTCTCGGTTAGTGGGAGCGATGTGACACTCCTCTGACTTGAGGTCAATACGCACGACATGTGTGGAGTGGTGAACTTTGACCATGACCGACGCTTGCACCCTTCCACGGGTAGATATGGCATGGATTGGGTTCATCACGAAATACATGTGCGTGGTAGTTGAGCCAAGAATAGGATTCATTCCTCAATGTGGATTTAGAGAGAATACTCGTCTTCTCATCATAATTGGATCTAAGACATCGGCCGATGCAAGTCGACTTGGACTTTGTGGCCAAGTGCGACACGAGCGATCAATTAGTGATTTGAGATAATATGATTAAGTTATTTGAATAGACACTTCATCATATTCAAGGCTTAATCGAGTATTCGCGAATGAAAGGAAGATATCACAATAGCCCACAATATTACAGGTTGTTGCAGATTTCCTCGCAACGTACCTCGTATATTGAGAATGTCTGATTTATTGTCTAGGGTTCAATTAAGACCGTTAGTTTGACTAATCGCTCGATATACGAGGGTCTATGGGTCACACAACAAGCAATGGTTGTTCGCCGATTATAGTTGGTTGATTAAGTATTATATTGGATATAATATTTAATTTATGGAGAATATAATAATAATTATATTTGGAATTGATTATTATTATTATTTAATTAAATTAGATTTAATTAAATATGAAATCCCAATAATAATATTTGGAATATTATTATACAAGAATAATAGATATGGTAAAGATATTATTCGTAGGAACGTATCTAGGGAAATATAATCCGTAGAGATTATATTACGGGCTAGACCCGATATCTTGCTTAGGAATTAAGCCAAGTTAATCCCTATAAATACGTATCATGGGAATTCAGAAAATATACACAAGAAAATAATTTCTCCATAAAATCTCTTGTTCGAGTTTTCCTAGCAAGTTCGTCTAGAGATTCAAAGTTGGCACCTCGGTGCAAATCGGTGAATAGCTGTTGCGTGGATACCGTAGTAGAGGACTCTGCGTACGAAGCTCTGTAAGAATCTCGTTTAATATTCTTGCAAATTAATATGCGATTAATCGTTCGTTGTTGGTGAACTTTAATATTCCGTTGCGCATGTTTACGTGCTTATAAAATCCAACACAGAGGCCTCGCATTGGGGACTTATCCTATCTAGGGCGTCAGTAAAGGCATCCACGTCCGTGGAAGTGCCTTCTCCTTCTCGGGCTGCGGCGTAGCGGAGTGGTCTCTCGGCGGCGGCGGAACTGGTAGACCTCGGTAGCGTCGATGCTCTCCACCGAATCACTCATATTGGAAGGGGATGGAAAGGAAAAGATGTTGAAGAGGGATTACCTTAGAAAAGAGTTGTCGCTGGAATCTGGGGAGAAGCGGAGGAGAAGTCGCCGGAAAAATTCAAATCCTTGCAAAGGGGGTGCGTAATGGAAGAGAGTGAAAATGAGAATGAGGGTTGAAGCCCTCTATTTATAGAAGAATTGGGGAAAGGACTACTGCAAAAAAGGGGTCGAATTCGGAAATAAACCAAAGTATAGGGGGCGCGTGAGGGGCACGCGCCTGACTATTGGGTGACAAGATCGGCAGACGTGACGCATGGGATCCTGGGTATCAGGCACGCCAGCCGATGATGTCAGCAGGTGCGGAATTTGAAGCGGTGCCTTGGAAGACGGAACGACACCTCAAATTCAAAATCATGGATTAACCAGCCCGCCACCCGACAGCGGGGCCTCCCCGATGACGGGCTGGTGGGGCAATTGTTACACCCGGTATTGCTACCCGATCAATCGGCCAGCCGGATTAACCGGTCCAAACGGAGAGCGAAAAAAGCCTTTCAACGAGCCCGACCAAGCTGTCGGGGAGAAAGCCAGAGTTGCCACGTCGATGACCTCCGATAGGGCAGCTGGTAAAAGCCTCGGCCAGGGGATGAAAGCCAGTCGGCCAGCGGCGAGCGTCGGGTTGCCCTGGAGGGTCTCCTGCCCGCTGCCCGGGGACATGATCCCCAGGATGCCCGCCACCTATTCGCTACCCGGGTACCCGCCTACCCGGCTACCCGTACTCAGGCGTTGCCAGCTACATAGCACGTCAGGTCCCATCAGATGTGTGGATGTGACAGGGTCAGAGTAGGGCCAGCAGGAGGAATCCTATCAATAGAGGTCACTAGTGCCAGGTGGCGTCCCCTCATTGGCCCATAGAGGGGGCTGTAGCTACTCATGGCTACCCAGCTAGGATTTAGTGGGGCCCGCGGGCATATCAGTTCAAGTGGGTGAGCCCACCTTAAACACTATAAATAGGGCTTTAAATGCCCCATTGTAACACACAACACATTTATTGCAAAGACTACACTTGAGAGCTCATTTACTCTTGCATTTATTACTTTTAGTTTATATAATCCGTAAATCCTACCCACTAGAAATCGGACGGTGAGTTTCTCACGAAATCGTTGTCAACATAATGTATACATTTTTATGAATATTATATGTGTATTGTGAGAATAGAGTTCAATAAATAATTTTATTTTTAGGCAAGCAATTTTTTGTGGGACAGATCAAACTACAAACTGTGATGCACGGATACGTGAGAAATAATAGGTATGTAGAATCCGATTCGCACAGGGGGCGGGGGCGGGCGCGATTCGTACCGGATTCGCACCCGATCGCCACCTGGCGAATCGATTAAAAAAAAGAAAAAATATGTGGGATACGCGAATCCGGTGCGGCGGAGTCACGAATTCGGTTTTGTTAAGTTTTTTTTTTCCTTTAATTATCACGGCCGCTAGTCGAAATCACCGGCATCGGTGATGAGGCTTGGACGCTTGGCTGTGACGAGGCTTAGCGGTGACGAGGCTTGGCGGTGAGGCGACGGAGCTTGGTGGAGAAGCACCGGCGTGCAGAAGGTACACGGACGACTCTGTCTGGGTTTTCGAAATAGGGAGGGTTGAATTTTAGAAAGAGAGAGAGAGAAGCGGCCGATTTTGTGATGAAAGAAGGATATACGGGTTTTGTATACCCTAGTATTGAAAGTTGACCTAATATAGTTGGGTTCTTTAATTATTTCATTGGGCTACACTATTTAAGGAATTTGGGCTTTCACTTGCATAGAAAATAAATGGACATGTTTAGACTTATGCATTTAATTTTGATGTGTATAACTAATACATAAACTAATTTTATGTGGACAACTAATAAGTAAATTAATTTTAAGTATAACTATATTTAAATTGTTGAATTTTAATATATTTTATAAATATTATATATAATAAAATATAAAATAAATACACGTATCCTCTGCGTATCGCACCCTACAATTTTTAAAAATTATTATCCCCGCACTCGTATCGTATCGCCCCCGCACCTGTGCAACATAGAGTACAAAGTATGCAATATCTTTTGGGAGTAGAGATTAGAAGTATTAATTTTCTTTTTTTTAAATAAAATACAGTATTGGTTTTGCATTAGTCTACACAGCTAGGAACTAGGTACCAGTTACAATGCATGGAGTACCTCTACCCGACGCGACAGCACCTTCCGATGCTGATTCCCTATTAATTCAATTTGTACATGTCGGTACGCTCTTTATAGTGATTGGTTAGGGCCCTTGCCCATTTCAGCCTTTACTGGGCCTTACTCTGCAACTCTATAGCCCATTTGATATCCTCACATTATCTAATTCACATATTATAAATTGTGCATTTGGTAATATTTAATTGAAACCAAGTTTGAATTTGTTGCATTGAGACATGTATTCACATGTAATTAGCATATTCTTTTAAGAAAAATTATTGAAAATTAGTTTTTCAAAGTTTTATTTGAATATAAAATGATATTGTGAAAGAGTGTTATTTTCATTTTAGGGTGTGAAGATTATTATGAATCGCACGAAAAAAAAAGTGTAAAATTTATTATGGAATGGAAGGAGTAATAATTTGTAAATAAATAAAATAAGTTTAATATAATCTTTAGTTTTACTAGAGAACCTATATATACACCATCTTCCCATAGCTTAATACTTCATTCGTCCACAAAAAATGGAATTTCTTTTTTCACGTGATTTAATACAATATGTTGGAGGGCATTATAGAGTATTGTGAGATCAGTTTTTTAATAAAATGATTGTTTATGGAAAGTATGCAGAACAATATTTGTTGTAGAAAATAGTGTTCTTACCTTGTATGTTGTTGATCTCACGACATGGACTTGTGCGTATGTTTCAAATCACGGTCAAAGATTTGTTTCCCGCTGATGAAGGTAATTTTGAGGTTTGAATTTCAGAAGGGATTCATTGGTCACGAGTTTTCTTGCGAGATTGCCCAAATCGTATAACCAGTTTTGGAAAATTAGGGGAGTTGCGTAATTTTTTTGGCATTAATTGTGATGATTTTTTTTTACTTTTTTTTAAGGTATAATTTAGTGATTGGTATTTTAGTCTTATTAGATCATATTTTGTACTAATGACTAATAAATATATTTGGCATAGGTATGAGTAATATTTGCTCTTATTTTGTATCTTAGGGTGATTCCCCCCTTGCCTAAGTATGAGCCTTTTTGATGTATGCTCGAAAAGTCGCCGTTCATTCCTTTGTGGACGTATGATCCATTGTCGTATTTGAAAAATAAAAGGGTCCTTGTCCTTTTTTTTTTTTTTTTTTTTTTTTTTTTTTATTATGTGTTCTAAGTCTTTTGGGGTTGTTATGTTAAGTTGGGCCAAAATGAGGATGAATTTTGCCTCGTGGGCAAGGGTGTTGAACAACACATATCTTCACCATGATTTCAGCATTGATCGTTAGCCGCCTGAATAGGGAGCTTTTGATGCCCCCTCCCCCTTTATATATATAAAATAAATAAATGATATAATACCAAATATTTTTAGAGCATCTGCATTTTGGTTAAAAAAAATACTCTAATTACAAATTGGTTCAAAATATGTGAACCAATTTGCACAGACATATAAAAATATTTGTTTAAAAGAATAAAAACATAACAGTTTTTTTTTAACCAATTTGTAATTACGGTCCACTTTTTGAACCATTTTGTATTTTTTTTCCATTATTTTCTCGAAATTATATTTGTGAATCGTCCTGCACTTCATTTGACATTGATTATGCATTTCTTGTCATTTGCAATAATTGATTTTGTATCTGTGGATTGTGTTTTTAGTTGTACTACTACAAGGACACAAGAATGGGTGACATATATACATCAACCAGGGATGGGTTGGACAGGTTTAAATTCCAACCTCCAATGGGATTGTTCCGCCTAAATGGGTTTGGATGTTACAAGGAAGTATCCGTGAATTCTACTACAGTTTAAAAACATTTTAAAAAGTTAAAATTGTGGGTAAACAATTTTTAAAATAAATACTTACATCCTCTAATTATATATGCAAACACCCTCTAAAATATATGTGGAGCGAATTGTAATATCTATAAAACCCGCCCCAGGATGCAATTTCATATTTGAACCCACTACATCTATACTAATATAATAACAAAATGTTCTAGGAATAGAAACTAGGAATACCAATAGTCTTTCTAATTTTGATTAATATCATATTTATTATTTGGACCAAATTAAAATTATATATGCAATTTTTCATTGTAATTTCTTTAAAAAGTCTCTTACAACTAATATGCATCAGAGACTTCATCCACTAAAATAGATTAATATATAAAAATTTACTATTAGATTTTGTTTGATTGTCTTTTTATTTATTTATTTATTAAATCTATTTTTTTCTTTAATTATTTCAACTTATCATAATCTAATATTGATTAATTAAAAATCATAAAGTATAAAGTTTGATAACAAAGATTTTTTTTAACAAATAACTAATACTCCCTCCGTCCCCTAATAATATTCACATTTACTGTTTTCTCGTGTTTTAGCGAGCTAGTTTTTTATTAGTATTTGAAATTATAAAATAATTTTTAAAGTGTTTTATAATAGAGTAGAGATGGATCTATCGTACCCCTTTCTTGAAATCACTTTATCATTTCAAATATTAATAAACAATTCGCTCGCTAAAACACGAGAATAAAGGTAGTGTGAATATTATTAGGGGACGGAGGGAGTACTATGTATCAAAGATTTAATCCATTCCGTTAAAAAAATTAATCCTCTAAAACATATCAAATACATAAAAACGCACTACTAGATTTTATTCTTTTATTATCTATTCAATCTAATTTTTATTTAATTGTTGTATTTATTATATTTTAATATTGATTAGTTAAAAATTATAATTAAAGTGTCAATTCTGATAGCAATAGAAAATTTTGCAATGTTTCATTTAAATATTTGAGTTATTGTCTCTTTTAAAACATAGTTTCTCGGAGCTCTATAAACTTGTGAGTCATATAATATTAGTAAATGAAATTTGTTTTATGCCCTATATATCAATATAAAAGTCTTGATACATCTATTTAGATAGAAATATAAAATTTATAGTTGAACTTTTTTTATAAGGAACTTTAGTGTGAGACAATTTGTCTCATACATATGAGATGATACTCCATTAAAACATTTGGGTCATAAGTTGAGTTGACCCAATAAACTCATAGGTCATATAGTAAATGAGATTAGTTTCATATGTTAAAATGTCTCATAACTATCATAATAAAATCATAATTTGAGACACAAAAAGTATCCGGAAAAAAAAAAACCAATAATGCAAATATTGATACACTAAACAAAACACACACGTGTATAATTTTTTTATTAAAGTAATATATATTAGTGTATTTTTTTTCAATGTATCTCAAAAATATATTATTACTACCATATATTTATAAAATACATTGGGACTTTTAGTTTTGTTGTATAATTAAGTTATTTAAAATATATGTGCACGACATATATAAAGTGTAGTAATGCTATGATATTAAAGGTGTATGACGATGATAAAAGAAAGATAATACAAAATATTTTATTCATGTTGTGAAATTTGTTGTTTAAACTTTATGATTTTTTTTCTTTTTAATATGAATTTTTCATCATTACAGTTTTTTTAAGCAGTAGAACATACAAAAATATGTAAACAAAAACTTATATGAGACGGATTCATACATGACATGAATATTATTTGTCATGTTTTAAAGGTGGGTATGATGTAAATACGAAAATAAAGTTTCATCTCACAACGTGAGATTGTCTCACACGTCAAGACTCATAATAAAAATTATAATACACATTATATATATGTCAATCGTGCATCGCACGGGTAACATACTAGTTTATATAATAAATCATATATATTTTCTCTGTTCTGAAATTACTTGCACACTTATTTTGTTGGGACGTCTCAATATTTACCTACACACTATAAAAATAGAAATATTAATTTGTGTGTACACTAACGAAAATATGAATAAATTTTTTCCATATATCACTACTTTACATAAAAAAAAAATGCACTTTTCTTAATTTATGACAAGACTAAGGGGGCGCTTGTTCTGAAATCTTCTATAGTAATTAGAATGAAAATTACTTTTTCCTCTTCGCCCTTGTATATGTTGAATGAATGAGTGTCTTCATGTTGGTTACATCACTAGTATTGTGCTTTAATTTATGGTCATGGCATGGGGGAATGGTTGAAGAGGAGGATTATAAGAAGGGATGAAGGTAATCAAATGAAGTAATGGTTACCTTATTTAGGATGGGAAGGAGAAGCGTGAATCATTTTTTATTCTCATTAATCGTTGTATTCACCATATATTTGTTTACATTCTCATTATTATTAAAAAATTCTAAAACTAAGCGTCACTTGGGTGTGAAAGTAATAAAGAGATGGTGGAATATAATATTACATGCTTTACTTTTAAAGTTTAAAATATAATTTGTAATCAAGTCAATAATCTCTCTCTCAAACACACACATATATATAACATTTATGTGAACCAATCGCACGATACAATTAATTTCAAGTAATATTATCCACTGAAACAACTCATTTTACCCAATTGATGTGCACATTGTTACTATTTTTTAATAACATTTAGTGAAAGAAGTAATACTTTCTTTGTTTCAAAATAAATTTCACACTTTTTTTTTCCATTTGTTCCAGAATAATTTTCACAGCCCTAAAATGGATATAACACTCCTTACAATATCATTTTATATCCAAAAAAACTTTAAAAAACTATTTTTATCATTTTTTCTTGAAAAGTGTCACTACAAGAAAATATAATTTTGCCTACAGAAATTGACAATATGGCTACATAATTACCAACAAAAAAATCCATATGGAGGATTGCCTACAAAAAATTATAATTGTATATATAGACATTTTCCTTCCCCACCTATAAAATAATTTGTGTACGAAAATTACATAGGCAAATTGTGTAGTAGGTAAATTTTTGTAGGCAAATGACTTGTAGTTAATTATACTTAGTGATTTTATTCTGTAGGAAAATTAATTATGTAGGTAAGTTGTTTTAGATTGAGAAATGTAGATGCTTTCATAGTTAGAAAATTCCGTGAGCAAACCGTAGGCAATTTTTATTACAAATATTTTGTTATTAAATTTTAGTGGGCAATTTAATTCCATAGACAAATCATTATTTTCTTGCAGTGTTAATGCAAATAACAAGAATATGGGTATCATTTGAAGGGGATACAAGCTGCAAATAGTGTATATATGCAATTTTGCCTTAAAATTGACAATATTTTCATTAAAAAGAGCACGACTTAAATGTATTTTTACTTACTAATCATTTCCATTAACTTTTATCTATTTTTCAAATTTAATTCTCATTTTTTGGTGGGACAAAGTTATGATTTCTCAATTCTCATTCACGTCATTTCCAAATGTATGTGATTCACATTTGGTGTGTGTCATCTGAAATTCACATGAGAATGAGATTAGTATGATGTGGCAGATTCATATAGATGCCACGTGGAAGACAGGGCGGGTCCCAATTTGCTTTTGTTTTGAAATTGTGGGGTAGGGATGGGGCCCAGGACACTAAGGGGACATAGGTTTAAAGTTGGGTGGTGGGGCTGCCTGGTTGGCAGGTGGTCACATGGACATACCATGTGTTGTCATGTATCCTACCATAATCCCATGTGTTACTCACTACTTCTGTACAGCTCTAGGCCCTAAAGCTATTCCCGAGTTTGGAGATGGTTGAATCCATATTCACACCAAAAAAGAAATAAATCGTAAAAATTATTGATTTTTTTTTATTTTAATCATACTGAAATCGAATCGAATATTTATTTAGTATGAATTTGAATATTACCAAATAAATTATATCGAAAAATCGAATGTAACCATACCAAACTGAATAAACGAAATAAATATATACTCCCTCCGTCCATGAGTAAACTTCTCACTTTCCTTTTCGGGCCGTCCACGAGTAAGTTTCTCATTCCATAAATGGAAATAACAACACTCTATTATATATAAACTTTAACCTTCAAACTCACACAATATTACAAAAATGTCACTCATTCACTTTACTTTCAACACTATTCATTACTTTATCCCAAAAGTCAACATGTGGCCCACCATATATTAATAAACAAATACACTTTCTTAAACCATTCAACAAAAAGAAGTGGGAAACTTACTCGTGGACGGAGGGAGTATTAAAATTTAATTATTACCCTCATTGTTACAATTTAGCTTATCTCAAGCTACGAAAAACAGTTCTATTATCTAAAATTAATAACTTCCAAACATTATTTATTTATATCTCATTGCACAACATTTTTCAATATATCATTTACTAATGAATTAAATTACCTTCAATAAAAAAGACGGACTAATAAACCCTCAATTTTACACATTTTAACACTAATATATAATTTTTTCATTAAAACATGCACTATTTGACAAAGATGATCTAAATCGTAACAGATTGATTATTTACTAATGTTATTGAATTCAAGTACAACTATACGATAACATAATTTCTCTCTCTTTTCTGAATACAAACATTATATTATTTATCTTATTAAATTCTTAAACGTTAACTCATGTTTAGGTGTATACATAAAAAAAATTAATTTTTTAATCTTTTAATTTCATTCTATATGAATATTCATTTATAACCAAAAACTTGGATATAATGTACCCCGTGTCAGAAATTACGATCAATGTGATTTTAATATTGAATTTTATATTCACAAGATATATCAAAATGATTGTTTAAATATATATTTTATATACCATATTTTAGATGTGTTGGGACATTGTCAGTTTTGATTAAGATCCCAAATCCCCTGAAAAGATGACTTGCCTTTTGTTTGTCTTTATCAGACTAGTCTTGGTTAGGTTTTATACTTAGTCATTTTACATTTCACAGGTACTCAGTAAGAGGAGCACTTACTGATTACAATCAAGACTTAGAGCCTAAAGACGATTTACCATCATGAACTTACGGCAGTCTCCTAAGCTGGCTGAGTAAGTCTCAGTGATGAAGAGTATGACCCTGAGGTCAGTACTACTCGGTCCTGAAGGGAACAGGATGATACTGGGTTTATGGGAAGACTTGGAGTAGAGCCAAGCAATGCAAAAGGAATGTCAGCGTCAGGACAAGACCGGTGAGCTCAAGACAAAAGGAACTTAATAAGACAAACCTGAAGCCAGGAATAAGTTCTGACATTCTCACCAACCTGATGACGTGGACCAATCCAGGAAGGACACGCACGTACGGAACCTGACAAGAAGACTGACTTCAGACTGCATTTTCAACGGGCAAGCATTTAATATGCATTTAATGCAACTACCTAATTCCATGCAAAGGACGGCTGCTGCATGAAGATATGTCCGTTCGAGCCACTCTACATAGATGACAAGAAAGACTATCTCTCCAACGGATAGTTTTTCAAATCACCTATAAATACAGAAGGCCTTGATCCCATTCAAGGTTACGGGAAATTTCCAAGCCAGAAATTACTCAAACTCTCAAGCACTCAAAGAATTCAGTCTTTAGAAGAAGCACTCGAAACCCACTAAATTTCCCAAGTGTTTCTTAGCAACTGAGAGTTAATCTGTATTTCAAAGAGCGTACAAGTAATATCTTAAGCTTAGAGAGATTATCCAACCCTTAGCATAGCTTTGTCTTGTAAGGATAATCTCAATCTAGTTGGAATCCAAACTGAAACCAAAACCCTAAGTTAGGTTTGTTGGGAGTAAGTCAGTTAGTAAGTCAGTAAGAAAGTCTGTATAGATCAGTGAGGTTAGCTGGTCTTGGTGCACCTTGGCACGTTAAAAACAAGAATCCATTGAGTGGATTTCCTGTTAAATCAGGCCGTGGACGTAGGAGCTTGAGTCTCTGAACCACGTTAAACTTGTTGTGTTCTTATTGCTTTGATATTGTGCTTACCTGCCATATTACTTGTTCATTCATAAGCATTTGGTTTATCAGGCCTGAATCAATCAGCCTGATCCTCAAAAAGAGCACTGCCCTTACTAAACACTTTTCAGTGGAGTAATCAGTTTTTCAGAAGCAAACTAATCAAGACTTTAAACTATCAGGGCTCACGCATTTCCGCACTGAACTTGAACTGATAGTTAGCCAACTGACCCTCACCCCTGTGTAGTCAGTAGGTGTATTATCATCTCCTAGTTCTTTATCACTCTGAGTGAAGGGGACTCAGTAAGGTTTTAAGTTTGAAAATTGGTATACGTGTATTCCCCCCCCCCCCCCCATACACGTATTCCTCAGTCTTGTACCGGGACCAACAAGATGCTCTATTGGTGGTGAATGGTGATTTGTATTAATTTTTATCATCTACTATCATATAAAGTATTATATTCGAGTTTAAAATGATATATATTTGATTGTGGTTAAAGTTGTGTAGTATTCGTATGGGTGTGCATGCATCAATATTTTTATATAAAAAACTTGATTACAAAAAAAAAAAGGAATTACCAAAAAGGGTAAAACTTATATTTAAAAGTATTTGTGTCTGTGCCATGAACAATCCTATATAATCCTAATAATTTTGGTAACTCATCATTTTTCTATTAATAAATTATTTATGTTACATGTCAAAGTAGTTTTTTTTTTTTTTTTTTTTTTTAAATCAGGCAAGGGAATTTTAATAGCAAAAGAAAAGAAAAGACGCATTAGCCTACATCAATTATAGCGAACAAACTGCACCAGAAATCAACATAATACTAACCTAGGAACTTCTAACCATGTTCTTAAAGAAGAATAACAATAGATCACTTTCCTCACCAACAACCAACTCCACACTCTACTCCTCACTTCTTCAAAAATATTGGTCGCCTCAAACTGTGAACCTTCGAAGATTATTTAAATACATGTGTAATACATTACACGAACAAAAAATCACTCGAGACTTAGGGTTTGAAATGAAGATTCCGAATTTGAAAGTTATGACATGTAAATATCATATTGTCGTATATTTTACTTAACGGATCTGTAAAGATGACTCATAAATTTGCGTTAATTTTTATCACGAGGGATTGTGTGAAGTAAGAATTCAATACTTAGACCGGTAACATAATAATTTAAAGACATTCGAAAATAAAATTAATAGTATAGGAACCAATATGCACCTTATCAAGTTTTGGTTTGATAAAGAAAAAAAAAAATCTTCTATTGAAAGTTTCACGAGCTCCGTCAATATGACAATTAATTAATAGAACTTGTTCATTTAACTTAATTTTATATAAAGATAGTTTTTCAATTTGCAAATCATTTTAGATACTCTATGTTAACCTGAAGTATTGGTGTAAAATGGTTTGCACAAAACACATCTATATGTTAGTAAAATTAATGTATGCTATATTAACTAACTGGATCATTAAGATAAATAGAAAAATTATATCAATTTTTGTTTCCAGGAATCTCATAAACTAAAATTTCAATACTTTAAAGCAAGAGAATCGATAATTAATAATTTAAGAATATATTGATGCATTATGTCAATTTTCTTTTTTCTTGCCACAATAATAAAGTTGCACCTCATCTGATAAATTTATGATAACCTCACTAAGATATGAAATGATAGATATGTTGATGGTGTTTGAATATCTTGATATATATTTTGCTTATTGATTACATTTTGGAATTAATTACGTATCTATCAATGAGCATAAATTTATGACAAAGTATAGAGTAAAACTGGTTTATATATGAATCACTGAAGAGTATTAGTTGTTTTCATTGAAAAGTATTAGTTGTATTTATTGAAGAGTATTACTGATTTACATTAAAGAGTCTTAGTTGAAAATGAACTAAGACTCTTCAGTATAAATCGGTAATATTCTTCAATAAAAACAACTAGTGCTCTTCAGTGAAAACAACTAATACCCTTCAGTGATTCATACGTAAATCAATTTCACTCTATACATACTCTAAATTTATATGTCCACCATTAATATAGTGATGACACATAATAGAGTGTATGTTATTATTTAAATTTATTATTTAACTGTGTTTATGTGTCATTATTACATTCGTGGTGGACATTTAATTTTGTATCCACGGTGGATATATGATCATTTATGATCTACTTATATACCAATATACATTATTAATATCTTTTTTCGATTTTCTACGTGAAAATGATTATGAATAGTTTTTACTTGACCAGTCATGATTTTTAATTTCCCCTGAATCATAAACTCGCGCCGTGTGTGAAATAGTAAGCATCCAACAACATATATAAATGTCTCGTTTTGTGAATAATTATATCATGATACGATAGTCAAATTGCATAATATTTTTGTCATATATCAGCTGCGTGATCAAAGTGACTCATCCCCAGCCACTATTCGAATATATGCATGTAATAAAAAATAAAATCTTGTCATTTTACAATAGTTCGAAAATCATGCAAAAGAGATAAATAGCGTTCAATAATATTCAACAGAAAAAAAATAATTAAATAACATTGTACCAATTTGGACGTCCCAGGGGCTTTAAATTAAAGACACTTGAAGAAAAATATCATTGTATTTAATGTGTTGGCTTCACCAAAATATAAACATGAAGAGTTGGACACAAAATACACCGCAGTATAGAATCATCTTATATACATGTGCGCTTGTTATCATAAATATACCTCTTAAAAGATATTCATATATATATATGTGTGTGTCCCCAAAGGAGCCCGTGATATTAATATATATATTCATAAATACGAAAAAATTGGATAAAACATTTTTTTAATGAATACATGTCAAACAATGACCACATGTCGGTCAATTAGCTAAGTAAACAACTAACAGAAAAACTTTGCTTAGACCTTACCCAAATGGAAACTTAATTTATAAACTAAAAACATCACTAAGTAATTCCAAAATAAATTAATTATCAACTATTTGTCTCTTCTAGAAAGCAAACGAAGAAAGATAAAATATTAACCCAAAAGTTAAAAAAATTAATTCTCACCAATAAAGCGCTCCACAAAATCCTAATTATCAGGTAAGTTTGGTTATATATTATTTGCATTGTGCACTCTTTTCGAATGACATTATTCATTTTACTAGATGATATTACTTAAAAGTCAGCTGTATTAAAATTACATACATCAGTTGAATAATATTACTCAGTTTGTTGAATACTCAAGAACCAATGCAAAGTGTAACCTTTTTCTTCTTTTCTTGTGAAAGACAGTTTGCAACTTGTTCAAATAAACGTTACTCATTAATTATTAGTATGAAATTAATAATTGACATAAATATGCATTAAATAAAAAGAAAAAGGAAAAAAGAGGGGGAGTTTGAGGTGGAGGCAAACTGCGGTTGTTTGAGAACATGATCCAAACGTTCCACATGAAGCGGATTCCCGCTGTCCCCCAACGGCGCATCTTAGCGGATTTTCCCGCTTCTTTACTAGAAGAAGCATCACATTTGCTTAACCAAACTTTTGGCATCAACCGGGCACCCTTTTCCTTGCTATTTTTAAATTTGTTTTTTTATTTGTAGTAATAGCTAATAGGTGAATCTATTTCCAGTGGGATTTAGGGAGCTTATTTATTTATTTACCCAGTGTAGCCAATAGGTAGCTACCAAAAGGTGTGACATTAGCAACATTAATTTGAACAAAAGGTTTCTTGAATTTGGCAAGATTTTACACACTTTTTCAGACTATGACAGATGAATCCCCTGCTTTACTCTCAAAACTAGAATTTTCTATTTCCAACTACCCAATTTATTTGTGAAAAAGTACAATAATAGAAGGAGAGTGATACTAATATTTTGTAGAGTGAGTACACCAATGCAGAAATGATAATTTTATACTTCTTCCTTTTTCAAAAAAAAAAAAAAAAATTAATTAATGATAAAGAATAAGGTGAAAATGATTAACTATTGAATTGTTTTCATTTAAAAATATTAAAATAAGTGCACAATAATACAATATCAAATAACTTTATACAAATTGATACAAAATAATTGAATAGATGCACAAAAAATTGAACCTAAATTTTTTTTTTTAACATTGTATTATCTTGTAAATAGTGGCTTGATATTTTACCATTTTGTAAACGCCACAAAAGTATTAATTGTTTTTTTTTTTGGGAAAAGGTATTAGTTGTTTCTTATGGAAGGATATTAGTTGTTTTCACTAAAAAATATTAATTGTTTAGTGAAGACAAACTAAAACTCTTCATTGAAAACAACTAATATTCTTCGATGGAAACAACTAATACTCTTCAATAATTCATGTATGAATTAATTTTACTCTATAAATTAAATAAAATGACTCCAAGTCATTCTGAAGTAAAAATTATTTTCTTTATGGATAAATAAATATGATTGAGTATGCTAAGATATAAAGAAATGAAATGGAGTAAGTCTCATGTGCACCAAGTGCATCGCGCAATTCAAATGTATTTTTTTAAAGTTATTTTTATTACTACTGGAAAGTTACGTTTACTATTATTGAAAAGTTACCCTTATTAAATACATTTTTAAGTAATAGTAGGATAACTTTTCATTAATATTATGGGTAACTTTTTAAGAATATACTTGAGTTGCATGATACATTTGATGCATATAAAACTATGTCAATAAAATCGTATCATAACAAATATCATTTTAAAAGTAAATATTTATTTTTAAGTTGAATATTGGTTTCACAATTTTCTAATTTTTCTAATTTTAAATTTGGTGTGTGTGTGTGTGTGTGTTTGTTTGTTTTATACGTCGTAATTTTATGGCAAACTACAGAGTAAAAATAATTGATACATGAATCATTTGAAGGATATCAGTTGTTTTCACTAAAGAATAGTAGTTATTCACACTAAAGGGTATGAATTAATCTACTAAAAAATATTACAAAATAATATATGTATAAACAAAATTTCACTCTATACATGCTCTAATTTTGTATTTCTTACTCCCTCAGTCCCATCTTTAATTTCACACATTTATTATCTGCTCATCGCAAGTAGGATTGCATATTTTTCATTGTGTTTATTATTTTTTATATAAAATTAAAAATATATTACTTGCAACGGGAAGAATAACTTATATATAAATACAACACTATTTGTGACAAACGAGTAATGAAGGTGTGAAAATAAAGTTGGGACGGAAAGAGTAATTTGATACAATTTTTTAAAAAACAACACTTATTATGAAAAGGGGAAGTTACATATATATATATATGTGTGTGTGTGTGTGTGTGTGTGTGTGTGTGTCAGAATGTATTTTGTAAAAACACGACTTTCAAAGATACAAACATGTAAATAACTTTTTTTAATGAGTATGTATAGAGTGAAATTGTTTTATACATTGATCAATGAAGAATATTAGTTGTTTATGTTGAAGAGTATTAGTTATTTTTACTTAAGAGTATTAGTTGTTTATACTGAAAAATTTTAGTTTATTTTTACTGAACTACTAATATTATTCAATGAAAATAATAATACCTTTCAGTGAAACAACTAATACATTTTATTAAAAATAACTAATACCCTTCAATGATTCATGTATAAATTATTTTCACTCTATACTTGGTCTTTTTTAATATCTAAACTTAGTTAGATTTTATTTTTGTTTATTATAGATGGTATTTTATATTCTATTTTATCATAGTATCATTTAAGAAAAAAAATATACACACAACACTTGCACTTTACATTGTTGACCATTGAAGTGCCCTCATCACCTTGTGTTCACTGATATAACATGAGTATAACTTGAAAGGGGATATACTATATTTTATAAATGTACTCTCTCTGTTCTTTTTTACTTGTTCCTTTTATTTATAATAGTGTCTATTTTTAATTGTCACTCTACTAATATCAATGCATTTTTTTATACCATTTTTTTCAATATTGTCCTTAATAAATAGTAGAACTAATCATCATTTTATAATAAATAAGAGTAATAAATAAGGGTGCAAGTGTCATTTGATACTCTAATAAATGAAAAAATAGATTTTTATGAATGGATAAAATAAAACAAATAATAAGGGACGGAGGGAGTAGCGCATTCTATCCTATATATTAGTGATTCTAAAATAAAAGGAAAAGAAAAAGAAAAAGAGCATACAAAATGATGTTGAGGTTTCTTTCTTTTGAGTTAGTTTTATATGAAAATGGTTCATGATAAGTTTATCATAAAGTATCAAATATTTGACCAGGAGTATTGACAATCTCACCAAGAGTATCATTAATTTTGTTGGTGATCAAATTTAATCGAAAGGATTAGTGACTGTTTTAATTCGGTTTAAGACCACCAATCAATAACGTGTGATTGATTACCACCGTAAATGGTAAATCGAAGATTCGGGTTGTAAAATCGTAAATACAAAAGTCGAAATTGGATTAATTTCGTATATGTGCATGATTAGGTGTGTTTGTGTGTGTTTTGGGAGTATTTATGAATTTGAACTTGTATTTCTTAGCTGGAGAACAACTATTTATAGAGACTAACAAGCAGGAGGTGTCCAAGACTCTTGGACTTCCTAGCTTGCATGCTAGAGAAGTGTCCTTTGACCTTGTTTGACCTTATCTAAGCTAAATCTTAGTTACAAAGTCTTCTTGGGTCTTATCTCGAACTTCATTGTTGTTTGCCCAGGTCAGTTTAATTGATCCAGGATGGTTTCTTCATAAAAGTTGTTCGCCGTTTGTGAATGTGGCTTGGAAGTTGTTCGCTTAAACTTCGTGTTGAGATGGGCTTTGAAATCTTGGTTCCTTGTTCGTCTTCAAACACCTTAGGCCGATAAATTCACCACCTTTTGTCAACGTTGTTCGTCATTGATGACTCGGAGGAGGGTTCATCTGGCCTCGGGTCATAAAACCTGCTCGCCGATATGTTGCTTGTCGATATAGTTGTTCGACATTCTATACACCACCTGGATTAGTTTATACACTCCAATCGTGATTTTCTTTGTTTAATCCTTAATTCTTGTTCGCACAGCCATGATCCATGTTCGCCTATCAACAATTACCCCCTATCCTAACTGGGGGTTGCTACAGACGAGCATCTTTGGACGAGCAAGAGTAGTCAGGATATCCAACTGATGAGTACTCGGGCGAACATCATTGACCTCGGCGAGCAACAATAGGTTCGTCGTTTCGTCTTCCCTAGGTTTCGGGGATGTACGAGGGTGACATGGGCGGCATGATTGCGCGCCGCCCACGCGCGATCAGTCCCGAGGCCACGCGCCCCTATAATTGCGTATAGGTCCTCCGATTTTCAAACTTGCTAAAAAATTACCCCATTTTTTATCATTTTGGACCACAATTTTTTGGAAAATTACGGGTTTTACCCCATCTTTTCTTGGGATATAAATTGAAGTGGGAATCGAAATTTTTCCCACTTCTTTCATCTTTGCTACAGTGCTCCGGTGTCTCCAAGTTCTTTCCGGCGAATTTAAGCGTTTTCCGACGAATTCAAGCATTTTTCGACGGGATTACTTCAATTCCGTGTGTCTAATTCAGTTCCCAGGTAATTTGTTACATAATTCCTGTTATTTTTTCTTTTTTACTTCTCTTTATTCTTCGAAAACCTCCATTGCCGCCGTGTGGAAGATAGCACCGCCGTCCTTTCCAGAAATCGTCGCCGTCCGCAACTATTCCCGTCGCCGTCTGTATTTTTCTTCCTTTTTCCTATGTCTTCTCAGTCGAGCAACAAATCCGAAGAAACTCTTGATCCCCTTTTTCCCATTGTGACATACGAAAACCAACCCCCATTCGAGATTTCCTCGGTATCAACCCCCAATGTTGATTCAGTTGTTCGATCGGTGGAGGACACGGGTGCTCGCCCGTCTGGGAGGGAGGTGGTAGTTATTGCAAACAGAGATTCCGACGAGGGCTCCTCGTCCAGTGCTGAATCGGAGTAGGATCCTGAATTCGACGAACTCACTCGAGAGTTTTTGGAGAGGATAAACTTTCCACCTCCAAAGATGTTGGAAAACGAGATCCCAGTCGTAGTTGCTCGGCCTTTTGAGCGGCGAGCATATTCTAATGAACATGCGAACAACTTCTCTCGCCCCGAATGAGAAACTATGAGATTGGTGAAGACTGACTTCTAGGCGAGCAAAATTAGGAGTGTGGTTCTCGAGGAAGATCTTGATTTGATCCGAGAGACATACAAAATCCATTTCGATATCCATATGTGGGCCCCTAAGAAGAAAGAGAGAGCTGATCGCCCACCCGTAGGATGCACGGCGATCAACGTTGATACGTTGATGGCCGGGTTAAAGCTGTCGTTGCCCCCTGTTGTTGGTCGTTTTTTAGAGACGACCAACCTTGCCATTACACAGATCACGCTGATCGGGTGGATGAATTTTCTTGGCGCAATGTGTCTGTTCGCCTTAGAAGGATATGTTGATCGCCTTACTGCAGAGGAAATCAATTATCTCATGACAATTACCATGTGTCCCATAGGCGAAGAAGGTTACTACTATCTCAAGGCCTGAACCGGACTCAAGATGGTAGAAGGAGTGTCGAACAAGATCAGGGACTTGAAACAACACTTCTTCATTGGGGGTGATTGGCGGGCATCTTCCGGTCTATACGGTGGCATAGGACGAATAAACTCTCCCGCTTCTTATGGAACAATTAAGCGTAAGTTTATTTCTGTTCACTTTTGAACTGTATTGTTCTAATTTAACTTTTCTTGTTTGTTCGCAGGCCCTCGATTGCCCAAGTGGAACTCGGAGGAGGAGGAAATTGGTGTAGAGTTCCTGTTCACTTCTTGCTTGGTCGGCCTGCGCAACAAAGCGGATAGAACCATTCAATACCTGAGCGAGGAGAAGTATCAGAGAGTTGCTCGCCTATTCACATTCCCCCACCACTTAGAGACCCAAGTTGAGGTGCCCACATGTACGAAATTTTTCCAACTTGTATGAGCTTTCTTGTTCGACAATAAGGAAAATTAGAACTTGCTCGCACACTTAATATTCTGACTTTACTCTTTTTTTTTAGTCGAGCAAGTTACGGTAGCGGTTCCCTCCTGCTTCGGTCTCCTTGAACAGAGGGTGCACGAGATGCCTCCACCAAAAGGGAGAAAGATAAAGGGGGACCCCCCTTCCAAAGTACTGGCAATGACAAACAAACCCGAGGGGGCCAAAGTTCCTCGGCAGGCGGCACCCTCCGGTCATGCTCGGCCAGCTCTTCCTCCCATTTCCCCTCCTCGCGGGGGGAAACATTTAAAAAGGGGTGATGGGACCCCTGTGGCGCCAGACGTCCCCAGTAGCAATAAGGGGAAGGAAAAGGTGGGCCAGAACCTTGCTCATCCCACGGAAGAAACTGCTCGTCGCTCTTCCGTTGAGCCTATTGAGAAAACGGGCAAAGCCGGAAAGGATGTCACCCCATCCCGTGGTCCAGAAGACATCACTCTTCTCGATTGGGATGACCGCAAATTTTGCAAGTAAGTATCCATTTTCTCTTGCCAAACAAGATTCATTCTTCTTTTACAAATTTCTCTAAGTGTGAGGTACTTTCTTGTTCGCAGGTATCGGCCTAAAGACCATCCTGGGCGAGCAAATGTCGTCCATCAATATGCCTGTTCTAAAACTCCCGTTAACATAAGAGAGATCCCAAGTGACCATGTTCGCAGGGCGACAGAGTTGGTCGCCCGGGCTTGGACACGACCCATGGAGAAAACTATCTCCATGCAAGGGCTGGTGGATAACTTCCACCTATCAATGATGCACCATGCTAACGGCCTTGTTATGGCGCAAAAGACGATGGCCCAGCTGGCCGAGCAAGAAGAAGTTGTTCGCCGATACGCAAGCACTGCTCGGTAGCTTACAGAAGAGAAAGACGGTCTGATCAACGACTACGAAGCAAAGCTTGCTTGCTTGAACAATCAGCTCACCATTTCTCTTGATGCTGAAAAGAAACACCTTGAGGACATTCAAGGTCTGTCTGCCGAGCTGAAATGCAAGGACGCTTTGCTCGAAGAAGGAGGGAAGAGGTTGTCCACTACCGAGCAAAGGATTGCTGAACTCGAGGCAGAAGTTGCTCGCCTCGATGAGGTTGACTCCAGCAAATACACAAGCGAGCAACTGGAGGCCGAGCTGCAAGTCCGATCCGCTCCTATCTCCAACTTAGGATATATATGCACTTATGCCGACTGTATTAGTCTAGCCGATGCGTATGATTACAAGAACTTGGTAGAGGAGATGAGCAAAGACTTGACTGAGTTCGTGGAGAACTATCCCCCGCCGAACAACATCGAAATCCAACTGGGGGATATGGTTGAGTTAGGGGTCAAGATTGATAAACTTGACCCTAGCATCATAGTTACTCACCCTCCAGTTCCAGTCGATGAAGGCGAGCAAGCTGGGGATGAGGAGCCGGCTGCTGCGGACGAGCAAACTGCTAGGGAGATAGAGCAAAAAGCGGCTGAGGATATGGCCAGGGATATGATTGTCGATCCTCCATCTGACCAACCTCAAGATCTTCCTCCTGCCGAGCAGCAATAGGTCTAGGACTTAGACTTTTTGGTCTTTCTTTTGTAATAGTTGCTCGTTCTTTTTGTAGTACACTTCCTCCAGAATTCTTGTACTATTTTTTAGGCTTAAAGCCTTTTTTATTTAATGAATGTCTCTTTTGTTCGCTCATCTTCTTCTTATACGTTAATTACCTTTACATTTCTATTCAATGCTTTTACAATTATAACATATAATGTTGGGCTTTGTTCGATTTGAACTTTGCCTTTTAATAGAATAAGGGTTTAGCCTTAGATTCTGCTCATCTTAAAAGACGAACAACCTTTAACTGGCCTTGGTCCTCAAAATGGACTTATACCTCTAGCTTTGGACTTTTCTTTCAACGAACAACTATATTTACATTATGAAAAATTTACAAGTGTTGCAAGACTGCTCGTCAATAACATATACAATCTGACGAACAACTTTAAACACTAACTAAACCATGCTCGCTTATAACATTTTTGCCGAGCAACTTTGTCTAAAAAATAAAAGATATGAAACATCATCAGGCTATACAATGTGCCGAACAACTTTTCATTCTACACTTAGCAAAAATTTCAAAAAAATTAGGCAAGTTTTTTGGTTCATTCGCTTCACTTGCCCCCCAAGACATTTGTTCGCCCAATCAAGAACTTGTTCGACTTATTGATAGTACTTCTTTATATGTACAACATTCCAGGAGTATTGGGCCGGCTTGCCTTCCATATCTTCGATATCGTATACACCATTAAGGAATTTATCCGTTATACGATACGGGCCCTCCCAAGTTGGTCCCAGTACACCTGGAGGTTGGGCGAGCAACTTTCTTAGAACCAAATCTCCAACTCTGAATTCCCTGGTTTTAACATGGGAATTATAGTAACGTTCTGCTCATTGCTTATAGGTAGCATTTTTTAGCTCGACACTTAATCTTTTTTCTTCGAGCAAGTCCATTTCAGTAGCTAGAGCAAAGTTGTTCGCCTATTCATCAAAGTTGGTCGTCCTGATTGTGTTGGTCTTTAATTCGATTGGTATCACAACTTCTGTTCCGAAGGCCATTGCAAAAGGTGTTTCTCCGGTGCTTGACCTGGGAGAAACTCTATATGCCCACAAGACTTCCAGAAGTTCTTCAGACCAACTGTTTTTGCTCTCCGCCAGTCGTACTTTTAGTGTATGCTTGATTATCTTGTTCACGGCTTCGACTTGTCCATTTGATTGGGGATGATAAGGCGTAGAATAATATTTTATGATCTCCCACTTCGTATAGAAGTCTCTCAACTCTTTCCCATCAAACTGCGGACCATTGTCTGTCACAATGGTTTGTGGAACCCCAAAACGACAGACAATGTTCTTCCAAATGAAGTTGATCATTTTCTGTTGCGTAATCTTTACCATGGCCTCCACTTTTGCCCATTTCGTATAATAGTCGACTGCCACGACGGCAAATCGAACATTTCCTACTCCTTCTGGGAAAGGACCAATGATGTCCATCCCCCATCTTGCAAATGGCCACGAGCTGTAGACTGATACGAGCTCTTGAGCCGGGGTATGAATGTTCGGGGCAAAAATCTGGCATTGATGATAAGTTTTTGCTTTCTTGATTGCGTCCTGACGTAAAGTCGGCCAATAATAGCCTTGTCTGGTAGTCTTGTACGCCAAGGCTTGCCCCCCAGTGTGATTTCCGCATACTTCGTCATGTATTTCTTCGAGTATTGCTCATCCTTGCCCCCTAGGCAAACATTTGAGAAATGGGATTGATATTCCCCTTTTGTAAAGTTGCTCGCCCACCAGAGTATATCTGGCGGCTTGCTTTGTTAGCTTAAAAGCTTCAAAAGAGTTGTTTGGTTTTTCCCTACTTTTCAAGTATTTGACTATACTTGTTCTCAGTCTTCTTCTTCATTTGTTTATTCGTCCAGTTGGTTGACATTATAACTTGTTGTTGATGGGTCGTTCATTTTTGTGATTATAATGTCGGCCAACTCGGCTGACCCTTCGCTTGTTGCTAGTCGGGCCAACGCATCTGCTTGTGTGTTGCTTGTCCTTGGAATTTTTTTGATGAAGACTTGATCTAACAAGGACATCAGATGAGCAACAATCCGTTGATACTCGATCATATGATTGTCTTTAGCCTCGTATTCGTCTCAGACTTGGTTCACAATCAGTTGTGAGTCGCTAAATATTTGTAATCGTCTAATGCCCACGGTAAGGGATAGGTGGAGACCAGCAATGAGAGCTTCGTATTCTGCTTCGTTGTTGGTTGCCATGAAACCAAATTTGATCGTCGAGGTGAATACTTGCCTGTCAGGGCTGATCAGAACTACTCCTGCCCCCGAGGCTATGTTAGTTGAAGATCCGTCAACATAGAGATGCCAGGGATGATCAAGTCCTCTCGTCGGATCTGGTGGAAAGGTTAGTTCGACTATAAAGTCGGCTAATGCTTGTCATTTGATCGTTGTTCGAGAAGCATAGGTCACCCCGAATTGGCTAATCTCTAGTGACCACTTTAGTAGACGACCAGCTGTGTCGGGGCGATGGAGAATTTTTCTGAGTGGAAAAGTTGTTAGCACTTCAACTTGATGGTCAAAGAAATATGGTCGTAACTTCCTCACACTAATGACAAGTGCGTATGCCAACTTTTCGGTTAGAGAGTATTTGATCTCCGCTTCGTGTAAGGCTTGGCTGACGTAGTAAATCGGTTGATGAAATTTGTCGTCCTCTCGTACTAGAACAGAGCTGATCGCCACTTCTGATGTTAATTTTAACATCTCCCAGGTAGTCCTTAAGTTGGTCGAACGCCTTTTGACAGTTGTTAGTCCATGTGAACTTTCCTTTCTTGATGGCTTCGAAGAATGTACGACATTTGTCTCCCGACCGGGATATGAACCGATTCAATGCTGCTAGGCATCCTGTGAGCCTTTGCACTTCTTTTACCGAACGTGGTGGTTGCATATCCACGATAGCTTTGAATTTTGTAGGATTGGCCTCAATCCCTTGTTGACTAACAAGATGGCCCAGGAATTTTCTGGAATGGACTCCAAAGCTGCTCTTCTTCGGGTTCAACTTCATGTTGTAATGCCGAAGAATATTGAACACCTGGGTTAAATGCTGGAGATGGTCTTCTTTTCGGGGGATCTTGACTACGATATCATCTACATAGACTTCTACCGTATCTCCGATTTGTTCGTCGAACATTTTATTCACCAATCTCTGATATGTTGCTCCAACGTTGATGAGGCCGAATGACGTTCTCTTCCAGCACAGCAAGTTTTTGTTCGTATAAAATGCTGTATTTTCTTGATCGTCTGGATGCATTGGGATTTGATGGTGCCCAGCAAAGGTATCCATGAATGTCAGCATCTCGTGACCCGCAGTGCTGTCCACCAATTGGGCAATATGGGGGAGAGGGAAGTTGTCCTTCGGGCATGCTGCATTCAGATCTGTAAAATCTATGCATAGCCTCCAGGTCCCGTTTGGTTTCCTCACAAGGACTGGGTTTGCTACCCATTGTGGACAGAGTGCTTATCAGATTAAATCGTTGTCTAACAACTTCTTCACCTCTTCATTCAGAGCTTGGTATTTGTCTGGGCCATATTTTCTCCATTTTTGATGGACTGGTCTTTTTGCTTGATTGATATTAAACTTGTGACAAGCATGCTTTGGATCTATTCCCACCATTTCTGCATGAGACCAAGCAAAAACATCTAGATTCTTGCTGAGGAACTCTTTCATTCGGGATCTGTAAGGCTCAGAGAGCTCAGATCCTATATATAATTCGAGATCTTCGTTTTTAGGATTAACTTTGAACGCTTCCAATTCTTCAACTGGAGTTGCTCGTCGTTTTTGTCCTTTCCAACGAGTATCAATTATTGGTCCCTCAGGGTCAAAATCATTTTCGATGCTGATGGGCTCTGCTCCCAGGCGGGGTTCTAGATCATCTGTTGGTTTTGACCCGTTGTTGTTAGTCAACACCTGGCCCTCCAAATTATTTGGTAAGTGTTGCTCGTCACCACCCTTTTGTTGTTCTTCGGATTGAAGTTCCCCATGGGTGGTGATAAGTTGTTCGTCCAACACTTGCTCGTCAGGGTGTTGTTCGTCCGTATCCATATGGTCCTCTTCTATGTCCATCAGGTTCTCCAGTATTGATGGTTCATTAACAGGATAGCTGGTAGTGGCTTCCATCATGGATACTTGTGTGTGCTTTGCCTGTAACTGCAGGAGACATTCTCGAGCCTTTCTTTGATCTCCTTTTATTGTGCCTGCCCCACTTGCTGTTGGGAATTTTAGGCAATAATGGTAAGTTGAACATGCAGCTTTAAATTCATTTAGAAAAGATCGACCAAAAAACCCGTTATAGGTTGATTCCTGGTTTACGACCAAGAAATCTACCATTCTCGTTATATTTTTCTCGGGTTCCTCGACCGTTACAAGCTGAACGGACAACCTAATCTCCCCTAACGGGACTGTTACAATATTTCTGAAGCCTAAGATTCTATGATTTGAATCTCGTATGTAGCCCGAGTAGTCTCCAAGTTGGTCGAGCGTCTTCTTGAAAATAATGTTGGTGTAGGCTCCGGTGTCCACCAACAATCTATGTACTCTGGTCTCCATGATCTTCGCACAAATTACGAGCGAATCATTGTGGGGGGTCAATATTCCCTCCAAATCTTTTTCAGTAAAGGTCAGTTCTGCTGTCTGCATGATGGACGGATTAACCCCCATTCCTTGCACTTGGTCGATCGCTCGTAATTCGGCTTTTCTTTTTCGGTTGGAGATTGGCGGTCGTCCATCAGAACATCCTCCCGCCGGTCCTGCGGGTTCCATCATGTATAGATCTTCTAATGGATGAGCAGCAACGGTTGGAACTGGTCATCCAGGCTTGTTATTCTTCTGAGGTGGATCATCCTCCTCATCTTCCGAGTTGTTCTCCCAGACTCTCTTTCCAGGTTGCCTTTTGACGAAGTCGGAGAGCTTTCCCTCCTCATAGAATCGCCAAAGTTGCTTAAGCAAATCTTTACACTCGCTTGTAAAGTGCCCCACGCTTTGATGGTAAGCACAATACTTATTAGGGTTGAGTTTGCCAGTGTCTTAACGGATTCTTCGGGGAGGGGAGAGCAACTCTTTCTCCTTCATGTTTTCGTACACAGTTTCGATTGACACTGTTAATACCTGGTTCAGCTTTTCTTTTAGCTCCGTCCCTTCAGTGAATGCCTTCATGTTCTTCAGGACTCTGTAGCCTGTTCCGCCAGGTTTTTTGTTGTTCTCCTTGGGATCAACTTTATTTTCGCCCAAGTTTGCTTGCAGGGCCTCGTGCATGGAAACAAATATGCCGGCTTGATTTATGAATTCGGCATAGCTTCTTGGGCACTTCAGACGTACCTCTTTCCATAACTTCGACCCTTTTTTCAACCCGACCATAACATCGACGATTTTCATATCTTCGCTGACGGGCTCCCCTTCCAACAGTACTTTGTCGAACCTCTCCATAAATGCCCAGTTCGACTCGTCATTGTTTTGCTTTAGGTCTGACAACTGGTGTTTTTGGGACAAGTATGATCCCGCCGTTGAGAAATGGGAGAGGAATTCTCAACTTAGTTGGATAAACGAGTGGATGGATGCTGGTGGCATTGCGGAAAACCACTTGTGTACCCGGTCCCCCAAAGTCAAGGGGAAGTTTCGGCATTGGGTGGCATCACTAGCTCCCACCGAGACCATATAATCTGAATACTTCGTTAAATGGACTCGGGGATCAGCAATGCCATCGTACTGTATACTTGCTGGAAATTGGATCTTTTTCTGAATCGGGACTTTCAGAATGATAGATGACAATGGAGAGGATGGCAAGCTGGTCGTCCACACCCCTCTCTGTTGATCCAATTGCCATTGCATGCTCTCCACAGCCTTTCTTAAGCTTGACAACTCATCCAAAGATGCCCTCTGGCTCGGAGGCTGTTCGGCGAGCAAAGGCACAAACCTTTTTGTTCGTCGCAGTCCCTTGACTTGAAGCGATTTTACTAACTTCTACTAGTCGCTTACCCGCAAGCGGACGGGTTCACTGTAGTATAAGTACGTATAATGACCAAGTAGTATCGAACCCAAGGGATGGTGTATATGCGAATAGATCCCTGAAGATCTACGCGTCGTAGTTAATATGAGTGTGTTGTTTTTGGATTTTTGAAAAGATTAATTAAAAACTAAAATAAACTAAGTAAACTAAAATACTAAAGAAATCAAATTAACTAAGGGTTGTGTTCTAATGAGAGATGGTGATGCTTAGGATTGGAATTTCTACGTATACTAACTGAGCAGGTACATAATCAGAATAACTGTGACGTGCAAGAAATAACCTAAGTATAAGAATGCAAGGTGAAAGCTCAAGATTCTAAACCCTAATACTTTACCCTAACACCCGACTTCACTAATCTACTAACAAGTTAATAGATTGTGCTCAATTAATGAGACCCTAATTTAACTAAGGTGATGCGGTCGTCCTCCTTCGCTAAACCGGTAGATGAATTAATCTTTCCTAAACCCTCTCGTTAAGTCTACTCGTTGTTAAAGAGTGATACAGTCGTCCTCTCTCTAACACCTTTCGAACGAAATTCAAGAGCGAAGTCTAGATTAATTTTAAGAATTCATTAACTAAGAGAATTAAAACTAACGTCACAAGTTACTCTAATTACGTACCCACATCCTACTTCTACGAGTTCATCCTACCCTAAGCATACAAGGGTTTAGCCGGACATGGCTTTAACAAACATAAAAGCAATAGAAGAAACAACGAACATAAACATAATGAATTGAACGAAGAAAATAAGAAATATGAACTAGGGTTTTTAAAAGAAAATAAATCTGAGAACTGAAATTTAATTAACTCAAACGAAGTTTCAAAGTGTTTAATGAAATCAAACTAACGAAAAGAAACTAATAAACGAAAAGAAACTAAGAATTCGTACGAAAAACCTCAACAAAACGTAAACGTAAACTTGCTTCTCTCCTTCCTCTCCAAAAACTAAGTCTAAAAATTATTTCTAAAGTTCGGGGATCCTTCAAAACGTGTTTGGAAGAGGTATTTATAGGCAACGGGTCGAAACGGGATCTCATGGGCCAAAATTCTCGTCGAGCTCGAGTAGAGCTCGAGTAAAAATACTCGAGCAATGCAAGCTCGAGTGTTAAAATTGTACAGAACATGAAAGGTACTCGAGCCCCTTAGCTCGAGTAGTGCTACTCGACCGGACCCTGCTCGAGTAGTCTACTCGAGTGCCCGCGTACTGCCTACTCGACCGGCTTCTGCTCGAGTGCCTGAGTATTGGCTACTCGACCAAAGCTGGATCGAGTAGTCTACTCGAGTGCTTGAGTAGTGTTTACTCGAGCACCTTCATCTTGAGTACTTCAATGACACTTTTACTCGCACGAACTAATACTTCTCGTATTTCTCCCATATCTTCTCATCCGGGTATCCGTTTGAGTCGATTCGAAGTCCTACGAACTCCTCTTTTTGCCCTCTATCCATCTATAGGCATCAAAGACACAAATTTGTTAGTTTGAGAAAATAATACTCAAATGACTCTAAATACTTATATGAATCCATCAAAACAAAGGCATTTCGAGCGACGAATCATGACAATTTTACGCCTAATCAACCCCCCCCAAACTTACCATGTTGCTTGTCCTCAAGCAACGAAATAATAAGTCAAGTGAAATTGTTAGGAATGAGTCAAGGAATCCAATCATGCAAGTACATTAATTCAAGCTTCAAAGATGCATCACAAGTATACTCACTCACCTTCCTTTATCATATTCATGCAACAACAGTAAGAAACACCAAAATCAAACATGGATGTGCACTCTACGATGTGTTTCACTCCCTCACAAGTGTATAACAATGATCAAGGGACTCACTCAAACAATCAATCACACAAATTGGCAGTCATAGGCTTGTAAGTGCTCTTAACTTCGACCGTACTCTAGAAATCAATGCCGAATAAAAAAGGACTTTTCTCAAGGTTGTAATGTAGGCTCTTTGGACAGGTGGGATAACAATATAAGGTAAAGTGACTAAAGTGAATGGAGAATAGAAAATCAAACTTTGGCACTTCGACATTAGGAACAGAATACTTCAAACATGTTCAATCAACACCCTTTCAATTCCATACTCTCAATACTTCAAATTTTTTTTTCTTTCTCACTCTTTCACTTCTTTTTTCAATCACTTCACTCTTTTTTTTTTCTTTTCGCACAAACACATGAGCTCATTTTTTTCTTTTGCTCATTCTCAATTTTTTTCCTTTTTCCCACAACTCAAAACTTCATTACACCTTCTTCTCATATTCACTCAACAAACAATCTTTCCCTTTTTCAACTCAATTCACTCCCTTCACATTCACACTTTCCTATTCTCCACTCAAATTGGGACAAAAAGGCTTAGGAATTGGAATAATGTTCATATGTGCTAGCAAATAAAATAGGCTTTAGGCTCAAAGGGGCTAACAAGGGATCAATGTCATTGGTAAGGAAAATTTTGGCTAAGTGACTCAATTAAATCAAAGATGGCCTAAGATCACATTCGGCATATCAACTAGACATAATCAAGAAGCAAGAGCACACACAAGTTCTAGCATCCTCTAAGGTGACGATCCACTCACAAACGAAGAGATTAATTCATGCATCAAAATCTCATACGGCTCAAATCTCACGGTTTTCACATCCATGCTAGTCTAGTGCATTCTCACTCTCATCACACAAGTACTCAAAAGAAAAATTCACAAGCATACAAGTTCTTTCTCAAATCAGCTCAAACTCAAACACTCACACAAAATAATTTCTAACTCACCCTTACAACTCACTCTACTCATCAAATCATACTCAAAGATAGCAATCAACAAGCATAAGATGATTGATAGGCATGAAATATGCAATAGCGAGTCAAATCAAAATCACCCCAAGGAGTATCTCAACAAACCAATAATCAATCAAACTCAACTCAAAAGATAAGGGCGTGCATGCACGTGCAATGTAACAAGAAACATAAAAAAAAACTCCACCCTCCCAAACTTCGACCTTGCTAGAGGTCTAAGTTTGGGGTTGTGGTTACCTCAACCAAATAATTTTGTTTCTCTCACTAGCTTTACACACTCCCTTGCTTGAGTTGGTCCCTTCAATCTGAATAACTCCATGATACCTTTACTCCTTTAGAGACAAGCCTACAAAATACTCACTCAAATACGAAGTTAAACATACGACTCAAAATAACTCCCTAATAACTAAAAAAAACGCAAAGAAAATAAATAAAAAATAATGGGTTGCCTCCCATTCAACGCTATTTTTAAGGTCCTCATGTCGGACCAAGCTCAAAGGAGCTTATGGGACATCATACTCAAAGTTACCTCCCTTACTCTCATAAGAGTGGTGTTTGAACTCCTTTCCTTGATGTCCCTCCATCATGAGTTCCTTTCCTCTTTTCTCATTCCCAAGTGTTATGGGTCTCAACTCCTCTCTCCTTTATCTGGAGGAGTCTTACCAAACAAGTTCTTGAATTTTGACTTCTTCTTCTTAACTCCTCCTTTTCCCTCTAGCTGGACCACGTCCACTTTCTTCACCTCTTCATCCTTCAACTTCTTCACTTTATCCAAGCTCTCATCCTCCTTCGGGTGCTTCATGGCTTCATATAGGGAGATCTTCACTTCTTGATCATCAACCTTCAACGTAATCTTCCCATTTGCCACGTCTAGCACCATCCCCACCGTAGCTAAGAACGGTCTTCCCAATATCAGGGGCACGTGCTCATCTTCCTCCATCTCAAGCACTACGAAGTCGGCTGGAAAAATGTGATCTCCAACTCTCACTAGGACGTCTTCAACCACACCTTGAGGTCGAGTAATAGACCGATCGGCAAGTTGAAGCGTCATCATTGTGGGTTGAAGTTCAACACCTTCCTACTTCTTGAAAAGCGACAGTGGCATCAAATTAATGCTCGCTCCGAGGTCGCACAACGCTCCCTTCTTGATCCCGTTCCCAATGTCACATAAGATCGTGAAGCTCCCGGGATCCTTCAGCTTTGGTGGAAGCGCCTTGTGCACTAATGCACTCACCTCGTGGTTCAGCTGCACCAACTTCGGCTCATCCACTCGCCGTCTTTTCGCGATCAAGTCCTTCAAAAACTTTGCATAATTGGGCATCTGTTCCAAAGCATCATAAAAAGGAATATTAATATGCAATTGTTTAAAAACATCAAGGAACTTAGCGAATTTCTCATCAAGCGTTTTCTTCATAAAGCGTTGTGGATACGGGACGGGTATCACAGATTTGGGTACCCCCCATTCATCTCGCTCGGTCACTTTCACTTTCTCCCTTGCTTCCTTTGCTTTCTTCCACTTTGGAACCCTCTCTATCTCCTCACTTTCCTTGCCCTTCTGGGACTCATCCATATCTTTATGCTTCTCAATCCCTTCACTTTCAATCCCTTTCTGGACTTGGTGCGTCTCAGAGTCAGCAGGCATCTGAGGCCCTTCATAGTTGGTTCCACTTCTAAGTTGGATCGCCTTGCACTGCTCTTTCGGGTTCCCCTCCGGCATGGAAGGATATTTTCCCGGCTCTCTATTCACCATCTTTGCAATCTGGCTCATCTGGAACTCTATCGAAGTGAACCTTCGATTGTTCTCTTGTTGAGTTCTAGTCCACTCAACGTTCATCTTCTGGAGCTCTTGATCACGATGATCACCCTTCTTATGCAACTCCTTCACATCGTACTCCAAGGATGACAACCGCTTGCTTCCTTCCTCCACCTTCTGAAGGATCGCTCTCAACATCTCCTCGGTTGATGCACCGCCTTCTCCACCGGGAGGCTTTGAACCTGGATCAACACCTGCAGGAACAGTAATACCAGCTTTTGGGTTAGCATACGAAAAGTTCTCATTCTTCCTCCATGTGTTTTGAGGAGGCTGCTGGCCTCCTTGAACTCCTTGTGTGTTCCTCCATTGATTTTGAGGTGGCTGAGGGCCTGGAGGTACAAATGGCTGACCATAAGAAGGTCTTCCAAACTGATTTCCACCTTGGTAGCCATTCTGATTGTAATATGGACCTCCCATGTAATTGGCTACCTCTTGTTGTCCGCTTGGTTGGTCTACTCTCTCATTCTCTACTGCATGCTCTCCAACCAAATTCTTCCCCAACTCGAGGTTGTTGATCTTCTCCATCATGGCCATCAATAGCCTTCTCGTTCCTTCACCTTCTTCAACCTGATGAACTCTCTGAAAATCTGCATCCACACCCCAAGCACCGGCAATCGTGACAATATTGTCCACGATCTCCCTACACCTCTCTATGCCTTGATTCAGGAATGCTCCGCCCGCACAGGCGTCTAAATGGTCTTGCCCCGCCTTGTTGGCACCACTATAGAAGAATGTCATAATGTCTCCCTCGTTGTACCCATGCTGCGGGCACTCAATCAGCATGTTTGAGTATCTCTCCCACGCTTGGCGTAAATCTTCTCCAGACTTCTGGCGAAAGGACGAGATCTCAATTCTAGCCTTGATCGTCCTAGATGGAGGGTAGAATCGCTCGAGGAACAGACGCTCGATCTCGGCCCAAGTGGTTATACCTTCCCGTGGGAGCGTGTTGTCATACCACTCTTTAGTTATTCCCGTCAATGAGAATGGGAACAGCCTAAGCCTCTTGGCATCTTCAGTCATGCCATTGTAATTGAATGTGGAGGCTATCATGAGAAAGCTCCTCAGATGTGTATGAGGATTCTCCTTCCCGATCACCCCCTTGAATTGATTCTCGGTGAGCAGCTTTAAAATCCCCGGGGATATCGAGAAGTTGTTCGCCTCAACAGGAGGCAATGCCACTCCATCATAGTACCGTTGTGGCTGCGCTGCAAACCTCCCTCGAATAGCCATATGTTGATCTACGTTCTGAGGAACGTGTTGAGGAATAGCAGCAGGTACTGGTACTTGTTGGGGTAGTGGTGGGTAAACAGGTGGTTGATTATAGACTGGAGGTGGATGATATGGGTATGGTGGATAAGGGTATGGTGGGTATGGGTAATGTTGGTATACTGGGTTGTTGAAAGGGTTATTTGGGTTTTGTGGGTAAGCAGGGTTTTGGTTCTGGTTTTGGGGTTGTGTTTGTGCAGAGTTGATTGTGTCTTGTGGGTTCGGGTGTGGGCTCTCAGTTCCCCTTATGGGTATCTGCTGATTACTGCTGTTTCCATTGGCACCCTCTGCCCGTTCCACAAGAGCAGTATACTCTGCAGCTATTTTGTCTAACTCCCCAAGCACATCAGAAATCTTGTCTTTGTTTCCCGCGGCAATAGTCATTCTTCTCAAGAAGGCTCGGTTCCTTCTAGCTATTGTCTCAGGATCTGCAGGTAACCTCTCTTCGCTCGTATTGCCTTGTGAGCGTGTTTTCATAAACCTGAAACACTAGCAGAAGGATCAAAATGTAACTGCCGAATAAATAAAAATAAAAATAAAACAGAAAAGAAAGCACTCACTACTAACTACTAAGCTATCGACAAGTCCTATTCAAAGAGCATATAACGCCTTCCCCGACAACGGCGCCATTGACTTGAAGCGATTTTACTAACTTCTACTAGTCGCTTACCCGCAAGAGGACGGGTTCACTGTAGTATAAGCACGTATAATGACCAAGTAGTATCGAACCCAAGGGATGGTGTATATGCGAATAGATCCCTGAAGATCTACGCGTCGTAGTTAATATGAGTGTGTTGTTTTTGGATTTTTGAAAAGATTAATTAAAAACTAAAATAAACTAAGTAAACTAAAATACTAAAGAAATCAAATTAACTAAGGGTTGTGTTCTAATGAGAGATGGTGATGCTTAGGATTGGAATTCCTACGTATACTAACGGAGCAGGTACATAATCAGAATAACTGTGACGTGCAAGAAATAACCTAAGTATAAGAATGCAAGGTGAAAGCTCAAGATTCTAAACCCTAATACTTTACCCTAACACCCGACTTCACTAATCTACTAACAAGTTAATAGATTGTGCTCAATTAATGAGACCCTAATTTAACTAAGGTGATGCGGTCGTCCTCCTTCGCTAAACCGGTAGATGAATTAACCTTTCCTAAACCCTCTCGTTAAGTCTACTCATTGTTAAAGAGTGATACGGTCGTCCTCTCTCTAACACCTTTCGAACGAAATTCAAGAGCGAAGTCTAGATTAATTTTAAGAATTCATTAACTAAGAGAATTAAAACTAACGTCACAAGTTACTCTAATTACGTACCCACATCCTACTTCTACGAGTTTATCCTACCCTAAGTATACAAGGGTTTAGCCGGACATGGCTTTAACAAACATAAAAGCAATAGAAGAAACAACGAACATAAACATAATGAATTGAACGAAGAAAATAAGAAACATGAACTAGGATTTTTAAAAGAAAATAAATCTGAGAACTGAAATTTAATTAACTCAAACGAAGTTTCAAAGTGTTTAAAGAAATCAAACTAACGAAAAGAAACTAAGAATTCGTACGAAAAACCTCAACAAAATGTAAACGTAAACTTGCTTCTCTCCTTCCTCTCCAAAAACTAAGTCTAAAAATTATTTCTAAAGTTCGGGGATCCTTCAAAACGTGTTTGGAAGAGGTATTTATAGGCAACGGGTCGAAACGGGATCTCATGGGCCAAAATTCTCGTCGAGCTCGAGTAGAGCTCGAGTAAAAATACTCGAGCAATGCAAGCTCGAGTGTTAAAATTGTACAGAACATGAAAAGTACTCGAGCCCCTTAGCTCGAGTAGTGCTACTCGACCGGACCCTGCTCGAGTAGTCTACTCGAGTGCCTGCGTACTGCCTACTCGACCGGCTTCTGCTCGAGTGCACTACTCGAGTGCCTAAGTATTGGCTACTCGACCAAAGTTGGCTCGAGTAGTCTACTCGAGTGCTTGAGTAGTGTTTACTCGAGCACCTTCATCTTGAGTACTTCAATGACACTTTTGCTCGCACGAACTAATACTTCTCGTATTTCTTCCATATCTTCTCATCCGGGTATCCGTTTGAGTCGATTCGAAGTCCTACGAACTCCTCTTTTTGCCCTCTATCCATCTATAAGCATCAAAGATACAAATTTGTTAGTTTGAGAAAATAATACTCAAATGACTCTAAATACTTATATGAATCCATCAAAACAAAGGCATTTCGAGCGACGAATCATGACAATTTCACGCCTAATCATCCCTCACTCGGAGCGGGCATGTCCTGGAGTTATTTCCTAGGGTTGCTCGCCGCATTTGGCCCTAGGCACCTGAAAGCAGACTGGGACAATCTTTCATGGACCGACGGGCGAGGTTGCTCAAATGTTGCTCGCCCATCTCTTGCTCCCTGGCGAGCAACATTTTTTTGATTTTGGGGTTGGCCAAGCCTATCCTGGGCGCTGGAGCGAGTTGTTCCATGGCTTGACATTGTTGCTCACCCATGTGCTGACTCAGCCTGTCCCTCTCTTGGGTCAGCCACCTTGGCCTTGCCCTTATCTCGCCTGACTTGGGCACTGTCTACCTCATGTTGCTCGTCCCTAACAGATCTGGCTCTAATAACCTCCAGGGGTTTATTCTTAGACCTTGCTTGTGAGGACCTATTTTGTTCTTGTTGCCTTTGGATGGTTTGGAGAGCAGCAATGGTCTTAGCCAGTTCATTAGGGTTGCTCGCCAGGGCCTCCAATTCGGGTGGAAGGTTATGGTCTATGGCAGTAAGTCTTGATCTGTTCGCATGTCTAGGTTCACGATCTTGATGGCCTACTGATGAAGCCCGAGTGGGAGATGCTCTCCTTGACAAGCGTGAACCTTGTATTTCCTTGGATTGTGGCATTTTAAATTGAATTATCTTCAAATTTTATATTGAAGAACACCAAGAACACTTTTGCTTGAATCTTCAAGGGTTTCTTGAGGATTTCTTAAAATCTTCAACTTTTCAAACTTGAAGTTCTTGACTAATCACACTTAATCGAAGGTTCGGACCCTCCTTCTAGCGCCAAATTGTTGGTGATCAAATTTAATCGGAAGAATTAGTGACTGTTTTAATTCGGTTTAAGAACACCAATCAATAACGTGTGATTGATTACCACCGTAAATGGTAAATCAAAGATTCGGGTTGTAAAATCGTAAATACGAAAGTCGAAATCGGATTAATTTCGTATATGTGCACGTTTAGGTGTGTTTGTGTATTTTGGGAGTATTTGTGAATTTGAACTTGTATTTCTTAGCTGGAGAACAACTATTTATAGAGACTAACAAGCAGGAGGTGTCCAAGACTCTTGGACTTCCTAGCTTGCATGCTAGACAAGTGTCATTTGACCTTGTTTGACCTTATCTAAGCTAAATCTTAGTTACAAAGTCTTCTTGGGTCTTATCTCGAATTTCATTTTTGTTCGCACAGGTCGGTTTAATTGATCCAGGATGGTTTCTTCATAAAAGTTGTTCGCCGTTTGTGGATGTGGCTTGGAAGTTGTTCGCTTAAACTTCGTGTTGAGATGGACTTTGAAATCTTGGTTCCTTGTTCGTCTTCAAACACATCTTAGGCCGGTAAATTCACCACCTATTGTCAACGTTGTTCGTCATTGATGACTCGGAGGACGGTTCATCTGATCTCGGGTTATAAAACCTGCTCGCCGATATGTTGCTTGTCGATATAGTAGTTCGACATTCTATACACTACAATCGTGATTTTCTTTGTTTAATCCTTAATTCTTGTTCGCACAGCCATGATCCATGTTCGCCTATCAACAAATTTGAGTTCAATTTTTTTTTACAACAATTACAATATAATACCACCGATCTAGATTAATGATACTCCTAGTGAAATTATTGATACTTTTGAACAAACATTTGATGCTTTAATATAATTTTATAATAAGCTTATCATGTATTATTTTCGCATAATTCTTACCCTTTCTTTTTAGTTTTTATTCATCATTAACATATAATGTGAGCATTCTTTTTTGTTAACCAAGCTTCAATGAGTTATGTTGAACAATAAAATAAAATAAATGTAGTATATTATTGCAATAGATAATTGAGGTCTCTTTGCAGTGTTGTTCATATATTACATTGAAATTAAAAAAAAAAAATCTTATATATATATATATTGTACATATCGAATCAAACTTAAACCAATTCGTTTATAAATTAAGTATTTTACGAGTTTGCGTTCAACTAATTTATCAAACTAAACAAATAGAATTAACCTTAACAAATAATAAGCTCATGAGCTACTCGATTCCAACAACCCCTCACGTAAATGATATGTTGTTCTACTATGCATTTTATGTTATTAAACTCATTAACTAATTAGATCTCGCGAGACATTACTTGCGTAAATTTTTTTATTTTTTTTTCCGTGGACTATCTGTACAACTTTCTTTCTTTTTCCACCCAAAGCATAGTACAAACATTAACCCTACGTTAAATATTATATCCTCCTAAACTAAAACTGTTGGCAATCTCATCAGAAGATGCCGAACGGCGCCGTTCCACATGGGAACGACGTCGTGTTCTCCACCGGAATACCCGGCACCGAAGGCGGCGGCACGGACCGAATAAGCGCAAAATTCAAACCCTTAAAAAACGGGTGGGTCTTCACATCCGCCGCCCCGCGCTTTGACCCGAGCCTCCTATTCGGATCCTTGTTCAACAACCCGGATATCAAGTCCCGCGCATGCATTTCACTCGCGCGGCACGGCGCGTCGTTGGGAAAGGCCAGGGGCTTTTTCGCTATGTTACGCAGCGTAGCTTCATTCGATGCGCCAACGAAGGGGGTCCGTCCGTAAATCATCTCGTACATGAAAACGCCGAGGGCCCACCAATCCACGGCGTTCCCGTGGGACCCACCCGTGGCCACCTCAGGCGGGACGTACTCGTGGGTCCCAACGAAGGAGCATGACCGGGCCGCCACCGGTTCGGCGACGAAAAGCCGGTTGGCTGCCAGCGTTTGGATTTTCCTCGACCGGAAAAACCGGCTGGATAGGCAGGAGAACGGGGTGAGCGCGGCGGTCGACCTCGGTGGCGGAACCGGGTCGGGGGAAAAACCGGGGTATTCGACGGCAGGGACGGCGTCGGAGCAGAGGGAGAGATCGAAATCGGTGAGCATGATGTGACCGTCGGATCTAACCAGCACATTTTCAGGCTTTAAATCTCTGTAGATTATTCCCAGCAAATGGAGATATTCTAGTGCAACCAAAACCTCTGCCGCATAAAACCTGGAAAAATGAAAATCCGATTATCAATTAATTTCGAGGAAAACTATGAAAGTTACGGAAATATTCCATTTTCAGGTTTAGGAAATAGTAACTATCTAAATTAAATTAAAAGGCTTTTCAATTTATTAATGGAAAATTGCAGATTAAATTAATTACAAACTACAATTAGTTTCTTAGTAGTACAATTATACGAGTATTACTATTCAGTAAAACGAGTAGTACCATTAAAATATTGATTACCTAGCGGAGGTGAGAGAAAAGCGTTTGTGCGGCTGTTTATGGCGGAGAGAATGCAAGTCGCCGCCGGAGCAAAACTCCATCACAACGCAGGAAAAATTCGAAGTCTCAAATTCCGCAAACAGAGTAGGCAAAAAAGGATGATCCAAAAGCCTCAAAATCTTCCTCTCCGTTTCCGCTCTCTGCGTCTTCTTCTTCAGCGCCAACACGCCGTTATCCACCACCTTCATCGCGTACAGCCGCCCCTCCGCCGCCGCACGGAGGCGGCACAGGTACACTCTGCCGATATCGCCACTGCCGATCTGGCGCACCAGGCTAAAATCACGGAACGTCAGGTTCGTCTTCAACCGAATCGCCTGAAACGAGGAGTCCGACGACCGGTGCGGCTTCAGCGCCGCCTGCTGCTCCGGCGAACTCGTCGGAAACTCGAACGAAAGCCTGCTAAAGCTTGTGCAATGGCTCAAAGTCGTGTCACTGCTCATCGAACTAATTTTGCTAACCAATTCCTCAGAATTACAATGCGATTCTTCCAACATTTCGTGCACAATTTCATATACAATGCACAGAATTTCTCAACAGAATCGGATGCGGTTAATAGAATCAGAAAAGTCAAAATTTAAAAAAGATTTTCGAAAAAGAACTCATTGCGAAATAATGGGGGAAAACAGATATTTATAACAATATCAGCAGAGTAGGGTTTCTGAGAATCATGAAGAGAGAAATCAATTTAATGGCAGGCTCTAGCTTCTATGTATGTATGTGTGTATATATAGGTATGTTCATATTTTTAGAGAGAGAAAGATGTGTGAGAAAGAGGTCGCGGGGCCCGGCATTTGTACGGAGTGGCAGTGATTAAATTTAATGATTTCTCAGTAGTAATTAAATTTTTTTTAAGGAATTTTTATTTCCTGGAATTTTCAGTTGGTGTTTGGCACGTGAGGTGGCTGTACTGCACGTGTAGGGAAGCTTCATAGGAATTCTTGGTTTCGGGGAGGGTGACGTCAGTGCGTGACACGTGTGGAATGGGTCAGCACGTGGGAAATGGAAATTGCTCGTTGAGTTATTTAGGGCTGAAAGTGCAGTAATGGACCTTGCTTCCATGAACAAAAAAAGTGAGCTTTGATTTTTTTCTTTACTCGCAAAATTGATGATTCGAATTATAATCTTTGATTTACATACTGGAGCTCTAGTCATACCATTTCATCTGAATTTTGGAATTAAATGGTGAATGTCGATTCTCGGTGAGAGTCCAAAGTTGTTTTTGCACTTTTGCACTTAGAAAGCGGTTATTTTTTAGCTTAGAAAGCGGTTGGAAACACTTTCTAAGAATCCGCTATCTAAGCTAAGAAAGCGGTTAGGAAACCGCTATCCAAGATAAACTCTTAGATAGCGGTTTAAAACCGGTGTGTACTAGGAAAGCGGTTTCGAACCGCTATCCAAGTCAGTCTCTTAAAAAGCGGTTTCAAACCACTATCCAAGTCTACTTCTTAGAAAGCGGTTTAGAACCGCTATCTAAGATCTTTACTTAGAAAGCGGTTCTTAACCGCTATCCAAGTGCATTTACGTTTTTTTTAATTTAATTCACTAGGAAAGCGGTTCTTAACCGCTTTCTTTGATTTTTAATTTTTTTTTTATATTTTCTATTTTATTTTAATAAACCTGTTTATATACAAATAAATATATTTATCCATACCATCAAATATTAATCCATAACATCAAATAAATATAATTAATTACCAAAAAATTCATAATAATATCATATCATCACAAATTAATATTTAAGTTACATGCCAAAAGTTTATGTCTTACAAAAAGAAAATTACATTAAGAACCTATTGTATAAATACCCCATCCAATCCATTTTCCACTTGTCAATTCTAGCTTTGTTGTAAGTCGGGATCCAAGGATTATGCACAAACTGCAAATTACATTTAAAATTTAATTAATTAATACGAATATGTTATATATATCAATAAATAATAATTTAAATAAATCGATAAATCAACTTACTTCATCAGGTATAGTCGTCTGAGAAGTCAAGATTATATCTTCAATGTAGCAACACACAAAATGTCCACAGTGATCGCCATCTTGCTGTCTCGGAACCTATTGATTAAAAATTATAATCACGTACTATATATACCTATGATTATTTTTAATTGAATTGAAAAATTTATAAAGTAAGTTTACCGAAATATTTTTCCACAACACTTTACTAATGGTTTTTGAGCTTTGACCTGGAAGACTACTCCGAAACATTCTCATTACACTATAAAAAATATTTAGAAAATAAAGCTCAGATTAGATATGCATACTTTTTAAAAGTAAAACAAATAATAATATGAGAATATTAAAAACTAACTTACCCGTCCATAAATGTCATGAGATTAGGACGATTTGTATACACTCCACCGTGAGCTGGATCCATATAATACACATTAAGTTCATTCATGTCTATGGCCACCAGCACCCAATGTTTACTACAATATTATATTAAGAATATTAAAAGATAATCATTTGTTTATATAAAAAAAAATATTTTATGAAATATTAATTGTACTCACCCCACATTTGTCGGCCAGAAAATGAGATGATTTTCCCAGTATATTTCAACATATGGTTAACAATATCCCTCATTAATGGTGTCCTCTTACCAAACATGCAACACACTTGTGGAGAGACGAATGAATACTTTGCACTTGCCCCGATATCTAGGGTGAAATATACCTCACCCAAATATCTTAAACAAACATACGCTAATTAATATTTAATAAGAAAATTAAACTATATATATATGAAGTAAATATTGAGAATTAGTTAATTAACACATACCTGAGGTAAAGAGTTATGGTAGTTGCACTCAACCACTTGTCGTGCATTACTTCATTCACATAATTCGGTAGGATGAACTCTTCATAACCAACCTGGTGAAAGTAAGAAGTAATGGGAACCACAACTGGATCGTAGGTGGGGGACGAAACCATCAAGTGCGCTGTTGATATTGTAGTGACGTCGTGGGGTAAGTCACCGTGCACTGGATAACCTAATCGTCGTCTGCAAACACCAATAGTGGGTTCCCTCGGTCTCTCCCTTTCAATACCACTTGATCTTTGTGGAGTCTTTTGTGGAGTCGGCAGTATCTACAATTAATTTTTAATATAATTTAGAATAAATAAAATATTAAACTTTAATACCATGAATTTTACCTTCTTGGTGAGAGAGACCAAGTTCCTCGGCCATTCGAGAAAGTGTCCGACCGTTGTTCCGACTGTGGTGGCATCATCTTCTGGTCTTGGCACTGGTGAATTCTCTTCTCCGATTTCAGGTACAATAAGTGTGACTCTCACAAAGCCAGAAGTATGGGGACGACCGTGAATGATTCCACTAGAGCTGTCGTGCAACATTCCAGTTGCCACCAATCGAAGAGGATGCTCCACATAAAGGAAACATTCCACTGACTGTTCGAAGAAGATATTAAGTTTAGAAAATTATACTAGTCTTTAATTAAAATAAATACGAGATACATCTGATACCTGGGAGACGTTTTGAAGTGGATCGTTGAATTCGTTTCTAGCATCAGCGGAAAATATAGTCGGGACATTATTTTCACAACTAGCACTACTCGACGACATCCCTTGTCTCAATTGTCTTTGATTCATGATCTCCATCTGTTTAGCCAAGTCGGCAACCTGCATAGAAAGCTTTTCCACCACAGACATAGCCGCAACACCGGGTGCCATCTCTAATGTTTTCTTCGTGACGCCATATCCAAAAGCTCGTAAGCGTCCGGGATGCTCCTGACGATCTATTGCCCATGCAAACAGATCATCAGTCCCCACAGTGCGGATGTCGTCGGGCGTCATGCTCTGAGATATGCGCTCCTGAATAACAAAAAAATATTATTAAATCATTTCAAATGAAGTAATTGTTTTTAATGTAAAGGATAAAATAATGGATGAATTACCGCTTCTTCAGAGATACGCTGAGATCTGTTATCGGGAAAATTTCCATCTCGAGTCTTTCTTGTAGTTTGAAATAACTCGTAACGGGTAACAACAGACGCACTCTCTCCAGCTTTCCTTTTTTCTTCTTTCTACGATAATGATAAATATGTCCCCAAATTATTAAAAGTGAATATATATTAAGAGTGAATGATCATAAAAAAAAATTAAAAGTTAGTATTTTTAGCTCACCAAATCTTCCCTAATACGTGCATAACCTTTGGAAGATCCACGATATCGCGCCTCCATATTCTTAGCTTGTACGCTATTTCTATTACTTTTTTCCTACAGTGTAATATAAATACAATAAACACTTAAAAAATTGTGCATTAATGGGAATAGATGAAATGACATTGATCAAGGTTACCTTGAAATCATCAAGCATAGATCTACGCACGAATTCCTGCCAATATGGGGCCACCATAGGGGATTCCTCATAGTCCTTAGGCGGCTTAGGCGAGTACTGACCAGTCTTCGGGTCTCGTGAATTTCTCCTCAGAAAAGACCGAAATTTTTTGGCCGCATTCCCAGCTTGCATAAGTATTTGATGCTTCCTTGTGTGATCAAGGCCGGAGAATGTTTGCTGCATACACATATAAAATATTTTATGAATATTTAGTAATTTCACAAGCTTATACATAAAAATAAGTCATGCAACAATGAAAATATGCATATAATTAATTTACATACCACGAGCTCATCCCATAACGCTTCCTTGTAAGGACTCATTTCAGGCTTACGCCAGTCACTGCATGGCAGCACGATAGGGACCACTCTCCTGACTGCAGACCCAATGTAGTGCGCCAACTTCGCACTCTCAGGTCCAATCGGCTGCCCATAATCATTGAATGATAACTGCAATTCAATGATATCGTTAGCTCAACAAACAATTATTAAAAATAATAAAAATTAAATTGTTCAGATGTAATAAAATTAATTACCTTCAGTAATTTTCCTTTGCTACGGTCTTTCTTCAATGAAGTCATCGTGACTATACCCCTCTTGCGCTTCTCTCCAGAGCTACAAGAGGTGTGAGCATCAGTGTTATCCTGTCCCAAGTCATCATGATCTCCCTCATCTCTATCATCTCTATCATCCCCATCATCTCTATCATAGGGAAAATAACCCCCATAATCTCCATCACCCCCATAATCTCCATCATCTCCATCATAGGGCGGTTGATCCATGATCCTGTGAAACAGAAAAAAAAATTAAATAAATAAACAGAAACAACATTTAATAAAGCAGAAAAAACAATATTTAATAAAGTCGTACATTTCTTTTTAGCACTGGTTTTTCTTTTTCGTTTTTGGTTGACTTTTCTTGTTCATGACCCTGAATGTTAACGAGATCCGGATTGTTATATTCATCATCGTTTCTAAGATTTCTCTGGTATAGACGTGGATTTGCAAGATCATCAAAAGAGGGTATAGAATGTGTGAAGTTCTGAAAAGGATCATCAATCATGTCAACATCTTCATCGACTTGGTCGTTGATCTGGTAACTATGGTTAAATTTGTTTGACAGAAGCACAATTGACCATTTCTTGTTCACTGGGTCGGGGACATAGAAAATTTGTTGAGCTTGACTGGCCATTATGTAAGAGTCGTCTCTGTATCCCACATTCTTCAAATCGACGCGTACAAACCCAGAACATTCAACTTGGACCCCATTTGTGATCCTCACCCAACTACAATCGAAGATTGGTTCTCGGTGACCAACATAGTCGAGTTCCCAAATATTGACAATCTGTCCAAAGTATGTGGTAATCGACTCATTCCATGCAGTTGCAGTAATAGACACCCCACTATTCTGCCTTGTACTTGCGGCATCATGATCCCTGGTATAAAAAGTGTATCTGTTGATAAGATAACACTTGTATGAATACGCATGCCTATCAGGCAATCTGGATAGCCACTTAACTCTTTCTTTCACTGATTCTTTAATCTGTGACAACATATTTGCAACATAACCATTGAACCAGTCAACAAACGTCCGATTATGCTCAGCTTCAATCCATGATCTATCTCTGGTGGGAAAGGACTCAGACAGTGCTTGCATGTGCAGGTTAATAAAAGGAAGCACATCGACCGTGTTGTGAAGTACGCACAAGTGCATCCGTATTAGCTCCTCCATACTAACACATACCGGTTGACCACCGGTAATGTCTTCACCATCCATCCTATTAGTGTATCGGGTACTTGGAAGTCCAATTGCATCAACATTTGGAATAAATTCAGACCAGTACTCAACTGCTTCTTCTACTAAATAGCGTTCTGCAATGCATCCCTCCGGCCTGAACATATTCATCACATACCCTTTCAGCACTTTCATGTATCTCTCTACACCATACATCCATCGCATACGAGCAGGACCACACATTCTTGTCTCGTGTACCAAATGAACAGTTAGGTGAACCATTATATCAAAAAATGATGGAGGGAAATACATTTCAAGCTCACATAATGTCCCCACAATCTGTCTCTGAAAACCAAGCAATTTTTTAGGATCAATGACCTTGCTACTCATTGCCTTGAAGAACCAACAAAGCTTTGTTATGGTTATGCGCACATTTTCAGGCAAGATAGAACGTATTGCAATGGGCAAGAAATTCTCCATAATGACATGATAGTCATGCGATTTCAGATTCGTCAATTTCACGCCATCATCTGAAACAAGTCTCTATATGTTGGACGAATAACCCTCTGGTACTTTCACATCCTTTAGTGTTTGAAGAAACACTTTTCTCTCACTCTTGGACAAGGTGTGTGCAGCAGGAGGTAATTTCGGTGGTTTACCTTCTTCACACACAGGTGTCAATTCTGCTCTTATACCCATAGCAACCATATCCATTCTTGCATTGTAACCATCCTTGGACTTGTTATCAGCTAGCAGAGTATTGAGCAAACTAGCACAAACATTCTTCTCAACGTGCATTAGATCAATGAAGTGTCTAACATACAACTCTTTCCAATAGGACAATTGAAAGAAAATTGATTCCTTCTTCCAGCCTCTAGTTGGGAGACTCTTTGCAAAGAGTTTTCCGTATTGTGTGTTGACATTCTTCATCTCGTTCAATACATCTGTACCTGACAATAAACGTGGAGGTCCACGTTCCTCGATTATGCCATCGAATGCATCAACCATTCTTCTATACTCATGTGTTGGCTCCAACCACCTTCTATGCCTCATATAAACAGTCTTTCTACAATGACATAAACGAATGTGATCTGTGTTCGTGGTACACCAAGGATATGCATCGGCTCCCTTCACACTATATCCAGATACATTCCTATAAGCGGGGAAGTCATTGATAGTTCCAAACAACATGGCCTTCAACTTGAAATTCTCATTTCTATAAGCATCATACACATCGACACCCTCATCCCACAGGAGCTTCAAGTCCTCTATCAAAGGAGCCAGATATACATCTATGTCGTTACCAGGTTGTTTGGGTCCTGATATCAATATAGACAACATCATGTAAGTGCGCTTCATGCACAAGTCCTGTGAAAGATTATAAATCATCAGAATCACTGGCCAAGTACTGTGGTTGGTACTTTGCATACCAAACGGATTCATTCCGTCAGTTGAGAGTACAAGACGCAAATGTCGTGGTTCGTTCCCAAATTCTGGATGTCTGGCATCGAATGTCTTCCACTGGGGTGAATCAGCAGGGTGTCTTAGCATTCCATCCTTGATCCTATAATCATGATGCCAAGTCAAATTTCTGGCATCCACATCGCTACTATACATTCTTCTGAATCTTGGTATTATCGGAAAGTACCACATCACCTTCGCTGAAGATTTATTTTCCAGATATCTCTTCTTCCCACACTTGGGACATTCATCGAGGTCTTCATACTCCTTCCGAAACAAGATACAATCACCCGGGCAAGCATGAATTTTCTGATGTGTTAACCCAATGGACTTAAGCATTTGCTTAGCCTCATATGCTTTCGTAGGCAATACATTTCCATCGGGCAATAGACCACTAACTGCTTCCAGCATGCTTGAGAAGCACGCATCGGTCAACTGGTGTGCTGCTTTTAGGTTGAACAATATCAACACATCTGACACTTTTGTTGCCTTCTTACACCCGGGCCAAAGGGGTAATCCAGCATCATCTCTTAATTTCTCTGACATATAAGGGTGATCTCGCAGATTTGTGTCATCCCCACTCGATGTATCAACATTCGGGACATCTCCAATACTATCCTCAACCACTGTATCTTCAAACCTAAAGTCAGTTCTTATGTTGCTTGAGCTACATCCATCTCTTCTCTCACCATGAAATGTCCAAACGGTATATGTTTTATCAATACCGTGACACATCAAGTGGTCTAACAAACTTTCTCGACCACTAACAGTTTTTCCATTCATACATTTCCAACACGGACATAAAATGTATCGATGGTCGGTGCAGTGTCTAATTGCATGATTACAAAACTCTTCCACCTCATTCCTATACTCCTCTGATAATCTATCTGCTCGAACCCACTTCCGATCCATATAAAACTAGAGATGCCTATATATATACATTAATCGAAAAGCACACGAGTTGAGTCTATATATAATTAGCAATCCAACTCTATTTACATCTACTACTATTTTGTAAAATTTTATAACCTCTAGCTAGGCATGCTAAAATTCTAACATGCATTCTAACAATTCCATCTAAAATTAATCATAAAGCCTTCAATTAAGAATTCTAACCCTAACAAGGATATGATAACAATCTTATTATGAGTTGAATGCTAATAATAAATTAGCTTTAATGTAATTATCACAAGGCAATTTAAATCATATCGTGGTTAGTATCTCTTTTCTACCGTTTAATCATGCATAACTAGAGTGAATCAAATTACGCAATCACACAATTTCAATAATTCTGGGCCCAAAAACCATTTTAATTAATTCACCACCTCAATTAATGAAAGGCAAATTATATCACTAATAATTATTATTCATTTAAATTTCCATTATCATCCCCATTCACAATCATACAACATGAGATGCATATATAAATTAATTACCGACATCAAGAGCTTAGAATCAAATATATTCATCAAATATAAATTAAATTAACAATTTCTATATATACCTAATTATATTATATATTCATAAAATAAATTAGTATATAAATAAACAAACACTAATTAACTAATTAACTAGTATATAAATAAATTAGTATATAAATAAATTAACTAGTATATAATCATCAAATTAATTAGTATATAAATTAACAATTTCTAATATATATACCTAATTATATTATATATTCATCAAATAAATTAGAATTTAAATAAACAAACACTAATTACCTAATTAACTAGTATATAAATAAATTAGTATATAAATAAATTAACTAGTATATATATTCATCAAATTAATTAGTATATAAATAAACTAACACTAATTAGTATATATATTCATGAAATTATAACACTATAAATAAACTAACACTAATTAGTATATATTTATATTCATGAAATTAACACTAATTAACTAACTATAGTATAAATTCATGAAATTAACAGAGAAATTGGAGTATTACCTGGAGGCGGCGGGCTACAGCGGCGGCAGAGGTGCGCGGACTGGGGCCTCGTCGGAAGAGGCGCGCGGCCTGGGAAGGCGTGGCAAGGCGCGGCGGGCAGGGCGCCGCAGGGGAGGGTGGCGCCGCAGGGCTACGATCGGCGCAAGGCTGGAGTACGGTGGCGTGCCGTCGCGGGTGGGAGAGAGGGGGGAGGAAGGAGATCGGTGCTGCGCTGAATAAATTAGGGATTTGGGAATTTAAATTGGGTCAAACACTTAGAAAGCGGTTCTTAACTGCTATGCAAGTCTTTACTTAGAGAGCGGTTCTTAACCGCTATCCTAGTGGTCACTTGGATATCGGTTTTGAACCGCTATGCTAGTTAGATCTTAGATAGCGGTTTCGAACCGCTATCTAGCAATTTAGTACTTATATAGCGGTTATAAACCGCTATCTTAGAATTTTTTTTTAATAAATTACTTTACATAACCGCTCTCCAAGTGGGTTCTTGGAGAGCGGTTTTTATAATAGCTATCTAAGTACCGCTATCTAAGTTCGAATTTGTAGTAGTGGATGTTGATAGGTGAACAATTTAATGAGTCGACGAACAATTTTTCAGGCCTTTAAACACGAGAATAGACGATAGGGCTTCAGCAATTCTCGCGACGGACAACTACTACCTGCGAGTAACTATTTAGACTAGCAGCTCATTCGAAACACAATGGATCAAAGTTCAGAGACATCTGACGAACAACTCTAGATGGGTGAACAACTTTACAAGGGTAACCAAAAAATCCAAATGCCTAACAAGTTGAGCGAACACGATGAAACAATATTTCAAGAGAATTGAACAACTTATGCTAAAGAGTCGAGATGAATAACATCAAGAAGCTCCAAGACGAACAACCTAATGATCGAGCACCTTATATTAAGAAGACTTTATGTCTTAGATAAGGTCAAATACAAGGGCGGATCTTCATGGGGGCTGGGCTGCAGCCCCCTCTAATATTGAAATTTTGTATTTTTGTACATGTAAAAAATTTAAAAATATTAAATAGCCCGCCCTAAAATCGATTTTTTTTTACCATAGCCCACCCTATTTTCAAGTCCTGGCTCCGGCATTGGTCAAATAGTCAACCCATACATGTGTCAAACATTGCAAAGAAGGAAGTTGAAAGGGTTATGCCACCACCTACTTGGTGGGGTGTATCAAAACATTGATTTACATTAATAAAAGTAAGTCCAAATTCACTAAATACTAAGAAAATACTCCTACACACACTCATACACCTCAACACACACATATACGAAAACAATACGTAATCTATACACGTATTTACCTTGATTTTACCCCGATCTTACGTATTTACCATTTACGGTGGTAATAAATCACACGTATTTGTTTGATGATTCCATAAACGGATTAAAACAGCCACTAATCCACGTGATTAGAATCAATCATCAACAAATTGGCGCTAGAAGGAGGGTTTGAATCTTCAATTATCGAAGAAATCTTCAAAAGATTCAAGTTGAAAACTTGAATATTTGAATGTGTTCTTGAGCTTTTATTTAAAAAAACTCAAGAAAGATTGGTCTTTGAGTTCTTCATTTGAACATTTAAACAAACACATACCAAGATGCCTCAATCGAAAGAAATCTAACTCTCCCATCATCCAGTGAGGACCCCGCCGACCAGAACCTCTTCGGTTGGTCGGCGAGCTCGAAATCAACAGCCTACAAATAGGAATGAGCCTTCAATTGTTAGCAATAATATGCCTCCAGAATTAGAGGATCTAGCTCGAAATCTGGAGGACCTGGCGCATACAATTGCTATGTTGCGAGCTCTCCAAAAGCAATGCGAGCAACCTAGTCCATCCCAAACACAAGCTATGCCAAATCCAATTGGCACTCAAAGGCCGGGGAAGGATAAGGACGAATAACCTAATGAGGCTGACAGTACGCGAGCACAAGGAGCCAAAGACAAGGCAAAAATGAGTGAACGGCTGGCAAGTCACGGAGAATCAACTCCCAGTCGAGCAGTCGATCCATCCATGCCACCTCACGTCCTAGTGCACTGGAAAGGCTGGGTAGGCCCCGAGCGAACAGGGATGATGCTCGCCCGCGAGCAGAAGAAGAGCGAGCAACCCCTAATGTTGCTTGCCCCTCTGTTCATAAAAGCCTGCCCAAATTAGCTTTTGGGCATTTGGGCCCAGATGGGGCGAGCAACCCCAGAAAATCGGCTTATGAAATACCCCCTCCAAGCAAGGGACTGCGACGAGCAACTGGTCACGTACCATTGCTTGCTGAAAAGCCTCCAACTGGTAGAAAAAAAGAAGGCTATCGATAATATGCAGAGTCAGTTAGACTCTAAAAAAGGAGTCGAGGCGACCACCTTGCCATTCTCACCATTATCATCGATTATACTGAAGGCCCCAATCCAAAAGAAGATCCAATTTCCCTCCAGCATTCAATATGAGGGTACTGCGGATCCTAGGATCCATCTGACCAAATTTTTCGACTACTTGATCTCAATGGGTGCAAGTGACGCTACCCAATGTCAAAATTTCCCCTTAACTTTGGGGGACCGGGTGCACAAGTGGTTCTCTGCTATGCAGCCAGTATCCATTCATTCCTTCGCTCAACTCGGGAAGAAGTTCCTCTCCCATTTCTCCACAACCAGATCATATCTTACCTAGAAACACCGATTAGCAGACCTTAAACAGGCAGATGATGAATCTAATCGATCGTTTCTAGAGAAGTTTGATAAAGTTCTGTTGGAGGAAGAGTCGGTGAGCAAAGACACTAAGATTATGGATGTAATGGTTTGAAAAGGGGCATAGAACTCTGGAAAGAGATGCATCTTGTCTGCCCTAAAACTTTTGCCGAATTCCACAACAACACAAAAATCTTTATCTTCATGTACGAAGCCTTGCAAAAGAAGGTGGGAGACAAGGATAACCCGAAAGAGAACGTGAAAAAACTAAGCGAAAATGGTTACAGGGTCCCTAAAAACATGAAAGCATTATACGAGGGGACCAAATTAAAAGAAAAGTTGAACCAAGTGCTCACCGTATTAATCGATATGGTTTACAATAATGTAAAAGAAAAGACTTGCTCTCCGCCCTAGAAAAATCCGTCAGGGGACGAACAAGCTCAACCCCAACAAGTATTGTTGTTGACAGCGGTTTCGTGAGGAACTCTCCGTCTGGTTCCTAGCGGGTAGGATTTACGGATTATGTAAACTGAAAGTAGTAAATGCAAGAGTAAATGAGCTCTCAAGTGGAGTCTTTGCCATAAATGTGATGTGTGTTACAATGGGGCATTTAAAGCCCTATTTATAGTGTACAGGGTGGGTTCACCCACTTGATCAGATATGTCCGCGGGCCTTACTAAATCCTAGATGTACAGTCATGAGTGGCTACAACCCCCTCTATGGGCCAATGAGAGGGCGCCACCTGGCACTGCTGACTTCTATTGACGAGACCCCTCTTACTGACCCTACTCTGACCCTATCACATCCATATGTCCGATGGGACTGGACGTGCTAAGTAGCTGGCAAGACCTGCAGCCGGGTAGCCGGGTAACCGGGTAGTGAACCTGTGGCGGCATCTCGGGGAGACTATCCACGGGTAGCGGGCAAAAGTCCCTTCGAGACGGCCTAACGCTCACCCGCTGGCCGACTGGCTTTCGTTCCCTGGCCGAAGCTTTACCCGCTGCCTTCCCGGGGGTCACCGACATGGCAACTCTGGCTCTCTTCCCGACGGCTTGGTCGGGCTAGCTGACGTCCTTCCTTCGCTCTCTGTCTAGATCGGTTAAACCGACTGCCCGAAGGGTCGGGCAGTAATATAAGGCGTAACAATTGTGCCTATCACCAGAATGTGGGGCACTTTACAAGCGAGTGTCGAGACTTGCTCAAACAATTTTGGAGGTTTTACAAGGAAGGCAAACTGTCGAACGAGCACCTGGTAAGAGTCCCCGGGAGAACAACCCTTCAAGCTCAGAAGAAGAAGCTGAAGAGCAACCTCTTAAAAGCAACAAGCCTTGACAAGGAGCCCCAACAGTAGTAACAACAGGGCCTGCAAGAGAAATCCTAATGTTGGAATCCTCAGGACTTGTTGGAGGGTGTTCAGACGGGAGAATAATGGCTTAAAAAGGAAGCAAAAGGCTGAACTAAGAGGGGTTGCCCAAGTCAAAAAAATGGGAGTCAACCCATCCGTCAAGCAGATCCTGGAATTGACCTTTTCGAAGAAAGACTTGGAGGGAATCCTTACTCCTCATAATGACTCTCTTGTCATCTGTGCGAACATTATAGGGACCAAAGTCCATCGCCTGCTGATTGATACAGAAGCATACACTAGCATCATCTTTAAAAACACGCTCGATCAACTGGGAGACTATACGAGCTACATTGAAGATTCAAATCATAGAATCTTAGGTTTTGGTAATGTTGTAACTAACTAACTATCCTGTTGGTGATAATTAGGTTTTCTGTCGAACTTGTATCGACCGAGGACCCAAAAATGAGATTGGCTAGAAGGGTAGAATTACTGGTTGTAGACCAACAATCTACCTCGACCATCCTTGTTTAAATGAATTTAAAACGCCCGTTTCAACCTACTATTACTGTATAAAGTTCCTAACTTCAAAAGGTCCAGAATCATTAAAAGAAGATTAGAAAAAAGCCTGAGAATGCCTCCTCCAACTCCAAGCCAGTGAAAATAGAGTGTCAATGATGGAAGCATCCACCAGCTATCCAATCAATGAACTATCCATTATGGATGATATTATGGATACTAGAGAAGAAAAGAAAAAAAAAACCCCAACGGTTATAGGAATCCACTCAAATCGAAAATAAAAGATAAACAATGAAGAACAATGGAAACACACAATAACTACCTTAAGAACGACGACGAAAATGGTGGTCGGAATAGTCGTCGGTAAACACAAAGAGCAAGAGACTTTGCAAGGGAAACTTAGTGAAGAAGACGAAGGAAAATGTGGAAAAATTTAAGTTCTCCTTTTATACTATGAGCAAAAAAGGGGTAAAACCCGTAAAAAAGAAGAATTCAAAGGTCAAAACGCGAAAAGAAGGGGTAAAACATGTCAATAATGCAAAATTTGGTTGCAAATAGAGAAGTGAGTAGCCTAGGGAAGACACGCGCGTGGGCGACACCTCATTATTTCGCCTATGTCACGCGTCTCGAAAGGATGCATACCTCAAAAGGCGAAGCGTCACATCCAAGCCAGCTCACCCAAAGCCCCTTGTTCATCAGCTGACCACAAAAATCGTAACCCATCTTCAGTTGTTCGACGAGAACAACTCGATCTAGTCTTAACATAAAAATGGGTTAGGGGCCAATTGTTGATAGGCGAACAACCAAATGAGTCGACGAACAACTTTTCAGTCCTTTAAACGCGAGATTAGATGACATGGCTTCAACGATTCCCGCGATAAACAACTACTACATGCGAGCAACTATTTAGACGAGCAGCTCATTCGAAACATAGTGGATCAAAGTCCAGAGCCATTTGACGAACAAATCCAGATGTGTGAACAACTTTACAAGGGTAACCAAACAGTCCAAATGCCTAACAAGCTGAGTGAACAGGGTGAAGCAAGACTTCAAGAGAATCGAATAGCTTATGCTAAAGAGCCGAGATGAATAACATCAAGAAGCTCTAAGACAACCCAATGATCAAGCACCTCACACTAAGAAGACTTTGTAACTAATTTATGTCTTAGAGGTCAAATAGTCAACTCATACATGTGTCAAGCATGCAAAGAAGGGAGTTGAAAGGGTTAGGTCACCACCTACTTGGTGGAGTGCATAAAAACCTTGATTTACATTAATTTTTGTAAGTCCAAATTCACTAAATACTAAGAAAATACTCCTACACACACTCATACACCTCAACACACACATATACGAAAACAATATGTAATCTATACACGTACATACCCTGATTATACCCCGATCTTACGTATTTACCATTTACGGTGGTAATCAATCACATGTAATTGTTTGATGATTCCATAAACGGATTAAAACAACCACTAATCCACGTGATTAGAATCAATCATCAACAATTGAATTGTGTGATTGAAAATCGTTGGATGGTTTAGTCGTTCCCCGTCTTACTAAGAATCTTTTTGTTTGCAACTTATCTTCTAATTTTCAGATTGATGTTGTTTTTACTAACAACTTGTTTTTAATCCAGAGATGGAAAACTAGGGAGATGTTGAACTCATGGTAGTATACTATGAAAATTTTATATCGAATTTATAAAAGATAAGTATACTGTGAACTAGTTTTATCACATATTGGCAATGAAGGCAGAACGTTGGCAATTTGCATTTGGAAATATGGAACATGGTTGCCATGGAAAGCGAGGAATTTAAAACTGTTTAGGAATGAAGAGGTTTCAAGGAAGAAAATATTGGATGAATTACGAGTGAAATTTTAGAGTTGGCCACAGATGAAAGGAAATCATGGTGTCTAAATTCGTCTTATAATGATTGGGTAATTTGTTAAGTTGTGTTTTAAAGTAGAATGAATGGTTTCTGTTAGACTTCTGATGGGGTTGTACTATACTGTGGCTATTTCTCATACCTATTCTGGTTAATGAATTACTTTTACTTAAAAAAAAAAAAAAAATAGTGTCGAGAGAGAAAAAATAACAGAGAGAAGGTATTTACATAACTTCGTGATTATTCCTGTTTCCATTTTGAGTTCTCACTTGAATTGATCAACTCGATTATTCGAGTTCCAAACATCATTTACATAACTTCGTCTTTTTTATTTTGTCCACCTTGTCTTTATTATTGGCAAAATGTGTTGAGATTGTTTGAATTTTATTTATAATTTTTAATAGTGTATATTAGTTATTCATTCAAAGATATATGTAAGGAAATTATCAAGTGAATTATTTCTACAACTCTCTACAAGTTTGAACTTTAAGATGAGCAGAAATTCTTTCATGGTATAAAAATTTTGGATTCGATTCCCGCTAAGAGCAACTTCATTCAAATGAAATTGTCCATTCATTGGACCTCCCCAAAGAGGGAAAGTTGAGTCCGTCCCATTTGGAGGGGTGGTGTGTGTAAAAAAAAAATAATTAAGGGGACGCTTGGTTAACGACTCTTCAATGGTAATGAGAATAAGATTGAAAATTAGTGTAATTAGCATGGTTCATGTAAACAAAATCACTATCTCTCCACCTAAATAAAGTAATCACTACTCCATTTTGATTACTCTATTCTCTTCCTACAATCATCCTCCTCAATCACTCCCCCATTCCTCCACCAACAACCATTTGTTGTCAACTTCTATTCCAAAATTGGGGCATGACACTAGCAATGGTGTCACCATTGGAACATTTCTTCCCCTAAACATATCATTTTTCTTATGAGGGCATAGATGGAAATAAATTTTTATTCACATTGTCATTGAAGAATTGCTAACCAAACGCCCCTTAAATTATTAATTCTACAACTCTCTACAAATTGTGACTTTTAAATGAGATGAAGTTCTTCCAATATTAGTCAGTAATACATTTTAATTAAACAATTAATACTATTTTGATTTGTATACAAATTCGCCTATGAACAAGTTACATAGCATAAAAGTAATATTATTAGATGTATTCACGGATATCATTACATACACTGATATCATTAGTCTTGTAAACTGGAATCACGGTGCAAATTGTTATGGTGTCGGTGAATGCATTTAATAGTACAATGAGTGTATCTAATGATACCAGTTTCATACTTATGAACAAGTTTCACAGGAGACCTATTCTTGTTTATGAGACACTCACATATGCATCAGGTGCACGGTGCACTCACTCAACAGTTAAGGTTGTTTACACTGAAAAGTATGATTACATTACACTGAAAATTTACACTGACCACACATTTTAGTATAATTTAATCATATTTTTCAGTGTAATAGTTTCAACTGTTGAGTGAGTGCATCATGCACCAAATGCACAAGAGTGTTACTCGTTTATAATACTATTATTTCAAACCACAAGCTCTTAATAGTTAATACTATTTCATATTCCCTCCGTCCCTAAGTAAACTTCTCACTTATTTTTCCGGGTCGTCCCCCACTAAACTTTTCATTCCATAAATAACAAAAACAACACTTTACTGCATATAAATTTTAACCTTCAAATTCATTCAATATTACTAAAGTGCTACTCATTCAATTCACTTTTAAAAAAAAAAAAAAAAATCACTTTTCAGCATTATTCATTATTTTATCCCAAAAGTCAACATGTAACCCACCATTTTAACAAAAAGAAGTGAGAAGTTTACTTGGGACGGAGGGAGTGATGCATATACTGGGTACACCATTATATTTTCCTTAAATTGTTCCCAACAACGTTAATGATCCAAACCTTGATGTTTGTGGGTTGAATGTTGGCCGGTTAGTACCCACAATTAATTTAGCAGATAATTAATCGTAGAACCAAAATAAATTTTAATTGACACTATGATTAGAAATCTCAGTTCAAATCATGCGGTACGAGACACTTCGGCCCCAAAGCCTTTGACGTTTAACGTTATCGATCCCTCCCCACTTTGATTTTACCTTAGATTCTGCAAAATGTCCACACTGCCAATAATGTTCTAACGCCTTTACTTGATTTTTTTTTTTTTTTAAATAACAATAACAAATAAATAAGTAACGTTCCAACTTCCAACTTCCAACTCCTAACGCTACTGTTTTTTAGCAAAGTGCCTAGTCACAAGATTTATTTGAACTTCATACTCCATAATTATATAAAATTTTGGAGTTTGTTGCATGCTCTGGATTTGAGATTAGTTATGGAACTTTTGATTAGTTTTGATGATTTACTACCGTGGAAAGCGAGAGGATAATAATACCTATAATATCCTAACCAAAATAAGTACTCGTGCACCATTTGCACTATGATTTTTTGTCAATGATAATACTCGTCTTATTGAATAGTATTATTTGTTTTAGTGACTGATAATATTGTTCATAAACCAGTTGCACTGTGTACATCAATGGCATGTTATTAATCATTTGAAAATGATATTACTTGAAAAATCGGTGTAATCGGTTCACACAATCGTTGATTATAAAATTATATCTACTTTTTTTTAATAAAAAAATTGTAGGTTTGAATAGTTAGAATTTTTATGGTTCTAATCGTTCAAGTTCTTGTTATTTTATTCGATTCCAAAACCACATTAAATACATGTTAAATCCATCATATTTATATCGAGTAGCAATAAAAAATTTGTTTCATTTATGAAACCCCCACACAGATTTTTTTGTCTATTTGTAGGCATAAAATAAAAGGCAAAGTCTCATATGCACCAAGTGCACGGTGCACTCACTCAACAGTTGATAATGTATACACTGAAAAGTTAGTCTCAATCACACTGAAAATTTAGTCTCAATTACACTGAAAAGTTTACGCTGAAATTTTCAGTGTGATTGAGACTAACTTTTCAGTGTAATTGAGACTAAATTTTCAGTGTGATTGAGACTAACTTTTCAGTGTATACATTATCAACTGTTGAGTGAGTGCATCATACACCAAATGCACAAGAGACTTACTCAAAATAAAATTGAAATCGCCCACTGCAAACCTTATACAAGATTAGTAAACTATGCGAATGGTAAATACATGCATTTACTTTTTATTGACAAATTCTAGGGTGCATCCAAGTGCATAGTATGCACTTGGATTTTAAGCTCAGTTTTGATTTTTTCAAAATACACACAAACACACCGAAGTGTGTATTTTTTTTACAGTTGTGGTATTCTTGGTACCTTCTTGGGGTATTGGTGATGTCTTCTTGGAGTATTACTGATTACTTCTTCGGGTATTGCTAATTTCTGCTTGAAATATTTTTCTCAAAATCCAAGTGCATGGCATGCACTCAAGTGCACACTAGAAGTACCCCTTTTTATTTAGCTCTATATTTGGGAAACTTGATGATATTTTAAATGTCATTTCATTGAGATCATTATTCCACAAAATGAATTAATGATAAGCCATGTTATAGTGAAATGTTAAAAAAGACAAAAAAATGGACAACTAACATAAAAAAGTCACATGACCCTTTAGGCATAGAAAAGCATGCGTGACATGTCATCAAGATTGGAAGCAAAAGGGGCGTTCTACAGATGGACTTGGAAAAAATGGACAATCTCATGATGCAACACTACCTTGTGTCCATTTGCAACAAATTATATATATAAATCTCTGCACATCTGGTGAGGATTCTAAATTTGTGTAAATCATTCAACTCAATTCAATTCCATTTAGGGGTGTTCATAAAACTATAAGAGTGAAAAATTATAAGAATAAATAAAGGATAAAATTATAATCATATCTCAGATAGAATCTACCACCCAATTTAGATTGTTTTAATAAACAAAACGAGGCTAATCTTTTTTAAATGTTTATTTATTTATATTGGTCTGACTTAGATTTTGCAATAGTCTTTAAATCGCTCGTTTATGTCTATATATATATAAAAAAAATTATATTTAATACTTATATTTTGTGTTAATAATAATTATGTAATTAATAATATGAAATGATGTATATTTAAACAAAATATTCAAATAAAACATCACAACCATCAATAAAACTTAAATCTTGTTAAAAAAATGAATAAAAGAAAATTAAAATCACAAGATCATTTATTAAATTGGTAAATTCACTATAAATGATTTAAATAAGTTTCTAGGTCAGACTCGTTCATTAAAAAGGTCAAACTTGTACTTGCTAAATATCTTATAAATAAATAAATAAATATCAAATTAGACTTCGAGCTTACAATTATATACATGTCATAGACATCACAATATGAACAACACCTTGATCAAATGTACAGGAGCAGATGAAGTTTGGAGAGGGTGTTACACGTGGCTTGGGATCCTCTTAGCTCCACAAAATTAGGTTAGAGAACATTTTATGATGTTTTCAAGGATATTGTGCGGGAAAAATGGAAGAAAGTTTACAGTCGCTGTCTGAGAGTGTATAATTTGGGTTCTTTAGAAAGCTAGAAACAAGCTGAATTTTTAAGGATTGGAGTTTAATCCTGGCAATTTGTTGAACGAGGTTAAGGGTAGATTTGTTGGAGTTATACGTGAAAGTATGCTTTTACTTTGTATAACTAGTGTATCAAACACTCGTTTTATGAGAATAATTCTTTTATCACATTTGCTTTAGTTATGATTGAATGTTGAATTTCTATTGCAAATCGTTCAATATATAGTACATGTTACATTGTAGTTAATGTGGTGATACCCGATCACGGAAGACAACATTAACAGTTTACTTGTAACTAAACGTACATATTCACGACCTAGGTGGAATTGAGCAATCCACCGTGAAAGGTCGATGTGTAAGGCTCAGATTGGTCTGTCTTGACTAAGAGATTGCACTAGCACATTTAGTATGTGTTGAAGAGGACCTACAGCGAGGATAAATTCTTCTGTTCTGAAAGGTGAAGAATTAGACCTCAGTGGTTGTTGATTTCTTAATCTCCGTCACTTAAATAGGACCGCGTGTGCTTAATGGTTACTGCTTTGATTCATGTTGGGTGAGAATCATTGTGACTTCGAACTTTGTGTCTTGGGCAGTAATATTAATCATACGACGGTTGCTAAGATTTAATACGGAGAAACGCGTGCGAGTACGGCTCGTGTGATTAGTCCCCTTGGTGGGCTCAGAAGTTTTATTGTACCAAATCTTGCAAGTGAAGAATCAGTTTCTTCGGTACGAATAATAATGTTGAACTGTCTTTACTCCAAGGTGAAATATATTAATTAATTTAGAGCTATTCAGAAGCTTAATTAATTAATGGACTTGATAATCTTAAACGCGGGAAATAATAACCGGGAGCCCATATTATCGTAATATGGATTAAGATGGATAGTGCAATATTAATTTATTAGTTGTAATAATTAATATTAATGGATTGAATTATATTGGGGCTCAATATTGAAATTCAGAAGTCCATTAGGAGGTCCAATCTTAATTCTCCTTAAAGGCCCCTCAAGTAGCCCATTAAGTAGCCCAATAATGATAAGGTGATTAAAATAAAAAGAAAATATATTGCTGATTTTTCTTTGTTAAATTCGAAAATTAGGAATTAAGAAGGAAAAAGATTTTGTTGATTTTCTTGGAAAGATATTATGGAAGATAAATATTCTTGGAATACAAGATTATCTCATATATTCAAGAAGATCCAAATCTTGTGATTTACTTCTTAAATTTTCGAAAATAACATGATTAAATAGGAGAGTGATATTTTTGTGGAATATTTTATTATGGAGAAAAGAATATATGAGATATATTCAAGATTTCTTAGAGACTAAGAAAAGATTTTCTCCAGGCCCATAAAATATATCAAATTTTCGGTCATCTCTCTTATAAATAAGGGTGATTATTTCATCCCCAAGTACATAATTCCATGTGTTGGAAAAATCAAGAGCATAGATATTTTTCTTTTTCCTTAGTTTATTAAATTACTTGAAAGCATCTCCCACCGGTGATCAAGTGAGGTGAAAGGGAAATACTTGAGAAGGTTTTTGGGCCGATAGAGCGAGATCGTAATTGTCCCGTTAATCCAAAGGCCAATTCTACAAGAGGTACGTTAATCACATATTTACTTGTTTATTCCGTCATAGTTTATATGTGAAATTAATTCAACATGCATGATGAAAATTCATTGTTGGAATTATTATTTGAATTAATTAGGATTAATTCATGCTAGTAATAATTGTATTTAAATTCGTATTTAAATTTCATCCCGAATAGATTCCGGGCACCCCTACTTTCCCAACAACTGGTATCAGAGCCACGGTTTCGGGCTCTGATCTTTAAATTGGAATTTAAATTGTTAAACATTAAATTGAAATTGGATAGTAGAATTGCTAGATCTTTTTTGCAGGTATCCAATTGTCATGGTTTTAATGTTGTTACTTTCATGCGTGTGAATTAATTATTTTTAATTCGATTCGTTCGAATTCGTTTTTCTCGTGAAAAAATCCACGAGTAGATTAGTTGTTTTTATTTTGATTCGATCATTGTAATAGACTAGTCTAGATCTAGTATTTATTTTTTTTGTAAAAATAAATTGTAACCGGATCGTGACGAAGAACGAAGAATTAAAAACGGCGTACCCGGACGACGCATACAAGCGTGGCGCGTGTATGGACGTAAAATCATACAAGGGGTGAAGAAAACGAGGACGAACTGCGAAAAACGGCGGATGGGATGCACAAGACTCGGGCGCGACCTGCGGCGCCTCGGGGCGCTCCGGGCGGTGCCTCGGTGCGCCTCCGTGCAGCGCCTCGGGTGCGCCTCTGTGCTGCGCTTCGAGCGCGCCTCCTGCAGCACCTAGGCGCTTCTGGCCGAGAGGCGTGCGGGCCCACTTCGTGGGCCGACGCGCGCCGTATCTCGGGCCGTGGAATTTTTTGGTTCGTGTTTTTTTTTTCGTGTGACTTTAAACGTCGTCCCGAATCCCAAACGATGCTATTTTTGATGAAGTGTTGCTGTTCGAGTGGGAGCGTGTCGAGACGAACGTCGGAAAGCAACAAGGACAATTTTTCGCATCAAGACGTGAAGAAATTAAACTGTGACAATTGGATTTGAGTGTCCCAATGTGTTTAGTTTTATTTTGATGGATGTTTTATTTCGTGCAATTATTATTATTTGTTAATATGTGTTTGCATGAATTTAATTGTCCAAGAAAAACCTTACTTTCGAAAATTACTAAGTATGTTTATTTAATCGCAATTTTATTCCGGATATTAAAATTGGATTAATTTGGCCTCCATAATTTATTTATTTGTGAAGTTCTTTTGGAATACATTTCCCCCTCGGATCGGCCAAAAGAACGGATTTCACATGAATAAATTCCGAAAGGATGATTGTGGATTATTACTAGTGGCGGTATTGACCCTCACCCCGAGTGGCTTGCTCAAAGTGAAATAATAATCCTGTATTTAATTGTGGTTATTACTTAGGCATAGGAAATTGATATTAACTTACTCCCCTCGGAGTCCCTGTCAATTTCTATGTGGTCAAAGTGGGAGCCAACTATTAATTTTGAATTAAAGATTTGTAACTTTTAAGTTTGTGATCCGCTTGAATGTATTTAAATGTATAGACCACCCCTCGTGGCGCATTTAAATTGTTTCGAGATGTTGGCTGATGCATGATTATATTGTTTTAAGGTTTCAATATAATTGATGTGATCGAATTATGTGATAATTTCGTATTTTTCTAGATATTAATATGAATGTATGTTTTATTCTCATTTCATCATGTCGTAACCTTTTAATCCACTGTTTAATATACTTAAAGTTAATAAAATTTTGGAGAGTTTTATATCGATTGGAAATGTTTTTTTTTATTTGTCCTTACTGCACGAAAACACAATTGGGTTATTTACGTTAATATACCCGGCAAGTCTAATGATAAGTCAAACAATGGGAAAAGGCAGTTTATGATTGGAAGCGTGACAATGAACACATGAAGTGCATCATCTTGACATCTCTGTCTGAGGATTTGAGGCGCGTTCATGAAGACGTTGTATCCGCTGTTGAAATCATGGAACACCTTGAAGAGATATTTTAACATCAGAATCCCATGACTAATCAGTTCACCAAACATGACTCGGTCAAGTTAGAAATGGTGGAGGGAACGCCCGTGAGGGAGCACGTTCTCGAGATAATGGCATACCTTAACAAGTTGGAAGTACTTGGTACAAATTTTGATTGATTTCATATACCATTCTCTACCGAGAAGCTTTGAGTAGTTTCATCTGAACTGTTAGATGAATGAACGGACAAGTCGTTTGCCCGAGCTCTTGCAAGCTTTAGTTTCGGTGGAGGTGAAAATGGAGCACCAGTCTAGTGCTATGGTGGCTAATGGTCCGTCTATCTCTTTTGGTCCCAAGGGAGGGAAAAAGAGGATGAGAACCAAAGGCCGGATCCAAGCAAACCCAATTGTTGCGAAAGGCAAATGCAAAGGCTAGCATCAAAGGGGAAGTGTTTTAGTTGCGGTGAGAGAGGACAATGGAGGTCTGCCTGTTCCAAGCCTAAGAGGCTAGGAAAGTTAGGTAATTCACACACCTTAGTCGTCGAAACTTGTGAAGTGGCGTATGCTGTCTATTGGTGGATAGTGGATACGAGAGCTACTGATCACATTTGTTTCAAGGGTTCAAGCTAACCTGACGACTTAACGGAAGTGAGATCCCCATCACATCGGGCAATGCTACGAAAGTGGCAGCTGAAGCAGTGGGAGAAGTGCGCCTATCTTGTGAAGATAAAGTTATGGTCTTGAGAGACGTTCCTCATGTTCCTAGTTTAGAAAGAACTCAACCTTCAGTTTCTAAACTGTTTGAATAGATACTCAGTTTCTTTTAATAAGGATGTTATTATTTCTTGAAACGATGAGTTTATCTGTTCCGGAACTTCAATGGATGATCTTTATACCATTTTTTGGGCACACCACTCACAAAATTGAATCTAATAACACATCGATTATTTCGAGTGATAAAAGAAGGCGTTCTTCGGAGATGAACGAAATACTTCTATGGCTTCTTAGACTAGGTCATATTAATCTAATGCGGATAGAGAGATTGGTGAAAGACGGATCCTTGGAATCATTCCAAGTCGAACCGTTTCCAACTTGTAAATCATGTTTAGAGGGTAAAATGACCAAGAGGGCATTTGGAGCCAAGGGGAATAGAGCCACGGAAGTGTTAGAACTCGTTCATACCGATATGTGTGGTTCAATGACGATCATAGCAAGAAGGGGTATGAGTAAATTGTCTTTTTCAATGATTACTCGAGATATGAATACATCTACCTTATGATGCATAGGGAAAGAAGTATCAAGTTTCTACGATTTGATCGTAGAGGCGAATACCTTAGCGATGAATTCTTGAACTAGCTATCAGACGAAGGGATTGTATCCCTGTTGACCGCACCGGGAACCCCTCAATAGAATGGTGTGGCGAAACGAAGGAGTCAGACTCTTTTAGAAATAGTCAGATCCATGATGAGTTATTCGGATTTACCCAAGTCGTTTTGGGGTAACGCCTTGGAAACAACGACTTACATTCTAAACTTGGTGCCATCCAAATCGGTTCCTAAAACCCCAATGGAAGTCTAAGACACTTGTGGATTTGGGGTTGTCCGGCATACGTGCTAGACTAGAAAGCCGGTAAGTTGGATCCACGTTCAGAATTAAGGTTGCTTATAGGATATCCCATGGGAACGAAAGGGTGTATGTTCTATAGTCTCAAGGATTAAAAGACCGTGATTAGTTCGCACTTTAAACTCTTGGAGGAAGACTATATGAACAAAAGAAAGCCCAGAAGTGAGATTACCTTAGACAAGTTAAGAAGGCAAACTCCTATACCAAGTATACAAGATGATATACCACACGTCACACCTTCACAACCGGAACCCCGTCGTAGTGGGAGGATTGCTAGGCAACCCGAGAGATTCATGGGGATAGGAGAATCTTTGGATTTGGTTCCCGGCGATGAATCGGACCCATGGACGTACGATGAGGCAATCCAAGACAAAGACGCGGAGTCGTGGCAAACGGCAATGGAAGCCGAGATGGGTTTGATGGATTATAATCAAGTGTGGGAGTTGGTTGATCCACCTAGTGGGGTAGAGCCCATTGGATGCAAGTGGGTGTACAAGAGGAAAAGATGACCGGACGGAAGGGTAGAGACCTTCAAAGCAAGGCTTGTGGCCTGTAGCTATGCTTAAGTCCATCCGTATTCTCTTGTCGATCACTGCGCACTTAGATTACGAGATCTGGCAAATGGATGTCAAGACAGCTTTCCTTAACGGAAGTCTTGATGGGATCAATATGCAACAACCCAAAGGTTTCGTTGGAAAAGGCCAAGAACACCTCGTATGCAAGCTTAAGAGATCCATTTATGGACTTAAGCAAGCGTCGCGTACTTGGAACCAGTGTTTTGATCAAGTTATTAAGTCTTACGGGTTTGTGATCAAAACAAGTTCGAAAGTTGTGGGTGTAAAAGGTGTGATGGAACTGCGGTGGTATTCTTAGTATTATACGTAGACGATATTCTGCTATTTGGAAACAATGTAAAGGTATTGTCAGACGTAAGGGTATGGCTGTCAAATCAGTTTGATATGAAGGACTTAGGGAAAGCCGGTCACATCCTTGGGATCAAGTTCACTCGAGATCACAAGAGGAGGATGTTGGGTTTATCGCAAGTTTCATACAAAGCTACTGTTTTGAAGCATTTCAGCATGCAAGATTCCAAGAAAGGTTTTGTACCTTTTAGGCACGGAATCCATCTATCTAAAGAAATATGCCCTAAGACCAAGTGGAGATAGATGACATGAAAGACGTTCCGTACGTTTCGGATGTAGGAAGTCTTATGTATGCAATGTTGTGTACGAGACCGGATATCTGCTTTGCCGTGGGCATGATGGCAAAATATCAAAGTAACCCCGGGAAAGCACATTAGATTGCAATTAAATGCGTTCTTTAGTTTCTGAAAAGAACTTGGTATGGAATGTTGATTTAACAATCAGACAATCTAATTCCCATGGGATACACGGACTCAAATTTCCAATCAGACATAGATTCCAAAATAACTACCTCGGGTAGTGTGTTTTGCATGGGAGAAGGAGCCATTACATGGAGAAGCGATTTGCAGAAATGCATTGCCGATTCGACCATGAAAACCGAATAAGTAACTGCTTGTGAAGCAGCGAAAGAAGCGGTTTGGCTCAAGTACTTCTTAGTGGACTTGGACGTTGTTCCAAATTTGTCCGACAAGATAAACTGTCTTTTGTGATAATGTCGGAGCAGTTGCAAATTCAAGGGAACCGAGAGCCCACAAGGCCAGCAAACACATTGAAAGAAAACACCATCTTATACGAGAAATCGTTAAGAGAGGAGATAAAGAGGTGGCAAAGATAAATGTCGGGTGACAACCTAGTACATCCATTCACAAAGGGTCTGCCTCAGAGTACATTCGAGAGACATGTGGATGGAATGGGAGTCAAGACTATTGCCAATCTGCTTTAAGTATAAGTGGGAGGAATTATTAGGTTAGTGTAGGTTGACATGAGATGTCACGTAGAGCTACTACACTAAGACATGCGTGATGTATACTAAAAGCAGACTTTAAGTATAAGTGGGAGATTGTTGGAGTTATACGTGAAAGTATGCTTTTACTTTGTATAACTAGTGTATCAAACACTCGTTTTATGAGAATAATTCTTTTATCACATTTGCTTTAGTTATGATTGAATGTTGAATTTCTATTGCAAACCGTTCAATATATAGTACATGTTACATTGTAGTTAATGTGGTGATACCCGATCACGGAAGACAACATTAACAGTTTACTTGTAACTAAACGTACATATTCACGACCTAGGTGGAATTGAACAATCCACCGTGAAAGGTCGATGTGTAAGGCTCAGATTGGTCTGTCTTGACTAAGAGATTGCACTAGCACATTTAGTATGTGTTGAAGAGGACCTACAGCGAGGATAAATTCTTCTGTTCTGAAAGGTGAAGAATTAGACCTCAGTGGTTGTTGATTTCTTAGTCTCCGTCACTTAAATAGGACCGTGTGTGCTTAATGGTTACTGCTTTGATTCATGTTGGGTGAGAATCATTGTGACTTCGAACTTTGTGTCTTGTGCAGTAATATTAATCATACGACGGTTGCTAAGATTTAATACGGAGAAACGCGTGCGAGTACGACTCGTGTGCTTAGTCCCCTTTGGTGGGCTCAGAAGTTTTACTGTACCAAATCTTGCAAGTGAAGAATCAGTTTCTTCGGTACGAATAATAATGTTGAGCTGTCTTTACTCCAAGGTGAAATATATTAATTAATTTAGAGCTATTCAGAAGCTTAATTAATTAATGGACTTGATAATCTTAAACGCGGAAAATAATAACCGGGAGCCCATATTATCGTAATATGGATTAAGATGGATAGTGCAATATTAATTTATTAGTGGTAATAATTAATATTAATGAATTGAATTATATTGGGGCTCAATATTGAAATTCAGAAGTCCATTAGGAGGTCCAATCTTAATTCTCCTTAAAGGCCCCTCAAGTAGCCCATTAAGTAGCCCAATAATGATAAGGTGATTAAAATAAAAAGAAAATATATTGCTGATTTTTCTTTGTTAAATTCGAAAATTAGGAATTAAGAAGGAAAAAGATTTTGTTGATTTTCTTGGAAAGATATTATGGAAGATAAGTATTCTTGGAATACAAGATTATCTCATATATTCAAGAAGATCCAAATCTTGTGATTTACTTCTTAAATTTTCGAAAATAACATGATTAAATAGGAGAGTGAGATTTTTGTGGAATATTTTATTATGGAGAAAAGAATATATGAGATATATTCAAGATTTCTTAGAGACTAAGAAAAGATTTTCTCCAGGCCCATAAAATATATCAAATTTTCGGTCATCTCTCTTATAAATAAGGGTGATTATTTCATCCCCAAGTACATAATTCCATGTGTTGGAAAAATCAAGAGCATAGATATTTTTCTTTTTCCTTAGTTTATTAAATTACTTGAAAGCATCTCCCACCGGTGATCAAGTGAGGTGAAAGGGAAATACTTGAGAAGGTTTTTGGGCCGATAGAGCGAGATCGTAATTGTCCCGTTAATCCAAAGGCCAATTCTACAAGAGGTACGTTAATCACATATTTACTTGTTTATTCCGTCATAGTTTATATGTGAAATTAATTCAACATGCATGATGAAAATTCATTGTTGGAATTATTATTTGAATTAATTAGGATTAATTCATGCTAGTAATAATTGTATTTAAATTCGTATTTAAATTTCATCCCGAATAGATTCCGGGCACCCCTACTTTCCCAACAAGATTATGGAGTTGGTGTAGTGAAAGGTGTAATACATTGTAATGCTTCTTTGAAAATTTGATTAGAAAATCCTAGAGTTTTAATAGTCTAAAGTCATTTTTGTATTTGTAATCCTTTACTTGGTTATACATTATGACCAAGTTGTGTGAATATAATTTCCTTTTTTCTGATAAAAAATATATATACATGTGATAGACTTTTCGAATCAATGCATTCCCTCCCCTGCCTATTCCCTCCTCCAAAATGATTCGAATTCAGGATCATTGATGTACATAGTGAGTACTCTTGTCACTTAAGCAACAACACTTGTGAAATGCCTCTTAGGCTTATCATACAACAGTAATCCTCCTTCCTAGTTAATAGGAGTTAGATTGATGCCCTTACATCAAACATATAAACCAGATGAATAGGCTTATAGATAATTTTTTTATTATCAAACAAAGAAACTTTTATTTACACTAAAGAAAGAAATGGGTACCAGAGATACCCAGAAAATCAGCAATTACAAGGATTATACGCAACAATCTAAAATCATTCTTAGATTTGCTAACCAATCATAGTAAGAAAAATTAGAACACATCAACCCTTTCACATAAAACTAACTCCACAATTTAGCTTTAACTTCCTCAACTACCTTATTATCAGAAAAAAAAATATTGTTAAAAATCAAGAAATTTCTCTCTTTCCACAACACCCAAACAATGCACATCCACAAAGAAATTGCCACTAATCCACCCCTTTTCCCCCCAAAATTCTCTTGTGACTGATCAAATTTAAGAGGGGGTGGGAGTGAAGGACAGTAGTAATACCGAGTCACTTGAGACAATTCATTCATACCTTATGGGATATTGTAAATTCGAAGAAAGGGTGTCTCTCCGTCTTGTCATACACTCCACAAAGAACAAACTTTGTATCGTTGTTTTGGCAAACAATATTTTTTCTCTTCAAAGTGCATTTGATTGGAAGTCTACCTAAAAAAGAAGCCTCCAAGAGTGAGCAATAACCTTCATTGGAGTAAGTTTGTTCCAAATTAATTTAAAGCCCTTCTCCCTTTCTGCATCGATCTGAGTTGCTCCGCGAATGTTCATCAAGACATTGTAAGCATCATTTATCGTATAAACTTTGTTTCCATTTCATTTCCATAAATCGTTTTCACCTCGTTTCATCGGATACCTTTTTATCAAGGATAAAGTAAGTCAAGCAGTTCATAATCGCGATCAAAATGTTTCCTTCTCCACTTATGATTCCAACACCAAGACTCTCCCTGCCAAATACTCAAGTACCCTACATCACTTCCTTTGTCTAAACTAAGATGGAACAACTTATGAAATCTAAACTATAGAGACATTTCCCCCGCCCAATGATCCTCCCAGAACCTAATGTTATTTCCATCCCCAACGATTCTTTCTAATATATCCCTAAACCATCCCCTCGACTCCCCTAAGAAATATGTACTACATCCCTCCACCAACCCGACCACCCCCGTTTAGACTCAAAAGATAAAAAAATCAGCCCCCCGCCACCCACAACCCCATATTTAGACTCCACAATTTTTACCATAAGCTGTTTTTTTTTTCCGACAATACACGCCACAGTCATTTTCCTAACAATGCAACATTAAAGTAACTAATGTCTTTCACCCCAGGCCCCACTTGCATTTGGAACTGCATATATTATTCCACCCAATCTAAGCTATTTTTCTTGATTTCCAAAGAAAGTTACGTTGAAACTGCAAATTTCACTCACTCTTTTTTTTTTAAATTTTATAGGGATAAAAAAAAAAGAATCTGAATGAATTGTGATTACTCTACAGACACCTGCCTGACTAATTTAATCTCTAGTCCACCCTCCATGATTTTAGTAATAGTAACGTACGCATATTAAAATAATAGAATTCAATATAAATGTCAAATGTTAGTGAAATATTTAAATGAATTGATTTCACACATCTCTACATGTTCAAACTTTTAGATGGGGGAAATTCTTTCATGATATTAAAGTCAAAAGGCTCACACCCAAATAAAAAATTTGGGTTCGGTTATCTTTCAGTTAATACAAATATTTACATGAAGTATTTTAACGTGCATATCCTCTAAATGTAGACTTTTTATTTCAGAAAATTTAATAATGAAAAAGAAATCCAAAAAAAATGGCTAAATTATAATAAAATTCCATTAATTATGTTTATATATTATAAAAATGGCAACTGATATGTAAAACAATAATCAAACAAAGTTAGTAATATATATTAAACAAAACTTATAATTCCCCGTGGATCTCAAGTGATGATTGAATAAGACCCATGATAGGAATTGAAGCCAAGAATATCATGACATTGGAAAAGGTAGCCATAAAGCAGATTGAGAGCCCGTTTCGGAGAGCTAATAAGCTTTTTAAAATATCTTATAAGATGTTTAAAAATTTATAAATTATTAAAATTTATTTGGAAAAAAAAAGATCTTTAACATCTTATAAGATGTTAAAATAAATTATTTAGAACTTATAAGCTCCAAAACAGAAAGTAGGATAACCCCAACTTATTTTTCTAAAACTTATAAGATGTAATTAAAATTACTAAAATATTCCTGCCAATTATTTTTATTTCCAATGAATAAATCCATAAAAATATACCAAAAATTAGAAAATATGATCTCAATCCTCTCCTCCGTCTCTCTCTCTACACGACCTCGCCCACTCTTCTCCCTCTCTCTCCTCTCTCTCTCTCTACACAACCTCGCCCACCCCTACACGAGTTGTGCCTCCTTCTAAGGTGTGGCAAAATGAGCCCGGCCCGATGGGCCGGTCGGGTTAGCCCGCCTTTTAGAACAGGCTGGGCCTAGAAAATAGTGACTCGAAATGAACCGGGCCAATTTGGCCCTACCCGGCCCAGAACTTTTGGTTAGCCCTTTTTTTTATATTTTTTATTATTTACTCCCTCTGTCCACGAGTAAGTTTCCCACTTCTTTTTGTTGAATGGTTTAAGAAAGTGTATTTGTTTATTAATATATGGTGGGCCACATGTTGACTTTTGGGATAAAGTAATGAATAGTGTTGAAAAGTAAATTGAATGAGTGACATTTTTGGTAATATTGTGTAAGTTTGAAAGTTAAAGTTTATATATAGTAGAGTGTTGCTTTTTTCATTTATGGAATGGGAAACTTACTTGTGGACGGCCCGAAAAGGAAAGTAGGAAGTTTACTCATGGACGGAGGGAGTATATATCAAGTGTAGTTTGGTCTAATATGTCTAGTGTACCTATTAACATGAAAATATTTTCATGTGATGTTTAAGAGTGCTTGTTGAGTTAATATTACTATTTTCTTGTTGCAATAGCTTTTTCAAGAGATTAATATAAGTTATTTATTGGAAATGAGTAGTATCATATCCTAAACTAATATTAAAGGTCATTATAATTTATATCTTGACCACAAAAATAGGACTATAGAATTTGTTTAAAAATAAAATTATTTTATTGAATATAAATGATTTATTTGAAATTTTTAATTTTTTAAAAGACGGGCCATTTTGGCCCCGTGGCCCGCCTAGGGCCAGGATGGCCCTTTAAAATAGTTGCCCTGTTGCAACCGGGTCGAGCCCGGCCCGGCCCGTAAAATGAAGGTGGCCCGGCGGCCCAGCCCGTTTGCCACACCTACTCCTTCTCAATCGCAGATCTCTCTGTCCTTCCTAATTGCACGAGAGAATTCGATAAGATCTTTGGTTTTGGAAATCGGTTCGAATGTAATTTCGACTTGTCTCCGATAATAAATTTGATGTGGATTCTTCATGGTTTGATCTCGATTCTGCAGATTTTGGTTTTTGATTCTCTTAATCGTTTTTTTTTTTCGGTTTTTGGCGATCGTATGGATTTAATAACTGAATTTTTTTTCAGTAATTGAATCCAATTTGGGGGTTCCGGCATCATTAATCTCTTCGGGCGACGATAGTTGCGCCCTTTTCCCATTTGAAATTGACTCCCCGTTGTTTGGATTGCTAGGTTGATCTTTGATTCTGCATGTTCTGGATTAGTGAATTCCAGTATTTCATTCTTGTGCTCTGTTATTTTGCAATTCTTCCTCCAACGAGTTTTTACACTTTTTTTTTATTTTTTTAATATTTAAAATTTAGATTTTATCATTTAATATATAGTAATTAGAAAAATATATATTAGATTTGGATTTGTTTGAATTTTAGATTTTAAATTTTGTGATTTTAAAGATTCGATGACTATAGATTTTCTTTTCCAGCATTCATATCAAAATTTCATCATGCATATTGATTTATCGCAATTTTATTTTGTTATTTTGTTATGAATATAATTTTTTTATTGAAATTAATTTTCTAAGTGTGGAGTTTTAATATCTTTTTTCAAGAAGATGGACTTTTTGGTCATTACAATGGTGAAGAGAGCTTATATTGCCAAACACATTATCATCTCATAAATTACATAAGATCTTATAAGTTTAATTAGTCAAACACTTTAACAATTTATAAGCTACTTAAAAATTAGAGAAATATACGTGGTACTACAATTCCAAGCCTCTAATTACACTTTAAAACATAAAAAACCCCATGGAACCTTTTAATACATTTGTGTTTCAAATTGTATTTTAAAAGGGAAGACCCACCCCATTTCTCTCTCTTCTACACAACTTTCATCTCTCTCCCCTATTTACATTAATCCAAATTCATTTCACACAATTTCTCTCTCATCACTCTCATCTCTATCCGGAGAAACCCCCATGGCTTCCAAATAGGCTAAATCCGATTGTGCGGTGGTCGACGGAAGCCCCGATGCCATGGTCGACGGAAGCCCCGATTTATTTTGACGAGAAGCCCCAAAAAGTCCGCCACCGTCACCACCACACTCCCACCGCCACTACCAATCTACTCCCCCACTAAAAAATCCCTCTCTCGCTAAAATCCAGCAACCATGGAGGGTTCTCAAGTGAGGGTATTTGTGCGACGACGGGATTTCAGCAACCATAGCCGCCGCCACCACACTCCTACCGCCGGTGACCACCAGATTCCACGTATCTAAAAAATAGGCGAATCGATCTATGGTGGATCTGTCCAGATTTGGCCTCAGGTAATCTTTCCTCTTTTTAGCTTAATTGTTTTCGCATTTATGGAGAAAATTTATTAATGGAGAAGGTTATTTATGGAGAAGGTTTACCCGCGTCTCATTTTATTGATTGACAGTTGTAATGGGGAAGGTTTATTAATGGAAAAGGTTATTAATTGGTTGTTGTTCATGGTATTAATGGAAAAGGTTATTAATTGGCCTCTGTTTGATATAATGTTTGCCACTAAAACTGTAAAAAAATGCAGAGTATTAGGAATGCAATGTATTCCTGGTTCTTTGTTGGTTCTTTGTTTTAAAGATTGACTGTGAAATTTTGTTGATGGATTTTTCTCTTCAATTGCTGTAAAAAAAATTGTTCTTGATTTCAGGTATCAAGATATTAAAGGAATTGAAAGTTTTCTGGAGAAAAATGCGAAAACGCATTCTGTTCATAATTTACCGGCATTTGTTCATTATTTTAGAAATTTGTTCATAATTTCTATGCGCCTGTGCACATTTTTTTCGTAGTCTGTTCATAAATTTTTGGGCTATTTGTGCTCAATTTTGTATATGTAATATTTTAGGAATTTTTTATATGTAATTCTCAAATTAATAATGAAATAAATGTTCTTGAATTTGAATTTGAACTTGCTAGAATTTTCAAATACTTATATTTTGTTCAGAAATTATTTTATACTTGTGTTCATAAAATTTATATTCATGTTCAAAATTAATAAACACTCGAAAATAATAAATATTACTGGTCAAAAATTTACCTCGGGAACTGTGCAAAAAGGTGTCAATCAGTCAATAGTGTGTCAGATTTTGTAAGAATCAGATTTTAAACATGGGCCCATCAAATTGTATGAACTTGTGGTTTTGATTAATAGTGGGGACCACCAAAATGTATGAATTGGTTTCATGGGATTTCTTATGTAGTATAATGCATTTAAGCTTATAGGATTGTAGTAAATAATAAGTGCCCATAAAAATTACAACTTATAAGCTCTTAAAACAACTTATAAGATGTTGGAGCTTATAAGATGTTAGAAATAAGTTAAGCCAAACGGACACTGATTTTGAACTATTATGAAGCTATATCTATACTACTATGTTGGGCAGTGTCCAACAGGGATTTAGCTTATTATACCACATGTTGTATTGAGTTGTATAATGTTGGGCAGTGTCCAGCAGGACTTTAGCCTATTATACCACATGTTGTATTGTGTTGTACAACGTTAGGTAGTGCCCAACAGGACTTTAACATGTTGTACCACATGCTCTGTTGTGTTGTACAATACAACATAACACAGCATGTGATACAACATGTTAAAGTCCTGTTGGGTACTATTTAGCAGGGTAGCATAAAAATTTTTATTATGAGTATTTGAAAAATCCACTATAAAGGGAGGCGCCCCCCATATTTAAGATTCATGTTTCTTTAATTTTTGTTTTTCAAATTCAATTCCATAGATGTTATAATTTCTTAGTCCTGGATTATTTGCACACCTTAATTTGCTTTCCGTTATAAATCGAATTGTATTTATATATTGTGATTATTATTTTTACATAAAATATACTACTTACAACGTTAAAGATCAATATCTCAATTAGTAGTTTTTTTATTTAAAAAAATATTAATCACAATATATAAATACAATTCTATTTACAACGAACGATAAATGGAGGTTTGCAAATAATCCTGAGACGGGTGGGTTTTGGACAGGTTGTTATGAACATTGATTTTCCCAATTTTGTTTTTTCTGTTCAACTCAAATTACTTGATTAAATGAGGGATCATATTTCATAACCCCACCCCAAAAAAATTGACACATTTATTGTATATACTCCATCTGTCCCAAATAAATTTGCACATTTTCTTTTATTTAAAAAAAAATATTGATTTGTATGCACATTCACACAAATATATACATATTTACCCACATTTGACATGTCACTACTTTACCTATTTTTTTAATTCACGCGCAATTCCAAGGGTCCAACTCCCTCCGTCTCAGAGAAATTTGCACCCCTAGAATTGCACGTGGATAAAGAAAATGAGTAAAATAGTGGTATATGGGTAAATATGTGTATATTTACATGAGTGTGTTGATTAGGCGTGAAATTGTCATGATTCGTAGCTAAAAATGCCCTAGTTTTGGTCGAATTTGTTGAGGATTTAGAGTAAATTGAGTATTATTTCTACACATTGATGAATTTATCTCTTTGATGCTAATAGGTGAATCGAGGGTGAAAAAGGAGTTCGTAGGACTTTGAATCGACTCAAACGGATGCCCAGATGAGAAGATATCGAAGAAATACAATTGGTATTAGTGCGCAAGAAGAAAAGTATCAGTTGAAGAAAAATGAGAGTCACTCGAGTGGAGTAACTCGAGTACCACCGCTCGAGCATGTTGCTCGAGCGCCAAAATCATCCAGAGAACTTTTGCCATCCGAGCTACTCGAGCACCAACGCCCGAGTATGTTGCTCGAGCGCCAAAATTGTACAGAGAAATTCGACCACTCGAGCATGTTGCTCGAGCGCCCAAAAACTTACAGAACAAATCGGCCACTCGACCAGCTCGAGCACTACCGCTCGACCCCCTGCTTCATTCGAGCTACACCCCCTCGAGCGGGTGCTGCTCGAGCACTTCCATGTTTTTGCTTCCGGATTCATTTTTTGGCCCATGAGTTTCCAAATTGGCCCGACGCTTATATATACTCGTCCCGAACACGTTTTTACACACCACTTGATACCCCATCACTTTTAGAGTTAGTTTTTGGAGAGAGAAAGAGGAGAAGAAACGAGCAAGCTTTAGTTTTACGTATTCGAGGTTTTATTTACGAATTCATAGTTCGATTTTGATTTTTAGTTTCTTTCCTTTAGTTCTTTGTTTTTTAATACTCGAGACTTCGTTTTATTAATTTAATTTCAGTTCTTAGCATTTATTTCTTTAAACCCTAGTTTATGTTTGATAATTTCTTAGTTAAAATCATTATGTTCATGTTCGTTACTTCTTCGATTATTTTTTGTTTTCGTAAAAATCATGTCTAGCTAAAACCCTTGCATGTTTGGGGTAGGATGAACTCGTAGAAGTAGGATGTGGGTACGTTATTAGGGTAATTCGTGATGTTTAGTTTTAATTCTCTTAATTAATGAATTCTTAAAATAAATCTTAACTTTACCTTTGAATTTTGTTTGAAAAGTATTCGAGAGAGGACGATCTTATCACTCTTTAACAACAGGTAGACTTTATGAGAGGGTTTAGAAAGGGTTAATTAATCTACCGGTTTATCTAGGGAGGACGGCCGCATCACCTTAGTTAAATTAGGGTCTCGTTAATTAAGCACAATCTATTAACTTGTTAGTGGATTAGTGAAGTCGATTGTTAAGATAAAGTATTAGTGTTTGAATTCTTGAGCTTTCATCTTATAATCTTCTACTTAAGTTATTTCTTGCACGTCACGGTTATCTTGATTATGTACCTGCTCCGTTAGTATACGTAGGGATTCCTATCCTAAGCATCACCATCTCATATTTGAAAACAAACTTTAGATAATTAATTTAATTCTTTCTTTTGCCTTAGTAGAGTAATTTAGTTTAGATTATATTTTCTTTTACAAAACCCAATAACATACACTCATATTAACTACGACGCGTAGATCTTCAGGGATCTATTCGCATACATACCTTCCCTTGGGTTCGATAATACTTGGTCCCTATACTTGCCAATACTACAGTGAACCCGTACTCTTGCGGGAAAATTACTAGTAGAAAGCTAGTATTTTCGGTTCAAGTCATGTGTATACAAATCAATATTTCTTTTTTAAATAGTGTGCAAATTGGTGTGAAACGTCCACATAAAAAAAGTATGCAAATTCCTCTTGGACGGAGGAAGTATTATATAAGACGCACACTAATCACTACGAGAGTTCGCTACATATGTTTTGGAGAAGTATGTTGACAGCGATTTTGTGAGGATCTCGCCGTCTGGTTCCTAGCGGGTAGGATTCTATATTTATGATAACAATAAGCAGTAAATGCAAGAGTAAATGAGCTCTCAAAGGTAGGTTTATAATAAATGTGATGATTTACATTTGGGCATTAAAGACCCTATTTATAGTATACAAGGTGGGTTTCCCCATATTGGGTTGGTGGGCCTGAGGGCCCCTCCTACTCCTAGCTGGAAGGTAATGAGTGGCTACAGCCTCCCCTATGAGCCAATGGAAAGACGCCACTTGGCACTGTCGCTCCTGAGATGATGGGACTTAGCCCCAACTGCCCTCTTTGACCCTGTCACATCCTCTGGACTGATGGTGCTGGACGTCCCCTCACAGCTGGCGCAGCCTGGGGTCGGGCAGACGGGTACACGGGTACCCGGGTGACGAGTTAGGATGTGAGCCCCCTGGTGGTCCTTTCACGGGTAGGCGGGTAGAGACTGTCTCGGAGCTCGTCGCTGGCCGTCTGACCCCCGGGCCTGTGGGTTCAAGTATCCTGCCCGACAGCTCCCGGAGGTCCGCGTCGGGTAGCTTCTTCTTCCCCGCTTGCCTGCTCGTCTAGGCGACGGATTCCCCTCATCCGAGCCCGCCACAGTAAATGGGTTTCATGTCCGATACCCGATGGGTCGGGTAGTTAATATCGGGCATAATAATTGCCCCACCAGCCCGACATCGGGGGGCCCCAGTCGTCGGGTGGCGGGCTGGTCGAATCGCAGACTTGATTTTGAATTTGAATTTGAATTTTGGGGGTGACATTTCGTCTTCCGAGGTGACGCCTCGTATTCCGCACCTGATGATGTCATGAGATGGCATGACTGATGCGCAGAATCCTAGAGGTCACATCCGCCGAACCTACCTCCCAACCATTGCGCGCGTGCCTTTCACGCGCCCCCCTGGATTTTGCTTAATTCTATTTTTGACCCCGGTTTTTTTGCAATTCAGTCCCTCCCATTTCTCCTATAAATAGGGGTTCTCACCCCCTCTTCTCATTTTTGCTTTTTACAATCTCTTGCCCCCCCTTTGCCAGTTCAAGTTTTCCGGCGAGTTTCCCCAGAATCCGGTGATCCTTTTCGAGTCCCAAGGTAATCTCCTACTTTCCTCTTCATATTCTTTTCCTTCCCCCAATATGAGTGACTCCGTTGAGAGCGTTGCGGCCGCCGATGCCTTTCACTTCCGCCGCTGTGCCGCCACCGGTGCTGAGCGGCCCCTCCGTCCTTCCGGTGAGGGGACATCTCGCGCCGCCGCCACCAGAGAGGGCGAAGGCACCTCCACGGACGTGGATGCCTTTGCCGATGATTTAGAACGGATGAGCCCCCAACGGGAGGGCGCCGCACTCCGGGTTTCACCCGTATCCTCCTACCCGCCCCGGGCCGAGGACTACTTGTTCGAACAGGAGGTCGTTCCCGATAATATCGACTACGCGGATAGCCGGCTAATTGGGTTCGATTACACCAAATATATAAGCCAGTTTGTGCGGAGACGCCCTGCCCGAGAATACCTCGAGGCCCAGGAGACAGAATTTGGGGCCTCTCGTCGCCCCAGCTGCTTGCCCGCGGACGCCGACCTCAGGGAGCTTTACTGGACCTTCCAAGCGCCGTCCGATGTTTTCTTCTACGCTCCCCGGGAAAATGAACGGGCAGACCAGCCCCCCGAGGGCCTAATCGCCATAAATTCGGACACGCTCCATGTCGGGCTCCGTTTCCCGCTTCATCCAGCCATCTCCAAGCTACTTGCCGCCTGGAACTTATCGATCACTCAAATCACTCCCAACGGGTGGAGCTATATCTTGGGAGCAATGGTAGCTCTCGGTCGCCACGGGCTGCACCGTATGCCGACTCCGGCCGAGATCAACTATCTGTACTATACAGTGGCCTCGGTTGGTCGGATGAACCACGGGTATTACTCCGTGAAGCCCCGGGGTGGCGATGTTATCATCTTCGGCATCTCGTCGAAGGTGACACATTGACAAGAGAAGTGGTGGTGGGTCGGTGGCGCCTGGGAGAGCATCGGCGACGACGGGCAAACTATCCCGGTTCCCCGGGAGTACCGAGATCGCAACCGCCGAGGTAAACGCTGAATTTTCTCCTCATTCCTTAGTACTGATCTAATTTCTCTTTCACTGTGCAGGCTGCGCGGTCCCAAATCAGGCCGACTTGACCGACGATTTTCGGCAGGCACTTGCCTTGGTGAGGTCGGAGAGCCAGGATAACCGCGACGTCGACCTCCTCAACATCGATGAGCACAGAAGGTTGTCCGGGCTCCAAACCTTCCCGCGCCACTTGAATTTTGGCGGTAAGATTCCTCCCGCCCGGTTTCCTTCTTGCTCGTGATTTTCTTCTCGATTCTTATGTCGTGCGTCTTTTGCAGAACAACGCTTCCCGGAGGAGTCATCAACTCCAACCGCCTCGGCGTCTCCTTCTCCCCGACCCGTACCCGTCGCCGGCAGGCCTCCATCCCCGTGGTCAACGTCGAGACTTCTGAGGAGACTGTTGATATGGGGCCCAAAAAGAGTGCCACCGCCAAGCTGGCGAAGCGGGGAGCCGTCCGACAGGCAGGGGTGGTGATCCGCAACCACCCGCAGACTCCCGCGCAGCCCGCCGCTTCCTCCCCTACCGATGGCCAACGGGCCGCCAAGCAGGCCCGGGTAGAGGGCCAGACATCGGTCGACCCGGCCATGGTGACCGTCAACTTGACCCGGCGATAGGCGGGCTGGTGGCTGGCACCGTCGAGGCGACCATTGAGAGCCCGGCCTCCTCATCTCGCGACCGTAGTGATTTCTCCTTCCTTGGCTGGGGCAATCATCTCACGTAAGTGTTTTTGTTTCCTTTTCCAAGTTTCCTGGCCGTTTTTGCAACTTAGGTAACTTATCCAACTTTTTTTCCCGCTGTTTTGTAGGCCTGATCCTCTGCCCCCGCCCGAGGTCCTTCAGTTCCTGCGCTCGCAGGACCCTCCTTACTCGGAGGCGGTGGCGGAGTCCTGGCCGGAGGACCTTCGCCGCGCCGTTGTAAATCTGCCCCGGTCCTGGACCCTCAATTGCCAAAAGGCCACACGGACCGTCCCGCTTGCCGACCGGATGAGGGCAGCGGCCATCCACACTTCTCGCAACGCCATCGCTATGGAGGGCATCATGCTGGAATTCGAGCGGGAGATGCGGACTGCCTCCTCTTACAAGGCAGCCTTCCAGACGAAGAGAGACAAGGCCGCTCACCTGGAAGAGGAGAATAAAAAGCTCAAGGAGGAGTTGGAGGCCGCCTGCGCGAGTCGGGCCGAGCTGGAGGGCGCCTGCGAGGAGGAGAGGAAGGCGCGCGCCGAAGCCAAGGCGAAGACGGCTGAGGAGGTTCAAAGAGCGCGCGAGGCCCTCGCCGCAGAGGCCGACGAACGCCTGGCCGTCGAACGAACCCGCCTTGAGCGTGAACACGAGTCGGCAGGATCCATGATCTATATCAACGCATATGCCGACTCGATTCGCTCCCTGCTCCGCCGAAAACCCGAGGCCGACTACTCCGGACCCCTGGAGGATCTAAGGAGCTACGTCGAGTCCAATCCCCCCTCGGCAGATTATGATATCACCTTGAAAGACTTGGCTGATCGCGGGATGGACCTGTCGTTCCTTGGCGACCCGACGACCTTCATCTACCCTTTGGCCGATGAGGAGGTGGTCGAGGATCCGGGGGTGGTGGACGAGGCGGCTCCGTGAATACTCTTCTTTTTTCTTTTTTGTTTGTCAAGTTTGTTGGCCGCGGGCCGTTGTACCCTTTTCTTTCCCGAACTTTTAATGAAATCATCTTCCTCCTTTATCGTCGTTTTTCGTTCTTGTTTTCTTGAACTTGGTTTAATAATCGAATTAATAATGGGATCTAATCATGAGATTGAATCACCGATCGATTAAAATTAACCAAATGATTGATGAGTGAAGTGCTTTAGCCGATAGACGGGCAGTGACTTCACAAAGATGGGATTGAATTAACAACCGCTTAAATAACTTAACCAAATGATTAATGAGTGAAGCGCTTTAGCCGATTGTCGGGCAGCGACTTCACGAAGATGGGATTGAATTAACAACCGCTTAAATAACTTAACCAAATGATTAATGAGTGACGCGCTTTAGCCGATTGTCGGGCAGCGACTTCACGAAGATGGGATTGAATTAACAATCGCTTAAATAACTTAACCAAATGATTAATGAGTGAAGCGCTTTAGCTGATTGACGGGCAGCAACTTCACGAATATGAGATTGAATTAACAATCGATTTTATTGATTACAACTTTGCGCTCGGAGAGCGATTACATTGAGGTCGCTCGACAGGACGATGCAGGCTAAATTATTTCGCCGCTACTGGTAGTATTTTTTTAGTAGGGAGGCGTTCCAAGGGTATTGGGCCGGATTGCCCTCAAGGCTTTCTAGCTCATAGGCACCATTGGCTAGGCGCCTGGAGATCTTTAGGGGTCCCTCCCAATTTGGACCAAATGCCCCCTTGGGTTTGCCCGACCGTCCGTCGTAGCACCAGGTCCCCGGCTTCGAACTCTCTGATCTTGATTTTCGAGTTGAAGTATTTTTCAGCCCGGCGTTTGTAAGCTATGTTTCTTTGTTCGGAGGACAGCCTTCTCTCCTCCAGCAAGTCCAACTCGTTTAGCATGGCTTGGTCGTTCTCGGTCCCCACGGGTTGCGAGGTGCGGAGGCTTGGGATGATGACCTCGGTCGGGATGACTGCCTCCGTTCCGAAGGCCAGAGCGAAAGGAGTCTCCCTGGTTGCGGTGCGACAGGTTGTTCTATATGACCATAATACTTCGGGTAGCTTACTCGCCCATGTTCTCTTGCTCTCCTCCAATCTTGCCTTCAGCGTGTGTTTGATTATTTTGTTCACTGCCTCGACCTGCCCGTTCGATTGGGGGTGGTAGGGTGATGAGAATAGCCTCTTGATTTTGTGCTTCAGGAAGAATCTCGCCATCTCCAACCCGTCGAATTGCTTCCCGTTGTCCGAAATGATTATCTGTGGGAGGCCGAATCGACAGATTATGTTGCGCCAGATGAACCTAATGACATGCTCCTGGTCAATTGTTTTTAGTGACTCCGCCTCCACCCATTTGGTGAAGTAATCCACGGCGACAATTGCGTACTTGACGCTGCCCAGGCCCGTAGGCAAAGGACCAATGAGATCGATCCCCCACTTTGCGAATGGCCACGGGCTTAGGATTGAGGTGAGCTCGGTTGGAGCCTGGTGGATTGATGGCGAATAGATTTGACACTTGTGGCATGCCCGTGCATAGTTGATCGCGTCCTTCCTTAGAGTGGGCCAGAAATATCCCTGTCGGATAACTTTCTGGGCGAGCACCTGGCCACCGGCGTGGTTCCCGCAGCGCCCCTCGTGGACTTCTACCAAGATCTTCCTTCCCTGCCCCGGCGTTATGCATTTTAGGAGGGGTAGGGCGAAGCCTCGCTTGTACAACTGGTCCCCGATGATCGTGTACCGGGCCGCCCGAAGTTGTAACTGTCTTGCCGCTACTCGATCGTCTGAGAGTTGGCCGTCGCGGAGGCACTTCAGAATGGGAGTCATCCAGCTGTCCTCCTCCTGCCCCAGACTGGTCACCCACTGGTTCGAGCTAGACGGAGCGGTCAGGTAGGTGACTGTGATTTGTGACATGTCGGCTGCCCCCTCGGATGTTGCAAGGCGGGCGAGGACGTCTGCTTGAGTATTGTCGATTCGGGGTACCACCTCTATGTGGACTTGATCGAATTTGTCGAGGAGGTTCTTAGCTAATCCTTGGTAGGCCAACATTCTGTCGCTGCGTGCCTCGTATTCTCCTGAGATTTGGCATGTAACGAGCTGCGAGTCGCTGTAGACTTGGAGCCTCTTCACTCCCATGGCCATGGCCATTTCCAGGTCGTTGATTAATGCTTCGTACTCGGCCTCGTTATTAGTCGCGTGGAAACCGAATCTGATGGCCGTCGTGAACGATTGGCCGGACGGGCCGAGAAGGACAATTCCCGCGCCCGCCCACAGAGTCGTGGAGGATTCGTCGACGTACATTTTCCATGGCGGCTGCTCGATCCTGGCCATCGCCTCCGGGTATGTGAGCTCGACTATGAAGTCGACCATGGCCTGGCCTTTGATGGACGTTCGAGGGGCGTATGTGACTCCGAATTACCCGACCTCTACTGCCCACTTGAGGCATCTGCCCGCCGTGTCTGGTCGATGTAGCACTTGACGAAGTGGCATCGTGGTCAGTACTTCTACTTGGTGATCGAAAAAGTATGGGCGTAACTTACGCACACTCATTACTAGCGCGTAAGCTAACTCTTCCAAGGGTGGGTACCGTAGCTCGGCATCGTGGAGTGTCTGGCTGACATAATAGATTGGCAGATGTGCCTGCCCCTCAGCCCGCACTAACACGGCGCTGAGAGCTGAGTCTGAGGCCGCCAAGTATAGGAAAAGCTTTTCGCCGGGGACGGGTTTGGCCAATACCTGGGCATTTGACAAATATGCCTTCAAATTATCGAAGGCGAGCTGGCTCTGGGGTGTCCAGTTTAGTTTCCCCTTCCGCATGCTATCGAACAATGGTTTGCACCGGTCCCCCATGCGGGAGATGAAACGGCTGAGAGCGGCCAGACTGCCCGTCACCCTCTGCACCTCCTTTACCGTTCGGGGAGCGCTCATGTCGAGGATCACCTGAACTTTGGTTGGGTTTGCTTCGATCCCTCGCTGGCTAACCATGTGCCCTAAGAACTTACCCGACTCGACGCCGAAACTGCACTTTTTCGGGTTGAGCCACATTCGATATTTCCTCAAGATTTCGAATGTTTCGGCTAAATGAGTGAGGTGGTCTTCCTTATTCTCGCTTTTAAAGACGATGTCGTCGATATATACCTCCATGGTCGCCCCGATTTGGTCGTGAAACATGTGGTTGACCAGCCTTTGGTAGGTTGCCCCTGCGTTCATGAGCCCGAATGGCATCCGCTTCCAGAAGTACATGTTCTTCTCGGTGAGGAAAGTGGTGTGTTTCTGGTCGGCGGCGGCCATCGGGATCTGGTGGTAGCCGACAAATACGTCCATGAAAGTGAGCATCTCGTGCCCGGCCGTGCTGTCCACCAGATGGTCGATGTGTGGCATCGGGAAGTGATCTTTGGGGCATGCTTTGTTCAGGTCCGTAAAGTTGATGCACAGCCGCCAGGTGTTGTTGTTCTTCTTAACGAGGACGGCGTTGGATACCCATTGGGGCTTGTCGTCGGGGTCGACCATCCCGATGAGCTTGTTGTCGAGCAGCTTTTTAACCTCGGTGGCTATGACCGCGTACTTGTCTGGGCCGAATTTTCTTCTCTTCTGTGAGATTGGCTTGTGGGATGGATCAATGTCCAATTGGTGAGTACATACGGCTGGATCGATCCCGACCATGTCTTCGTGGGACCACGCGAACACGTCTAAGTTTTCTTCTAAAAATGTGGTCATCGCTGTCCGCATCTCGTCGGACATCGATGAACCGAGTTGAACACTTACTTCCGGCCGATTCTTTATTGTGACCTAAATCAATTTTTCGATCGGACTGGCTCCCTGCTCACCGAAGCGTGGATCGTCGATCTACCCTGTTAGGGTGCTGTCGATCTCCATGGGTTCGTACCCGAGCCTGGGCTCTAGGTCGACTTGAGTGCTTCAAAATTTTGTGAATCTTCTTCCATTGGGCGGGCAGTGGGTGGAATTTCTTCGTCTATTTCCATGTCTCCCTCCCCAATTGTGCAGATATAATCTAAATTTGCAGAATTTGAAATAAAATCGATATACGCTAAACATCCGCGTGCCATTTTCTGATTACCCTTAAGAGTCCCAACCTTCCCGGAGGGGGTTGGGAACTTGATACAATAATAGAATGCTGAGGCGGCGGTTTCAAACTCGTGCTCGAACGGCCTGCCAAGAAACCCGTTATAGGTTGATGGTTGGTCGACAATAATAAAGTCAAGCTGTTTCGAAGCCTTAACCTCAGCGTCTATACTAGAAACTAATTCTACGGCTAGCCTAACTATCCCGTAGGGTTTTACAGTGGCGTCGCCGAAGCCCTTGATGACCTGGTCGCACGGCTCCATGTATTTCTCGAAGGAGCTGTCCAGCTGGTTGAATGCGGCCTTGAAGAGGATGTTGCAGTAGGCCCCGTTGTCGACAAGCATGCGATGGACGGTGATGCCCATGATGTTGACGGACACGACCAGGGCGTCGTGGTTCGGGTAGATAACCCCAGTGCGATCCTCCTCCTTGAAGGCGAGGAGGTCTGTCTCTCTTGCCGTCATGTTGACCGGCATGGTGATTTGGTGGACGTTGTCCATTGCTCGCAGCTCGCTCTTCTGTCGGCGGTTGGAGAGCGAGGTGGTGGGCGCGAATCCTCCCACAGGGGAGAGCACATTGACCGCGCGTCGGGCTTGATGGTCTGGCATCGGCGGGCATATGAGGGCTGCCTCCCGGTTTGGCTCCACGGGGTGGGCAGCGGCTTGCGCCTCCGGCCTAGCCGCCGGTCTCTTCACGAACTCCTCCATCTTCCCCTCCTCGAAGAGTCGCCAGAGTTGTTTAAGGAGGTCGCGACACTCACTTGTGTTGTGCCCGACGGTTTGATGGTAGTGGCAGTATTTGTTGGGGTTGAGCTGCACCCCCGGTTTGTGGACCCACGGTCGCACCTTGGGCACCATATTCTTGTCCCAGATCTGGACGTAGACATACTCCGGGGTGGCCGACAACCTTTCGGCTAGCTTTACTTCGACGGAGTCAAAGGGTTTGAATGGTTGAGGGGCGCGGTAGGAAAAGCTTCTTCGGGTCGGCGTGCCGCGGGGCTTCTCCTTCTCCGCTGGGGCGCCCTCGCCTAGCCGCTGTGCCAGGATGTCAGCGTTATAAATGATTTTTCTGGCTCGCTGCCGGAACTCCGCGTAGGACTTGGGATAGTCCTTGTTCATAGATTTCCACAACTTCGTTTTCAGGCGGAATCTGCCTATGATGCCGACGAGCTTGACCTCGTCCCCGACGGGCTCGCCCTCCATGATGATGTGGTCTACCCGGTTGATATACGCCCGGTCCGTCTCGTCTTTTTCCTGGGCCAGGTTGGCCATGCGATTGGCGCCGGCTAGACGTGGCGCCATTGAGGAGAAGTGTTCCAGAAACAGTTCCCCCAGCTGGTGGAACGAAACCACCTTCCCCACGGGCAGCGAGGAGTACCACCGGTGAGCTCTGTCACCGAGGGTTAATGGAAACATCCGGCACTGGGTGGCGTCTGTTGCCCCCATGGAGATCATGTAGGTGGAGTATTTACTTAGGTGGGTGACAGGGTCCGTCTCCCTGTTGTACTGGCCCACCGCAGCCACATTGATTTTTGGTTGGGCGGGGGCCCGTACCAGTATGTCAGCGAGAGGGGAGTTAGGCATGTGGGTGACGTGGTGTTGTCTGTCCCGCCTTTCGAGCTTGGCCTCGAGGTCCGTCACTTTCTTCAAGATAGCGGCCATAGCGCTGTCGGCAGCGGGGGGAGAACGGGGGCGCGGGTTATCCCCCAGATGGTCACGGACCGATGGCCTCGGGGCCGCATCGTTGTGACGCCTGGGAGAGCGTACCCGTTCTCGCTCCCGGGGTCTGGAGCTGGCGTTAGACTCGCAGGGTCGGGCAGCTCCCCGAGCCTGGGAACCCAGTCTGGAGAAGACTGATCCTGCAGGTCGGCGAGACACCCGCTGTGAGTCGGTCTCCTCGTCGAGGCGCCTCTTTAGATTCTGAGGCCGGGGGTTACTGGCGGCCCTCCTGACCGCCTCTTGCTCCTGCTGTGGTTGGCTGGTGGCCCTGGTCCGGGCTGGCTCCTTTCCGGGTCGATGAGTGCGGATTGGGGCGGCGTCGATCTCGGCCTGGCGGCGCTCAATCATTGCCCTTGCGGCCTAGAGGTCCTCTGGAGTTCTCATTGCCGATAAGAACTCGAAAGGGCCTTGTAGGGTTTCCGCCGTGGCCGGAACCGGAGTGGCGGTCTCGCCGATATCTTCGACTTGCTGCTGGGTTCGTGTAGCTTTCGAAGTGGTCATTTTAGGAATGGAAACAGGTAAGCCTTTTGAGAAAAGGTTTGTTCGAGGTGACTAGATGAACGAAACCGAGTGTACTTCGATATTAGTCACCCTACTTCTAGCGCCAATATGTTAGACAAAAAAATTGATAAGACCGCATTGATCCTATTTTCCAATATGTTAGACAAAAAATTGTATAAGATCATCTCATGGTATAAGATAACACAAATTAATACTCATCACTACCAAAGTGATGCGTCAATGCCCAAGTTATACCACATCCCATTGTCTCATGCCATAAGACGGGCTCACACAAGATTTAATCTATAGTAGTTCTAGTGTGCACTTGAGTGCATGGTGTGCACTTGGATTTTGAAAAAAATAAATACCTCAAGCATAAATCAACAATACCCCAAGAATAAATTAGTAATACTCCAAGAAGACATTAGTAATACCCCAACTATAAAAAAAACACAGTTTGATGTGTTTGTGTGTATTTTGAAAAAATCAAAATTAAAGTTAAAAATTGAGCTTAAAATTCAAGTGCATGCTATGCACTTGGATGCACCCTAAAATTTGTTCCTACTCTAATATGTTTTATTATTTCATATTTTAATAACCTAAAAAACCTTCTTCTTTTTTTTGGTACTGCAAAAATAAGTCAATTGCTAATCGTTGTATATAAATATATACTCCCTATGTCCCAACTTTAATTATTACTTACTGAAACTATTTCTTTCTTTGTTCAATTAATATTTTTCATTAATGATAATATAACAACAATATAATAACATTGATTTTTACCATTATATTCCCAACACTAGTATACTTATACATTTCATGTTATTACTTTTACACATATTAATTCACATTTATTAATTAAACTCAATTTAATTTTGAGTGACAAATAGTGAAATGAAAATTAACTTTGGGACGAAGATAGTATATGCTAAGTATATTGTAAATGAGTTTACTGTAAAAAAATTTTTTTTGCGTATTTTATGTATATTAAACATTATTAATTGTTTTATTTAAAAATATTAATTTGATGATTCAAAACAATTAATATCGTTTAATTAATTGCATAATGACATTAATTTACAAAAGTCTTAATGATCTTAATAAATACATTCATGGGGCAAAATTTGTGTATTTATACGTGTAATTCACTTGCTTCTTTTTCTTTTTTCCTAGCGCGATTCCTTTTTCTCTTTGATGTATTATTATGTTTTTATTTATGAGCTGAACACCAAGTCTCAATATGTATTCATGAATTTACATCAGCTTGTCTGTTTTGATTATATTAATCTAATAGCTATATCCCCGAAATTCGCGGATTTATATAAAATTTGTTAAAGCTTTTTAATTAATATAAAAAAATTAATAATTTAATGTCTATATATATAGACACATATTATTTAATTATCTATTGAATTGTTATAAATATAGGTTATAAATTAAAATATTTAAATGTAAGATTAAGTATATATTATTTACAAATTTCGTAAATTGTGTAGTAAAATTTACTTATTTTTCATACATTGAAATAAATATGAAACTAAGAATAAAAAATAGAGGAATGGTATATTTTGTCATTGCAAGTGTAGTACACATGGAACAAAGATATTGCCATGCTTGATACAAAAATAAAATGGAAGATTTATTCCTTAATAAGTCCATTGAAGATCAAGATTTGAAAAGCATGTCTCATAATTTCAACCTACAATTTTAGCTCTAAATGCATGTTATTATGTCTTGCTCAAATTTTCCAAAAATAAAAATAAAGTACTCTTGAGCCAGAAGTTTGATTTGGGAAGAGTTTAATCTATTATTTTTTATATATAAATATGAGATACAAAAGCAAGTATAATGTCTCACATCTAGACCTGGTTGAAGTTCCGTGTGGAAAATAATCAAACATACCTCATTTCACCAAAAATTCTACCACAAATATATAAGTTCAACATTTATATTTTCCATCAAAGTGTGTGTATAAAGTGAATTGTTTCATACATGGACCACTTTGCAATATTTTTCAATATAGCAACTAATACCCTTTAGTGTAAACCAACTAATATCTTTTAGTTAAAAGATTAGTACTCTTCGTACACTTCAACTAATACCTTTCGATGAAAACAACTATTAATACCTTTTAAATTAATGGTTCATGAATGAACCATTTTCACTCTATACTTTGCCTCCATCAAGAAATTCAAGATCAAGTTTTTTCCATTCAATTAATCGGAGTTTCTCTATATTTTGAAAACCTACGTAAAGCAAAAATAAAAGGGCACCATCTTCACTAAGCCCTAAGCTTCAATTCTATAGAGAGACAACTCTATCAATTTTATTAGGTTTAATTGCAAATTAAATCACAATCTTTTCGAAAATTGCAATCTAATTTAAACTTTTGAATCTTGTCAAACAAAACCTCAACTTAACATTTGTTTGCAAATCAAACCAAAAAATAATTTTTTTATTGTCCGAAAATGATCTTTCACTTACCCGACAATGAATAACTAATAGTATTAATATGTGTGGATTGGTTCGGATGAAAATACATAATTTATCATCATTTTCGAGCTGATTGAAATCTACGTTTTGGTTAAAATTGCAACCAAATGTTAAGTTGGAGTTTTGTTTACAAATATTCAAAAATTTAGATTATATTGTAATTTGCGAAATTGTTGTGATTTTATTTGCAATTAATCCATTTTATTATAATGTTTAATCTTAACATTTGCTTCAACCATATAAGTTGAGGTTGCTAAAACCCGGAATGAATAAACAAAAAATATGAATTGAATCTAACGACGGATATTAATTTGAGAAAATTCTCAATGCACGGTATAAAAATTTCAAAGTAACATTATTATGTTATATTTTCTTTTCATATTTTTGAAATATGAGATGCAAGCATATATTTTATGACACTATCACTTTTAAAGTTTGATCAATAGTAGATACAAAGGATCCATAATTCTTTTTTCTTCCTTCACGATTAAATATTAAATGATGACACACAAAGAACTCGCTTGATTAGTATGCATAATTAATTAACATAATATAATTTGTATATGTATAGCTGTGGTTTATATATCCAAAACTCTGAAAATTGATAATAGGAAAATATGATAATTAGAAGAAAAAAAGTACTCGACTTTAACAGTTAATTAGATTTATTTTAATTTATCCACCTTTCTCCATCAATTTGTGAACCTACTCCCCTAAACTCACATTATACATATTTACTTTAAAGTTATGTTCGATAACAACATTTTATTACAAAACTAAGCAATTGCACAAAGTATATCTTAATATATATGTTATATAAATTTAAGAAATTGAAAATTTACTAACAATGTGTATGGTTCACCTGAAAAAGAACTGAAATTGATTTTAAAAAATAAGCATCCAAGAAACAAAAGTTTCTACCTTGATTTTAATGTTACAAAATACAAAAATGTGAATCATATTCCTTGCTTTATGAGAAGTTGAAAATCAATATATAGCTCAAGACAAAGTATGAAAATGGTTTATACATGAATCATTAGAGGGTATTAGTTGTTTTTACTAATGAGTATTAGTTGTTGTCACTGAAGGGCTTTAGTTGTTTTCACTGTTAATTGTTTAGTGAAAACAATTATTCCTCAAAATATTTTTTATATCTTTTCCTGTTTATATTCCTCAAAATAGTTGATGTTGCTTCATACTCCCTCCGTCCTAGTTTTGTTTTCCCGTTTGATTGTGCGCGGAGTTTAATGCGAGAGTTGAATTTTAGTATTTAAATAAATAAAGTAGTATTGGAAATGATGAATGGTGAATAAAGTAGTATTTAAATGAATAAAGTAGTATTGAAAACGGTGAATGGTGAATAAAGTATTATTTAAATGAATAAAATAATTTCCATTTTAGGGATGAGAAAATAAAATTGGGACGGACCTTTTTGGCAAATGGAAAAACAAAACTGGGACGGGAGGAATATATTTGTTTATACTCCCCCCGTCCCAAAGTAAGCTCCATTTTATGTAAGAAAATATTTATTTATTAATATATGGTGAGCAAACATGCTGACTTTGGTAAAAAGTAGTGAGTAGTTGTGAAAGGTTAAAGGACAACTAATTGAAAAAGTATTTGTTTATTAATATATAAAGTGTTGTCTTTTGCTATTTATAGAAGATGAAACTTATTGTGAGACAATTTGAAAATAAAAGTGAAAAACTTACTCTGAAGAGAGAGTAAGATTACTTAACCTAACATAATTAGTAATCCTAACAATATAATGATAAGATAAAAACACTACAACCAAAAAAATTATTACTAATAATATATTCGCTTAGCAAAAAAGTATCAATTTTATATAAATTAATTTTACATAAATTTTGAAAATGAGATTTCAGTTAAATTATCAACAAAATTTTAATAACCAAATTTAAATAAATGTCTTTTTCAATACAATTACTGAATTTTATATCTGTGTGTTAATATTTATAGATATTTTATCTAAACTACTTATAAAGTTATGACTACATAATTATAATTATAATTATAATAGCAATTATATTATATAACAATCACCTAAATGTATAAACTAAACGCCTGTTGAATTACTTGAACATCTTTTCTTCAAAATAATACTCTTCCGAGCATTCTTGCACTTCTAAGTCTTTAACCCCTCCAAATTAGAGTTTAGTACGTAGTGTTGTGACCATTTCTGATCACATGTTGGGTCCGGCCGGAAGATAGCCGGAAAAGGCGAGAAGGTACCCAGAGGCCGGAACCGATCTGGCCGACCTGAATCCGACCTCGGCGGGCCCCGACCACCAGCCTCCGGCCTCGAAAGCGAGGCCGGAAGCCTGCTTGGGATGTCCATCCACGTTCATCACATCCACGTTGAAGCCCTGCCGTGCCCGGACCGGCCCGGCCAGGATTAATAAAGTCCAGCAGAGGCCGCCCGGACACGACCAACTGACAGGAACAACCTCCGACCTCACCATCCGCCCGGAGGCCGATCTCGATCACTCAAGGCCCCCGGCCGACTAAAAAGATCCGGAGCACGTGACGGAATCGTGCAAGATCCTCTCCCAAGGGAGAAAAAGGCCACCTCCGTACCCAGCAACAGAGAATATTCCATCCAAATGAGGAAATTCTTCAGAGAATCGTCCTTTTTGGACACGCGTCAACACCCTAGTGGCCGGCCACCTGCAAGCCCTGACACTTCAGAGCCCGCGCGTCCTCAGAGGCAGGAGGCATTTAATGCACCTGTCCCCCGAGAGGCCGGAAATGACCAACATACCCCTGTAGTGAGAAAACTATAAATACCCCAACACTTGTAATGTTAAAAGAGGTTCAATCGTTCTCAGTATAATCAATACATATACTCATTCAAGTCCAGGGATTAACAACCCCTGGCAATTCTTGGTGTTCTTAGTGTTCTTGAGCATTTAAAGTCTTTCTTCATCCAAGCATTCATTTTAGCATTTAAGAACCCAATCATTTGATGTTTTTACCAAAGCTTTAACAAATAGCCATCCAATCCCAGCAAAATATATTTGGTAAACAACATTTGGCGCTAGAAGAAGGGTATCTAACCCATCAAACACATTTTCTTCATCTCTTTGAAGAACACTCACTGTTCTTCAAAGCTTCACATCCTCAAACCTTCAAATCTTCAAACCTCAACCCCCTCATCTCCTAAAGCAATGGATCCCCAGAAATCATCCCAGGCCCACGGAAAAGCCACACGCGTGGCCTCCCCAATTCGCTTCCCGGAGGAACCTCTCCCATCCGGGGGCCGGGGATTCTTTACTCCTGACCAGGCCGGGTCAGGAAGACGCCGCCAAGCGGAAGAGGCGAGGGGCTGCCGGAGCACCACCTCTGCCTCCAAGAAGAAGGCCCAGGCTCGTGCTCTCAAAGGCAAGGAGAAGGCCAGAGAACACCAAGGCGAAAGCCAAGGTCGGGCGAACCCCGTCTCTGACCATTCGCGAGGCTCCGCCCATCCGGTTTTTGACCGGTTGGGCACAACAGACCCGTCGTGGTACCCGAGCCGTGTACCCAGTTATGACACTGGGTACGGAGACACCGAGTCCATCTCCAACTCGGGGAGCACGGCCCAAATGCCCCACAAGAGGGCAGCCGAGGTCAGCCTGACCCCGGCAAACTCCGCCAGGCGCAAGCTAAGCTTCGCCCAAAGCGGCCTGTTGGGACGCGGAGTCCCCTGTGCAGCCGTTTTCGACCGAATCGGCCCCCTAGCCGACGTGGGCGACCAGCTGGCCGAAACCCCCAGTCCAGAAATCGTCAAGTTGCAAAAGCAACTGGACGAAATGAAGGCGCTCCTTGAAGCGCAAGGCCAAACCAAGGCCCGGCCAGTCGCCAACGAGCCTTTGGCGGTCGATATTGAGCTCGCGCCGGTCCAGCTCAAGATCGTCCCCCCACCAACTCCTCTCTACGAGGGGAAAACAGATCCTGAGACCCATCTCAGCAAGTTCCGGATCTATATGACCGGGCGTGGCGCGACAGACGCCACGAAGTGCAGGCTTTTCCCTCTCACCCTGGGCGACCTCGCCCACAGATGGTACGTGTCCCTTCCGGCACGGTCCATTGACTCGTTCGCCACTTTGAGCGCCCAATTCTCATCATACTTTGCGGCCAAAATCGCCCGGCCGGAAAGCTGGCATCGCCTGATGCGGATCCGCCAGGAGAAAGAGGAGTCCGACGAGGACTACGTGGCCAGGGTGGACGAGGTCATACTGACCGGCGAGGCAGTCAGCGACCAGCTTGCTTTGCATGCAACCCTGGGAGGCTTTCACGGCCGGTCTCCTATGTTCAAGCACCTCACCAAGGACTTCCCTAAAACCTATGCCGAATTCCGCGCCCGAGCCGGTGACTACCTGGCTCGGAGGAAGCTTCTGGCACTAAGGCTTGGGGAGTCCGAGCCGGCCCCAAAGGAGACAGAGGCCGTAGCCCAAACCTCTCCCAAGAACGGCCCAAAGGCCAGAAGGGTGGCCAAGCCGCCCGGCAACTTCAAGTCCTTCGAGGACGTTGAGGTTCACCTAACCCAGGCCACGAGGCAGTCCCCCGCGCATATCTTCAATGCGATTCAGCACCGGGACGTGCTTCCCAGGCCAAGGCCCTATTCCGGAGACCGGTCCCGGCTGGACCCTAAAAAGTTCTGCGCTTATCACGACTCTATTGGCCACAATACGAGCCAGTGTCGTGATCTCCTAAAGCAGCTTTGGAAGCTGTTTGAGGAAGGGCGTCTGAACGACCTCCTTCAGAGGCCAGCCGGCCGGCAGGACCAACAGCAGCAGCAGCAGCCCCAACGCCACCCTCGGAGGAACGAGGAAGGCGGCCGGCCTCTTAGGCCGGTCGCAGCTTTGGAGGAAGATGATGACGAGGATGACCTCCTCCCGCCCATAAATCCCGGCGGTCGGGTCAACATGATCCAGGCCGGCGGAGGGAACCTAGGCGGCCTCACCCCCATCTCGACGCAGTCCAACCGGAAGCGGAAAGCAGAGGTCCGGGCAGCGACCAACGTCAACTTGGTCACACCCCCAGAACCGAAGATTCACAAGGACTTGGAGATAACTTTCTCCAACCGGGACCGGACCGGGGTGCTGTTCCCGAAGGGCGACACGCTGGTGATTGCCGCCCAGATCCTGGGCAAAGAGGTTCAACGCGTTCTGGTCGACAATGGGTGCTTTTGCAATATCATCTTCAAAACAGCCCTAGACCAGCTCGGAGACCTCGTCAACTTCATCAGGCCAATCGACCTTCAGCTGAAGGGATTTGGGGACGCGACGGTCGCCGCGTACGGAAGGATAAAGCTCTCCGTGGAACTCATATGCTGCTACAACAAGGAGGTCAGGATAACTAGGCCGCTAGATTTTATAATTGTAGATCAGCCAAGCTCGTATAATGGCTTTCTGGGTAGGCCCTTTTTAGAAGTTTTTGAAGCCGTTGCTTCCTCCTATTACTACTGTATCAAATTTCCCACCCCCGAGGGGGTGGTCGGCACCATTAAGGGTGACCAGGCAATGGCTAGAAGGTGTTTGAACTATTCCTACTCTTACTTATTTTCAATCAGCAACAACCAAACACCGGACGGGCCACACCCCGACTCTGAAACGGCCATTTCGGCCGCAGAACCCGTCGCGGAGGTCAGATCCACATCGGCCGACCCCCAGCCTATGCAGATCGACGATCCCGAGCCAAGGATTGGTTTCGAACCATCCGAGCTCGACCTCGATCCCAGATTCGATTCTTCCGACCGGCGGAGCTATGAACAAGCTACGACTTTGGAAGATCTGGAACACATTCCGGTCGACCCCTCGAGGCCGGAACTGGAAGTACTGATCGGCTCTCGCATACCGACCGAAATGCGGGGGGAAGTGATCGAATTCCTCAAAGCCAACGTTGGAGTCTTTGCCTGGTCTCACCAAGACATGGTCGGGATAGACCCAAAGCACGCATGCCATCGTCTAAAGATCGACCCCAACAGGAGGCCGGTCCACCAAAAAAGAAGGAAGTTCGGCCCGGAAAAGTACGAAGCTTTGGCTGAGGAAGTCAAGAAGTTGCTAGACAACAAACTGATCGAGCAAGCCCGGGACGAGCCCCAATGGGTCGCGAACGCCGTCCTGGTCAAAAAGATAAACAACGCCTGAAGACTATGTATAGACTTCACCGACCTCAACGCGGCATGCCCAAATGATCACTTTCCGATGCCACACATCGACCACCTGGTGGACAGCACGGCCGGACACGAGATGATGTCCTTCATGGACGCCTTTGCCGGCTACCATCAAATCCCCATGGCCGTTGAAGACATCAAGCACACCTCATTCCACACGGAGAAGAACATATTCTCTTGGCTCCGAATGCCTTTCGGTCTGATCAACGCCGGCGCGACCTACCAACGCCTAGTCAACAAGATGTTTGCGGATCAGATCGGAAAGACCATGGAGGTCTACATCGATGACATTGTGGTGAAAAGCTTGAAGAAAGAAGACCATCTCAGGGATCTCGAAGAGACTTTCAAGATCCTCAAAGCCTACAATATGAAGCTGAACCCGAAGAAATGCAACTTTGGGGTGGAGGCCGGCAAATTCCTGGGACACATCGTCAGCCAGCGCGGGATCCAGGCCAACTCGGCCAAGATCAAGGCCGTCCTTGACATGCAAGAGCCAAGGACGATCAAACAAGTGCAACGCCTAACCGGATGCCTCGCCTCCCTCAACAGATTCATAGCCCGGCTCGGAGATAAAAGTAAGCCTTTCTTCTCGACTATTAAAAATGGCAAGTTTTCATGGTATAGGGAAAGTCAATTAGCCTTTGCGAAACTAAAGGAATATTTGGCAAACCCACAAATCTTAGTCAAGCCAGTCCCAGGGGAGAAGCTTTACTTATATCTCGCGGCCTCCGAGGTCGCACTGAGCGCGGTACTAGTCCGGGCAGACGGTCAGAACCACCTCCCGATCTATTTCGTAAGCCAAGCCCTCCACGATGCCGAGCTCAGATACACCCCGCTCGAAAAGTTAGCTTACGCTCTGGTCATGAGCGTAAGGAAACTGAGGCCTTATTTCTTCGACCACCAAGTAGAGGTCCTCACCACTCTACCCCTGAGGCAAGTCCTACACCGACCGGATACCAGCGGCCGGTTATTGAAATGGTCGTTAGAGATAGCTCAGTACGGGGTCTCATACGCCCCAAGGACGGCCATCAAGGGTCAGGCCCTGGCTGACTTTATAGTGGAATTAACTTTCCCACCCAAGTCCACAAGAATCAACCACCCACCTTGGAAACTCTATGTAGACGGATCATCAACCAACAACTGTGCCGGGGTCGGCATTGTCCTGATCGGCCCGGAAGGCCAGAGTTTCACCCATGCAGTCCGCTTCAGTTTTCCGGCCACAAACAACGAGGCCGAATATGAGGCTCTGGTCGGAGGCCTTGAGCTCGCAATCGCGATCGGAGTTTGCCGTTTGCATGTTTTCATGGACTCCCTGCTCGTGGTCAACCAGATCAAAGGAGAGTACGAGGCCCGGGGGGAGAAAATGATGAAGTATCTCGACCTGGTCACAACCTTATGCGAGAAATTTCATCAGGTTTTCGTCGAGCAAATCCCGAGGGAACACAACACCCAGGCCGACGCGCTTTCCAAACTTGCAACAGCGGAGGGAGCAGCCGACCTTGCCAACATTCAACTCTCCACGCTCGGAACGCCCACGGTCATCCGAGCACAGGTGGCGACCGTTCTAAGCACGGAGGAGAACTGGATGACGCCGATCGTGAAATACCTCAAGACCGGCGCGCTCCCTGAAGACAGGACTCGAGCTCGGCAACTGCAACTCCGGTCGTCAAGGTACACCCTCATTGACGATCTTTTATATAAGAGAAGCTTTACCCTCCCACTCCTAAAATGTATAACCCCGGAGCAAGGCCAGACCATTCTGGCCGAGATCCATGAGGGGGTATGCGGAAATCATGCCGGAGGCCGGGCCCTAGCCCACAAAGTGATCAGACAAGGATATTTCTGGCCGACTTTGAACAAAGACGCCGTCAACTTCGCGAGGTCATGCCACAAATGCCAAGTCTTGGGACCCAATATCAAACTATCCCCCGAGCAGCTCTCCTCTATGTATAGTCCTTGGCCTTTTGCCCAGTGGGGCATCGACCTGATCGGACCGATGCCCACCGCGCCCGGGGGCCACAAATTTGCCGTCGTAGCCGTCGACTATTTCACAAAGTGGGTCGAGGCCGAGCCACTCAACAAAATCAGCCAGACCCAAATCATCAAGTTCATTTGGAAAAACATCATCTGCCGTTTCGGCCTACCTCAAGTGATCATCTCCGATAATGGGAAACAGTTTGACGGTCTCCAGATGATCCAGTTTTGTGAAAAATGGAATATCAAGAAGGTTTTCTCCACCCCCTACCACCCACAAACGAACGGCCAGGTAGAGGCCGTAAACAAGATCCTCAAGCACACTATCAAAGCCAAGCTCGAGGACAAAAAGGGGAAGTGGGCAGCCGAGCTACCCGATGTCCTCTGGTCATACCGAACGACCACAAGGAACTCAACGGGCGAAACACCTTTCGCTCTAGCTTTTGGGACCGAGGCCGTCATTCCTTCAAAGGTCTCCCTACCAAGCCACCGGACAGCCCAGACGATCACCGAAGACAATGACACCGCCCGGATGATCGACTTGGACATATTGGAGGAGAGAAGACTCAATTCCGACCTCAGAAACGCGGCCTACAAGAAGAAATCCGAAAATTTTTTCAATTCCAAAGTGAAGGCTAGACAATTCCAGGTCGGGGACCTCGTCCTCAAGAAAGTTCAAGTACCAAAAGGGGTATTCGGCCCGAACTGGGAGGGTCCGTTCAGGATATCCAGATGGCTCTCTAAGGGAGCTTACGAGCTGGAACTCATGGATGGAACTCCGGACCAATACCCCTGGAATGCAATTCACTTGAAGAAATACTACCAATGATTTTGTACTATGTTTATCAATTAATACAAAAGCTCTTCGCACAGCTGTATCTCGTTTCAAACACCGGGCTCAGTTCAAAAGCGTATGCCGGCCGTATCGAGGCCGGCATATCACACTCAAGCCCGGAAAAGCCGCTTAAGGCCACCCAAAAACCGAGCCCAGTTCAAAAACGTACGCCGACCGTATCGAGGTCAGCGTATCACACTTGAGCTCGGAAAGGCCACCCTAGCCACTTAAAAAGCCGAGCTCGGTTCAAAAGCATATGCCGACCGTATCGAGGTCGGCATATCACACTTGAGCTCGGCAAGGCAACCAAGGCAATACTAGAAACCGGGCTCAGTTCAAAACATATGCCGACCATGTCGAAGTTGTCATATCACACTCGAGCCCGGGTCAAAATCATTCATACTTGTGAAAATTTTATTTTGATAAGTATAAGAAAGCAAGAAAGCGATAACAAAACAATAAAGTTCAAGGAAAGACAGAATTATATTAAGGCAAAACCGGTCTGAAGGCCGGGAGGTACAACGGTTTAAAGCAAGATAAATCCGGTCAAAAGCCGTTTACATTTGAAAGCAGTAAGAAAGAGCTAAGGCATAAACTAAAAATTTCAAGGTTCGCTCTCGCCGGCCGCAGGGTCTGCCTGCCCCTCATTTCCGGCCGCCATAGCAACTTCGGCATCACCTCCACCCGGCACTTGAGAGTCGGCCGGAGGAACCTCCTCCCCTTCCTCTGCCTCCTCCTCTTCGTCACCAACCGGGGGATTCTGACCCGGCAGGAGCAGCCTATGCCGATGGGGGAACCATGAGAGGTCCACCCCATGGACGGTCTCGAGGTCGAGGATGGGGAACCAGTAGCCCTCAGCGACCGGATTCTTGGCGGCGTACTCCCGGAAGTACTCCTCCATGGCTTTGGTCTCAAGGCCGGCCTGGCGCGCAACCCGGATCATGCTGGCAGCGGCCATGTAGAAGCAAAACTCGGAGAAGAGTGCCGGGTTGGCGGTCGGATCCTCCGGATCGTATGCTGGCCGGCTAAGGGAGGCAGCCAATTCTTCAGCTTTCTTTTGGAGCTCCCTCTCCAACTCAGCCTGCCGGGCAAGGGCATGATCAGCATCCCCCCGGGCTCGATGAGCCTCCAGCCGCAGATCGGCACTGGTGTCCTCCATCTCTGCCACCCGGTTCCGGGCATCGGCCAGCGCCTTGTATGCCATCTCTGCCCGACCAAGAGCATCATCTTTCTCTTTCAAGACGACCTCCATCTGCCCGACCGCACAGTCCCTCTCCTTTCTGAGCGCGGCGTTCTCGCTCTCTAGCCCAGCTTTCTCCTCCCGAGCTCGGGTCAGGTCGGCCTCTAGCCTCCGCACGGCGCTGAGGGCGCTGTTGAACTCGCTCTCCACGAGATTGGCCATTATGGCCGCCTGGCTAACGAGTGCGATGCAGGCCCGACCGGCATATCGAGGTCGGCGCTCGGCGACATCGGCTAACTCCCGCGTCCAAGCTTGGGGCAAAGAGTTCACCGACCGGCTCATATACTCCGGCATCTCCACGATAGATCCCGGGGCCCGGGAAGAGAGGAAATCCAACACCATTGGAGGAAGGCCGGAGTTGTTGCGGGTCAATCTGGACAAAGAGTTCTTTTAGGTCAATATTGAATAAAATGCCTTAGGAAAAATCCAGAGACAACAGACTTACGCTTGGAAACGGGCGGGATCGCGACCGAAGTAGGGCCCATCGTCTTCCCGGCTGGGAACGGGTACCGCATGAGCCGCATTTTCCGCCCCGACCGCCCCAGGCGGGGTGTCGTCAGAAAGGACGATAGGGGCCGGACTCGACCCATGATGCCCGGTCTCCTCGTCCTCAATGTTCTCCCGACCCCTCTTTCGGCCGGTGAGTTGGGGGGATGCAGGGGCCTCAGTGGCAGCGGTCGCGACGGCCGGTACCGACTGGAGGGGGAGGGGCTCTTCGATCACGACCCCGGACCGGGCGCCGGCTCCTTTCTTCTTCTTCGCCCCCTTGGCCGTCTTCTTCACTGCGCAGGCTCCGATCATAGAAAACATCTCCGGGCAGTCCTCAATTAGTTCTGGCGGGCACTGCCTCACTATCGGGAAATCGGGCACTGCAATGACGAGACACGGAGTGTTAAAAAAAAAAAAAAAAAAAAAAAAAACACACAAACAGACTAAAGACCGGAGCCCGGCCCCGCCCTGGTTCTTACCCGTAAGTTTTAGATGACGCGGGAACTGGAAGAAGCGGCTGGAAATTTGGGACTGTCGGGTCCGGAGGACGGCTTGATTCCTTTCCGCGGCCGGCAAGGACAGAATCCGCTCTCTGACAACCGCAAAGTCGAAATTCAGCTCCCGGTCGGAAGGACAAGGATAACCTACAAAGGAAAGTAAGAAATTAGATCAGTACTTTTTATCCAAATATAAGCAAAAATTCCTTACTGGGATTCTTAAGACGGATGTCGGTCGGAACGTCAATCTCCGTCCCATCCGGATACCCGGTCTTCCACGCCCCACCGACGAAAAACCACTTCCTCCGATCGTTCCGACCCTTGCTCGGTAGGCCGGTCACCAACTTCTGCCCCTTAGTTTGAATGTAGACCTCACCGGTCCCACTCTTTTCGCTCTGGATTCGATAGAGGTATGTCATTTCACCAGGGGTCGGCATCCGGTAGAGCCGATTCTTGCCAAACAAAGTCATGACGCTCACAAGGATCATCCATGTGTTCGGGAGCAGCTGGATGGGCGCTTGGTTCCAGTAGTTTAACAGGTACGAGACGGCCGGATGGAGCGGAAAACGAAGCCCAACCTCCATCATGTCTTGAGTCACAGCCACCATCCCGCGAGGAGGCTGGTCCGCCCGTTCATTCAGTTCTGGAGCGTAAAGTTGAACGTCGTAGGGGATTTCCCAGTCGGCCCGGGCATCATTAAGAAAGTGCTGGGTCATTCTGCTCTGAATCTGGCCAATAGTCCACCTGCGAGACTCCTCCAGGTCGGCTATTCGAATAGTGGCCGGATCGCGTACGGTCGGCTCACTCGGGTAGTGATCGGAGTACTCCTCGAAGTCGAAAGAGAGGGACTCGACCTCGTCTTTCCTCTCCACGTATTCCGACCACAGACGAAAGGCCCGTCTGACCTGATCTCGCCGATCCTGGCTAACACTCCGGCCAGCCGCAACCGGCCTCTCGATCTCCTCAGTCTCCGATCCTGAGACCTCATTCGTCATCCCTAGTCTTTGTTTAATCTGCTCGGCCGCAAGATTCTGGAGCAACAAGTTGGTCCCCAGATCGTCTCCTTCACCGTGACCGTCTTCATACTCGTCCTCCTCGAGGAGATCGTCCAAGGGCTCCCTGCTATCCATGGACCGGGCCATCGCCTCTGTTTGCGATCTCACGACCACAGCCGAAGCCCCTTGCCGGGCACCTTCGCCCAACAACGACCGGCTCGGAAACAGGCCATCCAGACCGTCATCGTCGCGAGCCCAAATTGAGCCCGCAAGACGGGAAGGAGAAGCTCCACTTCCTCCGCGCGAGCTCACTCCTTCCTCAAACAAACGGCGATTGGCTCCGCCACCACCGCCGCCACTTGAGGAAGCTCCGCCCCCTTGCCCAGGCGGAGGACCAGCCCACCGTCGCACCATGATGTAAAATTAAAGTTCGGAGTTGCAAAAAAGTTTAAAAAATTACCTTCGCAACACCAATCACCGCCGTGCAAAGTTCGTCGCCGCCGTGAGAAGCTTGCCGGAAATCGCCTAAGAACAACTACAAATCGCTAAAGAGTGAAAACTCTTTGGAGTGAAGTAGCATCCCTATTTATAGGAAATGGTTGAGGGCCTACTTCGAAATAAAAATCCTAGGTATAGGGACCTAGGTGCAAGAATTTGAAGTGACGGTTTCGGCGTCAGACGCCTCGTACATCACGCACATTAAATGCGCGAGATTCGAGGAAATCAAGTCATGTCACGCACGACAGCTTTCGATGCGCGTAATCCGAGGCGTCGCCTGACGTCATGCGCACCTCTTTAGGCAAGATAAATAAAATGCCCACCTTTCCAATCAACGTGTAGACTTTAGCCGGCCTCCGACCACCCCGGACAAATCAAGGCCGACACCAACACAGAACGACAAACGACCACCTCGCCCCACATTAACTTTGAGCGACGAGCTGGGGGGCAATTGTTGTGACCATTTCTGATCACATGTTGGGTCCGGCCGGAAGATAGCCGGAAAAGGCGAGAAGGTACCCAGAGGCCGGAACCGACCTGGCCGACCTGAATCCGACCTCGGCGGGCCCCGACCACCAGCCTCCGGCCTCGAAAGCGAGGCCGGAAGCCTGCTTGGTATGTCCATCCACGTTCATCACATCCACGTTGAAGCCCTGCCGTGCCCGGACCGGCCCGGCCAGGATTAATAAAGTCCAGCAGAGGCCGCCCGGACACGGCCAACTGACAGGAACAACCTCCGACCTCACCATCCGCCCAGAGGCCGATCTCGATCACTCAAGGCCCCCGGCCGACTAAAAAGATCAGGAGCACGTGACGGAATCGTGCAAGATCCTCTCCCAAGGGAGAAAAAGGCCACCTCCGTACCCAGCAACAGAGAATATTCCATCCAAATGAGGAAATTCTTCAGAGAATCGTCCTTTTTGGACACGCGTCAACACCCTAGTGGCCGGCCACCTGCAAGCCCTGACACTTCAGAGCCCGCGCGTCCTCAGAGGCAGGAGGCATTTAATGCACCTGTCCCCCGAGAGGCCGGAAATGACCAACATACCCCTGTAGTGAGAAAACTATAAATACCCCAACACTTGTAATGTTAAAAAAGGTTCAATCGTTCTCAGTATAATCAATACATATACTCATTCAAGTCCAGGGATTAACAACCCCTGGCAATTCTTGGTGTTCTTAGTGTTCTTGAGCATTTAAAGTCTTTCTTCATCCAAGCATTCATTTTAGCATTTAAGAACCCAATCATTTGATGTTTTTACCAAAGCTTTAACAAATAGCCATCCAATCCCAGCAAAATATATTTGGTAAACAACACGTAGAAAATTAAATTAAATCTATTGGAAACGATCATGTATCCACCGTTGAACACAAATTTATATGTCCATCACCAACGTGGTGACGACACATAAGTGGAGAGTCCACTATTATCTTAATTAATTACTTAAATTTGTTTATGTGTCATTATCACATTGGTGATATACATATAAATTTGTATCCACAGTTGAGCACATGATCAATTCCGTTAAATCTATATTTTGATGAAATAAACAACATTAATAACAAATTATAACTATGTTTATTTTCATATATTATACTATCATATAACTAAGAGTATGCATGAAGTGAAATTAATAAAAGTGCATGATTAACGTAAAATAAGGAAGTATCGGTACATGTGAAAAGGTATACATGTTTATTGAATTGTATTAGTTGTTTTTGCTAAAAAAATATTAGTTGTTTTCACTTAAGAGTATTAGTTCTTTTCACTAAAGAGTATTATTCTAAGGGTATGAAGATTTACTAAAGAGTATTAGTTGGTTACATTAAAGTGTATTAATTGGTTACACTAAAAATTATTACAGTTCACTTTATACATACTCAACATATTAAATAATACATGAATGCAAAATCAATGAAATATTATTTTTTATAAAATTCTTCAATCAAACAAAATAAAAATAAAAATAAATTATCAGATGAGAATCAATGAACCAACTGATTTTAAAGGCTGACAAATCCTTTAAAATGTAATTGTGGTGAATAAAATTGACAATGTAATATACATGATATATTACTGCTTAATCGAGTGTGAATTGACACAAAATCAACTAATATGAATTCTTTTGACATTTATACATTACGTAAAACTGTTTGAAATTTTAAATGTGTCCAAATAATTATATTATGCTTGTGTTATCATCAAACATTCTTTAAATGATAACAAAAAGTACATACTAAATTCCTAAAAATAAATCAAAAAATGGCTTGAAATAATTCTTAAAAGTTAATACTTACAAACTAAAATTTAGCCGATTAATTTAGAATCCTAGCTAATTTCATGTGTTGAAACATCAAACATACTTCAAATAAATTTCAATCATAATATCAATTTGATTTGTATTAAAATTTCAATGGATTCACGTATAAAACTTGATGTGGCTATTACGTCCCTCACTTATATGGAGGCCCATGATCGTATCTTCAAGCCCAAGAAATAATTACTTATCTTGATTTATTTATTTTATTTATATTTTCAATAAGCCCGTACTCTATGTTGGTTTTATGGGCCTTAGACTTCTATTTATTCCGGTTTCGAAGACTTTGTTGGGGGTTGTTGAATTTTGAGTTGAAATAATATTGTGAGACGCCTAGTATACGTAGTATCAAGGTGTTCTTATTCGTGTTTAGACTTTCGTTACGTCAGTTGGTATCACGAGACTAGGTATGATGCCTCGAGGTCGACAGCCGCAGCCCGATCCCGCCGCTCAAGCCCAAGCCATTGCTGACTTGAGCCGCCAGATGGAAACCCTAGCGGCTGGGTTAGAGGAGATCCGCCTAACTGCTGCCAATGCCATACTGGCCGTCGGACACGGGCCCCAACCTTATCCCAGACGTCATCGTGGAGATGGAAGGCGTGGGAGTCCGCCTCTCCCACTATTCGATTCGGACGACAAGACTTCGGATGGGGATGAGACAATTTCGACAATCAATCCTTTTGCTGATCGGGATCGTTCACCCCGTGCCCTTGGAGTGGAGGATCGTCGTTGGGAATCAGGATTCAAATTGGAAATTCCTGAGTTCACGGGGAGTCTCGACCCGTGCGAGTTTCTAGATTGGATCACGAATGTGGAGGACATATTGGAGTTTAAGAACGTCCCGGATGATAAGCATGTAGCGCTAGTGGCTATGTGTTTCCGGAATCGGGCCACCTCTTGGTGGCAGTAGTTGAAAGCGTTCCGTGTTCGTCAGCATAAACCGAAGATCGTTACATGGACCAAGTTTCATAAATATTTGGAATGCGAGTTTCTCCCTTACAACCATGAGAGTTCGCTTTTCCAGAAATTTCATACTTTGTCCCAAGGTTCGAATTCAGTCGATCACTATACGACTGAGTTTTATCGATTCCAAACCCGGACCGATGTGCGCGATACACCATCGCAATTGGTGGCGCGGTATGTATCAGGGTTATCGTGCGGGATTCGCGAAACCTTCACTTTGTTCGCCCCCACGTCCGTTTCTGAGGCACATCAATGTGCCCTCCTTCTGGAATAGCAGTTAGCGCGACGTTAGGCACCAGTGTGGCATACTACAGGTCGGAGTGTGCCCGAGTGATTACCCTCTGGCGGCGCATCTTCCTCCGCCCCGCCCGCACCTTTGTCAGCCTCGACGAAAGGCCCTGCTGTTGTGCCCGCTGATTTCTCGTCTCCCGCATCTTCTGAGGTTCGGTATTTTGCGTGTGGATTGCCGGGTCATAGGCGAGCAACATGTCCCCGTATGAAGCAGCGAACTTTATTAATGGATGACTGGGAAACCTGTCATTACGATGGTCCGTCTATTTTTGATACTGAGGCGTTAGACGATCTGCCTGAGGAGCATGTCGAGGGGTATATGGGTCCGGTAATTATGATTTGGCGCTCTTGCTTGGCACCCAAGGGACCGGCGGATACTGATTTGCAACACCAGCATACCTTTGAGTCAACTTGTACTGTTGGGGGTAAGATTTGTCGTTTTATTATTGATTCGGGCTCTTGTGAGAATGTTGTGTCTGCTGATGATGTGAGTAAATTGAATTTGGTTACTGAACCCCACCCTTTTCCTTACACTTTGGCGTGGATTCAGCGTGGTAGTTCGGCCACTGTTGATCGTCGTGTACGTGTTAATTTTTCTATTGGTGCTAAGTATAATGATACGATTTGGTGTGATGTTGTACCGATGGACGCGTGTCACTTGTTGTTGGATCGACCGTGGCAATTTGACCGGTTTGTCGTTCATGGTGACCGTTTGAATACATACAGTTTTGCCTTTGAGGGGATAAAAATTGTGTTGCACTCCATTCCGCCTACCCCTCCCGTGCAATCTCATTCTGTGTTGTTGTCAAAGGCTGAATTTTTGGCAGAGATCCCAATTGCCCCCTTTGTGGTTCTTCTCATGGGAATTGATAGTGCAACATCTACTTCTCATGTTCACCCCCTCATTCAGGCCTTACTAGACGAGTTTTCAGACGTTTTTCCTACGGAGTTGCCCCCTGGTTTACCTCCATTGCGAGACATACAACATCACATTGATCTTATGCCAGATGCGTCCCTCCCGAATCGCCCTCATTACCGTATGAGCCCTGTTGAGCATGCCGAGTTGCGTCGACTGGTGGAGGAGTTATTATCTCGTGGTTCTGTACGTCAGAGTTTGAGTCCCTGTGCAGTGTCTGCTCTTCTTATTCCAAAGAAAGATGCATCTTGGAGGATGTGTGTGGATAGCCGGGCAATCAACAAGATTACAGTGCGATACCGATTTCCGATTCCCCGTCTGGATGATCTACTTGACCAGTTGTGTGGTGCTTCTTTCTTCATCAAGTTGGATCTTCGAAGTGGGTATCATCAGATTCGCATTCGTCCCGGGGATGAATGAAAGACTGCCTTCAAGACACGCGAGGGCCTTTTTGAGTGGTTAGTTGTGCCTTTCGATTTGTCAAATGCGCCGAGCACCTTCATGCACATTATGAATCAGACGTTACGTTCTTTGATCGGGACCTACGTGGTAGTCTACTTTGACAGTATCCTCATCTACAGTCGTACTTTAGAAACCCACATAGAGCACATAAGGGTTGTTTTGTTGATCTTACATAAGGAAAAATTCTATGCTGCCCCGAAGAAGTGTGTGTTCGGAGTTGATTCGGTTCATTTCTTGGGTTAAATTATTTCTGCTGATGGACTCCGTGTTGACAATTCCAAGATTGTAGCCATTCGTGATTGGCCATCTCCGACTATGGTAACATAGGCTCAGAGTTTTCACGGTCTTACCACTTTTTAGAGGTGCTTCATTGCTCACTTTAGTTCGATCACAGTTTCCATTACGGATTGTATTGGGTTCAAGCCCTTTGTGTGGACCCACGTGGCGGAGGAAGCTTTCGGTCTCATCAAGGATCGTTTGGTATCGGCCCCAATTTTACGACTGCCCGACTTTGAGCAGCCATCTGAGCTATCTTGTGATGCTTCAAAGACAAGGATTGGTGTGGTTTTAAGTCAAGGGGGTCGTCCTGTTGCATTCTTCAGTGAGAAGTTATCTGGACCCCACGGACGTTACAGTGCATATGATGTGGAGTTTTATGCGGTGGTGCGTGCTGTTCGCCATTGGCGGCATTATCTGTTTCATCGGGAGTTTGTCTTGTTCTCCGATCATGAGGAGCTTCGTCGTCTGGGAATGCAAGATAATCTTTCCACGCGTCATGCAGCGTGGGTTGTGTATCTTCAGCAATTCACATTTGTGCTGAAGCATCGGTCGGGTACGTCGAACAGGGTGGGCGATGCCTTGAGTCGTCGTGCATTGGTCGTGTCGGAACTTTTTCTTTCGGTTTTAGGTTTGGAGATTTTGGGCGAGGCTTACCGGGATGACCGTTTCTTTGCTGGGGTTTTGTCCCGTCTTGCTGTGGGGAAACCTTCTGATTTTGTTCTGATTGATGGCCTTTTATTCAAAGGCACTCGCTTTTGTGTGCCGAACACAAGTCTTCGATTGCGTCTTATTTCTGAGTTGCATGGCGTCGGGCATGTGGGACGCGATCGTTCGATTGAGTTAGTGCAGCGTTCTTACTTCTGGCCTACTATTCGCCATGATGTGACTCGTTATGTATCTCGTAGTAAGGTTTGCCAGGTGTCGAAGAGGACCGCGATAAATGCTGGTCCACCCTCTCCCTGTTCCGACAGCTCCGTGAGTGACAATTAGCATGGATTTTGTGTTGGGTTTGCCTCGGACTCAGCGAGGCAAAGACTCTATTTTTGTGGTTGTCGACCGGTTCTCCAAAATGGTCCATTTTGTGCCTTGCAAGAAGACGGATGATACCGTTCGCATTGTCGGTCTTTTCTTTCGGGAGGTTTATCATCTGCATGGGCTGCCATCTTCTATTGTGTCAGATTAAGATTCCTGTTTTCTCAGTTTCTTTTGGAAGAGCTTGTGGCACATGGCTAAAACCCGTTTGGACTTTAGTAGTTCGTACCACCCCTAGACTGATGGGCAGACCGAGGTGGTAAACCGTTCTTTGGGCAACTTGTTGCGTTGCTTGGTGGGTGAGCACGTGCGTTCATGGGATATTCAGTTGAGCCAAACTGAATTTGCTCATAATTCAGCTGTGAATCGGAGTACCAGCCTTGCTCCATTTTAGATTATGTATGCTACAACATCATGGGGCCCGTCAGATTTGATTTTGGTGCCCTCGCCTGTTCGCGCAGATTCCCGAGCAGTTGACATGATCGAGGCACTTCGGGCGTTGCATTGTGCCACGTTCGATCAGTTGGTGGCTTCCAATGCCGCCTATAAAGCAGGAGCAGATCGCCATCGTCGTACCGTGGAGTTCGAACCCGGTGAGTTTATGTGGGTTGTTTTGAAACGGGATAGATATCTGGCTCATGAATACAACAAGTTAGCAGCACGTAAGATCGGACCATTGGAAGTGTTAGAAAAGATCAACTCGAATGCCTACCGGTTGCGGCTCCCATATCATATTCGTACGTCGGACGTCTTCAATGTGAAGCATTTGATACCATATTTTCGGGGGAGAATGACGACGAGGATGATGTTACTTCCGGTTCGAGGCCGTACCTTTTCTCGGTGGGGGAGAATGATGTGGCTACTACGTCCCTCACTTATATGGAGGCCCATGATCGTATCTTCAAGCCCAAGAAATAATTACTTATCTTGATTTATTTATTTTATTTAAGTTTTCAATAAGCCCGTACTTGATGTTGGTTTTATGGGCCTTAGACTTCTATTTATTCCGGTGTCGGAGACTTTGTTGGGGGTTGTTGAATTTTGAGTTGAAATAATATTGTGAGACACCTAGTATACGTAGTATCAAGGTGTTCTTATTCGTGTTTAGACTTCCGCTACGTCAAAACTTCAATCAGTATTAAAATAATTACACCATATATGTTCTATTGTCAAACCCTCGTTATATGACAATCATACCATTAATATCATATTCCAAATTATGAATATAAAGATGACATGTATATATTCTTACCAATTAATAATTAAACTAATTGTGCATAAAATATCAATTCAAGCATTGATTCTTGTCAATGTATTAAAGATCACAAATTCATCTAATAAATTGTAGTTGACTTGTGCTTACATTTTATAGTAAATTTTTTGTTGTAGTTAGACATGCATAAAATGAAGTAGAAGAAGATTAAAACAATTAATAGAATTTCCATAATAAAATAAAAAAAATACATTGATTGAATAGTATGAATTAAATGTGTCAATTTAATGTAAATAGGCAATAAAATTAAAATTATTTAATGATAATTAAACTAATGTTTGAATGAAATAACCATACATAAATTCGGACAAATGTTTTGAATAATTTGTTGAGTTGTGTGAATTTTGTTATTACAACTTTATATGACCGAAAAATTGACATACCAAATTAGAGTTGATATAATTGATACAATTGTGCATTAATAGATAAAAAGAATCGTGCTCATCCATTCTACCGTTTTACCATTAATTAATAGGAGATGTTTAGGGCATAGATTTCACAAACTATAATCAAGCAAAATATTAAGTTGGATATATTTGTTTCCTATAATCAAGCTTTAAAATTAGATTATTTGGTGGAAGAATTTACGTTGAAATTATGCATTAGTAATCTGAAACAACTTAGCGAAATAATATGAATACATTATGCAATTAGTAGAAAATCATTAATATAATTATACGGTGGGATGAATAAAAATATATACTAACCACAAGTTATTACGAATTAAGAATACTAAACATGAAATCCTAAAAATTAAATATTATTAAAAAAATTATTCAACATATTTCTCAAAATATCTAATAATTATACTTAAGAGTTTCATATGTGTTACATCTTACAATCCTGCTTTCCAATTATTTTCTTTTGACTGAAGGTTTTATTTTGTGTTTTGAAAATGGTTAGACTAACATGGAAAAGTTGGTGATCATAATGCATTGGATGATGGGTGAAAGGACATTAATCTAAAATTTTGATTGAATTATATTTTAGAGGGATTTGTGAACGAAATCCATGAACTTAAATTTAGCCGTGTTGTTTGCTATGAAAAAAAATGATAAACATTCAAATATAACTTTAAAAATATCTAGAATCTGCATATTAAGAATTCTCATTGAATATACCTTGATTTATTTCAATAAAAATAATCTCCATAAAACATAGAGATGAACATTTACATAATTAAACATAGAGATGATCATTTAACTAATCTAATTCAAGTATTGAGATGATAATTTACATAATATAATTCAAACATAGAGATGATCTTCAACATTCACGATCTCGAACAAAGGGAACACAAAATCTTCGAGGTACGTAAACTCTATATGGCCCAAATAAACGAACCTGATAAAAAAACCAGCAAAAGAAAAAAAAAAACAAAATAAGAATATCAATAGGAATAGTAAGTCAAAGCATAAACACCTGGAAATAATTTTAGGGAAGCGTAAGCCCAACCAGTGAATTAACCAAATGAAAGAAACCGATAAAAAGAACATCTGCAAAAAAAAAAAACAACAAAGATATTATTACGATAACTACAACAAAGCACAAATCATGCCGACAAAAAAATAAAGACGAACAATAGACGAAATCCTAAAATCAAAGCCGGGAAAAAAAGACGATGAAAGTAGTGAGGGAATTGAGAAATTTATAGAATTCTCAAAACAAAATTGACGAATGACTTGAAGCGATTTTACTAACTTCTACTAGTCGCTTACCCGCAAGCGGACGGGTTCACTGTAGTATAAGTACGTATAATGACCAAGTAGTATCGAACCCAAGGGATGTGTATATGCGAATAGATCCCTGAAGATCTACGCGTCGTAGTTAATATGAGTGTATTGTTTTTGGATTTTTTTGAAAGAGTAATTAAACTAAATTGAAATTATCCTACGAATGCAAAAGGAAAATTAAACGAAATATTAAAAGGTGTGTTTTCAAATATGAGATGGTGATGCTTAAGATAGGAATCCCTACATATACTAACAGAGCAGGTACATAATCAAAATAACTGTGACACACAAGAATTAACCTAAGTCTAAGAATGCCAGGTGAAAGCTCAAGATTCTAAACCCTAATACTTTACCCTAACACTCGACTTCACTAATCTACTAACAAGTTAATAGATTGAGCTCAATTAATGAGACCCTAATTTAATTAAGGTGATGCGGTCGTCCTCCTTCGCTAAACCGGTAGATGAATTAACCTTTCCTAAACTCTCTCGTTAAGTCTACTCGTTGTTAAAGAGTGATACGGTCGTCCTCTCTCTAACACCTTTCGAACAAAATTCAAGAGCGAAATCTAGATTAATTTTAAGAATTCATTAACCAAGAGAATTAAAACCTAACGTCACAAGTTACTCTAATTACGTACCCACAACCTACTTCTACGAGTTCATCCTACCCTAAGCATGCAAGGGTTTTAGCTAGACATGGTTTTAACAAACATAAAAGCAATAGAAGAAACGACGAACATAAACATAATGAATTAAAGAACGAAATATGAAACATGAACTAGGGTTTAAAGAAATAAATACTAAGAACTGAAATTTAATTACTTAAAACGAAGTTTCAAAGTGTTTAAAGAAATCAAACTAATGAAAAGGAACTAAGAAACGAAAAGAAACTAAGAATTCGTATGCAAAACCTCAACAAAACGTAAATAAAGCTTGCTCCTCTCCTTCCTCTCCAAAAACTAAGTCTAAAGTTATTTCTAAAGTTCGGGGATCCTTCAAAACGTGTTTGGAAGAGGTATATATAGGCACGGGTCGAAACGGGAGTTAATGGGCCGAAAATACACATCCGGAGGCAAAAATCCAAAGTTGCTCGAGCAAAACGCTCGAGCGGTCCCGCTCGAGTAGTGTAGCTCGAATGACACAATCGCTCGAGCGGTTCCGCTCGAGCGGTTCTGCTCGAGCCGGTCGAGCGCTGAAATTACACTGTATGTTTTGGGCGCTCGAGCAATTCGCTCGAGCGGTGGCGCTCGAGCTGCTCGAGCGCAAGAAAAGTTCTGTAAGTCTTAGGCGCTCGAGCAATGCGCTCGAGCGGTGGCGCTCGACCTAGTCACTCGAGCGACTTCCAACTCATCCCAACTAATACTTTTCCTCGTCCGCACTAATACCAATCGTATTTCTTCAATATCTTTTCATCCGGGCATCCGTTTGAGTCGATTCAAAGTCCTACGAACTCCGTTTTTCGTCCTCGATTCACCTATGAGTATCAAAAAGACAAATTCATCAATGTATAGAAATAGTACTCATTTGGCTCTAAAAACTCAATAAATTCGACCAAAACTAGGGCGTTTCTAGCTACGAATCATGATAATTTCACGCCTAATCAACCCCCCCAAACTTACCATATTGCTTGTCCCCAAGCAATGAAATAATAAGTCAAGTGAAATTGTTAGGAATGAGTAAAAAAAAATCAATCATGCAAGCTAATGAACTCAAGCTTCAAAAGTCAATCACCCGTATACTCACTCACTTTCTTTTATCGTACTCATGCAACAATGACAAGAAACACCAAGATCAAGTATGGATGTCCACTCAACGATGTGTTTCACTCCCTCACAAGTGTATAACAATGATCAAGGGACTCACTCAAACAATCAATCACACAAATTGGCAGCCATAGGCTTGTAAATGCTCTTAACTTCGACCGTACTCTAGAAATCAATGCCGAATCAAAAAGGGCTTTTCTCAAGGTTGTAATGTCGGCTCTTTGGACAGGTGGGATAACAATATGGGTAAGTGACTTAAGTGAATGGAGAATAGAAAGTCAAACTTTGGCACTTCGAGATTAGGAACAGACTACTTCAAACATATTCAATTAACACTCTTTCAATTCCACTTCTCTCAACACTTCAATTTTTTCTTTCTCACTCTTTTCACTTTTTTTTTTTCGCACAACACATGAGCTCATTTTTTTTTCTTTTGCTCGTTCTCAATTTTTTTTTCTTTTCCCACATCTCATAACTTCATCACACCTTCTTCTCATATTCACTCAACAAACAACCTTTTCCTTTTTCAACTCAATTCACTCCCTTCACATTCACACTTTCCTATTCTCCACTCAAATTGGGATAAAAAGGCTTAGAAATTGGAATAGTGTTCATATGTGCTAGCAAATAAAATAGGCTTTAGGCTCAAAGGGGCTAACAAGGGATCAATGTCATTGGTAAGGAAAATTTTGGCTAAGTGACTCAATTAAATCAAAGATGGCCTAAGATCACATTCGGCATATCAAACTGGACACACTCAAGAAGCAAGAGCACACACAAGTTCTAGCATCCTCTAAGGTGATGATTCACTCACAAACGAAGAGATTAAATCATGCATCAAAATCTCATAAGGCTCAAATCTCACGGCTTTCACATCCATGCTAGTCTAGTGCACTCTCACTCTCATCACACAAGTACTCAAAGGAAAAATTCACAAGCATACAAGTTCTTTCTCAAATCAGCTCAAACTCAAACACTCACACAAAAGAATTTCTAACTCACCCTTACAACTCACTCTACTCATCAAATCATACTCAAAGATAGCAATCAACAAGCATAAGATGATTGATAGGCATGAAATATGCAATAGCGAGTCAAATCAAAATCACCCCAAGGAGTATCTCAACAATCTAATAATCAATCAAACTCAACTCAAAGATAAGGGCGTGCATGCATGTGCAATGTAACAAGAAACATAAAAAAACTCCACCCCCCCAAACTTCGACCTTGCTAGAGGTCTAAGTTTGGGGTTGTGGGTTACCTCAACCAAATAATTCCATTTCTCTCAATAGCTTTGCACACTCCCTTGTCTCAAGTTGGTTCCTTCAATCTGAATAACTCCATGATACATTTACTCCTTTAGAGACAAGCCTACAAGCAACTCACTCAAATACGAGGTTAAACATACGACTCAAAATAACTCCCTAATAACAAAAAAAACTCAAAGCAAATAAATAAAAAAAATAATGGGTTGCCTCCCATTCAGCGCTATTTTTAAGGTCCTCATGCCGGACCAAGCTCAAAGGAGCTTATGGGACATCATACTCAAATTTACCTCCCTTACTCTCATAAGAGTGGTGTTTGAACTCATTTCCTTGATGTCCCTCCATCATGAGTTCCTTTCCTCTTTTCTCATTCCCAAGTGTTATGGGTCTCAACTCCTTCTTTCCTTTATCTGGAGGAGTCTTACCAAACAAGTTCTTGAATTTTGACTTCTTCTTCTTAACTCCTCCTTTTCCCTCTAGCTGTACCACGTCCACTTTCTTCACCTCTTCATCCTTCAACTTCTTCACTTTATCCCTATCAGAATAATCAAGATCATAATGCTCATGGGTTAAATAATCACGTGAAGGACTAACAAAATCATGAGTATGAGAAAGATTAGGGATAGAAGGTGTGTCTTCAACACGAGGATCAATTGCATCCATGCAATACAAGCTCTCGTCCTCCCTCGGGTGCTTCATGGCTTCATATAGGGAGATCTTCACTTCTTGATCATCAACCTTCAATGTAATCTTCCCATTTGCCACGTCTAGCACCATCCCCGCCGTAGCTAAGAACGGTCTTCCCAAGATCAGGGGCACATGCTCATCTTCCTCCATCTCTAGGACCACAAAATCGGCTGGAAAAATGTGATCTCCAACTCTCACTAGGACGTCTTCAACCACACCTTGAGGTCGAGTAATAGACCGATCGGCAAGTTGAAGCGTCATTATTGTGGGTTGAAGTTCTCCACCTTCCAACTTCTTGAAAAGCGACAAGGGCATGAGATTGATGCTCGCCCCTAAATCACATAGCGCTCCTTTCTTGATCCCGTTCCCAATGTCACATAGGATCGTAAAGCTCCCGGGATCCTTCAGCTTCGGTGGAAGCGCCTTGTGCACTAATGCGCTCACCTCGTGGTTCAGCTGCACCAACTTCGGCTCATCCACTCGCCGTCTTTTCGCTATCAAGTCCTTCAGAAACTTTGCATAATGCGGCATCTGTTCCAAAGCATCATAAAAAGGAATGTTAATGTGAAGTTGTTTAAAAACATCAAAAAAATTTGCAAATTTTTCATCAAGCTTCTTTTTCATGAAGCGTTGTGGATATGGGACTGGTATCACAGATTTGGGTACCCCCCATTCATCTCTTTCTGTTTCTTTCACTTTATCCCTTGCTTCATTTGCCTGCTTCCACTTAGGAACTCTCTCACCCTTCTCAATGCCTTCCTCTTCAAGCTCTTTGCTCGCTTGAGTGCTTTCACCCTCAACTCCTTTCTGAACTTCTTTCTCCTCAGTCTCAACTTCATCCCCTTTAGGCTCAATCTCCTCTTGGGGCGTCTCAAAATCAGCAGGCATCTGAGGACCTTCGTAGTTGGTTCCACTTCTAAGCTGGATCGCCTTGCAATGCTCTTTCGGGTTCCCCTCCGGCATGGAAGGATATTTTCCCGGCTCTCTATTCACCATCTTTGCAATCTGGCTCATCTGGAACTCTATAGAAGTGAACTGCCTATTGTTCTCTTGTTGAGTTCTAGTCCACTCAACGTTCATCTTCTGGAGCTCTTGATCTCGATGATCGCCCTTCTTGTGCAGCTCCTTCACATCGTACTCCAAGGAGGACAATCGCTTACTCCCTTCCTCCACCTTCTGAAGGATCACTCTCAACATCTCCTCGGTTGATGCACCGCCTTCTCCACCAGGAGGTTTAGACCCCGGATCAACACCTGCAGGAACAGTAATACCAGCTTTTGGGTTAGCATAAGAAAAGTTCTCATTCTTCCTCCATGTGTTTTGAGGAGGCTGTTGGCCTCCTTGAACTCCTTGTGTGTTCCTCCATTGATTTTGAAGGGGCTGAGGACCTGGAGGTACAAATGGTTGGCCATAAGAAGGCCTTCCATACTGGTTTCCACCTTGGTAGCCATTCTGATTGTAATACGGACCTCCCATGTAATTGGCTACCTCTTGCTGTCCACTTGGTTGGTCTACTCTCTCGTTCTCTACTGCATGCTCTCCAACCAAACTCTTCCCCAACTCGAGGTTGTTGATCTTCTCCATCATGGCCATCAATAGCCTTCTCGTTCCTTCTCCCTCTTCAACCTGATGCACTCTTTGAAAATCTGCATCCACACCCCAAGCACCGGCATTCGTGACAATGTTGTCCACGATCTCTCTACACCTCTCTATGCCTTGATTCAGGAATGCTCCACCCGCACAGGCGTCTAAATGGTCTTGCCCCGCCTTGTTGGCACCACTATAGAAGAATGCCATAATATCTACTAGTCGCTTACCCACAAGCGGACGGGTTCACTGTAGTATAAGTACGTATAATGACCAAGTAGTATCGAACCCAAGGGATGGTGTATATGCGAATAGATCCCTGAAGATCTACGCGTCGTAGTTAATATGAGTGTATTGTTTTTGGATTTTTTTGAAAGAGTAATTAAACTAAAATGAAATTATCCTACGAATGCAAAAGGAAAATTAAACGAAATATTAAAAGGTGTGTTTTCAAATATGAGATGGTGATGCTTAAGATAGGAAGCCCTACATATACTAACGGAGCAGGTACATAATCAAAATAACTGTGACACACAAGAATTAACCTAAGTCTAAGAATGCCAGGTGAAAGCTCAAGATTCTAAACCCTAATACTTTACCCTAACACTCGACTTCACTAATCTACTAACAAGTTAATAGATTGCGCTCAATTAATGAGACCCTAATTTAACTAAGGTGATGCGGTCGTCCTCCTTCGCTAAACCGGTAGATGAATTAACCTTTCCTAAACTCTCTCGTTAAGTCTACTCGTTGTTAAAGAGTGATACGGTCGTCCTCTCTCTAACACCTTTCGAACAAAATTCAAGAGCGAAATCTAGATTAATTTTAAGAATTCATTAACCAAGAGAATTAAAACCTAACGTCACAAGTTACTCTAATTACGTACCCACAACCTACTTCTACGAGTTCATCCTACCCTAAGCATGCAAGGGTTTTAGCTAGACATGGTTTTAACAAACATAAAAGCAATAGAAGAAACGACGAACATAAACATAATGAATTGAAGAACGAAAATATGAAACATGAACTAGGGTTTAAAGAAATAAATACTAAGAACTGAAATTTAATTACTTAAAACGAAGTTTCAAAGTGTTTAAAGAAATCAAACTAATTAAAAGGAACTAAGAAACGAAAAGAAACTAAGAATTCGTATGCAAAACCTCAACAAAACGTAAATAAAGCTTGCTCCTCTCCTTCCTCTCCAAAAACTAAGTCTAAAGTTATTTCTAAAGTTCGGGGATCCTTCAAAACGTGTTTGGAAGAGGTATATATAGGCACGGGTCGAAACGGGAGTCAATGGGCCGAAAATACGCATCCGGAGGCAAAAATCCGAAGTTGCTCGAGCAAAACGCTCGAGCGGTCCCGCTCGAGTGGTGTAGCTCAAATGACACAATCGCTCGAGCGGTTCCGCTCGAGCCGGTCGAGCGCTGAAATTACACTGTATGTTTTGGGCGCTCGAGCTGCTCGAGCGCAAGAAAAGTTCTGTAAGTCTTAGGCGCTCGAGCAATGCGCTCGAGCGGTGGCGCTCGACCTAGTCACTCGAGTGACTTCCAACTCATCCCAACTAATATTTTTCCTCGTCCGCACTAATACCAATCGTATTTCTTCAATATCTTCTCATCCGGGCATCCGTTTGAGTCGATTCAAAGTCCTACGAACTCCGTTTTTCGTCCTCGATTCACCTATGAGTATCAAAGAGACAAATTCATCAATGTATAGAAATAGTACTCATTTGGCTCTAAAAACTCAATAAATTCGACCAAAACTAGGGCGTTTCTAGCTACGAATCATGACAATTTCACGCCTAATCAACGAATAAGATTAAAACCTTAGGAAACAACGGTCAAGATAAAAATTTCATTATTGACTAAATGAGGGGGCAAGGAACTTGAAATATAGGCCAAAGACATCTGCCACCTAGGCAGCCAATGCTTTGCCTATATAGGAGTATATTGATAAAAAAACCAGCAAAAGAAAAAAAAATAAGAATATCAATAGGATTTGTAAGTCAAAGCATAAGCACCTGGAAATAATCATAGGGAAGCGTAAGCCCAAGCAGCGAATTAACCAAATGAAATAAACAAATAAAAAGAACATCTGCAAAAAAAAAAAAAAAAACAAAGATATTATTACGATAACTACAACAAAGCACAAATCATGTCGAAAAAAATAAAGACGAACAATAGACGAAATCCTAAAATCAAAGCCGGGAAAAAAATACAATGAAAGTAGTGAGGGAATTGAGAAATTTATAGAATTCTCAAAATAAAATTGACGAATAAGATTAAAACCTTAGAAAACAACGGTGAAGATAAAAAATTCATTATTGACTAAATGAGGGGGCAAGGAACTTGAAATATAGGCCAAAGACATCTGCCACCTAGGCAGCCAATGCTTTGCCTATATAGAAGTATTGATTGATATATTTTATTTCATATTTTAAGTTAAATATATTCTACACATTATATTAGTTTGCATATTTTATCTTTATATTCAATTGTATATGCACGGTACAATTGATGCACAAAATACACTTGCTAAGATTAAGGTAGTGTTTTCAAACATAACTAAAGAGGACAAAAGTATTCTTTTTTTAAAATTGTCCCCCCATAGCTTTACCTTTTCAAAAGTACTTTTAAACTATGAGTAGAGTTTGCAAACACACCCTAAATAACATCGTGACGTAAAATTTGAAAAATAAAGTGTAAAATTTTATATGAAAATGGTTCGTGATAAACTTATCATGAAATTATATTAAAATATCAATTATTTAATAAATAAAAAGTATTAAAAATTTCATCAGAAGTATCAAGAATCGGGTTAGTGGTAAATATTAATGTTGTTCAAAAATATCAATAAAAATTAAAGGAAATAGTGAAATTGGTTCATACATGAATCACCAGAGTGTATTGTTAGTATTAGTGTCCTAGAGACAATCCATCAAAAGGACATAATATTAAGATAATATTCAAATTTGATTTAATATTATTATTGGTTTAATATTAAATGTATGGCGTTACACTTATCTGAATATGATGTTTGATTGTTTGTATATATTCTCATTTGTGTTCCTATGAATCACTACTGTCATTGAGTGAGTGAGAACTCAGATGACTTAAGTATGATTCTCAAATAGCCCCGATCAAGGATCATCAAGAATGAGATATTGATGATGCAATTGAGATTGGTGTGCGATCTGCATCATACTCTTAGAGAGTGTAGTAAGATCTCACTTACTACGAGATACCGGGTATCTCATGATGGATGCACAAATACCTTAGAGGGTATTGGTATACCCATCCGAGAAACCGTTTGATATAATTCCACATAATGTGTCTATGGGTGTCTCGGTTAGTGGGAGCGATGTGATACTCCTTTGACTTGAGGTCAATACGCACGACATGTGCGGAGTGATGGACTTTGACCATGACCGAGACTTGCACCCTCCAAGGGTAGATATGACATGAATTGGGTTCATCACGAAGTACATGTGCGTGGTAGTTGAGCCAAGAATAGGATTCATTCCTCAATGTGGATTTAGAGATAATACTCGTGTTCTCATCATAATTGGATCTAAGTTGTCGGCCGATGCACATCAACTTAGACTTTGTGGCTAAGTGTGATATACTTTATCAATTAATGATTGTAGATAATATGATTAAGTTATTTAAATAGACACTTCATCATGTTCAAGACTTAATCGGGTATTCGTGAATGAAAGGAAGATATCACAACAACCTACAGTATTACAAGTAGTTGCAGATTTCCTCGCAACGTACCTCGTATATTGAGAATGTCTGATGTATTGTCTAGGGTTCAATTAAGATCGTTAGTTTGACTAATCGCTCTATATACGAGGGCCCATGGGTCACACAACAAGTAATGACAACTTACCAATTATAGTTGGTTGATTAAATATTGTATTGAATATAATATTTAATTTATGGAGAATATAATAATAATTATATTTGGAATTAATTATTATTATTATTTAATTAAATATGAAATCTCAATAATAATATTTGGGATATTATTATATAAGAATAATAGATTTGGTAAAGATATTATTCGTAGGAACATATTTAGGGAAATATAATCCGTAGAGATTATATTACGAGCTAGGCCCGATATCTTGTTTAGGAATTAAGCCAAGTTAATCCCTATAAATATGTGTCTTATGGAAATTCCGAAAACACACAAGAAATATAATTTCTCCATAAAATCTCCAGTCAGAATTTTTCTAGCAAATTCGTCTCGAGATTCAACGCTGGCATATCGGTGCGGGTTGGTAGAAAGTCGTTACGTGGATACCATAGTGGAGGATTCCGCGTACAAATCGCACTAAAGATTTATATACGTGTTATTTATCCTTTATGTTTTATGTTATACAACCATATCCAGATTCGTTGTTGGTGAATCGTTATCTTTCGCTGCGCCGACATGGTGTTCGTGCCTCTAAAATCCAACATGTATTAGTTGTTTTCATTAAAGAGTATTAGTCATTTTCACGGAAGAGTATTAATTACTCCTACGTCCCACTTAAATTTACACCCTACAAGATGGCACAATTCTTAAGAAAGTGTGTTTTTTGAATAAAGTAGTGGTATATGGGTAAATATGTGTATAAAATTGTGAGTGTGCACGCAAATCAATATTTTCTTTTTTGGTAGTGTGCAAATTCAAGTGAGACGACCCAATATAGAAAGTCTGCAAATTTAAGCGGGACAGATGAAATAGTTGTTTTCACTGAAGTGTATTAGTTTGTTTTCAGTAAATAACTAATACTCTACGGTGAAAGCAACTAATACTCTTTAGTAAAAACAACTAGTATATTTCAATAGTTCATGTATAAACCATTTTCACTCTATACTTTGTCAAATTAAAATATAATACCCATCCTAATTTTATACTACAAATGGAATTTAATACTCTTAATCAAATATTTAGTAATTCAAAATAATTTCATTATAAATTTATCATAAACCATATTCATATTAAACATATATTTTAATTATTAAAATTCCAGTCCTAATTCTGATAACCGAGTCACAATACCCATATGTGGGGGATCTACAATAGGCCGATTCCATTGATTACTTTGATTAATCAATTAGATTAGAAAAAAAAAAATTGTCGAAAAAAATGTGTGTAAATTTGGTAAGCAAAATCTTAGTTATAAGTGCAAAAGTAGATTAGGAAGAAATTTTAGGAGGGAGATTTTGTGGGATTTGTCCCTTCTTTATTAGATTTGCGTAATCTTTCTTTTGTCACTCTTTATTATTTATTATTATATTTTTAATGAGGGAATTTATATTGTTCCTATTCAATGATATACAAATAATTAAAGACGATTCTCATGCAATAATTCAGATCTACATGTGAATAGCAAATCAGTCTTACTAAGCAAATTATGTGAGACAGGAGATTTAAATGATCTATCAAATCATGGATAGGGATTGAAATTGATGCAAATGTCTGACCTAATCATGATCTACAGAGTAATACTACTAATTGTATTGTTAGGATGTCTTCTAAGTTGTAACTATCTTCTAGTATTAAGTTAGATCGAAACAAATGAAAATCGAAGCATAGATTTTTGAGTATTTATTTATACAATGTAGAACTACGTATAAAAGAAAAATTAATCTAGACGCATGCAATCCATTATTACCTAGAATCCTCTGGTAGTCTTTCGATATCTTGGACTCAGATCGAGTTAATTTTTGTATTTCAAATAGTTACCAAGTAATGTCCATAATAATTTTATATATTTATAATACTCCCTCATGATTTGGATATTATATATAATGTGATATCATTGTAAACAAATAAAATTTGCACCCAATTAAATTGTGACACATGTGCAAACAAATGTTAATATCAAATAAAATTTGCTATTTTATTTTAAGAATTTAATCAAATTAATTCTTGAATTAAATAGTTAACTTGATATTAAATGTACACGGTACAAGTCGGACAAATTAAATGAGTGTTCGATACTCAAATTGGGTAATAAATACGTCTTATTTCACCATTAAAACGAGAATTAAATGATATCTCGTCAAAATGGAAGCGAATTAAAATAATTCGCAAATCACGCCAATTAAATGTTGTGGGCCAATCAGGTGTCGCCACGTGGCATGATAAGAATGGAAAGTCTTCCATCCTTCACCCTATAAATAGGGTCTTCTGCTCATTCATTTGGGGGACAACCAAGACGAGCGAAGAGGACAACCACGACGACAACCAAGACGAGCGAAGACACGAACCAAGACGAGCACGAACAAAGACGAACAAGCAACCGAAGCGAACGAGCATCCAGACGATCAACCAGCGAATCTTCTGCAACCGTTCTTGAAGACTCCAAGCGTTCATCGCCGTTCTTCGTGGAACTCAACCGGAAGCAGCTCGAGATTGAAGATCAAGGCCCGAAGCCCCTTCGATCCGGCGTTTTCTCCTTGAAGATTTGAGGATTCTTCAAGACGTTCTTCGCTGTTCTTCGTGCAAGTTCATCAGAAGCAGCTCGAGATTGAAGATCAAGGCCCGAAGCCCCTTCGATCCGGCGTTTTCTCCTTGAAGATTTGAAGATTCTTCAAGACGTTCTTCGCTGTTCTTCGTGCAAGTTCATCAGAAGCAGCTCGAGATCGAAGACCAAGGCTCGAAGTCCCGTTGATCCGGCGTTTGCATTCAAAGATTCAAAGAGCGTTCTTCACCAAATTCGAAGGTGTTCATCCAGAAGCAACATTTAATCTAAAACAAGGTGTTTTCACCCTTGGATTAACGTTACAAATATTCAAGTCCGAAGATCGAAGTCAAAGTTCGATCAAGGTCAAAGCCAACTGAAGAGAAGAATCAGAGGTCAAAGTCTAGAGTCAAGAACCCACATAAATTTCTCGGTTCGATCCGATTAAAATTCAAGTTGTAAACGATATTCGTGTTTATTATATTAATAAAACGAATTTTGCAGTTACAAATTTGGCACGCCCGGTGGGACATGCGAGGTTGAGGTCGCGAAAATCCACACATACCCGAATCTGACCATTCTTCTTTCTTACCGGGACGATGCTGGAGATCCATGTAGGATAATTTACTTCCCGAATGAAACCCACCTCAATGAGCTTGTTCACTTCATTCTCAATTTGAGGGATCAACTCTGGTCGAAATCGGCGTTGGCCTTGCTTGACTGGTTTAGTCCCTTCTTTTATTTAAAGTTGATGAACAGCAACCTTCGGGTCTAACCCTGACATTTCCTTGTACGACCAAGCAAACACATCTCTGAACTCCTTCAAGAGTGTAATATACGCCTCTTCTTCTTCGGACGTCAACAAGGCGCTTATGTAGGTTGGCCGTGGATCATTGGCATCTCCCAAGTTGATTTCTTTTAACTTATCAACAGTGGCTTTAACACCTTCTTCAAGTTCTGGAGGGGCCTCCTCAACATCCTCTTCCACTGTAAAAGTCTCATCATACGCGGTGATGTGATTTACAGTTGCTGCATCTTCACTGACTTCCTCTTGCCTTTTGATATCAACAACTGCCCTCACTCGACCATCCCTTCTTCTGACTAGGACCGTCCATGAAATACTAACGGTGTCAGTGATGAATCCATTTCTGATCATCGCAGCAACTCTCCTTTGTAAGGCTTCTTCACTTTCTTGAGGAGTCTGCCTTTGGACAATGGAGCTGTTGACAAAGTTTGACGATGCAACACTTTCTTTATCATCGTCTTCCTCCTTGGTGTAGATGACCGTTCTTAACCTCGCGGTTAATGCTTCTCCATATGATTCAACCAATGTGGTTCGTCGCTTCATACGAGAGGGGATTAAACTTCAAATTCTGTGGGAGTGTGCAGGTTTAGAAATCCTCCCTTCCCGACACTCAATTCTTTTATGCGGCCCTAATCTTCCAAAGACGGATTTGGACTTTCTTCCAACTCCTCCAAAACTTCTGAAGGCCAGATCGTGACAAGAAGTATGGCGAAGCGATCGCTGACTGAGACCTTCACAAAAGCCAATCCATCAGTGGAGGCAACGACTAGGAAGCCGGCCCACACTGCTGAAGACGAGGAGGTCAACTCTCCGCACTCCACTCCACATTCATCCTCAAACTCACTGTCAGACTCAAGCATTGCTCCAGTCATGATGACAGACTCCTCAACTATTGAGGAACGATTCAACAGTATCCTCAAAGCTATTGAAGGTCTTGCAGATCATGTCAAGAGGTAAGACATTCAGATTGCCAACTTAATGAACAAGGTGGAGAACAGTGATGCAAGCCACGCTCACGGGAAGCAAGTTGAGGACCAAGGAGTGGAGGAAACCTCAACTAGGCGACAAGCAGCTGAAACTGAGGAGACTACTAAAGAACTGCAAGTCTCAGCTGATGGAGCGATCCAGATTGATCAACTCAAAGAGCTCATTCTGGAGACGGTGAAAGGGAAATTTGAAGATGGCTCCAAGTCCACCTTCACCTACACTAAGCCCTACACAAAGAGAATTGACAACTTGCGAATGCTAGCAGGCTATCAACCTCCGAAGTTCCAACAGTTCGACGGAAAGGGCAATCCAAAGCAGCACGTGGCTCATTTTGTTGAGACGTGCAATAACGCCGGGACTTACGGAGACTATCTTGTCAAGCATTTCGTCCGCTCACTCAAAGAAAACGCCTTCGACTGGTACATTGATCTGGAGGCTAACTCCATCAACAGCTGGGATCAAATGGAGCAAGAGTTCCTCAACCGTTTCTACAGTACGAGAAGAACGGTTAGCATGATCGAGCTGACTAATTCCCGCCAGTGGAAAGAAGAACCTGTTATCGATTACATTAATCGATGGAGAAACTTAAGTCTGAATTGCAAAGACAGATTGTCCGAGACTTCCGCGATTGAAATGTGCATCCAAGGGATGAAGTGGGGTCTCCGATACATTCTTCAAGGAATTCAACCAAAGACTTTTGAAGACCTGGCTACAAGAGCTCTGACATGGAGCTAAGCATGGTTGCAAGTGGAGTTGAAGAACTACCAAGTCAAAAGCATCGCGGCATAACAAAAGTTAAGCCTTCAAGTAAGGAATACATAACGGACCTTCCTCGCGATAGGGGGCAAAGCGGCTTGACTCTGAAAGAGCTGCGTAAAAAACAATATCCTTTCATAGACTCTGACGTCTCAGGGATATTTGATGACTTGATGGATGCGAAACTTATAGAATTACCCAAGATGAAGCGGCCAGAGGAAGCTGGATGCACTGACAATCCAAAGTACTGCAAATACCATCGATTAGTGGGCCACCCAATTGAAGACTGTTTCATCTTCAAGGAAAAGGTCATGCAATTGGTTAAGCAAAGAGATATCGTGCTCGAAGAAGCTACCTAAAGTCCCTCAAATCAAATGCTCCTTGACAAGAGCATAAACTGTCTGTGATGCTCCTTGATACGAGCGAAAACTATCTCAAAGCCAAATCAAATTCTCTTTGATAAGAGATAAAACTATCTGAAGCTTTCAAGCCGGAGATCAAATTGAAGCCTCTCCGAATCAAATAAAGCTCCTTGATACGAGCGAAAACTATCTCAAAGCCAAATCAAACTCTCCTTGATAAGAGACAAAACCATTTGAGGCTTTCAAGACGGAGATCAAATTGAAGCCTCCTGGATCAAATGATGCTCCTCGATACGAGCCTAAACTATTTACAAATTTGAAAATGAGGTCTCCTCGACAAGAGATCAAACTGTTCAAATTTGAAGTTGAAATACTCCTTGATACGAGTATAAACTATCTATCAAATCCAAATCAAGTCTCCATAACACACGAGTTAAAACTGTATGTCACTCCTAGTCTACATGAGTATAAACTGTTTATGGCATCCCCTTGAACTACGTTATGACTTGATCCTCTTTAAGGGGTACGTAGGTAGCTTAGACATCTTCTAAGTTCAGTCACGATTCAAAACTTCAAATTCATATGAGGGCGCAAAATACTTTCGTGCTTCATTCACTCCAAGTCAAAACGACCGTGAACAAAGCACGATGGGGCATTTGTAAGCAAATAAAATTTGCACCCAATTAAATTGTGATACGTGTGCAAACAAATGTTAATATCAAATAAAATTTGCTATTTTATTTTAAGAATTTAATCAAATTAATTCTTGAATTAAATAGTTAACTTGATATTAAATGTACACGGTACAAGTCGGACAAATTAAATGAGTGTTCGATACTCAAATTGGGTAATAAATACGCCTTATTTCACCATTAAAACGAGAATTAAATGATATCTCGTCAAAATGGAAGCGAATTAAACTAATTCGTAAATCACGCCAATCAAATGTTGTGGGCCAATCAGGTGTCGCCACGTGGCATGATAAGAATGGAAAGTCTTCCATCCTTCACCCTATAAATAGGGTCTTCTGCTCATTCATTTGGGGGACAACCAAGACGAGCGAAGAGGACAACCACGACAACAACCAAGACGAGCGAAGACACGAACCAAGACGAGCACGAACGAAGACGAACAAGCAACCGAAGCGAACGAGCATCCAGACGATCAACCAGCGAATCTTCTGCAACTGTTCTTGAAGACTCCAAGCGTTCATCGCCGTTCTTCGTGGAACTCAACCGGAAGCAGCTCGAGATTGAATATCAAGGCCCGAAGCCCCTTCGATCCGGCGTTTTCTCCTTGAAGATTTGAGGATTCTTCAAGACGTTCTTCGCTGTTCTTCGTGCAGGTTCATCAGAAGCAGCTCGAGATTGAAGATCAAGGCCCGAAGCCCCTTCGATCCGGCGTTTTCTCCTTGAAGATTTGAAGATTCTTCAAGACGTTCTTCGCTGTTCTTCGTGCAAGTTCATCAGAAGCAGCTCGAGATCGAAGACCAAGGCTCGAAGTCCCGTCGATCCGGCGTTTGCATTCAAAGATTCAAAGAGTGTTCTTCACCAAATTCGAAGGCGTTCATCCAGAAGCAACGTTTAATCTAAAACAAGGTGTTTTCACCCTTGGATTAACGTTACAAATATTCAAGTCCGAAGATCGAAGTCAAAGTTCGATCAAGGTCAAAGCCAACTGAAGAGAAGAATCAGAGGTCAAAGTCTAGAGTCAAGAACCCACATAAATTTCTCGGTTCGATCCGATTAAAATTCAAGTTGTAAACGATATTCGTGTTTATTATATTAATAAAACGAATTTTGCAGTTACAATCATGTCTCATTAAAAACTCTCCAGAAAAATCCAGTGAAAAAAAAAAGTACATACAATATACGTATTTTATGTGATGCACTAATTGTCTCGTTAATAAAAGATTAACTAAGAAAATTCATTGGAAAAATTTTAGTCAGGGAAAAAATAGTGCGATCACTGACATATATCAAGGACCCTATACTGATAAAAAAACTATTCAGGACCCTGAAGAAATTTTTGTATGATAAGTTTATCACTCTTCTGAAGTTCATGCGAGTAAAGAATTTATGGTATATGTAGTTCCCTTTAATACACTTGTCACTCTCATCTATTCAACAAAAGTTGCATTGCTCATAAAAGGACATCGGTGGATATATCACTTTTAATAATGTCACTGGACTCACAAATGTTTTTTACCAACAAATTTAATCGAACTCATTCTGGTGAGACTTCATATAAAATAATATTAATCTTTGAGTGATTTGATAAGGTGATAACCATAGATTGTTTAACATGTCTCCATAAGATTGCAGTATCATCTTAGAGAAAAGTACCGCATATGAAATGATTACAAAATAGTTCAAAAAATGGACCATAGTTACAAATTGGCTTAAGAGCTTTGCACAGACACATTAAAATATTTGCATAAAAGCATAAATTGTTTTTGCAAATATATGTTTGTGCAATTTTTTTTAACTAATTTGTAATTATGTTCTATTTTTTGAATCAATTTGTAAATGACATATTTTGAAAAGCACTTGGTCATTTTTTACAGCAGAAATACCACAACACATGGTCAAGTGATAATACACTACTACACAAGTTAACGATCTACATATTCATACCATGAAATAACCATAACCCGTCGACAACTATGAATGAATGAATTAATTAATTAAAATTATGACTTTTAGTTATATATAGTGTATTATTTTGGTTCAATTTTGAGTAATTTTACTTTAAAAACTGAAATCTGAGACTAAAACCAAAGTATCTAAAATAAAAATCCAAAAAACGAATCAAATTTATATTTTGATTTAGCTCGAATTTTCAATTTTTACTCGACAATACTCACCCCTAACTAGACCCTCGTTATTTCTCAAAATATTTTGGTCTGGTGGTTTTGTAACCCTAGTCTCTTGATTATTTTGTGCACGTGCATAGTTACTAGAATTTTTATGTTCAGTACGAATCTCTTCAGGAGATTCCAGAAGTGGTTGAATATTTTTGCTAAATTTAATTTTGACGGATTTATATCTTTTAAGAGGTTTGTTGTGCTTCTGCCATCTAGGGGCATCTCCAAATATATTTGGTTTGGAACCTTCTACTCTTTGTAGTGCAATTATATCATATATATATGCTATTTAGTCACTCCTCTACGACACATTGACAGATTGCTTGTCAAGTATTGCAAGTTAATTATTTTTTGAACTTCCAGTTTAATTTAACAAGACAGTGAATCTAAAAAGTGAAGATCTTTTACATTCCATGAATTTTTTTATATTTATTTCATTTTAATTGTGAACTCTTATCTCCCCCTAATGCAAGAAATAATCTTTATCAAATGTGTAATCCGTATACTGGGCCATAAATTGGTCCCTTGTTGTAGGCTATACCAAATTTTTTTATGAAATAAATTCTTAAATGCAAAATATTACTATTCACTTGTTACAGTGAATTTGATTAAAAAAAAAAACTCACATGTCTATCATTGTTGATCATGTGCCATAGGATACATTAGCAAAGCATTTAAAATTAAAATATCATATTAACTGAATACTGACCACTAAGGTGATTAAATATCGTCGATGAACATATTACACTATTTTAATTGATAAAAAAAAAAATCTGCGGAAAGTATTAATTAAATCCATTATATAATATGAGAGACACAGTAGCAATATTCTCGGTGTTTGTATAGGGAGACAACAGACAAATGATGTAGTCGAATCAACAAACCTTAGTACCTGCTCTACATAATTTATTGCAACTAAATATTTTAAAGCTAACTAAAATACCATAATCACCAAAAAGATAGATTATGATGAATCCAAGAATTTGAATCTATATATAATTATTGGCAAAAACTTGTATGAGTCCGTCTCATGGCATGACACCTCACAAATTAACATATACCTCTACCAAAGTGTTAATGATTAATGCCTAGTTACACACATTCTCATTGTCTCATATTAGACCTACTCATAATTATTATTTTGAAAATAATAAATGGATATTGTATTCTTAAGTGTTTGCCCTTTTTCCATGTCTCCTTGACAATTGACATTATGGCATCGATAATGAATTAATTGTTCATGTTATTATTAGATTCTGCAGTTTGTACACAATATATCTTTCTAATTTCAACAAATGGTTCGCCTTTGGTCTGCTCTTTAATCCGACTCTTTTCATTTTTTTTATAGAGTAAGTCTTGTGTGAGACCGTCTCATAGTATGAAACCAATAATATTTGATCCACTTTTAATTTAAAACGTGTCACTTATTAATTAAAAAGTTGTCACTTTTAAAAAGTGATAAAGTTTAAACAAAAAGTGATAATATATTTGTTAAAAGTGACTTATCACTTTTCTTTAAAAATACTATCACATTTAATTATAACCCTATCACTTTTTTTAATTTGATCGGTCTCATATTATGAGACGGTCTCATACAAGTTTTTGCCTTTTTTATATATAATAATGATCAAAGAGGAAACTAAAGTTTAATTTATATAATGAAAGTTGAAGGTTAATTCCGCGCATAATTCATAGAAAGTGAGACTTTTATAAACCAAATTTAGCGGCCAAAAGTTTTGTATGAAAATTGTTCATGATAAAGCTTATCATGAAACTGTTTTAAAGTATAAAATATTTGATCTAAAGTATAAAAAATCGAGATTAGTGATATTACACTTTAATTGTTGTTGATTTTTTTTGTTCCCAATTACTCCTATAAATTTTTTAACAATTAAATATTTAATATTTTTAAAGTAATTTCATGATAAACTTATTATGAATTATTTTCATATAAAACCTAACAATTCAATTCTTAAAAAAGGAAAAGAAAAAGGAAATTAACAAATTAATATGTAAGTAGGTGAAATTGGTTAATACACATTTATGTATAAAAATATTAATAAACATATGTGATTGACATGGAGACGGAATTAAGAGGCGAATTCAATAAAAATAAAAATTCGTCCGAAACTCATTTGATGAGGTTTAAAGCTGTGGTTCCAAATTTGAAAACGGGCGTAATCATCCCTATATGAGATGTCGATTAGATGTATAGTCCATTGGGAACAGAGGAGGGGACTCAATGGTTCATTGGCTTGTGGTTGCTAAAGTAGTTATAACGTGGTGATCGTTATGTGTTTGGTTACATAATTTTGAGCAAATTTTTTTTTTTTTTTTTAATGGTATCACTATCATCACATACCTTGCAATAATGCATATATTTTTTCATATAATTAATCTGGGCCACCTTTGGTTTTCTGGGCTTTTATCCAAATGGTAGGCCTATATATATATTTCTTCTGATAATTTGGGCCACCGTCAGTATCTCATAACGACCACAGAAGAGTTTATTTGTATTCACAATCATACAAAGTAAAGATTATATGTGCGTGTGTGAAAAAAAACATAAATTATTTTAGATTAGTTCTTTTGACTTTTTATGAGTTAAAAAATTAATACTATAAATTTTCGTAGAAAATAACATCATCATAGAACTGTAAGAAAGTTTTGGGAAAAAGTAATTAATTTTTTTAATTATAATTAACTCTTTATCACGTTCACATTTAATTGATCATAATATTTTTTTTAAATTACTTTTTATTAATCTCCCTCTAATGCAATTATTAGTTGGGTCATAATTTGCAAAATGGTAAAAAAAAAAAGGGTAGTAACAAGTAGGTTCAAAAAGTACAGTGATATTAAGTTTTAGTTCAAACCTTTTTTGAAACTGCATTTTGGTTCAAAAAGTGGGTTCTCTTCCCCCTTTTTATTGTTCTTCACACTCGCCTCTTTCTCATCTCATCTTTCAACTTCTGTCAAACCCAACTCTACCAGCCCCACCCTCCCACCCCCCTTTTCAGTATCTATCCCATCAAACAATTATGTGCAATTTTTGTTCTGCAAATTTTAAATTGCAATTTTGGTATTATTTGTATTTTACTTTTTTAATTATTTTTAATTAATTATAGAATTTATATTTTAAAATTGTTAAGTCAATTTTTTTAGAAAAATCAGGATTCATGTACACTAAAAATTGTGTATTTTATATGAAAATTACAAATGTAAAAATAGTGTGCAAAAAGTGTTATTTTGATTTCTGCGCAACAAAAAATTCTAAAATTTCATGTTGAAGACTGAAAATTATAAATGCAAAAATAGTGTGCAAATGGTTTATTTTGATTTCTACACAACAAAAAATTCTAAAATTACATGTTGAAGACTGAGAATAACAAACCCCAAAAATAATGTGCAAAAGGGATATAACAAAATTACAAATACAAATTCAGTGTGAAAAAAAAAAAAAGAGCAAAGATATTAAAATTTGCAGCATCTTCATCTTCAATTTTTGATCTCTTTATTTTCCCACCGCCTTCTTCTTCCCCTCAGAATATCATCCAACAAAAAAATACAAATTTAATAAAAATTCAGAATCTCTGGATCTCATATCATACTAAATAACAAACCCCAAAATTATAAGTCATGTTTTCTGCAATTTTTCTGAATGCATTAATCATCATTAATCATCAACGGGCATGAATCATCAACGGAAAAACAACATAAAGCATTAATCATTATTAAACATCGAGAGAGAGAGAGAGAGAGAGTAGATCAAGATAGAGGGTAGATGAGAGAGAGAGAGAGAGAGAGAGATACAGATCGAGAGAGGAGAGATACCAAACCAGCACCGGATCTGGATGGCACCGAATCTGTGCCACCACAAGATCAGGCGCCGCTCAATCTCCCAGATCGAGGGCAGCGCCGCTCTTCTCCCAGTTCGAGTCGTCGCCTCCCATTGAGCGGATATGGAGGGCACCGACTCTACCATGGTGGCTACATCGACGGCTGCGCCACCACATCGATGGGGGTTGCCAGTTTGTTTAGAGAGAGAAAATGTGTGTGTGTGTGAGGAAAGAGAGAAAGGGAGGAGAGATTAAATAATGGGGTGGGATTATTATTCTTATTGAGAGAGAGGGAGGGGGGGGGGGGATAAGAGGGGGAAGGGGGTGTGGGAGTGCACGCGTGTGGGTTTGGGGAAAATTTGGATGAAATTGGTTTTTGTGGGCCCTTTTGAACCAAAATGAATTGTTAAAAAGATATGGACCATGACTTAGTATCAGTGTATTCTTTGAACCAAACTGTAATAATTCCAAAAAAAAATCTTAGTTAAATAAATTTTGTGTGGATCGGTCAATGTAATGTTGAACGGATAGTGACACTAAAAAAATTTAACTTCATCTAAAATTTTGAACTTATGCTAAAAAACTTTGATATTATGAAAAATATTACTGTCTACAAATTTGAACTTGTAGAGAGACGTGAAATGAGTTTATGCATATTTGTTTCCTAACTGACACAACTACAAATAATATGCTAGATTTTAATTTTTTCTTTCAGACTAATTATTACATTATGATTGTGAATTGAAACACAAATATTTGTATGCACCCAAGTGCATAGCTTGCACTTGAATTTTAAGTTTAATTTCAAATCAATTTTAATTTTTTAAAGCTCAATATATAAATCATGTTATGCACTTCGTTGCACACACGAATCACTAAGCTTAGAATTGAAATTGTTTGGGCCCTTTAGACTTAGATGTTTTGGATGAATCACAAAATTGGCCAGGCTTGTTGGCCTCGGTACTAATCCGGGCTTTTGGCCGACTTACGTAAATGAAATGTCGGGTTAAATACAATTTCATGTTTTGTTAATATAAACCATGAAAAAAATGTTCAGATTTTTTTTTTCAAAAAATATACTCCCTCCGTCCAATAAGTGATTGTTCATCTTTTCATCTCGCTGTAGATCGGGACCACAACTTAATGAACTACTAACTCTTGACAATACTAGTTTTTTGCCCATGCATTGTAAATATTTATTTGGGAGCTGTTGGATAAATTAGTTATTCTTTTAAATTTTTAAAACTATTTTAAATATTTATTTGGGACCTGTCAGCAACCAAAACATATTGGCTTCACTAAATATACATTTTTATTATTATAAAAAACTTAGTGCCTCATTGAAATATAAAAAAGTAAAAACCCATCATTAGAGAAATAACAATGCTAAATTCCCAAAGAGATTTGCAGTGCATCAAACTTTTCCTACACAGAGCTATGTTTCATTCATTTAATTATGCAATTTGACAAAGGAAAGGTAATGGAAGGAATGAAACGTAAACATAGAACCTTCTCTCTCTGTCTTACTCATTTTTTACACACACACACACACATATATATATGTGATTTAATAATCATTAACAACTGGTTCGACAGCTTATTTTTTCATATTTTCAGATAATGTATTCACACTAATGTATATCCAACTTGCACAATTTAAATTGGCTCAATACACAATCAAATAATTCTAAATAATAAACTCTAAATCAAAAGAATTTAACTATCAAATAACTATAAGTAAAGAATAAAATCTGGAAAATAAAACCAGTTTCCTCAGATTAAATCATAATTACTTCATGGTTAAACACATCTACATTTCAACTCAACTAAAATCTAATACCAGTAATGAATGATAAATTAAAATTTCACATAAATTATTGCATAAACACAATAAAGATTCTTTCTCATCTAAGAAGCAAATATCTCATTCAATGGTATGCACGCACGTACCATGGATCCACTCTATTTGCCTCATCACATTCTCTCATTGCGTCAAACTACCGCTTCAACCTCATTTCAATTGAAATGATTATCGGCATAGCGTTGGTTCTCAGAAGGAGTCAAAACGTCATAGAAATTACCATATAACATTCACTTATTATTCTCTTCAATTCCTTCACTACTATTGCACAATCCCATCTTCTTTACCGATTCTCCTTCAACCATTATTCCTCTTAAGTAATTTGCAATCTTAATGTCTGAAACAGGTTTAGATGCAGTACTACCCTGCATAATGCTGCCTTATCATTGCAGGAAGCATATAATTAAATATTGCTAAGACCATCATAATAAGATAATGTTATCCAAGTAGAAATTTCTAAAACTTCTTTATATTTCCAAGCAAAACTTCCTAATTACAATGGACGCTCTTTTGTCTTTGCTATTTATGCTTCCCGTATAATCTGTTGGAGGATTGTCTCCTGTAGGATTCCATCATAGTTATGCTCCACTCTAAACACCCGCAAATATGGGGCTCCTCATACAAGCCATACATAAATATCTCCCTGCTCATCTCTATAGTCACGAAACTGAGCAAAAAAAAATTGTTTTCAACATGTGTGAGTGGTTTCTAAAAGTTGAAGCAAGGACATCTAAGATACCGGGTGGGGGGCTTGGACATCAGGATTAGATAAAGTGCATCCGAGAAGTCAAACTGTACTACTTCTTATGCCCCAACACCATTGTTCCTTGTCTATAATGAGAATTTTAAGAACCCCACATTTTTTAAAACCCCAAACCTCTGTGAAACCAAATTTTCAATAGTTAATACCTCTCCAGATCTGCAATGGCCTTCCTGGGCAAGAGCTACATGGCACACGCCTTTATATCCAGGATTGGCTTGAAAATCCAATTTGACATTTATAATCTTTAAACCCCAAAGATATGTAACAATATAGGAAATATTAGCAACTCATTTGAAAACATAGCCATACCTTGAAGTTCCCTGGTTATTTAATGTCATAGTACTTAATATTTTGCTCATTGCAGAAATCCCCTATGATGTCTACAATGCAATTTGTTCGCTCGTCAGTTGTGTAGATATAATAATCTTGCATAATTACGATTTTTTTTCATGTTCCCAGACCTACAATGTCAAATGGGAAATTATTGGCCAACTTCGACTGATAATGCAGGGAAATTAAGAGAAGAAAGGATTCTGCAAGATGCTAAATCTAATGACATGTCTTTATGAGAAGAAGAAATCACTAAACTTAAAATAAATTATATTTACAGTCTAATCCTACATTTTCTCCTCATCTTGTAAACATTAAATGAAATCATTCGAAATTAAATTTTTTGAATCACAAAAAACAATCATACAGAATTCATAAGATTACATACTGTAAGGACCTTAATTTGGCTACTGATTACTATAAGAAACCAATGACTTTAACCTCAAATAGCAAACTTAATACAATCAAAGCCAAAACAGAGTTTGAGCTAATAAAGAATGATTTTTTTTAATGATTAAGTTGATATTTTCAATTCACCTCGGAATACATTTGACATGCTTAACAATAAAAATAGCATGTGTTGAAACACACTGTACCTATTGGTGAAAGAAGCATCATTCGCGCCAAACACCGTCACAGCCGGCGGAGCACCACCCCTCTCTGCACCGGAAACACTATCTCTTTCACCAAATTACTCACCAATTTCACCGACCTACTATTCGTTAGACATATGGGGAAAATTCCTCCAGTTACCGTTTCTTCAAGGAAACTAAGAATTTGTCCTATTGCATAATTTTTTTTCTTTATATATAATAAATAACATTAGATTATAAGTTCTAAATTTGCTTACCGGGATATATATTTTATTTTTTTCAGCTCCGAGCTTCATCAACCACTTGTTTTCTGTATTTTCTAAAGAGGACATTCATGTTTGGTACTATTAATTTTCCTCATATTAGCTCCACTTAAAAAAGATACAATTCAACACGTTTTACTAGACATGTTCCTAAGATAAAATTACATAAGAAAAGCCTCATGACAAGTTTGAACAACATAAACCAATCTTATCTATTCTTTTAGGTAATAATCACATATAGGTCACCATCTTTTCTCTCAAAATCCCAGTAAAGAGGTAAATGCATTTGCCAATTAGTCCAAGCATATTTCGGGAGAAGCATTAAGATCAGCTGAACATTAAGTTTTATGCCATTATAGTTGTATTCCATATAAACAAATATACCTAATCTGCTTGGTAGATCCTCCAGAGGTGGCATTCGAGATAGCCCATGCAACCTTTTTCTTTATTTCAAACCCAGGATGTTGAAGCAGTAGCACCAAAGGTTAAATGATTCATGTCTCAATGGCAACCTGATCCAGAGCAATTCAATAGATAGCCAAGTTAGAATATAATTAGAGACACATCAAACACCCAGTAAATAAGCAATCTGAAAAAAAAATAGAATTAAAAGATGATCAAATTCTTCATGTATCCCTTCCTCATAATTCTCTAATTAAGGTCAGTATTTTGTTCTTAACATATCAAGTACTGGCCAATCTTACAATGCCGAACTAAAGCTTATACACAATTTTCAGCTTATTATAAAAGCACTAATATTTATGATGTGCTACTGGATTGCTAGTTAACAATGTTCCATTATGATGATCTTCTAGGGAAAGAATTGCACAAAAATTTCTGATGAAAAGCCATAATCCGTAGAAAATATACTTATAGCCAGAACATGCACCTTCTTAGATCCGACAAATAATCAGATTCAATTATTTCTTCATATCTCTTCTCTCATACAAAGCCAAATTGTCCTTTTTTGTTGGATTTCATAAGTATACACTTAATGGCACATTAGATAATTAAAAAATATCTTATTTACTATCAAACCATTATCATATCCAATAAGATGTAGATTCAACCAATAAGTAAAATATAAAATTCATTTGATTAAACTATATTTTTGTGGAATCAAATGTGTAAACATTTATATTGTGTGTGTCTTATAAACAAAAAAAACACCCATATAAAATAAATAAATCAGAGATCAATCAATTAAAGCACACACATACATATGAAGATAACATCGGGAGCGTACGGGGAGAGTGAGAGACCTGTTGTTCGGTGCAGGCGAGGCATTTGTGAATAATTTCACCTTTTTTAGCTCGACGTTCTTCGAGAGTTATGTATTCATAGTACTCTGTACTTTTTCTCTTCTGATATATGCTTCTAGCTGTGGATGCTGCGAAGAGTTAGATGGAGACAAGTGTTTATAAGAAGAAATCAAGAAGAACTAATCAATTTGAACTCATACCATACCAGATTAAATATGTCCACCTTTATCGAGAGCATTTGATTAGCTGCGAACTCAGATTTTGTTGATTGCACTGATTTCTGAGGGAGCGAAACTGTAAAATAACACAAGAGCTGGAGCGACAAAAGATGAGAATTAAATGTTAAAATTTTGAAACGGTTTTGAGAAAAATTGTAGAATAGCCCATGAGCTGGAGTGGCACAAGTTGAGAATCTAAACATAAAAATTTGAAACGACCTCTCACCAGTTCTCCTTTATCTTGTCAGTTCCTTCACACATGAGAGCAAGAGTGTCCCATAGTTCCTTTGCAGTCTTGCAGTGGATCACTCTTCCCATTACAGAGTCTGGAATGGTGGTGTAGAGAATGTTCATGGCTATGAAGTTGAGGTTGTTTCTCCTCCTCTCATCTGCAGTGAAGTTATCTTCATCCTTGGGCCATTCTTCTCTACGATCTGCAATAGTTTCAGCTGTAGTTCTAGGGTTAGGTGTCATAAAAATAAATTGACCTTTAGTGATAACCCTTAGCATTTCATCATGCACACAGACAAGATGAGCTCTCATTCTGATCTTCCAGAAGTCATAGTTTTCAACTGAGAATTGTGGAAGCTTGTGATGAGACATATGGTTCAAGGGATTAACTCCCATGTTGTTCTCTGCTGGTGGTGCTACCCTAGCTGCATTGTCAGCCATAGTATTAAACAAGTTTATCAAAAGATCAATTCAGGTGACCTTGAAAATACCTTTAAGCACAAGGTATACTTAGAACAATGGTCTTTTGAACCACTGCTCTGATACCAATTGTTGGTCCCGAAACGAGTAAACAGGTGTATGGGGGGGAATACGCCTGTGATTACAAATTAAAACTTCTTTTAAAACTTATCAGGTTACTTAAGACAGTAGCTCGTCAGTGGACTTGAGGTCTGCTGAGAGTTACTTGTGAAAGCTTACTGAGATAATACCTCCACTGAAAGCTCAAGACTTTCAGTTGAACTACTATCTAATTAGCTTTCAGATGCGGATTAGTGAGCCCTTTAGAAAACTCGTTTTACTTTGATAAACTTTGAGATTAACACACACTTAAGAAAGCACAGAGAATAAGTACACAAGATATAAAGTGGTTCAGAGAAGAATCTCCTACGTCCACTGTCCTGATCAAACAGGAGAATTCCTTTCACTTGGAATTCCTTGTGTTATAGTGCCAAGGTGCACTGATCAACTAATCCTCTCTTAGGATGATTGATCACTAGGAAATTCCAGGTCCTAGTTCCCAAAACAAACCAGCTTTCAGACTGATACAACAATCAGCTTACTAACACCACTTAACACTAGCTCTCAACCTAAACACTGAGTAGGGTTTTGAGTAGGGTTTTGGTTCCAACTATTTTGAGATAATCCTTACAAGTTTAGCTCAAGGCTTAGGATTGGATTATCTCTTTCTAAGATTTGGATGTAGTTTTTAAGCTTGGTTACAGAAGGTTTGTTAGGCTCTCTACAAATGTGAAACACTTGGGAAACAATTGTAATTTCGAGTGCTTCTAGTTGTTATGAATGTAGAGATAACTTTGATCTTGTGAGTTTCCCGTGCATAGAAATGAGCACGTCCTTCTGTATTTATAGGCTTCCTTGAAAAACTTCCCGTTGGATTTGAATCTTCTCAAGTAAGTCTTCTTGTATCTGATTGGCTCAAACGGCTCTTTTTGAAGCTTTAGGTCTTGTCAAGAATCGGCTGAAAGACCATGCCTGTTCACTAACTTTCTGTAAAAAGCTAGGGAAAGACTTTTAGTACTTGTCAGTCTGGAGCAGGTCGGCTGTCAGTAAAGTACACTGACGTGCCATCTTCTCATTGGACCTTTAGTCTGTATGCCCAGATTCTTGTCTTGTTTTAAGATGGAACTCCTCTGAGAGAACCTTCTTATTCCTTCATTTATTGTAAGCTTCATTGTAATTCGTTTTGCCTTGTTCCAACCAGATTAACTAACAGCTTTTAATATGTTTAGCATTGAATGTGCTTTGTTAGTTCTCATCAGTGGACCTTGGTCCTCTCCTGATGGTTTTAGTCTTAGTGAGAATGCACTTAGAAAACATTCAAGACTTTAGACTTTTTCTCAGATCACTTGCCTTCAGTGGACTTGTCTTCAGCAGACTTCATTCTTAAATACACTCTAAAAATTACTAACTGCACTTCAGTTCCTTAACAGTTGAACTGATTGACTAAGCACTAACTCTACTGAATAATTTACTTACAAATCAACTTAGGAGGAACATTTTGGCATCTAATCAAAACTTTAAGTCTTATACATTTTCCCAACAATTTCCCCCTTTTTGATTATGCCGGAACCTATCTTATTACATTTTTTTTTCAGATGAGGTTCTTCAGATGACATACAAAGTTCATAGATTTTGTAAGTAAAAACATTCAAGTACATAAGCCTAAATGATAATGAGATATTATCTTGGGCAAAACATCAGTAGAGTTCATTCCATGATAAATGGTGAAGTACAGATTACATGAATTCTACTATCAAAAGATTTAAATTTAAACACATCTGGGACTTATAAACAAATGCCCAACAAAGATTTTTACCATCTCAGATGGATTCGAAAATGAGTTCAAGTCCATATTGCTTGAACACTCTGATCTTTAGCTCGTTCTTCCTTTCCATTATTTCCTTTGAGTGTCCTCTGAGTCCAAGATGCTCACACAAGGATGTCCACTCTTCAGTGATCTTTTCTCTATCAACAGCACCAGTTGCATCTTGAGGGGGCCAGTAGGTGATCTGCTCAGGAGCCTTCAGGGCTTGATCTGGGAAGGCATCATTCCAAGCATCACTGATCTCAGGATAGAGTTTAGGATAGGCTTCAAACAACCATGAGTTGAAAACTTCTTGAGCATTATCTCTTCCTAATTCTCCACTGACATAAAAGGAATACACAAATTCCCTTTTAGCAGTCTCCCAAGCATCATTAAGCTTTTTAGGCACCCAAGCATCATGGTGAGGAAATCTATTCTTAGAAGGAGTGATTTTGTCTTTCTTCAGCTTAGCAGCCCATTTTTGATAACCACTCCTGAACTTCTTTGAAGTAGTTTTATCAAACGTGGCCAGCCTCTCCTTCCTTTTCCTCTCAGCTAGCTCTGCAATGGTTTCCATCTTCCCAACCACCTTGTCTCTCCTTTCCTGCTGCTGAGCTGTTAGCTTTCGTGCTCTTTCGTTCATCCTTCCGGCCTCTTTAATTAGCTCAGTGAGCTCTGTGACTCTTGTGGGTGCAGACTTAGAAGGTTCAGATGACAAAGGTTCAGGGTTAAGAATGGGGAGTACCTGAACTTCATCAGATGAGGTTGTGGACTTAGCTGCCAACCTCCCTGAGGTTCTGGTCTTTTTGGCTACCTCAGCTGAGAGGGCTTCAAATGCCTTTCTCTTGGTGGTTTCCCCCTTCTTTGCAGCTCTCTCCTCTTTTTCTTTCAGATGCTCTTCTTTGAACTTTGACAGGTCATCTGAGGGGATCTACTTGCCCTTCTTGGCCTCTGCAATCTTCAGTGCCTCAACATCCACCTTCTTCAAAGTGCTCTTCACCTGTTGGCCTTTCTCAAAGTCAGGGGTCTCAAGGATAATGTTCATTTTGTTCTTTGGATCAAGCTTCATATCCTTAGCACTTATCCTCTTTTCCCCCTTTCCGGTATTAATCATGCACTCATCCACAGTGATATTGAGCTTCAGTTGATCATGGGCTAAAGCTTTTAGCTCAGTTGAGCAATGATCTACCTCATCTTCTAGCCTCTCCATGGTCGCTCCAGTTGTCTGCCCAAATTGAACAAATTGTGCTAGCTTCTCATCGATCAGCACATTTGTTTTCTCCTGAGTGGGTGATTAGGTGTGAAATTGTCATGATTCGTCACTCGAAATGCCCTAGTTTTGGTTGATTTTGTTGAGTATTTAGAGTCATTTGCTTATCATTTTCATAAACTAATGAATTTGTCTCTTTGATGCTCATAGATGAATAGAGGGTGAAAAGAGGAGTTCGTAGGACTTTGAATCGACTCAAACAGACTCCCGGATGAGAAGATATCGAAGAAATACGAAAAGTACTAGTTCGAGGGCGCAAAAGTATCATTGGAGTGCACAAGCGAGGAGAGCTCGAGCACTAGTGCTCGAGCGGTCGTGCATTGCGTACGAGAAGACGCCGGTCGTGTACCACTGCACGAGTGCCCGTGCAGTGTGCACGAGTGAAGGAGTAGTCGTGCACTGGCGCACGAGTGAGGTTGGTCGTGCAGTTCTGGCTCTCGGGAAGAATTGAGCGCTCGAGCTGATTGAGCTCGTGCACTAGTGCACGAGCAAGTTCACGAGCAAATGTGTTTTTGGCCCATACGTTCCCAATTCGGCCCGAGGCTCATATATATTCGTCCCGAGCTCGGTTTTTTACGGAGACGACTGAGAACCACTTGACACCCACGAGATTTAGAGTTCGTTTTTAGAGAAGAAGAAGAGAAGCAAGTTTACGATTACGTTTTTTAGGTTTTCATTACGAATTCGAATTACGATTTTACTTTTGAGTTTCGTTTCTTTATATTTTCATTCATTGAACACGTTGAGACCTAATTACTTGAGTTAATTTAAGTTTATTCTTTCGATTAGTTAAACTCTAGTTTATGTTTGATCTCTTCTTCGTTTTAATTATCATGTTCTTGTTCGTTACTTATTTAATCGCTATTATTTACGTTAAACCTATGTCAAGCTAAAACCCTTGCATGCTTGGGGTAGGATGAACTCGTAGAAGTAGGTTGTGGGTATGTAATTAGGGTAACTTGTGACGTTAAGTTTTAATTCTCTTGATTAATGAATTCTTAAAATCAATCTTAACTTTACCTTTGAATTTCGTTCAAAAAGTGTTAGAGAGAGGACGACTGTATCACTCTTTAACAACGAGTAGACTTAACGAGAGAGTTTAGGAAGGGTTAATTCATCTACCGGTTTAGCGAAGGAGGACGACCGCATCACCTTAGTTAAATTAGGGTCTCATTAATTAAGCACAATCTATTAACTTGTTAGTGGATTAGTGAAGTCGAGTGTTAGGGTAAAGTATTAGGGTTTAGAATCTTGAGCTTTCATCTTGCATTCTTTAACTTAGGTTAATTCTTGCGCGTCACAGTTATTTTGATTATGTACCTGCTCCGTTAGTATACGTAGGGATTCCTATCCTGAGCATCACCATCTCACATTTGAAAACCCTTAGTTAATTCGTCTTCTTTAGTATTTTAGTTTACTTAGTTTAATTTAGTCTTTTAATTAATCTTTAAAAAATCCAAAAACATTACACTCATATTAGCTATGATGCGTAGATCTTCAGGGATCTATTCGCATACACTCCATCTCGTGGGTTTGATAATACTTGGCCATTATACTTACTCATACTACAGTGAACCCGTCCGCTTGCGGGTAAGCGACTAGTAGAAGTTAGTGTAATTCGCTTCAAGTCAATGGCGCCGTTGCCGGGGATGGCATTGTATGCTTTTGAATAGGACTTGTAGATAGCTTAGTAGTTAGTAGTGAGTGCTTATTTTCTGTTTATTTTTATTTTTATTCAATCAGCAGTTGCATTTTGATCCTTCTGCTAGTGTGTCAGGTTTATGAGAACACGCTCGCAAGGAAATACGAGCCAAGAGAGATTACAGTCAGATCCTGAGATGATAGCACGAATAAATCGAGCCTTTTTATGAAGGATGAACGCTGCCGGTTTAGGGAAAGAACCGATGGACATCACTAATGAGTTGGAGGATGCCGAGAATGAGTTCAATCAGGCATTGAACCGGGTTGACGGCACTGATGGCAATACCAGTAAGAATCAAGATCCGTTAGGAGAGAGCCACAACCAAAACCCGGGTACTCAGAACCAAAATAGCCCAGCTCATAACATCGTCCATAACCCTCATAACAACCCTGCTTACGCACATCCTAACTTACCACAAAATAACTTACCCTATCCACCTTACCCATACCCACCTTATCCTTACCCACCATACCCGTATCCTCCACCTCCAGTTTACAATCAACCACCTGTTTACTAACCACCACCCCAACAAGTACCCGTACCAGCTGCTAATCCTCAACACGTTCCTCAGAACGCAGATCAACATATGGCTATTCGAGGGAGGTTTGCAGCGCAGCCACAAAGGTACTATGATGGAGTGGCATTGCCTCCTGTTGAGGCAAATAACTTCTCGATTTCCCCGGGAATTCTTAAGCTGCTTACCGAGAATCAATTCAAGGGGGTGATCGGGAAGGAGAATCCTCATACACACTTGAGGAGCTTTCTCATGATAGCCTCCACTTTCAATTACAATGACATGTCTGAAGATGCCAAGAGGCTTAGACTGTTCTCATTCTCATTGACGGGAATAGCAAAAGAGTGGTACGATAATACGCTTCCACGGGGAGGTATTACCACTTGGGCCGAGCTCGAGCGTCTGTTCCTCGAGCGGTTCTACCCTCCATCCAAAACGATCAAAGCAAGGATTGAGATCTCTTCCTTCTGCCAGAAGCAAGGAGAGGACCTACGTCAAGCGTGGGAGAGATACTCAAACATGCTGATAGAGTGTCCGCAGCACGGGTACAATAAGGGAGATGTGATGGCGTTCTTCTGCAGTGGTGCCAACAAGGCTGGGCAAGACCATCTAGACGCCTGTGCTAGTGGATCATTCCTGAATCAAGGAATAGAGAGGTGTAGAGAGATCGTGGACAACATTGTCACGAATGCCGGGGCTTGGAACGTGGATGCAGATTTCCAAAGAGTTAATCAGGTTGAAGAGGGTGAAGGAACGAGAAGACTGTTGATGGCCATGATGGAAAAGATTAACAACCTCGAGTTGGAGAAGAATTTGGTTGGAGCGCATGCAACAGAGAATGATAGAGTAGACCAGCCAAGTGGACAGCAAGAGGTAGCCAATTACATGGGAGGTCCGTATTACAATCAGAATGGCTACCAAGGTGGAAATCAATATGGAAGGCCTCCTTATGGCCAACCATTTGTACCTCCAGGCCCACAGCCACCTCAAAATCAATGGAGGAACACACAAGGATTTCAAGGAGGCCAGCAGCCTCCTCAAAACACATGGAGGAAGAATGAGAACTTCTCATATGCTAACCCGAAGGCGGGTATTACAGTTCCTCCGGGTGTTGACCTGATTAGTGTGAAAATTGCTCGAAATTCATGCATTTAATTTGCCTATTTTATTGAATTTCTTGCATTTATTTACATTAATTTGATCATTTGTGCTTAATCGTCGAAAAAGGTATTTTTGCTATTTTTGCAGGAAAATATGATATTTTTGGAAGCAAATACGAGCCTATAATTTTGTGAGGTCGAGCAAAGAAGAAAACCGAGAATGAAACGAATTGGACTTCATTTTAATTCAAAAATATCGGCCCATTTACATTGAAGCGGCCCATTTGGATAGTATGAGGCCCATTTGCATGAGCCGGCCCACTTGGAGAATCAAATTAAAGTCCATCTTTTATTTAATTTCTTGGTCAAATTGAATGAAACAAGAGAAGGAAAGCCATTTTCCAGTCAAAACGAAGAGAGAGAGAGCTGGGTTTGATTAATTTCCTCCATTGCTAACGAAGAGAGAGAAAGCCATGTCGCCGAAAAGCTCACGGCCGCACCACCACCTCGCGAAGCTCACGCCGGAAAAGCCGGAATTCACGCCGCAAGCCACCACTCGCCGGAAAAACTCCATTTCGTCACCGGAGTTGCAGAGCACGTAGCCGGAAACGGAAGCTCACGGCCGCACCACCACTCACGCCCGGAATTGCAGAAGCCACTTGCCGTCGCCGAAAATTGAAGCCCGTCGCACCAATTGCAAAGCTCTCAAGCCGGAACTCGATGCAATCGCCGGAAATTACGAAGCCCGCGCCGGAATTCGGAATTAGCCGACGCCGGAAAGCTTTGGGGAGAGAGGAAGCAAACTGGGTCCCACATGAAAGAGTCGTGCAATTTTCAGCAACTTTTGAAAACGTTTTCGCGAGCTCGACCAAGCACTTCGGTCGAGTCACCCAACTCGTGCGAATCAATGTCGGTTTTAACAGAGACTTGGGAAGAAATTTGCCGTACTCGACCGGGTGTTCAGCTCGAGTTGGTCAACTCGCTCGAGTTGACCGAGTTGACCGAGTCAACTCAGCAAAAATTTTGAAAAATCCGAAAATTCATCATTTTTTAGGGATTTAATTGCAAATTCGTCTCAAGCCCTATTTCCACACTATATATACTTCATTTCTCAGATTTTTCTGAAGGGGGCACATATATTTTCTAGGGCATTCTATTGGGGAGAGCCCCTCTCCCCACACACACTCCTTCACACATTAGATAGTTTTAATGTTTTCTTAGATTAGAATTAGTGGTAATTTTAATTTTCTTGTAAGGATTTATGCTTTTGAAGATCATTTGAGGTGATATCTTTCTTTTATTTCACGCTTTTATGAGTAATTTCAGTTTTATTTATTATTTTAGCTTATTAGCCATGAGTGTCTTTTATAGAACCATGAACTAATTTTGTTTGCTTTGAGTGTTGAATCAATGTATGAAATTAGTGTGTTGATGGATTTATAGCTTTGATTATGCTTATTTCTTGATGTGAATGTTTCTATTGATGGGCTTTGTATGTCTCAATTAATTAGTTGATTTTATTAGCTTAGGTATTTAATTATGTGTATTGCAACGAGAGTTGGGTATGCATGATTGGTATTTAGGTGAAAACTTTGGGTAATTAATTTGAGTTAAATAGTAATCGGTTGCCCGAGAGGGGGTCGGTTGCTAGATCCCCCATCATTAGACATTAGGTATCTTAATTTGATAATTCGGGTACTTAGTGAAGGGGGAATTCTAGAGATGCATCGCGTGTTTTTAGATATTCACGATCTTAGGAGCTTATGGGGCATAATTAGGAGTTGCTAGTTAGTCCACGTTGTTCACCTAGGCCTAAAAAGGGATTGGTCTACACATTTTCGAGATCGCTCTTAGCAAACATCTAGAAAAAGGCAATGATAGGTTGTAGATTTGTCAAACACACTAGTGGATTACATTGTGAAGACACTCGAAGCATTTCTCTCTCTTGCACTTTCTTAATTGAAAGTTAGATTAATTGTTTAATTGTTTTCTAGATTTAAATCTTGCATTAGTTTAATTTACATATGCCAACTTGCTCGTCACTATAGTACCATGCCGACGTACAACTTTGGGGCTCCACTGCACTCCTAAATCCTTTGGGTTCGATAACTACTTGGTCCTAGTCTACTTCACTACTACGACGATCCCGTACTCTTGCGGGGGAGTAGGAAAATATTTTTCGAAAACTCCGACCAAGTCAATGAGGTTCTAAACCTCATGGTGGAGAAGGCGGTGCATCGACCGAGGAGATGTTGAGAGCTATCCTTCAGAAGATGGAGGAAGGAAGTAATAGGTTGTCATCCTTGGAGTACGATGTGAAAGAATTGCATAAAAGGGGTGATCAACGTGATCAAGAGCTCCAGAAGATGAACATTGAGTGGACTAAAACTCAACAAGAGAACAATAGGCGGTTCACTTCTATAGAGTTCCAGATGAGCCAGATTGCAAAATCATTGAATAGGGAGCCGGGTAAGTATCCTTCCATGCTGGAGGGAAACCCGAAAGAGCATTGCAAGACGATCCAGCTTAGAAGTGTAACCAATTATGAAGGTCCTCAGATGCCTGCTGATTCTGAGACGCTCCAAGGAGAAGTTGAGGAGGGGATTGAAAGTGAAGGGATTGAGAAGCATAAAGATGTGGATGAGTCTCATCAGAGCAAAGAGCTTGAAGAAGAAGGGATTGAGAAGGTTGAGAGAGTTCCAAAGTGGAAGAAAGCAAAGGAAGCAAGGGAGAAAGTGAAAGAGACCGAGAAAGATGAATGGGGGGTACCCAAATCTGTGATACCCGTCCCATATCCACAACGCTTCATGAAAAAGAAGCTTGATGAAAAATTCGCTAAATTCCTTGATGTGTTTAAACAATTGCATATTAATATCCCTTTTTATGATGCTTTGGAACAGATGCCCAACTATGCAAAGTTTTTTGAAGGACTTGATCGCGAAAAGGCGGCGAGTGGATGAGCCGAAGTTGGTGCAATTGAACCATGAGGTGAGTGCATTAGTGCACAAGGCGCTTCCTCCAAAGCTGAAGGATCCCGGGAGCTTCACCATTCTTTGTGATATTGCTAACGGGATCAAGAAGGGAGCGTTGTGCGACCTCGGAGCGAGCATTAATTTGATGTCGTTGTCGCTTTTCAAGAAGTTGGAAGGTGGTGAACTTCAACCCACAATAATGACGCTTCAACTTGCCGACCGGTCTATCACGAGACCTCAAGGTGTTGTTGAAGACGTCCTTGTGAGAGTTGGAGATCACATTTTTCCAGCCGATTTTGTGGTCCTAGAGATGGAGGAAGATGAGCACGTGCCCCTAATCTTGGGAAGACCGTTCTTAGCTACGGCGGGGATGGTGCTAGACGTGGCAAATGGGAAGATTACATTGAAGGTTGATGATCAAGAAGTGAAGATTTCCCTATATGAAGCCATGAAGCACCCGAAGGAGGATGAGAGTTTGTATTGCATGGATGCCATTGATCCTAGTGTTGAAGACACACCTCCTATCCCTAATCCTTCTCATATTCATCAATTGTATAATCCTTCACTTGATGAGTTAACCCATGAGCGTTATGATCTTGATTTTTGATAGGGATAAAGAAAAGAAGTTGAAGGATGAAGAAGTGAAAAGTGTGGACGTGATCCAGTTGGAAGGAAAAGGAGGAGTTAAGAAGAAAATGTCTAAATTCAAGAAATTGTTTGGTAAGACCCCTCCAGATAAAGGTGAGAATGAGTTGAGACCCATAACACTTGGGGATGAGAAGAAAGCAAAGGGACTCATGATGGAGGGGCATCAAAGAAAGGAATGCAAGCACCACTCTTATGAGAGTAAGGGATGTATTTTTGAGTATGATGTCCCATGAGCTCCTTTGAGCTCGGTCCGGCATGAGGACCTTAAAAATAGCGCTGAATGGGAGGCAACCCATTTTTTATTTGCTTTTATTTGTTTTTAGGTTCTTATTATGTTATTAGCGTGTTGTTGAGTCGTAAGTTTTAACCTCGTACGTTAGAGTTTATTTTGTAGGCTTATCTCGATGAAGTACTCAAAAGGGAGGAACTCAAGCAAGGGAGTGTGCTACGTTTGAGAGAAACTGAATTGTTTGGTTGAGGTAACCCACAACCCCAAACTTAGACCTCTTCGCAAGGTCGAAGTTTGGGGGGGTGGAGTTTTTTTTATGTTTCTTGTTACATTGCACCGGAGCACCCCTTTCTTGTCTTTGAGTGTGTTTGGTTATTTGGTGTTTTGAGATGCTCCTAGAGGGAATTTTGATCTGAGTCGCTATTGCTTATTTCATGCCTATCAACCATCTTATGCTTGTTGATTGCTATCTTTGAGTATGATTTGATGAGTAGGGTGATTTGTGGATTTGAGTTAGGGACTCTTTTGTGTGAGTAGTTGAGCTAGAGCTGATTTGAGAAAGAACTTGTATGCTTGTGAATTTTTCTTTTGAGTACTTGTGTGATGAGAGTGAGAACTAACTAGGACTAGCATGGATGTGAAAGCCGTGAGACTTGAGCTTTATGAGATTTTGATATATGAATTAATCTCTTCGTTTGTGAGTGGATCGCCACCTTAGAGGATGCTAGAACTTGTGTGTGCTCTTGCTTTTTGATTGTGTCTAGTTTAATATGCCGAATAGGATCTTAGACCATCTTTGATTTTATTGAGTCACTTAGCCAAAAATTTTCCTTACCAATGATATTGAATCCCTTGTTAGCCCCTTTCAGCCTAAAGCCTATTTTATTTGCTAGCACATATGAACACTATTCCAATTCCTAAGCCTTTTTGTTCCAATTTGAGTGGAGAATAGGAAAAGTGTGAATGTGAAGGGATTGAATTGAGTTGAAAAAGGAAAATGTTGTTTGTTGAGTGAGTATGAGAAGAAGGTGTGAATGAGATTTGAGTTGTGGGAAAGAAAAAAAATTGAGAATGAGCAAAAGAAAAAAAATGAGCTCATGTGTTTGTGCGAAAAAGAAAAAAAAAGTGAAGTGATTGAAAAAAGTGAAAGAGTGAGAAAGAAGAAAAAAATTGAAGTGTTGAGAGAATTGGAATTGAAAGTTTGTTGATTGAATATGTTTGAAGTAGTCTGTTCCTTATCTCGAAGTACCGAAGTTTGATTTTCTATTCTCCATTCACTTTAGTCACTTTACCATATTGATTCCCACCTGTCCAAAGAGCCTACATTACAACCTTGAGAAAAGTTCTTTTTGATTCGGCATTGATTTCTAGAGTATGGTCGGAGTTAAGAGTGCTTACAAGCCTATGGCTGCCAATATGTGTGATTGATTGCTTGAGTGAGTCCCTTTACCATTGATATACACTTGTGAGGGAGTGAAACACATCGTTGAGTGCACATCCATGTTTGATCTTGGTGTCTCTTGTTATTGTTGCATGAGTATGATGAAGAAAAGTGAGTGAGTATACGTGTGATTGATTTTTGAACCTCGAGTTCATTTGCTTGCATGATTGACTCTTTGACTCATTCCTAATAATTTCACTTGACTTATTATTTCGTTTCTTGAGGACAAGCAACATGGTAAGTTTGGGGGGGTTGATTAGGCGTGAAATTGTCATGATTCATCACTCGAAATGCCCTAGTTTTGGTTGATTTTGTTGAGTATTTAGAGTCATTTGCTTATCATTTTCATAAACTAATGAATTTGTCTCTTTGATGCTCATAGATGAATAGAGGGCAAAAAGAGGAGTTCGTAGGACTTTGAATCGACTCAAACGGACTCCCGGATGAGAAGATATCGAAGAAATACGAAAAGTACTAGTGCGAGGGCGCAAAAGTATCATTAGAGTGCACAAGCAAGGAGAGCTCGAGCACTAGTGCTCGAGCGGTCGTGCATTGCGCACGAGAAGACGCCGGTCGTGCACCACTGCACGAGTGCCCGTGCAGTGTGCACGAGTGCCCGTGCAGTGTGCACGAGTGAAGGAGTAGTCGTGCACTGGCGCACGAGTGAGGTTGGTCGTGCAGTTCTGGCTCTCGGGAAGAATTGAGCGCTCGAGTTGATTGAGTTCGTGCACTAGTGCACGAGCAAGTGCACGAGCAAACGCGTTTTTGGCCCATACGTTCCCAATTCGGCCCGAGGCTCATATATATTCGTCACGAGCTCGTTTTTTACGGAGACGACTGAGAACCACTTGACACCCACGAGATTTAGAGTTCGTTTTTAGAGAAGAAGAAGAGAAGCAAGTTTACGATTACATTTTTTAGGTTTTCATTACAAATTCGAATTACGATTTTACTTTTGAGTTTCGTTTCTTTATATTTTCGTTCATTGAACACGTTGAGACCTAATTTCTTGAGTTAATTTAAGTTTATTCTTTCGATTAGTTAAACCCTAGTTTATGTTTGATCTCTTCTTCGTTTTAATTATCATGTTCTTGTTCGTTACTTATTTAATCGCTATTATTTACGTTAAACCTATGTCTAGCTAAAACCCTTGCATGCTTGGGGTAGGATGAACTCGTAGAAGTAGGTAGTGGGTATGTAATTAGGGTAACTTGTGACGTTAGGTTTTAATTCTCTTGATTAATGAATTCTTAAAATCAATCTTAACTTTACCTTTGAATTTCGTTCAAAAAGTGTTAGAGAGAGGACGACCGTATCACTCTTTAACAATGAGTAGACTTAACGAGAGGGTTTAGGAAGGGTTAATTCATCTACTGGTTTAGCGAAGGAGGACGACCGCATCACCTTAGTTAAATTAGGGTCTCATTAATTAAGCACAATCTATTAACTTGTTAGTGGATTAGTGAAGTCGAGTGTTAGGGTAAAGTATTAGGGTTTAGAATCTTGAGCTTTCATCTTGCATTCTTTAACTTAGGTTAATTCTTGCGCGTCACAGTTATTTTGATTATGTACCTGCTCCGTTAGTATACGTAGGGATTCCTATCCTGAGCATCACCATCTCACATTTGAAAACAACCCTTAGTTAATTCGTCTTCTTTAGTATTTTAGTTTACTTAGTTTAATTTAGTCTTTTAATTAATCTTTAAAAAATCCAAAAACATTACACTCATATTAGCTACGACGCGTAGATCTTCAGGGATCTATTCGCATACACTCCATCTCGTGGGTTCGATAATACTTGGCCATTATACTTACTCATACTACAGTGAACTCGTCCGCTTGCGGGTAAGCGACTAGTAGAAGTTAGTGTAATTCGCTTCAAGTCAGTGGGGAAGTCTTCAGCTGCCTTCTTCAGAACTTCTCCTAATTTGGCTCCTAACTCAGCATGTTTGGCCTCGAATTCAGTCAGCTTAGAATTCCATAACCCTTCAACCTTCCCAAGTAGGTCCACTGAGAAAGCCTCTACTGAGGACTTTAGGTTGATGGATACGTTCTCCACTGAGTCTTTTAGAAACTTAGTTCTGGCCTCTTCTTCAGTCTGCTCCATCTTCTTCAGGGCATCTATGACCAGCACGCTTTGTCCTTCAACGACATCAATCACCATCTGCTGAGAGTCTTCAACTTTAAGAGTGAGATTTTGAAGTGATGTTGTTGTGGATTCCATGAGTTCATCAATGTGGTCTGAGAGGATAACCATCTCATCCACTTCTTCTTGTACAATCTCCTGGACATCCCTCAGCTGTGCTTGGAGAGAAGGAAAGCTTTCTTCTTTGAGTGAGTGAACAGCATCACTCAGTGGAGTTAGGTTGACCTCTACTGGGGGAATTTCAACAGTTTGAGTACCTGCATGGCAAATAATGTTAGCTTTAACTCCCTCAGCTTTACAACCTAAGTCTCATGATGCTTCTACCTCCATAGGGACTCCCTCCTCCTCACTCTTCTCTCTTTTCTCACTTTCACTCTCTTTTTCAACTATATTTTTCTCAGCCAATTCACCCTTTACAGGGATGATTGCTCTAATCTCTCCACTTTTCACTCCAGTGATTTCCACCTCAGTTTCTTTTTCATTTAAATTTTCAACTCCACCAGTACCAGACACCTCAGTTGACTCTTTAGCCACCACTGAGGGCTGTTGTGGGAGAACTTCAGTAGACACCTCTACTGAGCTCTCCTGTGGAAAATTTTGTGCCTCAGTATCCCTTGCCATGGATACATCCTTGGCTGCTTCACCATCACCTTGCTTTGGTGAAGCACCTCCTCCTTGTTCAATTTCTTTCTCCTTCTCCTCCTCCTCCTTCTCTTTCTCCTTCTCTTTCTCAGCTGCCTCAATAGTTTGCTCAATTTCAGCTCCTCCTTCAGCTATAGGCTCAGCTGGCTTCTCTGTCTCACCTCCAGCAACCTTCTCCACCTCTACTTCCTTCCTCACCTCAGCTATCTTCTCCATAACCAGACTTTCAAAGATCTTCTCATCACAGAGAAGTCTGGTTTTGTGCATCCCAGCAAACTGCATTACTTCCACCTCCTCCTTCTTCCAGTCCTCTGCATTGCTGCCTCTGACAGCCAGAAGGATTTCACCAAGTCTTCTATCTTTGAGCTGGACAAGGAGTCCCAGTCTCAAGAACATGGCTTTAAGTGTGGGAAAACTATCAAGTTCAGGGTATTTGGACTCAAAAGAGTAAGCTACCTCATCGTTGAGAGTGTCTAGGAATGAGTACTCTTCTTCATCGTCTGAAGGAAGGGAAGGGGTAGGGGATCTGCTTTCTGTTGGCTCCTCTGGGATAGACTCCAGGTGAGTTGAGTGTGATTCAGGAAGGTTTGCTTCAGAAGAGGTTTGGGTTTGGGTATCAGTGGAGGTTGTGTTTTGTTCAGTGGGGGTTGAGGATATAGGTTCAGAAGGGGTTGAGGGGATGGGTTCAGTAGGGATTGATGGAATGGTTTCATTAGGGGTTGAGATGGGTTCAGTAGGGGTTGATTGGGATCCACTTTCTGGCTGTTGAGAGCCTTCAGTGGGGGTTGTTTGGGATCCACTTTCTGGCTGTTGAGAGCCTTCAGTGGGGGTTTTAGTTATTTTGGAGATGCGTTTGGTTTTGGCAGGGGTGCGTGGTTTAGTTTTGGGTTTGATGGGGGTGGGTGCAGGGACATCTGAGTTAGACTCAGTTGAGATAATGTTGGGAGAAGAGTCAGGGTTACCTGATGAAGACTCATCAGTAGAGTTGGAGATTCTGACTTTCTTAGAGGCACTCTCCTTCTCAGCCTCAGTAGACCTCTTCTTCTCCTTCTTAGAAGCTTTCTCTGCCTCTGCTTCCTTGTGTTGGGCCATTTTATCACTCAACTTAACCAGCCTCCTCTTCAGCTTGGTTTTCTTCCCTCCTTCAGTAGGGTCAGCTTCTTCTTCCTCAATTGCCTCTGGGCTTTCCTCAGCAGGCTTGATCATTCTTGTCTCCAGTGCCTTTCCAGACTTAAACAAGGCTTTAAGATTACTCCACTTCCTGTCTGGAATCCAGTCCACTCCCAGATCGACATTCTCTATCAAGTAGGAGATTTTTGTTGCAAAATTTAGCTTACTTGATAGTTGGGGAGTTTTGTCAGGTTGGAGCTTTGAGTATTCTTTATTCAATGCCCTCAGGAAGAACTGTTGCCAGTTGTATGACTTCTCCTTACTCTCCACAATGGCCTTCATCAGTCTGAGCTTAGGCTTGCTCACCTGCTCCGTGCTTCCCTGGTTTCCCAGTATACATTTTCCAACAACTTCACAGAGAACATTGTATACCGGTAAGAGCACATTTTTGTTCATTGTTGGACTGTATTTCACCTTTCTTTGCATAATGGTATTTACCCATTCTTCCTCTTCGTCCGCGATACAAGTATCTGGATTCGGACCTTCAGAGGGGAGATCGAACAACTCCTTCAAGTCATCACCACTGACACGGATCTCCTTTCTTATCTTCTGGTGTTCAACAATTTCCATGTCGTCCCTCATCACCTTCTTCTTTCTCTGTAGTATGAGATGAGATCTGATCCTCGAATCAGAGTTGGATATATGATGGAAAAACTCAAGAACTTGCCTGTCAAAATAATTCTTAGGATGAACAGTTAAGAATTTCTCTAACCCAGCAGTTTTAAGCATATCTAGGGCTTCTTTGATATGAGCAAATTCTGGTTTGGATTCTATCTCAGGGTTATCAAAAACCACGATGGGTTCATACCAGAAATTTTCCTTATTGGTAAGAAACTTAGATTTAATTTTGCCATTTGAAGGATAGGGTTTGAGAGAAAAATTTGCAGAGTGTAATTTGACAGATAGAATGGAGTTTTGCTTGTGAGTGATTTCGAAAAGGTTTACAAGCTTAAGTTTGGAGTTTTTATATGAGAAATGAACGGTGAGATTGAAAGGAAAGATTAACGCCTGAGATTAATTTGGTTTGAGATCGTGGATAGTCCAAAGGGTTAGTGGGGAGTTTTTAAGAGATCTTGACGGTTAGAAAAGAACCGCCTAAAATAAAAGGTATGGATTGAAAGGGTTGGTAGCCGGAAGGTCACATCATCCGGGTTTTAAGGCACGTGAGATAGGTAACTGTAAAAGTAAACCTGACTTGTACAACGCGCATTAAATGCTTGCCATACCAAAATCTCTTCGAAAAAGTGTAAGAAAGATTTAATTTTCAGAAAGCACTCATTAGTAATTCTATTGAATCAAAAACTAAGAGGCTTTAGATTTGAAAAAAATCATAAGTATGAACTTTTGACCTCCACTGAGGTTTGACCTCGTCTGATATTCAGGACTCTTCTGAGATGAGGAGCTTCTACTGAGAAAGATCCTCTTCTGAATATGAACCTCCACTGAGTTGAAGGTAACTCTTCTAAGATTAAATCCTTTCTTTACTCTCCTGGATCTAGGAGTCCAAGCTCTACTGACAACTCTTGAAACCTTGCTTCAGCCAAAGGTTTAGTGAAGATATCTGCCTTTTGCTTGTCAGTATGGATTTTGAGCATTTTGATGTCCTTCTTCTCCACATGATCTCTGATGAAATGATGCCTTATATCCACATGTTTGCATCTTGTGTGGAGAACTGGATTTTCTAAAATAGCAATTGCACTATTATTGTCACAGAAAATAGGGACTTCATTGGCAAAAATGTTGTAATCTCTCAGTTGTTGTCTTAGCCAAAGAATTTGAGCACAACAACTTCCAGCTGCCATATACTCAGCTTCAGTAGTGCTTGTGGCTACTGAGTTTTGTTTCTTGGAGAACCAAGAAATCAGCTTACTTCCCAAGAATTGACAAGTGCCTGAGGTTGATTTTCTATCAATTCTACATCCTCCATAGTCAGCATCTGAGTATCCTGTGAGTTCCAGATTGTCATCTGAGGGATACCATAATCCCATATTCACAGTACCCTTAAGGTATTTGAGAATTCTCTTAGCAGCTTCCAGATGACTTTTCTTGGGGTTGGCTTGATATCTTGCACAAATCCCAACTGCAAATGTGATATCAGGCCTACTTGCTGTGAGATACAGTAGAGATCCAATGATGGCTCTTTAATGAGTCTGGTCTACTGATTCACCATCTTCATCTGGTTCCATCTTGGTGTTGGTGTTGAGTGGAACTCTTGCTATTTTGCTGGTCTGGCATCCAAACTTGTTGATCAGCTCCCTTGTATATTTGGCTTGATTGATGAAGATTCCTTCAGGGGACTGCTTAACTTGAAGTCCTAGGAAGAAGTTCATTTCTCCCATCATTGACATCTCAAATTTTCCATTCATCAGTTGAGAGAACTTTTCACAGAGGACTTGGTTGGGACAACAAAAAATGATATCATCCACATAGATTTGTACAAGCAAAGTGTCCTCTCCTTTTGTGATCCTGAATAGAGTTCTATCAACTCTTCCTTTGATGAAACCATGATCCAAAAGGAATTGTGACAAAGTATCATACCAAGCTCTTAGAGCCTGTTTCAGTCCATATAGAGCTTTCCTCAGTCTATATACTTTGTGACTTTCTTCAAAACCTGGAGGTTGCTCCACATAGACTTCTTCATTGAGTACTCCATTCAAGAAGGCACTTTTAACATCCATCTGGTACACCTTGAATTCTTGTGAGCAGCATATGCAAGAAATAACCTTATTGCCTCCAATCTGGCTACTGGGGCAAATGTTTCATCATAGTCAATCCTTCAACTTGAGAATAGCCCTTTGCAACAAGTCTGGCTTTGTTTCTGACTATGATATCATTTTCATCCTTCTTGTTCTTGAATACCCACTTGGTTCCTATCACATTGCAGTGATATGGTCTGTCCACCAACTCCCAAACTTGATTCCTTGTGAACTGGTTGAGCTCTTCTTGCATGGCAATGATCCAGTTGGAATCTTGGAGTGCTTCTGCTATGGAACTTGGTTCCTGGTTTGATAAGAAACAACAAAACAAAGCACTTTCTCCATGAAAACTTCTAGTTTTGACTCCTGAGGAAGGATCACCTAGGATTTGCTCAACAGGGTGATCTGAGAGCCATGTTCTCCTAGGCTGATGCCCTTCAGTAGAGTTTAACTCTTCTGAAGTTGAGTCACTAGATATAGGAATAAAATCAAATTCAGGAAATAAAACAGAGGGTTGAAGTCCTGAGTCATCATTCAAGGTATTCTCATTCTCAATGGTAATTTCATTGGTTCCCCCTTGAATGATGGGTTCAGTGGATGTCTCAGCTGTGACCACATCTTCATTGACATCACTTACCTCTTGAACTAGGATAGTGTTCATCAGTTCAGTTGCTTGTTCAGGAGAGCTCTCAGGTAAGCTTTGAGGGGTGGTTTGACTTTGGATGACCTCCTTGAATTGTTGATCTTCTAAATTGTCCCAGGTTGGGATGTATGTATCAACACAATTCTCAGGATAGCCTTTAGACTTGATACTCAGTCTAGTTAATCTTTTGCTTATTACCTCCTCATCCTCCTTACTCCTGGACTCAAAAGTAGATTCATCAAAGACCACATGAGGTGTTTCTTCCACAACAAGAGTTCTACAATTGTACACTCTGAAGGCTCTACTGATTTGGGAATATCCTAAGAAAATTTCTTCATCAGCTTTGCTATCAAAAGCTTTCAGTTGAGACTTACAACCAAAAATATGAAAGTAGGATACTGACTTGAATGTGAATATACTAGCTTTTACTAGTAGCTTCCCCGCAAGAGTACGGGTTCACTGTAGTATGGGCGAGTATAGGGACCAAGTAGTATCGAACCCAAGGGATGGAGTGTATGTGAATAGATCCCTGAAGATCTACGCGTCGTACCTAATATGAGTGCAATGTTTTTGGATTTTTGGAAAGATTAAAATAAACTAATCTAAATTACTCTACTAAGGCGAAAGAAAGAACTAAACTAATTATCTAAAGGTTGTTTTCAAATATGAGATGGTGATGCTCAGGATAGGAATCCCTACGTATACTAACGGAGCAGGTACATAATCAAAATAATTGTGACGCGCAAGAAATAACCTAAGTAAAAGAATGCAAGGTGAAAGCTCAAGATTCTAAACCCTAATACTTTACCCTAACACTCGACTTCACTAATCCACTAACAAGTTAATAGATTGTGCTTAATTAATGAGACCCTAATTTAACTAAGGTGATGCGGTCGTCCTCCTTCGCTAAACTGGTAGATGAATTAACCCTTTCTAAACCCTCTAGTTAAGTCTACTCATTGTTAAAGAGTGATGCGGTCGTCCTCTCTCTAACACTTTTCGAACGAAATTCAAAAGTAAAGTTAAGATTAATTTTAAGAATTCATTAATCAAGAGAATTAAAACCTAACGTCACAAGTTATCCTAATTGCGTACCCACAACCTACTTCTACGAGTTCATCCTACCCCAAGCATGCAAGGGTTTTAGCTAGACATAAGTTTAACGTAAATAATATCAGTAGAAGAAACAACGAACATAAACATGATTAATTCAACAAAGAAAATATGAAACATGAACTAGGGTTTCAAAGAATTAAAAATACTAAGAACTGAAATTTAATTGATAAAAATGAAGTTTAAAGCGTTAAAAGTTACCAAGCTAACGAAAAGAAACTAAGAAACGAAAATAAACAAAGAATTCGTATGAAAAATCTCAACCAAACGTAAAGTAAACTTGCTCGTTCCTTCTCCTCTTTCTCTCTCTATAAACTAAGTCTAAAAGTGATGTATTTCGTGGATTCCCCAAAAACGTGTTCGGAAGAATATATATAAGGATCGGGCCGAAACGGGAGTCAATGGGCCGAAAAGACGAATTTTGAAATTTTGCTCTCGGAGGCGCTCGAGCTGACCCGCTCGAGCGGAGGCGCTTGAGCATAGGTGGTCGAGCGGATCAGGTGGTCGAGCGGAGGCGCTCGAGCAGTGGTGCTCGAGCACTTTTCAGCCCAACACGCTATCCAGTTTGTCATACGATAGGTGGTAGCATCACTCGATCACAGGAAGCCTATTTACCGCTCTCCTTAAACTTGGTCTTCCTCAACATTAATTTGAGTTAATCTAGTTGTCTTATGCCGGATATGATTTTAATATACATATTAGCCAAGCTGTCTACGAAGTTGTGCCTACCACCTACGATCCACTAATACATAAGCAACTGCCCTCTATCTGTTGGGAAAAAATAGGGATGCCCGGAATCTATTCGGGATGAACTTTAAATACGAATTTAAATACAATTATTACTAGCATGAATTAATCCTAATTAATTCAAATAATAATTCCAACAACTAATTATCATCATGCATGTTGAATTAATTTCACATATTTAATTAAGCGGAATTAACAATTAAATATGCGATTAACGTACCTCTTGTAGAATTGGCCTTTGAATAAACGGGACAATCAGGATCTCGCTTTATCAACCCAAAAACCTTCTCAAGTATTTCCCTTTCGCCTTACTTGATCACCGGTGGGAGATGCTTTCAAGTAATTTAATAAACTAAGGAAAAAGAAAAATATATATGCTCTTGATTTTTCCAACACATGGAATTATGTTCTTGTGGATGAAATAATCATCCCCTATTTATAACAAGGGGTGGCCGAAAATTTAAGTGTTATTGGGCCTTGGAGAAAATCTTTTCTTAGACTCTAAGAAATCTTGAATATATCTCATATATTCTTTTCTCCAAATAAAATATTCCACAAAAATCTCACACTCCTTATTATGGGGTTGCAATTTTCGAAATTCTCATAGATGAAATCCAAGATTTGGATCTTCTTGAATATATGAGATATTCTTGTATTCCTAGAATACATATCTTCCATAATATCTTTCCAAGAAAATAAACAAAATCTTATTTCCCCTAATCATCAAATTTTCGAAATTAATAAAGAAAAATCAGCATATTTATTTTCTTTTTATTTTAATCACCTTATCATTATTGGACTACTTAATGGGCTACTTGAGGGGCCTTAAGGAGAATTAAGATTGGACCTCCTAATGGACTTCTGAATTTCAATATTGAGCCTCAATATAATTCAGCCCATTAATATTAATTATTACCACTAATAAATTAATATTGCACTATCCATCTTAATCCATATTACGATAATATGGGCTCCCGGTTATTATTTCCCGCGTTTAAGATTATCAAGTCCATTAATTAATTAAGCTTCTGAATAGCTCTAAATTAATTAACATCTTTCACCTTGGAGTAAAGACAGCTCAACATTATTATTCGTACCGAAGAAACTAATTCTTCACTTGCAAGATTTGGTACAATAAAACTTCTGAGCCCACCAAGGGGACTAATCACACGAGCCGTACTCGCACGCATTTCTCCGTATTAAATCTTAGCAACCGTCGTATGATTAATATTACTGCCCAAGACACAAAGTTTGAAGTCACAATGATTCTCACCCAACATGAATCAAAGCAGTAACTACTAAGCACACACGGTCCTATTTAAGTGACGGAGATTAAGAAATCAACAACCACTGAGGTCTAATTCTTCACCTTTCAGAACAAAAGAATTTCTCCTCGCTGTAGGACCTCTTCAACACATACTAAATGTGCTAGTGCAATCTCTTGGTCAAGACAGACCAATCTGAGCCTTACACATCGACCTTTCACGGTGGATTGTTCAATTCCACCTAGGCCGTGAAAATGTACGTTTAGTTACAAGTAAACTGTCAATGTCGTCTTCCGTGATCGGGTATCACCACATTAACTACAATGTAACACGTACTAAATATTGAACGGTTTGCAATAGAAATTCAACATTCAATTATATCTAAAGCAAATGTGATAAAAGAATTATTCTCATAAATCGAGTGTTTGATACACGAGTTATACAAAGTAAAAGCATACTTTCACGTATAACTCCAACAATCTCCCACTTATACTTAAAGTCTGCTTTTAGTATACATCACGCATGTCTTAGTGTAGTAGCTCTCCGTGACATCTCATGTCAACCTACACTAACCTAATAATTCCTCCCACTTATACTTAAAGCAGATTGGCAATAGTCTTGACTCCCATTCCATCCACATGTCTCTTGAATGTATTCAGAGGCAGACCCTTTGTGAAATGGATTTACTAGGTTGTCCCCGACGCATATCTTTGCCACCTTTTTATCTCCTCTCTTAACGATTTCTCGTATAAGATGGTGTTTTCTTTCAATGTGTTTGCTGGCCTTGTGGGCTCTCGGTTCCCTTGAATTTGCAACTGCCCCGGCATTGTCACAAAAGACAGTTATCTTGTCGGGCAAATTCGGAACTACGTCCAAGTCCACTAAGAAGTACTTGAGCCAAACCGCTTCTTTCGCTACTTCACAAGCAACTACTTATTCGGCTTCCATGGTCGAATCTGCGATGCGTTTCTGCAAATCGCTTCTCCATGTCATGGCTCCTTCTCCAATGCAAAACACACTACCCGAGGTAGGTATTTTGGAGTCTATGTCTGATTGGAAATTTGAGTCCGTGTATCCCATGGGAATTAGATTGTCTGATTGTTAAATCAGCATTCCATACCAAGTTCTTTTCAGAAACTAAACAACACATTTAATTGCAATCTAATGTGCTTTCCCGGGGTTACTTTGATATCTTGCCATCATGCCCACGGCAAAGCAGATATCCGGTCTCGTACACAACGTTGCATACATAAGGCTTCCTACGTCCGAAACGTACGGAACGTTTTTCATGTCATCTATCTCCACTTGCGTCTTAGGGCATATTTCTTTGGATAGATGGATTCCGTGCCTACAAGGTACAAAACCTTTCTTGGAATCATGCACGCTGATATGCTTCAAAACAGTGGCTTTGTATGAAACTTGCGATAAGCCCAACATCTTCCTCTTGCGATCTCGAGTGAACTTGATCCCAAGGATGTGACCGGCTTTTCCCTAAGTCCTTCATATCAAACTGATTTGACAGCCATACCCTTACGTCTGACAATACCTTTACATTGTTTCCAATGAGCAGAATACCGTCTACGTATAATACTAAGAATACCACCGCAGTTCCGTCACACCTTTTATACACACAACTTTCGAACTTGTTTTGATCACAAACCCATAAGACTTAATAACTTGATCAAAACACTGGTTCCAAGTACGCGACGCTTGCTTAAGTCCATAAAATGGATCTCTTAAGCTTGCATACGAGGTGCTCTTGGCCTTTTTCAACGAAAACTTTGGGTTGTTGCATATAGATCCCATCAAGACTTCCGTTAAGGAAAGCTGTCTTGACATCTATTTGCCAGATCTCGTAATCTAAGTGCGCAGCGATCGACAAGAGAATACGGATGGACTTAAGCATAGCTACAGGCCACAGGCCACAAGCCTTGCTTTGAAGGTCTCTACCCTTCCGTCCGGTCCTTTTTTCCTCTTGTACACCCACTTGCATCCAATAGGTTCTACCCCATTAGGTGGATCAACCAACTCCCACACTTGATTATAATCCATCGAACCCACCTCGGTTTCCATTGCGGTTTACCACACTTCCGCGTCTTTGTCTTGGATTGCCTCGTCGTACGTTCATGGGTCTGATTCATCGCCGGGAATCAAATCCGAAGATTCTCCAATTCCCATGAATCTCTCGGGTTGCCTTGCAATCCTCCCACTACGACGGGGTTCCGGTTGTGAAGGTATGACGTGTGGTATATCATCTTGTATACTTGGTATAGGAGTTTGCCCTCTTAACTCGTCTAAGGTAATCTCACTTCTGGGCTTTCTTTTGTTCATATAGTCTTTCTCCAAGAATTTAAAGTGCGAACTAATCACGGTCTTTTAATCCTTGAGACTATAGAACATACACCCTTTCGTTCCCATGGGATATCCTATAAACAACCTTAATTCCGAACATGGATCCAATTTACCGGCTTCCTTGTCTAGCACGTATGCCGGACAACCCCAAATCTGCAAGTGTCTTAGACTGGGCTTGCGCCCCGGTCCACAATTCCATTGGGGTTTTAGGAACCGATTTGGATGGCACCAAGTTCAGAATATAAGTCATTGTTTCCAAGGCGTTACCCCAAAACGACTTGGGTAAATCTGAATAACTCATCATGGATCTGACTATTTCTAAAAGAGTCTGGCTCCTTCGTTCCGCCACACCGTTCTATTGAGGGGTTCCCGATGTGGTCAACAGGGATACAATCCCTTCTTCCGATAGGTAGTTCAAGAATTCATTGCTAAGGTATTCGCCTCCACGAACAAATCGTAGAGACTTGATACTTCTTTCCCTATGCATCATAAGGTAGATGTATCCGTATCTTGAGTAATCATTAAATTACTCATACCTCTTCTTGCTATGATCGTCATTGAACCACACATATCGGTATGAACGAGTTCTAACACTTCCGTAGTTCTATTCCCCTTGGCTCCAAATGCCCTCTTGGTCATTTTACCCTCTAAACAGGATTCACAAGTTGGAAACGGTTCGACTTGGAATGATTCCTAGGATCCGTCTTTCACCAATCTCTCTATCCACTTTAGATTAATATGACCTAGTCTAAGATGCCATAGAAGTGTTTCGTTCATCTTCGAAGAACGCTTTCTTTTATTACTCGAAATAATCGATGTGTTATTAGATTCAATTTTGTGAGTGGTGTGCCCAAATAATGGTATAAAGATCATCCATTAAAGTTCCGGAACGGATAAACTCATCGTTTCAAGCAATAATAACATCCTTATTAAAAGAAACTGAGTATCTATTCAAACAGTTTAGAAACTGAAGGTTGAGTTCTTTCTAAACTAGGAACATGAGGAACGTCTCTCAAGACCATAACTCTATCTTCACAAGATAGGCGCACTTCTCCCACTGCTTCAGCTGCCACTCTCGTAGCAATGCCCTATGTGATGGGGATCTCACTTCCGTTAAGTCGTCGGGTTAGCTTAAACCCATGAAACAAATGTGATCAGTAGCTCTCGTATCCACTATCCACTAATAGACAGCATACACCACTTCACAAGTTTCGACGACTAAGGTGTGTGAATTACCTAACTTTCCTAGCCTCTTAGGCTTGGAACAGGCAGACCTCCATTGTCCTCTCTCACCGCAACTAAAACACTTCCCCTTCGATGCTTGCCTTTGCATTTGCCTTTCGCAACAATTGGATTTGCTTGGATCCGGCCTTTGGTTCTCTTCCTCTTTTTCCCTCCCTTGGGACCAAAAGAGGTAGACGAACCATTAGCCACCATAGCACTAGACTGGTGCTCCATTATCACCTCCACTGAAACTAAAGCTTGCAAGAGCTCGGGCAAACGACTTGTCCGTTCATTCATCTGACAGTTCAGATGAAACTACTCAAAGCTTCTCGGTAGGGAATGGTATATGAAATCAATCAAAATCCGCACCAAGTACTTCCAACTTGTTAAGGTATGCCATTATCTCGAGAACGTGCTCCCTCACGGGCGTTCCTTCCACCATTTCCAACTTGACCGAGTCATGTTTGGTGAATTGATTAGTCATGGGATTCTGATGTGAAAACATCTCTTCAAGGTGTTCCATGATTTCAACAGCGGATACAATATCTTCATGAACGCGCCTCAAATCCTCAGACAGCAATGTCAAGATGATGCACTTCATTCATTGTCACGCTTCCGATCATAAACTGCCTCTTCCCATTGCTTGACTTATCATTAGGCTTGCCGGGTATATTAACATAAATAACCCAATTGTGTTTTCGTGCAGTAAGGACAAATTTTAAAAAAAAACTTTTCCAATCGATATAATTCTCTCCAAAAAGTTTATTAACTTTAAGTATATTAAACAGTGGATCAAAAGGTTGCGACATGATGAAATGAGAATAAAACATACATTCATATCAATATCTAGAAAAATATGAAATTATCACATAATTCGATCACATCAATTATATTGAAACCTTAAAACAATATAATCATGCATCAGCCAACATCTCGAAACAATTTAAATGCGCCACGAGGGGTGGTCTATACATTTAAATACATTCAAGCGGATCACAAACTTAAAAGTTACAAATCCTTAATTCAAAATTAATAGTTGGCTCCCACTTTGACCACATAGAAACTGACAGGGACTCCGAGGGGAGTAAGTTAATATCAATTTCCTATGCCTAAGTAATAACCATAATTAAATACAGGATTATTATTTCGCTTTGAGCAAGCCACTCGTGGTGAGGGTCAATACCGCCACTAGTAATAATCCACAATCATCCTTTCGGAATTTATTCATGTGAAATCCGTTCTTTTGGCCGATCCGAGGGGGAAATGTATTCCAAAAGAACTTCACAAATAAATAAATTATGGAGGTCAAATTAATCCAATTTTAATATCCGGAATAAAATTGCGATTATAAAAACATACTTAGTAATTTTCGAAAGTAAGGTTTTTCTTGGACAATCAAATTCATGCAAACACATATTAACAAATAATAATAAGTGCACGAAATAAAACATCCATCAAAACAAAATTAAACACTTTGGAGCACTCAAATCCAATTGTCACGGTTTAATTTCTTCACGTCTTGATGCGAAAAAATTGTCCTTGTTGCTTTCCGACGTTCGTCTCGACGTGCTCCCACTCGAACAGCAACACTTCTTCAAAAACAGCATCGTTTGGGGTTCGGGACGACGTTTAAAATCACACGGAAAAAAAACACGAACCGAAAAAATTCCACGGCCTGAGATACAGCGCGCGTCGGCCCACGAAGTGGGCCCGCGCGCTTCCCGGTCCGAGAAGCGCTGGAAAAGCGCCCGAGGCGCGCCGAAGCGCAGCCCCGAGGCGCACCCAAGGCGCGCCCGAGGCGCTGCACAGAAGCGCGCCGAGGCGCACCCGAGGCGCCCCGAGGCGCTGCAGCCCCTCGCCGAGGCGCGCGCGCGCGGTGCGCGCGGCGCCGTGCACCCCCGTGCGCCGTTTTTTTCGCCGTTCGTCCTCGTTTTCTTCACCCCTTGCATGATTTTACCTCCATACACGTGCCACGCTTGTATGCGTCGTCCGGGTACAGCGTTTTTAATTCTTCGTTCTTCGTCACGATCCGGTTACAATTTATTTTTACAAAAAAAAAAAAATACTAGATCTAGACTAGTCTATTACAATGATCGAATCAAAATAAAAACAACTAATCTACTCGTGGATTTTCTCACGAGAAAAACGAATTCGAACGAATCGAATTAAAAACAATTAATTAACACGCATGAAATTAACAACATTAAAAACCATGACAATTGGATACCTGCAAAAAAGATCAAACAATTCTACTATCCAATTTCAAATTTAATGTTCAACAATTTAAATTCCAATTTAAAATTCAGAGCCCGAAACCGTGGCTCTGATACCAGTTGTTGGGAAAAAATAGGGATGCCCGGAATCTATTCGGGATGAACTTTAAATACGAATTTAAATACAATTATTACTAGCATGAATTAATCCTAATTAATTCAAATAATAATTCCAACAACTAATTATCATCATGCATGTTGAATTAATTTCACATATTTAATTAAGCGGAATTAACAATTAAATATGCGATTAACGTACCTCTTGTAGTATTGGCCTTTGAATAAACGGGACAATCACGATCTCGCTTTATCAACCCAAAAACCTTCTCAAGTATTTCCCTTTCGCCTTACTTGATCACCGGTGGGAGATGCTTTCAAGTAATTTAATAAACTAAGGAAAAAGAAAAATATCTATGCTCTTGATTTTTCCAACACATGGAATTATGTTCTTGGGGATGAAATAATCATCCCCTATTTATAACAAGGGGTGGCCGAAAATTTAAGTGTTATTGGGCCTTGGAGAAAATCTTTTCTTAGACTCTAAGAAATCTTGAATATATCTCATATATTCTTTTCTCCAAATAAAATATTCCACAAAAATCTCACACTCCTTATTATGGGGTTGCAATTTTCGAAATTCTCATAGATGAAATCCAAGATTTGGATCTTCTTGAATATATGAGATATTCTTGTATTCCTAGAATACATATCTTCCATAATATCTTTCCAAGAAAATCAACAAAATCTTATTTCCCCTAATCATCAAATTTTCGAAATTAATAAAGAAAAATCAGCATATTTATTTTCTTTTTATTTTAATCACCTTATCATTATTGGGCTACTTAATGGGCTACTTGAGGGGCCTTAAGGAGAATTAAGATTGGACCTCCTAATGGACTTCTGAATTTCAATATTGAGCCCCAATATAATTCAGCCCATTAATATTAATTATTACCACTAATAAATTAATATTGCACTATCCATCTTAATCCATATTATGATAATATGGGCTCCCGGTTATTATTTCCCGCGTTTAAGATTATCAAGTCCATTAATTAATTAAGCTTCTGAATAGCTCTAAATTAATTAACATCTTTCACCTTGGAGTAAAGACAGCTCAACATTATTATTCGTACCGAAGAAACTAATTCTTCACTTGCAAGATTTGGTACAATAAAACTTCTGAGCCCACCAAGGGGACTAATCACACGAGCCGTACTCGCACGCGTTTCTCCGTATTAAATCTTAGCAACCGTCGTATGATTAATATTACTGCCCAAGACACAAAGTTCGAAGTCACAATGATTCTCACCCAACATGAATCAAAGCAGTAACTACTAAGCACACACGGTCCTATTTAAGTGACGGAGATTAAGAAATCAACAACCACTGAGGTCTAATTCTTCACCTTTCAGAACAAAAGAATTTCTCCTCGCTGTAGGACCTCTTCAACACATACTAAATGTGCTAGTGCAATCTCTTGGTCAAGACAGACCAATCTGAGCCTTACACATCGACCTTTCACGGTGGATTGTTCAATTCCACCTAGGCCGTGAAAATGTACGTTTAGTTACAAGTAAACTGTCAATGTCGTCTTCCGTGATCGGGTATCACCACATTAACTACAATGTAACACGTGCTATATATTGAACGGTTTGCAATAGAAATTCAACATTCAATTATATCTAAAGCAAATGTGATAAAAGAATTATTCTCATAAATCGAGTGTTTGCTACACGAGTTATACAAAGTAAAAGCATACTTTCACGTATAACTCCAACACTATCGCCTTAAGGCAGTGCCTCCTATCACCTGCCTATGCGCTTGCCTTTACTACCTACCCACATGGAAAGAAGGAAGCCCCTCCCCCGTCAGATGCATGCCGAAAAATAGAGTATAGATACCTGGAGAGAGAGGGCGCCCCTCTTCGTCTGAATCCATCACCTCCGCTTGCTCCGTAGTTTCTAGGTGTAGGACGACTTCTTGCCTAAGCCCCGTTTGCTTAGTTGTTTGCTAGGTTGTTGGCTTGTAGAATCGATATGGGCTTGGTGTTCTAAGGGCTGCTGCCCTACTTCTCTACCGCGCTACGACTTTCGCACTATGGCTAGTTAGAGAATCGCTTGCTTGTTCTGCTCCGAAAGCACACTGATGAAGTTCCCTACTTGAAGCCACTTTCCAGTACTACTAATAAGCAACGGAACTACATGATCAAAGCACCCCAGCGTCGGTAGGGACCCAGAGAGCTGCCTTCGCTTTTGGCCTTCCTTCTTCGAACCTTTTGGTATGTATTGCCTCCTAACTATAGATCAGATCCACCAGATGGAGAAACTTCAATTCCGCACTGCTGCTGAGTCGTCGGACTTATCCACCAAGGGATTCGTGGAATTTCTGTGGATTGCATTGGGGGAAATCTACCAAAGCTAGGCAGATAGATAGACTCCTTTCCCGCTGCTAAGCTAAGGGCGAGCAAGAAAGAAAATCCAATGATTTGATTGGTTTTTAACCAGCGCCCCGGGTATGCAGGTACTAAGAGTCCTCTCACTACCAACCAGAGCAGACATCATCTGGCTGGGTCTTGCCGGTATCCACAACGAGAAAGAAAGAACCAAATGGAAACAGCAACTAACTATGGCTCTTGGCCCAGACAACGTCCTAGGCGTAGGGGAGATCGGAGCCAGAGGGAACGCCTAGACGACATTTTTATTCCTGGGCTACTGTAAGTAGATCGAGAGGTCGTTCCACCCCTTGTCCCCTAAGTTGGGTAATATGTTCTCGACCATTCTTGCTCCAATCTGACCTAGCTGGCGAGCGATCCCAGTTCGCGACAGAGAACAAGACAGCAAGCGAGCGTACCTTTGTTCGCTTCCTCTCCACCAAGCACGGAAGTTTAAGGATAACTGTAGGTCGGTGGCTACCTAAGGAAACTCCGATTCGATCCGCCCCCAGGCTGGGAGGCATCTACCTCATCCCGATCACAAGGAGAGGTTCACTATGATGGGGGTACTTTTACGGAAAGAATGAAATGCATAGGGGACCATCCTTTTCTTTTGTTGCGGCATGCTCCTCAGATTTACGGATTCGCAGGGGGCCTCAGGCCCTACTTAGTTGACTGACAATGACAAAGGCTTGCGAAACTAAGTAGCACCCTTTCCTTTTTGCATAACCCATTCTCAAACTCTTTCATAAGTCAAGTAGGCAAACCTATAGGTCCTTAGTAGCGTTGACAAAGAATAAAAGAGCCGGTTAAAAGACAGCGAATCTTTTTCTTTCTATCTAAATAATAGAAAGATCTCTCTTTTATGACTTCTACTTATCGATTCGATCCCGGCCCAGAAAAGTGACCAACCAGGGCCCTATTGATGAATGAAAGAAAGGGTTTATGAGCCCTAGCCCTGTAAGCCCACACCTGTGTAGAGTAGATCGTTCAACACCTGCGGCACAAACCTTTTTTTGACCTATTGGTCCTAGTATCATAGGCGACCGAACGACCACCCCCTAATTACTAGACCGACCTGCTATAATAATTCCATAAACACCTAGCGAAGATATGGCAAATAAATAAAGTAGCCCTATGTTCGGATCTGACAATACCATACCATAATCAAAAGGTACAACGGCCCGAGCGACCAGACTTAACATAAATGTAGCCACTGGAGCCATTCTAAAAAGGGAGAAATTAGCACTACTTGTTGAAATAGGTTCTTTTAGAATCAATTTCAAACCATCTGCCAGAGGTTGTAACAATCCAAATGATCCCACTACATCAGGACCCTTTCGACGTTGCACAAAAGCCATTACTTTACGTTCAGCTAGCACTAAAAAGGCTACTCCTAGTAGAAGTGGTAGAATTATTCCAAGTATTTCAGCTGGAAGAGCTATGTACATTTTCTATTTTCTATTCACTCATGATCTGGCCTGGTCGACCCAATCATGATATTGAAGGATGGGACCTTTTCTCGAAAAAACTCTGGATCCTGTGTCCAGAAAGTGCATCTCTTTCTTTACATTTCCTACTTTATTGATAGTTATAATCTATTAAAAAGGTCGGTTCAGTCCAGGAGGCTATTTTTTAATCTAGATTCGCTGAGGTTCACACACTTTTCTTTCTTTATGAAATTACACAGCAAGCTTCAAAATCAGGCGCTTGGTACTAATAGCCTATAGAGTATAGAGGGGCTATGGAGAGGCGCGCAATTGTGCTTCCTCGCTTCGCCAAGAAAAAGACTACTTACTGGGTGAAGGGCGCGCTAGAGGCCTACGCTTGTTCCTGCGTGAGCATCTCCGGCCGAAGATTGCCTTTCAAATACAAAAGTGGATTGGCTCACTACTTACTTACTATCTAGTTACTAGAAAGATAAAGGTACCGTACTGGTTTGCCCAGGACTGAGACCGACAGACTCCTTTCAACCGCTTTTCTAGGGGTGGAATGAACCTTTACTGCACTACTAGCATTTTATAGCTTGAACTAGCACTCATACGGATTGGACTTAAACCGTGCTACTAGGCTTAAAAGAAAAGCTTTCACTCTCATAGCAAAGAAAGAAGCAAAGCAATGCAACTCATACGTTATTATAAAGAGAAGGAAAGGGGCTGCTTTGCTGATAAATTCAAACCACCACGCCAAACAATGGGATTGTACTCACTTCTCACTAATGGATCGTCTGGAGTTCTTTCTCGCCAGGTGGAAAAGCGCGTACAGATTTCCTCCCCAAGCAAGGGCATTATCAGTTCGAGCCTCAGTAGCGTGCTCGTCTGCGAGCTATGCTGGTTATGTAGAGTAAAGGCGCGCAACAACGAGAGAGAGATGGGCTTGGCGACCGACCGCGTCACGGCTATTCCTTTTGTACTACAGTTCGGTGGAGGAACTGTAAGAGAACAATTGAAATCCGTGCTCTAACTCGATATCTTCAGCGGAATCTTCATCTTCTCCAGTTGATGATGCTGAAGTGGATCTAACTTCAACGGGTACTGGTAGATTTCCACTGGCACAGCGGCACTTCTGGCTTAAAGGCTTGCTTTCCTGGCTCCTTTAAAAGGTAGGCTTATCGCTGAGGATAAACCAACCGATCTACGCTCGAACCTCCCATTCCTAATATAGCTGGTCAGAAAGAAGTTATCCACCGACAAGAGAGGGCTCCACTACGAAGGGACGAATATCATTTCACATCTAAAACAATTGAAACCCTTCTTATTGGATGAGCATGATACTTCCCGAAAATCGAAATTCTTGATCAATGGAGGAACACGCCCTTTTTGTTCAATAAGATACCAAAGTAGATGATTAACTCATTCCATACTAGAAATAATCGAAGGAAATCCTTTGATAATGCGGATTCCTATTTATCAATGATATTCAACAATCAAGACAATTGGCTGAATCCCGTGAAACCATTTCATAGAAGTTCATTGATTTCTTATTTTTATAAAGCAAATCGACTTCGATTCTTGAATAATCCACATCACTTCTGCTTCTACTGTAACACAAGATTCCCCTTTTCTGTGGAAATGGCCCGTATCAATAATTATGATTTTACGTATGGACAATTCCTCAATATCTTGTTCATTCGCAATAAAATATTTTCTTTGTGCGTCGGTAAAAAAAAACATGCTTTTGGAGGGAGAGATACAATTTCACCAATCGAGTCAAAGGTATCTAACATATTCATACCTAACGATTTTCCACAAAGTGGTGACGAAACGTATAACTTGTACAAATCTTTCCATTTTCCAAGTCAACACGATCCATTCGTTCGTAGAACTATTTACTCGATCGCAGACATGTTTAGAACACCTCTAACAGAGGGACAAATAGTCCATTTTGAAAGAACTTACTGTCAACCTCTTTCAGATATGAATCTATCTGATTCAGAAGGGAATAACTTGCATAAGTATCTCAATTCAAACGTGGGTTTGATTCACACTCCATGTTCTGAGAAATATTTACCATCCGAAAAGAGGAAAAAGCGGAGTCTTTGTCTAAAGAAATGCGTTGAGAAAGGGCAGATGTATAGAACCTTTCAACGAGATAGTGCTTTTTCAACTCTCTCAAAATGGAATCTATTCCAAACATATATACCATGGTTCCTTACTTCGACAGGGTACAAATATCTACATTTTATATTTTAAGAGACTTTTTCAGACCTATTGCCGATACTAAGTAGCAGTCATAAATTTCTATCCATTTTTCATGATATTATGCATGGATCCGGTATATCATGGCGAATTCTTCAGAAAAAATGGCGTCTTCCACAATGGAATCTGATAAGTGAGATTTCGAGTAAGTGTTTCCATAATCTTCTTCTGTCCGAAGAAATGATTCATCGAAATAATGAGTCACCATCGACACATCTGAGATCGTCAAATGCTCGGGAGTTCCTCTATTCAATCCTTTTCCTTCTTCTTGTTGCTAGATATCTCGTTCGTACACATCTTCTCTTTATTTTCCGGGCCTCTAGTGAGTTACAGACAGAGTTCGAAAAGGTCAAATCTTTGATGATTCCATCATCTATTATTGAGTTACGAAAACTTCTGGATAGGTATCCTACATCTGCACCGAATTCTTTCTGGTTAAAGAATCTCTTTCTAGTTGCTCTGGAACAATTAGGAGATTCTCTAGAAGAAATATGGGCTTCTGGCGGCAACATGCCTGGTCCCGCTTATGGGGTCAAATCAATACGTTCTAAGAAGAAATATTTGAGTATCAATCTCATCGATCTCATATCAAATCCCATCAAGCGAATCACTTTTTTGAGAAATACGAGACATCTAAGTCATACAAGTAAAGAGATCTATTCATTGATATGAAAAAGAAAAAAATGTGAATGGGGATTGGATTGATGATAAAATAGAATCCTGGGTCGCGAACAGTGATTCGATTGATGATGAAGAAAGAGAATTCTTGGTTCAGTTCTCCACCTTAACGACTGAAAAAAGGATTGATCCAATTCTATTGAGTCTGACTCATAGTGATCATTTATCAAAGAATGACTCTGGTTATCAAATGATTGAACAACCGGGAGCAATTTACTTACGATACTTAGTTGACATTCATAAAAAGTATCTATTGAATTATGAGTTCAATACATCCTCTTTAGCAGAAAGACGGGTAGTCCTTGCTCATTATCAGACAATCACTTATTCACAAACTTCGTGTGGGACTAATACTTTGCATTTCCCTCCTCATGGAAAACCCTTTTCGCTCCGCTTAGCCTTATCCCCCTCTAGGGGGATTTTAGTGATAGGTTCTATAGGAACTGGACGTTCCTATTTGGTCAAATACCTAGCAACAAACTCCTATGTTCCTTTCATTACGGTATTTCTGAACAAGTTCCTGGATAACAAGCCTAAAGGTTTTCTTATTGATGATATCGATATTGATGCTAGTGACGATATTGATCGTGACCTTGATACGGAGCTGGAACTGCTAACTATGATGAATGCGCTAACTATGGATATGATGCCGGAAATAGACCGATTTTATATCACCCTTCAATTCAAATTGGCAAAAGCAATATCTTCTTGCATAATATGGATTCCAAACATTCATGATCTGGATGTGAATGAGTCGAATTACTTATCCCTCGGTCTATTAGTGAACCATCTCTCTAAATGATGTTCCACTAGAAATATTCTTGTTATTGCTTCGACTCATATTCCCCAAAAATTGGATCCCGCTCTAATAGCTCCGAATAAATTAAATACGTGCATTAAGATACGAAGGCTTCTTATTCCACAACAACGAAAGCACTTTTTCACTCTTTTATATACTAAGGGATTTCACTTGGAAAAGAAAATATTCCATACTAACGGATTCGGGTCCATAACCATGGGTTCCAATGCAAGAGATCTTGTAGCACTTACCAATGAGGCCCTATCGATTAGTATTACACAGAAGAAATCAATTATAGACACTAATACAATTAGATCCACTCTTCATAGACAAACTTGGGATTTGCGATCCCAGGTAAGATCGGTTCAGGATTATGGGATCCTTTTCTATCAGATAGGAAGAGCTGTAGCACAAAATGGACTTCTAAGTAATTGCCCCATAGATCCTATATCTATATGAAGAATAAATCATGTAACGAAGGGGATTCTTATTTGTACAGATGGTACTTCGAACTTGGAATGAGCATGAAGTGCCTCTGGACGAAAATCATGAGTTGGACTCGAACCAACATCTACGTACGACTTTCCCTTTAGTCGATCATGATGGGAAGATCCTGCTGCCCAGGATCTCGACATCCCTCCCACCTTTCGGTGGGATATTAGCCTTTACCTTTCCCTCCCTAAGTCCGTCGGGCCGACGACAACCCGCGGCAATCATATTTCTTCTACCGCCGAAATTGAAACCGCGTGCGCTCTCTTGTAATGATAGAGTCCAGCTTTTCCGGGAGTAAGTCTGCAGGAGTTTGGTCCAATTCTCGTTGGATGCCTTGCGTATAGGCCGGATACATTTCTTTGTAAATATCCTCCTGCAGAAACATCAAAAAGCCATTCAATTTGGCTAATCTCGACAGGGTCGCTGGGTTCTGAATTTCCCCAGGGATGTGCACAACGCTGGCACAGTAGAACGGGGAGTCCACAGCTTCCCATATATGGTCATTTGGAACGGGTATCCCCTCCAGAACAGGGTGACTTTGTGAAAGGGCACCCGAAGACACTGGCCCCGAATCTCCTATATTACCCCCCGGGTTAGAACTTTCCCCAGCCCCTTTCATAAACGAGTGCCCTGGGGATTCTACTTCGGGGTATGGGGATATAGGCGCCGGACTTGACTGATGGCCCGCCGGACTTCCCATACCTAATGGTTCTAAAACGGCTTGGGACGTCCACAGCGCCAAGGCTGTTTCGATCCAGGGAGAAATGTAGAATTTCAAAGCCGAGATAGAGACGTATGCAATTAATATCAAAACGAAACGACATAAAATGCGAACATAAAGAGGAAGTTTTTTTCCCACAATGTGTAAAGACAGAGAAAAATTACGAGAACTAAATACGCTAGCCATAGAGTGGGACCGGTTATTATATATTTCGAGTGTAGATAAGATGCAACGGAGAAAGAAAATAAAAATAACGGAATTGAGAACAGCCATCGAACTGGATTTATAGAGAATTGATCAAGCGGGCTGGGGGCTTTTTCGTCCCCCTCATTTTTTCCGTCTTCTTCATCTTTCTCGAATTCTTTATTCTTAATAGAACCCCCCCCCCACCCGAACCATGACCCCCAAACTTATCAAATAAAAAGAGAAGAATGGAGCGGCAGACTACTTGCAGAGAAAGGGTGCCTGCCGAGACCTTGACCTGCTTGAGTTGGGCAAGGGTACAGCCCTCTTCGAATTGGGCAAGGGTACTGGGCTAAAAAAGGATCAAAAACCCAAATAGGACCCCAACTAGTAGAAGGAAATAGAAATCTTTTCCGTCAATAAAAACGGAAAAAAAGTCATCCTTAAACTTCTCCCAAGTGTGGGTATTCCCATTAGTGAAAATGAAAAGCGTGGCAGCTAGTAAAAAAATGAAAGCGATTCCAAAAAAGAAGAGAAAGAATTTGAAAAGGGCCCCGCTTACAAAGCAGCCGAAGAGGATACATATTACATATAGGCACGCACCGATAACGTGCTCTCTTCTAGTTTTGGCCTCATTAAGAAAGAATAGGGCTAACCCCCCCTCCATTGGCAGAAGAATATAAAGTAGGAAGGGCTTTCCCCATTCATCAGGGCTCAACCCCATTATTTTGATTTCTAGTATACGGAAAAGGAAGGGTTGAACCAAAAGAAGAGCACAAGAGATAAGAGCACGTTCTCGATATTTGATAAATGCGGAGAGGAAGCAAAGTTGTATAGGAAGTTGTAAGCCCAAAACCGATAGCTGGCTCTGCTGGACGCCGGAGGGAGCAGCTGGATCCTTTGTGAGATCGGAAGCTTTCAGAAAAGATAGAGCTTTTTCCAGATAAGGCGAACCCTGAAGCTGAAGAAAGGCAAGAACTCTGGCCAGTAGTAAGATAAAAAAAGTAACAATAGTTGGAATAAAGCTAAGGGTTATCAAATACAGAATACACGAGAAAAGTAGAATGGGAACTGTGACATCGATGACACCATACAAATGACAGCAATAAAAGGTACTAAAAAAGATAAAATGAAGAAATATCTTGACCTTTACTGTATGTAGACATTGCCCTTCCTTTGTCGAGAAAGGTCTTTTACCATTTAGCAGAGACAAAAATGTCAGGGCGGCAGAGCCCCCCATAATGAGCACAACTTGTCGTTTACCTACTAAGAGGTCTCCCTCGACAGGGAAATAATCCAATCGGCCAAAGCATTGGCTAATCTGTTCACCTTTTATACCATACCGACCAGCTGTGGTAGGACATCAGGAGTTGCTGCACATCGCTAACAATAGGTCTCAGACTGGGATCTGTAGACGACTTTTGACTATGAAATTTCAAGACCTGAGATGAATCTCTTTTCATGCATACAAAGATAAGATAGCTGTAGAGAAAAAGCCAGGTCAGAACCTTTCCTAAGTGTAAGTGCATGAGCCTCCACCGAAAAAAGGGCGTAAATAGATCCTATTCCAGTTATGAGTAGCCCAATCTATACCCACCACTCCAATGTTTTCTTTGTGAGAACCTGGTTAGAGAACCGCATCAACATGAATCTTAAAAGAACCCATCTCCGGCGGATGCCAATTCAGCTCAACTTCTCCTTGGTGGGACTAGATCGATAGGGCGGCGGGTACTTCGACTGCCTTGTATCAGGTGAAGAGAGGGGGGTGGTAGGCTTAGTAGGGCTCGAACCTACAATATCACCGTTATGAGCGGTACGTTTCAACCAATTAAACTATAAGCCCTTACGGATCTCTACATGCAATTCGCTCTCTTAGGGAAGAGCGGATGGAAAGAGAGGCCTTTGCTTTATCTGCTTCTTCCTCTTCCCAGGAATGAACAAAACAATTGGATAAAAAAATGATTTCTCTATTTCATTTTTTTATTATTGTTTATAGATTCTAATATTATATGTCTATTATTATTCTAATAATCTAATCATTTTAGCAAGCGGCCCTTTCGCGACTCACCGCTTTCCGACTCGCAACGGCTCAAACGGGCGGGGGCTATCTATTTGCTTGCAATGCCGGCTGTTCGCCTTTAGTTAGAAGTAGAGGGTTTTTTAACACAATTTAAGTCAAAAAGTATGGATGAAGTCATAAAAAGTACATAAGGAGTGAGAAAGAAAAACTTGGTTACGGGAACCGAAGGTTAGGCCGACTACTTTAGTAGAGATAGACCTATAAAAATTCCTACCCTTGTTGATTTTTATTGGATTTATTTTCTTCATGAAGCCACATGATCGCAGAAAGGCGCTTACGGTGATTTGGGGCACGCATAGAAGAAGCGGATTCGGGAGAAGTATTTGCAAGCGAAGTACTACTGGTTTCATAAACCAAGAACCTCGGTCCCAAATGCGATCCCGTTCCTAGTCAATGTGTTCCGACAATAACAATAAGAACTACTAGAACCACCCCGTCTTAACTGCCTTTGATAGGACTGTGCCAAGCCTTTTCTTCTCTTTAGTCAAATCTTGGTCCATTGCTGTGACCCACGGTGCATTCCGACAACAAGCTCAGACTGACTGAACCCGTCCCCGGGAGATAGCCTACCCGAACCCTACCTTGAACTTTATTTGCCTTAGTACTTCGTGGACAACTACCAGTGCTGGGTAAGTACCGCTATGCGCCCTACATGAACGTATCGGCTCACGCCTCTGATCCTGCCTCACTCTCTACGGCACAAAACCTGAGCTCCCATCCTGCGTATTCCGATGCTGCCATTACGATACCAGATCTTCGATCTCTATGCAAGATTAGGGCTCACAACTGGACTCCTTCCCATAATCAGGTTTGGGACCACATCTGAAGAACAAGGGCTCAGTTCGGTCGTTGAACTGGAAGCGATCCCCTATTCCCGTCTAACCTAGGTCCGTGAGATAGGATTAAGCCAACTCAATACTCTATCGAGTGCATCTTCAACGCCCCTCACTCTTACGAGTTTGCTATTCCCCTTTCTTGTTCTTGGGGATAACTCCAAACCGACGCTCTTCCAGCTAAGCAATATTCTACCTGAAGTTCTAATCATGACTCTGCTAGTAAAGAATCCTGACTTTCTCAACTTCTCTGGTACACGGAACACTTTTTAAATCTAAAAAAAGGATTCACCACTAAAAGAAAGGATAAGATTAGACTGGGACCTTCCTTTAGAACCAAGTTGGAACCAAGTGGTGCTTCGAAACAAAGAAATGGAATCATAAAAAGCTTTTATGCACGAGCTTCGAAAGTGTAGATGCGAGATAGAATTTGATCCGGGCATAGTCATAGATATAGATGTGGAACTTTATCAAATAGGTAATACTTTATCTCTTTTTCTAGTTTGTGTATCTGATCTTTTTTGCTTTTACTGAACCTACCATAAAGTCAGATCTGTTCTTTACTTACTTTGGCGTACCTTGCAAAAACAAAAATCGGAATCTGTCCGACCTTGCAGTCCGAAGAGTGGAAGGAAGCCGCCCATAGGTTCCAAGGACACGAAATAATAATTTCGTCTGTAAGGCTTGCTTAATCTACCTGACTTACTACATCTCTTCGTCCTCCACTAACAGAAAAAAGGGGAATCCAGATGAGTACCAAGAGGTAAAATTCCACACCCTATTATGCTTATGCTCAAGGGAATGGTCTCTGCCCTTCACTATAACTAGGGCATGCAGGTTTTGTCTCTGCTGGTCTGTCTTGTGTCAAGTACCGGTAGGGAACTGATTGAAGTCTCGGTGAAATGAATCTATCATTTGTAGTCCAACCTGCTATCTCGTGTACGAATTCATTTTCTAAGTCTCAGCTCTTTCCCTATCCATAAGGTAATAGGCCGTACCAGACAGGTCATTCAGCAGTGAAAGAGTCCTTTATTTATTATAAGGCATCCCATTCCAGTTGGCACTCTTAATGAATTCATTTCTGGGTAACAACCTTTACTTTACTTTAAACTTTTTTGTCCCCTATTTATAAATAGAACTAGAAATGGCTTTTTCCTATCCAGTGGAATATCTTGACTATATCATAATACCCATCCTTTGCCCTGCCACACATTCGAAGCTCCCTGTTTAGGCTGCAAACGATCAATGCTGGCATCATGGTGAAGATATTTGTTGCTCAACACCCTTGCCCACAAGGCAAAACCCATCCCCATTTCGAACGCTCGGTGTTAGGATAAAAACTGTTAGTTTTGATGAGTTAAAATAAACCAGAAGATGTAATAGGACCATTTGGACCTGTTAGCCAGATGATGATATAGATTATGACTTAGTCTAGGGGGAACTGCCAGACCAGAAGACTTCACCAGAAGACCCCACCAGAGGACTTCACCAGAGGACTCCACCAGAAGGCTTCACCAGATGAGAACAGACCAGAGGCAGAGGACCTTCCCCAGACCAGACGTGTCCGGACCAGACGAGTCTGGTGGAACAAAAGATGCTCAGTTTGATCTCCTGTTTCCACTGAGTATTCTGGTTGTTCACCAGATTAGGACCAGAAGACACCGAGGTTGCCTGGTGTCTGGTCTTGCCTTCTTTGGAGAGAATCAGAGTTAGGCAGAGGAAGCTATTGACCGTTGGTGATTCATATCAAGTCAACAAGATCAGGATTGGAAAGTTTTGAAGATAATCAATCCAAGGATCCCACCAACCCAATCAATCAATTAGGGAATTGATTGATTGAAGCTTCCTTATATAGAGGATCTGATTGGATTAGCCCTCCAACGGCTAGCCCTAATCCCCTCTATAAATACAAGAGTGCAGTTCAAGAAAAAGCCCAAGAGATACTATATACGCGCACAAGTTGATCCAAGCTTTTGATATTCATTCCAAGCACTCTTACTGTTCATAATATTCTATCTACTCTAAAGGAGTTATTGAAACCACAACTTGTTCATCTATCAGACAAGGTTGTTGGCTGTTGATCTTTAGATTTAAGTTAAATCTAAAGAGGTGTAAGAAGGAACTGGTACTTCCCAAATTCCAGTAAGTAAGTGAGTTAGTCGGTTGTTAGTGAGACCCCTTGGATATAAGGGAGAGTGGACGTAGAATATTCAAATCCGAACCACTATATATCTTGTGTTCTTTATTGCTTTATTTTGCTTACTGTCTTATTGCCTTTTATTCTCTTGTAAAAAGAATTTGAAAGACATTTAACTTAAGCTTCCGCAATTAATCTAACTAGTGGGACCAACAAGTGGTATCAGAGCAGTGTGTCCAACGACCACTGCTTTGAAAAGCTTTTGGTGGTCACCGGGCAGATCCATTGCTCTTTAGTGCTTTTGTTCAAGTTCTTGTTATTTCCCTTAATTTGATCAAAATGTCTGCAAAATCTTCTTACAAGAGCCGTAAGCTCCCAGAATTCTCTTTTGAGGATTACAGCCACTGGAGCTTCATGATGAGCAATCATCTTGGAGCTATTCACCGCCGCATGTTAGATGTGGTTGAAAGTGGCCCCATCAAATTTTACTGGACTCCTATTGATAGTGGCAGGTCAGAGTCCAGAGAAGAAACTAGTGAAGCTGCCCAGAAAACTGCAGAGGATAGAGTCCCCAGGCAGAGAATTCTCAAAAAGAGAGATGAGCTTGATAATGATGAAAGAAAGCTCTACAACTTGGACCAGGTGGCAAGAACAGAGATCATCAACACACTTACCAAAGAGGTGATTGAAAAGGTCAGAACGTGTGCCACTGCCAAGGAGATGTGGGACAAACTGGCATTACTCTGTGAGGGAAAAGAGAAGATCAAAGACAACAAACTCCAAGCTGTTCAACACTCGTTTGATACCTTCAAGATGAAACCAGACGAGACCATTGACCAGCTGGACATGCGTCTCACAAATCTCCTGAACAAGGCTAGTGCCTTAGGTAAGACCTACTCTGAAAAAGAAATAAATAGTAAAATCTTGCGTTCACTAACAAGCAGGTGGAGAATTAAAGTCACTGTTATCAAGGACAACAAGGATCTCAATACTCTGGATCATCATCTCCTGTTGTCTGATCTCAAAGCCTATGAGTATGATCTTCAAGAGGAGGATGAAACAGAAGAGGTTTCCTCTTCTGGTCAGAAAGGTGTTGCATTCTCTTCAACCATCAAGTCTGATGTCAAGCCAAAGGAGTCTACTGCAGATGACTTGAGCCTCAAGGAGCAGGTAGCACTTCTAACTCGTAAATTAGATAAAATGAGTTCAAAATATGGCAGGTACAAAAGGCATTGGAAGGAATCTTCCAGAGATAGAAAGAGTTCCTTCAAGCCTGCAGAGAAGGCGAAGACATCTGGAGACTCAAGGGAGACCAGATTCAGAACTCCAGAAAGGAGGATAGATGACAACCCTGGCAACTCCAGGAGATCAGATTATCAGAGGAGGGATGGTAGCTCTGGCGGATCTGACTATCAGAGGAGAGAGAGTAGCCCTGCCAGATCAGACTACAACCAGAGGAGAGAGAGTAGCCCTGCCAGATCAGACTACAACCAGAGGAGGAGAGAGCCAAGTCCTAGTCCCAGAGGAGACAATGCTTGCTACACATGCAACAAGACTGGTCACTACAGTTATGATTGTCCTCAACTTACTCCTAGGGAAAGAGAAGAGAAAAGGATCAAGAGAGATAGGAGATATGCAGACAAGAGAGCATTGCTGGCAGAAGCAGAGGAGGAGGATACTAGTTCAAGTTCTTCTTCTTCTGACTTTGGTTCAGATGTTGATGTGTGTCTTATGGCAGACATCACTGAGGTAAATGAAACTACTCTAGTCCTATCAAATTCCAAATGTACTGAATCCTCTAATTCATCTGGTAACTCCAGAGAGTCTGATATGCAACAAATGCTATCAGATCTCCAAAATTGTGTCCAACTTTGTCAAAAACTTGAGAAAGAGAATGGTAGGCTCAAAGCTGAAGTTCAATCTCTCTCTCATGAGCATAAATCCACCAGAGAACTCATGAAAGATCATTCCAAAGAAGTCTCTGAACTTCAGGATAAGATCACAGAAAGAGATACTCTGGTAGATCAACTCATGAAAGAAAAGAACTCTCAAGAAGATGAGATCACTGAACTCAGAGCCAAATACCAGACTCTTATCAAGGGAAAACAAGTTGCTCACAACATAGAGGAGATACCTATGCCCAGAGAAGCTCCTAAGATACCATCTGTTGTATCTATCATATCAGAGTCTTCTCAGCGCATTTGTGATAAGAGTGGTTTAGGATATTCTGGAATTACCTCTAAAACTCATAAATACTTTTATAATAAAGACAAGTTTGTAAGAGCTGGTAAATTGGTAGAAATTTGGGATGATAAAGACTTAACTGGTAATGGTTAAAAGGTGGTTCACAATCCTGACTGGAAAAAGAATCACTCTGTTAATCACATAACATATGGTCCAGAAGAGTTGACTGTTCTGGAAGAGAAGATGCTAGAGAATAAGTGTCAAAAAGGGGAACCATTAAAGATTGATGGTTCTGTGAACAATGAGTCCCAAGGAGTAGAAATTACTCAAATTGGAGGACCCCAGAGAAATCCTCAAAGAGAACCTAAACAGATTAGGGGACCTCAAAGGAAACACTCAAGAAAGGGGAATACCAATCAGAGTAATAACTACCAGAGAAGGAACAATGTTCAACAGCACCAGGTACCCCAGAGACAGTTTTCTCAGAGGAATCAATTCCAGAATAGGTATACTCAAAGGAACTATAATCACCAGAGCAAGTCTAATTATCAGAACCAGAGGAGGTCTTCCAGACCCATCTATAGAAAACCAACTGATCTGGGAAGTTATGATACCAGAGATGGTTCTTCTAGGATGTACCCTTACAACCAGACCTTTAAGACCATGTCTTTGAGGCAGGCTATTCCAAAGGCCAGATTTGAGAAAAGGTACACCAGACCTGTTTATAGGAAATGTGTCCTTATCAGACCAGTAGCTCAATATGTCATTGTCAGAGGACATGTGCTGGTAGATAGATTTGGAAGAAAGATAAGATCCCCTCATCCATCAAAGGATGATCTTTATCTTTGGATTCCTACAAAACCTGCAACTAACCAATCAGGACCCAGCACTAGTAGGGGACCTAATTGATTTCTCTGCAGGTAGATAAGAGTCCATTGGAGAAAGGATTTTCAAGCAACCATGTCTGGTACATTGATAGTGGATGTTCCAAGCACATGACCTTCCAAAAGGATAATCTCCAAGATTTCAAGCTATTAAATGGACCAAGAGTGATGTTTGGTGACAACAACTATGGAGTCACCAGAGGAGTTGGAAAGTTGACCTTCAATGGAGTATCTGTAGATGAAGTCTATTATGTAGAAGGACTCAAGCATAATCTGCTTTCAGTATCCCAATTCTGTGACAAGGGATACTCAGTGAAGTTTTCTAGTGATTCATGCACTATTTTCTCTTCTGATTATAATGATATCTTGCTAATAGGCTTGAGGAAGGGTAACATTTATCTTGCAGATTTTAACAGTTGTCCAAGAAATGCTTGCCTGGTTGCAAAAGGATCTGCAGAGAACAGCTGGATTTAGCACAAGAGATTGTGTCATCTTAACTTCAAGACACTGAATAAGATTGCCAGAAAAGGTCTCATTCGAGGTCTTCCTAATGAAGTGTTTAAGAAGGATCAGGTTTGTGGTTCATGCCAGAAGGGTAAACAACCCAAGACTTCCTTTAAGGATGTCCAGAGCACAACCAGAACCAGAGTACTTCAACTACTTCACATGGACCTATTTGGACCTGTTTCTCCTCTTAGTTTTCAGTGGAAGGAAGTACACCTTAGTGATAGTAGATGACTTTTCAAGATACACTTGGGTAGTGTTCTTGTTTAAGAAAAATGAAACTATGACTAAGCTGCCAGAGTTCTTCAAGCAGATTCAGAATGAGCAGAACCAAAGCATAGCCAGGATCAGAAGTGACAAAGGAACAGAGTTTTTGAATTCACACATTGCAGATTACTGCAAGGACCATGGGATTTTTCATGAGACATCTGCTGCCAGAACACCTCAACAAAATGGAGTAGCAGAAAGGAGGAATAGGACCCTTAAAGAAGCTGCAAGAACACTTCTGGCAGAATACAACACTCCGCAAAGATTTTGGGCAGAGGCCATTAATACAGCTTGCTACACTCAGAACAGGTGCCTGATTGCCCAGAGACATAATAAGACTCCATATGAGGTATGGAAAGGTAAAACCTCATCTGTTTCATATTTTCATGTTTTTGGATGTAAGTGTTTCATCCATGACAATGGGAAATCTAAATTAAGAACCTTTGATGCCAAAGTGGCTGATGGAATATTTTTAGGATATTCCAGCACCAGTAAGGCTTTTAGAGTTTTTAATAAGAATTCACTTTGTGTGGAGGAAACACCTCATGTTGTTTTTTATGAATCTACTTTTGAGTGCAAGGTGGACTGTTGGTCCCACTCGATAGATTAATTGCGGAAGCTTATGTAATAATGTCTTTCCAAAATCTTTTATAAGAGATCAATAAACAATATTTAAAATAAAGCGATAAAAGACACAAGATATATAGTGGTTCGGATAAATATCCTACGTCCACTCTCCCTTATCACCAAGGGGTCTCACTAATAACCAACTCTCAAACTTACTCACTGGAATTTCTGAAGTACCAGCACCTTCTTACAAACTCTTTAGATCTAACTTCGATCTAAAGATAGACTCACTCCAACCTTATCTTAACGAGATGAACAGGTTGAGTGTATAAACTCCTTACGAGTAGATAAGTAATTAGGAACAAAGTGTGAGTGCAATATGCGTAGTGATCACAAGCTTTAGTATGGCTATATGCGCGTGAATACTTCAAGAGCTTTTTCTTGATCTGCACTCAAGTATATATAGAGGGGATTAGGGACATAGCCGTTGGGAGGCTAATCCAATCAGATCCTCTATATATGGAAGCTTCAATCAATCAATTCCCTAATTGATTGATTGGGTTGGTGAGATCTTGATTGATTGTCTTCATATCTTCTCAATCCAATCTTGTTTGACTTGATTTGAATCACCAACGGTCAATGCTTCCAATTGCCTAACTCTGATTCTCTTCAGAGAAGGCAGGACCAGACACCAGGCAACCTCGATGTCTTCTGGTCCTTATCTGGTGAACAGCCAGAATACTCAGTAGGATAAGGGGATCAAACTGAGCATCTTTTGTTCCACCAGACTCGTCTGGTCCGGACTCGTCTGGTCTGGGAAAGGTCCTCTGCCTCTGGTCTTGATCTCTTCTGCTGAAGTCCTCTGGTGGAGTCCTCTGGAGGGGTCTTCTGGTGACTCTTCTGGTGAGGTCTTCTGGTCTGGCAGTTCCCCCTAGACTAAGTCCTAATCTAGATCATCACCTGGCTAACAGGTCCAGATGGTCCTATTACATCTTCTGGTTTGTTTTAACTCATCAAAACTAACAAATTTTTATCCTAACAATTTCCCCCTTTTTGATGGAGTTAAAACACTACCAAAACTGATCAAAAGTAAAACTTAAGTAAGAAAACAATAAAGGGATGAGACCTTAGAATAGATCTCATCAGGCAAATAATAAGACAACAAGGAGTTGTCTTTAGAACAGAAAAGATATGTATTTTTCATTAATAATCAGAGGACAAAATATTACAGATTACATTGAAGTTCATTGTCCTATTCTAGGCATATCTTCTGTTCTCTTTAGGGACAAGAAACCAGTCAAGGAACCTATCCTGGACGGCCTTCAACTCTGCAGAAGATGTTGGGGTGAAATTCACCAACACCTTGGTCTTGTAAAGCTTCTTCAGTTCTGCCCAATCCACCTGGTTCCCAATCATGGGAGTGTTAAGATAAGTAAATTCAGGAGCAGTCACCTCCAGGTTGAACTCAATGGTTGAATCCATCAGCTGCTTGTACAAGTCTGCATCATAGGCTTGCATCCAAGAATGGAAGGTTCTGTTGATCAGCTCATCATCTTCTGGTGCTGGCCTCTGGATATAATGCTGAATGAACCAGAGGGTCTTGGCTTCTCTCCATCTCTCAATCAGAGGATAAGGCACAGTAGAGTCAAAAGACCCTTCTGTCCTTAGTGGCAAGATGTTCATAACCTCCACAGGAGCTTTCCTCTTCTGACCTGAACCACCTGCACCAGAAGGAATACCAGCTTCTCTGTCCTTCTTGTTCTGTCTCCTAACATATCTGAGCCTCTGCTCTTCATCTATGTTCTTCCTGATTCTGGTTTGCCTCTCCTCTGGAGTCTCTTCCTTGTATCTCTTCTCTGCTTCTTTGACAACAGATTCAAGGAAACTCTTCTTTACTTTTCTAATCTTCCTCTTAGCAGGACCAGGAATGATAGAAGGATCCTGCTCAGCTTCAGATGACTCTTCTTCTGCAGCAAGCTGTCTAGCCATAGATAGAGATTTCAACTCTTCTTTCTTCTTCTTCTGCAACTCAGCCTGGGCCAAGGTGTTCTCCAGCAGGTCCAGACGAGCTCCATGGCTAAACAGAGTCTCATTGGTGGTCTTTGCCAGATCAGTTCTGGCCTTCTCTTCCCCCTTTTTAACTTCATCAAGGAGGGGCTCCACTACCTGCCTTATGAGATCAGGCAAGGCAGTGTTGGAGGAAGAGTGAAGATCACGAAGCTGCTTGGCCTCCTCCAGGTAAGCCTTAGACTCTGCAACAAGTCTCTCTTGCTTCTCCAACATCTCCTGGAGGGAGTCCTTCAGTCTAGCAGTTTGAATCATCTGGCTGGCCATTTCCACTTTGAGTACAGAAACTGGCCTCATCTGCTCCATCACATGCTCCTGGAGCTGCTTCTGGCTGTGCATAACATCTAGCTTGACAAACAAGCCATTAGCCTTGAACGAAGCTTTGACCTCTGCCAGAGAGGACTTGAGCTGCTTCATGAAGATTCTCCTCTCTTGCTTAATCTGATGCTCGATCATAGCAGGGGCCATATGTTGGATTGCTTTGGAAAAACGCCCTATCTACATGATCTGCTCGTTGAAGAAAGCCTTCATCTTCTGGAGCACAGCAGGAGACATCTCAAAGTCCTCCTCGTCTGAATAAAGATCTGGAGGGAAGACAAAGTGAGGACCAAACTTGTAAGTGGGGCCCTCTGGAGTGAGCATGACTCCTCTTTGGATGAGCAAGGTGCGAATCAAGACTTTGGCTGCACCAGGAGTCTCCAGCTCTGCTGGGTTCTGAATGTTCATCTTCTGCTTCAGCTCAATCTCCCAAGCAGTGAAGTTGGAGACACCCATTTCCTCAAGCAAAAGCACCAGGTCCTCCACATCTTCAAGTCTGGCCTTGCTCCAGACCTTGGCATCAGTAAGCTCTGCCAGAAGTGGTAAGTGCTCCAGAAGAACTGGAAAATGCTCTCTTAGCCAGAGCTGAGCACTTACACTCATACTCTGCCTAATGGGACCCATTTCTGCAGATGAGAAAGTGAAGGGTTTGGGCCCAGAGGCAGAGGAGGAAGGGGCTAAGTCAACAGGCTCAAGTGAAGCTTCCTCATCTTCACTATCATCGCTGGTTAAACAGGTTGGGGAGGGGGGAGGGCCAACGAATCCCAGAGCCATAGAAATGGTTGGGTCCTGGTCTGTATGGGTTTGGGGAGGGTTTGGATTTTGTGAAGTAGAGGTGGTGGGGATTGGTTGCTCTGCACCAGAGGAGGAAGGAATATCTGGTACAGAATGTGTAGGGGGGATTTGGACGGTGGAAGTGTTTGAAGGGGGGACTTCTGCACCAGAGGAGGTTGAGGGTACCTCTGATACAGAAGGTGGGGGAGAGGGGTTAGTGGGGATATGTGTTTGGAAATTTGGGGGAGAAGGTGTTTGTGTAGGAATGGTAGAGGGAGTATAGACAGGGGTATCTGGAATAGTCTGCTCTGGTGGAAGAATGGGGTTACCAGAGGCAGATGGGGTTTGGGGAATGTTATCTGGGGGAGAGGTAGAAGGGGAAACAAGATTTATGGGGGAGGAAGAGGGAAAGGAAGGGTTTACCTCTGCTGGGTCAACACCAGCAGGCATAACAGGCTCTGGAGCATCCTCCATCATCTGGGTGGCATCCTCAATGGCCTTCTCCAAGGCCTCTCCAAGATCAGATCCAGAGTCTGAATCTTGCAGAAGGGCTCTCTTGGCCTTGGATTTCCTCACAAGAGGCACTTCATCTTCTTCCTCTTCCTTTTCTGATGGCTCATCCACCAGAAGGGTTTTCTTGGGAGCTCCTCTGCCAGTCCTTGGCATCTTGGTAGATTTCTTCTTGGCCTCCTCTGGCCTCTTCCTTTTTGAAGCTCCTGCCTTCTTGGCAACCTCACTCTTCTTCTTCAGTACATCAAGAAGAGGGATCTGGTCCTCCTCTGAGGAACCAGAAAAGGCAACGGCTGAAGAACCAGTTGCTGCAGCAGCTTTCTTCTGAGTCTTCTGCTGCTGCTGCTGCTTCTGCCCCTTAGCAGGTGAGGGAATGGCTTGAAGGGGAGGAGCAGGGATGGCTTGCTCACCAACAGAATCAGGATGGCCATGGAGAGGACCATCCTTGGAGAACATAATCTTGGACTTATGAAAGCCCTTACACCAGGATTGTCTCCATTTCTTCTCTGGAAGAATCGAATCCAGAATTAGAGTGAGTTTTGTGCCCAATGAAACATTAGCATTGAACACAAATTGTTGCTCTCTTGGCAACTGGGGGCATTCTTCCTTCTGTATTTTCACCCTGTTCTTCCTCAGCACCCCCCAGAAGAACTCAGCCCAGTTACATGAACACCATCCAGAATGGCCCTCATAACACAGAGCCTGCCAACGAAGATGGCATCTGTGCTATGGCTCTCACACATGAGAATCTTCACCACAATGTCAAAAAGCACCTTATACTTCTGCCTAAGATGCTTGTCCAAGAAACCCTTGGTAATATTCTGGCATGAATTTCTGGCAAACATCTTGAAGGATTCCAACGCCTCTCCTTCTCTGTACTTCAGTGGGTCCACACCTTCCGCAGAAAGGTTACCAAAAAGACCACAGAAGTCTGCCTTAGAGAAAACAAGATCCTCTGAATCAATCTTGGAAGAAATATAGTCTTCATGGATCTTCATCCGGATAAGAAACTGTGCAGCATATCCATCCAAGGTACGCAGATCCTTGGGAACCTTTGAGATCAACTCCTCCAGCCCAGAACGTCGGAGAAGTTCCAAAATCTCCAAAGCGGCCGGATTCTTAGTGGAATAGAAGTCCACCACCATTTCTGACTTGAGCTTCTTGCAGACATAGTCTGGATCAAAATTGCACTTGGGTGCCATAACTGTGAGAGAGAGATTGAAAAAAAATGCTTCGCAGAGAGATTAGGGTTTGAATAGTATGGAAACGTGAAAGGACAGATTGAAAACAAAATTGATTTAAATAGAGTAGTACGCGTGGCTTGAAAATTAAATGAAGTGTGAACGCGTGTTGTTTCAAATTCAATTTAGGAAACAAAATCAATTTTAGAATTGATTGACATTTTGCACAGTGATTAAATCCGATGGCCATGATGAAAGGCGAAATACAGATTTAATCTGGTGCGTTGGCATAGTCATTGGGACTGGGCATAAAGGGGTTTTGTGGCAGTCAAGAGAAAAAGCGAAATGATTGCCTAGGCCCTATACCCTAGTCTTAAATACACTCCGAAGTTGAAAGGTTTTGAGTGTACTTATTAATTTGAAAAGTGTATCCCAATGATCAGAGGCCAGAGTAGAAAAGACATACCTGTCACCTGATATTGTAACCAGATGATACCACAACTAGTCTGGTGAAACTTCTCCTCTGATGGAACTTATCTGGTCCTGGTCAATAAAGACTTTGGACATATCTCTGACTCAGCACCTCATCTGGGATTAGTGTCACCTGGTGTATACCTCATCTGGAAGTATACCCTCTCTGATATATCTAATCTGCAGGTATGTTAGCATAAAGAAAATTTATGAAGAGAATTAATAAAGTAAGGATACTTCTCTGATGTTCCCCCTAAATCAAATCTGTCTCTGGATCCAACAATCCTAACTCAAAAGTTAACTCTCTGAATCTGGTCTCAGCCAAAGGCTTGGTTAGAATATCTGCTCTCTGCCTCTCTGTTGCAATTTTTTCCATCCTTATATCTCCCTTCTCAACATGATCTCTGATAAAATGATGCCTTATATCAACATGTTTGCATCTGGTATGAAGAACTGGATTCTGGGTGATTGCAATGGCACTATTACTATCACAGAAAATAGGAATATCCTTAGCTCTAATCTGGTAGTCCCTAAGCTGTTGACTAATCCAAAGTAGTTGAGAACAACAACTCCCTGCAGCCATGTACTCTGCTTCTGTTGTTGATGTAGCAACTGAAGTCTGCTTCTTGGAAAACCAGGATACCAATTTGTTCCCTAAAAATTGGCATGTACCACTTGTAGATTTCCTATCTATTCTGCACCCACCATAGTCTGAATCTGAATAACCACTTAATTCTAAATTGTCATCTGCAGGATACCATAATCCTAAATTCACAGTTCCCTTGAGATATTTCAATATTTTCTTAGCTGCTTCAAAGTGACTTTTCTTGGGATTAGCTTGAAATCTGGCACAAACTCCTACAGCAAAGGTAATATCTGGTCTGCTTGCAGTCAGATACAAAAGAGAACCAATAAGTGCTCTGTACTGAGTCTGGTCCACACTCTCTCCAGACTCATCTGGATCCATGTTGAAATTTGTCATCATAGGGATCTTGGCTGCCCTGCTAGATCCTATTCCAAATTTCTCTAACATGTTTCTGGTGTACTTAGCTTGATTAATAAAAATTCCCTTCTCTGATTGCTTAACCTGCAAACCCAAAAAGTAATTCAATTCTCCCATCAAGGACATCTCAAACTGTCCCTGCATGAACTCACCAAACTTCTCACACAGCTTCTTGTTAGGGGATCCAAATATGATGTCATCAACATATATTTGGACCAGAAGGATGTCCTTTCCTTCTTCTTTCCTAAACAAGGTCCTATCAATCTTACCTTTAGTAAAACCATTGTCCAAAAGAAATTGAGATAGAGTGTCATACCATGCTCTGGGTGCCTGCTTCAGCCCATAAAGAGCTTTCTTAAGCTTAAACACCTTGTCACCTTGTTCAAAACCAGGAGGTTGTTCAACATACACTTCCTCAATGAGAATCCCATTAAGAAAGGCAGATTTCACATCCATCTGGTATACTTTGAACTTCATGTGAGCAGCATATGCTAAAAACAATCTGATAGCTTCTAGTCTGGCAACAGGAGCAAAAGTCCCATCATAGTCTATTCCTTCAAACTGAGAATAGCCCTGGGCCACTAGCCTTGCCTTGTTCCTAGTAATGACATCATTCTCATCTTTCTTATTTTTGAAAACCCACTTAGTGCCTATCACCTTTTGATGACTTGGTCTGTCTACCAGCTCCCAAACATCCTGTCTGGTGAATTGATTCAATTCCTCCTGCATAGCCACAATCCAATTTGAATCTTTCAGTGCCTCCTTGATGTTCTTGGGCTCAATCAAGGACACATAGCAACTGAATAAGGCAGCTAAGTTAATAGTTCTCCTAGTCTTGACACCCTTAGTTGGATCTCCTAAGATCAAGTCATTGGGGTGATCAACCAGGGTCCTCCTTCCCGTGGTCTTGCCTGGTTGATCATCTTCTGCAGTACCTTGGTAATTATCACCACCTGCAGAAGAGCTTCCCCCTACAGGAGTTCCAACCTCTTCTGGTTCTGCTCCTTGTGAAGGCTGCTGCTTCAGAAAACCAGGAGATGGGTCCTCATCTGAATCTGAATCTGAATCAAGAATAGGTGGATTGACCTTGATAACTCTGGGTATGGTCTGATTCTGGGTCTCATCTGAAGACTTAGGATCCACCTTGTACTCAAAAGTAGATTCATCAAAGACAACATGAGGTGTTTCCTCCACACAAAGTGAATTCTTATTAAAAACTCTAAGGTTCTTAATTTAGATTTCCCATTGTCATGGATGAAACACTTACATCCAAAAACATGAAAATATGAAACAGATGGAGTTTTACCTTTCCATACCTCATATGGGGTCTTATTGTGTCTCTGGGCAATCAGGCACCTATTCTGAGTGTAACAAGCTGTATTGATGGCCTCTGCCCAAAATCTCTGTGGAGTGCTGTACTCTGCCAGAAGTGTTCTTGCAGCTTCTTTGAGAGTCCTATTCCTCCTTTCTGCAACTCCATTTTGTTGAGGTGTTCTGGCAGCAGATGTCTCATGAAAAATCCCATGATCCTTGCAGTAATCTGCAATATGTGAATTCAAAAACTCTGTTCCTTTGTCACTCCTGATCCTGACTATGCTCTGGTTCTGCTCATTCTGAATCTGCTTGAAGAACTCTGGCAGCTTAGTTATAGTTTCATTTTTCTTAAACAAGAACACTACCCAAGTGTATCTTGAAAAGTCATCTACTATTACTAAGGTGTACTTCCTACCACTGAAACTAAGAGGAGAAACAGGTCCAAACAGGTCCATGTGAAGTAGTTGAAGTACTCTGGTTGTGGTTGTGCTCTGGACATCCTTAAAGGAAGTCTTGGGTTGTTTACCCTTCTGGCATGAACCACAAACCTGATCCTTCTTAAACACTTCATTTGGAAGACCTCGAATGAGACCCTTTCTGGCAATCTTGTTCAATGTTTTGAAGTTAAGATGACACAATCTCTTGTGCCAAATCCAGCTGTTCTCTGCAGATCCTTTAGCAACCAGGCAAGCATTCCTTGGGCAACTGCTAAAATCTGCAAGATAAATGTTACCCTTCCTCAAGCCTATTAGCAAGATATCATTAAGAGAAAACAGTGCATGAATCACTAGAAAACTTCACTGAGTATCCCTTATCACAGAATTGGGATACTGAAAGCAGATTATGCTTGAGTCCTTCTACGTAGTAGACTTCATCTACAGATACACCATTGAAGGTCAACTTTCCAACTTCTCTGGTGACTCCATAGTTGTTGTCACCAAACATCACTCTTGGTCCATTTAATGGCTTGAAATCTTGGAGATTATCCTTCTGGAATGTCATGTGCTTGGAACATCCACTATCAATGTACCAGACATGGTTGCTTGAAAATCCTTTCTCCAATGGACTCTTATCTACCTGCAGAGAGATCAATTAGGTCCCCTACTAGTGCTGGGTTCTGATTGGTTAGTTGCAGGTTTTGTAGGAATCCATAGATAAAGATCATCTCTTGATGGATGAGGAGATCTTATCTTCCTTCCAAATCTATCTACCAGTACATGTCCTCTTACTATGACATATTGAGCTACTGGTCTGATAAGGACACCTTTCCTATAAACAGGTCTGGTGTACCTTTTCTCAAATCTGGCCTTTGGAATGGTCTGCCTCAAAGACATGGTCTTAAAGGTCTGGTTATAAGGGTACATCCTAGAAGAACCATCTCTGGTGTCATAACTTTCCAGATCAGTTGGTTTTCTATAGATGGGTCTGGAAGACCTCCTCTGGTTCTGATAATTAGACCAGTTCTGGTGATTATAGTTCCTTTGAGTATACCTATTCTGGAATTGATTTTTCTGAGAAAATTGTCTCTGGGGTACCTGGTTCTGTTGAACATTGTTCCTTCTCTGGTAGTTATTACTCTGATTGGTATTCCCCCTTTTTGAGTGTTTCCTTTGAGGTCCCCTAATCTGTTTAGGTTCCCTTTGAGGATTTCTCTGGGGTCCTCCAATTTGAGTAATTCCTACTCCTTGGGACTCATTGTTCACAGAACCATTAATCTTTAATGGTTCCCCTTTTTGACACTTATTCTCTAGCATCTTCTCTTCCAGAGTAGTCAACTCTTCTGGACCATTAGTTAAGTGATTAACAGAGTGATTCCTTTTCCAATCAGGATTGTGAACCACCTTGTAACCATTACCAGTTAAGTCTTTATCATTCCAGATTTCTACCACTTTACCAGCTCTTACAGACTTGTCTTTGTTATAAAAGTACTTGTGAGTTTTAGTGGTAATTCCAGAATATCCTAAACCACTCTTATCACAAATGCGCTGAGAAGACTCTGATATTATAGATACAACAGATGGTATCTTAGGAGCTTCTCTGGGCATAGGTATCTCCTCTATGTTGTGGACAACTTGTTTTCCCTTGATAAGAGTTTGGTATTTGGCTCTGAGTTCAGTGATCTCATCCTCTTGAGAATTCCTTTCTTTCATGAGTTGATCTACCAGAGTATCTCTTTCTGTGATCTTTTCCTGAAGTTCAGAGACTTCTTTGGAATGATCTTTCATGAGTTCTCTGGTGGATTTATGCTCATGAGAGAGAGATTGAACTTCTGCTCTGAGCCTACCATTCTCTTTCTCAAGTTTTTGACAGAGTTGGACACAATTTTGGAGATCTGATAGCATTTGTTGCATATCAGACTCTCTGGAGTTACCAGATGAATTAGAGGATTCAGTACATTTGGAATTAGATAAAACAAGAGTAGTTTCATTTACCTCAGTGATGTCTGCCATGAGACACACATCATCATCTGATCCAAAGTCAGAAGAAGAAGAACTGGAACTAGTATCCTCCTCCTCTGCTTCTGCCAGCAGTGCTCTCTTATCTGCATATCTCCTATCTCTCTTGATTCTTTTCTCTTCTCTTTCCCTAGGAGTAAGCTGAGGACAATCATAACTGTAGTGACCAGTCTTGTTGCATGTGTAGCAGGCATTGTCTCCTCTGGGACTAGGACTTGGCTCTCTCCTCCTCTGGTTGTAGTCTGATCTGGCAGGGCTACTTTCTCTCCTCTGGTAGTCAGGTCTGCCAGAGCTACCATCCCTCCTCTGATGATCTGATCTCCCAGAGCTGCCAGGGTTGTCATCTCTCCTCCTCTCTGGAGTTCTGAATCTGGTCTCTCTTGAGTCTCCAGATGTCTTCTCCTTCTCTGCAGGCTTGAAAGAACTCTTCCTGTTTCTGGTAGACTCCTTCCAATGCCTTTTGTACCTGCCATATTTTGAACTCATTTTGTCTAATTTATGAGTTAGAAGTGCTACCTGCTCCTTGAGGCTCAAGTCATCTGCAGTAGACTCCTTTGGCATGGCATCAGATTTGAGAGTTGAAGAGAATGCAACTCCTTTCTGGCCAGAAGAGGAAACCTCTTCTGTTTGATCCTCCTCTTGAAGATCATATTCGTAAGCCTTGAGATCAGACAACAGAAGATGGTGATCCAGAGTGTTGAGATCCTTGTTGTCCTTGATCACAGTGACTTTAATTCTCCACCTGCTTGTTAGTGAACGTAATATTTTACTATTAATCTCTTTTTCAGAATAGGTCTTACCTAAGGCACTAGCCTTGTTCAAGAGATTCGTGAGACGCATGTCCAGCTGGTCAATGGTCTCGTCTGGTTTCATCTTAAATGTGTCAAAATAGTGTTGAACAGCTTGGAGCTTGTTATCTTTAATCTTCTCTGTTCCTTCACAGAGCAGAGCTAACTTGTCCCACATCTCTTTTGCAGTAGTGCACGTCCTGACCTTTTCAATAACTTCTTTAGTAAGAGTGTTGATAATCTCAGTCCTCGCCACCTGGTCCAGGTTATGTAGCTTTCTCTCATCGTTGTCAAGTTCGTCTTTCTTTTTTAGGATTTGTTGTCTGGGAACTCTATCCTCTGCAGCGTCGCTAGTTTCTTCTCTGGACTCAGACCTGCCACTATCAATAGGAGTCCAGTAAAATTTAATGGGGCCACTTTCAACCACATCTAACATGCGGTGGTGAATAGCTCCAAGATGATTACTCATCATGAAGCTCTAGTGGCTATAATCCTCGAACGAGAATTCTGGCAGTTTGCGACTCTTATAAGAAGATTTCGAAGAAATATTGATAAGAAATTTAGGGAAATAACAAGAACTTGAATAAAAGCACTAAAGAGCAATGGATCTGCCCGGTGACCACCAAAAGCTTTTCAAAGCAGTGGTCGTGGACACACTGCTCTGATACCACTTGTTGGTCCCACTCGATAGATTAATTGCGGAAGCTTATGTAATAATGTCTTTCCAAAATCTTTTATAAGAGATCAATAAACAATATTTAAAATAAAGCGATAAAAGACACAAGATATATAGTGGTTCGGATAAATATCCTACGTCCACTCTCCCTTATCACCAAGGGGTCTCACTAACAACCAACTCTCAAACTTACTCACTGGAATTTCTGAAGTACCAGCACCTTCTTACAAACTCTTTAGATCTAACTTCGATCTAAAGATAGACTCACTCCAACCTTATCTTAACGAGATGAACAGGTTGAGTGTATAAACTCCTTACGAGTAGATAAGTAATTAGGAACAAAGTGTGAGTGCAATATGCGTAGTGATCACAAGCTTTAGTATGGCTATATGCGCGTGAATACTTCTAGAGCTTTTTCTTGATCTGCACTCAAGTATATATAGAGGGGATTAGGGACATAGCCGTTGGGAGGCTAATCCAATCAGATCCTCTATATATGGAAGCTTCAATCAATCAATTCCCTAATTGATTGATTGGGTTGGTGAGATCTTGATTGATTGTCTTCATATCTTCTCAATCCAATCTTGTTTGACTTGATTTGAATCACCAACGGTCAATGCTTCCAATTGCCTAACTCTGATTCTCTTCAGAGAAGGCAGGACCAGACACCAGGCAACCTCGATGTCTTCTGGTCCTTATCTGGTGAACAGCCAGAATACTCAGTAGGATAAGGGGATCAAACTGAGCATCTTTTGTTCCACCAGACTCGTCTGGTCCGGACTCGTCTGGTCTGGGGAAGGTCCTCTGCCTCTGGTCTTGATCTCTTCTGCTGAAGTCCTCTGGTGGAGTCCTCTGGAGGGGTCTTCTGGTGACTCTTCTGGTGAGGTCTTCTGGTCTGGCAGTTCCCCCTAGACTAAGTCCTAATCTAGATCATCATCTGGCTAACAGGTCCAGATGGTCCTATTACATCTTCTGGTTTGTTTTAACTCATCAAAACTAACAAATTTTTATCCTAACATGGACTTATAGTCTTCTGATGAGTTTCAGAACCAGACTACACCCAGAGTTATCAAGGTCAATCCACCTATTCTTGATTCAGATTCAGATTCAGATGTTGACCCATCTCCTGGTTCTCTGAAGCAGAAGCCTTCACAAGGAGCAGAACCAGAAGAGGTTGGAACTCCTGTAGGGGGAAGCTCTTCTGCAGGTGGTGTTAATCATCAAGATACTGTAGAAGATGATCACCCAGGCAAGACCATGGGAAGGAGGACCCTGGTTGATCACCCCAATGACCTGATCTTAGGAGATCCAACTAAGGGTGTCCAGACTAGGAGAACTCTTAACTTAGCTGCCTTATTCAGTTGCTATGTGTCCTTGATTGAGCCCAAGAACATCAAGGAGGCACTGAAAGATTCAAATTGGATTGTTGCTATGCAGGAGAAGTTGAATCAATTCACCAGACAGGATGTTTGGGAGCTGGTAGACAGACCAAGACATCAAAATGTGATAGGCACTAAGTGGGTTTTCAAGAATAAGAAAGATGAGAATGATGTCATTACTAGGAACAAGGCAAGGCTAGTGGCCCAGGGCTATTCTCAGTCTGAAGGAATAGACTATGATGAGACATTTGCTCCTGTTGCCAGACTAGAAGCCATCAGATTGTTCTTAGCATATGCTGCTCACATGAAGTTCAAAGTATACCAGATGGATGTGAAATCTGCCTTTCTTAATGGGATTCTCATTGAGGAAGTGTATGTGGAACAACCCCCTGGTTTTGAACAAGGTGACAAGGTGTTTAAGCTTAAGAAAGCTCTTTATGGGCTGAAGCAGGCACCCAGAGCATGGTATGACACTCTATCTCAATTTCTTCTGGACAATGGTTTTACAAAGGGTAAGATTGATAGGACCTTGTTTAGGAAAGAAGAAGGAAAGGACATCCTTCTGGTCCAAATATATGTTGATGACATTATATTTGGATCCCCTAACAAGAAGCTGTGTGAGAAGTTTGGTGAGCTCATGCAGGGTCAGTTTGAGATGTCCATGATGGGAGAAATGAATTACTTCTTGGGTCTGCAGGTTAAGCAATCAGAGAAGGGAATTTTTATTAATCAAGCAAAGTACATCAGAAACATGTTAGAGAAATTTGGAGTAGGATCTAGCAAAGCAGCCAAGATCCCTATGATGACACATTTCAACATGGATCCAGATGAGTCTGGAGAGAGTGTGGACCAGACTCAGTACAGAGCACTTATTGGTTCTCTTTTGTACCTGACTGCAAGCAGACCAGATATTACTTTTGCTGTAGGAGTTTGTGCCAGATTTCAAGCTAATCCCAAGAAGAGTCACTTGGAAGCAGCTAGGAAGATATTGAAATATCTTAAGGGAACTGTGAATTTAGGATTATGGTATCCTGCAGATGATAACTTAGAATTGAGTGGTTATTCAGATTCAGACTATGGTGGATGCAGAATAGATAGGAAATCTACAAGTGGAACATGCCAATTTTTAGGGAATAAATTGGTATCCTGGTTTTCTAAGAAGCAGACTTCAGTTGCTAAAATGTCAATCAATGCTAAAATTGATTTTGTTTCCTCAATTAAATTTGAAATTACACGCGTTCACATTTCATTTATTATTCAAGCCACGCGTATTGCCCTATTTAAATCAAATTTACTTTCAATCTGTCCTTTCATGTTTCAATACTTTCAAACCCTAACCTCTCTCTACAAAGTTTTTTTCTTTCTCTCTCTCTCTCTCTCACAGTTATGGCTCCCCCATGCAATTTTGATCATGCCCTAATGATGAAGAAACTGAAAATGGAGATGGTGGTTGACTTCTACACCACCAAGAACTCGTCTGCACTTGCTATTCTGGAACTATTGAGGAGATCTGGAGTTGAGAAGTTGATCTCCACCGTTCCCAGAGATTTTCGTACTCTTGACGGATATGCGGCCCAGTTTCTGGTTCGAATGAAGATCAACGAAGCCCATATTTCTTCAAAAATTGACAAGGAAGATTTGGTGTTTTCCAAGCATGATTTCTGTGCCCTGTTTGGAAACATTTCGGCGGAAGGGGTGGATCCTTTAACCTACAAGGAGGATCATATTGTGGGTTCCTTCAAATTGTTTGCTCGTTCTTCTTGCCAGAGTATTACGAAGGGATTTCTGGATAAACATTTAAGGCAGAAGTACAAGGTGCTGTTCGACATTTTTGTAAATGTGTTGATGTGTGAGAATCACAGCACTGATGCGATTTTTAATGGAAGAATGTGTGTGATGAGGGCTCTGTATGACGGCGTCCAATGCAATTGGGCAGAGTTCTTTTGGGGTGTCTTGAGGAAGAATAAGGTGAAAGTTAACAAGGAGGCTTGTCCTTCCAAGCCAGGGGAAATGCAGTTTTATTTCACTGCTAATGTTTCGTTGGGAACGAAACTTACCTTGATTTTGGACTCATTGCTTCCAGAGAAGAGATGGAAGGAGACTTGGTGCAAAGGATTTCACAAGTCTAAAGTGCTATTCTCAAAGGCTTGTTGCAGAGTCTAAAGCCTACCTGGAGGAGGCCAAGCAGCTACGTGATCTTCACTCTTCCTCCAACACTGCCTTGCCTGATCTTATAAGGCAGGTAGTGGAGCCCCTCCTTGATGAAGTTAAAAAGGGGGAAGAGAAGGCCAGAACTGATCTGGCAAAGACCACAAATGAAACTCTCTTCAGCCATGGAGCTCGTCTGGACCTGTTGGAGAACACTCTGGCCCAGGCTGAGTTGCAGAAGAAGAAGAAGGAAGAGTTCAAATCTCTTTCCATGGCTAAGCAGCTTGCTGCAGAAGAGGAGTCAGAAGCTGAGCAAGATCCAATCTCCATCTCTGGACCTGCAAAGAGAAAGATAAGAAGAGTTAAGAAAAGCTTCCTTGAGACTGTTGTTGAAGAAGCTCAGAAGAGATACAAGAAAGAGACTCCAGAGGAGAAGCAAGCAAGAATCAGGAAGAACATAGATGAAGAGCAGAGGCTCAGATATGTTAGAAGGCAAAACAAGAAGAGCAGAGAAGCAGGTGCTTCTTCTGGTGCAAGTGGCTCAAGCCAGAGGAGGAAAGCTCCCATTGAAGTGATGAACATTCTGCCTCTCAGGACAGAAGGGTCTTTTGACTCTACTGTGCCTGTGCCCTTGATTGAAAAATGGAAAGAGGCAAAGACTCTCTGGTTCATCCAACACTATATCCAGAGGCCAGCACCAGAGGATGATGAGCTGATCAACAAAACCTTTCACACCTGGATGCAAGCTTATGATGCAGAGTTGTACAAGCAATTGATGAACTCAACCATTGAGTTCAACCTGGAGGTGACTGCCCCTGAGTTCACTTATCTTAACACTCCCATGGCAGGAGACCAGGTTGATTGGGCTGAGCTGAAGAGACTGTACAAGACAAAGGTGTTGGTGAACTTCACTCCAACATCTTCTGCAGAGTTGAAGGCCATCCAGGATAGGTTTCTGGATTGGTTTCTGGTGCCCAAAGAAAACAGAAGATATGCTTAGATAGGACCAGAATTGCATTGTAATTTGTAATCACTCTTATCTTTATTATCAATGAAATTCATATCTTCTATGTTCAAAGACAACCTCTTGTTATCTTAATTGCTTGCCTGATAAGATCTATTCTAAGGTCTTGTCTTTTATTGCTTTTCTTGCTTAAGTCTTCTTTGTGATCAGTTCTGGTAATGTTTTAACTCCATCAAAAAGGGGGAAATTGTTAGGAAAAAAATTGTTAGTTTTGATGAGTTAAAATAAACCAGAAGATGTAATAGGACCATCTGGACCTGTTAGCCAGATGATGATATAGATTAGGACTTAGTCTAGGGGGAACTGCCAGACCAGAAGACTTCACCAGAAGAGTCACCAGAAGACCCCACCAGAGGAATTCACCAGAGGACTCCACCAGATGGCTTCACCAGATGAGAAAAGACCAGAGGCAGAGGACCTTCCCCAGACCAGACGAGTCTGGTGGAACAAAAGATGCTCAGTTTGATCTCCTGTTTCCACTGAGTATTCTGGTTGTTCACCAGATTAGGACCAGAAGACACCGAGGTTACCTAGTGTCTGGTCTTGCCTTCTCTGGAGAGAATCAGAGTTAGGCAGAGGAAGCTATTGACCGTTGGTGATTCATATCAAGTCAACAAGATCAGGATTGGAAAGTTTTGAAGATAATCAATCCAAGGATCCCACCAACCCAATCAATCAATTTGGGAATTGATTGATTGAAGCTTCCTTATATAGAGGATCTGATTGGATTAGCCCTCCAACGGCTAGCCCTAATCCCCTCTATAAATACAAGAGTGCAGTTCAAGAAAAAGCCCAAGAGATACTATATACGCGCACAAGTTGATCCAAGCTTTTGATATTCATTCCAAGCACTCTTACTGTTCATAATATTCTATCTACTCTAAAGGAGTTATTGAAACCACAACCTGTTCATCTATCAGACAAGGTTGTTGGCTGTTGATCTTTAGATTTAAGTTAAATCTAAAGAGGTGTAAGAAGGAACTGGTACTTCCCAAATTCCAGTAAGTAAGTGAGTTAGTCGGTTGTTAGTGAGACCCCTTGGATATAAGGGAGAGTGGACGTAGGATATTCAAATCCGAACCACTATATATCTTGTGTTCTTTATTGCTTTATTTTGCTTATTGTCTTATTGCCTTTTATTCTCTTGTAAAAAGAATTTGAAAGACATTTAACTTAAGCTTCCGCAATTAATCTAACTAGTGGGACCAACACTCGGCTTAACATAACAACCCCAGAAGACCAGAACACACGGAAAAAGAGACAAGGACCCTCTTATTTTCCAAATAAGACAGTGGATCATACGTCCATAAAGGAAGAGGAGCTTGGTTCTGTACTCCCTCAATCCAAGAAGTCACTCCACAAGCAAGGAACAGCTACTTTCCGAGCTTATTAGCGAAAAGACTCATACAGAGGCAGGGGGCCAAAAGCTTTGCTTTATTTGTTAGCTTCCCGAAAAGATAAGATGCATCTTCAAATCAAAGGGAGAGGAAGGATGTTCTTAGCTGTCCTTTAGCTTATTCCCCGATCGGCTTTCATAGACAACTGGTGACCTCGGGTGAGGGGCACGAAGGGAAGGGTATAATCTGTCTTGTCTTGCTTTCCCGACCCAGGTTTAGAAGCAGAATGGGGCAAGGCCGAGGAACCGCCATCTCTTTTCATTTCGTGGGGTGAGGGGTTCCTATACGAGTCTGGAAGGAATCAAAGACTTATGGATGAGGTCTTCGGGAGTTTAGTTCCTGCGATGACCCGTAGCCCTTCTATTTATAGATTCAAGGTTCCGCCAAAGCTTGGGCAAAAGCCCAATCAAAGAGAAAATGAAAAGCAATGACTAGACCGGCAGAAGTTGACGTTTAAGGCAAACAAAAGGCTTTTTAGGTTAGGAAAGAGTCATTCATGTAATGTCAGCCTAGAAGTGAAAGAAAAATTCATTCTTTTCAGGTCAGAATCTGATTTATTTTTCCCTCCTGAAAGTGGTATATCCTTGGTTAACCAACATGTGAGATTGTATTTTAGATATTGTCTCGCGGAAGAAATGAGAGCATTGACATTCAATCTGGCATATTCTCTTACGAAATGGAGTTCTTAGGTCTCACTGATTGATGCGTTGTACCAAAAACAGCCTAAAAGAACTACCCTTTGGTAAAGAAATCCTAAAGAAATTCCAGGTAAAGTCCATTTATGTTTAAATCTCTAGTGTAGTGGCTGCTTCCTCACCCAAAGCAAGACTAGTTGCGCTAGCAAGGCATAATGTTGTCTTCGTCTAGCAAAGGCTATGTCTTGCCAAGGCGGAGTCTAACACAGACAGACAGAGTCACAGGTTGCCTAGGCGGAGTGAGGCAAGCGACAGGCGCCTCCCTAAAGCTCACTTCGGGACCACGACTCTGACGATGTGTATAATGCATTTTACGCCCCCGAATGTATGGAATGGTTAACTGGGCAACCGTAGAGAGAGCTTATTCAATTTCATTGAAAGACGTTCTTGAAAAATACGGGTTTTGATATCGTGAGATAGACTAAATGACATAGGGCATCGGGATGCTCAAAAATGACTTTCTCTAGCCAGAACTTTGGAGGGTTCCCCGCTAGCCTCTCTTTTTCATAGTTGGTGAAATACCTACCGATTTGTGGAGCTACGAGACTTCTTTGCCTATTTGATTTCCCTTACGGAGCTTATGATCTCTATGAAAGGGATCTTGCTCTCTAGTACGCTCACTACAGTAGTCGAGTTAGATCCCTTCCCTGCGTGTATGGCTCCATGATAGCAGCCGGGTAAGCGGGTAAAGTGAAAGCCAGCTCTTACCAAATGATAGGTTTAGCCTTATTTGATTTTTGTTTTAGCGACAAGAGTAGTCCTAAACGAAAACTAAGGAGATTGGCAAACAAATAAGATAGTAGAAGACGACACCTAATCGTTTCTGGATGAAGCCCGCGAAATAACTATAAATAAGTGAAGGCACCCAAGCCAGTTCTAAGTACGACAAAAGTCATATCAAAAGAAAGAGATCACACAATTCTCCACTCCCCGAGATGTCACTCCATAAGATTACCAAAGACCCCTTGACCAATAGATAGCGATAGAATTGGATGAAACCTGGGGAAAATCCTGACTTGCGCCCAACTTCCCTTTCTTTGAGATTAAGACTCAGGTGAGAAGGAAGGAATTAGGTTGCAGGGGAGCCCCATTCCCGATCGTCTTTGTAGGAGAAGCCTTTGACAAATTGTCCTATTACCTGCTGCCTGGGGTCAATTCCTTTGTATCGAGGGGCTTTCCTTCCTAGGTCTATTCGGTATGTCCGCCCAGTCGTAAAAGCTTTTCCTTGAGACTGAGAGTAAGCACCCGCGGGGGAATCTTCATTCGCTTCTTTAGTCATTTCCGGTATCGCTTTTTATAGGGCCATTTCCTTGAAAACGGAATCTTCCTTCATTTTTACTTTTGTAAAAAATGTCTGTAAATAAGTAATTTGACTCCTGCAAAGGCTACTAAGCCGCCTAAGCAGTCCAATCCGCAGTACATAATCCGTCGTAAGCATAAGGTCTAGCATTCTGACTTGAAGCGATTTTACTACTTTCTACTAGTCGCTTACCCGCAAGCGGACGGGTTCACTGTAGTATAAGTACGTATAATGACCAAGTAGTATCGAACCCAAGGAAAGTGTGTATGCGAACAGATCCCTGAAGATCTACGCGTCGTAGTTAATATGAGTGTATGTTTTTGGGTTTTTGAAAGATTAATTAAAACAACTAAAATAAACTAAGTAGACTAAAATACTAACGAAATCAAATTAACTAAGGGTTGTGCTCTAATGAGAGATGGTGATGCTCAGGGTAGGAATCCCTACGTATACTAACGGAGCAGGTACATAATCAGAATAACTGTGACACACAAGAAATAACCTAAGTATAAGAATGCAAGGTGAAAGCTCAAGATTCTAAACCCTAATACTTTACCCTAACACTCGACTTCACTAATCTACTAACAAGTTAATAGATTGTGCTTAATTAATGAGACCCTAATTTAACTAAGGTGATGCGGTCGTCCTCCTTCGCTAAACTGGTAGATGAATTAACCCTTCCTAAACCTTCTCGTTTAGTCTACTCGTTGTTAAAGAGTGATACGGTAGTCCTCTCTCTAACACTTTTCGAACGAAATTTAAAAGTAAACTCTAGATTAATTTTAAGCATTCATTAATCAAGAGAATTAAAACCTAACGTCACAAGTTACCCTAATTACGTACCCACATCCTACTTCTACGAGTTCATCCTACCCTAAGCATACAAGGGTTTAGTCGGACATGGCTTTAACAAACATAAAAGCAATAGAAGAAACAACGAACATAAACATAATGAATTGAACGAAGAAAATAAGAAACATGAACTAGGGTTTTTAAAAGAAAATAAATCTGAGAACTGAAATTTAATTAACTCAAACGAAGTTTCAAAGTGTTTAAAGAAATCAAACTAATGAAAAGAAACTAATAAACGAAAAGAAACTAAGAATTCGTATGCAAAACCTCAACAAAACGTAAATAAAGTTTGCTCCTCTCCCTCCTCTCCAAAAACTAAGTCTAAAGTGATTTCTAAAGTTTCAGGCTCCTTCAAAACGTGTTTGGAAGAGGTATATATAGGCAACGGGCCGATTCGTGAACTCGTGGGCCGAAAAACGTAAGTTGGAGAAAATGCCTTGGAAGCGCTCGAGCAGACCCGCTCGAGCGGGTCGCTCGAGCTATGGTGGTCGAGCGGATCAGGTGCTCGAGCGGGGCGCTCGAGCTCTCTTGGTCGTGCAGTTCTGGTGCTCGAGCGGGGCGCTCGAGCTATCTCCCTCGAGCGGCCCAAACGTTTTGTATGTTTTTAGGCGCTCGATCTACTTCACTCGAGCGGGGCGCTCGATCTACTTCACTCGAGCGGGGCGCTCGAGTGACGATGCTCGAATGGATCTTCCTTCCTTTGCAACTAACACTTTTCTTCACACGTACTAATACCAATCGTATTTCTTCGATATCTTCTCATCCGGGCATCCGTTTGAGTCGATTCAAAGTCCTACGAACTCCATTTTTCATCCTCGATTCACCTATGAGTATCAAAGAGACAAATTCATCAATGTATAGAAATAGTACTCATTTGGCTCTAAAAACTCAATAAATTCGACCAAAACTAGGGTGTTTCTAGCTACGAATCATGACAATTTCACGCCTAATCAACCCCCCCAAACTTACCATATTGCTTGTCCCCAAGCAATGAATAATAAGTCAAGTGAAATTGTTAGGGATGAGTAAAAAAATAAATCATGCAAGCTAATGAACTCAAGCTTCAAAAGTCAATCACCCGTATACTCACTCACTTTCTTTTATCATACTCATGCAATAATAACAAGAAACACCAAGATCAAGCATGGATGTGCACTCAACGATGTGTTTCGCTCCCTCACAAGTGTATATCAATGATTAAGGGACTCACTCAAACAATCAATCACACAAATTGGCAGTATAGGCTTGTAAGTGCTCTTAACTCCGACCGTACTCTAGAAATCAATGTCGAATCAAACAGGGCTTTTCTCAAGGTTGTAATGTAGGTTCTTTGGACAGGTGGGATAACAATATGGGTAAGTGACTTAAGTGAATGGAGAATAGAAAGTCAAACTTTGGCACTTCGAGATTAGGAACAGACTACTTCAAACATATTCAATCAACACTCTTTCAATTCCACTTTTCTCAACACTTCAATTTTTTCTTTCTCACTCTTTTCACTTTTTTTCAATCACTTCACTTTTTTTTTTCTTTTTTGCACAAACACATGAGCTCAATTTTTCGTTTGCTCATTCTCAATTTTTTCTTTCCCACATCTCATAACTTCATCACTCCTTCTTCTCATATTCACTCAACAAACAACCTTTTCCTTTTTCAACTCAATTCACTCCCTTCACATTCACACTTTTCTATTCTCCACTCAAATTGGGACAAAAAGGCTTAGGAATTGGAATAGTGTTCATATGTGCTAGCAAATAAAATAAGCTTTAGGCTCAACGGGGCTAACAAGGGATCAATGTCATTGGTAAGGAAAATTTTGGCTAAGTGACTCAATTAAATCAAAGATGGCCACAGATCACATTCGGCATATCAAACTAGACACAATCAAGAAGCAAGAGCACATACAAGTTCTAGCATCCTCTAAGGTGACGATTCACTCACAAACGAAGAGATTAATTCATGCATCAAAATCTCAAAAGGCTCAAGTCTCTCGGCTTTCACATCCATGCTAGTCCTAGTGCATTCTCACTCTCATCACACAAGTATTCAAAAGGAAAATTTGTAAGCATACGGGTTCTTTCTCAAATCAGCTCAAACTCAAACACTCACACAAAAGAATTTCTAACTCACCCTTACAACTCACTCTACTCATCAAATCATACTCAAAGATAGCAATCAACAAGCATAAGATGATTGATAGGCATGAAATATGCAATAGCGAGTCAAATCAAAATCACCCCAAGGAGTATCTCAACAAACCAATAATCACTCAAACTCAACTCTAAGATAAGAGGTGCATGCATGTGCAATGTAACAAGAAACATATAAAAAAACTCCACCCCCCCAAACTTCGACCTTGCTAGAGGTCTAAGTTTGGGGTTGTGGGTTACCTCAACCAAACAATTCAGTTTCTCTCAATAGTGTTGCACACTCCCTTGCTTGAGTTGGTCCCTTCAATCTGGATAACTCCATGATACCTTTACTCCTTTAGAGACAAGCCTACAAGCAACTCACTCAAATACGAGGTTAAACATACGACTCAAAATAACTCCCTAATAACTAAAAAAAATGCAAAGCAAATAAATAAAAAATAATGGGTTGCCTCCCATTCAGCGCAATTTTTAAGGTCCTCATGTCGGACCAAGCTCAAAGGAGCTTATGGGACATCATACTCAAATTTCCCTCCCTCACTCTCATAAGAGTGGTGTTTGAACTCCTTTTCTTGATGCCCCACCATCATGAGTTCCTTTGCTTCCTTCCCCACCTCAAGTGGTATAGGTCTCAACTCCTTATTTCCTTTATCTGGAGGAGTCTTACTAAACAATTTCTTGAATTTTGACTTCTTCTTCTTAACTCCTCCTTTTCCCTCTAGCTGGACCACGTCCACTTTCTTCACCTCTTCATCCTTCAACTTCTTCACTTTATCCCTATCAAAATAATCAAAATCATAATGCTCATGGGTTAGATAGTCGAGTGAAGGACTAACAAAATCATAAATATGAGAAGGATTAGGGATAGAAGGTGTGTCTTCAACACGAGGATCAATTGTATCCATGCAGTACAAGCTCTCATCCTCCCTCGGGTGCTTCATGGCTTCGTATAGGGAGATCTTCACTTCTTTATCATCAACCTTCAATGTGATCTTCCCATTTGCCATGTCTAGCACCATCCCCGCCGTAGCTAAGAACGGTCTTCCCAAGATTAGGGGCACGTGCTCATCTTCCTCCATCTCAAACACTACAAAGTCGGCTGGAAAAATGTGATCTCCAACTCTCACTAGGACGTCTTCAACCACACCTTGAGGTCTAGTAATAGACCGGTCGGCAAGTTGAAGTGTCATCATTGTGGGTTGAAGTTCACCACTTTCCAACTTCTTGAAAAGCGACAGTGGCATCAAGTTAATGCTCACTCCAAGGTCGCACAACGCTCCCTTCTTGATCCCGTTCCCAATGTCACAAAGAATGGTGAAGCTCCCGGGATCCTTCAGCTTCGGTGGAAGCGCCTTGTGCACTAGTGCACTCACTTCGTGGTTCAACTGCACCAACTTCGGCTCATCAACTCTTCGTCTCTTCGCTATCAAGTCCTTCAGGAACTTGGCATAATTTGGCATCTGTTCCAAAGCATCATAAAAAGGAATATTAATATGCAATTGTTTAAAAACATCAAGGAATTTTGCAAATTTTTCATCAAGCTTCTTTTTCATGAAGCGCTGTGGATACGGGATGGGTATCACAGATTTGGGTAACCCCCATTCATCTTTTTCTGTTTCTTTCACTTTTTCCCTTGCTTCATTTGCCTTCTTCCACTTAGGAACTCTCTCAATCTTCTCATTTTCCTTGCCCTTCTGGGACTCATCCATATCTTTACTCTTTTTAATGCCTTCATCCTCAACCCCTTTCTCAACTTTCTTCTCCTCAGTCTCAACTTTCCCTTGGGGCGTCTCAGAATCAGCAGGCATCTGAGGACCTTCATAGTTGGTTCCACTTCTAAGCTGGATCGCCTTGCAATGCTCTTTCGGGTTCCCCTCCGGCATTCTATTCACTGATTTTGCAATCTGGCTCATCTGGAACTCTAGAGAAGTGAACCTTCGATTGTTCTCTTGTTGAGTTCTAGTCCACTCAACATTCATCTTATGGAGCTCTTGATCACGTTGATCACCCTTCTTATGCAACTCCTTCACATCGTACTCCAAGGATGACAATCTCTTGCTACCTTCCTCCACCTTCTGAAGGATCGCTCTCAACATCTCCTCGGTTGATGCACCGCCTTCTCCACCAGGAGGTTTAGACCCCGGATCAACACCTGCAGGAACAGTAATACCAGCTTTTGGGTTAGCATAAGAAAAGTTCTCATTCTTTCTCCATGTGTTTTGAGGAGGCTGCTGCCCTCCTTGAACTCCTTGTGTGTTCCTCCATTGATTTTGAGGCGGCTGTGGGCCTGGAGGTACAAATGGCTGACCATAAGAAGATCTTCCATACTGATGTCCACCTTGGTAGCCATTCTGATTGTAATACGGACCTCCCATGTAATTGGCTCCCTCTTGCTGTCCACTGGGCTGGTCTACTCTCTCATTCTCTACTGCATGCTCTCCACCCAAACTCTTCCCCAACTCGAGGTTGTTGATCTTCTCCATCATGGCCATCAATAGCCTCCTCGTTCCTTCTCCCTCTTCAACCTGATGCATTCTCTGAAAATTTGCATCCACACCCCAAGCACCGGCATTCGTGACAATGTTGTCCATGATCTCCCTACACCTCTCTATGCCTTGATTCAGGAATGCTCCACCCGCACAGGCGTCTAAATGGTCTTGCCCCGCCTTGTTGGCACCACTATAGAAGAATGCCATAATGTTTCCCTCGTTGTACCCGTGCTGCGGGCATTCAATCAGCATGTTTGAGTATCTCTCCCACGCTTGACGTAGGTCCTCTTCTTGCTTCTGGCGGAAGGAAGAGATCTCAATTCTTACTTTTATCGTTCTTGATGGAGGGTAGAATCGCTCGAGGAACAGACGCTCGAGCTCGGCCCAAGTGGTAATACCTCCCCGTAGGAGCGTATTATCGTACCACTCTTTTGCTATTCCCGTCAATGAGAATGGGAACAGCCTAAGCCTCTTGGCATCTTCAGACATGCCATTGTAATTGAATGTGGAGGCTATCATTAGAAAGCTCCTCAAGTGTGTATGAGGATTCTCCTTCCCGATCACCCCCTTGAACTGATTCTCAGTAAGCAGCTTTAAAATTCCCGGGGATATCGAGAAGTTGTTTGCCTCAACAGGAGGCAATGCCACTCCATCGTAGTACCTTTGTGGCTGCACTGCAAACCTGCCCCGAATTGCCATATTATGATCTGCGTTCTGGGGCACAGGCTGAGGAGCAACCGGTGGTGCTGGTACTTGTTGAACTGGAGGTGGTTGGTACACAGGTGGTTGGTTGTAAACATGAGGTGGATGATATGGGTATGGTGGATAAGGGTATGGTGGGTATGGGTAATGTTGGTATACTGGATTGTTGAAAGGGTTATTTGGGTTTTGTGGGTAACCAGGGTTTTGGTTCTGGCTTTGGGGTTGTGTTTGTGCAGAGTTGATTGTGTCTTGTGGGTTCGGGTGTGGGCTCTCAGTTTCCCCTATGGGTATCTGCTGATTACTGTTGTTTCCATTGGCACCCTCTGCCCATTCCACAAGAGCAGTATACTCTGCAGCTATTTTGTCTAACTCCCCAAGTTCATCAGAAATCTTGTCTTTGTTTCCCGCGGCAGTAGTCATTCTTCTCAAGAAGGCTCGGTTCCTTCTAGCTATTGTCTCAGGATCTGCAGGCAACCTCTCTTCGCTCGTATTGCCTTGTGAGCGTGTTTTCATAAACCTGAAACACTAGCAGAAGGATCAAAACGCAACTGCCGAATAAATAATAATAAAAATAAAACAGAAAAGAAAGCACTCACTACTAACTACTAAGCTATCTACAAGTCCTATTCAAAAAGCATATAACGCCATCCCCGGCAACGGCGCCATTGACTTAAAGCGATTTTACTACTTTCTACTAGTCGCTTACCCGCAAGCGGATGGGTTCACTGTAGTATAAGTACGTATAATGACCAAGTAGTATCGAACCCAAGGAAAGTGTGTATGCGAACAGATCCCTGAAGATCTACGCGTCGTAGTTAATATGAGTGTATGTTTTTGGGTTTTTGAAAGATTAATTAAAACAACTAAAATAAACTAAGTAGACTAAAATACTAACGAAATCAAATTAACTAAGGGTTGTGCTCTAATGAGAGATGGTGATGCTCAGGGTAGGAATCCCTACGTATACTAACGGAGCAGGTACATAATCAGAATAACTGTGACACACAAGAAATAACCTAAGTATAAGAATGCAAGGTGAAAGCTCAAGATTCTAAACCCTAATACTTTACCCTAACACTCGACTTCACTAATCTACTAACAAGATAATAGATTGTGCTTAATTAATGAGACCCTAATTTAACTAAGGTGATGCGGTCGTCCTCCTTCGCTAAACTGGTAGATGAATTAACCCTTTCTAAACCTTCTCGTTTAGTCTACTCGTTGTTAAAGAGTGATACGGCCGTCCTCTCTCTAACACTTTTCGAATGAAATTCAAAAGTAAACTCTAGATTAATTTTAAGCATTCATTAATCAAGAGAATTAAAACCTAACGTCACAAGTTACCCTAATTACGTACCCACATCCTACTTCTACGAGTTCATCCTACCCTAAGCATACAAGGGTTTAGCCGGACATGGCTTTAACAAACATAAAAGCAATAGAAGAAACAACGAACATAAACATAATGAATTGAACGAAGAAAATAAGAAACATGAACTAGGGTTTTTAAAAGAAAATAAATCTGAGAACTGAAATTTAATTAACTCAAAGGAAGTTTCAAAGTGTTTAAAGAAATCAAACTAACGAAAAGAAACTAATAAACGAAAAGAAACTAAGAATTCGTATGCAAAACCTCAACAAAACGTAAATAAAGTTTGCTCCTCTCCCTCCTCTCCAAAAACTAAGTCTAAAGTGATTTCTAAAGTTCCGGGCTCCTTCAAAACGTGTTTGGAAGAGGTATATATAGGCAACGGGCCGATTCGTGAACTCGTGGGCCAAAAAACGTAAGTTGGAGAAAATGCCTTGGAAGCGCTCGAGCGGGTCGCTCGAGCTATGGTGGTCGAGCGGATCAGGTGCTCGAGCGGGGCGCTCGAGCTCTCTTGGTCGTGCAGTTCTGGTGCTCGAGCGGGGCGCTCGAGATATCTCCCTCGAGCGGCCCAAACGTTTTGTATGTTTTTAGGCACTCGATCTACTTCACTCGAGCGGGGCGCTCGAGTGACGATGCTCGAATGGATCTTCCTTCCTTTGCAACTAACACTTTTCTTCACACGTACTAATACCAATCGTATTTCTTCGATATCTTCTCATCCGGGCATCCGTTTGAGTCGATTCAAAGTCCTACGAACTCCGTTTTTCATCCTCGATTCACCTATAAGTATCAAAGAGACAAATTCATCAATGTATAGAAATAGTACTCATTTGGCTCTAAAAACTCAATAAATTCGACCAAAACTAGGGCGTTTCTAGCTACGAATCATGACAATTTCACGCCTAATCACATTCTAAGCTGTCGAAGTGGTAGTAAAGCCACTTTCTTGAAACCGATGGGGGTGATCCCTTACAAACAACAAACAAGGGGTATTCTAATTTATCTATTCTAGGGGTCCTCAGCTGATGATTGAACCAGGACGAATTCTTTGCTTTGAAGCTTTGACTTTGAGTGATTGCAGGTTCATTAGCTAGTTGTTAAGTGCCGAGGTAAGAATTGATTCTTTCTCCCTTTCTTTGTGAACCTATTCGAGGTTGAAATAAAATAGATAGAAAAGGTCTTCCACGAGAAGAGAACCCAGTATCAGAAGGTGGAAACCCAGTCCTTGGAAAGTAGTTGGTTGAATTTATATATCATTAAGGCTTGGCTTTGAGGTGACGGAACAAATCGAGAGATATAGATAGTGTTACGTGAGTGTGAAGTGAGTGATCTTTCTAGTCTTTCCTCATCCGTTAAGAGAGGCGGTTTTCTTTCCTTCACCTTCAGAAAAACCAAATGTCCTAGCTGGAAAGAACACTAATAAATAGGTCGTTGCGACTTCCCTTCGAGGGGCTAATATAACGAAATGCAGAGGTTGCAAAGACACATTTTGAGCAGTAGCCCAAGATATATTGAGTCGGAGAGGAGCTTCCCTATAGATAGGTTTTAAACGAAAGGTCTAAGAGAGACGCAGCTTCCAAATAGGCGCTTTTCTGCTGCTTCAGTCGTATAGGTTGGTCGCTGACGTGAAAGAAAGAATCAATCCAAGAGGAGCAGTTCGGAGAGGACCTATTCGTAGGTTGAAGGAAGATGGTGAGATCAACACTTCAGCCAAAGCAAAGGCTAATCCTACTTCGGCATGAACGTGAGAAAGCTAAAGGAGCTGGTGATCCCTAGCTTGAGACTCTACAATTGGTTCTCTGCTTCTCTTACCAACGCATCACTTCACTACTCTTCTTTCGTCCCAGGGAGAATCTGCTCTAAGATCTAAGAGATTGAAGCTTGGCCGGAGTCAATTCCTTCTATGATCAACTATCCAACCCACGTTCTGGTGAAAGCACAAGCTTACCCTTCTTTTGAACAGTATGCCACGTAGGAAGGAGGTCAATATGCTGTCGAAGTCGAGAACTAAAACTCAAGGGCTGACCTCCTCGCTAGTGCACAGGTTATACGGGTTGGTTTCCAGTTTGCTTTATTGCCTATAGGAAAGGTGAAAATGCAAGGACTGAGTTCACAGGCATTGTAGTGCTTCCTTTTCGGTATTACAAGAGTTCGCTTTTGGCTATTGGAAGAGCTGTTTATCGCATCGCACATTAGACTCGGACAGCGGACCGGTTTTGTGTTGGTTTTTCCAACGAAAAGCAGTGTGTAGAAAGAGAAAGATGTAGAAAATTCCTACTTTCTTTCTTGGGATTGGGATCTTTGTGGAAAGGCAGGCTGTCATGATTGAATGATAGAGTAGAGTGGGTCGCTTACTTAGTGTACCCGCAGCGGGCTGTGGCCAATCTCTCCTTTTGGGCAAGCACTGAGATAGTTATCCGATAACCCAAGTATGGGAATAGGACCCCAAGCCCTTCTAAATCAATTCCAACCTTTCGACCGGTCGCTAACCTATCTTTTTGAGTCCATGAGAAGAAGAGTCGATCCTTCTCCCCCATCTCGGTGATGTCCAACATCGACGGTTGTGAATTGCTTCACATAGTCCCGAACCGAGCCTGTTGAGACACATTATACTCTTGACGGGCAAGGTATTCTACGTTCTCGGGAAGGAACTAAAGCTTTCACCCTTCCCTCCCTAGTCTTGATAGTGCAACGTCCCACCTCTATGTCTCTGTCGTCGCATAGCATCACATCATCGGTGAGGTAGATGACGCTCGTACTCAATTTATATTCTTTAACCAGATTTCTTGTCCATTTCTTTTTTATCTGTCTCATCTTGGCTCGAACAGCTAATTGCTTTATAGTGAGAACAAGCCTTTCGGATGACAGCTTTGGTAAGAGGGGGCACGTGCTTTGAGATAGCTAATCCCTCTGAAGCGTGAGCTTGCAAAATGCTAACACTTCGATTGTGTGATTCGATTTGTGTGAAGTCATGAAAGTGACTAAAAAAGAATCGAAATTTAGAAGATTGGATCTTTCCGTCAAGAACTGCTTGTTGTTCAGGTTTAGGAAGAAGAATGTATGTCTCTATTTCATTTGAGTTAGCCGATATTGCAAGCAACCTCTGCTGGGAAAGCATTCGATCCCGCATTGATGAGACAAAATAGTGATTATTTGGTCCATACTTGATCAGGAGTCTTTTCTTATTCTCTATCTTAACAGACACATCATTCTCTTGAATAGCTGCTATTCTCTTTCTTTTCCTTGAATGGAGTTCTCCTACCTCGTTCTATCGACGAAATTCATGTTCCCTTCTGTGGTATGAGCAAAAAAGTTACTTTTGTCGCTAGGGGAGATGCAAGTTTCTCAAAAAGAGATCTCGTTCTTAAGGGAAATTGACTTGCTACATTTTGCACATGGGCGAGTAGGAATTATTCAATCGATATCGAGCGCTCTGGACTCAAATAGGCTTTATAGATTGGCTCGGTATAGGACTAGCCACTTTTTCATGAAAGAGAGAAGGTGTGACATGAGCGCCTCGGGAAAGGAATTTACTTTGTTGAGAATTCTTTTTGTGTACCTTATATATGAAATATTATTATTTATATATGGATTGAATCCTGGGAATCAAGTATGGATTAAGCTGTATAGACTGTGTCAGTAGGGACCCTTGCACCTGTCCTTTCTCTTCATCTTCACATTTCTATGTACTATGATATCGATTATTCTAAAATAGAGAATCTCCGTATAAGAACTGAGAAGCATCCGCCAACCAACTTCTCTTGAAGCAGCGAACCGCCCCGACTTTTTGGCATGATTTCAAGGTTCGTCATCAAGCCTAGTTATTTGCTTAACACAATCCATTTGCAGTTGATTATCCACGTAAACCAGTGAAACCGGGGTCTAGAGAATAGACTGAGTCCCTTCAAGGAAAGATGCGAGAAAAGAAAGCTCTCCGTTCAGCTCCTATCTCGGTAAAAGAAAGGCTAGTTGTAGGCCTTTGACTAAGGCTATATTAGCCGTTCGCCCTTTGTATACATAAGGCTTGACAAGCAAACCAAGAGTATAGAGTTCAGGCTGAATACTATGGATTTTATCTCTTTTCTTGACCTATTATTTAACAGAGAAAGAATACATCTACTTTATTCCTGGATAGTGATGAGATAGAACAAGCCGATTACTTTCTGCACGGGAATGAAAGATGAAAGAAGATTGGATCGACCACTTTGGCGAGTAATGGCTAGCATAAACATAGTCAACAAGCCAACACGGGACTTGTGACTGGTTTCAATGCTCTAGACGATTAGACCGCTTGACGAAGTCATCATCTTCTTTGTACGATTCCCTTTGTGCACTAGCAGGGGAAAGCCGCCAACCTGCTTCTTTTGTTTTGCCATTTTCTAATCCTATCTTTCAGAATAGAGTATATAATGAGAAAGTAGAAGCTGGTGGAAGACTTGAATAGGCTAGAAGTAGGCCCTTTCTAAGGCTAGTTTACTTACTGACTTGAAAGAGTCAGAGTATAAGCGTTGTTCGCCTTTATACGGCTTGACAAGCATTTCCTATTGATTTGTCCCATAAATGGGACCTATTCTGCTAAATTGAATAAAAAAATACTACCCCGACTACGGATCCCACACTACCCGCTATAAAATCAAGTCGTCTGGTGGAATACGCCCTACTCCCCGTGCTCCCCCGGTTTCAACTTGGCCCGTATTTCCTGATAAAAAAGACTTTGCGGGTTTTTCAAATTGGCCAAAGCTTTCAACGGCTTATCAGCTTCGTAGGTGCCCGCTTGCTAACGATGAGACCAATTCAAGAACCAAAACAACTGGTTCCAACCGAGAATGTATTAGATTAGTTTCATACTTACTTGCTTCGTAGAGTGGAATGAATTCCAATCCGGCGACATTCTTTAAAGGCCGGGTCCAAGCGAAAAGCCAAAACACAAGCTGGTGAACCAGATTGGGCAAGATGGCGAGTTGCAGAGGCAAACGTAGAAGAGTAAAGAGAGGGCTGCACCGATGCTTGTCCTTAAAGACGGGGTGCTCTTGTGTTCACTAGAAGAGAAGGGGTTGGCCCCAGGTCGAACTGACGAAAGAAGAATCCCGGGATCGAGCCCCAACAGCATCAGAGACAAAAGGACTTGGAGTTGTGCTTGCAAATGCATGAATTGCTTCACCCGAGACTTTCACTTCACCACCGACTTCTACAGATTGTCAGGACATGTCCATAAAGACAGAGAAGTTAATGAAGAGGTCGAAATGTCGTAAAAGAATAAATAGATCTAATCACTAGCAACTCCTTGGGATAACTACTGCATGGATTCCATTCCGGCGCGCTTTTAAAGGGAGTTAGAGACGTGGGACTTTCGACAACAGAGTGTAACAAACGAACTCACTTCGAGCTCTATCTTCTGGTCTGGGGCTTCCATCTAATAAAATCAATGCCATAGTATAGTAGAGCAGAACATGCACTACCTTGACTTGAAGTGGAAGCTTCCTGTTCAAAAACGAACTAATCGAGCGCGATAGAGCAAAGACCAAGCCAAATGGGAAGGGAAGGAGGTCGGGCTTGCTTGGGAGCAGAAACTGGGGCGCAAGAATTAGCATAAGTAAGTACATCTCTTATAGAGGAGAGGCGAACGATAGGTGAAAGATAGATTTGGTAGGAAGCAAGGATGCAGGTCCACGGATGAGGAATCGATGGAGTCAGTTTAGCCTCAACCAGGGATTTAGCTTCTACTCTATTATGAGACCAGTCCCAAAAACGAAGAATAAGAATTGCTTGAATCCTAAGATAAGTAAGGGAAAGGATCTATGGAAACCGGAATGGGAAGCTCTCTTGCGCCAGTAGGGTGAAAGCTCAGTGTCAACCTATGATGGAAAAGATACATGCCAACCCTTTCCGAAGAACTAGAATGAAGTGAAGAACACCCTTTCCCTCCTCTATCTATCACGCCAGAGCGATATCCATTCAAAGCATAAGCAGGGGAATAGGTGATAGCACCTAAGGCCTTAACTCAAATAATATTGTATCCTGGGTTGGACCAACTCCCATATCTTATTAGCAAAAGAGGAAACCTGCACGAGCTCTTCTTCTAGCTTCTTAAGCTAAGACTCTTTCCTCCATCCCAGAATCTTCACCTAAGCAAAAAGCTTTTCTTCAACAGCCTAAGATCCCGCGTCGTGATTCTTTCAA